>JAQSVV010000019.1:4800000-7200000 GCA_036375495.1 Agrotis segetum
ACCGCCGCAATTGCGGCGTGCCCGGCCGTCGGTCGCGACAGTCGTTCCTTCCATACTGCCCTGAGATCGCGCCGGAGGTCTTCGCGCCGCGCCTCGACTTCGCGAGGCAGCGGGCTCACGCCCCGGCGCTGCGCCTCCACGCGCCACTCATAGACGCGCTGGAGGGCAGTCGCCTCCAGATCCCAAGGCAGCAATCCGGCAAGCAGGTTGGCCGATTCGCCGGCAATCGTGCGGTATCCCCGGATCATTCGGATAGCCATGACCCTCTGGCATGCGACCAGCTTCTGTGGTCGCGTCCGGATGCTCAGGGCCCACACAGGGGCCCCGTAGAGGGCCATGGACCGCACGACACCAGCGTACAGCCTACGGCAGGAAGCGTTTGGCCCGCTGAGATTGGGCAGCAGTCGCCTGAGGGCGGCCGCTGCACGGTTCAGCCTTGGAGCCAAACTCAGGAAATGCTCCCTGAAGTTCCACCGGCTGTCGAGGACGAGTCCCAGGTACTTCATCGTCCCCTGTACGCCGATTGGAACTCCTTCCACCGTAATGCTGTAGCTCGACGGTGGCGCGTTACGGCGGTCATGAAAACACATGGCCTCCGTCTTGTGCAGCGCCACCTCGAGTCCCAACCGCCGGATCCTCTCGACGACTGTCGCGACCGCTTCCGTCGCCACGTCGGCCGCCGCCTGGTGCGACTCTCCCTGTGCAAGGACGAGCGTGTCGTCAGCGTAACAAATTACGCTGACGCCGTCAGGGAGGTCGCTGCGCAGCACCCAGTCGTATCCGATGTTCCACAAGGGCGGTCCCAGGACCGAACCCTGTGGAACACCGCACGACATCTCTCGCCGGTTCCACTCTCCCCGGTGACCGGGGTAGATGACGGCTCTGTCCGTCAGGTAGTCCTCGACTATTCGGCGGAGGTAGGTCGGCACCCGGTGATACCGGAGTGCCTCCCTGATGCAACTCCAGGGCAGGGTGTTGAAGGCATTGGTGATGTCCAAAGACACCGCCAAGACGACCCTGCCCCGGGCCACTGCATCCCCCGTCGTGAGGGCTCTCAAGCGCATAATTGCGTCCACCGTCGAGCGCCCCCTGCGGAAGCCGAACTGGCTCTCCGACAGGTTCGGACCCACTCGATTCAAGTGCCCGGCGAGGCGGTCTGCAATGACTCTCTCAAAGAGCTTGCCCACCTCGTCGAGCAGCACGATGGGCCGGAATGCGGACGGAGAGTCCGCAGGGCGCCCGGACTTCTGGATCAGGACCAGTTTCCCCGTCTTCCAACGAAGCGGGAACCGGCTCCTCTCCAGGCACGCGCTTAAGAGCCCCCCCAGTCGAGGCCCGAGAGTCCCGAAGGCCAGGACCCAGGCTTTTCCTGGCAGGCCGTCGGGTCCTGGGGCGGTATTTTTGGCTTTGAGCCGTTGTACCGCCACTCTCAGGTCTACCTCGGTCACCTCTGGAGCATCGTAGACGTCGTCGTCGCTGTGATCCGCGTTTGCGTCAGCTTCCTCCTCAGATTCCGTCGGAGACGGAGCCATGGGCGGGGGAGCATACTCCTCCCCTCTCGAAGGGAACAGGGCGCTCACCACGTCCTCCACGAACTGAGGCCGGAGACTCTGCGTCAACGGGGGAGCCCAGGGGCGGAGCTTTTCTCGCACCCACTTGTAGGGGCGGCCCCATGGGTCCCCGTCCAGAGTCCCCAGCATCTCCTCGCGGGCCAATTCCTTGGCCCGCCAGATCGCGTCGCGGAGGGCGGTCTTCGCTGCCCTGTAGCCCTCGTGCAGCTCCGCCTCTACAGTCGCCGCATCCGGAGGTCGGGTGCGGCGTCTGCGGAATCTGGTGTACCGGCGGCGCGCAGCAACGCACGCTTCGCGCAGCGCTGCCAACTCGCTTGACCACCAGTACAGCTGACGCCGGGCGCGTCCTTGCCGGACCCGGGGCATGGCCACGTCACAGATCTCCGACATGGCCTCCCGGAACCACTCAGCCTCGTCGTCTACGTCGGCAGGCCTGTCCGGTGGTGACACCCAGGCCTGCACGATCGAGGCTTCCAGGAATAGCTCCCGGTCCAGCTGCTTCAGCGCCCATCGCGGACCACTTAGGTTCCGTCCACTTGGGACCGGCGCGTCTGAGGTCTGGGTGGAGACGTCGAACCGGATATACCGGTGGTCGGAATAGGTCTCCACCTCCTCCACAACACGCCAGTCGGTGACGCGCGGTGACAGGGCGGCGCTGGCAAACGTAACGTCTACCACCGACTCGCCCGTCCACCGCACGCACGTGGGGACGGAACCCCGGTTCTCGATCACCAGGCCATGCGCACGGGCCCGCTCGAGCCTCCTGCCCCGATAACAGTCCGTGCTCCGGGAACCCCAAGCCGGACTTTTGGCGTTGAAGTCCCCCAGGACGAGCGCGGGGAGGGAACCGAGGGCGACGACGACGTCTCCCAGCTCCTCTAGGGAGTCTTGGAACTCGGCGATAGATCGGTTCGGGGAGAAGTAAACGCCTACCACGGCGATCTCCCCGAACCGGGCTGCGACAACCCGTGCCCTCTCTCGACACGATCGAGGGGCGGGGTACCGGCGGCGGCCGACGAAATTAGGGTCACCGAGCCGTCCAGGTCCGCTACCCAGTCATTCCTGGGTAGGACAAAATACGGCTCGGCGACCACGGCGACGTTGATCAACCACTGCGCCATGCTCTGGAGCAAAAGGTCCTGAGCAGCGGCGCAGTGGCTGATGTTCGCCTGGAGGAAGCGCAATGGAGACATTAATCTGAATCCATTGCGTCCTCCTCCAGGGCCCTCCTCGAGGGCGTGGCCACGGCGGCGGCGGCGGCGACGGCGGCGGCGGCGGCGGTGGCGGTGGCGGCGGCGGCAGCAGGAGCTGCGGCGGCGGCGGCAGTAGCGGGGACAGCGGCGGCAGAGGGCCTACCTCTGCTCTTGGTCTTGGCGGGCGGGGCGCAGGACTTGCCCCCTGCCCGGTGATCGGCCGGCTTGCCAGCCGCCGCACATAGGAAGCAGTGCGGCGGGGCGTTGCACGAGCCAGCCTTATGACCGGGCCGACCGCAGCGGAAGCAATCGCCGCTGCGGTCCACCTCCGAGGTGCACTTGCATGCCGTGTGGTTACCCACTTGGCAGCGGAAGCACCTCAGAGGTCTGGGTTCCAGCAGTTTCACCTGCGCGGACACCCAGCCGACCAAGAGCCTTCGGCCCTCCCCTATCTTTTTAGCCGCGGACACGGGGCAGCTCACTGTCACCGACAGCAGCCCCGCAAAGTCCGGGCGAAGGGTGCCAGCCTTGATTTGGTCGACAGGGCATTCCCCAACCCTGCCGACGGCGGCCACCACGTCCCCCTCCGTGATCGAGTCGTCCAGGCCCATTATGCGCAGATCTGCGCGCTTTACGGGCCTGGACACCCGAGCCTCCTCCGCATCTAAGGACGCTCTTAGCCGTTCGGCCAGAGCGTCAGCGGTAGGACCACTGGAGGCGCCGGGAATCGACAGCAGCCTGGCCCCCGTCGCGGTGACTTGCACCCGGAGACCCCCGTCGATTCCCAGCTCCCGGAGGTTTACTGCCTCCTTCGCCTTCGCGAACACGTCGCGGTACGTCACGCCCCTCTTGACCGCGTCCGGCTGCAGTGTAATCACTACAGCCGCGGTCTTAGGGGCGCGGAGTTTCGCCGCGACGGTTCGCTTCCGCTGCTTCCGTCGCTGTCGCCGCCTTTGTTTCTTTGCGGCCCTGCTCTCTCCCGCCACCTGCCATTCGGCATCGGCTGGGGGAGGACGCGAGGGCTGCGTAGGCGGGACAGCTCGGGACGGCTGGCTCACCGCCGCCGCCGCCGGAGCACCTTTCTTCTTTTTGGCAGCCGAGCTCTGCGGGGCTGCCCTTGCCCCAGCCGGTGCCGTCGCCGCCGGAGCCGCTCTCACCGTGGCCTGTTGGGCCTGTTTCGGCGGTGCCGGGGGTTTCGCCGCGGCCCGCTTCTCTGGGGCTGGCCTGGGCGGCGTGGATGCCGCCACCGCCGCATACGATGCCGACGCGAGCGGGGGTCGCAGAATGCGGTTCTCCAGCACTGTAAACCGCTGGTTGAAGGCCGCCAGCTCCTGCCGCACCAGACTTAGGACAGCATTGCTGTCCTCTGTTGGCGCGGGCTTCGCCGGCGGCTCCTTCTGCCGCATCTGTGCCTGCGTCGGCTTCTGCGGTGCTTCTTCCGGGCGGCTCCCCTTCCGCAGCCCGGCCAGCTCCGTCTTAAGTTGGATATTCTCCTTCCGGAGAACATCCATCGCCGCCATAAGTTTGGCGACCTCTTCCCGCATTTCGGACAACTCGTCCGCAACTATCGATCCGGGAAGAGGCCGGCTGAGCACCGCCGCCATGATGGTCTCTTTGGCCTTCATCATGGCTCGGTCCTTGGTGCCCTTTTTCCCCGGGCCACCATGCCGTCCTAAGGTGCGGATGGCATCCTGCACCTTCCTCTCAACCTCGACAGAGGGGTCGATCTCCCTCCCTCTGCCGCACGTCCCGCCTCGGCCTTTACCCCGAACACTTGTCGGGATCTTGGGGCCCGAGACAGGACCCTCCTCCGAAGAAGAGACGTCTTCCCGGGAGCGCTTGAGGAATTCCTTCCTCCTGCTAGCGGCGCTCCCTTCGTCTCTCCTTCCAGTGCTTCCAGAGCCTACGCTCTGGAAGCTCGTGGCGTCTGATGCCGAGTCGGAATCCGACTCGAGCACCATCGCCCCCTCCTTACGCGGAGCGGCACTCTGTGCCCGCTCGTTTGGTACCGGTGACTTGGACGTGCTGGGTTGGTCCAGCGACTCCTCGTCACGGGTACGTGAGCCCCCCTGGCTCTTTGCGGCGACTGCCGGAAAAGGATAAAAGTGGTTGTTGCCCCCCCCAGAATACGGTGGGGCAGCCCGGACGTGTCCGGAGCGGGATTCTCCAGCTGCGGAGCAGCTGGTACCCGCCTGGGGTAATAATTTTTGCAGCAACTTTTTTTCCATATTTGTTCACTTTTTTATAGAGGTGAGTTCCTCTAAACCCTATCCCCGAATTTCCCTCCCCGGCTCACTTCACGGTTACGTCTATAGACTAGACGCGTACCGGAAGTGAGCATTTCCCCCCCTGACCCAGTCTCAGACGACTGGGCCCGCGCCGCCTGAAAGCTCGAGCAAACTGCTCGATCCTCCAGGCGGCGCGCCTTTCCCCGGTGTATCCCTCTTAGTGTGAAAGCCCCACCACGACGACAACGTGGAGATACGACGGTGGGGACTAATGTCCCACATAAAAAAAATAAATTTAGGTTAACCACTTTTGTTTGCGCATCAACTTTTTGAACAATAACATAAGTAAAATTTGTGGTGAAGCAGAAAATCGCAAACCGCAAAAGAATATCATAATAAATATTTCCTCAAAATATCATTTGACGATTCAACGACATCACTAATCACGTTATTTATCAAAACTTGACAGAATGAGGTTTCTCAAACCATTTTTAATCATTGCAAACCTTTCGGGGCGGTAACTTAACCCAAACTTTATTAAAGTACGTATTTAGATGTATCATAATTACTGTAACTGTCAAAAAGGTGTTATTAAATAATTGCCAAAGAATCCGTTCCATCTACAATTGTTTTGACAGCCATTGTACTGGAACAAGTGAAAGTGGTATTTTGGAACTGTTATTTTTTTAACTTTCGTTTTCACGTCACTTTAAGATATGTGAAATACTTGAATTAGTTCGAGTGCCTTTTTCCTTTTTAAGTAAATGTGCCGATTAGATTCGAATTGTAATTTGATTTCGAGTGAGTAGTCGATTTGGTAGATGTAAAAAGTGGGTCCTCAAAATAGTTTTGCGCTGTACAATTCTGATTTAAGTTGCTTTATTAGACTCAAGTTTTACTTAAGGTTTTAGACTATTAAAAATTAATTTATGAATAACTAGCTGTTGCCAGCGGCTTCTACCGCTACAACTCGAAAATTATCCCACGGGAACATAAAATCGGGATAAAAGCTATCCTATGTGTTAATCCAGGTTATAAACTATCTGTGTACCAAATTTTAGCCAAATCCGTTCAGTGGTTTTTGCGTGAAAGAGTAACAAACATCCATACATCCATACTTACAAACTTTCGCCTTTATAATAGTAGTAGGATGTTAACATTTAAACGTTCAAGATGTACATACGGATACATTTTTTTTTTTCAAGTGAAAATCAAATTGTTTTGACCGAAAAGCAATAACATTTACAGAGAAATGACTGTGTAGACTATAAATAATTAAAAATATCATTAGGAAATCTAAATTCATTTAAAACATTATTAAATTATTGAAAAAAAAACAGTTTTTCATACAATCGCCTCCCCTTCCCCACGAAAAAGTACTAGGCAAACATAAGCTCCAAACCGGCAAAATATAATGAATTGCATCCACAAGCATCTTTCCATTTACCACGAATAAAAAAAAAAAGCCTTTCATCATTACACACAGGCCAGAGAGACTTATCTTCCAATATCACCAATAAGTTCCTCTCCTGACAATAGCACTTTTAAGACCAGATAGCGGAGACCAATCTGCTCTGACCTCCACCACCTCTGTGTTGTAATAGACTGGTGAAGATACTGAGGGGTCTTATGAACTGGTTGTTTGATATAAATGGTTGGCAGATGCCGTATGTATTGAAATACACTACGGCATTCTTGTGTGACTGCTTTGAGTCAAGTACAAGACGATATTATTCGTTAAGTATGAATTTGTGAATAATTTAAAAAATATTACTCTGTTCTGTGTAGTGTAAGTTATCTTTTAAATATTTTGTACACATTAACGTCTGCGTTGCGAATCTTAAACCTTTTTTGAGGAACGAAATTGACTGTCAGTAGAACTCGAAACTGCATCCTTCTTGCTAAATTCCAGATGTTTTACCAACTGAGGAACTGTAGAAACCCGTGACACTCATCGAGGCATTCTTTTCTAAAACTTTGGAGACCCTACATAAAATGAAATGTCCAAGTCTTGCTGGCCAAATCGCTAAACGTTGAACAAAACTTAGGCAGATCATGAAGTAGCCATATCAAAAATTTACGATATACTTCAGTTCAACGATTGGCCGACAAATTAAGTATGTATAAATGATTGGTTTCATAATAATTATGTTACAAAACTGCGATAGCAACAACCTTTAAAAATTCCAGAGCAAATTATGCAGAATATCAATTTCTCTTTCCATTTTTGTACCAAAAATGAAGAACTACATTTTAATGAGCGTACCTTTTTCGTGGGATCCTTATAATTCTTGTTATTTTTTAAAAATACGCTGCAATTCCGCGCCAAAAGCGTACATTCACGGTCTGGTACAACTATCATTGTCTTTGCCTCCTACCATTGTCCGCCATGATGCTTTTTTGTTTTTTTTTTTATTTATTCATTCCCGCCACCCCGCGCTGTCATTAAACTTTTTAATATTTTTATTTACGGCCAGTGTAGATTACTGTCCGGTTAGGTTTTAGTTAAAAGTTTAAAATGGTATGAAAAGAGTTTATTTACACTGCACTGTTAATTAGTAACATTCTATTCTGTATAAATCTTCTATTGTTCCTTTTTGAGCAAATAACTCTTATTTTAACAGACCGTTGTTGCAGTATTTTGACCTCTTTGAATGCGTTCTTGCAGTCTATTGATAAAACCACGAAGCGTTGAAGGGAACTAATATTTATAAAAAACTAGCATAAAGTAGAGAACCGCATAATAGATAAACTTTTGGCAAAATAAAAACCTAGATCCACCTTGGAGACCAACTTGAAAAATATTTGTCCCTGACTGATTTGATACGAACTTATAATATGGTGTTGCAGGAATATTTTGTAATTGTGTATAGGTCGATACCAAATCTTATCCTATACACTGAAGATAAGAAACGATCCGAGACCGATTGATAGCGCGCCTCCAAAAACCACGGAAAATTGAAACTATAAAAAATGTCAGATATCTCAAAAAAATGCCACAAAATTAAAACCCCTGAAGCGATAGACACTTAAATGCACACAAAGTCAAATTAAAAGGCTAATATTTTAAAAGAACAACGAGAGCACAAAACTAATAGCAAAGATAAAATCACAGGAAAGCTCTCTGCTTTTACAATAAATTAAATAAACAAAGAATCAGTGTATTGAAACGGACTTAATTCTATTTCAATTTCAAAATATTCCACAAAGGAATCGTTTCAGTTTAATCTAACAAGTTTCACTACAAAACAACAAAGCTGCTGCTGTACACCTAGTAACTGGAGATATTTACTGGTATGGTTGGTTATAAAAGTCTTATTGTACAACAGTTTCGATTTAATTAAAATGTTCAAAGATGTAACAGGTATAACAGGACTACAAAAGCGAGAAATACTTTGGAATCACTTACTTTGAATTGATCCGAGATAGCTCCTTAAATAATGGCGTGATTTGAATAAATTCAATATCAATTTAAAGCTAACAGTTGAATCTTTAAAATGGTACAATTTTTTTTATTCTTAACTATTATAGTTATTATTACCTAGTTATTAAGTATTTTAGAACGCGCTGAATCTGGCAGAATTCACACCTCTGAGCCCAAATATCTTTGTAATTAAACTTTAATTTTACAATTACAACAGAGTTTTAACTCTGTAATGTTCTTCAGTGTTCTTCTGATGCTTGTCTCATTGTAACTTTTTTTTATTTTATTTGACTAGACATCATCATACAGATGAAATTCTTCAGTGCTCGACATGGCGTCTCCCAAACACAGTCTAAAAATAAACCTAACTCTACAATCACGATCAGCTACTCTTCCATTTTAAAAAGCCACAAGATTTACAAGCACAATAACAAAAACGATCTAAAAATTACAATAAATAACACTAAGTACACAGCACCTTTACTTAGTGCATCAGATTCTATAAACTTTTATTGCAACATTACAGTCTTAATGGCTATTGTGATAGTTGACACTAAAGCTACAAAGTAATGCCACATAGCCAACAGATCAAGCCATTAATGGTACACTAGTCGTCTTAAAGCACGAACTGAACGGATAAAATGATAATATACACTCAGAATTCAATGGTAATACTAAATATTCGAGATATGAATCGTGGTTATAAATGTTCCGTGTTTTGTGTCTGAGGGTGTTAAATATTTCACTTCCTACAGTTTTAAAGATGGTGTAATGTATTCCATTACAATCCTCCAATTTAGACCCGTTATTGATGTTTTTACAGAATATTATATAAGGATCATGGCCGCAGTATAGATTGATGGAAGCACAGCGAAGGAGTGGAACTCTCTGCCTGCTTCTGTGTTTTCGAACACCTACAACCCTAATCTCTTCAAAGTAAGAATGAACAGGCTTCTTCTGGGTAAGCTCGCTCCATCGTCGGCCTTATCTAAGTCACTCCTGACTAAGGCTGAGGTCAAGAGCATATTATTATAAGAAATTTTTTTTTTTTTTTTTATTCCACAACTATCACACAACGCCATCTAGTCCCAAGCTAAGCAGAGCTTGTGTTATGGGTACTAGACAACTGATAAACATACTTATATATTTCTAAATACATACATATTATAGATTGAATTACACCCAGACACAGAACAAATGATCGTGCTCATCACACAAACATTTGTCCTGGGTGGGAATCGAACCCACGACCTCCGGCATAGCAGTCAGGGTCACTAACCACTAGACCAACAGGCCAGTCAAAAAATTGCACATAAAAAAAAACTGTGAGAGAGCTGTGGTGGCCCCGTGGTATCGATCCCGACTTACGAGTTGTAGGTCGTGAGTTTGAACCCCGCCAGGCGCATTACTTTGTGTAACTTATTTCATCATCACTGCTCTCAAAACGGTGAAGGAAAACATCATGAGGAAACCGGCATGTCCTAGGACCAAAATTTCGAAGACATGTGACATTTGCCAACCCGCACTGGGCCCGCGTGGTGGATTATGGCCCACTCCCTCTCACAGAGAGGAGGCCTGTATTCCAGCAGTGGGAACATTATAGGCTGATGATGATGCACATAAAAAAAAACATGCAAAGATTATAAAGGTCGGTTTGTGGATGATATTAACATTGATTGACAAAAACCGCCTACGAAAGCAAGTCCCTTCTGACTTTCACAGATCTAAGACAGACGTTCCGGAGAAATAAGAGCTCTAAGTTTGACAACCAGTTTTACTTAATAATTTCGTGTTACTCAACATCTAGGCTATATAGAAGCCCGCTGGGCAGTCACTCCTTGTAAAATATTGATATTAAGCTGCCTCTGGTAACACTGGAATTCGAGTCCAACAAAGTAGGAAAAGGCTTGTCCAATAATGATGATCATAAATTAATTTATCCTAACAAAACAAATAAGGATACTTAATCCCATTAAAAAGCAATAAAACTTAATTTTGGACATAAATAAACATCAAATAAAAATATCTAAAACACTTCACTACACACATAAACATAAATTAAAATTAATCTAGACATTTATGTCTAGTTTAATTCTATTTCCATTCATGCGAATGACGGAAAAAACTAGTTCTAGACATCCGTCTTAATTTATTATAACGCAATTAATAAGAGAAGTGAATGAAATTGTCGCTTCAGGCGTCTTGTCGTTAGTTTATATCCTATGTGCATTATGGTCATTAACATAACTGTGATGGAAAACGTATCCTATCTGGAGCCTTACCACGAGCTCTTCATGCGATCCAGCTGACGGCTGTAGGAAAGAGACTGTGCTATACAAGTCGTCTAGTGCCATCTTTTTCCCACATCCTAAACTGGATCGCGTTAAGAGCTCGTGGTAAGGCTTTAAGAAAGGATAGTTTTAAGCTTCTTTGTTTTTATTCACACGTACTTATGGGTACTTCTTTACCTACCCCTTCAGAGTTATATGTTTGAGATTATTTATGTGATGAGGAAAAATAGATGTATCTTCTTCTAGACTACTTACTTTCTCTAGTAAGCATCTTTAGGCGGTTTAAATTCTTTTTCTCTGAGTCACACAATCTGTCTATTAATGTATATACTCGTAGCTTTTTTTTCATCCCAAGAATGTCTCAGTCGTAAATCTCCACCAAGTTATCTCTTCAAACATGTCTAGATTTACAATATGAACACTTAAAATTTTAAGAACACCACCGCTCTGGATTTCGGAATTCAGTAAAATTCTTGAATTACTTTTTTTTTAAAGAAAGTAACACGATGGTACGAAAAAGTTTCCTCTAGGTACATTAACATGCTTTCGACACTGTTGAAGTGGGTTTTTACGTTTTATTTGCCGTAATGGGAAGGTCAGAAACGCTTATATGTCCTGACTTTGTTCTGAATGTACTACGAGAGCATAACAAGGTGGTGATTTGTATTCAGCACTCGTATTTGATGAGCACTGGGGCGGTGTGCTGCAAGGAGTTGTGTTCGGTCCAGCAAATGTATGCAGACCACACGGTTTGTTTAAACTGATCATTTGCTAATTATCTCGTTTTGATGTTTGTTTTTCGCACTTAGGATTTAAGTCGCATGCAAATAAGTTAAGGGGTCACAAAACCAAGAGAATATTATTTGATGTTTGCAGATAACGAAGTCTGTGAAATAATTGTTTGATTTTTTAAACTACCGTAATTCAATTACTAGAAGCAACGGCATTGTAAAATGAAATGCTTCTTTGCAATCATTAGATTCACGAGATAAAAACGACAGTTTTGTTACTAACACAGAATTATCTTCTAACAATATAACAACCAAACTGTTTAGCAAAGTCTTCCATCATTTTAATGACTACACACATTAAAGTCATCCACATAAAATTTCTAAAAATAAAATAAGAATAAAGCTTTTAAAATATTTTTTGAATGATAAAATAAAAGAAACAATTACATTAAACCGTCGCGTTTATCTTAATTAACGCTAAGTCACCTCGTTTGGAAGTGAACCTACTTTCACGCAATTATTTATCTTCTGCAACATGCCATTTATAACAGAAAGTAATATAGGAAACTATATTTCCTCTATTAAAGATGATTGAAAGCACGTTTTTATTTTCGAAATAAACTACGCACTAAAAAGAAGTCCTGCAAGAAGAATGAACCCTAGATCTTTTTGATATTATCATCTTTTAAATAAAGATCCCTTAGAACAGTTAGACCAATTTACGAATAACAACAATAATCCTTTTAGACAAGGAACTTCAATTAACACAATGTGAGGCTCTCTCAGCGCGGCAGGATCAAGAATTTGATTCAGAAAGCAGAACACCTGTACACAGAATGCATATTGAGGAGGTTCTCCTCTTTAGAGCCCTGACCACCGATAGATTAGAGCCTTAATAATGGTGGCCTACTAGCATAAAAAATAGTATGTTGACAAAATTTTAAAGAAAATGCATCATTTACTTGGACCAGAGTGTTGTTTTCAAAGGTTGCAAAATGATCATGCCACAATTTTATAGACAACTCATTGAAAAACAAACAAACCACGATATTGGAATAACACATTCCCGATTAAAATACTCCGAGCGTTACTACGCCAATGAGCATTGCCGAGTGCATACAACAGGGTCAGTGCTCTCCGCCATAATTGAATTCTAACAAAACTATCGAACCGCTAAATCAGTACCGTAAAGCGCTAGCCGCTAGCATTGAACAAAACTGTTCATTGTTGAGTTTGTGAGTAACAAATAATGCAGCGATAAAGCGATTGATTTACATAAAACTTCGACTGTGACCGATTTTGGTGTGATAGTTGGAGCAGAACTTCTGTTTAGTGTTCGAGTTGGGAATATTAAGCTTGGAATCCGGAATAACCTGCTTTGTACGAATTGATAGAGGTTTCCAAACAGTTGTATCCATAATTCAGTTTCTGCCAGTAATAAGTTTACATTGCCCTCGACCGGCTTTAAAAAGAACGAAGCTATAATTGTGTTGATCAGAATCTCACTTTTTTAAATTAATCTCTGATACCAATACGTTTTTAAAGAGGAACACGTCACACAGTTATCTAGAATTCACATTCAACAAACAACAAACGAGTATCAATATTTCTGCTTTGTACGAGAAAAAGTTTTGCTAATATAACACAAAAGCTTTAAACGGGACTTTTAAAACTCCATAAAAATACAAATGTAAAAAAGCCATCATTTATATGCCGCAGAAAGCTGGGCCCGGTTGAAAGCACGCAGCCTATTAACAATTGTTATAGTCCACAACAGCGCAAACTATTGCACAATAAACACAACGATGCGACATTCAATTGTTTTCAAAATCGGTCACCATGTTATTTTTTTAGAGCATTCGAATTGAATCCCTCGATGAATTAAAATTCTGTTTGCATAGAAGCAATTGTGAACAGCAGCGATACGGAAGGATTGAACAACATAAAACATTGGTTATAAACTGTGGTAGAAAGCTTTTGACTATTGATTTACTAGATGAATGGGTGATATGGTTAGCAAGAGAAAAGAAGAACGTGATTACTGAGAAGAGAAAAGAAGAATACAAGAGAATCAAAACCTCGACCAAATTATAATTGACATTAATTACTGAAATGGAAAGATGGCAGATTTACCACCATCAGGATGCATTGGGAGATTAGTAAGTAAACATCACACGAGTTAATAACAAAATCAGTCGCAGTTCAACTTTTTAGATATACCTAAAGATGATAAACTTGAGCATTATAATATAAGCACGCCTATAATAAGCATTCTTGAGAATATTACATTGCAGATAAACAAACGAGAGAGTTTTAGTTTTAGGGAGAGATCTAATGAGCGTTCTCTCGACCTTTCAAGCCGACTGTCCAGTTTAACACGAAACATTTTTAAAGACTGGTGGCGGTTCGTCGCGTGTTTCAAACATTATATTTATTTTTGCAAGGAGGTTTTACACGTCGTCTTTTATAAACTAAATGAAGCCGGTGTTTCGTACTTGACTACCTCTGAGAAGAACCAGCCGAAACAAACTCAGAGGTCACTGTCTCTTTTAAAGTCCAGACATTAAATTGGTACGATACGATATGATACGAGGGCCATGTAGGCTAATGTCTGAGATGGTCTTTTGAAGAAAGAACCACACAGAGTCAACCTGTCCAGTCAGTGCAAGCATTTGTCAGTTATCGTGTAGCTCGACTCATAATTCAAGGAGCTCAACGCCCTCCCGGTCTGCCCAGGTTAGGAGGACTCTTTTGTTGATTTTACCTACATAAACAGTTACCGTTCACAGAAGGCCGTGAACTGGCCTTCAGCCTTTCTCCGAGCATAGTTCGTTCTATCGATCCAAAAAAAATTTGCAAGGTTCCTCAAAATTCTCTTCTCTCACAGGCAACAGAATAAAAAGGCTAAGCTACATCTTACCGAGGTCATTGATCTACCTACCTCCAATACTGATGAGTAGCCATAGCTAATCAGTACTCTAATCGAGCAGAAAATTGTCTCTCTAATACTGGAACCAAAAATGTCTGGCTTAATTGGCTTAAGTTTTTTGACGCAATAAAAATGTTGAGTCTTCGGTTTTTGAAAAGGAGTATAAAAATAATAATTTAATTGTATAAGCCTCGTACAACATCTGACAAGGCTCTCGCTTGACAGCTGGACCAAACGTCTGATTCAGAAGGCAGTACTTCTGGACACGGAGCGTATTGTTAGGAGGTTCCTCTCTCAGAAGCCCTGACCACCGGCAGGTGGGACCCTGGAAACCTGGTGGACTGCTATTTAAAAAAAAAAAATTTCGTTCAAACATTTCCTTTTTTATACAGGGTGACTGGTAATTAGTGAACGATACTTAAACACGTGATTGTGCTCATGATAACCAACAACTTTTAGTATGGCAACAAACTCGAAATCGTGAAAAAAATATCCGCTGTTCAGTACATTAAGCAAACATAAATGTACTGAACAGCTGATATTTTTTATTAACTTCGGACATCCACGCGAACGAAGTCGTGGGCACAGTTAGTATCTAATAAAATTTCTTGCCTGGCCTTAGTTATCAAGTTGGGTTAACCAAAATGAGGTCATAGCTTCAAACCGCACCCTTTTATTTTAATTATTGACATCACCTTACTTCTATTAGAGGTATAATTTAATTAATTGGTCTGGTTTAAGTACTCATCATTATAATTACTCCTCTTTCGTGTGTTTACAAAATATTTTGTTCCATCCGAGAATTGATTCGGCGACACGCATTCAGTCAACCAGCAGTAGGCAATTTGACAGCATCGATTAATTGCTTTAATTAGTTTGTCAGATGGAGTTTAAAAAAACAATGCACACGTATTTTTTCTTTTGCTAAACCAATGCACATTTACAAAGATAATAGGGTTGCCATCCGTCCGGGTTTTCATTTATAGTGCGGGCCTAAAAAAAAAAAATTGGGCTGCCCGGTCACCCGCGACTCACACGCACTCTTCACAGTCCTCCCACCTCCGTACGCACTTCGACTAATGTCCACGTACAATTTCACCGTCCTCCCACCCTCCGTGCGCACATTGACTCGCGTCCGGATTCTGGACTCAAAAATCTGGGGTTTTTACGCATCTTGTCTAGGTTTTCAAATTTTAGAGATGGCAACCCTACTCATATAACGCATCAAATTCGAGAGGGGGGTTTGTGGTGGTCAAGCCGCTGGCAAAAACTAGTAATACAATTTTACGGAAGTTTGAAAATTCTTCTAACAGAGTTTTAAATACGGAGTTTTTTTGACAAGACGGTTGGCGCATGAGCGATCGACTGCCGTGCAGCGAGTTCGATCCCCACAAGGAACAAATATATAATTTTGTATGATCTACAAGTAGTTGTTCCGGGTCTGGGTGTATGTGTGTTTCTATGTTTGTAAACGCACCCACAATAAATGAAGAAATTCCTAGTGTAGGGCAACGTATAAAAAAGAAAAAAAAAGACCTCCTGCCACTGCATCTCTTCGAAAAAAAACACAGAATAATGCATATTTAATCAGACGGCATGCTTAACGCTCTGTAATTTCCTGTTGAACTTTTATTGAGACTTTATATTTACTGCACTTCAACCGTTATCTTTACGTAAGTATACGTAATACAGTTACGCATAAATTTCAAGCTGAGATATTCGAATTTTCTGATTTTATCTTCTTTGGCGATGTTTCTGTTTTATCCCTTAAGCTCACAAAGTAATGTAACAATTTCAAAACCTTTATTTATTGTAAGAAAATTTATATTATTTTTATTATAAGAAAAATCTTTATTTATTGCATGTCAATAAATTCAAACTATAAATAAAATAATGATTTTATTGATTAAGTAGTAACAGAAAAGAAAAAAAAACACATAAATAACATTCGAAAGAACAGGTAGGTAATCAAAAGCCAATGCTCAAGTTTATCAGCAACTTAATAGGAAAAACGGTTTTATTAATATTCTTGTCTTCGCCACATTTTCATTCATTTCTTGGTATTCATTTACTCAGTCAGGTGACCATTAGCCACTAGCATCTTAGAATCACGACCTATCATTACCTTATAGCCATCAACCAGGAACAAATCTAGTTCCCGGACTTTTACTATCAAATTCCAAATTCTTATTTATACTTTCTCCAATAATATTGGCTTGATTCGTGATCACTGTCACGAAATTGTAAACATGCAATTGGTTGAAATCTAATCTATTTCTTTAATCTTACTGAAATGTACAATCGACAAAGTTGAATCACGACCCATTTTGACAAAATCGTTTGAATCCGTCAAATTGACAAATATTAAAATCGTTACCATAGATATTGTGTGTTTACGCTAATGTGGACCTAATTGTATTTGAATGTCTGTAGGAAAATAAGCTTACGGTGGGTCATGATTCAACTTTATCGATTATACCTTACGTAGAATCGTGAATACAATCTTGAGATTAACATTATTGCAGGACTCTTCGTGTGGAACTCCGGTTCTAGCCAAACAGAGCTTGCTTACTGCAATTTCGTTATTTGTTCTATTCAAGAGATCTGGTGGCCTTACCATGAGCTCTTAACGCGATCCAGTTTAGGCTGTGGGAAAGAGACTGAGCTATACTAGTCGTCTAGCGCCATCTCTTACCCACAGCCTAAACTGGATCGCGTTAAGAGTTTATGGTTGGCCACCTGAACTGATTTAATAATATAGGTAATGGTTTAGAAAATAATCTACATGGAGTAGATATTTAAATTGCTTTTCCAAAAAAATGGTGAAAAACTCATCCCTTGCAGAATCCCAAAAAAATGTATTAAAGAAACAGGAATCCGAAATAGCTTTTACTTGAAAGTCCTCTCAACAATTGACTCGAAAGTATGCAAATTGACTTTGAAAACGTACAAAAGTTTCGACAAAGAAGAATTCGATCAGACGATTGGCAATTACTAGATCGACTTAGAAGGCTGAACGCCTATCTAGAGAATACTAGTCGAAGCTAAAGTTCCAACTATTTGATTGAACTCAATTCTACGGTTCTATAACACAATGAAGCTTTGCGCATCGATTCGTGTACAAAAAAAACTTTCGTCGAATGTGTTTCACTTTCCAAATGTTGCTTATTGAATTAGCTTTACAATTGTTGTTCGTGCTTCCAACTAATGAATAAATGGAGCGAATAAAATGTTCTCAAGTAAAATTCAAGTCTATAGCTACATAACTTTAATTATGCACCGTGACTATTTAAATAATGTCTAATGACCCTTTCATCAGCCTTTAACTCAAATATAATTATGTTGGAGTCGGCTTCCAGTCTAACCAGTTAATACTTCACATCAATATAATTCAAAGAGCGACGATCATATTGACCTTTACAACTCATTTTATCATCATCATCATCATCAGCCGGAAGACGTCCACTTCTGAACATAGGCCTCCCCCTTAGACCGCCACTCCGAACGACAATTCGCCACTTCCATCCATCGGTTGCAACTCATTTAATAATGGGTAATACGATATCCTTTGCCAGGACTGGCTTTCAGACTTTCGGGACACTGACTAATAGCATCAACTGTTAATGTACGTATGGAAGCCGGGAAGAACGGCGTTTCTTTCACACGACTGTTCTTATTCCTCATACTCTCATTATTTACTGTCTCTTTCTCTCTCGCTGTTTAGTTATCAACCTTTGACTGCTTATTAGAAACCTTCTATTTCCTATTAAAAAAGAGATAATCTTTATGACTATTTCTATACTAATTGTGGTAAACTAAATCATCACCTCTTCAAAATCAAGTTTTCATCTCCAACATTTCACTAGCAATTAAAATATCGATGACTGTCTTCGACTTGTTAAGAATTTCTTGACGCAAATCAGTAATACTTATCTTGTTAGTAAAAATAATGATAGTGCAGTCTTCCTTAAGTATGTAGTTACTCGTGCTAGGCATAACTGTCATAACACGCAACCTGATTATGGTAACATTATTGTTATAACTACTGTCATTATTCCATCTTACTGCGTTGAAATAAGTCATTACGTTGGAAAGTATATTGATACGATTTTAATTCGCTTCTTCGTGGTGGATGAAAGTTCTGATTACGCTAGACAAGGTTCCGACGTTCCAATTCGCACACAATTTGCTAGGTGATTAATAGCTTGGATCGATCCAATTCTGTGAGTTCAATTAATTACACGTTGAAGTGTAAATTTGCACTGATATCATCACGTCAGCTGGCGCTATCTAAGCCGGAACCGAAAGAGATATACATTAGACAGCCCGTAGACTTTGTTAAGCAAAAAAATAACACGATAATTTGACTTATGAAGCTTGCAAAATTATATTAACCGTCCCGGAACATCTTTAAATGACAGTACTCTATGATCGAAGTATCACTAGACACGAATGATCATAGAAAAACCCGAAACTCATCAAAACTAAACAAGGGAATTGAATTAAATCAATTTACTCAATAAAAAAAGGTCTACCAACAAAATTTCTTGCTCCACATTCATTCAATTGATACCAATAAGTAGTTGAATTAATTCTTAACGAGCATCGAGAAATTACTTGGGAGTGACCCGGAGGCCTGAATAACGCGATTAAGGTCATACATTGTGTTCATTTACATCTTAGAGTTGGTCCACCACATTAAACTTATAGCTGATGATGCATGCTTTCTAGTTTTTAACGACGAGTTCTGCATTCGATGTTTTCATTTACAGGAATGCACTAAAAATAAAGTCTAAAAGATAGAGATTATTATACGATATATAGGTTGTGTTTACACAGCTCTAATGCGAAATTGCGGACATAGAAAAGGCCAATCGAATGAACAGGGTGAGTTTTTAGTCAGCAGAAGTCTGACAGCCCCATAGTCTCAGCCCAGGGCAGCAGGTTTATTTGATGATTTCCCAAACGAATAAGAATTAATAAAGAGCAAAGAACCTTATTATCTTATCTTAAAATAAGCTTTACTCATCATACAAATACGGACTCCCCATACCAATGAGAAAGTAGAAAAAATTGAGTATCTCCACTTCCAAGATAGACACGGAAACGTGTTAAAGTCAAAACATGTTCTAAATCCCGACCTATACTTGACCTGGAATAGAGTTCCATTTTCTTTGTATGAAGCTCAAAGATATAAGTGCAAACAGCTGCTATAAAATCCGCTTAGAATGAAAACATTGACGGAGTAATTTAAGTCTAAATTTTCTCTTTATAAGCATGAGGGTAGTAACTTTTAGCAGAGATTTATAAAAGTAGCTTTATATCCTCCAGAAAGTGCGTTTTCAATTGGTGTTAATGATCTGGGTTATGGGCATACACTTAAGGGGGATGCTCCAACCAGCCCGCGAAATTCAAATTTTTTTACGTTTTTTGCAATTTGCAGGCCAGTGACATGTTGTAACTTTATAAATATTTGTGTTGCGCAAATAACAAGTATAATTTTAAATATAAAAAATATCAAAAAACTCGCTCCATCAGCTCTCACATAGAAAAGGTGCATCATGTTAAAATCTCCGAAATCTAACTACGATGCACCTTTTCTATGTGAGAGCTGATGGAGCGAATTTTTTGACAATTTTTATATTTAAAATTATACTTGTTATTTGCGCAACACAAATATTTATAAAGTTACAACATGTCACTGGCCTGCAAATTGCAAAAAACGTAAAAAAATTTGAATTTCGCGGGCTACATCGAAGCAATCACCTTAAAATAGTTTATACACCTCTTAAGATGGAAGCCACAGTATTTCAAGTTAATTGAAGTCATCTCAAACTAAACTGTGGAGCAGTAAACCACTAGGCTTCTAGGCTTCTCACAAATCGTGAACAGTATTATTGGAATTGAAAAGAAAGATTCCTTCCAATTGTGAATAATTCAAAATTGGAAGGAATCTTTCTTTTCAATCAATTATTGTAAATTAAAAGATCATTATGTTGTTTTATTACAACATATTTTATTCACCACACTGGTGAGTTTGACTGAATGTGCTTCTGTTCTATACTTCGACTATTTGTGTTCTATGTCCAAACCGCGGTTTCTGCTTCGTGGGAAAGTCGAAATACTGTCATAAAAATACTAGTCAGTCGTATTAATACATAAATATTTTAAAAAATATACTTCATGTAAAAAATATGCTTTTAATCATTTTTTACGAAAAAGAACAAAATAATCAAAAGAACAAAATATTCATAGAAAAAAGGAAGACCAAATAGAACAAGTGACGACGATATAAAAAAGGAAAGAGAAATTAACTCGAAGGTGCTTTAGCACGGTGTTAAAACTGTCAGAAAAAGGAACAAGCATGCTATAAAACCATAAAGAGCCACTGTACCAGAATAAAAAAACAAGACAAGAACCCCTTTTAGTAAGAACAATGTAACACGCACTCGCTAACAACATCAAAGCTTTGAAACATGTTAAGTAAATTTTCACCGTAAGCTGAGAAGCAGAAAAAAAATGACAAAAATACAGTTTCGAACAAAAATTGCAATCTACGCGTTCAATATGATAAAATTATTCAACGGCTCTGAATGTAATTATAATTTAATAATTAATTAATAAACCCATGGTAACTGTTGGATAAAGATAGTAATGCCTACGAACCCGTATAATCATTAAATACAATCGAAACAATAATAAATAAATAAAAACATCAAGCTTATTACAGTACAAAACATCGTAGACCAAAAAACACTCAACCACTATATAACTGACAGCTCCAAAACCCATGATTGCCATGTCACCCCAAATGCCTATAATTACACTGACAAGCATTCACTTGACCTTTCACTATCTGAAGAAAAGGATCATAATAATATCAAAGGAGACCAACAATACACCAATTGTGGTCCACTTGCACACCGTTAAGATCGCAGCAGGCATCAGTAACGCCCAGACATTGTGAAGACAGATTCAGAAGACCAACTCTACAAAAAAGAAGCATACGCACTCATGCAGTCATTTCACAGTTTCCGTATGACAGGAGCAAAACAACAGCAACGTTATAGTAATGGTAATAAAGGTCACTGTTATTGGACGAAGTTTTCTATGACAGCGATCGATTAAAAACCATAATTATTATAAAGTTATGTTTATAAAAATTTAAAATTTAAGTATTCTTTCAGTACTTCGCTTCGTACAGTTGGTATAGACGCATGGTTGTCTTAAAAAGAAATGCCAGTCGAGAGTGCACTTACACTTATTGTATGTGACGCATGTCTATACGCACGTGCATTCACGTCCACTGTATGACCATGACCTTCTAAAATCCATCTTCGTTGTGGCTTCAGAATATCAAAATCATTTCAGAACTGTGCCAGAATCTGACCCAAATCTTATGAACAATACTGGTCATTTTTTGCATTACCGATTGATGTTTTCAAGCTTCAATAGGATATGGATCCTTCCTTATAGATCGGTGTAACGGATTTTTTTGCTCAACTTTTTTGAAATTTTGATCGACAGATGCGTTTTTTGTGATTATTATAATAGAGTGTTGATGTTCTGTTGTGGTTTGTTAAATGTTCCGAATATGCAAGTTCATTTCGATCTTTATCGGTCATTAGTCGCTTTGTAAGTCAAACGCTTTTGGAACTTCACTTACATTATGTATGCTATGCGCCTTTTTCTCTACTTCATAGTTCTTCGTATTCTTCGTATTGAATATGTTTAACACTTTGATTTTTCATCATCAACATCATTATCCTGCCAAACTCTGCCGCTGCATTTCTTTTACTTCCTTTTTTCTCTATTACTTGTCATTTCAGTAGTCATCTCCTTTCAATCCATATCATTAATTTCAACGTATATTTTTTTTTTTTTTTTTTACGTGGTAAAATCATCAAATGAGTCCTCCAACCCCGGGCAGGGTTGGAGGGACTGTCAGACTTGTACTGACTAAAATCCACGGTGTCCTTCGGTAGCCCTTTGTGTGCCGGAGTCGCGGTATACGTATGTCCCGCAACCCCGGCAGGACTGTGGCCTTCTATAGGGGGGCCCCGTCACTATGCTGACGCTCCTTGAGGCGCGCGTGGGACACAACGCGCCGTCGACGATTTTAACGTATCTACAAACATTCCGTCTATATTTCCTTTAATCTTTTTTTGACACTGCCATCCACTACAAATTCATGTTGAAAACGTTACTATTGATAAATTATTATCATCACAAGACTCAAATCTTCCATCAATTAATTGTACAGATGTTAAACCACGATTACTGCACCCTAACACTTCCTACTTCAAAGTCTGGACTTGATTGCTCTAGAACTCATATTACCAGTTCTAACTTGATCGCTAGATTAGTTTTTTATTGCTTCCTTACTGTGAATGAAGGGATCAGCTGCTTGTTATCACACCATATAGGAACCGGAATCTTGTAGTTTAATGAGTGATGTGTTATAAATCAATAAATTGGCTACCTTATTCATTAAGAAGGTACATCGGAACATGTAAGAAATTGAAATAAACACACAAGTTGTTGATTGAAGTCTGAGGTCTATAACGACCAACAGTCTTTTAGTACTTCGACGGCGACTTTCAACCGGATATAATGAATAGTATCCGATCGAAGGTTTGTTTACAGTTTAGGTTACGGCTACAAATCCAGTTTTAATCGGACAATAGTTATAAAATTCGTTGTGATTAGTATTTGAATCATTTGTGAATTTCGTTACTGATCCAAATGATTATGATTACTGTCAATTCGTCAATGTTTTTCATGGACAGCCTCAATAAGTCTAGACTCTAGATACCCGTTCAATGTTGATCACATGTTTATGCAGTCATCTCTTCAAACTCGTTCCTACACTAAATACTTTTTCTTTCTTTTCTTTATCACCTGTTCAACACTGACTACTTCTAGTTTAAGCTCTTGTTAACCGTCCTACATTGACCACATTTTCTTCCAGTCATCTTTTCAAACTCTTCTTTCTTTTCCTGCCCAACTGTCTAACTTCAATTTAACACTCCACACCGACGTAAAACATAGCCGTCAACAAGTAGGTAATTCAACCGCATGCTTATTTGATTGTTTCTAATGTTTAAATTGCCGTGTCTAGACCGCACAGGCGGTACCGTATTATCGTGTTCAGTCTGTGGATGGAGCTTTAAACGATTCGTTACTCACACGTTATGGTTTAATAGTGATAGTTAGATATTACCTAATGGGAGATGTTTCATATTCACACGTATAAGGTTCGTGGTAGTGGTTGCTGGGACCTTCTGTAAAGGTAACCGTTTTACTGGTACGCAAATAGGTACATAGTTACTGAAAGAACAGGATGAGTTTTTCATAACTAAGAGGCTGTCCTTTTCGCTCCAGCCAGGGCTCCAACTATTTGAAGGACACCGTGGATTTTAGTTAGTGCAAGTCTGACAGTCCCTCCCGCCCTGCCCGGGGTGGGAGGAGTCATATGATAATTTTACCAAGCTTAAAAAAAAAAAAGAAACTAGGGCTCCGACTCATAATATGAATATTTTATCATACCGAAATACGCGCTCATAAACGCAAACGCACTTGGGTTTTCAAATCTATTGCGTATAAGCATTATATTTTTTATCTTACAGACCTTAGAGAGCTTTATAGGGAGAATAACAAAACATCTTATAGAAGACTAACTGCAATAGCTAATTGAAATTAAAAAAAAAAATATTAAAAAATGTATTAAGATTCAGTACGAGATTTCACAGTATTTTAGTTGCGTACCTATGATGTGTCCTAAATTCCAAAAGCTCAGTACTCTTACCACGAGTTTTCACTCTTTTACTTTACAGCGTCTCTCCAGTATTTACAGCGTTTCTTGTGTGAAAAAATAGAACAGCGCCTTTGGTGTGCGAAGAATGAACCATTTTTTTTCTTGAAAATTGTCAATTTGAAATTGTCAAAATTCTATTTTACTTTACGTCTCAAATAATGAAAACTCGTACTAAGAGTACTGTACCAATTTTTAAACGAAAACATTTGCCTAGCCACAGCCTTATAAACTTCTAATTTTAAAATTCAGAGTAAACCTGCCAGTATTTAAAAAAAAAAAGAAGCGTTATTCTAAACCGCACATTGTGGTTAATAACTTTTTTTATAGCATAAAGCGACAGTGTTCAATGGACATCATAGATTAGCTATGGCTTTCCATGAATACCAATGTGTGTAATGAGCACTACAGAACTCGTTTGTGATTTAAAAAATAGGCCTTTTAAAGGCCAAGTGAAGTTAATTTACATTCATTGGACTACTTATTGTGAATGTTTTTTTGCGATTATACTTATAGTATTTTTTTTTTTTTGTAATCCTAGGTAAGTATTTGAGTTTTTATTAAAAAAAAAAATAGTTTCTGTTCTCAGTTGCTTGGCTGCGATTTGTTGTACTTTTTTGTTTTAAAGCTTACAGCCTTCCTTGATTCATGGACTATCCAATACAAAAAATGTTTTCAATTCAAACCAGTAGTTCTTGAGATTAGGGCATCCAACCAAACTAATTCTTCAACTTTATAATAAAGTTTATATATATTAATAATGTGGAACATTAGTGTGTCAGGAGTGTAGTCAACGATATTCGAAATAAAATGTTTTTTTTTTATTACTTATTAATATTTTTTAGACATCTTTAATTATATTTGTAAAGAAAATGGTTGTGTTATGTTGGTGTCTTGTAGTTTTCAGTAATTTTACAACTTATTTATTTCAAAACTTCTATTATAATTTTAAAGTTACCTTAACAACCTTCACATAAAATCTCAATGACTTTCTTAACTGTTACTTTTAATAAAACTTAATCGGCTAATTATTTTCATTAACTTTAATTATTAAAAAAAAAACTTACTCAAAATAATTCCCAAAGCACGCTTGAACACACAAACACAGCCAAGTTCCAGCGAAATTATAAATTTGGAACGCTCAAACGCGATCGGGTTTGAGATGAGGGATACGCACGTGCGGTATCGTCCGCGGACGCTTCGCGACTGAGCCCGCGTTCGTTTTACCACAAGCTAATATATCTCGTATACTAGTTTTCATCGTCTTTCACTGGTTTAGCTTCGAGTCGATGGCCAGCACTTTCTGGGTTAATGAGGAGCCTGACGGAGCCCGCACTCGCCCGTTTTCTACGTTTTCGAATACGCGTCGGGTGCCGAGTGGTTTTCGAACTGCTGCGTTGCTATGCACTCCTGGTACATCGCTGTTTGTATTTTTTTGTTTCTTTGATTAAAATATACAGGGTGTCCCAAAACTCAACGTCAAGCCGGAACGGGGTGACAGGATTGATCATAACCATCACGAGAAAAATCTGAAAAAAATCTATCCCATGTAGTTTGAAAATTATGGGCATTTTAAGAAAAACCTAGAATTTTGATCAAACTGTACCATTTTTCGGTTATTGTGGTTATTCTTTTTAATTTTTGTTCATTTGAACTTCGGAAACGTAATCCTAAATAACATTTCTAGAATCCCAATAAAAAATAATGACACAATTGCCTCAAGTTTCCGAGAATTGACTTACCCATTTATAACATTACACTCTAAATTATAGCCTACAAGCAAATTAAATAACATTAAAAACTTTATGTTTGGCAATCACAGCTTACAACCAACAGCTTTATGATTTTATTATAACTGAAATGTAAATTAAAGACAGGAAATTAGCAACAAATCTAATCTCCTTACATTTTGCCCATTAGCAGTGAAAAGTTTCAGTCAAAACTTTTTAGTCTCAAAAGCTTTCGCTGATGTCGGTCGCTTACAGTCGGTCGCTTATATTTGTAAGCCCCTACGTACATACGGCGACGCAAATCTCCGGTACTGTACGACTTTGGTATCCCTTGACGCGTGCCTGTGTACTAACCATCATGGATTTGTATTGCGATAGTCGCCTGGATTCCAAAGTCGTAAGGTATCGGAGACTTGCGTCGCCTTTTGTACGAAGGGACTAAGAAATCACAACGTAGTAAGCGCGACTTCTACTTTCGACTAAATACGACTTTAGCGCTTTAAAGAATACACACAAGAGCACACATATAAGAGCAGTGGTGGCCTAGAGATATCGGATCCGACTCACGAATTGTAGGTCGTGGGTTTGAAGTTTTGAACCCTGCCAAGCGCATTACCTTGTGTAATTTATTTCATCACCACTGCTCTCAAAATGGCGAAGGAAAAGATCCTGAAGGAACTGGCATGTCCTAAAACCAAAAAAATTGATAAATTATGTGACATCAACCAACCCGCACTGGGCCCACGTGGTGGATTATGGCCCACTTCCTCTAGCAGAGAAGAGGTCTTTGTCCCAGAAGTGAGAACATTATAGACTGATGATAATGATGAGAACACTATTTATTCACAATGTATAAAATATTATTTCTACGCGAGACCGACGTATGCGACCGACTGCATCCTAAAGCCTCTTCGTACGTACGTACATACAGGAGGCGACGAAAGTCTCCGATACCTTACAACTTTGGTCGTAAGGTACTGGACAGTCGACTATCGCAATGCAAATCCATAAAAGTTCGTACACAGGCACTCGCGATCGTCAATAGATGCCGAAGTCGTAAGTCGTAGTCGTCGTCGTATCGGAGACTTGCGTCGCCTTGTGTAAGAAGGGACTTTATTTAGAAGGGAATTATGGCGCTTCAAAAATGTATAATTTAGTAAGTAAAAGTCTGACAGTCCCTTCCGTCAAAAAAAAAAAAAAACAAACTTACAATAAATTACATTGTAGGTATTTAGCACTTACTACACTTTAAAACTGCATCAAGATTTTAATGGAACAGATTCTGATCTTTGAATTTCAAATCACTTGTAAGAAACGACTTACAGAATAACAATTACAAAATTAACTGTAATGAAGCGATAAAGAAGTCTAAATCTAGACTTAACGTAGACATAGCATAGCCTATTACCTCGTCTAAGAACAAACTTTGGGCTTCTTAACATACAGTCGATTGCTTGGCCACTGTGCCGTCAAATTACAAACCAGAATGTCAATAAAAAACTTTTTCAAAAAAAAATGTTACCGACTTCAAAACAACACAAAAGAAGTTCAAAATAGCCTACAAAAAAACTTTTCATTCGAAAGTCAGTGACTTTATTATTATTTCATTGACTTTTTGTCACCGACTTTCGAAAGAAAAGTTTTTTTGTAGGTTATTTTGAACTTTTTTTGTGGTTGTTTTGAAGTCAGTTAAATTTTTTTAAAGTTTTTTTTTATTTTATTCACATAATATAAAAAAATACAAACATCCGAATTGAAAACCTCCTCCTTTTGGAAGTCGGTATGTATTTCAAAGACATAATCTTCCTATTTTTTTTTACTAAGGTCCTAATATCTTGAAACGATAAGAAATCGTTCGAAAGCGATTTACTACTTGTTTCGAGGTATTCCTCGTAGCGCTCCTGTTTTGAAGCGCGCCTGTCTAAGCGCTACTGTTTCATTTCTCTTTCCGCTCCCAAAAGGAGCGCTTAGAGGAACGATTAAAAATATTAACTTGTAGCGCTCCCATGATTAACCTTCGGATAGAGATGGGACTATACTAACTGAAATTATCGATAATAACTAGATAATAAGTAGAACACATTGTTATAATATACAACTAGCGGCCCGTCCCGGCTCCGCACGGGTTTGGTTTTTATTTTGTTTGTTTTATTGTAAATCCTTTAGTCCAGGGTTTTTCAACCTGTGGGTCGCTAAGCCTCTTCAGGGGGGTCGCGAAGCTTCTCTAGAGGAGTGGTTAAAAGTTGAGAACCTTACATTTATCAAGCTCTATTTCAATTTAATATGCTAAAGTTTTTCCGCCTCGCTTCGCTCGCCCATTAATGAAGGGTATGCTTGTGAAGGTAAAAAGAAGTCAACTTTTTTAGGTCACATTTCAATGAAAACTTGTCTTATGTTGGTGTAGAAATAGTAGATTTACTGTCACATGCCGCGCTCACTCTTCAAGTCTTTAATTTTTTTATCTCGCTTTTAGATTAAAACTTGTTTTGTCGTACTACGGAAACGTTTAACTTTTAGAGTACTCTGCGTTCAATCTTCTTTGTAGATTTGGCTTTTCATAGTCCAGAAATCTATAAATTTTCGAGCTCGCTGCGCTCGCTATTGAAAATATGTTTTAAGTTTCCATGACCGAATGACCTCGATTTTTATACATAATTCATTTTTCAATAATGCTTTTAGTGGAAACTACTATTGAAAAATGAACTACGCAGCGAGCGTACTCCTACCGTTTACGAACTTAAAAACTTATATTTGTAGTACAAAATTAGTGTATACTCCTGTTGAGTTTTTCTTCTAGAAGGCGGTGTGGAAATATCGGTGTACAGTTATTCGCACTAGACAGCTTGTTTAATTCATATTTGCGGCGTCAAGCTGTACAGGCCCAGGGCGCCGACAATTTTAAATTACGCCACTGCTTGTAGATCATAAAAATATTTGCAGGAGTCGTACCAGCAACACGCAGCGCAGCAGTGCAATCGCTCAGCCACTTTGCTAACCGTGCCGTCAAAATTGAATGCTTGAAAAAAGCAACGGGTAGGGGGTCGGAAATATTTCTTCATACTAAGGGGGTCGTGCCATGGAAAAGGTTGAAAAACCCTTTAAGTCCACGAAATAGATGAATATAATCTGCCGACATATGTTTATTATTTTTTATTGTTTAGAAAGCTTATGATTTCTTTCCATTATGTTTCCCATTATTACCCTCCCTGCACACCTCAATGTTTTGTCGGAAATTTTTCGTAGCATTATGGCAATGAGTTGTCTATCGTTTACGTCAATGGTAGAATTTTAAATGACTTTTTTTGTCCTAGGCGGGACGAGAGAGTGTCAGACTCTTACTGACTAAAATCACCCGCTCTGTCTGAGCCGGGACCCAGTAACGTATTGCGCTCATACACATAAGAGTGCCGAAAGCAAAATGATATAGATTTCTGGACTATGAAAAGCCAAATCTACAAAGAAGATTGAACGCAGAGTACTCTAAAAGTTAAACGTTTCCGTAGTACGACAAAACAAGTTTTAATCTAAAAGCGAGATAAAAAAATTAAAGACTTGAAGAGTGAGCGCGGCATGTGACAGTAAATCTACTATTTCTACACAACATAAGACAAGTTTTCATTGAAATGTGACCTAAAAAAGTTGACTTCTTTTTACCTTCACAAGCATACCCTTCATTAATGGGCGAGCGTAGCGAGGCGGAAAAACTTTAGCATATTAAATTGAAATAGAGCTTGATAAATGTAAGGTTCTCAACTTTTAACCACTCCTCTAGAGAAGCTTCGCGACCCCCCTGAAGAGGCTTAGCGACCCACAGGTTGAAAAACCCTGGACTAAAGGATTTACAATAAAACAAACAAAATAAAAACCAAACCCGTGCGGAGCCGGGACGGGCCGCTAGTTGTATATTATAACAATGTGTTCTACTTATTATCTAGTTATTATCGATAATTTCAGTTAGTATAGTCCCATCTCTATCCGAAGGTTAATCATGGGAGCGCTACGAGGAAATAAATTTTAATATTTTTAATCGTTCCTCTAAGCGCTCCTTTTGGGAGCGGAAAGAGGAATGAAACAGTAGCGCTTAGACAGGCGCGCTTCAAAACAAGAGCGCTACGAGGAATACCTCCTTGTTTCGGCCTTCAAGTCGAAAATATTCAATTAATGTTCTCAGTAACAAAGTTACTATCGGTTAACGGGACTTATTTTCTTGGTACCGAGTTCAAATAAAGTAACATGAGGAGTTATTTCATTAAGTACAATCTAGATAACGACAAGAGGGATGCAACGGTATAACAGTTCTAAGTTAAGACTCGAGAGCAGTTTTCTGTGTTCTTTTTTTTTAGATAAATTCAACAAAATAAATGAGTCCTCCCAACTATTGTGGAGCCGAAGCGACTAATCTGTCAGTCGCTTCCACACCACCATTTTTTTTAGTTTTACGTGATAAAATGGTCAAATGAAATAAAATTCACGGTGTCTTTCAATAGCCCTTTCGTCTCGAGGCCACCACGGTTACCAGGTAATGAAATGGAATAAAATGATGATGATGAAATGATGTTTATTTATGCAAGTTGGTTATATCAAAATTTTTACACGTCTTTTCATAAAACTAGAAGCGGCCGGTGTTTCGTACCTGACTACTCTGAGAAGAAACAGCTGAAACAAACTCAAAGGTCACAGTCATCTTTTGTAGTCCAGACATTATAAATGTAGAAAAGCTTATACGAGAACCATGCAGGTCTATGTCGTCCCGCAACCATCCGGACCACCCTGGTCAACAATACAAAAGTCTTTTCTTACTGACTGTACAATTACCTATTCTAACTAGCAAATCCGGCGAACTCCGTTTCGCTACCAGTCTTTGCTATAAACCAACCTCACGGAACCCGAGACCCTTCCAACGAATGCAAAACCGTGGAAATCGGTTCGTGCGTTCTGGAGTTATAGCGTCAGGAAGGAAAATGCGACTTATTTTTATATAGTAGACAATATCTCTTATTGAGAATCATAATGTGGCCGGAGGTGATAGGCAGTGGCAACCTCTCGCGCCTGGCATTGGCCGACGCAATGCTGCGGGGTGAGGAGGCATGGCATCACCTCCTTCTACGAAACGGTAATTCCCGTGAAGGAGGATGCGTGAAGGTTCAACAGCTAGCCGCAAGAGACGCCCAGGCTATAGGACAATTAAAGCGTCCAGCGCCCAACACGAATGGCAACTACAGTGGAGTTCGGTAGAATCACATCATCATTGTCATTTCTAAGGTAAAAGTTTGCATCACGATGACAAAGCTAGTCACGAACGTTAAAATACATTAAGACCACAGTCTATTTTAATCACAGATAACCCACTCTAGATTCCGTAAACAAAGCAACTTATGCGCACTACAGGTTAACGCATTAAAAGTAAAAACAAATGTTTTTCTTGGTCTCCTTAGTGTCTCGATGTACCCAAATTGTATTCGACAAATACATCAGCCACCGACATACAGCCACCTGCACAGCTCTGTCATTGGCCTTACTTAAGTTGAAGTTTGTTCTTGATTCCCTCAGTGTCAACCAGACACTAAAGCCGTGGTGACTGACGCTAATAGTTTTTTAGAAATTTTCTTCAGACTTCATATTGATTGAAAAAAAAAACTATTCTAATGTTAAAACTAAAGAGTCCACTAATTCTACGAATTACTGATTAAATTGAATATATTGTTTTGTGTTTGAATAGCCTATTTATTGAGGAAGACTTTAAACTATTATAATATCACGCTACGACAAATAGGAATCGAGTAGAGGATGCAATCGTGCAGAATAGGTAGTATTTGATAGGAGAAGTAATTATGTAGATAGTGCAAGAAGAATTTGAGTTGTAACAAAAGCAACTTGTGGTGCGCACAAGTTTTCGCGGAATCTAGAGGAGACTATCTGTGATTTTAATGCACATTTGTACACTTAGAGAGTGCTAAAGCGAAAGTGCTCAAACTCGTGTTGAACATTGGTGTTAAGACTTTTAACACGCGGTAAACTTAGTGTAAACATACCAATGAATCGCTAATCATTTGCCTGTAGGCACAAGTAACCTAGTTCTCACAAATATTTAGCTGTTCACAAGCTTTGATTGAATAACCCGTTTGTTTAATTGAATTAATTCATCAAGTCATTATTTTTGTGTTCGTTTGATATACTGCGAAGTGACATAGTTTTTTTTAATAGAAGGCTGTTTTTTGTCCAGGGTGGGCGGATGTTAAAAAATTATATACTAATGGTAGAAAAATCTTTAAAAACGCCAAAGGAGACATTGTCTCTCCTTTGGCGTTTTTAAAGACGATGAAGCATTATTTGCAAAATTACAGTTTATAAGGAGAACAAGATTGTGATTCTTTTTTCAAACCTAAAGGGTAAATGAATTATTAGTTTTGATGATTTGATGAATTATTATTAGATCAAAAAATGAGTCATCCAGCTCCGGATAAAGGGGAAGGACTGTCTGACTCTTATCGAGTAAAAATTTCCCTGGAGTCAGAATCTGCAAAAATCTGTTAAAATCTGCTTTGGCCTGAGTGACATATGCAATAATGGGGTGGGGGGCGAGTGAAGCCTCTGGGAAAAGCAAGTTTAAATAGAAGTACTATCAAAGTCATAAGATACTTTATTAGTTACGAACTTAGTATAGCTATTCGTAACAAATCTTCCAATTATTGCTGGTACTTTAAACTCAGGAGAAATGTTAGCTATGTAACTTGCCTGGTTTGTTTGATTGGCTATAAGTTTGACAACTTTTTGAGTTATATCCCAAGCCAAGACTTCTCAAGCGGTCCATGCCGCTTGAGAAGTCAGTATTTGCCTGGCGACTGCTAGACTGCTGGACCACTCGTAACAGTTTGACTGCTATGCTAGAGCGACTACCGAATACTTACTTTGCTATGCAGTCGTACCAAGCAAAGACATTTCCAATGCCGTAAGCACAGGTAATGGGTAACTTTCAGTCTTTTAAATTTGTTTTGGTAATTCCCAGTTTACCTAAAGATGTTTTTCTTACAGTTTTGAGAGCTGCGGTAATGAAATAAGTTACACAAAGTAATGTGGCTGTGTTAGAACCTACGATCTACAACTAAATAAGTCGAAGAGGTTACCACTGGACTATCAGTAGAACAATTGTATAGAACTAAAGAAAAAAATTCAATGAAAAAACAAACCTTACAAAAACTCTTCAAGTTAATTTAATCTTTCCCAAACAGTTTATTATCAAAACAGTTAACCGAATAACTTCTAACAGCTAAGGGATTGTAAACTATTACAATCAGATCCCGTGCCGGTTAAACTTAACCAATTAAAGTTAACCAAACATTACATATCGGGTACCAGGCATGCAGAGAGTAGAGGAACGTTAATCACGTTTTAGAAGTTGTATCGCCTTGTGTTTGTGTTGTGGAAGTTTTAAGGGTAGCTTCATTGATTTTTGTTGTTCTAGTACTTTTAAAAAAACTTTTTCAAAAAAATGTGACTTCAAAAACAACCACAAAAAAAAACCGGCCAAGTGCGTGTCGGGCCACGCACAGTGTAGGGTTCCGTAGTTGCCCATCAAAATACTTATGCGAACTAACTAAACTGATTCGCTGAATTTAATTTTAAAAAGAAGAATTTTCAAAATCGGTCCAGGAGTCTTTGAGAAATCGGGGAAAATACATAAGAAAAAAGATTACAACGAATTTAGAACCTCCGCCTTTTTTTGAATTTAGTCAAAAATAGTTGACGATAAAACCTACCTATCCCCTAAAAACATACCTATAAAAGCTGTAAAAATAAAGTTGACAAACTTACATTTGCAGTTGTCTCCGATACATTTTGTTTAAGAAAACATGGATATAAGTACATTTTATAAGTTGGTCGACTATTACTCGTAAAGTTGTAAAGCCTACTTAGTGATGATAATTTTCTTTTAAACTTCGTTATATATACTACTATTGTGAATTTTTTCACACCCCCAAACATAACCGTTTAGCTGGTAGAGGGGGGGACACTCGAATCGAGCAAAATTTAGCACTTTAAAGCTAAATATTTCACAAACGAATTTTTTTATCAAAAAATTGTCAATGGAAACTATCATTATTTTTTAAAGGCCTATTTAATGATACCCCACACTAAGGGGTACGCGAGAAAAAAAAAATCCTCACTTTACGTGTAAGTACTGGAGGTACCCTAAAAAAAAATATTTTACGAGATTTTATTTTACCACTTTTTTGGCACAACAAATCCGTATATTTACACCAAATTACAGCTCTCTAGTACTGTCCGTCTCTGAGCTAAACTGCGGACAGACGGACGGACGGACGGACGGACATGGCGAAACTATAAGGGTTCCTTGTTGACTACGGAACCCTAAAAAGAGTAAAATAACCTACAAAACTTTTCTTTCGGAAGTCGGTGACTTTTTTATTAATTCATTGTCTCTTTTGCCACCGACTTCCGAAAGAAAAGTTTTGAAGGTTATTTTACCCTTTTTTGTGGTTGTTTTTGAAGGCGGTCACATTTTTTTGAAAAAGTTTTTATTTTATTCCTTTTACTTTAAATATTCAACCAAAATTCTTGTCAAATACATCATTTTCTTACATGTGCACTAGAATTTTGTAATCCGTAGCACCGGTAATAACATCGTTAACATCTCTTTCATTTATTCCCTATCTCAAAAACTGCTGAACCGATTTTGATGAAATTTGCAGTATTCCCTAAGTTGAACGATACCTAGTACAACAAAAAAAAATTACTTAAATCGGACTTATAGTTCCGGAGATATGCGAACACAAACATAATTTTCTTACTTGAGGAGTTGTACCTTCCATCATCAGCTCAGCTACATGAGATGATGATTTCCATACGCAAGTACTTGAATTACTTCATAAGATTTGCGAAAAACTATGTGCCAGCTAATAAAATTTGAGGGTTGCCCTCGATTTCTCCAAGATCCAATCATCAGATCCTGAAATGGTGACAATGGGACCACACGGGAAGCACCAGCTTTCGAATAAAAAAAGAATCATGAAAATCGGTTCACCCAGTCGCAAGTTATGAGGTAACAAGCATAAAAAAAAAAAAAAAAAATACAGTCGAATTGATAACCTCCTCCTTTTTTTGAAGTCGGTTAAAAAAAGGGCCATTATTTTACAATTTATGACTCTTTTTCTCGTCAAACTACAGCACCAATAAATATTTTGGGTTTTTAATGTCTTAGTTTGCCGTCAGTAATACCACACAATTGTTATCATTAAACACTTTTCCCGACAGATGTTATCTTCTTTTCATTACCATTTTATAACGGTTTTATGTGATTGTGTCAGAGTACTAATGGTTATACGTAAGTGTTTTGTCTGCCTTTGTATCTTAATTTGCATTTATATATAAAAAAAAATCAAGTAGGTATCTTGATTTAGCACACGAGATTGTCGACAGGTGGGACGTGGAGTGGACTCTACATTCATTGACACTACAATCATTATGATTAATGGACTAATTGCGAAGAAACACGATCAACACCTTCAGAGGCTCGGGCTTTTTTTTTTATTTATGCCACGGTGCGCTTAGTGTGGAGATTCTTCTCCTTACTAAGGCATCTTGATGCTGTTGGGCAACAATTTTGAAGGATGTTTCTTTTTGTTTTGTAATTATTTTTTTTCACATAAAAAAATGATGAACTTTGAAATGGTAACCCTAGATGTAAAGTCTCGTCTTTTACTATTCAGAGATTAAATAGATAACCGAATTTATTCAGTTTCATGATGACTGGCAGTTGTATTATGATCTGAAAATTATGAATGGGTTTAAATAATTATTGCATCTGCTCGTTAGATGTTTTTATTTGTGCAATTTATAATCTTTTTCAACGATTCGTTACAGACTCTTTTCAACCACGTTGTATTTTAAAACATTATGACTAAAATAAAACCGTTGTGTCAAAAAAACATGGTCTACATTTTTGAAAAATATTTGACACGTAGTATGTACCTACGTATCAAATATTTTTGTCCATCATATTCATGTCCCTTTTTATACGAAGAGTAAATGACAACAGTTTCAAATTCATAAAACGTTCCTTTTTAATTTCCTTTGCACTTCATCTGCAGTGTTTATGAGAAAAACTATATAGTTTGTTCGATTTTTCTCATACACACTTGTCGATTTATCGTTGCAGTTTGAACTGAACCTGAAACCGACTAATCGTAACGATTTTATCATAAGGTGTGTAGCAGCCATAAGATTAAAATTTCAATAATTGTTTTTTTTTTGTGTCATTGCGTCACCTTCAATTTTGTCTTGTCATTACCTTCTGGACTACAGCATGCGCTGGTTCTCCGTCTCCGTTTCTTAAAATATTGTGTTTTAATTTTTTCATACAACAAAGTATACTACATGTTGTAAATTTATCAAAATATTATGGTTCGCGGCCAATAACAAGTATAATTGTAAATACAAGAATGATTAAATGATTCGCTCCATCAGCTCTCACATAGAAAAGGTGCATGTAAGTTAGATTTCGGAGATTTTAACAATTTATCCAACATCACGTACCTACCGATTAGATGGATGGACAGTAAGAAGCTAGGGTACTTACGCACACATACTCCAACATTCGACTGACTCATACATGTGTGATTTTATTGAAGTATGGACTACTGCAACTTTTTAAAAGACCTTCAGGAATATGGATATTATGAAAAAACTACTGAATGTATCTGTACAAAATAAAATTATTTATATTTTTTAACAAATTATCTATCCCTGTACGGTAATTATTTAACAATTTACCGTATTCTTTTGTTATTTACTTCCCCCAAAGATGCGTTAGAATTTGAATAAAAATAAGGAAGATTCGACACCCATTTACTCATAAAAGATGTTTTTTCTTACTTTTTTGTTTCCATACAGGGCAAGATATTGATGAGATCAACGTGGATCATTGTTTATTCTGAATGTATACCGTCATATATTTGAATAATCGCCAAACTACGTTTATATGGAAGAATGACCGACTGGCGTACCCTTAAATTAGACGTCATGTTAGGTCACCTGGGGGGGTATTACAACGTCTTGAAATCAGGCTTTTTCCGGTGAGTGAAGGTGATGGCGCTAGACGACTTGGATAGCTCTGTCACTTTCACTCACCTCAATAAGCCTGGTGGAAACGTACGACAAACTCTCCCCGTCTAAATGGCGATTTAGTTGTAAAATTAATGCCTACACAAAGACTATTGTATTAACTAAATTATAAAAATTACAAGATAATACCGACATAAGAATTTGAAGAACTTGTAGCGACCTGCCTGAACTCAGTTTATTCAAAAATTCAATTAGTGAGGAGAAAAATTCACGTCATAAACACGTGGTTTTTCCGCGTTTTTGTCACGTGGTTTGTAGATTGGTTTATTCTCCAAATACTAGCTTATCTTAAGTCTATCTTAAAATACATATTTTTATTTACGATCATTTTTCTGCATATGGTCATGACGCCAGCAAGAATCGACATTTTGAGGGTTATTTCCATACTAGCTGTTGCCAGCGGCTTCACCCGCTACAACTCGAAAATTATCCCACGGGAACATAAAATAGGGATAAAAGCTATCCTTTGTGTTAATCCAAGTTATAAACTATCTGTGTACCAAATTTTAGCCAAATCCGTTCAGTGGTTTTTGCGTGAAAGAGTAACAAACATTCATACATCCATACTTACAAACTTTCGCCTTTATAATAGTAGTAGGATATAGAAAGTGGTTACACCTACAAAGATAAATACTGCACATGATAATTACCACCTTTTGTTCTTCTTAGAGTTTCTCTGCGGGATAAAATCCGGAACATGGATATTCGGCGAAGAACCAGAGTCACCGACATAGCTCATATTTGCAAGTTGAAGTGGCAATGGGCAGGTCACATCGCTCGTAGAACTGACAACCGATGGGGAAGAAAAGTTCTCGAGTGGCGACCACGGACCGGAAAACGCAGCGTAGGCAGGCCTCCCACTAGGTGGACCGACGTCATCGTGAGGGTCGAGGGCAACCGATGGATGCAAGTGGCGAATTGTCGTTCGGCGTGGCGGTCTAAGGGGGAGGCCTAATGTTCAGCAGTGGACGTCTTCCGACTGATGATGATGATGATGATGATCACAACACCACCATCAGGTGGAATGTATGGGATCCACCTCCCAGCGGTCCACCGTAGGCAACGGCGCTGCAGCTGCCTGTAAATAAACCGGACATTGTGTAGCGCAACATTCTAGAAGTAACGTGTCTCGGTTATCGGATCAGAATCGTGGAATTACTAAAAGAATTAACTCACGGAGATATTTATCTACAAATCAGCAAGTCTAAATCAAACTGTTTAGCAAGCAACTTTGAAAGAAAATCTCCCTTAATCGTCATGGATGTGTACTATGGGATTCAGGTCAAAATTATGTACCTATGTGTAGTCAATTATATGCATCTGTAACATCACGAGGTACGAGTAGGGTATCCTAGAATCAAAAGACGGATATGAACTGTTTTTGTTACTAATTTATTGTAGTAAATTGCTGTGGGCTCTCTTTACCGCATTATAGCTTTACAAAATTTAATATGTCAAAATTTATTTATCGAAGCAGTCATTACTTTTCAAAAATCCGTAACGTCGTCATCCAAGACCGAAAATAAAAAAATTGCGTTGCAAATGTTTATGAGGCCCTAGTACGTCGAAATAAAACAGCCATGACAGGGAATTTTGTAAATAAAAAGACGCTAATCCGCACAATAACCTAAGTTTAATAAAACTAGTCTTGTCAGAAATCACGCTGATGCGTAATCAGTTTAATGACTTAATCCATACTCATAGTGCTTATGTTTGCCTAGTACATTATAGCATTATTGCCCCTGATAACAGATGATATAACTAAAAAATCTTTTATTTACAAGTCAGTTGTACCCATGGACCAGAAATGAGAAGGTCTGGGAAATTTAAAAATTAAAAGTTTAAAATCTGTTTCTTAAAGTGTGTCAGTTAAATTTTTAAGTTTCCAAAATGGGTTTACTCTATCAGTTTCTTGGAACGGCATTAAGTGAGTAATATTTTTAATACAAAAAACTTACTACTGGTAATATTACTATATTTTTTTATCTCGATGTTTTCTGACTGTACCTAATTATAATTTCCATTTTTATATAAATACTATTTTTTAGACGTCGTCTGTTATATTGTGAACGTCTTTCGATTGAAAATGTTAAGTCCAGAAAAATGTAGTAATATAATTAAAAGGGTTTTCTTCAATTTGAAAACGGGAATTTTTTTTATGATGTCAGGTGCCAAAAAAACCATTTTTCCCTAAAGTGGTTCTGCATTTTATGCCGCACAGTGAAAGTTTTTGAAATAGGTCGTTAATTTTGTTTTTAACAAACAAGGTGATTGCCTTGTAAGTCATAGATGTAATACATGTCAATAACGTAGTAATTAATTTAACCAAAACGAAAAAGTAATGTATTTTCATCAAAGGTGTAAAAAACCTCCAATTCATGTTACTTAAATAAAACTACAAAAATAACATACAGACAAGGTAAAAATTTTAGATATTATGATTAACAGTAAAAATAGCGGCCCTACCACGCTACCTTGAGGAACCCCGTACTTTATAGCTCTTGGTTTAGATGTGTAAATGGTTACTGAATTACTTTTTGCACATAACTGTTATATTACTGTGAACTGAGTGAGATATGACTTCAAAAGTTTCAAAATATTTCCTCGAATCCGTAGCCAAATCAATACAGTTTATGGTTGATGTAGTCAAACGCTTTAGTAATATCGGTATAATTATGGCACATAGCTATAGCTAGAGCTCTGTCATCGACACAGGTCATAATGCAAGAAAGGAGGCCAAACAATGACTTATACATTAAAAAAAAATCATACTGGCAAATTGATTGGGCCCATCCCAATCAATTTCTTATTTTGTATGAAAAACCATTTTTTGTGAATTTTTAAAAGTCTTAGATCAAACATTGTTCAGTAACATGGGATGAGTTATTCCTCGAGAGGTTTTGCGCATTTAAAGTTACACGTTGTATAAGGGCTTAATAATTACTTTTTTTAAGAGCATTATGCATAAACACCATTATAGTCTAGGATACATTGAAGAAATATATACCCTCATCTGTTATTTGAAAATGGCATCTAATACACGCTAGATATTCTAAACGACAATATTTTGGTGATAGTTTGTCGGCCTGAATCGCGTACCGTCAATGTTAATTCATAAAAATTGTCTTCAAAAATTTTCGTTCCAAATTGAATGCTTCGGAATTATGAAAATTAGAGACTGAGTAGTTAGGAAAAGTGATTGTTAGGATGAAAAATGTTAGGAAAAACATTTTCGGGTTTCCAATTATCAGAGTTAAAAATTTTAGGTGAACTTTGACGCCCCTTCGTTACAATTTTCGACCTGTCTGTACGGTTTCGCGCACAACACTTAATACTATTGCCGCGACCTTAGTAGGAAGTGAAACTAGTCTTCCAAACACTTTTCGACCTGTCTGGGTGCTGAACTGCACACCTGCATCATTATCTTGTCTTTTGTTGTTCTACGCTTAGGCCAATTTTTACGATTAAAATTTAGACAACCGAAATTCAGCCACAGTTTTGCTTCGACAACTAAATACTGTTGGATTCAGAATGAAATAATCTATCATTTGATATCTGATTCGATTAAATAACAGATGAATATTATCTAGGTAACTCACCTGTTTAAGCCCGACAACTAATTAGAAGGACAGGGTTAGACTCCGACAACCTATATTTTTTAGATTCCTTGCGGTATATTCTATCAGCTAATGCTTGATTTTTCTAAATAACAGATGAGGGAAGTGGAACAAAAATTTTTGAAGACAATTTTTATGAATTAACAGTGACGGTACGCGATTCAGGCCGACAACCTATCACCAAAATATTGTCGTTTAGAATATCTAGCGTGTAACATATGCCATTTTCAAATAACAGATGAGGGTATATATTTCTTCTACCGGATCTCGTACTATTAGTTTTACTATTCACCGAGTAGATAAAGTAAACAGCTTTTATTTATCACAAATGATAACATAATTACAACAGATAAAGCCTTCATAATTCCGGTATTGAAACAAATAAATCAGTCGTACAATACTGTAAGTGTTATGCTACAATTCTACCAAATAAACTCACACTCGTGCATAATACCCCTCATTATGTACCAGTTTCATAAACTACTATTTTGAAGTGTATAAAAAAAAACCTAAGTTTGTTTCTTTTGAGATACGGAACCAGGTTAAAAAATGCAGAATAACTCTCAATGGATTGCAAAACAATTTCGCCTCCTATCGCCATATTCATTTAACATAATTATTACAGACATATAGTAGTAGTAACAGTACATGTGCTCAGATAAGCACTGCAGATAATATAAAATTTATAGTAATCACACACGTAACAGCGAATTGTAAACTTTACAGTCGTGTTTGTTTCTCTTCCGTGTTTATCAGCGGTCTTAAATTATTTTGTGTCTTAGAAATACCTACCCTTTTTTTTTTTTTTTTTTTTTTAGCGTGGTAAAATCATCAAATGAGTCCTCCAACCCCGGGCAGGGCGGGAGGGACTGTCAGACTTCTACTGACTAAAATCCACGGTGTCCTTCATAGCCTGTTACGTTCCGGGGTTACGGTTAGGGAATAATCCCGCGACCCCGGCAGGCTTTGGCCCTCTGAGAGGGGGGGCCCCGTCATTATGCTGACGCTCTTTGAGGCGCGCGTGGGACACAACGCGCCGTCGACCCGGGCATGGTCCTTGGTCGGGCAGCGAGTTGCCCTTTACTCGCTGCCCGCATGCCCGCGCCTACGGTGGCCGGAGATCATCTTGCGACGTCCGTCGCCGTGGGCGCCTACCACTGCGGCTGGGGCGGAGGGAGGACGCTGTCCTCTCTCGCTCGCGGCCTGCCTCCTCCTTGACGAGCATTACTGCCTCGCAGAAGGAGCTGACCGCTTCCCACTCCGTCTCGCCCCGCAGCATGGCCGCAACCAATGCCGGGCGCGAGAGGTCTCCGCCTATCGCAGCCGTGAGGACACGTCGGTGCTCCGCCCAAGCTGGGCAGTCTTGCACCGTATGCTCCACCGTGTCCTCCTGAAATACCTACCCTAAGCTTGATCATTGCGGGATTAGAGGCGTGATTAGATTGCAACTTTTGTAAATCTTTTTTCTACGAATTCAAAATCACAAATTATAGCTTTAGTACACATTAATACGATTACAAGCCTGTAATGCTTCCACTGCTGGGACTCAGGCCTCTTCTCTTTTATAGGTCACGCAGCTTAATTGTAGTTTGCTAGATACCACAGTCATGTGATTGTAGGATATGCCGGTTTCCCCACAATGTTTTCTTTCAACTATTTTAGAGAAGTGATGATAACACAAGAGAGATGCCTCCATTTCATTTTTTCCGACACCTACTTTTTGGTTCGTGGTTCTTATCCAGACGGGAATCCGTGACCCTGCAAAATAAAGGCCTATTGTAGGATCACGGAGGATTTTAGTCAGTACGAGTCTGACAGCCCCTCCCGCTCCAAGGATGACTCATTTGATGACATCACCATGTAAAAAAAAAATTATGTGCCAGTTTCAAAAATAGAGACTTTATCCATTTTGTCACTATGAAGCCTGTTATAACCTCTACTTTTGTCCACAGTAAGCACCATGGGTATAAACATGGGTGTGATCTTCGCGTGGCCAGCATTCACAATCACCATGTTTCAAACAACTAACACAACATTAAACAGGCCTATGACAGACACAGAGATATCATTATTCGGAAGCCTGTCTTCTATAGGAGCTCTTCTTTCAACGCCTACTGCAGGATTCATGTTGGAAAAGTTGGGACGAAAGTATTGTTCTGTTTTGAATTCTGTGGGTCTAGTTGTGAGTACTTCTCTACTTTCATCTGGTGTTTAATGCTTGGTAAAATAAATATATAAATTTAATTTTATGAAAATATCTACATGAAAAGCCGAAAATACGTAAATAGTAAGCTATTGTAAAAAAAATATTCTTTAGTGATCCAGTTCCCAGAATTTTTTTCGGCAATATGCTGCTTTATAATAATTGATAGATTGTTTTTTTTTTAATTAAACCTTGTTCTGATAGATTACGAATACAACAAAACATAAGCTTTTGGACAGCGAAATCAGTCTTGCCGTCCTCAACTTATACTCATCTATCTGCCTGCTGCAGTGAATCACTTTCTTTTATGCATATAAACTTATGGCTCTGTTTATGTTCACAGCTCGTCTGGGTCATACTGGTGTGCACTAGGAACGTAGCAGCAACACTCGCAGCCGTATTCTTATCAGGAATTGCCAGTTCAGTGTTCTTAGTAGGCTCAGTATACATCAGTGAAATCTGCCAGGATTCCATCCGTGGAGCCATGACTGCAACTAACATGGTTTCTTACGGTATTGGAATGCTGTTGTCCTATTTGCTAGGAGGATTTCTGTCGTACGATATGATGTTGTATGTTGGACTGTCTACAGCAGCCACTGGGTCTTGCGCGCTGTTTTTCATTTTGAGAGAATCGCCTATACATTTGCTGAGTAAAGGGAAGGAAAAGGTAATACATATTTTTAGAGTTAATATTCTTTATTTATCAGTTTATTTTGTGATGTTGTGTAACAAGCTTCAAGTGCCATGTAATAGATAACCTGCATCATTTAATTTATAACATTTTCAGGAAGCAGCACAATCTTTAGCCTTCTACAGAATGTGGAAATTGGATTCCAAAGAGCTTTTGGATGAAATGAACAACATGAAACGTTCTCTTAACCCGGATCTTGGAGGTAACATCAACAGAATTTTGTTAATCAGTGTTATTATTACAGACAATGAGATGGGATGATTCACAAGTGACTAAAAGAGTGATAAAGTATGAAAGTCATGAATGAAACAGGAGAGGACAAGCAAATGATGAAAAGATGGATGGATTAGAGTGAGGAATAATGTTAAAGAAAAAGGAGAAAGCGATAATGTGACCTTAGGGAGAGTGGAAAACGAACATGTGGTATGCCGTAAAATGTGATAAGGGCTAAGGAAGATGATGATGTATCTTATTATTAAACTATCAATTTTCTAAGCACAAAAACGGTCTAGGATACTCTAGAACTTTACTTTCCACTTTTTCTTTTCTGCAGTTTACTCGCCTAAGTCTATGTTAGCGTTATTAGACCATAAACGCCCGTCTTCTAGAAGCAGCTTTATGACTCTGGCCCATCAATTTTAAAAATGCATTGTACGGACTTTGATAAATAAATATTTCATTATTTTACTTACAGAAGAGACTCCAGAAGAAGAAAAGCTAAAACCGGACATGATGAAACCTGCTGAAAAAATTTCACTGTGGAAGTTCATAAGTAAGCGTTTCCTACCTTATTTAAAAACGAAAAGTTTTGACTGTAAGGGTTGGTTTTCTGAACCTCAAAAACAGTTACTGACTAAAGTCAACATTAAAAATTGTATTATTGGTCAAGTTTCTAACAATATGCTTCTATTTCCACAGGAAAATCAAAATCCTCACAACGAGCCTTCTTAGTGAACATGGTAGTAATGACCGCAGCCATTTTCCAAGGTTTGGTCGTGGTTCAAATCTACGCGGAGCCCATATTCACTGAAGCGGTACCGACTGCGTCTCCAACACTGTTGAGTGTCATGTTGGCAGTTACAACTGTTTTAGCTGGGATGATTGCTGCGTACCTTACCGATTCGCTTGGCAGACGGGTGAGGTCTTTTCTTTTTATGTTATCCTGGTACTTATTCATGACCCTCGACGCATAAAGGGATATCTTTGACAATCCCACCCTATCCTATAGCCCTGTCAAATTATTTGTCTGTGGCACCGTAGATGTTAATCGGGTGAACCGATTTGAAAGCGATTTTTATTTGAGACCTTAGTACAGAAGCAGGACAACACAGGTTACAAAAAATAGATTTTGAGGTTAAAACTAATGATATTTTGTGCATACTTTATACGCTTTTTTTTCTTTTTTTTTACGTATTAAGTAGTTGCGATTGGCTACGTTGCTATAGATGCGTTTGAAATCCACCAAACATATTTCTTGATCACATGGCATAGTACTGGTAGAAACAGTCAACTAAGCTATATTGCTTATCTATTTTCCAGCCCCTCATGATCTACGCATCTCTTGGCGCTGGACTAAGCTGCGTGATACTAGGCACGCAGATGCAACTGCACTGGGGCCCGAATTGGATGACGGCTATGTTCATCTACACATTCGCAGTCATGTATACCTGTGGAGCGGGGACTGTACCGTTCGTTCTTTTGGCTGAAGTGTTCTTACCTGAGGTGAGTGATGCTTCTGTTAAACTATCGGCATGTCACAGCACGCTGTGGGGTGCTACGGCGTATAAAGGATCTTATGGTATTCCATGTTGCGTAAAACTTTTTATGCTAGCACATTAAGTTGATGTATTAATGGTACGTTGCTATGGGTGTGTTTAATATCCACCAATCATATTTTTTGGTCTTTATTTGTATAGCATAGCTTTGATTCAAATCAAATTAAATCAAATCAAATCGTTTATTTCAACTAGGCCAATTACAGGCACTTATGAATTGTCAAAAGACATAAAATAATACAAGTGCAAAAATAGTTATGGTGCTACAGTCCCAGTCACAAGACATAAAAACTGTGAGAGTACCGTAGGTGCCCAAAGCGTAGATCCCTATGGAGAAGAATGAGCAAGAAACTCCATGGACACTCTTTTTTAATCGCCAAAATTATTACAAAAATTTTGTTACATCATTCATCATCGGATGGTACACTATGTGAGAACGATGTGGCAAGATAATAGTGTCCATAGTAAAATAAAAGACAATTCAAAATAAAATTATTAATAATTAAAATAGACCGTGGCAGCTAAGAGATGACCAGTCGTAGATTAAAACGAGTTCAACTATGCTACAGTTTTATAAGAAAGATGTGAGTGCTGTGGCTACGTGCTATGAACGGTCGCGAGTCATATAGACTTGTCGAGCTTTTCATCCTCCTCGCACAGCTATTTTGAAACAGCTTAACTTTATAGCACATCTTACTCGCTCCGCTAAATAGACTAGCATCAGTTGAAACGGTCAGTAGTTTCGTAGCTCAGCTTTGACGGCTGCATATCACATCTGTATTATAAGTCATTGCTAGTTAATCCTATCATTCTCACTCCTCGTAGAACCTCGATTCTAATATAATCATCTTCCATTCATCAGCATATTGGTCCAATCATCTTGGTTGGCTCCACGATCGTATAGAGCATGCGAGCGCAGTATAGGGAAGGCGAATAGGGCTACAGTGCATATATTGGATCATCTTGTGTAGAAAAGCACCCTACATCAAATATATCTTCTTCTTCCAGGTCAAGAGCTTCTTCTCCATGGTACTCGTCGAATACGTGTGGCTCTGCAACTTCGTGATCCTCTTCATCTTCAACCCACTCCTGAAGGCCCTCGGCTGGGGTCCTGTCTTCTACGTCTTTGCTTTCATTTGCTTCGTGAGCAGCACCTTCTGTATTTTCTTCCTACCAGAAACAAAAGGATTGACAGTAGAAGAAATTCAGACAAAATTTGCGAAGCCGAAAAGAAAAGCGCCATTGTACTAGTTTTTAGTGTTTAATAAATTATTTTTTGTTTAAGGAATTCTTGTATTTCATTTTATGTCGATGACGCGGTTGGTGTAGTTGCCGAGTAGGGTCGTTAACGACTCGACGAGGTTAATGTTTGTAAACACATCCATTTATTTCATTGAATATCCCTGAGCCTGAATGGTGATACAAAATTATCACATCAAAACATACAGTACTTTGATCCCTAAAAAAAGAGCTGTTCCCAAAGAAAAAAAAACTTTCTTATAATAAATAGAGGAAATAGAAAAGGAAATATAGAAGGCGCCACGTGTAACCGAATTATTCGGCTACACGTGGCTACACGTGGACACAATTTATAAATAAATAATTCCAAAAGTTTAACTGTACGCTAGCGAACCGCAAGCAAGATAGATAGATAGAGGGGTAGAGGCAAACGGAGTCAATTTTGCATTTGTTGTATTAGCATCCACCAACCGATGGATTTTCTGGGATCGAAGGCGATGAAGAAGATTTTCAAATCGATTACAGCCCGCGATATGACAGAGATGTGCAATAACGGTACACACCCGCTGAGTGACGTATGTGTCAAGTTTATTATGCATCACTACACTACAACAGTTATACGTAACTACTTTTCAATGTTTTAATACATAATCACAAGCCGTTTTTTTATTAGCCTGAACTGTCTCACTGCTGGGCTAAGGCTTCCCTCCATTCCTACCAACGTTCAGGACTTTGCGCCACCTCTTTCCAATTTCTCAAGGAAGACATCCACTTCATCCCACCATCTCCTTCGCGGTCTACCGAGGTGATCATGATCTTTGCGTGCCCACATCTCGTTTCCTATTAAGTCGTTACGTTGAGCTCCTTGAGTTACGAGTCGAGCTTCACGATAACTGACAAATGCTTGCACTGACTGGACAGGTCCACTCAAATTCGTATGGCTCTTTCTTCAAAAGACCATCTCGGACACAAACCTGCAGGGTCCTCGCATGACTTAACTAACCAATTTAATGTCTGGACTTTAAAAGAGACGATGACCTCTGAGTTTGTTTCGGATGTTTCTTCTCAGAGTAGTCAGGTACGAAACACCGGCCTCATCTAGCTATAAAAAAAGTGTTTTGACTTGTAAAAGTGTTTGTAAAAACCTATTTGCAAAATAAATATCATTTATCATCATTTATCATTTATCAAGTTGGACAGCCTTTTGAGCCACGTCAGTGATTTGTATTTGCGCAGTTAAATGTTTCGAACGTGTTCTGTTAATTTAACAACTACCATACAGGGCTCCATTCCACGTTTAGCCGAAAATGTTTATCGAAATATCTAGTTGGCAAGTATTGTCAGATTTCATTTCCACAAATAATGTGTTGTGATGTGGTCACAAGGAGACCCTGGCATCGCACACACATTGTATTGATGACATTGTCCGAATAAATCGATCCAGTACTGCGTGTGATATACGACCTGATCGATTTAGATTTATGTCAATCAAAGGTATGAAACGAGTATCGAATGAACGGTGACCAATCGATATTATAATTGAAGGACGTCTTGCCTCAAACAATATTATCTTAGCATAGTATAAGGCCGTAACTACGGAAAGTTTTTTAATTAATCTGTACCCTTAGCATGAGTTTTCAGTATTTGAGACGTAAAGTAACTGGAACTGGAATTTCAAATTGTCAATTTTCAAGGAAAAAATTAGTTCTTTCTTCGCACACCAGAGGCGGTGTTCCATGTTTTCATATAAAAACGCTGTAAATACTGGAAAGACGCTGTAAAGTAAAAGAGTGAAAATTCGTGCTAAAGGTTCAGATCTCTTTCATCCCGCAAGCCGAAGACGAAAAGAGACTGTGGAATATAGGCCTCCCTTATAGACTTCCAATTTATGACTGGTTGAAAACGGCTTCCATCCAATTGATCGATGGTCTTCATAAGATCGTCTGTCCACCTTGTGGGTCGTAGATCGTACGATGTCCTACGCTGTTCTTGAAGGTGCGTGGTCTCCATTCGAGAATCTTACTGCCCCATCGGCCGTCAGTTCTCTTTATTTTCAAATTATTTATGACAATTTTGTCAGATCAACCTTCGGCAAAAATCAGAAGTAATGCGTGACTTACAAACAGATAACTGATTGCTACATGATATCTACAGGCACTGACGCATTGTCAATCTCAGAAAGAAGCTCTTACAATAATTTTCAATGGAAAAAAATCGACCACGAAAAGGTTCAAACATTAAGGTGAATGCTCCAACCAGCCCCCAAAATTCAAATTCTCTTACGTTTTTTGCAATTTTCAGGCCAGCGACATGTTGTTACTTTATCAAAATATGAATTGCGGTAATAACAAGTATAATTTTAAATATAAAAAATATCAAAAAATTCTCTCCATCTCTCACATAGAAAAGGTGCATCATGTTAAAATCTCCGAAATCTATCTTCGATGTACCTTTTCTATGTGAGAGCTGATGGAGCGATTTTTTCGATAATTTTTATATTTAAAATTATACTTGTTATTACCGCAATTCATATTTTGATAAAGTTACAACATGTCACTGGCCTGCAAATTGTAAAAAACGTAAAAAAAAATTAATTTCGCGGGCTACATCGAAGCAATCACCTTAATTTAGACTGAGCATTTTCTTATCAACAAACAACCTTATAATGTATTGATAAAGTCGTAAATATAACAGCAACTTTCCAACCACGAAATCTAAACTACAAATTCATCTTCGCAAGAAACTGAACATTGAACGTGACCTCTTAAACTTAATACGAGTTCCATGCACCACAGTGCAGTCGACCTATTCTACTGTAGTACTATTCTCTATATCCAGCGCTGCGGCAGGACTTTAACTATCACTTATAACTTTATGTTCTTGAGTTTAAGGTTGAAAATCTCTTAAAGATAAACTGTTTCGCTCCTCGACGTTGAGACTATTAATCTTTAATGTATATCAACTGTATGCGTAAGAACATAAAGTTGAAAATCTTTTACAAGCTCGTCTAGGTGTTCGAAGTAGTCTAGTCTTTTAGAGAATATAGCTGGTCATAAAGATTTACAATGGAACAAACAATGTTAGCCATGGTTGCATGCCAATAGCCTACTGCCCCGGTTTCATATAACTTCACCTTTATTGAACGGTTTACATCTTTGCACTACATGATTGTACTCGTATGTTATGACAGCCTGGTACTTTTAGTTTTTTTACCTAATTATAGCGTAGCCCATTTTTGCCCAGGGGGCGGGGCGGGATGGTCTGTTAGTCTTGTACTGATTATACCTAACCATGGTGATCTTTCAATAGCCCTTTACGTTCCAGGGTCACGGTTATCTGATGAGATAGTCCCGATCCAGGCAAGTCCCGCTTCCCCGGCAGTAACGAAGCCTTAGAGGATTTGTGTTTGGCCTATATCCTTGTCTATGGACGTCGTGCATGTCTTTGCTCTCTTGCAACAACTAAACGAGTGAATTGTTTTGGATTGAAGTATCATAATTATCGCCTGGATAGCGCGATTGTCATAAGGTATATTAAAATTAGAAAAAGGAAAAATGGCGGATTTGGTAACATTTTGTAAGATTCATTTCCTTTTTTGGGGAATCCGATTTAAACATAAAAATTCATATTAAATCAGTCTGAGTTCTTTAAAAGAATAATTTTTCAATAACTCATGTGCATAGGTTCCAGCGATTTATAGACAATAGGTTGTCTCACTGTTTTTGGAACTAACATTCATTAAAGCTTACAATCTGATGATTCTTATATTAAATTCCCAAAGGATCCAATGCTAGTTTCTGATATTGACTGAGTACAAAACTGATAGGTACGTCAAAACTCTGGATTTACTTAATATACTACCATTTTGCTTTTATTTCGAGAATTTTCTTCGATTCAATACTTTGGTCCTCCGAGCCGGATTCTGGAATGCGGAATCTCCGAACTACTCTCAAAAGTAAGTACGTGTAAAGAGAGCTCGCTCTAATTGGCCTACCTGTTGCGTGTCCAAATTGACAATTGAGCTGAATAAAAGTGCTTTATAAAATGCGGAGTGCATTTTATCTAAAACCTTAATTAGCTCTTATTAAGACTCGAATTTCTATTATCGGTCACGTACGTCGTCGGCCACGCGTACGAATATGCACTGCGTTCTATGTAGCACCATACTGCGACGCTAACGTCAGCGGATAATCTTCGAACGCAAAGTGTGTGTTAAATCAGATTTGCTGCTGGCAAAATTATCCTACTCATCATCAGCCTATTAATGTTCCCACTGCTGGGACACAGGCCTCCTCTCTGTGAGAGGGAGTGGGCCATAATCCACCACGCGGGCCCAGTGCGGATTGGTGGATGTCACATGTCTTCGAATTTTTGATTCTAGGACATGCCGGTTTCCTCACGATGTTTTCCTTCACCGTTTTGAGAGCAGGGGTGATGAAATAAATTACATAAAGTATTGCCGCCTGGCGGGGTTCGAACCCACGACCTTCAACTCGTAAGTCGGGACCGATACCACTGGGCCACCATTGCTCTATATATATTATCAATTATCCTACTACGTATTATAAATGCGAAAGTTTGTGAGGATGTGTGTGTATGTAGGTATGTTTGTTACTCTTTCACGCAAAAAGCACTGAACGGATTTGGCTTAAATTTGGTACACAGATTGTTTACAAACTAGATTAAGACATAGGATAGTTTTTATCCCGATTTTATGTTCCCGTGGGATAATTTTCGAGTTGTAGCTGGTGAAGCCGCTGGAAAAAGTTAGTAATTTGATAAATTCATAGTAAATACTAATATCATAGCAATTGCCTAGCTTTGCGTCAATTACCAGAGTTACTACGGTTTCGGAAAGAAAAGCACTATATCAAAAATATTTGTCATCACTTCCCATGACCCAAAGGCTGACTTTTACTTTAGCCAGAGGCTAAGCAATGCCATACATGGACCCCATAGAGGCAACGCTACCAGTCTCTGCGAACATTACTAGGTTAGCATTGAGGATGAGTTTTATTATGTTTTAAAATAGTTTAGTTTTATTATCTCAGTTTAAAGACATTTTTTTTATATTATGTAAACAAAATGAATAAAAAATAAATATTTAAAAAACAAAAAACCCGACTGCGTAAAAAAACAAGCCCAGTAGTTTAGAATTGACTCATTCACACTCTCAGTCGGGGCCCCTTTTTTTTTTTTTTTTTTTTAGGTGGTAAAATCATCAAATGAGTCCTCCCGCCCTGGGTGGGGCGGAAGGGACTGTCAGACTCTTACTGACTAAAATCCACCCGTGTTCCTTCCTATGCCCTTTACGTTCCGGGGCCACGGTAACCTGGGTTAAGAAAAAACCCGCGACCCCAGCAGGCATTTGGCGCGAAACACGACGCGCCACCGACCCGGGCTTGGTCCTTGGTCGGACGGCGAGCTACCCATCACTCACCGTCCGCAAGCCCGCTCCGCCGCTGTGCCCTCTGCTGATCAGAGGGACACGCGTTGGAGCATCCACACGACAGGCTATTCGCATACGGGCAAAGAGACCACTTAGGCACACAGTGCCTAAGGAAGAGTTTTTGCCCGCATCCCAGGGTGCACCGGCCCGGAAAACTGGTCTTCCCCCTGGACGTATCCAAGAGGGAACTCCAGTCCACGGGCGCACGTGGAGGTTTCCTGTCATAGCACCCCAGTCGGGGCCCCTTGGGAAGATTTGATTGGTATAATTTGAATGGGCCCGACTGTGAGTGTGAATGAGTAAATTCTAAACTACTGGGCTTGTTTCGTTCTTTTTAGTTTTTTTTTTACATAAATTGAGTTCAAATGTAGGAACAACGTTGGCAAAGTTCCGTACGAGTCTGTCACTTTTTTGCTCAACACAAAGCGAGAGAAGAGACACAACACTCACATGATAACTACTTCTTGTTTAAAAATCAACAATTAGTACATATTTCTCTCCTTTTCTGTTGTTAATTTCGGTGATGCAGGACCAAAGACAGATAAATTATTTCTTCAGGAATCATTATCTCAACGCTTTTCTGGTAGTCCCCACTGTTGATTCTGACATTCAGTACCCATACCTGGTTGTCGATCATCATATGGCGCTCTCATTGGCCCGCTCCAAGGTTGTATGAACTCTCAACTAATGAGAGCGCCAAACGCGGTCGATGCGTTTGATCGAGTATCGTAATGACAACTCATGGTAAGGGTACAGGAGTTCGTGAGGGAGAGGAGCTCGTGGCTAAATAATTACAACCGCACAGGCCGATCTTCCGGGTTAAGCCGGGCTTGCCTAGGTTGGTCTGTGGATAGGTATCCATCTCTTATAGCGAGTTTCCTCCGTGCCTCGGAAAGCAAGTAAAGCCGTTGGTCCCGGCTGTCATTTGTAGATCTTTGACAGTCGTTAATCACAGTCAGAAGCTCATAAATCTGAAAACCAGTCTTACCATGGGGTATCGTATTACCCAGTTACTGGGTTGTAGAGGTCCGATAGGCAGTCGCTCCATGTACAATACTGATATTTAGCTGCATCTGGTTCGAATGGAAGCCGACCCCAATATAGTTGGGAAAAGACTAGGCAGATGATGATGATAAGGGTACAGGAGTTGCAGTGTTTAGGAACAATGCTTTGGCATAATCCCAAAAACAAAAATGATCCGGAAAATCTTCATCAGACCGAAATCAACCAGTAATTCCCAAACGAAACAACTTTATCTCATTCACAGAGACGTTACAGATCTTGCATAATCCCCCTAATAGACATGCAAACATAAAATGACACTAACCAAACCTCTCCGGTTACACACATCAAAAGATCGTTGTACTAGGCAAACATAATAAACGTGGATATCGCTAACATTACGCAGTATAGAGTACGCAATAGCACAATAAAAACTGAACTTTATTTGTTGAGTGTAAAAGTGCTCTTTTTAACGTCTGATTTCCTAGTAGAGAGTGTCAAGTTCAAGATTTGTTTTTGTTCTTTTGTTACGGGATTGCGAAATTAATCACAGAAATAGGTTTTAGAAGGAATATCATCATTTATTTATGATTCCGTTCCTTTTCTCTTCGTCAGCTGTAATAATTCAAAGTTTAACCTCATCTAGTATTGAGCATAGGCCTCTCTCTGTATGTAACCTTAAACCCACTGTCCACGTAACCACACGTCATACGCACGCTTTTGTCAATTGACGATTGCAAGACGAATACTTGCATCTTGCGTAGAAACAATGAAATCTGTGTCCACGAAGAGACGACGTCGCGTCAGTCGCGTTCGTCATGCATTGTCGCTTCGTGGACACAGGTTTCATTGTTTCTACGCAAGATGCAAGCATTCGTCTTGTAATCGTCAATTGACGGAAGCGTGCGTATGACGTGCGGTTACGTGGACAATTGGCCTTACCCAACATTAATTATACCCGATATGAGCGAAATCTCCGACTGCACAGCATTTTTTAAATTAGAAGTTGTTAACCACACAGTTACAAAATCTTGTCCGTCCGTCATACATAATTTGTCTTCTCAGACTTCTTTTTTTATATACTAGCTTTTGCCAGCGGCTTTGCTCGTCGCGGGATTATTTCCTTACCGTGACCCCGGAACATAACAGGCGACTGAAGGACACCGTGGATTTTAGTCAGTAGAAGTCTGACAGTCCTTCCCACCCTGCCCGGGGTCGCAGGACTCATTTGAGGATTTGACGAATCTAAAAAAAAAAGCGGCTTTGCTCGCTTTTCGTTATTCCTGTTACGCTTATATCAGTCGCGTGCGTCTTCGTTGCAGTATGGTGCTATTATAGAACACAACGTTTACTTCGCACGACTGACGTACGCGACCGATATCATAGTAACAAGAATCCAGCCTTCATCAAAGAAAGATGATAAATATCTCAGATCAAAGAAATAGGCAGATAGAGCACTCAGAACACGCGAGTGGGTCCACTAAAGTTAATACAAAATCAAAATCGAATACAAAGTCGCGACAGTACCAAGCTACGCGTTGTAATAAGCTGCGCGTCGTTGTTGTTTTTGGACAAAATATGCCGTCTCGTGTCTTTAACCATTGTAAAAGTTGTTCTCAAAAACAAATAAAACATTATGGAATGTAATTCGATTTGATTTTGTATTAACTTTGATGGAGACACTCGCGTGTTCTGAGCGTTCTATCTGCCTATTTCTTTGTTCTGAGATAATTATAAATTGTTTCACTATTTTAATAATCTCTGTCTGTATTTATTTTACTATCACGCGACACCGTGACAATGTATTTTTGCGCTAATATCATAAATCTTATTATGATTCTTGTTATCATAATTAGGTAAAAGTTTATTTTCCTAAAATAGAATTTTTTCATAAAATACACACGGGTTAGACTTTTAAGACTTTAACACATATCTTAATTGTAAGCATTGACAATTAAATCGTAGTAGTTTTACGCAATTACATTTATCAAGTTACAATTTTCAAATTTTTCTTGACCCTCATTTGTATGATATGGCAGTACAATGAAAGTTTGGCATATACTGGTTAGTGTGGTATAATCTACTCATGACCAATTTTAGAACAGGGACGAAATTAGTACAACATATGGGAGAGGCAATCATTCATCTCATAGTTAATTCAGATAAGTTAGTTCGTTGTCCGATCTAGGACCAAACATCGCTTTGTAGCGAAATGATATCGAAATTCGTCATCGTCTCTGAGATACGACGACAAACGACAACATCATGTACGAGAGACGACAAACATTTCCTAGCCAATATTACACTATGTTCGCGATCGTTGAGTCGAATTGTTTGTTCGATAAAAAACAAAAACATTGTTTATGGTATCGAAAATTTAGCTGTCAGTGTCAGTCAAGACGTTAAACCCGCAAGTTATTGTTTTTAACGAATAAGACAGTGTGTTTAATTGTATCGTTTTCGTTTTCGAGATTTTCAACTTTATGCGGTGGGGTAAAAAGTTGAAAATGCATTAACGACTGCTGAACGTTAACTATGTCGCTTGCCGTTTGGCTACAGGCTCAGGCGCGAGTAGACGCCGCGTCAAGTACCTAGTGTCTCTATAGAGCCAAATTGTTTGCAGAGTTCTAGGGACTGTCTGAAAAAGGCAAGGGCTTTTAATCCATCAAGTTTGATATTCCTTACTACTGCGTCCAGGGCAAGATAATTTTCCAACATTAAAACAACCTATAGATTAAATGGTGATGAGTGGAAAACGAAAGTAATACTTCTTGGCAAAATATTTTTTTACAAACTGACTTCAATTTAAGTACTTAACAATATAATCGTTATCTATCCTCTCTTACTTAAATATAATTATTATAACATTATTTTATTCTTATTTACTAAATTCACCATCTTTCTTTAACTCATTATTCTCAATCTCATTCACAAAGTAGGTACAAACTTCAGCTGGCAGGTCAACCTTCCCGAATCTATCACGTTTACTAATCGAAAATGTACCTTCCAGTTTTGTGATAAAGTTATAAATCTATTAAAAAAATATGGGAGATTGCGGTAGGTTGACGTGCTGCTAACATCTGTACCATAGCACTTATCAATAAACTTAAACACAAACAGAATTCTTTCAAAAATGCTCCAAATACAAAGGTGATATAAAATAATACACAGGGCCGCCTTGCTTAGTGGGCACTCTGATTAGCCCGGGGCCTCGCCTTCTTAAGACAATCGTCTACCGAGCGCTCGTCCATACTAAAAGAGAAAACGTTTTCCTGCCCCTTAATTTTATCTTAGCTCAATGATTTTTTAGAATGCTTCTGACACAGTAAAAAACTAGGTTTAAGTATAGGTTTTTTTTTTTTTTGAAAAGTTACTCTTAGACGCCTGTAACTTTCAATCTATTATAAATTTTGAAAATTCATACTATTGAGTATGAATTTTCTCTTGGAAAATCGTATCTACCAATTGGGGTAGTATTCATAGTGCATCCTTACGTTGAAAACATTTTAGACCCTTTTCACAGGCGCAAGTGATGCGATTTGTCACTCAGCTAACGGCAAACCACATCATTTTTTTCAATCGAATCGACAGTTGGATTGCGCTAAATCGTGCTATTTACTCTTACATAATTTGTTAGTCTTAACACGTTCCTGAGACTGTCGAGTTTGACAACATCTGCATTATGAATACCTACACCAACTAAACCATTCATTTCGAACGCAATCTTAACAACTTTACTAGCAATATACTAATTATTTAATTCTTCTTTCTCGCTCTAAAAAGATCTTGAATCTGTACATTAGATAGTCCTTTAGTTTCAGGCACTATTATAAATGAAAGGACAGCGTTCAGGAGGCTGGTTGCCCCAAATATGTAGAAGCACCCGTAAATGCCGAATGCACTGAGCATATATGGGAAGACCGCTAAGATTAAGAAGTTCAGAAGCCACACCCATTCTATGATCAACATGGAGGCTAAACCTTGGACCTGAAAACAAATAAATAGAATGAAAATTATTACTAAACACATAATCTTCAAAGGGACAGGAACAATATTTTGCCAGATATGTTTTGAGTCTCATGTAAAAGGTGATTAGATGCCATCAATCAGACGCAGATCAAAACTCAGTAGCTGCTATTGAAAAATTTTAAATGAAAAACACCAACAGCACTTTGCTTAAGATAGGAATCGAACCCAGAACCTTAGCACTCGCATATGCGAGCACTGGACCAACTAATTCAAAAAATACTTTAAACTTGTGGTTCTATCCTATTCGTAAACGAAGAAGTGGTCAACAACATCATCATCATCATCAGCATGAGACGTCGACTGCTGAATATAGGCCTCCCCCTTAGACCGCCACGCCGAACGACAATTCGCCACTTGCATCCATCGGTTGCCCGCGACCCTCACGATGTCGTCGGTGGTCGCCACTCGAGAACTTTTCTTCCCCATCGGTTGTCAGTTCTACGAGCGAAGTGGCCTGCCCATTGACACTTCAACTTGCAAACTCTTTCCATTGCTCGTTGAATGACTCTTAGTTTCTCCAAAAGGCCAGCAAGTGGACAACGGTTCAAACCAAATAATGACTGTAAATACTGTCCATAAATTTCTTACCTCAGATTCAAAGACTTCAGCAAGTAACACATAGGAATGGTACCAGCTCCGATAAGAAATGAGAAGCAGTATGCCATGAGCAGGATGACGGTGACCCAGGCTGGTGCTGACTTGGACTGGAGCAGAAACCAAGAGCCGCCATGCAGAGGCAGACAAGTATTGATGATGATATTATTAGGATCTGGGTGGAAAAAGAGAAAAAAAAAACAAATTAAACTCACAAATAAAATATTTAGACTTTTTCTATGAGAGTCTGTGACGCTATATTAGTTAGGCTTGAATTCTTGTTCTCGCTGATATCGATCGCGTACGTCGCCCGTTCGAATATACATTGGGTACGCTTCATCATCATCAGCCTATTAATGTTCCCACTGCTGGGACACAGGCCTCCTCTCTGTGAGAGGGGGTGGGCCATAATCCACCACGCGGGCCCAGTGCGGATTGGTGGATGTCACATGTCTTCGAATTTTAGGTTCTAGGACATGCCGGTTTCCTCACGATGTTTTCCTTCACCGTTTTGAGAGCAGTGGTGATGAAATAAATTACACAAAGTAATGCGCCTGCCGGGATTCGAACCCACGACCTACAACTCGTAAGTCGGGGCCGATACCACTGGGCCACCACTGCTCTTGGGTACGCTTAGCCGATACAAAATTTGGACAGAAAATGCTGAACAGTCAGTTATGCTGACTAAATTATCGGCTGAAACCATGCTGAGTTCAGAAGAGAGCGAAACATTTTGACAGCTGTCTCAGCTAGCTCAATAGCATAGACATGCTACTCAGCATTCGCCATTTTTCTTTATGTGCTGCACAGATATTGTATCGGCTAACCGTACCCATTGTGTTCAATATAGCACCATACTGCGTCGGTGACGTCGGCGGCGCGTAGTACTGTAAAAGTCCTACTGAATTGTTCAGTTGCGGGGTGTTTTCAATGAAAGACACGTCTGAAGGAGACTATATTATAATATAGTTTGTAGTTATTTTTAATTCTGAAGTTAAATTACATTGCAATGCATAATTATTGCTTATAAAAATAATGTACCCAAGCCACACTACTTTGCCATTTCCCACTAAAATAGTCTATTTAATAGTCAGTTGCTACGTTAAGATCGCGTACGTTGTACAATGTCGATCACGTACGCGACTGAACGTACGCGATCGATCGTAAGCGACCGAGATCAGCGTTACAAGTATTTTAAGCCTCATGCTGCATGAACCAAACAGAAACCAGCACGCGTAACATGGCGCCGTAGAAACGGGTTTTGTCGACGCGAGAATAGACAAATTGACAGAATGTAACATATTTTTGACGATTTAAGCATAGGATATGTTGAAAATATAGAAGAGATATGTTTCTATTCTTTAATGGTGTATGAATCGTGTCATGATTGTGCAAAAAACATTCGATTTGTATAAAAATAACGATGAAATAACTTTGTATTTTCTTGGTAGAATAGAGATAGAATCGCCATGCTATGCGTGCTGTGCGTGACAATTGTCTACATATTCCCTTTAACAAACCATAAGCTGGGTAGGTACTCACTTAGCAGCGTAGCACGTAACGTATCAGATACGGTATCAACCTGCAAGTGGGTACGGCTCGTCCGAGCACACTGCGAGCCGCCTTTGTGTTTGTATGACTCGCTGAGAGGCGGTATCACTGCGAACTTACAGCGAGCGGTTCGCAGCGGGCTCGTGCCTACGTACTCACTTGATACCGTATCTGATACGTTACGTGCTACGCTGCTAAGTGAGGACCCAGCTATATACTAATATATCTTACCCTTCTGCCCGCCTTGTCAGCAACTAATGCAGAGAAGATGGCTCCAGAGAACTGAACGACAGCGAATATCACGGTGTACAGGTCCGACTTACTCGGGTCAGTCTCCGTGAATACTGTCTTAGCGTACACCTGTACTGGAACTATGCCCATAAACACCTGGAAAAATTTAATAAAATTATCAATTAGAAAGAAAGAAAAAGTTTTATTGGACTCACACAGGACAGAACAACAACTTAAAATGCAAAACAAAGATAAAATTTAAATAAAAGAACCTTAACTATAAAATAAATTAAAATAAAATAACCAATTTTGGTCCTGTACGAGGCCAAATATCTCAGCATGAGCTGTGACATTTAGAAAAAAAGTCACAGCGCTGGTTTTCAGATAGGGCCCAAAGTGATGTCACGGTCAGATATACATACGGTGATTAATATATATTTATTAGAACATATAATACAGGATACAAAATAAATAAACCTATAATTTGTAAATATGTCTGCACCCGACGTAACTGCTTATCTATGACATGTGTGTCATTGGTTGGCAACACTGACAGACAGAGACGCGTGCGCAGACCATAGACAATAATAAAATGTTTGCTGTGCCAGTTTGCCAATTTGGGAGTTAATCACAAAATCTCTTTTTAAGAAGTCTGTGTAAAACATTATTTACCTGCATTGTGATTACTGTCATCACTACGAAGAATGCCCGTCTTGATATCGGTGATATAACTGGAAGAAAAAAACAGGGCTATCTTGAAAATCTAAAAATAATTTTCCTGTACATCATACAGATTCGAATTTCCCCCTCTTTTTTTTTGTTACCCTATACTGTCCCACTGCTGAGCAAAGGCCTCCCCCAATTCCTTCCAGGAATTCTTTTCATGGGCCGCTTCGAACAGCTCTCATGGTGAGCGTCTAGTTCATCTCGCCATCTTTTTCTGGGCCGGCCTCGGCGGCGCCGTCCATCTCCCGGCACCCATTGGGTGGAGATCTTCGCCCAGCGGTCCTCTTGCATCCGGCAGACGTGACCCGCCCAATCCCTAATAAAAACTAATTACCCCCTCGTCAAACTAAAAAAAAACACACACACAGTTTGAATTCTTGTTATGTCGGTGGTCACGGGACTCACGAATTACAGTGATCCCGGAATATAAAGGGCTATAGAAGGACACCGTTGATTTTAGTGAGTACGAGTCTGAAAACCCCTCCCGCTCTGCCCTGGGTGTGAGGAATCATTTGATGATTTTTCAACGCTAAAAAAATGCTAATGTCGGTCGCCTACGTCAGACGCGTATGATCAGTCGTATAGTGTCGATCACATACAGCTACCGTTGCGGTCCTGGCATAATGTGCCATGACCTTAAGAAATCAAATCTCCAAGTCAAACAAAGTGTAGTCTGTCTGAGCTGACAAGTACTTACATAATAGCTTGATAGGGGACAATGGTTTCGGTTGCTCCGGGATCACATCTTCATTGTTCAGTTTTTGTTTCTCTGCCTCCTCAGCTTTGGGGTCAGTGTCTGTAAAAAAGAAATGAGCATTACATTTAAAATTAAATAATATTTTACATGCAACAACATCATTTATTAACTACCAATTATTATTACACCGAAAAGAGAAAAAAAATCACAGGGTGTCAAAAAATACACCAACGTAGCTGCAACGTAGAGTCTAACGGCCAGAGGTGAGAAACCTGACGGCATCGTTACTTTGAATAGTAATACTGATTCTTTGACGCATGAAGAGTCGGCTAATTGCATCGTACTCTTTAAAAATTGTGGGCACACGAGTCCCATAACCCTAATGTTTCAACCCCAAACCGCGTACATACAGAGCTAGCACCGTTTGAGGTAAGTACTTGACAGATGTCTTGTTTGCACTTCTGACTAAAGGGCTTCACACACAGCAGATATAATGTAAAGAAGTACATTATAGCACCATACATCTCATTACATCTTTCCAAAGAAATAGTCAGGAGATTACACACTGCAGCTATAATTGATATTTTTACATCTTCGAACCTCTATGGAAAGACGTAATGAGATGTATCGTGCTATAATGTACATCTTTACATTATAGCTGCTATGTGTGCAGCCCTTTACAGTAACAACAGGATATATTATCTACAAATGATAGCCAGAATAAACGGCTTTAAGTATTTTTCATGGCGCTGAGAAACCCCCTCTGCTATGATAAGTGGTGATGACCACTATGCATACACCAACCTCAGCAAAATCGACCTGTGGGACTGCTATTATGTATCCATGAGGTCTCCGAAATTTTACGTCTTCGGGATGTTACGCAAATGATAATGTGAGAATACATACCTGTAACAGATATAAGCTCGACAGCCGGCATGATCTGTTGCTTCAGCCTCGTCAGCTCATCTATTACTATCATTGAAGATGCAGGTACTCCTCGGTACTTGGCTATCGCCTGTCTTGCATCCTGAAATAAATGATAATCATTAGTAACTTTCGTAGCATGAGAGCCTAGCCCTCTAGGCTCAAGAGTCGAGATGGGAATACCCCTGTATTCCCATCTCGACAACTATTCCAAATGATACACAAAAGCAGAGCATGCGTGGCAGCAGGGGTGGCCTAGCATTTTTAAAACATTAACGATTTATTACGAGTAACGATAAATTGTTCTAGCTTATTGACAGTGGTTCAGCATTCGGACTTTAAAAAGTTAGAAAATCAAAATACGGTGTAGTGTCAGTAGTTAGTTTATTAGTTCCCTTGACCGAACTGATACTAATTTAGTAGCAGGAGTTCATTTATTACTTCGGTTGACCAACTAATGCAACTTTTTAGCTGCAGTAGTTCAGTTATTACCTTGGTAGACCGAAGTTATACAACTTTTTAGTGGCAGTAGTTCCGTTATTAGTTGTTAAAAAACCCCGAACTAGTAATACTCTTCAATGACCGTAGTTCAGTTCACAAAATTGGAGAAATGAAAAAGTAATCAACCTCTCACCTCTTCTCTCCTCTGCCTCATCAAAAACACAGGACTCTCCACCACCAGCAGGACGAGGAGTGTGCAGCTTATACTGAGTATCAGATTCAGCCAGATGATGGTCCTGTATGTCAGGAACCAGCCGACTACGTAGGACATCAGTGTACCCATGCAGTATAGGAGTATTGAGGCTGGAAGGTGTTGAAAGAAAGTGATTAATATTGAGAATTCTCTTTTGTTTGAATCACAAGTTCCGTCTCAATGGGAATTTTTTGAATTAAGGGCTTTGGTTTTTTGTTTGTGGCAAAATCATCGACAGAAAGAAGTTATTTTTTATGCAAGACTGTAAAGTTATCCTCCGCCTATCGCAGCCGTGAGGACACGTCGGTGCTCCGCCCAAGCCGGGCAGTCTTGCACCGTATGCTCCACCGTGTCCTCCGGGCGATCTTCGCAGTGGTGACACCCAGGCGTCTCCTCCTTTCGCATCAGCCACAGGTACCTCCCGAAACTTCCGTGTCCGGTGAGGACCTGCGTCAAGCGGTAAGTCAGGACGCCATGACTTCTCTCCAGCCACTCCTCAAAGAGGGGTCTTACCGCCGCGATTGCGGCGTGCCCGCCGCGATTGCGGCGTGCCCGATTTGTTGTATATTTGCCTAACTTTGATGATAATGCAATAATATGACAAATGAGACCTGTACCCTTAGCACGAATTTTCACTCTTTTACTTTACAGCGTCTTTCCAGTATTTACAGCGTTTTTGTATGAAAAAATGGAACAGCGCCTCTGATGTGCGAAGAAAGAACTATTTTCTTTCTTGAAAATTGTCAAGTTGAAATTGTCAAAGTTCCAGTTTACTTTACGTCTCAAATACTGAAAATTCGTGCTAAGGGTTCTCTTCTGATGGAGGACCAGGGTAGGATTTGCCCGTCTCAGGTAACCGTGACCCTCGAACGTAAAGGGCTATTAGAGTAAGTGAAAGGACTCATTGGATAATTTCAAGACGATAAAAAAATGCCGGGTCAGATAATGGAATTGGAAAGTGAAGAATTTCTAAACGAAATGAGTTAATTCAATAATTAAATTTTTGCGCTGAATTTGTCTTTACAAAACTCTCATGCCCTTTTTGAGAGTCTGTAGAAAGAAAGAAGGAGCGTTGTGCCGACTAATAACAGGACAATACCTACGGTAAAAAGTTCACACCATGGGTTTCCCAAGTCACTCGCATATGCGATAGATACTAGGCGCTCTGCAGCACTTGACGCTAGACCGATGAAAATGGATAGTCGCCAGCTATTCGGACACTGAGGAGGTAAACGTTATACCTACGCGTTTTATATCCTCTTTCTACGCGCTTTTTATAATGCAAAAGTATCTTACATGATGCTAATCCACCTCGAATTGCATCCTCCGCGACTTCTGACGTGAAAATAGGCGCCAGCACCAGAAAGCTACCACCAGATATACCAGCTAAAAACCTCGCTGCCAGGATAAGATTTATTGAACTTGATACTCCTACAATTGCCCATGATAACTGTAAAAGAAATAACCAGTTATGTACATTTATAACATTTAGAAAACCTTCATTCATTTTTCGTACATTTTTTTTGTTAAAAGGCTTTAGTTTTAATTTATATTTGCCATTCTTCGATCAGTAATAACTACTGAGCGAAGTTGCCATCCTATAAAAGTCTAAAGTAAATTGCAATCTTAATTGAAATCTTAGAGCGACTTTCACCAACGGTTAAACATGTTTAAAATTTTATTTAAGCACAAAAAACAATAGAATTTTGTGCTTAAATAAAATTTTAAACATGTTTTCAACCAACGAAATTTCAGTTTAGAATCTGATAGGAGTTCTGAAAATCATTTATGAAGGAATTAAACTCACATTAAAATATTTGAAATCGTAATAATTGTGTTGAAGAGCAGTTTTCATTAGCAACATACGAGTTTGGTAACTTTACAAAAATATAACTCACCACAACCGGCAAAGATAATATAACACCACCATTTCTTCTTCCCAACGAATTTATGATTAGACCAGCGATGGCTGATCCAACAATAGCTCCTAATGAAGGTAGACTGCCCAACAACGCCTCTTCTGCTTTAGTCATGGGTGATGACAGAGGCGTTGATGTATTGGAAGCGTAAAGTGGTGTTGTGTACGAAGGCCAGACGTTGAGAGCCCCCATGACGAGGGAGCCGAAGCCACCTGCAAAAGGAAAGTTTGATGTAATTGTCGGCAGAAGGGATGTCTCTCCATTTATAATACTGCATCTAGTTAGACTAGACGCCGACCGTAATACAATTTGTTTTCTTTCAGATGAATAAAATTCATTGCCCCACACTAGGAATTATTCTTGCATCCTGAGTGTATTTCCAAGCACAACTCTCATACACAATTCAGCCCTCTTCCTCTCTCCTAACTTTTACTTGCCCGACAGGATCCATATTGTTTCTTAAACTTGTTTCTTTTACCATCTTTGTAACATATATGGAATGCAATAAACAATTGAGTATTGAGTACAAACAGCCAGATACGAATGAACTATCTGTAAGTCATAGTTTTGGTCCGTGCAGGCTTGGACATGCAGCGGAGCAATTAATCGGTAGTGTATCGATAGTGTGAACGAGGACAAAAGGTTTTGATGGTTATTTATAAGGTGGTTGGTATTGGTTGATATTCAAAGAGACGATTACTGACCAAGAAGGCAAGAGAACAATAAAATGTAAAATATGTACTGAAAAATATGTACTAAAATATCTAAGGTAAAGGGAGATTACTTGGTGAGACAGGCAACTCAGTGATAGAGTCTTAAAAGTTCTCAAAACGTTACCTATGGCATGCAGTAATGCGAAATGATGCAACTAGTTCACCACTAAAGTGGACAAGACGTAGTGGCACATCCTTTCGCATTACTGCATACTTATGTAACGTTTTGACAAACTTTAAGACTCTATCACTGAGTTGCCTGTCTCACCAAATAATCTCCCTTTATTGTTAGGTTTGATGAACTTCATTCAAACTCCGGTACTGTAATCTCTTGAGTTCCGGTCCACAACAAATTATTTTAACTCGTTGTCAATGATGAAAATAATAATTCATGCGTGAATTCTTATTGAACAACTCGCAATGGATATACATGGTAATAAGCCCACTGATGTATAAAGAAAAGGAGGTTTACGTCCTAAGTATGGGAAGTCTTTACTTTGGCTATCCTAAAGTTTGATTAAATAATTTTGTCGTTGACAAATTAAACAAATGTAGGTATCTATTCCACATAATTTCACTATCGAATCTAACAAAAGCAGAACACAGGATACGTAGTGATAAAGAGTATGTCACAACAATGTTTATCATAACAATTTAAATTTGCAGGACACATGTGTTCGGCAAGCTCAATAAAATTTGAACATTCACATTGATAAATTATTTTAGCCGTAACTTTATTTGAATTATTCTTGACCACTGTACTTGAGAGCAGTGGTGACCCAGTGGTATCGGCCCCGACCAGTGTTGGGCATTAATCAATTAATTTGTCAATTGTCTTGTTAATTGACTAAAAGAGTAATTGCAATTAAATTAATTACAATTAAATTTAATTGCAATTAAACTTTAATTGCACCTTTCAATTAAATTAATTTGATTAACGTATGTCAATTGTAACTCGCAATTAAAATAATTGCAATTAACTTTTTTAGTTTTTTTTTGAAACAATTAAAACTAACAATTAACTTTATGTATCAAAACGAAATTAGTTTAATCTGTCTTTTATTTATTGCCAACATGTGTATTACTTCAGGAATAGGTGGGGGTGGGGGGTACTATGATCACTGATTATGACAGTCCGAGAGTCTGACGGAGTCTGACAGTTTATCAGTCTGACAGTCAGACCGAGTTTGGCAGTTTATCAGCCGGACAGTGTAGATCAGTCTGTCAATCTGATAGAGTCTGACAGTTTATCAGTCTCACACTGCGCATGGGTATATTCAATATTTATATAAACTGGCTGTATATTATACAGCAGCATTTTTTAATTGTTAGTTTTTAATTAAAATTCCCAATACAATTGAAAATTAATTAATTGTTAATTGTAGTAAACCACAACTAACAATTAATTAATTGTTAGTTGTAAAAACCACAACTAACAATTAATTAATTGTTAATTGTAAAAACCACAACTAACAATTGATTAATTGTTAATTGTATTTTTCACAATTACAATTGATTAATTGTTAGTTTTTAATTGTTAATTGAATTAAAATTTGCCCAACACTGGCCCCGACTTACGAGTTGTAGGTCGTGGGATCGAATCCCGGCAGGCGCATTACTTTGTGTAATTTATTTCATCACCACTTCTCTCAAAACGGTGAAGGAAAAAATCGTGAGGAAACCAGCATGTCCTAAAACCAAAAATTCGAAGACATATGACATCCACCAATCAGCACTGGGCCCGCGTGGTGGATTATGGCACACCCCATCTCACAGAGAGAAGGCCGGTGTCCCAGCAGTGGGAACATCAATAGGCTGATGATGATGACTGTACTTGAAACACTAAAGAGCAAAGTATAACCAAAGTAACTAAATTCAAAGACATTTTTATTAACCCACTGGGTCCTCAGAAGACCATCACCCACCATACGAAATCTAACCCTTACAAAGATTAAGCCTGAATCCCAGCAATATAAACAATTAAAGATCAAAGGCATCTCAAAAATTCGTCATCCTGCTTTAAAATTCTATAAAAATCTCGGAAATTATTTAGCATGCTGGTACACGTGTATGCGTATTTAATAGTTTGCTAAAGAAATACTTGTCTCCAAAAACCGGTTACTTGTCGTCGTTTTATGATTTTTTTTAAATTCTCACGACGTCTTCTTGAATTGCGTTGTTTACGCATATCATATTACTATTTATATCGATAATTACATTGAAATCATCCACAGCCTTGAAATACCAATATACTTCGACAGTTATTTTGTATTTTTTATGGCAGCGCAGCACGTCTTTGTCTTCTATAATTGTCATCTTATTTTTATTTTATATCATACCTAAACAATTTTATTAGAAACTCAAAAATTCTGAATCTTGCTTAACTGCTTCTGGAAGCGACATTCTATCATTAATTTCATGTAAACCACTTTCATAACGAACACTATAATTTCCTTTGTTCCTTTCTTACATTAGATCTCTTCTTACCCGTTCAACTTCACCGTGATCTTCATCGTCTCTTTTCATTTTAACTGTTTCTAGGACATCTGGTTCAAGTGTTGGGCGACTGAAACTAGTTATATCATAATTCCTCACAAAAAACACACACAGAACTTCCATAATTTCAACAGATACGTGGAAACTGGATAACACGTCTCCTAGCATTCACTGTTTACAGCCAAATAACATGGAATATTCTTTTATCTCTCGAACGAGATGCCGCGACGTCGATGAATTAAAATTCGCGCTAAATATATATTTTTTTTCTTACCGGCCATAGCGGCATGGACTTGCCTAAGTCTTCCTTTGTTCATGTTGATTCACTACGAACTAACGAGTATCGTCACTATTCGCCCAAGTAATAGTAACATTTTGGCAAATAGTTTATTACATAAATGTATTAGAATACACAAGATGTGTAAACAAAAGTTGTGTGTTAATATTTTATCTTTTGATAAGAGACTGTCATTCTTATCGTTTGTGGAGCGAAATGTACTGTTTGTCTGAATGCTCTCGTGTATTAATTACAGATTTCCAAAATAAACATTTGCTTAAATTAATATTTGGTTTCGTATTTTTAAATTTCCATCGTGATTTTGCGAAGTTTGTTTAAAATTGAATTCTGAGCGTGATTCGGCCACAACGCTGTGAGAGGTACAGATGAAGGCCACGCGGAGTCGCTACATATATTTAGACAAAATTGCAAAAAAGAAAATACAATGGGATAATTATTTTACTGTTAATATAAATTGAAAATCTGTTAAGTACGTCAGAGAAAAATAGTGGATACAAATCCTTATGATGAATTACTGCATATTTACTAAGTTACATATATTTAAAACGCATCAAGAGAGTGGGGGTTCGTAGCCTCAGAAATAATTGAAACTGCACTTGCTTGTGACGTATTGGCAATTTGAAAAGTTTCGTATCGTCGTCAATTTTCGTTTACGCAAAAAACTCACCTCACAACCAAGCCGCCGCGGTAGACGCCCCGACATCGAACGTCGCGAGGTGATTTCCGGCCACCTCATGCGGACGGTGAGCAATGGTGGACAGAGCATGGACCATGCCCGGGTCGACGGCGACTCCTTTTCTGCGAAAATTCAGCAATCTGACGGGCCCCCATTAGAGGCCCAAAACTTGCCGGGGTCAAAGGACTGTCTCATCAGGCAACCGTGACCTTAAAACTTAAAGGTCCATTGAAGGATCACTGTGGATTTTAAGTCAGTACAAGTCTGACAGTCCCTCCCACAACGCCTTGGGTAGGAGGACTCATTTGATGATTTACCACGACAATAAAAAAGTTCTTGCTCTTCAAAAAATCGGTCATTATCCTTGTAGATATCTTCTGTATTTTATCTGTACAATGTCGCATTAAAATTATAACAATTGAGACTTACGTTGCGAAAGTCAGTAGCTATTAATATGTTATTTGTATTAGATACTACGACTAAACAGAGTATAATTATCAGTTCAGTTTTATACAAATATGGGCAAATAATAGTTTTATGTGAGATTTGGCATAAATTATGGTTTTAATATCTATTAATATTTGCTATGTAGTAGCTTTTTAAGTGTTTGCAAGAGAGTTCATTATTGCGTGTACCAATGTGACTCATAGATGACTTTTTGGTTAGACTAAAAAACATAAATGCCGTATATTGCGTGATTGAATTCGGTGAAGAATCGGGTAGTGATCTAAATAGAAAAAAAATATTTTCTTTCTCTAGCAAGAGATCTAGATGGATTTATCAAGAACGGCCTTTAGTCCATCAGTCAGAGTAGATATTCAAAATAAAGGTAATGTAAATTTTGTTTTTCAAATCAATCATTATTGACAAAAATAAAACGCATCAAAATTCTGGAGTGAAAAAATATCTTAGCTTCAGTACGCCTGGAGGCGACTGCCCTCCAGCGCGTGGATGCGCAGCGCCGCGCCGGGGCGTAACCCCGCTGCCTCGAGAAGTCGAGGCGCGGCGGGAAGAGCTCCGGCGCGATCTCAGGGCAGTATGGAGGGGACGACTGTCACGACCGAAGGCCGGGCACGCCGCCGCCGCAATTGCGGTGGTAAGACCCCTCTTTGAGGAGTGGCTGGAGAGACGTCATGGCGTCCTGACCTACTGCTTGACGCAGGTCCTCACCGGACACGGAAGTTTCGGTCAGCTTGGCAAGTTGAAGGGGCGCGGCACGCCGACACGCGACTTTTGGGACCACCGCACTCGAGCGCGATTGTCGAGATGAGCACGGGCTGGCGATGGAATCTGTCTCGCGCAGAAGCTAGTTATAAAGCGTCCAGTAAAAAAATGGATATCTCATCTGTGTTCCCGAACGCATACAACCCGAATCTTTTCTAAAATTAAAGTGAAAAGACTTCTTCTGTGTTACCTCACTCCATCTTCTTCTTATCTCTGTCACCTCTTATGTTAAGAAGCCAAGAAAAGAGGAAGACGTACAGTCAGCATCAAAAGTTGCTGAACCCATTCAGTTTTTCAAAATCGCTGTACACCGTAATAATACGGTATTATATGGTATTGTATGTGTATAGTGATTTTGAAAATCTGAATGTGTTCAGCAACTTTTGATGCTGACTGTACCTAGGTTTTCCTCGTTACTTGATACTGGCTATTACGAATTATAGGCAGTTACCTTATATTCAGTTTATATTTTTCCTTACTAAGCGGCACTATTTTCATCTTAGCTATTGTAAAATAAAACACCACATTAATTAAGAAATGAATTTATTTTTATTTTCAGATCTTATCATATTCTTAGCATTACTTGGTTTACAATTAATTATTATAACCTAAACATATTTCGGTTTAATACAATAATCGATAAATAATAATCGAATAATCGATTTTTAAAAGGCTTAACGGAAACAAGTAGCAACAGAAGTGTAAAACTAGGCCGAATATGTGGGCGAGAATACGATGGGAAAGAAGTTTCGTAGAGACATCGACCCATTGGGATAACATTTAATAAAAATGTGTAACATTTCTTCGAAGGTAGTTGACAACGATGACCTTATACAACTTGTAACGTTAATAGCGCAAAACCTCTCGTGGGGTAACTCAGCCCATGTTACTGAACAATGTTTGATCAAAATGTTTTGGAAAAATTAAAATTAAAAAAAAAAGCTTTTTCATACTGACAGGCCCGATCAATGTCTCATTTTTTGTATGAATTTTTTTTTTTTCTAGTTTAGCGGGGCCATATAACCCTTTTGTTAAGGAACCCCTAAAAAAGTTCTCCTAAAACTAATGTTTTCAACAAAATTGGTTACAGTGTAACATTTTGTCTCTACCTAAAGCTGCTTCACACTTAATTAAATTTTTATCGATTCCCGCCGACCATGCGAAGGGTTATGAATTTTAATCCCTGTTTAATATGCACGCAGCATTTTGTTTTACATTGTGTGACCGTAGTCATTTTTTGTATAGGAGGCTGTTTGTAACACTTTAAAAGGAAATGATTTGTTATTATAAACAAATGAATGTCTTACTTTTTCATATGAAAAGCTATATATACATTTCTAATAAAATGAAAAAAGAAGAAATCATTATCAGCCTTTTAATGTTCCCACTGCTGGGACGCAGGCCTCCCCTCTGTGAGCGGAAGTGGACCATAATCCACCACGCGGGACCAGTGCGGATTGGTAATTTTGTTGTTGATACTTTTTAATAAATAATTTGAACTTTGCAGTAGCAGCTATACCTATTTGAACTAGAGTCTACGGTCAAAGGTAACAAGATAAACCGAACTTAGAAAAATGGACAACCTATTGTGTTAGGTATTTGAAAATAATCAGCTTCATAGTTATTCAGGAAAATAGACGATTATTATCTTATTTTTTCACAGAAAGTGTATTTCTTACAGTTTTCACAACAGCTAGAAACGTGTTTTTTCCACTTTCCATCTATCTGTCAGCTCGCTAATAGGTTGACTGTAAAAATATTCACAGAATTTTTATTTTGGTTGCCGCTTCAAGAAAAGCTAACGCCTGCTTGGCGAGCCACGCTCTTGCGTGTCTAGATAAAAATAAATGGTACAACACCCTTCATGCGTTAATGCGACTCAAACTTTACCAGTTTTTCTTATTGATACTACGTGATATCAAAATTATAAAACAGTCCTATCATAACATTTGTCCGGTGACATTTTTATCATATTATTATCACTTGTCTGGTGACTTCTGGTTGATTGATAAAAACCAGTTTATTATCAGCAATCTAAAATATTATGACCACTGTTGGTAACTGCAGCGACATTATCACATCATTGGCACATATGGAAACACGGGGCTTGTCCCTAAGCAGTAAGTAGAATAGGGCCCTACGCAAACTCAGTCCTATTTTGGACCTTAACGTATGTAAACTAGATCAGACATTATTCGAACATACAATTAGAAAGAAATGAAATACCAACTTCGTGAAATACTTGAACCTGAGCAAGTCATGCAAAAACTAATTTTGAAAATTTCTTAACCATTATAAAACGGTCTCTTTCAGGTCATTCCGACCATGGGAAATCGTAACTGGTTTTAAAGGTGTGCAAAGATTCAAGCGGTAAGCAAGTTCTTCGGGAAGAGACTGGACTCCACGACACAGGGTACCCTAGTGTGGAGTCCAGGAAATATGTAAATATCTAGATATTAAAGATTACTGTTCTTTGGCTACTAGCTTTTTATATATTGTACCATGTTATGTAAACTGAATAAAAATCTTTAAATTCGTCATTGCTATCTCGTTCTAGACCATAATAGTTACGTTTTTCATTACTTAATTCTCCTTTAACCGGAACTTTTTACTCAAAAACGAATAGACGTTTCCCAGAAATAATTTTTGGGCATCTAGTTACTTAGATTTATGTACTTTTAGCTGGCGGTTTCGTTAAAAATTCGCAACCTGTGTCCTGCTTTTAAGAGGTTTAAGGGACAACTTCTCGTAAACTGTAACCACGATTTGATACCATCACCCTAATACTCTAAGGCCTGTATTACAGAACGACACTACACAATACTCAATATTACTTAAAACTAGATTCAAGGCATTCGATTGGTTGAAATCTAGATTTAAATAGAGATCAGTGTTTGAATTTCGTTCTGTAATACGGGCCTAAGACTCTAATACAAAATGTACGAGGAGAGCCGATTTTTTTTTCATATAGACAATAATTTTAAAAATGATGGATAAAGTCTACAGAAGCTGTACCTAGCAGGGGTTTATTACCTGCTTGATAAACAATTTCAACCTTAAATCTAAGCCCCAATTTTCCTCTTCGTCTTCTGAATAAATAAAGCTTGTATAGCATCTATAGATAGTCCCTTCGTTTCTGGTAGATAGAATACGCAGTAGCCAGCTCCGACGAATCCTACAACGGAGAAGGCGTAGAACAGGGGAGCAAAGCCGACCTCCTCGACAACGGGCGTGAATATGACCATGGTGATGAAGTTCATGGCCCATCCAGAAGCCATGACTATGCTGCCGCAGAGACCACGTACCTGGAAAGAGAAATTGGAGAATGAGTAATGGATTAAATCCAATAGTACTGTCTTTGTCTTAATTTCTTACTAATATTGTACAAGCGACCTGCCCATTCTACGCATGCTCATAAATCGCCAATCAAACATCGTCATGTTTTTACCGATAGAAATCTTTCTACACTCGTATCATTTTGTCTATTGTTCCGTCACCGAAACACTTCTACAATGATTTGATACGCGTTGAGATGGATAACCTTGACCTAAATCCTACTTGAAAGATAAACAATATGCCTTCTAGATACTGTATACCTGACATGAGATTAGATCCATTCAAATATTTCCAAAGATAAACTCAGAACAAATCTAGTGATTAAAGGTATCTCATTGTTATTAGAGCAGCGATGGTAGTCGAGGCCATGCTGCGGGGCAAGACGGAGTGGGAAGCGGTCGCCTCCTTCTGCGAAGCAGTAATGTTCGCGAAGGAGGAGGCGGGCCGCGAGAGGGAGAGAACAGGGTTCCCCCCTTCGCTCCAACCGTAGTGGTAGACGCCCGCGGCGTCGGACGTCGACAGACGATCTCCTTCAGTGCGGGCATGCGGACAGCGAGTAAAGGGCAACTCGCTGTCGAGCAGCGATGGTTCAGTAGTAAATGTCGGCTTACGAAGACTAAAAAAGACTATGCTTAGATGGTTCGGTCATGTTAAAGGCGACAAAAAAAAGGAATTTATAAGGCAAAGGTGAGTGGTAACGCTGGGAGTGGAAGCCCAAGGAAGAACAACAAGTATGACCAGATGAATGAATGTGGATGAGTACGTAATGATAAGACGTACAGGTGTCATTCTGTAGTTTCTGCCTACCTCCATGCATGGATGAAAGGCGTGATTTATGTAGGAGACTAAGGCCCGTATTAGAGAACGTCTCTCAATACTTAAGCTTTGTTTAAAACCAGTTTCAACCATCAATTGCCTTGAATCTACTTTTAAGTAATGCTTGAGTTTTGAGACACGTTCTGCAATACCGGACTAAAATTAATACTCACTTCGGGCAAGAAGAGCTCAGCACTCAACACATAGGGTATAACAGCGACTCCCACGTTGAAAATAAAGCTGTAGACATAGATGAGGACAGCGGTGAACCAGTGAGGGGCCCAATGCCACTGGATCTGAGTGCCGAGCAGCACTGTGCACACACTGGCCAGGGTTGATGTACTGATCATCAGGGGCTGGAAGAAATGGTTAAGGTTTATGTAAGCATTAAACTTTTTGTACATCGTGATCTTCTTGTTTTTTATGGCGGCACATTTGGGGTAACTTTAAGATCAATATTTTGAGGTTCTTTTTTTCAAAAACCGTCCGTCTTAAAAAAAACATGCTGAAGATAGTGGTGATGATTATTATCATCTATTCGATTTCCATTACAGCGACTACAATTTGACACTCAAAAAGAGTCACAGTGTTTAGCATTATTTCTGTAACGCTTGAGAAGATTATGCCCCATATAAAATTCTCAGTTGTATTGATGCCCAGCTTTGATTAATACAAGCTCTGAACATGCCTAAAATTTTATTAATACAGTATGTAATGTCCGATTTGTTCGTTTACAAAGTTACGCTTTTGAAAATTGTTATTATTATCTGACTTTCACAACAGCCGCTGTGCCGTGTGATTGATCAAAATGAATCACTCGTATGAGTGATCGCAACTTTTTAGAAAATTACAACGGCGGTGTTCAAATGTCCCATGCCCTTTTGGTTCTTTTAAAATATCCTAAAACATCTTAAATATCTTAAAATACACACCTTCCTCCCAAACTTATCGATCACCAAAGTACAAAGAACACTGGCCACCAAAAGATCTATCGCCAAAAAGATGGAACATTGGTTGGAGTCCATCAACGGCACTGCTTCCTTAAACAGGGTTTCCGCGTAGACTTGCAGTGCTATGTTCCCCATGAGGATCATCGTTGCCATACACGCGAGACTCGTCATCAGGGCACGCTTTGAACTTTGTGATTGTTCTGGAAAAAACAACAATGGTGAGTAAAGTTTCCACCAGAGATGCGCTATGCTACGTTGCTGCGGATGCGTTTCATATCCACCAATCATTATTCATTGGTTTACATAGCACAGCACTGGTGGAAACGGATTCAACTAAGATGTGTTTAAAATGTCACTTACGGGATATCTTCCGTGATTGTTTTTGAATTTGAGTTCCCGATATTTCGACGCTGTTGCAAGCGCCATGATCGCGGGATGGCGATTGCAACAGCGTCGAAATATCGGGAACTTAAATTCGAAAAACAATCACGGAAGATATCCCGTAAGTGACATTTTAAGTTATGAAAAGCCTAAAACAGTGTTTAAGATGTGTTTTTTATATGAAAGGATGCGTGCTATGGCTGTGTGCTGTAGCTGTGTGCTATAGCGGGGTCACGGTAAGTCCCGCGACCGCAGCAGGCTTTGGCCCTCTGAGAGGGGGCCCCGTCATTTGCTGACGCTCTTTGAGGCGCGTGTGGAACACGACGGCGACGCGCCGTCGACCCGGGCATGGTCCATGATCGGACAGCGAGTTGCCCTTTACTCGCTGTCCGCATGCCCACGCCTACGGTGGCCGGAGACCGTCTGCCGAGAAATTCGTAGTGTGGGGAATTTGTTAAAAAAAAAAACTAAGGGTGGCATAGAGACACTAGAAATGGTTATAGACTTCTAAATTTGAAATAAAACAATAAGAGGGGTCGATGTCTTTGATAGAAAAGTTCTACTCAAATGTCACAAAAATGTTTACTTTTTCTTTTTCATAGTTAATAGGGCTCAGGCGCAAAATGTCCCTTTCGCAGAATGTCCACAGGTAGAAAAATAGCATTTTGCGAAAGGAACATTTTGAGAAATGGGACATTCTGCGAAAGGTACATTTTGGGAAAGGGACATTCTGCAAAAAGGGACATATTGCTACCTGTGGACATTTTGCGAAAGGGACATTTTGCGCCTGGGCCGTTAGTAGTTGTGAAGGATACAAAATCTAGATAAATGCCTCATTCTTTACGATGCGATACTTATTCAATGAACTGGTTCTATCTTTTAAATTATTAGCTTCAGTTCGTGTTCTGTTCAGCCCACGATTATTATCACAAACTAGCAAACCTCCCTGGAGGTCTATAACCATCACTTTAAACATTTCTTCAAAAGTAATTCAGTTCCTACAGTTACTTTTTTATTTCTTAAAAAAAAAAAATAACGTTGCCTCACGCTAGGATTTTCTGCTGTGTAGTGGATGCCTTTCATCATCATCATCATCAGTCTATAATTTTCCCACTGCTGAGACACAGGCCTCCTCTCTGTGACGGGGAGTGGGCCATTATCCACCACGCGGGCCCAGTGCGGGTTGGTAGATGTCACATGTCTTCGAATTTTTGGTTCTAGGACATGCCTGTTTCCTCACGATGTTTTCCTTCGCCGTTTTGAGAGCAGTGGTGATGAAATAAATTACACAAAGTAATGCGCCTGTCGGGGTTCGGACCCACGACCTACAACTCGTAAGTCGGGACCGATACCACTGGGCCACCACTGCTCTCACAAACAGAAACTCACAAACACAAACATCCAAACACGAAACAACAGAACTAATTGTCATCATCCGCCATCCGCCACGCCGAACGACAATTCGCCACTTGCATCCATCGGTTGCCCGCGACCCTCACGATGTCGTCGGTCCACCTAGTGGGAGGCCTGCCTACGCTGCGACTTCCGGTCCGTGGTCGCCACTCGAGAACTTTTCTTTTCCATCGGTTATCAGTTCTACGAGCGGGCGATCAGTGGGTATTGAACCGGGTAGTCGAGCGTTTAACCAGAGGCCTTACTTAGCTTTTACCGCGATCCAGTTTAGGCTGTGGGAAAGAGATGGCGCTAGACAACTTATATAGCTTTGTCTCTTTCTCACAGCCTAAACTGGATCGCGGTAAGAGCTCGTGGTAAGGCCCCAGTACGCCAATCTTATCGTCTAAAAACGATCTAAAACCCCCATGTTGGCCTGCCCCCATGGAAAAAAGGCGTGGTAAACTTATATGAATAGCATTTTTTTTAAAAGTTAAAATGACTTACTCAAGAACTGCCATTCTGACAATTTTTGCGGTGGTGGCGTTGCTTCTATTAACTCTTTTGTAATAATGAGATCTGAAATGAAACGTACAGATTAGTTAAAGCGGCATTATTTGAATTAATATAATAATAATAATATTCCACAACTATCCACACAACTTTCCACAACACCATCTAGTAGTAGTAGATAAGCAGAGCTTGTGTTATGGGTACTAGACAGCTGATAAACATACCTATTTATTTCTAAATACATACATAAATTATAGATAAATTACGCCAAGACATAGAACAAATGATCGTGCTCATCACACAAACATTTTGTTCCGGGTGGGAATCGAACCCACGACCACAAGACCAACAGGCCAGTCGAAATTGTTTTATGATAAACTCTTTTTGTGTTTGAAAATCTTCTTGTTTTTTTTTTTGCATAGTATTGTTTGCTATTGAAACAATATCTCATGAACAAATTAATAGTTCATACACGTGGACGAATTCAAGTGTGTTCATGTGCATAAGTTAGTGCATCAATAAAGTCTTTTCCACACCCATGTTGAAGGTGTGCGTAACCCGCCTAGTTTTCTATGACACTTCATACAAACAAGCTATTGTGTCATCTGACGTAACACTCAAGACATTCAAATATAAGCCTTAGGTCAATATAATAAAAATCACGAGACATGCTATCTTACAGTGCAATTAGACACGAAATTCTATGCATATATTTGCTGTTTCGATTGTTTTAAAAGAACACTGGCATACGGCTTACGTCACGGAAAGACTTTCATAAATTTAGGGTTGTTCCACACGTACCACAAAAATACGAAGTGGGCGGCGTAACCAGCGTAACAGATTTTTTTTTACTGACTGCGCGGAGCAAAAGTAGTTTATGCCAAAGTGGGATTTTAGCAGGATGCCGAAAAATGCCACGGGATGCCGAGGCATGCCACGGAATGACACGTGTTGCTGCATCAGAACCTATCGTGCTACGCCGTCAGTGAGCGGCCCTTAACGTTTATAGACTATTATTGCGTAATCAACGGGAAAAGCCGTTAGTGTGGCCCGGAACTGTAGAATGAGTAACGAAAATTTAGCAGACTTTGTGGGTTGGACTCAAGTATGTTTTTTGATCATTAAAAAACGTGAAAGAGATGGAAAATGCAAATATGCAAAATGATAATGCAAACGCAAAGTCACTGACCGAAAATTAGAGCTGTTTTGTTGGTTTTCTATTATTAATTTGAAAATGCACTTGGAACGAGGATTCTTACGAACATTGTGAATTTTGATGAATTTATGTTACGGTACCAAAGGGTAAAGTGATCTCTATTATTAAGACTTCGCTGTTCGACCATGTCTCTCTGTCAGTCTATCATCTGTCTGTGTGTCACCAAGCTGCTCATAAGCCGTTGTAGTTAGACAGTTGAAATTTTCCTGTCAGCGGAAGTTGGAGGGACTTTGAAGTTGTGTATGAAGTTTCCCCCCCAAAGTTACCCCACAAAAACCACGTGCAGTATCATAAAACTTCCACACGTTGTTGTGATTTTGATAACATTCTATCTACATAATTAAACCACATAAATTGAAATGACGTCAACGAATGGGACAGACATCTCGTCTTATCAAAGCTATAGCTTGTTCTTAACGACAAACTATTGTTTTAGTGTGAAGTTTCGAGCACCTTGCCTCATTCAAGAGATTATAATAATAATAAATTCATTTATTTCAGGTAAATTACTCCCATTGCCATTACACAAACCAAAAAAGATATAAATACTTATGTAGTAAAAATCAAAATCAAAATCAATAAATTAAAAAACTAACAAATAAAGTAAAATTAAATTAAAAAAAAATTCCTAGAAAAAAAAACATAATTATAAAATGAAATTAAAATCAAATAAAAACCATATGTCATAAAAAAGGTACCAAGATCTGGGTAAGTACCAATGTGTCATTTCCTTTCTTTTTTTAGGAATGTGAATTTTCAAATGAATCCTCCCACCTTCCTCCCTTTGTGGAGCGGGAGGGATTGTCAGATTCGTACTGACTAAATCCACAGTATCCTGGTAAGTTGACCAGCTAGCATCTGTACTTAATGGAACTACCACTGGGATTAAGTGACAGATTAAGTGAACTAGACGATGGAACAACTGGGAAATGGCGCTAAAATCTACCGTGTTTATTCAATAGCTTTCAGCCGACTTCAAAAAAAAGGAGCAGGTGAAAAGAAAAAAAAGAAAAATTGCTCAAACAATCGGGGACTGGAAGTGAAGCAACAGTTTAGCTCTAGGGCTAAACACAATTGGGTTGCGGTACTGCCTAATCCCCAGATTACACCCTTGTGGTACCTTATTTAGACGCAATAATCAGGGTGTGGTACCTTATTTAGACGCAATAACCGATTCTATCTCTTATTTATTCTACCGACACAAGACAAAGTTGAAACAACTTTTTCTTTGCACATCAAATTCTTTACTGCTCGAATATGGCGCCTAGGATCTGTAGACGACTGAAAAATAGAAACTTTCATTTTCTACATTTTAAATATCGCCATACCAAGGAATGGTAATTTTGCTACATTTCTCTCTTCTCCCTTGTAAACAAAACCTGTTTCTTTGGTGTCATGCTACACGTGCAGATGACGATAATTATTATGGTGACAGAAATGGGTATTTATCCCTATATCCTCAGTACTTAAATATTCTCTCAGATGTTTTTCCCTTGGTAAGAGAATTTATTTGAGAGCTGATGGCCGGTGGAATTTGAGAGCTGATGGGTCGAAGGTTTTTTTTTTGGACAAACCCACCAGACTATTCCCAAACCACTGCAACTCCTGAAAGCCAGAATCAATAGTGGCAACCACCAGAAAAGCGCCGAGACAATGAAGCTCGACGTGTCCTGGAGAATGAATTTACCTGTCTTGGATCCTGCAACGAAATTAATCAGAAAAGAGGAGGAAACAATTTGTTTCCACTTCCCTCCATGCAAGCAGGAGACAGAACAAAACAAGGCCAACAGGCACAAAGGGACATTACAACTGGGAGAAGCCCAGTTGCTTAAGGTAGGGTCGCAAGGTTCTCGAATGGAGACCACGCCCCAGCAAGCGCAGAGTGGGACGTCCACCTACAAGGTCGACAGATGATCTGATGAAAATCACAGGCCTCTGGATGGCTGGATGCAAGCCGCTTCCAACCGGTCCTATTGGAAATCTATGAGGCCTATGTTCAACAGTAGACGTCCTGCGGCTGATAATAATTATGATGATGATGAAGTGAGTAATTTACTGCCATCATTTACGTGTCTTAACCTACGAGCTCTGCTCTCATCTGACGAGGGAAAAGTCACAATCATACAAAACAAATAGTATTTAACGTTGTGATAACATGGCACAAATAGAGCTAAAATTAGCAAATAATAAGATTTAAACAAACATGATTATTACATCACATCATTGTGAAGTATTTACTAGGGTTTGGTTAGATTCTTGTTTTAAAGACCTTGCAAAACGTATTCGATAGCGTTATAGTCAATTACATTATCAGACTATAATGTTCATACTGCTGAGAAAACCTCTCTATAAGAGGGAGTGGGCCATAATATACCACGTGGGGCCCAGGTTGGTAAATGCTACATGGCTTCAAATTTACGGGACATAAGAGGCGTGTTGGTGAGTGGTGATGAAATAAATTACACAAAGTAATGCGCCTGGCTGGGTTCGAAACCAATACTCGAAAGTCAGGGCCGATACTGCTGGGCCACCACTGCTCTCCAATTTCACTTCATTGGTAGTGTCCTCTAAATATTTTGCACGGTGTCATTTCGATCACCATTCCTGGCCTAGTCTAATGGCAGTCAAATTCTTGTATAGCCACCACGGCTATCAATGGCATTGACAGTTTTCAGTAACTTCTTTTCAATCTTTTCATCACCATAGGTAATCTGCTGGGCCTCCCTTAGAGAGCCAAACCCTGCTGGGACTCTCTTATCAGGTAACCATGACAAATGCTATCAAAGGATTACCATGGATTTTATTAGCAAGTCTGACAATTCCTCCCATCCCACCCAGGGTTGGGGGAGTCTTTTGATGATTTTACCAGGATAAAAAAATCATAGGCTAAATATCAACTAGAGAATAGGTACGTACAAAGCGTTTTGCCAATACCTTTTCATCCCACCTATTCGAAAAGGACGACTTGGTTCGCCTTTATGTGCGCCCAAAACTGGTGTTTTCTATAGGGAACTTTTAGCGGGCAGAAATGAGTTTTTAATCCTCTTTATAAATGTTCCTAATTCAAAAAGTGCGCCGCAAAGAACATTGCCGCGCACTTTTTGAATTTGGAACATCTTAGTGCTCGGCACCAAAAAAATCGAACGCAAATAGTGTTTGAATAAAGACTGGCTGGAATGACGGCCCATAGTCACACCGCGTCGCTGGCTGAATAAAAATTGTAGATTGTTTTTTTTTCGGACAGTGGCATGGATGTATTAACTGTACGTTGTAATTTAATGTTTTCCACGATGCGTTCACATGTTTTCGCCTCGTTCTCAATGGAATCTTCTATATAATTTTCATAATTGCGAAAATGTCTCAAATGTAAATAAGTTTTTAGTTGTTATATTATTAGATAATTTCAATTAAGTTGTTACTCTATATTTTATTAACCCGTATAATAATATTACAATAAAATACGGGTGATGAAAAGTAGAGTGTATCACTCGGGCGCAAAATATATTTTTGGCTCGGGCGGCGTACTTTGAATCCCTCGCTACGTTCAGGATTATACCAAAGAATCCCTCGCTACGCTCAGGATTCTACAGTAGAATCCCTCACTTCGCTCTGGATTCAAAATAGCGCCCTCGCCGTAAAAATATTACTTTGCTCCCTTGTCATACAATCTACTATTATTAATTGTACGCGAGTGGAATGCCTTGCTGGCATCTATATTTCCCGACATCTAGTGCTCACTGACAATGTGACAGCATGATAGTGGTTAAACGCGAAACTATCTTTAAATAAAAATAGGTGTTTTATTACCGTTTTATCTCAAATATACGTTCAGGAAAACTAGAACAGACTATTGACTGACTGAGTGTGAGCTATGAAAATAAATAATACGAGTATGGATTACCATCTTCTCCTTCTAACATCTTCTCCAGTCTTGGATCTAACTGCAGCCTTATCTTGGCTAATTCCACCTCCACCTCCTTTGAAGTCACTCTCACTTGGCGGTAGAATGCTATTGACTCTGCAGCTTCCTGTAAAAACAGATTTGATTGGTATGTCTTTGGAGGATAGAAAATAAACTTTAGATTCCACAATTTTGTTACGCTAGCGAAGAGGAAAGCGGAACGAGTGACGGAGAGGACATCCTCATACGCCTGCAGGCTCCACAGGAGACTCATAACGTGATGCAAGTCTCCGATGTCTTACGGCTTTGGTATCCATTGACGTGTGCCTGTGAACGAAACTCTATGGATTTGTATTGCGATAGTCGCCTGAATACCAAAGTCTTGCGTCACGTTGTGCGAAGGCTAATGCTATCCCACCGGTCGTCGGCGCGTCGCGTCACGATTCTAACGAGCCTCAAAGAGTTTTCAGCAAAGTGACTATAGGATCAAAGCTGGGATGAGGGCGAGCCTTTCTCAAAAGGAGATCGCGGCTCTCATAATATGCAAGGGGCAACTGATTTCACAAATTGGATTTGGTTGATTTTTTTGTCAAAATTACACGAACGGCGTACCTAGTATGGAATTCAGTACCTTTATTAAATGGAAAAGAAACTTTTATGGTCGAATCTCGGTCACTGCGCGAAAAGATTAGAAACTAAAACTACTGATTATGCTTGAACTGCTAGCTCAACATAAAGACTGTTTAGATGTTTGAGTATAGCTGATTTCAGGCTACGCTATAATATAATAGCTTAAAGCACAACAATATCGCGCTCCATACATTGTTATGGACACGTTCACATTATACTGTACTATACACCGTGATATTATTGGCTTGCTAGTATTAGGTCCTTCTTTGCTATACTTTATAGCACAATAGTATAGCGTAGTCTGAAATCAGCTTCATTTATGTTACACCGAATGCTGATGCACATCAGATGGCCTTCCATTACGTCTTAAAGACAGAGTAGTTCCAGTGTCAGAAAGAGACAAAGCTATACAAGTCGTCTAGCGCTACGTCATTCCCTCACTAGAACTTCTCTGGGTTTAATTTATTATTAATATTTAGTACAGCAGATAGCCATTACAACTAAATTAAAATATCCTGTCACTCTATCGTCTCACAGAACCGCAAACATTCCAACATTATCGTCTTCCATTCGTCAGCAAACAAGTCCAATTCAGGGTTGGTCTCCACGAGCGCGTTGAGCATGGTCAGCATACGCGGTACAGGGGAGGTGGATCGGGCTACGGTGCGACAAAATGGGACATTAAACAAATGATGCATGTTAAGCCACCTGGTTGTTTTTACCATAAATAAAAAAAAATAAGGCTCACCTTTTCCCTCCCCCTCTGCATCAGAAACACAGGCGACTCTTTCAGTAATGCCAACATCACAATATACAAAATTGACATCGATAAATGCAGGTAAACAACCACGTTATAATTCAGGTACCCTCCAAAGATATAGGAGACTAATAGTCCCAAGAAATACGACGATACTACGGTGGACATCATGGAACCCCTGATGGCGTCCTGTGATATTTCTGATATGTATATAGATGATATTGTCTGGCCGGCTGTTCCTAAGCCAGAGAGGGCCATCGCAGTTAGAATCAGAGGCACTGAGTTGCTGATTGTAATTATCGTCCATGCTAGCTGTGGAAGAGAAAGTTGGGTTGTTTGAATACAATAAATGAAAAGAAAAAATGATAAAATCAAATGCTCTTACTGCACTGCATGATTCTGAAGGTGTTTTTCTATCTAAATTTATAATTCAAAGGTGACTGACTGACATAGTGATCTATCAAGACACAGCCTAAACCACTGGACGGATCGGGCTTGCATCCCATAAGAAAGGATTTTGATAAATTCTAGACCCAAACTTTAAAAAATACATTTTTAAGTTCCGACATCCACGCGAACGATATCGCGGGCACAGCTAGTTAATTATATATTTTCAGTTCGTTCAGCCGTTATTCGTAAGATGTCCAAAAGAAAGCTTTTTCGATATAATAAATAATAGAATTGGCTCTAAACGGCTTAACTCAAGCGCGATCGTTTGAAGAAAAATAGCTTTTACCCGCTTCTTTGCTCGTGTTATTTTAGAAATTGACAATCAATTCGATGACAAGTGGTGCCATCTATTATCATAATAACGTTACTAATGTTGTTTATATCGGGAATACTCGTAGTAACTTTTTATTGGGATGCTGTATGTATTGGCATGTGAAATTCTTCATAGAAAAACCCAATAACACATTAATTGTCGATGTATATAAATATCACCAACTATCTGATAATCTAACCGAAAACAATCCTTAATAACGACGTTTTAAAATTCAAATTAAACAAACCTACCACAAATGGGACTCCAAACAGCATTGCCCCATACTTCCTCCCCAAGGAGTTCACAATGACCCCGCAGAAGGGGGTCGCCACCATGGCGCCAACGTTGGTCAGGCTGCCCAGCAGTGACACGTGGACTGAGGACATTGGCTCCGAGAGCACCGTGTCATTGGACATGAAGTTGGCCACATTGTAAGAGGGCCAGGAGAAGACGAGGCCGGTGAGTGTTGTGAGGTAGGCAACTGGAATGTAGAAAAAAGGAAATGTAAAAAATTATTCATATTTTTTTATCGTGGTAAAATCATTTAATGAAAATGAAATTCTCCTACGCAATGGCGCGACGGGAGGGACCGTGGATTTTAGTCAGTAGGCATCTACAATCAAACTAGTACTGACTAAAATCCACAGCGATCTTTCAATAGCTCTACGTTCCAGGTTCCAGATTTCTGAAGCCCTAGCATGATTTTTGACGTTTTAGTGACGTAACGTACTTTAAAGTATTTATTTTATGAAAAATTGAAAAAACGCCTCTGGTGTACTAAAGAAGGCTTCCGGACGTGTATCACAATGGCTGGTTTGAGGAGACACTGAATTACTGCAAGATATTGTGGGGAGGCCTTTGCCCAACAGTGAAGTGGGACACTAGCTAAAGAAAAATAAAAGTAAGTACAATATGTCTAATACTAAGTTTAGGTCCTATGTCAATTTTTCATGGTAAGTAAAATCAGTTACTTGTACGTAAATATTATGGTGATAATAATTTTGATCTTTCTCTGAATGTTTTTTTAAAGATTTGCACTAGGATTTTTTTTGTATCTTGGATACAAGCTTTTAAACGCACATAACATGCACAAAAAGTTATGCAGCATTGTTGTCATTTTAAAACACGCCTGAGACAATTTTGCATGCAATATAGGATTCATTCATTAACGCCTGTCAGTTTTTTGAATGCAATGATTTTTATGCACGTTGCTATTAACATTTGCGTAGGCGCCTTTTATCAAGCTAGACATTGCTAGTCATTGCTTATGGCGCAGTTTCGTTGGTCGTTAACTCGTTTGGTATAAAGCATTCGGAAGTCCTCGTATGCAAGAACAAACAATGAAAGTCACAAGTCGATAACATGTGGGTATGCCACTTCTGCCAATAAATGGCGACGAACATGGAGGTTTTCCTACTCCAAACGGTTCCCCGAATGCGGGTACTGTGGCATGCGTTACAGAAACCTCTCGCACCCCGCATGCGGGCCCTAACAACTAATGAAAATACGCCATTATGCAGCCATAGTTGAAGTTGATTGCTGCTAAGGTCTTAAAAAGGGCAGTTCCTTTCTGTTTTCGCAGGTTTGGTCGGCAAAAGAGTAAGATTTTTAAGCAGCCAAGTTTGAAACAGTTTTTCAATGTGTTGAGATGTAAGTTTACCTACAATGTTTCCGCAAACCAAATTCTTAGAACCATACAAAATGTTTTTCTTTTAGTATGCAAATCTGTGATTAGACCTGTCGTAGTGTATGGATCGGAATGCTGGGCTGTGATGATGAAAAAGATGGATGAGAAACGATTGCATGTAGTGGAGATGAGGATGTTGAGATGGGTGTGGTGGTGACAAGAATGGATAAAGTAATTATAAGGGGAAGTTTGAAAGTGGCGCCTGTTACGGAAAAAATGAAAGGGAATCGTCTGTCTTGGTATGGACATGTGATGAGGAGGGATGACACCCATGTGACGAAGAGATTGGTAAGTATGAATGTTAATGGATGGAGAGGAAGAGGAAGGCCAAAGAAAAAATGAATGGATTGTTTAAGGAACGATATGAAAGAAACAGGAGTAAATGATACTGTGACGTCTGATAGGGGAGAATGAAAGAAGAAAACGTGTTGCGCCGACCACAAGTAGAATGGGATAAGGGCAGGAAGAAGAAGACTCTTTGTCACACAGGACTTTACGTTAGACTTTAATATGGCAGAGCTTTGGTAGAAGCTCATTTAACTATAACATAATAAATAATCATCGACATGACGAAGAAGAATTAAGATGACGTAACAGATTCCATTTAGAGTAAAAAGTTCAATCTCATCATACACACGCCAAGTTGTCATACGAACCATAACACGTCTAACTGGAAAATCCTAATCATAGATAACCTTTTTGCTGTATTTGCACAGGTAATAATACATTATCATACTGAGCTTGTCGCGTTTATGCCGACGTCACGCAAGTTCTATATCAAGCAAGTTATGATAAACGTGAGATTATGATGAAAACAATTGTAACAGACTTAGAGAGCAGTACCCTTAGCACGAATTTTCAGTATTGGAGACGTAAAGTAAACTGGAACTTTGACAACTTCAAATTGACAATTTTTGAGGAAAAAATTTGTTCCTGCTTTGCACACCAGAGGCGCTGTTCCATTTTTCCATACAAGAAACGCTGTAAATACTGTAAAGTAAAAAAGTGAAATTCGTGCTAAGGGTACAGTATTGGCCCAGTGGTATCCGCCCCGAATTACGAGTTGTATAAACCCAGACAGGTGCATTGCTTGGTATAATTTATTTCAGCACCACTACTTCCAAGGCGGTGAAGGGAAACATCATAAGAAAACTGGCATGTCCTAGAACCAAAAATTCGAAGACATGTGACATCTACCAACCCTCACTGGGCCTGCGTCGATGGATTATGGCTCACTCCCTCTCACAGAAAGGACTCCTGTGACTCAGCAGTGGGGACATTTATTGGCTGATGATGTTAACCGTTTAGTTATTCAAAGGAGAAAGAGGAACATTCATATTCATTTTCCAACTCCTGAGACACAGGCTTCTACTCAGAGAGTATTATCCACCACGCCCGCGTCGGCCTAGTGTAGGTCGATATATTCCAGTCGAACCAGAAGCAGCTGAATATCAGTATTTTACATAGAGCGACTGCCTGTCGGACCTCCACAACCCAGTAACTGGGTAATACGATACCCCATGGTACGACTGGTTGTCAGACTTTAGAGCTTCTAACAGTATTCAATTTAACATTGCAATAGAACAATTTCACTACTGTTGTCTGATGATATAAATTTCTCTTTATCATCGAACACTACGATGAATGGACTTCGGTACCTACAATACATGGAACTAATCACTTGCTGGAGTAAATATTAACACAATCCAGAAAATGCAATGACTGATCATAATAACTTTCTTGTTTACAAAATGATACAACTACTTCTTTGGTAAGTCTTACCACATTCTCAACTAGTGAAAAAAAAAAGTTCTACATGTGTACAGACGGATACACAAAATCGACAAAAAGATATTGATATCTCTTCTATTATAGATTTTATTTCTAACTGTAGTTACCGTTTCAAACAACATTAACAACACAAATGTGCAAAGAAATCATATCCATGTCCGCATAGATCTAGAACCACAAAATGCAGATACAAATACGTGTTAAAAAATTGTGCAAAGGATCGGATCATTTGCACAAATCTTTACACATACAACACTAATACGCAAAGAGAAATAAGACTTCCAAGAACTACTGATCATCCTGTCCGCATAGCAGAACACAAATGCAATACAAAAAGGCTTTAAAAAACTTTTAGGCATCACGGTTTTTTTAAATTTAAAATGCCACTTACGGGATATCTTCCGTTTTTTTACGAACGATATTTCGACGTGCTTGTCATACAACACTAATGGCGCTTGCAAAAGCGACGAAATATCGGGAGTTCCAAAATAATGAAACAATCACGGAAGATATGAAGTTCCAAAAAAAGGCTTTAATCTACAACAATACTGATGCTTCTCATGACAAAATTATTAACTATACTATTTCTCTACATACCGCTTTAAATGTGAAAAGAGAAGTAATTCTTAATACTCATTCATATTTATCTGCAACCACTTATCACAGAGCCACTACATTGAACACTAGAGCGAAAAAGACTGGGCTTATCCGTTTCATTTGAAAAGCACACAAGATAATCTGAATCCAATGATACTAACTTGCTAAAGTCGCAACACCCTGCACAAGAAATCCTCTGAGAGTCACTTTATCACCATCCATGCTTTATAATCACAAGATTTCGAACGAAATGACTCCTCACAAGATGTTACTCAATATAAAGATGTAAGGATCTCTTATACAAATAGTTCATTACACTTTATTGTTGTATAGTAAACGATAGTGGAGGGTGAGCGTCATAGTTACCGTCCGATGATAAAAATTGTTGTGACTTAAACTGACACTAGTATAGTGTTATCTTCAAAGGTTGTTATCAGGTATTAATGGAACTTAATGGATCATTTATGCGATGCGGAATTGGAGGGATTTGTTGTCGTAGTGGAGATGAAAAGGGCTTATAATACTGACTGGACCTATTTTATTTCACAATTTTGGTAAACTAGAAATATATTATATTTTTGCTGTCCTACACAACGCGACGTCGACCTGGGCATGAGCCATGGTCGGACAGCGAGTAATCCTTTACTCTGGTATTGGAAGGAATGGTTGGGTGTATAAAACCTGAGCCCGCTCATCCACCAGCAGCTGCAGATGACGCGAAAACAAAAGCCAAACTGATTTTAACAATCGACCCGGCTCTGTATGTTCACATAAAGACCGTCAGAACATCGAAAGAATTGTGGGACAAATGAGGATGTTATTCGATGACTCGGGATTTACCCGAAAACTTTGTCTGCTGAGAATTTAATATCAATTCGATTTGAAAATTGCACTTCGATGACGGCATACGTAACACAAATCGTTGAAGCTGGACAGAAATTACAAGGTACGGGATTTGGAATATCCGACGAGTGGATTGGCTCTATTATGCTGGCTGGACTAAGCGAAAAATTTATGCCTATGATAATGGCCATCGAACACTCGGGCATGATCATTACATCCGACGCCATCAAAGGAAAATTGATGGACATGGAACCGGAAGACAATGATGCCAACAATGCATTCGCATGTTTCCGCAAGAACCATAGTCAACGTTCAAAGAATGGAAAGTTTACACAGTCTATGGCCAATAAAGATGGCGGAAAAACAGAAGTGCCAACATGTGTCAAAGGAAAACCAAATGTCAAATGTTACAATTGTAAACAACATGGTCACTATCGCAATCAGTGCCCAAATAATAAAAATAAATCGAAGAATTCGGAAAATAATTCGATAAAGACAAGTAATGCTTTTAGTGCCGTGTTCTTTAATAGAATATTTGACAAGAAAGATTGGTATGTCGACTCAGGAGCGAGTTCGCATTTGACAAGTAACAGAGACTGGATGAACGACGCGTGTTATTCTGGATTTACCAAAGAAATCATGGTTGCGAACCAGAGTAAGATCTCAGTGCTGTGTTGTGGAAACGTAAACATAACAACGTGTACTGAAAAATGTGATTTTAACATAACTGTTGAAAAGGTCTTATGTGTTCCTGAATTATCTACTAACTTGTTATCAGTAAGCCAGTTGATTAGGCAAGGCAACAAGGTGCATTTCACTGGCACAGGATGTAAAATACTCAACAAAAATGATACTCTGGTAGCTACTGCATCACTTGTGAATGGGGTTTATAAACTAAATACATCTACTTGTTTGGCAGCAGCAGTAGCGGAGTCTCCAGAAGTATGGCATCGTAGATTGGGACATGTCAACAGTTGTAACATTAACAAAATGCAGGACGCTGTAGAGGGAGTCAAACTTACTGAGACATCCAAGATTAATAAGTCTAGCTGCATAGTATGCTGTGAAGGTAAGCAGAGTCGGTTACCATTTGCTAATGAAGGTAATAGGAGCACTAAGCTTTTAGACGTGGTTCACACCGACATCTGTGGGCCAATGGAGAATTTGTCTCTAGGAGGAAGTAGATATTTCCTGATTTTTGTTGACGATCACAGCCGCATGACACATGTTTATTTTTTGAAAAGTAAAAATGAAGCTTTACAGCATTTTAAAGAGTATAAAGCGAGAGTTGAGAATTCAACTTCAAATAAAATTAAAATTTTGAGAAGTGATAATGGCAGGGAATTCTGTAATAAAGATTTTGATAGTTTTTTGAAGAAAACTGGTATACTTCATCAAAAATCCAATCCTTACACTCCTGAACAAAATGGGCTTTGTGAACGGATGAATAGAACGCTAATTGAAAAAGCCAGATGTCTTTTGTTTGATGCGAAACTTGGTAAGGAGTTTTGGGCAGAAGCCATTAATACTGCTGTTTATTTACAGAAATTGTTACTAAACCCTGTATTCCATAACAGGACTAAACATATTGATGTCAGGTATCACTATTGTAGGGAAATGATAAATGAAAACATTGTTAGTGTTAATTATTTATGTACATCAGATATGCCTGCAGATTTGCTCACTAAAAGTTTAAGTGCTGTAAAACATTATAAACACTTGGATGCTATGGGGATTGTTAAAGTATAGTTTAATTTAAGTATGTATTGGAAGTTTTTTTTTTTTTATTTTGTTTCGCTAAATATGATCCATATTTTGAGTGGGAGTGTTGTAATTAGCAAAATATATGTAGACTAGCGCCATCTTGTGACAAATATGTGAACTAATGTTTACTCTGTGTTTGCTGTTATATTTGAATAATGTCTTCGTCTTTTCGTAGTCACAGCTATAGCACGTTTGTTTTATTTATAGCTGTCCGCATGCCCAATGGTTTAGATCCAGCTGCTGCCTATTTGATCTCCACAAATCAGTTACTGGGTACTATGAAAAATATTCTTAGTTCAAGTTCAATACTGTAACAATCTGAAGCCTAGTTAGATTGTGAGTTCAATGTCACAATGAGGCTTCCCTATGACGCAATTGATGAAACCGTTTCATGAAACATTAATTAACTACAAGTAAAATTGAATTTTGGACGACATACAATTCGTTCTAAATCATCATCACCAGCCGGAAGACGTCCACTGCTGAACAAATGCCTCCCCCTCGACATGACAATTCGCCACTTGCATCCATCGGTTGCCCGCGAATCTCACGATGTCGTCGGCCCACCTAGTGGAAGGCCTGCCTACGCTGCGTCTTCCGGTCCGTGGTCGCTACTCGACAACATTTCTTCCTCATCGGTTGTCAGTTCTACGAGCGATGTGGCCTGCCCATTGCCACTTCAACTTGCAAATTTTATGAGCTATGTCGGTGACGCATGGTTCTTCGCCGAATATCCATGTTCCGGATTTTATCCCGCAAAGAAACTCCGAGGATAGCGCTTTCCGATGTTCGTTGCGTAACTCTTAGTCTCTCTAGAGTCTTAAAGGCCAGCAGTCAAAGACCACCCCAGTTCTAAATAAAGTATTTATGATAAATTATGGAATCAGGCGTTACTTTGCGGAAATCCATGACATTAAATGTTATGAAAAATATTTAGTTTCGAGGCCGAGCGCTTGTCGAGTCAACATCTCCCGAGGATGCCCCGTGGAGGGGTTAAACACGTGTCGAGTATAGGTTTGATTGCATGGCTTGTTTTTCCGTTTGTTGCATGTGTGCATATTCATAATTCCTTTGCTGCATGTGCATAATGCATGACTGCATAGGGTGGGATTGCATCCTGCAACAAGTTTGGATTTTTGTCGCGGAATTAAAACTAAATATTTTTCATAACATTTAATAATAAAGTATTTATATTGAATAGTGCACCGACGACGATAACAATATACTCCACCCTACAAGATTACTAGCTCTGTCGTATCAAAATAACGCTGTATACTCGTAAATCTAAGATAATGCAGTCTATAAGCAGACTAGCATAGATAATTGTTAACTTGTTACACAGGACTTGCTATTTTAAGTTCACTTTATCTACAATGCGAATGCACTTGCATTGTAGAGATTATGATTGTATATGTCTGGTCTCTAAGAGGAACGATAAACGTGGTGGTATATTTGTGATATATAAACTTTGACTAGAATTGTATACAATTCCAGCCGTATCAGGTCAGGTTTCTACTACTCTTTTATTCAAAGGCACAGGATTGCAAGAAAATAACTCAGGATTAAAAAAATTATATACAACGTGTAACGTTAAATGCGCAAAACTTCTCGTGGGGTAACTCAGCCCATGTAACTGAACAATGTTTGTTCCAAGAGTTTTGGGATGATCACGGGAAAAAATCGTGAAAATCGTTATGACTGTTAACGGTAAAAAATTAAAACATAAAATCGGGGTTTTTTAAAGTTAAATTCATACAAATTGGCACGAAATTATAAAAAAAAAAAACTCATTTGAATAGGATACAGCCAATTTGTAGTTGATTTAACTTTAGAAAACCCCGATTTTTTGTAAACTAACATTTTTTACCGATAACACTCTTAATGTAAAAAACTTATCACACATTCTTTTACAATTGGGTAATATAATTTTATTTGTGTAATTTCTACCTGAGCAAACATAATAATTAGTTTATTTCCACAAATATTTGTGGGAAACTGAAAAAGTCTGCAATGACAAAAAATAATGCCATAAAATAATGTCTGGGCAAAGGAACATATACAAGCTATTCTCTATAAGAAATCACATCACTGGACTCTACGATGTGCTCTTCGATGCGAAGGCAACGGCTTTGAGATCATCCAATCGAAGCGTGAGCTCTCAACGTTCTAGACTACAGGGCCATGCCCAAAATGAATGGGTCATATAACCACCTATGACGTATATAGGATGATAATTATAAGAGCATAAAATAATAAGATTCAGCACTATGTCGTCACTTGTAAGCTGTCCAACGGAGTGCTGATGAGAATTCAAAAGTGTACCTACTTGCACAGCACAGTGTGGGAAACATTATATTTTTGTACGGAAGGGTTTTTTGTATAGTGCTCCACAAAGCGGTAATTTTTTAAAAGGTCATTTCATTCTGTTGCGGAATAATGGATTAGAAGCTGTATTGAAACAGTAAAAAAACTCATGCCATACAGAATGAAATGACCTTTTATAAAATTACCGACTTTGTGGAGCACTATTTTTTTAAGTTCTTTCTCACGAATGAAATTTTTAAGTTCTTTCTCATTTTATATTAAAAAAATGTAATGTAAAAATAAAAATGCTCAAATTAAATAACATAACTCAAAAATCATTTATTTCATAATATGAAAATAATATCACACGCACACAACCAAACATTTCAACGGTAGTGTTCCGTAAGAATAATAAAACACAAAACCGTGCCATTTTTTTTCAACTTTCTACGCTTAGTTTCAAAGTTGCAAATCCAGTAACACGTATCCTCTTTCTGCATTTAATATTTCCGCCATTGTTTTAAAAATAATACTAAATTGGTCTCAAATTGAAAGAAACCAAATTCTCCAATCCACACTAAATTAAGTAATCAATATTTCTTCAACCAATCTTCCTTAAGCTTTGGGCTTAATACTCTTTCTTCTTCCCTTAAGGAACAAGACTTGAATTTCATCAGCCGAAAGTCCCTTTGTTTCTGGAACACAGAACTGACTGTACAGAGCTCCAATGAAGCAAATTATGGAGAAGAAGTAGAAGACTGGTCCTAATCCGACGGCTTCTACGAGGGGATTGAAGATGACTAGGGTGATGAAGTTGAAGATCCACGTAAACGCCATGGCTACGCTGTTGCAGAAGCTTCGGACCTAAAAGAAGACAGTTTATTAGAAGAGCTTATTTCTGATTTCAAAGTTTTTTTGTTTAAAGAAAAGTTGGACTACGAGAAGGAATTAAGCAGTGTAGTACAGTAAGAAACTCTATTATTAGATGGTGCCAGCGTGAATGGAATGAAGATTGACGCTGTTGTTGATGACTTCGATAGCTTAGCAAGCTAAGTTGAATCAGGTCGAATTCATCTTTTCACAAAAATCTCTACAATGAATTCGAATAAATAAAATATTTTTTAAATTGTGTAAATTAGGATGTTTCGGACGTTTCAGAATTTCAGCGATTTTATGAGTAGAGTAACAACAGAGAGCAGTGTAGTACAGTAAAAAACTCTATTATAAGATGGCGCCAACGTAAATCGAATGAAGATTGACGCTGTTGTTGATGACTGTGATAGCTTAGCAAGCTTAGTTGAATCAGGACGAATTTATCTTTTCACAAAAAAAAAAGATTCCGACGAATTGAGAACCTTATCCTTTTTTTGAAGTCGGTTAAAAATCTCTACAATGAATTCTATTATTATTATTAATATTTTTTTTTAAATTGCATCAATTATGATGTTTCGGACTTTTCAGAATCTCAGCGATTTTCCGAATAAGGTCTTTATATTCGAAATTAACTATAGTAGGAGGAACTTTTTAGATTAAGATGGATCTTTTCTTTGGTGGAGTATCAGGCAGGTTACATTTTGGAAAGGGTGCTTCACTGTCGACTAAGATAATCGCTTACCATTTGAAAATGATCAAACGTAAACCTACAGCAAAAACAAAAGTATACAAGAACTATAATTACCTCAGGAAGGAAAACTTCAGCTGTCAATACAAAAGGTATGACAGCACAGCCAAGTGTGAACACGAAGCTGAAAACCGTATATTAAGAACACGGTGAACCAGGCAGGCGCCCAGTGGAACTGCAGTTGGGCGCCCAGCAAGACTGTGAAGACGCCAGAACTTGCTGATGTCAGGATTAGGAGAAACTGCGGAGAAAGAAGAAAATTATTTTGAAATGTGTGAATTGCATGTAAGTTTTTAAGCTTAGTGATAATCCTTAGAACTGTATTTGGGATATTCTTTTTGAATTTCGATGTCGATTTGGTCGTGTTATTGAAGAAAAATGTTAGGTTAATTATTCTTGAATTTTGATAAACATAATTATGTTAACCAATTAGAAATATTTAACCAAAACAAGGATACAGTCTGGATATAGAATTTGCCATGATGCTTTCTTATCAATGGCTGCAAAATCAACTAATAAACTTAAAGGTTTTATTTCTAGACATGAAAAAATTTTGAACAAGACCTCTTGGTTTTTTTAGCAAACACCTAAAACTTTTCTATCACTTTAACGAAAATGAGAATGTACAAACATTCTAGATCTTACCTTCCTCCCAAATCTATCAATGGCCAGCACACACAAAATACTGGCTATCAAGAAGTCTAAAGCCAAGAATATGGCGCACTGGTTAGCAGGCATGGTCGGGGCTGCTTCCTTGAACAGGGGCTCTGCGTAGACCTGCAGGACCACGCATCCCATCATGATCGTCAGAGCCATTATGATGAGAACTGTGGTCAACGCCCGTTTGGAGGATTTCGATTTTTCTGTGGATGGAAAAGTTGGCGTCAATAGCAGTTTAAGGTAGCTTAGCGAAAATCTGCAAAGATTCATTGGTTTAGTAAGCTCTTTTATTCAAGTGGAAATTAATGAGTGCATTTGATTTTCAAACTGTAATATAACAAGTTTTAGAGGTTTCCAAATCCGATCTGAATGCTTGATAAAGACTTCTTTGTTTCGGAGAGGCTATTCTAGCAGAAGGAATATTGCAAGCTTATAAAGGATAGATGGACAGATTTTATCTTTTTCAATTTTAGTCTTACTTCTGACTACTAAACATGAAACATAATATGAGTATTTTTCTAGGGACGACAATAAGTTCGGTGTTGTTTGAGGAAATTGGTTCAAAGGAAACTGTTGCTGTCATATCGGAGTTACTTACTGAAGTGTTTCCATGCAGACTCACTCTTCCTTTCTTCTGGTGCTTCCAATTTCTTTTCAACTAGTTCATTGATCGTTTCAGGATCTGGAAACATAACAAGGATTTTTGGTCACAAAACTTTGGCAGTACATTGATTCAACGTAAATATATTATTAATTCTTCCTTTTTAGGTTTGAAAATGAGTATGACACAACATGACTGTGTCATACTCCTTTAGTTGCTCTAGGCGCTCCAGGGTTGCAGCCCGACTGTGTTCCAAAGATTTATTTTCTGAAGAACTATGCGAAAAACTACTGATGACTCTTTTTGAATTTTTGGTTCTAAGACATGCCGGTTTCTTCACGATGTTTTCCGTCACCGTTTTTGAGAGCAGTGGTGATGAAATAAATTGCAGAAAGTAATGCGCCTGGCAGGGAACCAACGACTGACAACTCGTATGTCAGTACGGATACCACTGGGTCACCACTGGTCTGTGTGTCAGCACAATGACCCATCATTATCATTCCAATAAGTAAGATGGTAACAAAGAAAAAAATCGACGAATTTTCCACCTCATTTTATGACGATCTGCACCAAGTGATAATAACCCGCTCTTACGTACGAACCTACCTTATCAAAATATTATTCTTAAGATTAAACCCGAAATAAGCTAAAACACAAATAAATATTATTTAAGCCAGCATACCGTTATTTTAATTGCCAGTTTTCCCCGCGTCAATCTAAATTGCTTACTAGGCGCCCAGATAATATTAGCAAATAGACGATATCTCTCGGTAAACACGGTAATAAAGGTATCTCAGACATGTTACCGCATGTGCGTAGTTAATTTTTCACTTATTTAAGCTGGTAGTGATCTTCAAATATTAATGCCAGCCACTTTTTTTTGGGTTGGGATCTTTACTCCTAAGCAAGCGTGCTTGGCTCCGACGAAGAATGTCCACTTTTCCAAATGTCCACTGGTCGCAAAATATCTCTTTCGCAGAATGTCCACTTCGCAAAATATCTCTTTCGCAGAATGTCCACTTCGCAAAATGTCTCTTTCGCAGAATGTCCACTACCTACGCAAAATATCCCTTTCGCATATTGTGCCCTTTTTATTTCTGACTTACAAAATATCATAATTCAATTCATTTAGCAATTAGCTTTCACACATCATGTTTGACTTGTGTTTATTTGTACTACCTATATTTTTGCTTAGTTTTTTTATTAGAGTTACCCCACGAGAGCTTTTGCGTATTTACCATTACACGTTGCATATTAATAAAATAATCAACATTTCAATGCAAATAAACCCTACCTGATTCCGACCTAAGCTGATGACTCAACACAGATACTGCAGAACATTGAGAAACAAGGTGATAATATGATTCTTGATCCTCGATTTTTTAATAAGGACCCCTGCCCTGGGTGGAGCGTGATCTGTGGCAGACAGACGCAGTTCCTACAATTGAATTCCCTCAACTCTGGCAGTATTATAAAAACTTGAGGTGTTGCTTATAAGCTTGTGAAAATAACTCTTATGTCTATCTTAGGGTGCTTGTACACGGCGCATGTAACCCGCGCAAGTGCCTCAACATGCTCAAGCTAAATGCGCCGTGTACAAGCACCCCGCGGGTAGCTTGATCAAGTAGCTTGTGCATGTTACTCGCGCGGGTAGCCCGCACCTTTACTTGCGCGATTTACATGCGCCGTGTATAAGCACCCTTAACATCACCTAACCTAACGCGAAATTAAACGCCTAATAGAATTTGAAGAGCAAAATGTCGATAAAAACAACCAGTAATATTATTTTACTTAGGCGTTCTGCTAAGTTTACTTTAAAACGTTGGACACTGGCAGGCAGAATTTCACCATAAAGGCTGATTTACATTAATTCAGTAGCTGGATCCAGCGTCTCTAGATTCCACAGGATTGGAGCTGGAATAGTGTAAACATGTTTCAATCCAGTACAATGTCACTTATCCAGAATAGAGCACGTTCCTATTTTTCGATAGTGATACAGTTACCCTTATATATCACTTTATGCCAACTGTCAGTCATAAAGCGGAGCGGTAATGATCATTATATAAAGAAATGTTTGGAGCACGCTACAAGAAGCCAATCATAGCTAAAGTTTTCGCGGTTTTCTCAGAGCAGATCGTACAGCGGTTCGAAGTACTAGATGCGGTGGTTACAAAAACCGCCGCGCAAAAACGCCACGAAACGAAGCAGTTTGGAGCTGCCCCTGCTGCTGGGTTTTTTTTTTTTTTACGTGGTAAAATCATCAAAAGAGTCCTCCAACCCCGGGCAGGGCGGGAGGGACTGTCAGACTTGTACTGACTAAAATCCACGGTGTTCTTCGGTAGCCCTTTGTGTGCCGGAGTCGCGGTATACGTATGTCCCGCAACCCCGGCAGGAACCCCCCAACGGGTTAGTGACATGGATCGCAATAGACTGCTCACTGCTGCGTCTCGATCAGGGTTAGACCAAAATCGCGAACGTAGAGCGGCGAAGCCAGCTTTACTTACCATTATCTCCTTCAAGTAATGTCTCCAATCTCGGATCCATCTGTAGTTTGATCTTGGCGATCTCTGCTTCAACTTCCTTGGACTTAACATCCAATTGTCTGTAGAATGATATTGCTTTTTTTGCTTCCTGAAAGTTGATTGCATCATTAGCTCTTACTCGCGGTTTGATTAAATGACGTGATACTCGTACGTCTGTGTATCCCCTACCCATATCTACAACGTGTAACGTTAATAGCGCAAAACCTCTCGTGGGGTAACTCAGCCCATGTTACCGAACAATGTTTATTCTAAGACTTTTAGAAATTCGCAAAAAAAATGATTGTTCAAGTTCATTCTGATGGGCCCGATCAATTTTCTCATTTTATATGAAAAAGTAAATCTTTTTTTGCGAATTTCCAGTAGACTCGGAACAAACATTGTACAGTAACATGGGCCGAGTTACCCCACGAGAGGTTTTGCGCTATTAACGTTACACGTTGTTTAAACTGTCGCTTGAAAAATACGGGTAGCAAAATAATAATTATAACAGCTACACAAGTAGTAGATAGGTGGGTGAGAAGTTCTGGTAGGTGAGTCAAAGTCAGAAGCTCGAAGGTTTGACAAAGTTAGCCAGTTTAACAACCAATCGCACTAAGGGGTGTCCTATTGGGCATGCGGGCAGCGAGTAAAGGGCAACTCGCTGTCCGACCATCGACTATGCCCAGGTCGATGGCGCGTTGTTTCACGCGCGCCTCAAAGAGCGTCAGCAAAATGATGGGGCCCCCTCTCAGAGCGCCAAAGCCTGCCTGGGTCGCGGGACTTATCTCATTACCGTGACCCCGAAACATAAAGGACTTTCAGTAGCCCTTTAAGTTCCAGGGTCCGTTCCATTCGTTAGTCCCGCGACCCCGACAGGCTTAGGCACTTTAAAAGAACCCGTCAGGCTAAAGCCCTTTAAAAGAACCCGTCATTGTGCTGGCACTCTTTGAGGCATGCATGGCCCGGGCATGGTCCATGGTCGGACAGCGAGTCGCCCATTACTCGCCGCGCACATGCCTGCGGCCATAAATGCACTAAAAATGAATTAATAGCTTACCTCTTCTCTCCCTACGAGTACTAGGAACACAGGAGACTCAGGGAGCAACATTATCAGCAATATACACAGTATGGACAACGACAAGTGTGTGTATATCGTCTGCATGTACGTGAGGTATCCACCGAACGTGTAGGTAGTCAGGATGCCTGGGGAGCAAAGGAAAAGTAACTTTAAGTCACTAGATTTAAATTTCTTCTAGATTCTGAATAGCAGGCAACCAATGACAATAAAGCCTATTATAATAAAGTGGTTTATTTCTCTATAAAAAAAAATCTAAAAATCCACGTTCTAAATAACCCTACGGGGCTGAGAGAGGGGCCACTGAAAACGTGGGGGCGTATCTTTGCAAGTTACACCCACGATCTATACACGTCATGTAAATAATTATATCCCATAAAGAATCCCTTAAATAATACGTCTCTACGTCTTGAGTGGCCCCTTTCTCAGTCCTGTGTTATTTTCTTATTTTTAGGACTATTAAAAACGTGGGTTTTTTTTTATTTTAATCTAATATTTTTATTAGGTATATACGTTTCAGGTGATTGACCACAAATCAGTCTACTTACTACAAGCTTTGATAAGTTATACGATAAATTAGCTAAACAAAAAACAAAAGAATAATATTCACCTAAGAAATAGCCAGAAGCAGAGCTCGCAGTGAGTCCTCCCCGGATGGAGTCGTGGGCGATCTCGGAGATGTAGATGATGGCCACATTCTGACCAGCAATGCCCACACCGGCCACGCAAGTTGCGAACAGAATGAGTGGCACGTTCCCCGTCAGTGAGATGGTCAGCCATGCAAACTGGAAACAAGATCAAAATCAAAATCAAAGCATTTATTTCAAGTAGGCCAGTTACAGGCACTTTTGAATTGTCATAGACAATCAAAGGAATATTATTAAACACTACAAAAGTTATGGTGCTACAGTCCCAGTCACAAGACATAAAAACTGTGAAAGTACCGTAGATGCCCTTTCCAAGAAGTAGATCTCTATGGAGAAGAACGTGCGTGAAACTCCATGGACACTCTTTTAGATAGCCAGAATTTTACAGAATCATTGTAACATCATTCATTCTTAGATGGTACATTATGTGAGAACGATGTAGCAAGTTAAAAGTGTCCATAATAAAATTTAAAACGAAATAAAAGGACCCTTATAGCAACATCAAATGCTGTTTTACAGTTGAGACTTGATTTAAACAAGTGTTGAAGTGTTCAACAGATTCGTGTATGGAGGAGAAGTTTCAACTTTTACAAATAGCTCACACACACGAACACCCGAACCCAGTACAGGTGCCTTTTGGTCATGCAAATATTTATTTAGACCGACGACATCGTGAGGGGTGGCGGTCTAAGGAGCCTATGGCCTATGTTCAGCAGTGGACGTCTTCCGGCTGATGATGATGATAAAATATTTATGTCGTGCGGCGATCGATCCCGCGACACGCTGCTGTACCAGTTGATCGGTCAGCCATTGCGTCAACCGTTCAATAATGTCGCCCGAACCCTCTCACGTCAAGAACAGGCCCTTAACCAAACAGTACACGACAGCAGAATACAATCGTTATCGCTCAGCAGTCACAATACATTTTCCACTTTAAACACTAGCACGTAAAGTTGAAAATCTACTAAATACTGCTAAGCGCGATAAAGAACGAAACAAACGAAAACGATCTGTGAACTTCAATAGATTTTCAACTTTACACGCTGGGGTTTAGAGTTAAAAATGTAGAGGCTATCTGAGATACGAGTATAACGATTGTCGTCTGCTGTTTGACCAAAGGGCCAGGGAAATTATGACGATAAAATCGAAAGAGTAATCCCAGTTACAAAAGTTTATTTTATCCCACTAAGACTCCAGCATGAGTTCCAGCTGAGGATGCAGGTTTCTCACAACATGTCTCAGGGGGTTTGACGCGGAATGTGCTCTTCGCAAAATATGCACGTAACGCAAAAAGCGAATTTCACATTTTGCGAAGTGCACATTCTTCGTCAAACCCGTCTCAGGTTTTACATTTTTTTTTTATTAAAGGTTCGCGTTTGACCACTATCTCGCCTGAAGGTAAGCGAAGATGTGGTCGACGGTGAAGCACGCTTGCCTAGAAGTAATCTGTTCACTCTTGACTTGAAGACCCCAAGGTTATAGCTGTCGGGAAATACAGAATAGATGCTGGCAGGGAATTCCACTCCTTAGCAGTGCGTACAATAAAGAAATTGACAAAACGCTTTGTATGTACCAGAGGGATGACCACCATATATCGATGGCGCATTGCCGTACGTCTTGTAATCTGCTGACATATTAATAAGGATATATACAAATTAAAAGTACTCACAACATAAGGCAAGGTAAACAGAATAGTAGCGTATTTCCTGCCAAAAGTGTTGAAGGCGTAACCGCAGAAGGGGCTGACGATCAGCCCACCAATGTTGGGCAGACTGCCCAGTAGTGAGACGTCCATAGAAGACATTGGCCGTGAGAGAACCGTGTCATTGGACAAGAAGTTGGCCACAGTGTTCGACGGCCACGCGACCACGAAACCCGTTTGGCATGCTTGGAAACATACTGGAAAAAAGAAAATTTATGTGAATGTTAGAAGTTAACACATGATTTACTTGAAGCTTGAAGTATTATTATTATGAAAAATATAGTAACTAATAATACTGGGTGTAACTGACAAACTTTCAGGGCTTGCTCAGTAGACGAAACTGAACAATCCTCCACAATTTTTTTTTCAGGAAATTAAAAAAAAAACAGTCTCTCCATTCAAACTGTCCAATCAAGTTTGTAGTTTTCTGTGGTGAAGCTGATTTTATTTTTCATTTCCTGAAAAAAAAAGTGTGGAAGATTGTTCGGTTTCGTCTCCTGAGCAAGCCCTGAAAGTTTGTGGAGGGCTGTCCCAGGGTGTCCCTTACACCCAGAATAATTAAAATTCACAAAATGATTAATTTCATGTCTTACAAACTATTTTGAATTTACGATGTATTTTACTCTTGGTCCCAATCAAGCCCTACCCTAAAGCAAAAATCAGACCTGAAATGGGGCGAGATAATAATTATGTATATCACCAATCAAAGTGTTTCGGGCATGGTGGAAACTTGTTCAATGAGAAATGCAGGCTAAGAAGTAGCGGGATTGAACCAAGTCAGACATTTTTATAAAGACAATGATATTCCACAACTATCACACAACGCCATCTAGTCCCAAGCTAAGCAGACCTTGTGTTATGGGTACTAGACAACTGATAAACATACTTATATATCTCTAAATACATACATATTATAGATAAATTACACCCAGACACAGAACAAATGATCGTGCTCATCGCACAAACATTTGTCCTGGGTGGGAATCGAACCCACGACCTCTGGCATAGCAGTCACGGTCACTAACCACTAGACCAACAGACGGGAAGGAACTGGAAATCCTGCGCACTGATAGAACACAGTAGAACAGATTGGCACCGGATTCCTACAGGATGGTGGTCGCGAGCCAGCTGGCCTGGTAAGGTCTACCACGGCCATTAAGATCTCATAGCCGTTACCGCAGGTAACAAGTAGCCAGAAGTGTCATTGCCCAACTTGGAAAGCTAACAGGTGGACAAAGACACTTATTTCTGGAAAAAATAGATACTTTAGATTGTGATGGTTTTTAAAGCCAATCACAATATAATAAAGCCAATACAAATTCTTATCAAATGCATAATTGTAAGAAATTTTGTATGCTTTAGAGCGTATAATATTCCAAAAGCTGGCAACGTCGCAAATGGTTGTCAAATATTAACAAGTTTAAATAAATTTAGCATTGTTACTGTATGAAAATAAGAAATATGGCTCTGTAGTGGACTAAAAAATTGATAAGGGAATGCAATAATTAATATCTTAACACCGAATATATAGTTTTAGATGTAAAAAAAGCACTTGGAAGCTTTCCAAATGCCTTTTCTACACCTGAAACGGTTACAACATAAAATTCAGTGTTTTAATTGCATTCCTATAACATTTTTTAGTGCACTACAGAGCGATATTTCTTGTTTTCATACAGAAAATTTGCCAAATTAAATTAAAACTTGTAAATATTTGACAGCTGTTTGCGACGTTGCCAACTTTCAGAATATGCAGCCTTAAAGCACACTTGTTTAATTTGTTTTTATTTTAATACCAATAACTTTTTGTAACTCTAGTATGTTCGATAAAACGCAATTAATTCAGTTTTATTAAATTCTATTTTATTTATTAATAGTAGTGTCCGACCGAAACTGATTTTTCAGCCGAAACCGAAACCGAAACCGAACCTTCGGCCTTGCTTTCAGTTTCGGCCGAAACCGAAACCGAAACCGAAACTTTTTAAAACTTTTAACATTTCGATTTTTTTCCGATTTGATTTTGTTTTTTTTTACATTTATTGGCACAAGAAAAGTGTCAAATACACAGAGCGAATTTTTCAACAGGGCGTGGACGGCTATATTTTTAACTATGAGGAATATCGAAAAACGTTGAATAGAGTCTCGAAACCGATTTTTCCGAAAACTAAAACTGTATCATTGGATTTTAGAAAAATCAATAATCGTGGCCAAAAATCAAATCCGCTAATTTTGAAAAAAAAAAATCACAACCTGTATTATTACACCATTTGATAGTGTTAATAGTAAGGATCAAATTCTGGGTAATAATGAAATACGGCAAACTTATGGATAGATAGATAGACGATATTAAGAATTGCTATTTTTCTATGTTATCTAACTTCTACTGTCCATAATCTATTCGAAATTATAAAAAAAACATTGTTTCCAATGTTTCACTAGATTTGAAGTCTCAACAATCGCACTATATTAATTTAGCAATACGAAATAACTGAGACATTAGACTAAAAAAATTGCATTATTTAAAAAAAGAAACCGTTAACTTAATTATGTTTCGAATACCGCCTAATCCTAATTCTAATCGCCTTGACGATTAATAAGTTTTTAATCATTAACGTACGTAACAAATATTTTTTATGATGACATGAATATACAAGACTTAGGTACTCTTGGCAGTAAACTCAAAAACATAACCGCGTCTCACGAATAAACGGACGGTGGCAAACTGAGCCAGGGTCCCGCCGCGCCGGCGAGCAAGTACGTGTTAGCTACGAATTTTACCGAACGACGCGCGAAAATGCAGGAACACTTGAGTTTCGGCGGGGCCGAAAGTTTCGGCTATATTTTGGCCGAAACCGAAACTAAGGCCGAAACTAGATATTTTGGCCGAAACCGGCCGAAACCGAAACCGAAACCGAAATTTCGGTCGGTCACTAATTAATAGCAATCTTTCAGGAAGTAATATTTATTGCTATCTATCAGCTGTTTAATAGAACAATACCTTTACATTATTTACTTGTAAAGATAGAGGTTAACTTTTGATAAGAAACAGTAGAAAACGTGTGTATTTAGAATAATTTGTACTTAACAGTTAAATTAGGAATGAAGGTGCCAATGTCTTCAATCTGTCAACTGTGACTAAAACTTTGTTCAGGAAAAACATAACATTGTAACATATCCTAATAATATATTTTTTATGCTTTTGTGAAATGTTTAAAAAAAATAATAAGAACGTTTCAAGTTTAAAAAACCGGCCAAGTGCGTGTCGGGCCACGCACAGTGTAGGGTTCCGTAGTTGCCCATCAAAATACTTATGCGAACTAACTAAACTGATTCGCTGAGTTTAATTTTAAAAAGAATAATTTTCAAAATCGGTCCAGGAGTCTTTGAGAAACATAAGAAAAAAGATGACAACGAATTTAGAACCTCCTCCTTTTTTTGAATTTAGTTAAAAATAGTTGACGATAAAAACCTACCTATCCCCAAAAAACATACCTATAAAAGCTGTAAAAATAAAGTTGACAAACTTACATTTGCAGTTGTCTCCGATACATTTTGTTTAAGAAAATATGATATCAAGTACATTTTATAAGTTGGTCGACTATTACTCGTAAAATTGTAAAGCCTACTTAGTCATGATAATTTTCTTTTAAACTTCGTTATATGTACTACTATTGTGAATTTTTTCACACCCCCGAACATAACCGTTTAGCTGGTAGAGGGGGGGGACACCCGAATCGAGCAAAATTTAGCACTTTAAAGCTTAATATTTCACATACGAATTTTTTTATCGAAAAATTGTTAATGGAAACTATCATTATTTTTTAAAGGCCTATTTAATGATACCTCACACTAAGGGGTACGCGAGAAAAAAAAATCCTCACTTTACGTGTAAGTACTGGAGGTACCCTAAAAAAAAATATTTTACGAGATTTTATTTTACCACTTTTTCGGCACAACAAATCCGTATATTTACACCAAATTACAGCTCTCTAGTACTGTGCGTCTCTGAGCTAAACTGCGGACGGACGGACGGACGGACATGGCGAAACTATAAGGGTTCCTTGTTGACTACGGAACCCTAAAAAAGAATAATAATAAAGGAAATAGAATAATGTTTTTCTTTTTAAATTAAATAAGACAAAATAGGTAAGTGTTTAATAAAACATCGGAAGATTTTAAGCTTTTTCAAGTTCCTCCCGCACTTTTACGAGTTTTATAATTAGAATAGAACAGATAACTCAATGAATGTCACTGAATCGAACTTATAAAGAAATGACACTGACAATTCACAAAAAAAAAAAACAAAAAAAGTATACTTACTAATAGCCGTAGCCAAACTTTGAATCAAAAACTCCGATGTCCTAATTTTTTCCTTCTCCATTTTTGACAAAAAAAAAAACTTCCCACTCACTCACTCACCCTTTCGACCTCAAACTGATCATGAAATGACGGCTTTCTATAAATTATAACGAACTAAATAAACGAATCATATTGTGATATCTTTATTTCTGTTTGCTGCCACGTTGGCAAGCAAATAAACTGTGAGGCGAATGTCACAATTGTCTTCCTTGTTATCTTATTATTCAATATAGGTAACGTAAGTGCGTTTAATGGGTCTTATCTCCTTTGTAGGGCATGAATCGTTAAAGAGAAAGAAGGAACATTTTGCCCGGAAATTGACAAAAAAAATGTAACCGCCTTCAAAAACAACGACAAAATAACTATTCTTTCGGAAGTTGGTGGCTTTGTTTTTTTTTATTTCATTGTCTTTTTTGCCCATCACTAGCTCAGCTACATGAATTATGATGATTTCCATACGCAAGCCTACTTAAATTACTTCATAAGATTTGCGAAAAATGATGTGTGAGCCTATAAAATTTGAGGGTTACCCTCGATTTCTCCAGGATCCAATCATCATATCCTGACCTGGTGACTATGGAACCTCCTCAGAAGTACTTCCTTTCGAACAATAAAACAATTTTGAAAATCAGTCCACTATTGGCGGAGTACTCGAGTAACATTCACACAAGAAATAAAAAAACATACCGCCGAATTGATAACCTCCTTCTTTTTGAAGTCGGTTAAAAACTAGTCTGTTATTTCAAAAGCTGTTGCGAGGTCCGTCTTTGGATGGGTGACTATTTACGTGGGAAGTTTTCTCCTCATGTTAAGCGTTTGGTGGCTGCCATTTATGGTTAGCAGTCAGAGTCAGTGGTTTGGCAATATGGACTATGGTGGTACTGTCCCAAAATAGAAATAATCAAAACTCTATGGCAAAACACGTAAAGCTTTTGGTCTCGCCTGTCATTTGTAATCCTTTGACAGTCGTTACTATTAGTCAGAAGCTCTGAAAGTCTAACAACCAGTCTTACCATGGAGTATCGTATTGCCCAGTTACTGGGTTTTGGAGGTCCGATACGATAGACAGTCGCTCCTTTTAAAATACTGATGATCAGCTGCATCTGGATCGACTGGAACCCGACGGACAAATAGATGGGAAAAAGGCAGGCAGATGATGAGATGCAAGAAAGTGAGAGGGAAGATATTCAAAAAAACAAAACTAGATTAACGAATATGACCAATTAGAGATAAACATCCGTATTGTATCCTTGCAGACCCGGTTGAAACCCAGCGTCAGGCATATGGTCAGGCAGCTGGTCAGTAGCCTGACTTTTTGGTCGAACTAAGCCTATTTGACGGAGCCGTGATGAATACACAGTTCCTGGGATTCTAGTCCGCTATTTTCATAAATTCGTCATTCCAACAAAATCCCATTGTTATTTAGCTACGTAATCTGCTAAATTTATTAATCGATCATTAGTCTGTCAAAGGTTTCATTTTTTTTATCTTGGTAAAATCATCAAATGAGTCCTCCCACCCCGGGCAGGCCGTGAGGGACTGTCAGACTTGTACTGACTAAAATCCACGGTGTCCTTCAATAGCTCTTACGTTCCGGGGTCACGGTAATGAGATAAGTCCCGCGACCCCGGCAGGCTTTAGGCGCACGTGCGACCCGGGCATGGCCCATCTGTCAATGGTCTCATAGCATAATGTTGTGTTTCAATGACTATGAAGATTTATTCATGTCAGATTTAACATAGTTACTTTATCCCCTCAGTCATTATGACGGGGCCTCCCTATAGAGGGCCAAAGCCTGCCTGGGTCACGGGACTCACGAATTACCGAGACCCCGGACCGTAAAGGGCTATTGAAGGACAACGTGGATTATAGTCAGTACGAGTCTGACAGTCCTTGCCGCTCTGCCGTGGGAGGGAGGACTCAATTGATGATTTATTTTTACCACGCTAAAAAAAATTAACAAAAATAATGTACAGATTTATTCGCAGTGCCAACAACTAGAGCACTCATCCTTTAGTATCGTTAATAGTGACACACAAACAACTGTACGACACCCGTATATGTTTGTAACTCTCCTTATTATATCGGACGTGTTCTCACTTCCGCGATTTTATTTTAGTTCTTTTTGAATCCGTAGCGACATCTATCTACACAGCACAATTCAGCTGTTTTACAGTAAATTATATGTCAGGTTAATTAAGGGTCTCAGCACACATATGGGATCGGAAAGGGATCGTCACCGTATCGCCTCGAGCCGTTCAGAATGGTTTGTATTAAACTCCCTACTGCAACGCACACTTTCGGAATATTGACGTAATCGCCTCGCCTCGGAAAGGCTCCGAATTTGAATTCCCTTTCTTACGGCACATCCAGAGGCGCTTACGTTTCTCCGTCCCCGCGCTTACGTCTCTCCATACAAAAACGCTGGTAACCAGGTCAGCCAGGGGGCTGCGAGGCGTAAGACGCGGTGTCGCCTAGCCGTAAAAGAGTGACGTAAACTCGTGCTAAGGATACGCTTTGGTCACTGCGTACGGTATTAGCCTAGGGTGACAGCGAATCGAAAGGCGTTTATTTACGGTCCCTTTCCGAGTGTAAAGTATGTGTGCTGAGACGCAGTTTAAATGGATGTTAAATCTAAACATCTGCTGTCAACGTATTTTGCAGTTACAATTGTTTAGATTCTAAGGCCCCTTCAACGGGCGACTTTTTGTAGCGATTTCTAGTAAGCTTTTCTGTATTTTGTAGCATCGATACAGACGCGATGCTGTCGCTAAATGTGTATCCTCGCCACTGCCTTGATTCAGTCGCGATGCAAACGCGATTCCATCGCACTGCAAACGCGATTTAGTAGCCATGCAAACGCTTCGGTCGCGATGCAAAAATTCCTTGGATCAGTACAGTTGCAAGATGGACGCTTTTTAGGCAACATTAGTTCACACTGTCCCCCCTCCGACCTCTCTACCGATGTCATCCCAAGCTTTCGCGCGTTTGTATCGATAAATCGCGATACAGTAGCGCGTTGCAAATGCAACGAACTCGCGTTAGAAGCGATGCTGTCGCTGCCGTTTGGTTAAAAATACGCTACAGCATCTCTTATTACCAAGTCGCCGTGGGCGAATGGCCTAACTAGTGTCATACAAACAAAAGGGCCTCGAATTTCCCCACTGTTGTATTCTCAGACCATACCACCGAGTTGGCGCCACCATGTAAATATGATACCGAGCAAAGTGCGAAATGGCATCATTCACAAGTTTGGAACTACTAGTCCCGACTTACGACGCTAATGTAGCTCGATATTCCGAACTCCTGAAGCGAAGACGCATTGACTGCATCCTGCCCGTAGGATCTATTCCATTCACTGCAGTCTAGCCGCATGGTGAAGATCATACTTTTTTAAACTTGTTACACTTTTGTCAAATTATACGAGTAGGAATGAAACTTCCGACCTTCCGGTTAAAAATACCAGACACTCTTAACAACCGAGCAATCCCTTGGATTATGGCCCCTCCCTCTCACAGAGAGGAGGCCTGTCTCCCAGCAGTGGGAACATTATAGGCTGATGATGATGATGGCTCCACCTATTGTGAAGTTACTAAAAAACGAAGTTTGGTTAGTAAAAAAAAGAATTTTGGATTTCTACGCTTTTCCTCGATTGCCTCCATTCGACAAACGTAAAAAAGGGTACCTACAAAGTCTTTGTTTCACGTACCTATTAATATTTAGATAATATCTGTACATACAAACTAATCTTCCAAACATTTTATAATATAGATAAAACAAGTAAATGTAAACACACACCTCTATAAAGTTTTATCGTTTAGGATTAAAGCATAGACTGTCGACGTGGCAGTATTTGAATGAACATTTTTATTATTAAGACAAAATGTCATGTTTGTTTGTAATTCTTATGTAAAAAGAATTTTTTATTTTAGCCTGGCAATATAATTAAATGGGTCCTCCCACCTTGGGCGGGACAGACTTGTACTGACTAAGATCCACGGTATCCTTCAATAGCCCTTACGTTCCGAGGCAGGCTTTGGCCCTCTATAGAGCCTATAATAGGCCCCGTCATAATGCTGACACTCTTGGAGGCGCGCGTGGAACACAATGCGCCGTCGACCCGGGCATAGTCTATGGTCGCTGAAAATACTTCATACATTTCTATTGCTGTTTGTCATCACTGATGACGATCGGTAATAGGTTTACCTTCTCCTGAACTTTTGCCCACCTCTGCTGAGTTAGGCGTGCTGTACAATCCGGTTGCAGCATCACGGTTTTCCTCCTCCTCCTCGCGTCGTATTCCTCATTGCTGAGGGTCGTGATTCCCCCGAAGTGAAGTCACTTTGAGCTTGACGATGCTCCGCCATCTGTTTCTGTCCTTGGCAGAATGAAGAGCATCGTGAAATTTCGTGCCCAGACAAGAGCGAATTTGGTCCGACCACCTAAGTGGACTGCATCATGGTCCTAAGAAAGCAGAAGAAACTGAGACTCTTAGTGACTAACAACCAACCTATTGCTGCACATTTCCTTTTCGTTGGTAATGTCCTCTCTTTGGTATTGTTCGTCGTTTCATTGAGCTCTTTGAGGTATGAGTCGAGGCTTCACGATAACTTTACTGACAAATGCTTGCACTGGCTGGACAGATCCACTGACATCTGTGTGGTTCTTTCTTCTAAGAAACTATAATCTTAGACACTAAAAAACACAGTCCTCGTGTAACTTGACCAATATAATGTCTGGACTTTAAAAAGAGACACTTTTTCTTTTTTTTTACCTGGTAAAATCATCAAATGAGTCCTCACACCCCGGGCAGGGCTGGAGAGGCTTTCAGACTTGTACTGACTAAAATCCACGGTGTCCTTCAATAGCCCTTAAGTTACGGGGTCACGGTAATGAGATAAGGAGTTTGTTTCGGGTGTTTCTTCTCAGAGTAGTCAGCCACGTACGAAACACCGGCCTGATCTAGTTTGTAAAAAGACGACGTGTAAAAGATTTTACCTAAAAGAAGTTAATTTTATCATCATTTCATTTTATTTCATTACCCTTTGGAATTAGGTGCATGACTCCAACAGGCCTTTGCTCCACGTCTGTTTGCTAAGAATTGGACCATCAACAGACTAAGCTCAAAAAGCGAAACCTTGGATAATTACTAAGACAATCGTCTACCAAACCCTCGTCCATACGAAAAGAGAAAACGTTTTCCTACCCCTAAATTTATCCTATCTCAATGATTTTTAGAATGCTTCTAACACAGTAAAAAACTAGGTTTATAGGTTTTCTTTTTTTCAATATTTATAATACTTTGAAAGTTACACCTAAGAGTTGTGTTGTGTTGCGCCTAAGAGTTACTTTTGAAAAAAAGAAAACCTGTAAACCTAGTTTTTTACTGTGTCAAAAGCATTCTAAAAACCATTGAGTTATGATTATATTTAGGGGCAGGAAAACGTTTTCTCTTTTGGCGTTCGGTAGACGATTGTCTTAAGCCAAGAGGTCCGCTTACTATTTATAAAGATGAATGATAAATAGCCGACCCCAATATAGTTGTTAAAAGGCTAGGCAGATGATGAATGATTAAAATCATTAATAAACGATACGTTATCAACTTTGTACATTGAAATATTGTTGTATGTACTCGTAACAAAGATAATGTAATAAATAAACAATTAAGGGGCAAAACAATGGTACAGTTCACACTTGCATACAGATATCTCATAATGAATACATTACATTCATTCAATTTTAGATTATAACTGCTTCTGTGTTTCCAATGGCCTCAAATTATTTTCTTTTCGTTGTAGACAAAGAAAAGAAAATAATTTATACAGGGTGTAATGGGACATCGACGCACAAACGAATACCATGGGTCCAGAACATGGTTTTGGACCTCCGTGTTGGAATTTTTCGTTGGTCTTTTCCTAAGTTTTTAATACCTAATTTTTTATTTTTGTTATTGTGAGCCGGGCATTAGGTATTACAGGTACTGCGATACTGGACACAGTATTTAGGTATACGATGACCTTTTGTTTGAACATTTATTAACAGCTGAAAAGACACTATTTCTAGTTTTACTTTTACATTGGTACTTTTAGTGAAAGTAGTGAATTTAATACTTTTTTTTTAATCTCATTTGGTTATTTAAGAATAACGATCATGAACAGTCTAAAGTCAAAAAAACTTACAAAAAATTAGGGAAAGACCGACAAAAAATTCCAACACTGGGGGGTCTAGAATCATGTCCTGGACCCGTGGGATTCGTTTGTGCGTCGAAGTTCCTTACACCCTGTATAATAATAACTACTCGACGAGACTACTGACTAAATAATTACAGCCGCACTTACCGATCTACATAAAAAGCCATGTTAAGCCATGCTTAAGGGCCTTCGCGCCTTTTAAGCCGTAAAAACGTTACATTCTAAAGCATATTCCTGATTAACGGCTGGGTGTAAAGATTGGAAAAAAAATATATGTTAAATGTATATTCATGTACAACAATGTGAGTAAATTTTATTTTTTTATGACAAATAGTTGAACTGTAAAAAAATATTTAACAACACGCTATTTTGTTCAAATAAATGCTCACTCCTTCTAAACGGCTTCGTTTATTTAAAATGTTATTGAATAGATCAATCGGTGTTAAAATTTACTACAAAGTGAGTAACGCTCATGTAAATCAGTCAATATTTTACAAAGAATATGTCGAAAATTGAGATTTCCACATATAAAAACCGGGCGAAGGCGGGTTTTTGCAGCTGTTTGTGCCTCGCTGCATAGTCTATGATATCATTTTGAGGTATCGCGGTACGCTCGGGACATATTAATATGTGCGGTGCAGATATGAAAATGTGCGTTTAGCTCCGCCTGGATGTTCAAGGTTATTGAGGGTACTATGCGCCTATGATGATGGTGACCATCCATCATAGCAAGGTTCCGTGTCTCGGTGAGCACGTAAAGCCGTTGGTCCCGGCTGTCATTTGTAGATATTTTACAGTCGTTACTATTAGTCAGAAGCTCTAATTTCAGTTGTTACTATTAGTGAGAAGCTCTACTCTCAGTCGTTATGATTAGTCAGAAGCTCTAATCAAAAGCTCTAGTCTGGGTTGTGGAGATCCAATAGTCAGTCGCTCCATGTAAAATACTGTTATTCTGCTGCATCTGGTTCGACTGGGAGCCGACCCCAATATATTATTATGTGTATAGTTGGGAAAAGGATAGGCCGGTGATGAAATTATTATTCATTGTGCGAGTATCATGACGTAATCTTTTACAACTCTTACGGCACCACAGGAAAAGATAATACATATTCATCCTTTAAGATAATAAACACACGATTGTTTTACAAATAAAGTTTAATACTTATAAAAACTTAAGTCTAATATTTACACATAGAAATAACTTATTTTTAATACATTTTTATACAGCTACAATAAATCTAAAAAATACTTTAATTGTAGGTTTGTATCTTTGTTAAGGTGATTGCGTAGTAGGTACTGAATGCGTTTGCATTTTTTTTTTAAGTGTAGATCAGTGACATGTTATAAGTTGTTCAAAATATGATTCACGACATTACCAAGTATAATTATTATAAATGTAAGATTGATTAAAACATTCGCTTCAATCGCTTTTACTTAGATTTGCGAAAAAAATTAGATTTAAGAAAATTTGCACAAATACTAGGTACCTAATCCTGAAATTTCGATGTATGAATAGTAGGCCGTTGTTTCCAATTTCGTTTTATATATATTTCCAATAAATTTTAATAAAATAACTGCAAAATTAGCAATTGTTTTAATAAGTACTAAAATACAGCAGGACGTACCTATGGGGTCGATAAAATTCGTTTTGCATAGCCAAGCAATGAAAAAGAATTCTTAAAACTAGTGAATTGGTTGTAACTAAATTCAATACACATAATATAATTATATTAATTTACATTGTTGGCAGTGTTATTTATTAATACTAGTTTTATTATACATTCAATAAAGTGAAAGATTTTGAAAAAACTCTCATTTTGTTCCAAACATATTGACAGCTGACAATGTTTAGCATTATGCATTGGAATTAAGAATATTCTTATCTGCCGCATGATACACCGAAATTAGCCAAAAAAACAGTAGCGACAGATTGAGTATAGCAGTCATGTCAAACGCCGCATCGAAACGGAGGCTGTCTGATGGATTTTCTTAGTATATAGAAATCTATTGGGGAGCTTCTTTGCCCATAGTGAATAGCATTGCTGAAAACCAAAACCCAGTAAGGAGATAGGCCAAGTTAAAAAGAAAAGGATTGATTTCAAAATTCTTTCACCATTGAAAGCATTGTTATCAATGAGTAACATAGACTTTTGTGAGTGCACCTATTCCAAACACAGGACCATATTTTGCTCCTTTAAAAACAGAACTCGATGCTTTCAAAACGGTACAGTATGACTTAAGCAAGTACATGCAATTTTACTGACGGAATACAATAACGCAAAAAGAACACATATAAAAAACTCGAATAGCGCAAGACGCCGTATCTCACGCGCCAATCAGACGTATGGAATACTGCAGATTTTCCCATGGCAGACAAACATGTAGGCAGTGTATTCTTGTTCCTAATGTCACTTCGTACTGTTAGTTGTTTAACATCTTATATTGTTCCCCTAACTCTTAGGACATTGCTTGCATGAATCTGATCTTTATCAGCAGTTTTAGGTTCATTATTATTATAACCTATTTTAAAATCAACATAATCTTTAAAAACTTTGTACCATAACTTACTTTCAGATTACTGCATATTATCTTCACAACATTCCATATTTATAAATACTTATGGATCTAATGGTATTTCAAAGATTTTATATCGAGATTCAGCAACAGGTTCATACACTATCTCTAAGTATAGCAGGAAGATAGCAAAAAAGTGGAGTAATAGATTACGAAAACTTAGCTGAACCTCGAGATTTCTGCCAACAGTATGATACAAGGATACTACTCATCAATGAAGCAAAGAGTACTAGACTACCACCCCATAAAGCGGCCGGAGGAGATAAGCAAAAGCCTGAAGATTGCGGCAAATCTTCTGCTAAGACAACCCTCAGTCCTTTACCAATAATCGTCGGCTCCAGTACCGCAGTACTGTTGCCAATATGGATGACATCGCGTCTCCTCCTTCTTGGCTCTATACTTCCAGGGTTAGGACAGACATCACAGTCAGTCTTGCACAGTTCGACTTCACACTGAATGATCAGGTCCATCTCATCGGGGAATTTGAAAGCGTTGAAGAAAGCAAATGCAATGATTGAAGCCCCTGTGTTTCCTGTATCTCTCGTCTTTTGGAAGGCGCCGAAGACCTTCGGTTTAAGAACACAGCCATTCTCATCAGTCAGAGGAACAACGTTGCGGTTTTCAGAGTCTCTAGCTATGCATTCTCTTACGAGGATATCGAAACCAGCATCTCCTGTTACTGACACAACTAGAGTCATAGTTTCTCCGATCTTGACTAAGCCATTTGCTTCAGGTGCAAAAGGTCCTCTTCCAGTTTGGATGTCTAGTCTAGCCATGGCAGTGTCTCCGCTGAAGTTGCTGGTAATCTGGTTCAACATGCCTACACTGAGAGAATGGACTAGCTGTTTCTTTAGGTTTCCTTCCCAAAGACATCTGACTCTCCTGATGTGATCCCAAACTTCTTGGATACCTACTTCGTTTTGTAGAACAAGGACATTCTCTAAGTAAGCTTGACCTTCATTCTCAAAGTCGCTGTAGAATCTAGTACCACAAGTGTTCAAGCTGACTGTAAAAGAGTATTTCGCTTGGTTGGAGTTTTCTCTGACGTACACACATTCAGGTTCATTGTAGTGGTCTTGAGAGTAGATCAGTCCATTGTATACTTTGTTGAATTCAATGTTGATCGTCATCATTTCTTTTCCGCAGTCAACTGTTATTTCGTGTATGTGAGGAGGATGACGGTCATCGTCATCAGTTTGACCTTGTGTGTTTTCAACAACGGTACCACTCACACTTCCAGATACGGAACTGGAACTGGAACCAGTGTTGACACTACCACCAGTGTTGTAACTACCACCAGTGTTAATACTGCCGCCAGTGTTTAATACTGCCGCCAGTGCTTACACTGCCACTTTCTTGTGACACATAAATCGCTTGAGTGGTCTGATCGGTCTGGCTAGGCTTTGTGTAATCGTAACCAGGGGACGGTTGAGAAGGCTGATAGCTTGGCGAAGAAGGATAACTTGGGGATTGAGATGGTTGCGACGGTTGGTATGATGGAGAAGAAGGTTGGCTTGGTTGGTAGGTGGGAGTTGATGGGCTAGGGGAGTAGGAAGGCTGAGATGGTTGGTAAGACGGCTGTGAGGGTTGATACGCGGGTTGCGTTGGTAGACTAGGCTTGTAGCTTGGTTCAAACGTCTGTTCAGGCTTGTAGGAAGACTCGGGTTGGTAGGATGGCTCGCTTGGTTGGTATGATGGCTGGCTCGGTTGATACGTTGGGCTTGGTGACGGACCTTCGCTGTAGGTTGGGGAAGGTCTGGTACCAGCAGCTGGGTATCCCGTTGCAGGTGGCAGGTACGTGATCGCCGGTTCAAAAGGTCTCGGTTTCTCTGGTTTCCCTCCGAAGTACTGACGAGCTGGAAATATACAAAATTTATATTAGTAAAGGCATTTTAAAAGATATTAATCCTGAGACCCATTGTGCTTGTGCCTAGTGATTGCTGGAAAATGTGATTTGTGCATTGTATTCGGTGTTTGGAAACCTTGCTTTAATGTTTTCTGTTGCGTGTGTATCATATAAAGTTTCTTTAATTACAAAACAACCCTATATTACTGCATCATCATTTGTAATATAACATCAGTTAAATTTCTGATTATGTTTCCATTGAAAATATTGTCTGACACTATAACAATCATAAACCTGGAAAAATCCTTAAATCTAAATACAGCCTAGATCTTAAAACTAATGTGCACCTTTCCTGTTCTTCTGTGAGTACAAGCCCTGAATCCACTGCAGCAAATTGTTCACCATTTCATCCACCTCTGCCTGCTTCTCCGGCTGCAGTTCCGCTGGAAACCATGGTCTTCATCAGCAACCAGGAGTTGGTTACCCCAACCACCAACCAACCATTCTACTCACTACTGGTTAGCTCTTGAAGTAAGGGAACTTGTCAATGACGCGATCCGTGCGATTTGCAATTTCTACTAACTTAAAAATGAAAATAGTCCTTGCTACTACGATATAATGATGCAATTTTGACTGACTTACGTCGTCGTGGCGATCCGGTTTTTTTTTTTCATCTGCCTGTAGATAACCGCGCGTTTTATGTCATAGGTATGTACTACGGTATAATGATGCAATTCGACTGACTTACGTCGTCGTGGCGATCCGTTTTTTCATCTGCCAGTAGATAACCGCACGTTTTATGTCTTATGCCGTAGTAGTAAGGGTGATTTTCACTTTTAGTTGGAATTGGTTGAAATGCGTCGTATCGCGCCATCGGCAAGCTCCCTGAGTCTAGTAATTGACAGATCTTGGTATTGTTAATGATGAAGACAGGTTTTAGAAGATAGTTATTGTAGATAAAGAAGTATAGGGTAATGCAGACCTATTTATATTTCAAATAGAGCATGAAAAAAAAAACATAGATAACTGAAATTGGTCAAATTATAGAAGAGCAGACTGTACAGTTGTCAAAAAGATATTTATGGAGGCATCAATTTCTTTTTTTCAATTATAATAAAAGAAAGCAAAGATATCTTTTCCTGTTAATAAACGATTAAAAATATAAATAAGTCTTTACAAAAGAAACCAAATAGGTACGAGGAACTACAAATTACAATAACACTTAATAATAGGATGAAAGACAACTTACATTACAATATTAGTAGCTACATTCACAAAATTAGTAACTAAAGAAAAACTACGAAAGTACTGGCATTAAAGATTGAAGACAGTAGGGCATGCTTTCAGTTCTACAAATGAATACCTTGATATAATGAATAGGGTCTCGAAGCTTGAGCGAGATAATCGAAAAGAACCTTCTCGGTTCGGTTATTTTTTCATTATTTTTGTATTAGGAAAAATACACATCTTAAAAGCATGAATTTAATGAGCAGAAGAATAAAAATTTATTACATTTGAGACACATAATGTCGAACACCAGTTTAACACCAGACAGACACAAAGAAACTAAGAAAAAAGTATAGAAAGACTAACTGCAAGCCATAAAGAAGGCACATATAAAAGTACACAGTACCCTAAAATTCGTAAAAAAGATTATATATTGGTCTCCTCTAAAGGAAGTTTTACAATAAAGAAAGATAAATAAAAAGCCTCATCTGTTTATTAAGGACAGCTCATTAAAAAAAGGATGATAAGAGTAGAAGTGATGTATTTTACATAACGGGTCATTATGGCTTTTGTAGTTCAAATACGAGATTCAATTCCTTTTAATAAATGAAGTTGCCTAAAAAATAAACACGACTTTCGAAAGAAAACTGCAACTTATTTTTTTTTAAATGTTTTTTAATGAGAAAACGGTATATTAATCATCGTGAACCTTAATTTGAGTCCAAAAGTGAGATTTCAATACAATTTTAAAATTCCGAATCCAACAAAAAAAATTTATTACAGTTATTAAAAGAAAATACACACATTGGAATAATGACAATTCTGTTTTGCTCCTCAAATTAATCCTAGATGTGCGCGGGGTTTGGACACGAACTTACCAGTTTAACATACAGCCTACACTCTATGTAAATTTTTAAAGATTGCCAGCGGCTTCAGACAATAAATTATCAAAGAAACTAAGATCTGTGTAAATTTTAGTCAAATCCGTTCGGTGGTTTTTGCGTGAAAGAGTAACAAACATCCATACATCCATACTTACAAACTTTCGCCTTTATAATAGTAGTAGGATTCAGATATTACTGAAATTTTATTTAAATAGTTACACAGTTTTATTTTACTGCATAAAGATTATTATGGTTATCATATATTTTGCAAAATATTAAAAAATGTACAAGAAACCAAAAGTTGATTAATTATTTTGAAGATTGACTTAATTCCTAGAGCCTAGAGGCATTTATTAAACTTAATCTTATTTGAAATAAACATGATATCGTCACTATTATTTTTATTTTACCCTTTTCTGCGCGACTGTACCAGGACTACCAAGCTGCAGTATACACATGTACACATGTACTTATATTAGAAGAATGAATAAAAATAAATATTCTTCAGGGGACGAGTGGGCCCCTCAAAACTGCCAGGGTACGAGTGGGCACAGGGTGCGAATCTTAGGGTACGAATGGGCTCTGACCCAATCTTCTAAATTCCGCATAAAAAATAACCTATGCGCCACAAATCAGTACATTTTCCTTTGTTTTGTGAGTACCTTAAGAATTTCTCCTTTATCGTAAGTATTTACCAACATTTGAACTCACATTCTCAAACACCCAAACCTACAAATAATAGAATTTGTATTTTAAATGGTGTGAATTAGATAATACAAATATTTGTTCCGTGCAAGATTCAAATTCACTACACACACTCTCCGTCAATTAAATTTTAATAAGGAAAGACATTAAGATGTCAAAGTAATTATAATTATAATAAAAAATATTCATAACTTATTAAGTCATAAAAAAGCTGCCATTAAAGCAGAAAAAATAAAACAGAAAGTTAATACAGATTGAAAGTATGTATGCAAAATTAATTTCTTAAGAGATATTTTGTTAAATATTTTATTTTCAAAGTTGTATACCGTGAAAATATGACGAATAGCATTAGAATTTAAATTTTATCGCGATTAGTCATTTAAACAGTGAAACAAAAAGTTTTTTGCATATATTATGTGGCTCACGTTTTTTTCATTACAATAATTATAGAGAACCATCGAATTAATTAATTTATCTACAGATCTTGCACCTAAAATGGATCTACTTTGAACGGATCTCACTAAAGAATCTGAATTTGATACAGAGCAGATCAGTCCCTGAGTCACAATCCATTGGTAAGTCTATGAGTATAATATTTTTGTGCATGCTTACTACAAATAATTTCAAGTTGAGTTAAAAATAAAATAGAAGTCGAAAGAAGTGCCTCGCGAGTGCAGCCGCGGGCTAAGCTGTGTAAGTGTCCAGAAATCAAGAACATAGCAAACAAGAAAAATAATACACGAGAAAAATAGTTCAAGAAGCGTGGAATGAGTGTAGCGTTTAATGCCCATTGCTTGTAAACATTAATTTAGAAAGAACATGGTCATTTAAAAAAAAAAACCGTCGTACCGCACGATGCCCGCGCTGTTCTATACACGGTTTCAGCCCTTAGATCCAAGCAGCGGATGAAGGCGCGGGGAACAGCTAGTCGGATTTAATACTCTTTGTCATTGTTTACAAGCAAGAGGCTGTGTGAGTTTGAAAGAGTGTTAAGTGACATATTCAGGTACGTGATGCATTGATTCTATCGAATGTTACGGAAAACTGGACTTGAAATACATAAAGCACTGAGATTAATAATATTAAAGTACTTAAAGTCGCTTTTCTTGAGTGAGATGATTGAGTTCGGGAAAAAATATTTGGAAATTGTTGATACTGAAAATCTTTACTCGTAAAATAATTGTGTTATCATACTTTCTATATATATATTTAATAAAATGAGTAATGATGAATTAGAAAAGAGATAGGTACATCTAACAAGTAACTATCGATGAATCAATGCTGTACCCAAAACAATAACTTTACATTTGCACATATAAGGCAGTATCTTGTGTACGTACCAGTCTTGCGTTTTCTTGGTTCTGTAAAACATATTACAATTAATCTAAATACATAATACACATAATTATAAATACAAAGAAAAAGAAACTATTTATACACATAAATAGAAGGAAAAAGAAACAATTTATATACACACAAGTATTTTTACAAAACATACACAAGACTACATCCATAGATATGTAGAATAGACTAAGCCTGCCCAATCCAAATGTCAAGAAAAATAAAAGTGCATAAGGTCTAAATGTCTTTTTCTACAAATGTCATTCTTACAGGAAAGAGACAGATGTAGACACCGAATCGCTTTCTCTCTTTCTAGAAATGTTAATTTCTTGCTGGTATTGCTTAGTCTCTTCTCTATATCTATGAATACCAAAATTAAAATTACCCATAATGTTTCACAAAAAAAAGAAAAACTAACATGCAATATTTCAGTTTTTTTTTACATGCTTGGTTTGTAGAATATTTACAAAATGGAAGGGCTAAAGATTTACATTTCATCATAAATTTTTAACCTTATTTAGTCAGAATAAGATTCAAAAGTATATTTTCTTACTCATCAGTACAAGGTTAAAGATATTAATTAGCTAGATAACTTCACGATTCTCTACTCTCGCAACTGAACAAATTAATAAAAATAAAAACTATGAAAGGATGCTTGTTATTCTTGCGAGACAAACGGTAACAAAAATATAGCAATCCAGAAATCCATAGGTACAACAATGGTCAACGTAGAGTCGTTGTAGCCTTTTTTAATGTGTAGCTTCTATTGCTATTGCCATAACAAAACGTAGACTTTTACGTAACAATACATGTATCTTCAATAACCAAAAATATCTACTCAATTCGATAATGTAACGCGTGGAGTTTTCAAATTAATTACATATAAACGAAATTAATGACATCGTGCATAATCGTGTTAATTTTTAGTTAAAATAAAAAGTGTGAGTGATTAGCAAAAGCGTGGCGTCTGACCCACAGCGAATCAATCTCAAAACTAATCGATTGCATGTATGCAAATCACGAAATCAATAATCGATATTTCTTTCCTCTTTCTAATTGAAGTAAATTATGAATAATTCCTGGAATAAATAAATGGATTAATTTTATTCGTGATCCACTGAGCTCTCAGCATAGCGCATGAGAGTAATTCATTCAAATATTTGTTTGGAATGAAAAGCTGGTTTCGGCATTCTTTATGGCCGGTACCTTAACAAAATTAACAAAAGATTCAGAATCGTAGGTACTAACAAACCCCACCCTGTTCCCTCAATTAACGTTTGCGTTCCAGAGTCACGGTAATTCTTTAGAACAATCTCACAACTTTAGAGGATTTTTGCCTTATCAAGCTCCGTCAGTTATGCTTTAGGCATGTTCCCTATCACACGTTAATTTCAAAATCTAATTTGCTAATGTTTCGTCAGTTTGACTTCAGTATTATCAATGACTAGCTGTTGCCAGCAGCTTTACCCGCTACAACTCGAAAATTATCCCACGGGAACATAATATCGGGATAAAAACTATCTTATGTGTTAATCCAGGTTATAAACTATCAGTGTAACAAATTTTAGCCGAATCCGTTCAATAGTTTTTGCGTGAAAGAGTAACAAACATACCTACATACATCCTCACAAACTTTCGCATTTATAATATTAGTAGGTTAACTACAATCGAGGTGCTAGGTTCGATTTTCAGTTCGAACAAAGCGCTTTTGGGTTTTTCTGTCTCCTTATCGAATTTTATCTGATTATCTGTCAAATTGACACTACCAGCTAAAGAAGTATTGAATAATGAGATAACTTTGACAATATCTGCAGTTTTTGCGATCGCACAATCGTCGTATTAATCACGCGATTGAGAATTACATAATGTACCCAAAAGTTTGATATTGTTTACCTATTGTGTGAAAATTGTTTGTATGGAAGCTTGTTATTCATTCTTAGCTCGGCTTTGAAGGCTATATTTGCCGTTTTTCAATTTTTCTAAGGCGCGGGCCACATATAAAAGACGTAAGACACAGACGGGGCGGAGACATAAATGTCTCTTCGGCGAGAGAGTTGCGTCCGCGCCCCGTCTCTTCTGTGTGTTTTACGTCGCAACGCTTCTAAAAATAAAAATAACCTCCTCCTTTTTTTGAAGTCGGTTAAAAAGATAGACTATTTAGTTGACGAAAAGTCAAGAAAATAAGGAACAAAGTCACCGACTAAGTTTTGTTTGTTAAAAAAGTTAGGTACATTAAAATCGTATCAGTACTTTCGAAAAATATCGATTTGAAAGTTTAGTGTTTTTGTTTTTGTTTTTTAACATTTCGTTTCGCAAACACTTTCATAAGTACTAGGCAATCAGAAATACATGGAGTACTCATAAAGCATACAACATAGTTGTTAACAATAACCCGGTGAGGCTGTGTCAATAAACATGCGTATGTGTATGTTTGTTCGCGTGTTTGTTATGTAAGTGACATAACATACAAAGTTACCGGCCAAACTGAAGTGCGAAGTGCATTTGTCTGGACTTTACGTGACAATGTGGTTAATTTACCCGGTGTAAAGTAAGGTAGCTATTTTTTACTATAACGTATTTATTGACTGAAAAGATCTAATTAGTCTTTGATTTCTGAGGTACTACTATCCCAAAACTCGTAGTTTCGGTCGAAGTTTCCTTCGTTTTCTACTCCATTTACTTACGTATTTAGGGGTAACAATATTAGACACTAGACGGTTGCCCCAACTCCCGATTGTTGTCAAAACTTATTTATTCAAAAAGCGGACATTATAGACTTTCTTTTGTACTTTAAATAAAAAAGGTCATATTTTCATATTTATCAAAATATAATTATTATATGGACTCAGAACAAAGAAATAGGCAGATAGAGCGCTCAGAACACGCGAGTGTGTCCACCAAAGTTAATACAAAATCAAAATCAAATACAAAGTCGCGACAGTACCAAGCTACGCGTCGTACCAAGCTGCGCTTCGTTGTTGTTGTTTGCCAAAATATTGTAAAAATTGTTCTCAAAAACAAAGAAAATATTATGGAATGTAATTCGATTTGATTTTGTATTAACTTTGGTGGACACACTCGCGTGTTCCGAGCGTTCTATCAGCCTAAATAAAAGATATAATTTTATGCGGGAGCAGAAAATTGGAATGAGAAAACGTGTTGCATGGACCCAAGTGGAATTGGACAAGGGCAGGAAAATGATGATGATGATCTATTATGGATACTTACGGAAACGAGAGGAGCTCTCAGCTGCACTGGCGACCGCCACGAACGCGCACAGCGCCAACACAGCGCATATGCGCACCATCTGAAAATAACGAGATATTTTTCATAAATATGGGTAGTAAGTGACAAATAGTGCTTTTAAAACACTGGTTCCAATATCTCGGCATGCTTTGAAATCCAGTATAGTACGATAGTTCGACAAACGGACGTGCGATTCATCCGTGAGCGACAAAACAATAGTGCGACTCACTATAGTTTGAATTCACGCTTGTGCGTCAAACTGAAATTCGGTTTCCTGCTACTGCGACAAACGATTGTGTGAAGCGCGTCTGTTTGTATAAATAGTGTAGTACACCTTTTGAAATCAGATTAAACACATGAATAAATGTTACTACACTTTATAATTATAATTGTTGTATTATTTTAAAAACAACATGCAATTACAAACATCTAATCAAGTCATAAAATCGACACAATTCCACAACTACCTCCAATTTCAGTCAAAAATCAAACTAAAACAAGTCAAGGTCTAATTAACATAACAGCCTGATAAATCTATTGTTTGATAAGCCTGGGAATCGAACCCACATCACAATGAACAATTACTTAACGTGTAACGTGAGACGCGTGACGCAACGTTAACGTAAAAGCACAAGTTAGCGTTAGACTTAGAATATAGATCACTGGATAAGAAAATGAGTACCTATCGTAACTTAAAAGGTAGAATGATTCAAATCGCAATCAAAAGATTCTGTTGTGATCTTTTTATTTTATGATCTTTGTGTTGTAATGTTTTACTTATCATTATTTGGTGTTTTGAGCACTTTCAGAAATTAAAAAATGTATGAAAATTACGAATCTTCGAACTTGTATAACTTGGCCGAGAGCAATCCTACAACTTTTGTGATATAGTAGCCATTGCTCTAAATGACTAGTACTACCCATAGGTACCAATTTTTTTCGTTGGCCGACGGAAAAGGCCCAAAAATGTATGGACCGTGAATGTTCTCTATTAGTGTCAAATATTTTTGTCAATTCCAATACATAATGACTTTTACTTTCATAACTCAACTGATGCAACTTTCAATTTCCCTTTAAACTTGTTAATTCATTGCCTAAAGCTAAACACATGAAAGATATCACAGTTTTCGTAATCCATATGTAACAAAGTTTTTTCTCGCAAACGTAACATACAAATAATGTTAACTAATGTTTGTTTTGCTTACTACTTAGCACTTCTTAGCAAGCGTGCCTAAAGCTGACCACATCATCGCATACGTGTGGCACTCGGGAACTGCCGTAGTGAAGCTATTGCATAGCATTTTTTATCAACTTATGCATTTTTTTAGGTTACAGCCACGTCATTCAAGTGGAACTTCAAGAAAAATAAACACCGTGCCGAAGTCTGCCGAACTGAAACGACGTTAGACAATGCGGGGTGTTAGGTTTATTTTCGTTATGGAATTTCTTGATTCGGTCGCCGAGCTCAGAGCCCGCGATAAAAGCAATTGCAATTGCTTAAAAAGTTACAATATCATGCGGAGATAGAGCCTTTTGGCCTCTTAAAGGAGTACTTTTATTTTCTTTTCTATTTTTTTTTTTACTTCAAAGTTGTGACATGTGTATGTAAATACCTAATCAAATCTACGATCTTTTTCTTCGAATCAAGTCTCGAGATAATAAAGTCGTACATGATAATTATCATTTTGATAACACTACCGAAGCGGTCATTGACTCAGTCACATAAAAAACACCATTCTATTTTTGTTTACAATTTTATCGATTGCAAATTAAATAATGCAAACGTATGTTTATTCATATTTATCGGTCTTGTGACGAGACAAAATGAGAATTATAATTATAATTGAACGATATTTGTCATCTCGACGACCATTGATAATTTCCGACCAAACATTGGATGTTAAGTCACGACCAACGTGGCCCATTGTGTGCATATCCATCACAAGTTTTTTTTTCACACCCGGATAAGCATGTCACGCTTATTTTATATTAATGACTACCTGTACCCCGTGGTTTCACCCCTGCTGTTACTTGTTAGGCTATTGGCCGTAACATGATGTTATAATGTAGCCTTTCTCAATAAATGAACTATCAGACACAACTTTTTACAGCTTTATAAATATATTCGACATTTTCGGATTAAGAAGAAAAATATTGTTTTTAGCATTTAGGACGCTTTGACCTCTGATGCAATAATTGTTTGAGTTCATTTTGGGTACACGAGCTGTTGGAACGCGGCGTTTGGATCGTAGGTTTTAAAACAGTTTAGACCCAATTTTTCAGTTTTCACCCATGTAAATGAGCGATATAGTTTTCACTGAATTGTTGAAATGTATAATTTGTGTTTTTGTGAGCTAATTTCCAAAACACCTGTGCACGCCTTTTTTACAAACTAGATGGGTTTCAGGCCTACTAAGAATAAACAGCACACACGCAGAGATTTTTTGACAGTTTTAAAGGCCTACAATACTAGATGGATAGTATGACGTATATACTTAATTGTAGGTACCTACATTTACAAAATCTTATCAGCCAGCGTAAAATATAAATTAAACGGAAACTAACTGTTTCTTGAATCTGAGGAAACTAAACTATAATTACATTGTAGTTCCTCAATATATATCTTTATCTACTCTCATATCGTAAACTTCGAAATACAAAACTCAAAACGAGTTTATAATGACATACTTTATACCATAGAGTATCGTAATGAAATTAAAAAATTAAATTATAACACTGTTTGTCTAACAAAACAATGTTATAATTTAATTTTTTTTCATTATGATACAGATGACTGATCATAGATACATTTTTTTACTTTTTTATCTGTGGCTGCGCGCGCTTTCTAAGGGAATGTTGGGATTTTGACGTTTGTGTTTCGGTGGATGACATGGTGGATGATTATTAGTGTTTATTATTTTTTATCTTTTATTTGATATGTTCGTGTTCAATGAGAGTAGATAAAGTAGTGTATGAAACTGTACATAACTAGGTATTATACCACTCGTGTGATACTATTATAAAACTCGCTTCGCTCGTTTTATAAACTCACACTCGTGTATAATACCCCTCATTATGTACCAGTTACATAAACTACTATTAAATCATAATTCAATTGTTTAAAAAGTTACACACTAAACTCAGAAGTAATTATTGAAATACATACCATATTGCGTTCAGAACACATTACAAAATCGATTAACGATAACGTAAAACAACACTTCATTGCACGAATATGCATATATAATGTAAAGGAAAGAATATAATTCATTTCCCACACCATAAGTTCACACATAGTCCCATTGTTCATTTATAATCATATTAATAAATTCAGACCGCCATCTATCTTATTACAACACTTTGGGTCGTAAAACGGTTATATGTTATTCTTAGCTTGCTTATTTGCCGTTAATTACTAATTTTATAGTTTGGTGTGATGAATGGATCTTATCAGAATGGTGTGACATCAGATGGAGTAGGCTTTGTCTGCCATTCCACGAGTGTAGGTTGAAAATTATCCCACGGGGCTGCTACTGGGATAAGAACAACCATCCCCCGAGTCATGATTTAACAGTGTATGTCATTACATCTAGATTATAATTTTTCCATTGAAACCTAACCTAATTTGAGTTATTACTTAGTCCATCATTTCACCATGTATTTACACAGGTAATATAAAACTTACATGTAGTACATTCTAAATAGTATAAGATTTTATAAATGATTTTATAAAACTTTTATCAGCTCAAGTAGAATAATATTTCACGCATATAAAAATTATCTTTTGTATTATTCTACCAGATTTAAATATCAAAAACAAACTTTTAACTAAGATGGAGCTCCCATAAAAGAAATTAGAATACCTTTTATGGGAAAAAAAATTAAAAATTTAAACACTGTCTCGCATCATAGCAAGTCATTATTTTTCCATGTTATTATTCTCGACCACACCTTACTCAGGCGAGATATCAAACACGAACCTATCATTATAGACGCACGGACAGAGCGCGATTCAGAATACAAAACTATTCTGGTTGCGGGTGTTAGTGAGTGAGCGAAAAAACACTGGAGAAATACCTGGGCAACGTTTTAAAAAAACAAACGAAAAAACCTTAAATATAATTAATATCGAAAATCGCCCGTCTGCAATCAAAAGATGTACAGTGAGTTACATAAAACAAGATATAAGGCGAGAACACTCTCAGTATCACTTTTGCACGTCACATTACGTAATGCGTTGTCATTTATTATGACACTTGACCTCACGACTGTACAATTTAGAAAGGAAGTTATTTTCTATTGAATTTTTTTTGTGATTACTTCCATAATATTATTTATTAACTTATTTTTAGATGTTAAACAATTTTATTAGATAATAAGATATTCGATGTGATTTATGTTTTTTTAAGCGTGAAATAATATTTCGCGAATTGATTACTGTCTCAATTTACTACTAACTTACACAATTAGGGTGATTGCGCCGGTTAGCGACCAGTTAGCTGGGTTGCCCACTTCAGATGAAGAAAAAAAAATTTTGTTTACACGCAAGATAGTATATGTTAACATGAATTTGTCCCAAATATAATGTAGTTTGGATACAAAACATAAAATAAAATACTTTCATACAAAAATATTTATAAAATGCTGAAAAAGTGAAAATATAGCGAAAACGTCGGTTTGCGACCAGTTTTATCAGTTTATGACCACCAGTGAGCTGGTTTGCGACCGTTATAATAAGTATGAAAAATATGCCAATAAAACAATTATAATCGCTTTAAAAATATTTTAATTTATGCCATTTAATAAAAACAAAAATGGTAATCATTTGGTGTAATGTTTTCTTATAATTAATTATAACAATCTTACATTTTGTAAAGAATTAGTCATAGTTGTAATAGAATCAACAATCATTGGTCAAACAATATCCATATTAAGTAGTATAACATTTAAAAATAATCAACATCATTTCCGAGGGCAAAACACCTGGAGCATGGAGCAGGGGTGAGGTGGTGCTGTTCTTCAAAAAAAGTGATAACAGCCTATTGAAGAACTACAGACCCATTACGCTTCTAAGTCATGTTTATAAGCTGTTTTCAAGGGTAATCACGAACCCTCTCGAACACAGACTTGATGACTTCCAGCCTCCCGAACAAACCGGACTTCCGAAGAGGCTATAGTACCATAGACGACATCCATACGCTGCGGTAATTATACAGAAGACCGAAGAGTATAACTTGCCATTATGCTTAGCGTTTGTGGAATCTAAGAAAGTCTTCGATTGGGTGGAAACATAGCGGTACTTAAGTCACTCCAGCGATGCTGTATTGACTATCGGGAGGTGTTGACATATTTGCATAATAACGCCACCATGTCGCATCGGTCCGAATACAGGAGCAGAGCACGAAGGCATTGAGAAGAGGTGTAAGACAGGGGACTTTCTCCTCGAAACTGTTTACTGCCGCAATGGAAGATGCCTTCAAGCTCCTGGAATGGCAAGTCCTTGCCATTCCAGGCATCAACATCAACGGCGAACACCACTCACCTTCGGTTTGCCGATGACATCGTAGTCATGGCAAAGTCGATGGAGGAACTCAGCATGATGCTCGATGGCCTCGACTGAGTTTCACAACGGGTGGGCTTGAAAACGAACATGGACAAGACGAAAATTATGTCTTTTCGTCCGACATACCTCAGTGCCTCAAGACGAAAGTCTTCAACCAATGTGCGTTAGCAGTGATGACTTATGGCACCGAAATGTGGTCTTTCACTATCGGCCTCATCTCAAAGCTCAAAGTTGCTCAACGAGCTATGGAGAGGGCTATGCTCGGTGTTTCTCTGCGTGATCGAATCCGAAATGAGGAGATCCGTAGACGAACTAAAGTCACCGATATAGCCCACCGGATTAGCAAGCTGAAGCGGCAATGAGCAGGCCATATTCCTCGCAGAGCAGATGGCCGATGGGGTCGAATAGTGCTAGAGTAGAGACCACGGACTAGCAAGCACAGCGTAGGATGTCCACCAACAAGATGGACAGACGACCTTATAAAAGTCGCCGGAACACGCTAGATGCAGGTCGCTTCCAACCGGCATATTATGTGGATAATGTGGAGATCTAGATAAAGGGGAGGCCTATGTTCAGCAGTGGACGTCCTATGGCCGAGATGATGAGGTACCTACAACAAATAATTATGCATCGGACATTTAAAAAACCCAATGAAATACAAAAAATCAGACGTGGTCGCATACTCAATGAATTTTCATACTTATTTCTGTTAGCGACCGTTATTTCTATCATACTAAATTATGGTGGCCGGAAACCAATGTCTTTATTTCGCTTAGTTTTGGTTTACGACCACCTGTATAGCGCCCAATTTTGTAGTTAAATTAAATAAACTTCTTACAAAGAAACTGGTGGTCGCTTACCAAAGAACTACAAAGAAAGACTTTTACAATACTACATTCAAAATTGTAACAGTCCTGTATGAAGCATAAGGATCATATTAATCAAAATCAAAATCATGCTGATCACGTCGGTTTGCGACCATGTGGTCGCTATCTAACGTTTTTGATAAATAAGCATTTCGGTTACCGACCACTTGATTTTATCATAATAATAAGTTTTAAAAAAGCAAACTACAACAAAATTGTAATCTATACTTATCGATTATACAATTTAACATGTAACTGGAGTGAAAAACATGAAAGAAGTATTAAAACTTACCTTTGAACGCCGCCCGCCGTGTTAGTTTTTTTTCAACTCGCGGTACATCCACTCACCACGGAATCAAGACGCGCATTCAGCAATATTTTTTCGGCTCTGGGTGAAACCTTTTGTTTCAAACTTTACAAATTCTTATTTCGTTATTATTTAGAAAGCACGTTAGATTTATTTTTGATGAATATTACCTCTACAAATACTATTTTCTTGATTTAGAGAAACTTAGTCCGTCAAATGGTCGCCTACTGAAGGTGGTCGCGAAACCGGCGAAACTACCCTACTTGCCGATCGGTTTTCACGCACGATTTTTACGCACTTACTTAGTTATAGATGTGTAAATCAGTCTTACCCTTTTTTCTGTCGTAACATGATCAATTTGAATCCTCAACTCAGGTCAGGGTGGGAGGGACTGTCTGACTCGTACTGAATAAAATCCACAATGTCCTTCAATAGTCATTTACGTTCCGGGTTCACGGTAATTCGTTAGTCCCGTGACCCCGGCTTTAGCCGCCGCGTCATTGTGCTAACACTCTTTGGTCCACACTCGGACAGCGAGTCGCCCATTTACTCGCCCCTCGCATGCACAGCCTTACCCTACTCGTAAGTTACGTCCAAACAGTGCGAGTACTACTCGACTCGTACGCTAACTCGTACTGTGTAAACCAGGCATAAGCTTCCGTACTAAACTAGACTTCGACTTGCAGTATCAAAGTTGAATGACCTAGAAGTGCGATACTCTCGTCATTCATCTTCATTCACCTTAGAATAAATTATCTTTGCATTATACTGAGAATCCATTGTGAATCAGTTTATTTATTTATTGAGCTATTGCATAGTTGTATCATCTCGCAAGACGTGACGATTCGAATCCAATTTTCCGCACCTAACGAAAAATCCTGACACCAAGCATAGTCTAACGTCGTTTCAGTTCGAGAGACTTCGGCAATCATAAAAATATCCGTCAAGACAATTTACTTTTTCTTACTGATACAATAATATCATAACAGTACATCACAGGCATGCAACAGTACATCACAGGTAACAACTAAAATATTTGCTGTAGGCAATATTTTAGTTATAATATCATTGGTTGTTGGAGTCACCGAATCAAACCTTCAAACTAAACAGTATCCATAAAACGATACTCATCTTTAAACTGTACCTACTCATCTTAAAACTGTCGCAATATAATTTCCAATTGAACTTTTAAAAACACAATAGCACATTTATATAACCAAAAAGCACATTACATATTACATAAGCTCTTCGGTATCAAACCACACACTTGCTTTGCAGGAAGAAGTGTCGTATCGTATCGAGTCGACATCGACTATCGATACATCGCTGATAAGTTATGTTGATCGATATTATCGTATTGTAATGTTGGTGTTGCGTTTTGAAATGTTGATGTTCTTTTGTTAAGTACGGGCTCTGTTGTATGATTTGTACTCGTAATAATCGTGGGTAGGATTTTGAAAGCAACATCTTTTGACAATGTTATCTGTTATTTTAGCCGTATTACGTCAATAGTGACCCAGTAGAGGAATCACTGGCTCAGTGGTAATGGCCCGACTTATCTATATGTAAGACTAGCTGTTGCCAGCGGCTTCACCCCCTACAACTCGAAAATTATCCCACGGGAACATAAAATCGGGATAAAAATTATCCTAAGTATTAATCCAGGTTACATTCTATCTGTGTAGGTACCAAATTTTAGCTAAATCCGTTCAGTGGTTTTTGCGTGAAAGAGTAACAAACATACCTACATACACTTACGTACATCCTCACAAACTTTCGCATTTATAATATTATCAAGTGATTTGACGATAGATTATATGCATTCGTATGTCAAGAGTTAAAACACTAAATTACTTACAAAGTTAAAGACACCATTTAAGGATTAATCGAAAGCAAGATGGTGAACAGACGACAGCCTATTCCACACATCTTGTTAGTAGTTTAAATATGGTATCAGCGAAATCCCACGAGACCTAGGTCATAGGTATGTGAATAGGTTCTGACTAAGGGCTACAACACATTCTCGATAACGCGACGTTTATATCGTTGTATCGGGTTGCTCGCGACAAAAATAATGTCCCACGAAAAAAAGTAGGTATGTATATTATGTGTAAAGTAGTCGAAGGTTTTTGACTTTCTTTTATTTTTTGGAACGATGTTCCTTATTATTATTGTACAATCGACAAAGTGGAATCATGACCCATTTTGACAATAAATCGTTTGAATCTGTCGAATTGACAAAGATCAAAGTCGCTACCATGGATATATATGTTTACGCGAATATGGACCTAATTTCATTTGAATGTCTGTGGGGAAAATAAGCTTATGGTAGGTCATAATTCCACTTGGTCGATTGTACATTCGACCCATTTTATTCTGCACGGGTATAGCAGAACAATTAAATTATAAAATCCAGCACATAACTATCGAAAACACGAGGTCACAATGTGGAATCTGAACAGAAAGTATCAAATCAAATCAAATCAATTTATTTGTGAAACATAGGTTTTACAGATGGATCTTATGAACTAAATAGTGCGCTATGTCTTGTCAATTTTGACATACAAATATTTTAAGAGGAAACATGCGTACTTGGTCAAATGTCAATTCTCATAATAAATTAAATAGTAATATATAATAATTTAGTTATCATTATCATTAATTTAATTATCATCACCAATTCACATTATCATTCAAAAAGTCTTCGATCTTATAATAACATTTGTCAATCAGCAGTAATTTCAGAGCTTTTTTAAACTTTACTAGAGGCATATTTTTAATATTGTCTGGTATTTTATTATAAATCTTTGGCGCAATGCCAAAAAAACTCTTTTGCATTAAAGATGTAGATGCAGATGCAGTAGGTACAGAGGTTCAAAACTTTTTTTCGTGGAGAATAATTTTTTTGGCAAACTTACAGCAAACCTTTGTATCGACATTTCGCTCAAATACGTTGATTTCTGGGGTATTACTTCGGCCAATGATCCGGGCGTTTTCTATTCCTAATCATGGACAGATTAGTTTGTTACGAACTAATTTATGACATGTTTGGACTTTTGACACTACTTCCGATGTGTTGTCAAAACTCATGAATTGGAATATAATAGGACGTAGAGTTCGGTTAAAAGTTTTGATTGGTTTTGCACGTCATATTATTATTTGCACGTATCCTTATCTTCGTTGACGGACTAAAAGAGTAGACCAGTCTTAGAGTAGATTCGAATGTCCACATTTGTCAATGACGTCCATCAGTCAAATGTCACTTGAAAATTATGTTGATTAAAAAATATTACTGCAAATTAATTTTTTGTGTTTATTGTCTTGTTAAATATTATTTACAAGTAATTATTATTAATTTAAGAGCGTGCAAGGGTTAGAAAAACGTGTATAACTTCACAATATGGTGTCATGGCACCTTCGCACTCGCAGTTACTTTTGTTACATAGCATGTGTCGTCGCCCTAAGGAAACTAAGTAATAAAGGGGAAAGTGCTTCCATGCAGTGTGATATATTACTATTTCTTCGTTTCGATCTCATGTGACTGTGAAATGCTTCCTTATGTGGAATTTTGGTTTAGATTGCAAAACATTGATGCGACCACTGATCGTGATCATGTCGAATGTTTGGTATGACGCTAATATTGTGGCATAACGTTTTTGAGAAACGTCCTAAAGGCTTTCTCCGGTATCGTAGGTGCTAGATAATTACGATAACAAACATTAATTAATCTCACTTAAACAAAGAGTCAGAACCCGGAATATACGCGGGAGTGAAAATTGAATTAAATCATTTTAAACAAAAAATATTTCTGTATACCATTACATATTACAGACTTTAGATATAAACGAGCTTTATATAGTATAATGTATAATTATAACTTCAACTAATTTATCTGTACTGGCGGAAAAACTAAGAACTAAATTAAATGTGTAACAGGTTTAATTAAATTGCTACCGGAAAATATCGTACAAAATCAAATTTTACTTTTAGAGAATCAAAAAATTGTTGTTGACTTATTCTATAATGATTTTATACTCAGATTATTATTAATTAATTTATAAGCTCAATACGTAGGACTCTTTTTCGCAGAATAATGTCCTCGTAGAAAAAACACCAAAGCTCATGCGAGCATCGCCGAGTGCATAACTACTAACTAGTACAATATAACTTGTGAGCAATAGCAATTATACACTCTCACTAAGCATTACCAGCTATTAAACTGACTGAGAGGACTATCTCATACATTATGTATGGCACACCGATTAATATGGTAAATGTTGGAATACTAGCCTTTGTCTGTGATTGTTCTCTTGCTAGATTTTGCCATTTTACTCTCGCTGAAATGGCACCTGCGCTAATGGCACTTAAGGTATTCTACATACGTCACCTATATATCATTTTTATTTCCTAAGTGGAATAGTTTTGAACTACCATAAATCACTGTCTCAATTGGGGCACGTATTGAATGCCATCGGGTATTATGTATACGCTCATAAAGCTGGTATCTGACGATGCGTGATATACGCTATGTGCGAAGTCAGGGGTGGGGACTATCAAATCGACCTCAGCGCGCGGTGTGATAGAGATTGAATCAAGTAGGATCATCGCGGAGGGAAGTACGTGTCAAGTTTAATATGCACGACAATTTTTTTTATATTATTAATTATTTTTAAGGTTTCTCAAATAGTCTTGTGTAGTTCGCGAACGAACTAGTTCGAAAGAACTGCTCCCACAGATGAACTAGTGAACTAGCTCCCACATTTTCCGCTCCGTAGTTCAGTAGTTCGGACAGATTGAAAGAGATCGACTGATCTAAGATCGTTCCACGGGAGCGGGACAGCACTACACTATAATACTCCCGTTCGCTCACCGATCATGCGCGCATCCCGTTTCGTACACTTAAGGGTAATGCTCCAACCAGCCCGCGAAATTCAAATTTTATTACGTTTTTTGCGATTTGCAGGCCAGTGACATGTTATAACTTTATCAGAATATGAATTGCGGTAGTAACAAGTATAATTTTAAATATAAAAAATATTAAGAAATTCGGTCTCACATAGAAAAGGTGCATCATGTTAAAATCTCCGAAATTTAACTACGATGCACCTTTTCTATGTGAGAGCTGATGGAGCGAATTTTTTGATAATTTTTATATTTAAAATTATACTTGTTATTACCGCAATTCATATTTTGATAAAGTTACAACATGTCACTAGCCTACAAATTGCAAAAAACGTAAAAAAAAAATGAATTTGGCGGGCTACATTGACGCATACCTTAACACAAATTGTCGCATGCAGCAGGAACCGTATTAAAACGAGCGAACAAAGACAAACTAAATCTGACATCTCTGTGTGAGTGAACGATTTGATCGCTCTTGATCGGTCGGTCTCTATTACGAGCTAGGAACTAACGAACTAGAAGAACGAACTAGTTCGTTTAAGAGCGGAGAACTAAATTGAGCGCTCTCAGTAGTGAACTAGAATGCCCAAGACTATTCTCAAAATATCTAGTTCGCAGGAATTTACAGAATTTATGGCGTCCAATAATGTGGTTACTTGCGGAGGCATCGCGCTCACAGCGTATATCACGTATCGTGGGAATCTTGCTTTATGTGAGAAAAAGCAACAACCAGACAAAAAGACAGAATAACTTGCGCATTTTATATATTGTTATCAAGTTAGAATGCTAATAATATGTTAATACCCCAGTACGGTCAAATATTATGATAATTTCGTCTCTCCAAAGCATTTCCGGTTTGCACTTTAGCAGTGGAATATTTTAAACTATATTTATGCAGATATAACGTAAGTGTTTCAAATTATAATTATTTTATTTGCATACAATTAATGAGTCTGTGTGCTGTCTGATATAATTTTAATTTGTGTTATCTAATGAGTTTGGTGAGTCATTGAATTGTCGACTTTTTAACATGACATCGAAAAATAATAATTTTAAACTGTTGGGAACAGAAAAAGAAAAAAAAAAGAAAGAAAAAAAAGAATTACCTATTTTTAAAGATATTATTTTTATATGAGACTCTTACTGACTAAATGCCGCCCTGTCCCTTCGGTTACAGTTTGCGTTCCAGGGGCACGGTATGCGCGGGCATGTCCGAGTAATGGGTGACTCGCCGTCCGATCTTAGACCATCCCCGGGTCGACGGCGCATCGTGTTCCACACGTGCCTCTGTCAGAAGTCTGACGGGTCTCCCCCTTAGAGAGCTAAAGCCAGCCGCGGTCGCGTCTCATCGGGCAACCGTGATCTTGGATACATGTCTGACAGTCCCTCCCAACCCACCCTTTTTTCTTTTTTAAAGTGGTAAAATCTTCAAATGAGTCCTCCCACCCCGGGCAGGGCGAGAGGGACTGTCAGACTTGTACTGACTAAAATCTACGGTGTCCTTCAATAGCCCTTTATGTTCCGGGGTCACGGTGAGGAAATAAAACCCGCGACCTTTGGCTTTGGCCCTCTGAGAGGGGCCCCGTCATTTTTGCTGACGCTCTTTGAGGCGCGCGTGGAACACGACGCGCCGTCGACCCGGGTATGGTCCATGGTCGGATAGCGAATTGTTTTTACTCGCTGTCCACATGGCCGTCCCATCCCACCCTGGGTGGGAAGACTCATTTGATGATTTTAACACGAAAATAAAAGGGGCACGGTATCTTACTTATACATTCCCGTGACCTCATTTGAATCCTCCGACATTTTGCTGACAGTTTTAGACAATCTTCAGAATCTCGCAATTGCTTGTGAAATATTGTCATCGGTCATCTAGACAAGGACAATGTTCATGGCTAATGCAGTTCGCAGTAATTCACCAATATTTAAGTTTCGCAATATCGCGGACTTTGGGCCGGTTGCATTATGTCAATAATTGCCTTTGTATGAGCTATTCTAAGTGGAATTTGTGAGAGCTTTTTCGTTTGTAATGAATTATAACTAAATTAGAATTACATTAAATATAAAAGACAAAGTAAAAACCTATGAATAACAAATGTGCTTAGAGATGACAAAAAACTCTTAGAAAAAAGTTATCTTTCTGAAGTCAGTGGCAAATATGAATTAAAAAGAAAACAAAGCTACCGACTTCCGAAAGATAATTATACAACATGTAACCTTAAATGCGCAAAACCTCTCGTGGGGTAACTCAGCCCATGTTATTGAACAATGTTTGTTCTAAGACTTCTGGAAATTCACACTGATGGGCCCGATCAATTTCTCATTTTGTATGAAAAACCAATTTTTTTTTGCGAATTTCTAAAAGTTTTACCTAGAACAAACAGTGTTATGTAACATGGGCTGAGTTACCCCACGTTTTTTTTTTACGAATGGTTAAAATATAACGTTTAGCTACAGTTATTTAGTATGACTAGTGATCAAACAACGCGACTTTAGTCAAATGTTTCGTCACTAAATGGAAGTTTAAGGAAGACAATTAATCTAGCCATCTTCAGTTTCATAACAGTTTATGACAAAGACTTGAATTTATCTGTCTGAGTCTGTCTTTTGTCTCTGTGTAATCTTTATCATAATGAAACTATTACTTCAATTATGTAATTTGATTTTTACCAATGATCGGTATTGAAGAAGGATTTATCTATTTTCAAATCATATTATACCGTCTGCTCCTTGTTATCTATTTTTATCACAGTTATGTATTTCCTTGTTCCAAATAATAAATATATTTTTACGTAAGGTGCATCGAAACGAAAGTCTTTTATTGTAGAACAAAATTTTGCAATGTGATAAAGAACTTTATGTAATTTTGCGACCATTTGTTAACTATTGATTAGAGATACCGTCATTTATATTTTTACTGACTTCAAAAAAGGAAGAGGTTCTCAATTCACCGATATCGTTTTTTTGTATGTACTTGCCTCAATTTCTCAAAGACCATTTTTTTTTAGCTTGGTAAAATCATCAAATGAGTCCTCCAACCACGGGCAGGACGGGAGGGACTGTCAGACTTCTACTGACTAAAATCCACGGTGTCCTTCAATAGCCTGTTATGTTCCGGGATCACGGTAAGGGAATAATCCCGCGACCCCGGCAGGCTTTGGCCCTCTGAGAGGGGGGCCCCGTCAGTATGCTGATGCTCTTTGAGGCGCTCGTGGGACACAACGCGCCGTCGCCCCGGGCATAGTCCTTGGTCGGGCAGCGAGTTGCCGTTTACTCGCTGCCCGCATGCCCGTCTCAAAGACCCTTGGACTGATTTAGACAATTCTTCTTTTGTTTGAACTCCATTTTTTAAAAACGTCTGGACGATTTCGAAAATAATTGATTTTTTTTAAAGTTTTACTTTCCAGGTAGTCCTATGATTATCAGGTATATGACTGTCAGGCAGATATCTAGTGAACTGAAAGACATTAATACTTACGAGCAATAGACGGGACATCACGAAGAAAGTTGTGATCTAAAACTTTTTACCAATAGGTAAAAAGTCGTTCAGTCTAGTAGTCGCGTTGATATGCAACGCTAAATAGTGCTACTAACGCACGGCATCAACAATTTTACGTGACAATTTTCCCAATGCCTGCTATAAAACATTATTTTTTGTTTATGCGAAACCCGATACACCTGTCCAATATTTTTGAGTAAAGAATCTATATACTCGTACAAAATTTGGAAACCGTATCATGAAAAATCACATAGTTATAAGCTTGTAAAATACCGGGTTTTCCGTTCAAAAACATGATTATTTCGCGGTACAACCGCGTAAACCGCGTCTCCTGTGTTATACACTCGTGATAATAGTTTGGCAATAGGTACATAACGGTATGGTGATTGTATTGTATTTAATTGGCAAACAAAATTAATTAAAATATTTTTGAAAAAATATATGTATAACATGGTGTAAAAACTATTGGAATCGATTCAGTTACTGATTCTGAACAAACTATATTCAGGTTTCGCATATACTAAAAATAATGTTGTATAGGTAGGTTCTTTTTTAATTTCTTTGAGTGAACTCTTCAATAAATTACAGTAACACAACAACAGTTATTTATGCACTGTTTTCGCAATCACACAACATAATATCACACATTTACTACTAAAACATGTAGGTATTATTTATACATACGTATAATATTATTAAAGTACAAAGATATGGTGCGTCTTTAACAAAAAGTGTGAAAGGTCACCAACTTCCGTGTCTGTCAGTCATTATGTTACGTCATAGCTCATAACGGGCTGTACTGTAAGTGATTGAGACGTATTCATTATAGAGCACATAGCTTTACCTACTTTCGTAGTGTTCGTATTTTCTAGAAACATGTTCAAGCAGTTAACAGTAAACGGTTTACTTTTAAAAAGGTCTCCTAAAACTGAATAACGAACTATGAAATAGTATTGTATATGCATGTAACGTCTTCAAAAAGAGACCGATACGCACCGTGGTGGCCCAAACGTTCCTAATGAAGAATAACAAAGGTTTTGTAATAATTCTGGCGATCTAAAAAGAGTGTCCATGGAGTTTCATGCACGTTCTTCTCCATAGAGATCTACTTCTTGGAACGGGCATCTACGGTACTTTCACAGTTTTAATCTCTGTGACTGGGACTGTAGCACCATAACTTTTTAGTGTTTAACTACATTTTTAATTGTCTATGACAATTCAAAAGTGCTTGTAACTGGCCTACTTGAAATAAATGCTTCAGTTAAGATTGAACAATAAAAGAAGTCAAGACTACAATGAGTATAACAAAACCAGGTCATAAGATTCCAATCATACCGTTGTCAAGATTAATTTCATTTGAAAAAGTGTTATCAATCATCTTTCAAACAGATCGACTCCCACGCATGTAGTGTGACGTTATGCAAAATTGTGACGGTTTGTGTTCATTGTTTATACAGAATCAGTCTTTGATGTTCCCACTGCTGGGGTACTATAGAAAGGAGGCCTGTTCCACCTCTCTGTGAAAGAAACACGCCAAAACTTTTGTAAAAAGTCAAAGGTTTTTTTAAGTTTTTTATTTTACCCTATTTGTGTGGATATAGGCGTTATATTTTATTACTAGCTGTGCCCGCAACTTCGTTCGCGTGGATGTCGGAATTTAACAATGTATTTTTTAGTGCGAAGCGCTTAATTCTAGCCACGTTTTTTAAAAATCACATCATTTTCATATAAACCCTATATATAGCATTTATTTAGATTTTTCAAGAATATTTGACGTGTTTGTAATAAACGCCCTCTGTCGTTCAAAGGCAGTAGTACTATTCAACTGCTACTGGATTAGAGCACCCATTCCATCTAATTCCATCTCACTCCATTCGACTCCATCCCACTCTATCCCACTCCATCTCACTCCATCCCTCTCCATCCCATTTCATCCCATTTCATCCCACTCCATACCACTCCATCCCTCTTCATCCCACTCCATCACACTCCATCCCACTCCACCCCATACCATCTCATTCCATTCCCCTCCATCCCACTCCATCCCGCTCCGTCCCAATTTATCCCACTTCATCCCACGCCATCTTACTCCATCCCACTCCATCCCACCCCATCCCACTCCATGCCACTCCAACCCTCTCCAGCCCAATCCATCTCACTCCATCCCACACCATCCCACTCCATCCCACACCATCCCACTCCATCCCACACCATCCCACTCCATACCACTCCATCCCACTCCATACACTCTCCATACAACTCCATCCCACTCCATACCACTCCATCCTACTCCATCCCACTCCATCCCACACCATCCCACTCCATCTCACACCATCCATCTCCATCCCACACCATCCCACACCATCCCACACCATCCCACTCCATCCCACACCATCCCACTCCATCCCACTTCATCCCACTCCGTCCCGCTCCATCCCAGTTTATCCCACTTCATCCCACTCCATCCCACGCCATCCCACTCCATCCTACTTCATCCCACCCCATCCCACTCCATGCCACTCCAACCCTCTCCAGCCCACTCCATCTCCCTCCATCCCACACCATCCCACTCCATCCCACACCATCCCACTCCATCCCACACCATACCACTCTATACCACTCCATCCCACTCCATACCACTCCATCCCACTCCATCCCACTCCATCCCACTCCATCCACCTCCATCCCACTCCATCCCACAACATCCCACTTCATCCCACACCATACCACACCATCCCACTCCATCCATCTTCCATAACATTTCATCCCATTCTATTGTGAGTCTAATAAAAACCTTTTCTTTCTTTCTTTCATTCCATTCCATCCCATTCTATTCCATTCCACTCCACTCTACTCTACTCCACTCCACTCCACTCCAAGCCACTCCACTCCAGTCCACACCATATTTGAATAGGTTTGTAGTTTTTCTATTCCAAGCAGCTAGATCGAACTACTGAACTGCGCGTCTCGGTGTGAACTGACCGTAATTTGACTTCTGGAACACTTTAAATTGAAATATCTTTTGATAGACTAATCCGATTTCAATGAAACAAAAACTAAATGTTACTTCAAGTTACGGTCAGTCGTTGTGTATTAAAGTTATCTACATAGCTTTCGTACATTTTACGTGATGCCCGAACAAATAAAAATACAAACAGACAAACAGACATACAGACAAACAGACAAAAATTCTAAAAATGCTAGAAATGGGTTCTATTGGTTGTCCTTTAACACGCTGGCTATATTTTTTGAGTTTTTTTTTTAATGTACAAAAATTATTTTTCTACAGTTTTATTATATGTATATATAGAATAGATATAGATAGATATCGCTTCAACAATGCATACATATGGGATAGCAGCAATAGCCATTGATTTGCTGTAATTTATTGAAAAATTCCTTCAATTTTTTTGGATCAGGCACATGCTTGTGCTTCTCGTAGCTAAATCTCAAGTTCACAGGATAAAATTTTATTTTTTACATTTGTTTACTTTTTCAAAAATGTAGTATTGCTGAAGTACAGGGCTGGAACCTGCAAGAGCATGGTTACACATCAGTCTCATCACTAAACCAAATACCCTTCAAGTTCAGTAACACTTAAGACTATAGGTTGAAACCGCGTCACGACCACGACTCAAGTCCTTGCTAAGCGTCATTTAGACTAGGCGGAGACCTCTCGCGCCCGGCATTGGTTGCGGCCATGCTTCGGGGCGAGACGGAGTGGGAAGCGGTCAGCTCCTTCTGCGAGGCAGTAATGCTCGTCAAGGAGGAGGCAGGCCGCGAGCGAGAGAGGACAGCGTCCTCCCTCCGCCCCAGCCGCAGTGGTAGGCGCCCACGGCGACGGACGTCGCAAGATGATCTCCGGCCACCGTAGACGCGGGCATGCGGGCAGCGAGTAAAGGGCAACTCGCTGCCCGACCAAGGACCATGCCCGGGTCGACGGCGCGTTGTGTCCCACGCGCGCCTCAAAGAGCGTCAGCATAATGACGGGGCCCCCCTCTCAGAGGGCCAAAGCCTGCCGGGGTCGCGGGATTATACCCTAACCGTGACCCCGGAACGTAACAGGCTATGAAGGACACCGTGGATTTTAGTCAGTAGAAGTCTGACAGTCCCTCCCGCCCTGCCCGGGGTTGGAGGACTCATTTGATGATTTTACCACGCTAAAAAAAAAAAAAAAAAAAAAGCGTCATTTAGACTTATTCACTACATTGCGGCATTTGTTTCATTAACTGAATTTGTTCTACCTATAAATTCCGCAATGTAACGCAACTCGCATTCGAATCTTGCATCGTCTAAATGAAGCTTTAGACGTCCGCGTGCAAGATTGCATTCAAAAAAATTATAGATACCTCGGATTTTCCGCAGGACGTCCGTCGTAGCGCGCACTCTAGTTTCCATACTCACATTGGCAAGCCAAAGAGTACTCAGCCCACCGCACGGCTTCAAAACAATTGACCTCAAAATCCAGCGAACAATGTTCTCTATTATAGTCACCTTATGGTCAACATTCCCATACAGATAGCGCTAATGTGTCTTATCCGACTTCATCTAAAGAGGTATTATGTATTGTTACATATACAAATTACCTACAGTTGAGATGTTTGATGATTTGAAGTCGTAAAGATATGCGTTTTATGAGCTATTTTTTCAGCATTAATTTAGACATTTTTATTTTTTGGGGTGTGACTAAATGGATTCTGGTCTTATGTCACTATCATGTCAATCGTATTGAATTTTTATGGAAAACTGCGTGCTGTGGATGTAGTGTTGCCAGGCTTGTTAAAGCTGGACACAGTGTTAAAATAATCAGTTTCTGTCCGGCTTCTCGGTTTTAAGACCTGGTAACCCTATGTCCATACTATGAATGCGATTTAGGGTACTTTTCCACCTTAGATGTGCTATGTCAATAGAGCTTTAAAATTAAACTTTATTTACTTTACGAAAAGATACATATTTTTAGTTTCGTCACGTTACGTCGCATCGCGTCTCGGTGTGAACTGATCCTTATAGTCTCTTTGCCTAAGGGTGCTCCCACATCTAACGACGCGGATTCGGATTTTTCCGTCGCCCTTTCTCTTTCTGTCGCTTAGAAATGCCATTTGCTAGACCTAGACAATGCGATAGCACGCGGCCGCCTTGAAGATTCCGTCGCATGCGATCGCATTATGCTTTCGCATTTGCAGTTCTAAGCGACAGAAAGAGAAAGGGCGACGGAAAAATCCGAATCCGCGTCGTTAGATGTGGGAGCACGAGCACCCTTAGGCTACCACGCCTAAACACCTTTCTGACATAATACGTATAATCAACGCCACGACTGCAATCATTTCTGTATATGAACTACCGGTACACAAGTAACAGCGGAGGTTCACGAAGATTCACGAGCAGTGTCGAAGATTCACGAATAGATAGATAGATAGATGATTTTATTGTCGAATGTTGGCGGAGGTACACGATTGACGTCGAATACACGATTGATGGCGAAGCTGCTTGTCGTTAAGTTGTTACGGAGTTAGGGTTGCCAGATCGATTCTTCCTGTTATCGGGATCAATAACCGATTTTTCGGGATTTTAGGGCTCTGGTCGGGAGAAATAAAAAAATATCAAATAATCGTTGATTTTTGCAAGTAGGGTTTGTGTCAGATGATCGCGATTTTGTCACAAAAAAAAACTGAATTTAAGAGTAGAAAGAGGTAGTAGTAGTAGTTAAAAGTAACTACAAAGCTAACGCGATGACCAAACGATCGTCCAATTTTCTTACTACTGCGTAGAAAACCTTTGTAATTTATAGCGTTCCACGCGGTAGTTCAAATTGCAGTCCAAACGCTTGAAATCACATTTACACGCACAGTTAGGAACGTTTGTCTAGATATGAAAGGTTCGTCCGCATTTCAAACCGTAAATGCATTTTTAATCGTATTTAGCACAACAGTTTGATCCTCAGTCCAAACTGTACAGATTTAACCGCGATTTGGAACGTAATCCAAAATGCGCGGTCCGGCCGGCTCGACTCGACTCAGACGGAGTGCATAGCAATGTGTTTTCGCTCTGCGCCAAGCGCCCAAGTGGTTTGCATGTTTCGTTTGACGAAAATGTGAACTTAAAATTATCGAACTTGTTTTTCGGGAGATTATTTGCTTTGTCGGGAGTCGGGAGGACATACAAAAATTCGGGAGAATCCCGCCAATTCCCGACCGTCTGGCAACCCTATACGGAGTAGAGGATACGACTGTTTACCGAACTTTGAGAGTATTGCGTGACTTTTTGAAAAGCTGTTATGATCTGATCTCTAGTTAGATGTTGAAGTTGCATTTCAAAGAACTATTAAACAAATGGTGGGCGAGGTACGGCCTAAGAAACCAGAGCCGCTGAAATACCCATTGGATTCCATTGGACCGATGGCGGAACAGACAAAGAAAAGACGCACTGACGCACTGAACCGAGAAGTATGGAAGAAACAGTGAGAAGCCTATACCCAACAGTGGTTGGTATGGTGATGATGATAATCCTATGTTGATATTGACGATTCTGATAGTTTTACGCTGGCTCGGTTTATTCCGCGTTCAACCCCCAATCATTTCTACCCTCTTCCGCGTTCGACCCCTAAACGTTTCCACATTCAACCCCTGAAGGTTGAACGTGGAACTCACTCTCAAGATGGAGATGGAGAATATATTCGCTTATTTTAAGAGATGTTACACTACATAATCACTAACAAAATACAAAAAAAATGTAAAAGCCATTGAGAAACTACGTCATTAAAATCACTGGTAACTATTTCTAATTGTAATGGTCTTTCACCAAAATGACTTCATAATTTTAGTAGTTATTAACAGCATGAATCTATATTTATACAATCTATGAATTGATCAATCAATGCTGATTAGGTTACGTTCTCACAGACCTGAATGTAATTCTTAAACAGTCAGAAATAGACGTCGTTACCGTAATAATCTGATCAATCTTCACACATACCATAAGTAGCGTTTGTAACCTTTCAATAAGTTATTCAATCTATCAATCATTCGCCTCTTCTTTGTAACGTAATTGCTATCTTACGTTACCAAAATGACTTTGCATAAATATTAAAAAAAAAACTACTTCGTACTAAATTGGAGAGGAATTTTTTCTATGTCAATTGTTGTTCGCTTAACAAACTTTAGTTATCATAATGAGCAGCAAACGGCTTTGCCAACCAGCGAGTTTTTTTTTATCGTGGTAAAATCATCAATTGAAACCCCAGGGCGGGACTGGAGGGACTGTCAGACTTCTACTGACTAAAATCCACGGTGATCCTTCAATAGCCCTTTACGTTCAAGGGTCACGATTACCTGATGAGATAAGTTAAACAAGGTCAATAGCCTTTTGACATTTAAGACATGTCGTAGTATGATTATACCTTTCAAGTGATCCAGCTGCACTTAAGCCTACGCATAATACGCATAAGTGTTATGTTAAAGGACATAATTGTACGCAATTGTGTTTAGCATTATAAATAAGGTACTTAAAACGACGTAAATATGTTTTCTTACATAACTTTCAAGCTTTTTGTCAAGAAACTTAGGTTTCTTTCAAGATTTCGTATTTTTACTTAAGATTTTGGAATAACCAAAACAATATCCAAAACTCTTGAAAGTCATGTTTTATCAACTTGATTGATAAGTCTAAATTTTTCGTTTCAAGTAATTTGGATACATCGTCATTCAAACACTCGTTCCAGTTTTTACCCCTTAAGGGACGAATTTTTTAAAATCCGTTTTTAGTGCACACTCAGTAGACTCAGTGATTTCAACTGTGCGCTGATTTATCAGATAAATAAAATAGAAAACCATCATAATATTATGCGTGTAAAAGTAACCCAAATAATTTAGCCACATAATGAGGTTCCTTACGACAGTAGGTATATGATGATAATCAACACAAGAACAGTCGGGTCCCACGCTTGTTTCACGATACAATAAATGTCATAGATCTATATATTATAGACTTTGTTGATAAAAAAGGGTGTGAGCGACAAATTAGTTGTTATTTTATAAATTAATCTGTCTCTCTGTGATCTTTATGGCTCTTGAATATAGTTCATTACTATGACATTCATGCTCGTTTAAATAAATACATTCAGGAGCTCGTGGCTTATTAATTACAGCCACACTGGCCGAACCGGGTAAAGCCACGCTGGCCGAGGTTGGTCTATGGATGAGTGACCAGCTGACATAGCAAGTTTCCTCCGTGTCTTGGGTTGGAAAGCACGTAAAGCCGTTAGTCCCGGCTGTCATTTGTAGATTGACAGTCGTCAGAAGCTCTAAAGTCTGACAATTACCTACTAGTCTTGCCATGGTGTATCGTATTACCCAATTACTGGGTTCTGGAGGTCGGATAGGCAGTCGCTCCATATAAAAACTGCTATTCAGCTGCATCTGGGTCGACTGAGCCGACCCCAATATAGTTGGGAAAAGACTAGGTAGATGATGATGTGTGTTCACTTCAAAAACAAATAAATACAAGCGTAATTATATGTTCATGTTTATATTACTTTACACCTCATTTTCTCAAAGAAAAGTTACGCAATGCAGTTGCGTAAATAGGCAATGTTCCGCTGTGAGATTTTGAAGTGTTTAGATAAATATTTTGCGGGTCAACAATTTAGGTAAATCTTTGCTAATGGCTACCGTGTGTTGGACTTGAGTACACAGGTGATGTAAAAGATGATAAGTAGATTTAGGGAAGGAGTATAGTATACGGTTTAAAGCAGTAGTTTGGTTAAGCACCTTCGTACTCAAGGCGATGCAAGTTTCCGATACCTTACGACTTTGGCATACAGGAAACGATCGTAACTCGCAATACAAATCCATAGAGGTTCGTATCCAGATACGCGTCAGTGGATGCCAAAGTCGTAACATATCGGAGACTTGCATCGCCTAGTGTAGGAAGAGGCTAGTTCCTTTGACCTAACTAAAGCAGCTTTTTGTGAAAATAGTTCGGTAGACACCTTTTTTATAACTATCTTAGTGCGTTTAACTAGAGAACAAATCAAGTTTCGGATGCCACTTAAAAGCACAGAAATAGGTAATCATTCATTTCAATCCTGGCTTAATCTCGATTGAAAATGTATGTACCCAGGTAGGCTGAAGCTAAGAAAATCATTGATGATCTGGAGTGTAAGTGTGGTGCTGCTCTACACTGCCGACTGTTCGTTAGAGGAGCTGATGGACGTTTCGGAGAGCCCTAAACTCGTCCCCAATTCTGGTACGAATGGATATAGATTGTCATCGACAGGATAAGAAGAAGAAACTCAACAATAGCACAGAATCTGTAAGCCGCAGGCAGTTACGAAGGCCAATATTATGCAACATTTCTTTGAGAAAATCATGAGTAAAGTAATAATAAGTGATTATGTGCATTTTAAACCCCAGGTCATAGGCCATACTTTCATAAGTCAATTGTAAGGAGCACGAGAAAACTTGTAACAAATTGTTCGAAGATGACGTAGTGTTTGACTTGTCATGTATGGATTAGTGATGTAACGAATGTTTGATTTTTCACATTTGCGAATGCGAAAGCAGAATGGATGCTAACTAAATACTCGTATGTTTCCTTTTAAAATGTATTGTGAGCATCATTAAAATCGTACAATCTGATAAGGGTATAAACTTGCATAAGTAAGTATAATGTAATAAGATGCCTAGGATGATATTCTATTATGTTTTTATTCTTAAAAATGCGTTTTTTTTTCAGTTAAATACATTTTTTCAATGTCAGATTATGTTCGATTGTTAGGTTGAATTGGACTAGGTAACCAATACTATTTCAATTTTGTTGCCTTTCTCAAAGGTATTGCATTATTTTAGTCAAATCTGTAAAAAAATGTTTCAAAGAACATTCGCATACTTTTTTACGAATGGGATTATCAAAAACATGCGGATTTTCGTGAATGTGAATACGAATATTCGTTGCATCACTAGCATGGATATGTATGGTTTTATGAGTTGCTTATGTATTCTCAATTGACCTACTTATGTGTTTAAGTTAGATAGATGAGAGACATCTTCATCTGTTTGCCATTACCGTAATTGGCAAAGATTATTACGGGCAGTTTGATTTGAACAGGGGCGTAGCTACCGCAGCCGCCGTATCTGCCGTATCAATTATACGGGGCCCCGGGCCACAGGGGCCCCCAACGTGCGTAAACAAAAAATTTGTAAAATCTTAATGATTTAGTAAATAAAATAGTTATTTACTTTTACACTTTATTTGTCTAATCTATCTCTCTGTGTTTTTATTATTATTATTATTTGTATGTACATAATACTGTTTTAAGCACGATTGTCTATTAGAAATCCATATTAGTATCAACATTTCGATACAAGTACTAACTCTACCTAATTCCGACCTCTGGACTGATCAGTCGCATCTTGAATTTTTTTGATGACTTTTGTCTAATTTTTTGTTTATATTTCGGCGTAGATACATAGAAATGCATTTTTTTTCTTGAGTGATAAATCTTTACTCTACCTAAGGGCCCCCAAACAAATTTTGATACGGGGCCCCGCCAAGGCACGCTACGCCTCTGGATTTGAATGGCAATTGACAATCGGGTGTAAGCTTAGAATAACGTAATTTGTTTCATACGAGTTGCTTGAACCTTTGAACCAAAATTTTTAAAACACGTTTTTCAAAGGATATTGGGAAAAAGTGGGTCCACCTCTCAATTAATAGGAATAAGATACGAATGAATTGATAGATAATTTTATGCAGAGTAAGTAAGTATTGCAGAGTTATTTTTTGGCAAATTCCAACCTTGAAGGGGGGGAATCTCAGGGAGAAAATATGAAAACCTCGGGGTCACAAGGGTCTGGATACGGAGGGAGGTCGCGGAATGGTCTTTAAAGGTAAAAATGACCCTTGATCGTAAAGGGAACGGTGTAGATTTTTGGTCAGAAAGATTTTGACAGTACCCCACCGCTCCACCCATGGCGAAAGACTCATTTGATGATTATACCACCCCAAAAATAAGGGCCAAGTGACCAAAATCTTCTTCCTAATCTAATGCATCCACAGCCATGGGAATCGACCATCCAACAAGCACACACGCAAATCACCAAATGACGTGATTAGTGGAAAATCTTTCGAACTCGTGCTGCAACTCACCAATTAGCCAATCAGGAAACGTTATTCTTCTAAATGCCTGACGCAACGTCAGGGGGCATCCATCACGATTCGTCGGTGAAATGACGAGTTATTATAGTAAAAACGAAGTAAGGTCGTGACAGGAAAATGGACGGAATTGAATTATGGATGCAGTGGACATGAATTGATTAGGGGAGCTTGACGATTGGGGACTTCCCTAATGGTGGATTAATTTTGATCGGGATTTAACAAATTATGTAACGTAAAAACCGGTTTTTAAAGATTTTACCTATTTATTCTTGACTGCAGCAGAGATCATGAGAGCAGGCCCTGCTGTATCGACAAATATAACGACAAAAATCGGCCGTTAAGTCTAATCGATGTCTAATTTCTTTAATAGATACGACTTAGCGACCGATTTTTGTCGATGTCTAATGTCGAGACTGCAGGGCAGTGGTGGCCCAGCGGCATCGGTCCGGACTTACGAGATGTAAGTCGTAGATTCGAACCCCGCCAGGTGCATTACTTTTTGTAATATATTTCATCACTGCTCTCGAAACGGTGAAGGAAAACATCGTAAGGAAACCGGCATATCCTAGAACCAAAAATTCGAAGACATGTGAGATCTGCCAACCCGCACTATATGTATAGGCCCGCGTGGTGGATTATGGCCCGCTCCCTCTCACAGAGAGGAGGCCTGTGTCCCAGCAGTGGGAACATTATAGGCTGATAATGATGATGCGTCTTGACTGCGATTTATAAAATGTATTATTTTCTCATGGCTTTACCTCCTCATATAGCCTATAAGCTTTTCTAGGATCCCATTTAATATGTCTATCATTGTCATAGTAAGGCATTACGGCTTCTTTAAAAAATCCAAGGATACTCCATCACTTAGTTGACACGTATGTTTTTAATTGTAAACCAAAAGTAAAGAAGATACAACACTTTCAAAATTGCAAATACGTCACTAGCAAGTACTGAGCCTGTAGCCAAAAATCTAGTAAAGACTGCTGAGCGATAGCGAACGAAACAAACAAAAACGATCGTAATTTTTGATAGATTTTCAACTTTATGCAATGGGGTATAAAGGTGAAAATGTATTAGCGACTGCTGAACGTTAGCGAATGTCGCTTGCCATTTGGCTATAGGGCCTGGCCCTTTAAAAGACAAACAGCAGATGACAACAGACGACAGTCGTTATCGCTTAGCAGTCACTAATACATTTTGAACTTTATACCCTAGCACAGTAAAGTTGAAAATCTATTGGAGTTACAGATCGTTTTCGTTTGTTTCGTTCGTTTTGTCTCAGCAGTCTTTAATGGGTTTTCAACTTTATGCGCCAGTGTATAAAGTTGAAAATGTATTAGTGACTGCTGAGAGATAACAATTGTCGTCTGCTGTCGCCTGCCGTTTTTCTATAGGGCCAGTTTTTAATTGCTTCTGTAAAAAATATACATTGATTTAGCAAAAGAAAAATAACGTGTCCATTATTTTTCAAAATTCCAGATAATGGAGCAATTAGATTCGCAATTTATTGCTACTGTCAATATGCCCATTGCAATAAACAGATCTTTCAAATAAATACATTGTGGTCAAAAATATAATAAATCCACATCGAAACTAAACAATTTCGCTTCCCACACTAGTCAACGGAAAACAATCCGCCTTATTAAATAACGAAGAATCTTCCATATAAAACCAGTCAGAATAAACACTATGCACGAAGTAACTGGTGAAAACGAAAGGTATGATCTGTAAGGTCAAGAGGTCAAAGAAAGTTCCCATAGGACCCGTTTTCTTAGGTCCAAGGTCTAGTCTACCAAGATGTCTTGAGTACCGATGAGCATGCCGCGCCACTGGTTTGATTTGTAATCGCAGTGAAGTGAAATTTCTTTCGATATGGGTAGTTTTGTTTTTCCTAGTTCCTAAGTTGTGAGGAAGTGAAACTTTTTATGTCTTTTTGTTTTTTTTTTTTTTCTTAGCTATTTAAAAAAAAATCGCGTGTTTGGTTTAAACCTAAAATAGGGTTACAAAAGCGACATTTTGTTTTTGCGTATTAAAGTATGCCTGTTTCAAAATCAAGTCATATTAAATTATGTATTTATTACACTGCATAATAATAACATTTATATCGAAAAACAGCATTATAATAATTTTGATTTAATTATATTATACAACGTGTAACGGTAAATGCGCAAAACCTCTCGTGGGGTAACTCAGCCCAACAATTTTTGTTCTAAGACTATTGGAAAAAAAAAAGGTTTTTCATACTGATGGGCCGATCAATTTCTCATTTTGTATGTCTATTTAGCTGTGGCCCAACGGTTAATTTGCTACAAAATGCAGAAATCTATACATTTAACCTACACATTAATTAAACCATTGTAATTGTGTCATAACCCCTGTTTCATAAATCGCCACTAGAGTTCGTCATATCGCAACAGTTGATTATTCAAAAACGTATGCTATTACAATTATCTTACGTTCCAAATTGGCTTTAATAACTATAAAAATACATAAGGTACTGCAAAAATAGGCCTGACGTGAATTTTATTGCTTTACGTAATGATATTTTTTGTATGATTTGTTTATGTATGTCATTGCTAATATACTTGTTTGTTTGCAAGTATGTTGCCTCATTTCTCTTGATTGGGCTTTCGCCATACGGTGTTTGTTTATTGGCAATGATTTTGCGATAATTTGATAACCTTTTTTCCGAGTAAAATATGTGCAATTTTCCCAGTAAGTCACAGACTTCAGTTAAAAATATAGGGTTCACGTTATATATTAAATTGTACAAACAACAATCCCAATCATTAATAAAGAAATTCGACCAAAACACGTGTTCGGATCGGACAGCGAGTTAAAATAATGGTATTTTATGATATTTTGTTACGTTTGTTACCTTTTTTTAAATGTTATTTTGTATTTCTATTTCTTCTGTATAGTTTGTTTGTTCTGCCTGTGTGCGTCAATAAATCCCTTCTTTCTTTCTTTCCATTACTCGCCGTCCGCATGCCAGCGCCTACGGTGGCCGGAAATTATGGCTTCGCGACGTCTGTTACGGTGGGCGTCTCCCGCGTTGGTTGGGTCGTGAAGACGACTCTGTCCTCTCCTTCGCTGGCATGACTGCTTCGTAGAACGACGCTACTTCCCAAGGTTCCACAAGATTACTATTATAATCGAACAATATAGAAAAAACTGTCAGTGGTTGTCAACCTGCGGACAGTAGTATAGGTCATTCCGAAACTCCAAGAAAGTATTCAAAAAACTGTCAACTGTCGGCGGTTTTACCCAAGAAATAATAACCACAAAAAAACACAACTTGTATTAAGTAGAATCTAATGAATGCGACAGTTTTCTTTCCATCCACAAATGTGGAATATGTGCAATTGTGGGAGTAGGTGAAATATATACGTGTCTGATTACAACACTGATTCTCGTAGTGTGAGATACAATGAGACATTAAAGTGGCTATCAAACCGTGTGATTATGAAGATGTACTCTATTTCGTCATTACTAAGGTTATTTATTGAGTTTCGAATTAGCCTATTTTTGGGATCCGTACCCAAAAGATTACTAAGGTTCCGCCGTCTGTCTGACTGTCCGTCTGTCCGTCTGTCACCAGGCTGTATCTCATGAACCGTGATAGTTGAAATCAGGTAAAATTTTATGATGTATTTCTGTTGAACATAATAAAATTAATTTTGAGGGGTCCCATGTAACAGATATGACTTTCTTGGTAGTTTTCGCGACCCGATACCGGGCCATCAAAATAAATTACAGGTTGCAGGTCTTTTAACTATGAATAAACGTGACATTTTGCGCCTGAGCCTATTATTTTACGTTGTTGTTGTGGAATATTAGTTTTAACATCTTGGATTTAAAATAAATGGGTCACGAAGAGACAGTGTGAAAATTACCGGACCATGGCAGATTTTTTTTTATTATTTGGGAAACACTATTCTAAATAATGGTTACGGAACCCAAAGTGCGCGAGCCCGACTCGAACTTGGCCGGTTTTTTTTTAGATAATTTAATGCCTTTGATGATTTGTTACAGCTAATTTAAAGCTGTCATCATTGTAAAATCACATGACCTTAAAAAATCATTGAAATTAATGTCTAAAAGAAATAATATTATTCTTGCAAGGACAGTGACTCTACGAGGTCAATTATTGATTTCTGCATAAGTACTTAGACATATATAGTTTATGTATGTTATAAGCACTTCCATACAATTTTTATTGCCTAAAAAACTGCGAGAAGCACAACTTGACCCCAAAGGTTGGGCAATATTTCAAATCACACATCGCCAGTAAACACTAGGTTGTTGTTCAAAAGTATCAATGGGTGTTTTTCAATACATACATACATAGTCAGCCTATAATGTTCCCAGTGCTGGGACACAGGCCTCTCTGGTAGAGAGCGTGGCGTAATTCACAACGCGAGCCCGCGTACGGTTTGGTTGATGTCAGAAGTTTTCGAATTATTTGTTCTAGGTAGATATGAGCGCCGCGCCGGCGCGCCGCCGCCGCTGTGATTTTCCCCGCGCCGCCGCCGCCGTCGACAGGCATCGGCGCGCCGAACCCGAGCGGGCGGCGTTCAGTTTAATCTAACACGCTGATCAAACCGAACGCACGAGAATAAATGCTGGCAAAATGGCGGCACTAGATGTAGACGTTTATAAAACGATACTGTTTGACATTACAATTTCTGTGTTGTCCAAGTTATCAGCAAACAAACACAGTTTTTGTAGGACCTATTTTGGTCAGTTGGTTGTTTATATTAGGGAAAAAAACGAACAGATGATGAGCACTCATCAAGGGTTCTTTTTTTTAGCGTGGTAAAATCATCAAATGAGTCTTCCCACCACGGGCAGGGTGGGAGGGACTCTCAGACTCATACTGACTTCCACGGTGTCCATCAATAGCCCTTTATATCCCGGCAGGCTTTGGCCTTCTAGAGGGGGGCCCCGTCATCATACTGATGCTCTTTGAGACGCGCGTGGAACACAACGCGCCGACGACCCGGGCATGGTCCGTAGTCGGACAGCGAGTTGCCCTGCACTCGCCGCCCTCGCCTACGGTGGCGGAAGATCGTCTTGCGATGTCCGTTGCCGTGGGTGTCCACCACTGCGGCTGGGACGGAGAGAACGCTGTATTCTCCCTCACGCGGCCCGCCTCCGCTTTCGCGAGCATGACTGCCTCGCAGATGCAGCATGGTCGCGACCAATGCCGGGGTCCGAGAGGTCTCCGCCTATCGCCGCCGTGAGGACACGTCGGTGCTCTGCCCAAGCGAGGTAGTTTTGCACCGTATGCTCTACACTGTCCTCCGGGCGATCCTCGCAGCGGTGACACCCAGGCGTTTCCTCCTTCCTCATCAGACACAGGTTCCTCCCGAAACTTCCGTTTCCGGTGAGGACCTGCGTCTGAGGTAGGTCAGGATCCCGTGACGCCTATCCAGCCGCTCCCCGGTCTTACTGCCACGATTGCGGCGTGCCCGGACGTCGGTTCCGACAGTCGTCCCTCCATACTGCCCTGAGATCGCGCCGGAGCTCTTCCCTCCGCGCCTCGACTTCTCGAGGCAGCGGGTATACGACCCGGCGCTGCGCCACCAGGCCACAGATTACCAGATAATGCACTCCATGTACTTACACGCGCTAACTACCTACCGGCCGCCGGTCCGTAGAAAGACCTTAGCGCAGCGGGTTGTCAATAGCCGCGCGACGCGCACGTACGCATATTTCGGTCGAATTAATGTTAGTTTTGAAATACTAAGATAATATGGTTGAAGAGATAAAAACTATTTTTTACGGTTTTCCTCGTGGAGGTTTTTTTTTTGTTATGAAAAAATGTACTTACGCGAAAAGGTAATGAATATTGAAATGTAATGTAACGACAACATTAATTATTTAATACTGTCGTTTAATATAAAGTTGTAGGTAAGTAGGTACATTTTTCATCGACGATCTTACGTTTCGATTATTTTTAACGAACCCACGACACAGGAGAAATTTCTGGTGTTAGACAATTTAAAAAAAAAAAAACAGTTTATTTCTTTTTATAAGTGTATATTTTTAATTTTCACTTGTTCCGTTGGCGGTCTGTAATAAAATCTTGATAAGTTGATAATTATATTTGACTTACTTCCCGGCTTCCGATTGAGCAGATGAACTCGTAATAATAGGTACAGCCGAGTTTCACTAACTCTTGCCATTACGAATTATCGAATGTTTAATAACAAAAGGAAAAAAAAATAAGATAAAAAAAACTGAATTATTAAGTGTTGATAAACAAACAAATTCGTACAAAAGTACCTAAGTGTACTGTGTCAAAAAAAACCCTAGGTACTAACATCATTGTCAACAGAGGCAGCCCTCGTATTTAGAATATCCACGCGGCGGCGCGCATCTTCAAAGCGAAACTTACTTTACGTTTGTATGGTTAAGGCACATTTTCGTTCGCAGCGTCTTTCGACTTGAAAGTGTAGGCTATTAAAGCGGTAGGTATTGAACATTTTGTATGGAGTGCGTTATATGTAATATGTGACCAGGCGCCATTCTAAACGCGCTGCAAGGTAGTCGCCTCCAGATCCCAGGGCAGCAATCGGGCAGATCCGGAGATTGACCGATTCGCCGGCGATCGTCCGGTATCCCCGAATCATACGGACAGTCAAGACCCTCTGGCATACTCATTAAGGCTTACAGTAAAAATATAGCCACCAGCAATTTTTAATGTTAATTTGGTTTTCCTTTTTTTAGTTTATCTTGCCAATTCAATTTGTCTCGTCAAAATTATAATAAATCTTTAATTATACGTAAAACATTGCTCTATTTCTTCTCTTAAATTAATTAATTATAGTAGTTAAATAAAAGTCACGCCGCGCCGCCGACGCCGCCGCCGCCGGCTCCAAAAAGTCGGCGCGCCGCCGCCGACTGATTGACCATAGGCGCTCATATCTAGTTCTAGGACATTTTTCTCACGATGTTTTCATTCACCGTTTTCAAAGAAGTGGTGAACTTACACAAAGTAATTCGCCTGTCTGGGTTTGAACCCACGACCTATAAATCGTAAGTCGGGCCTTTTACCACTGGGCCACCACTATATTATATATTATCTCAATTATAGATAATGTAATGTAATTATTATATCTCTGCGACGGGTAACGTTAATGAGATCTTTTATCTCATTTTTTTTCGTCTCAATGAGTAAACGCCTTATATTGTCGATCACCATTCACCGACCTAACAAACAAAACACCCATCACCATAATTTCGGCTCTACGTTTCCAGTAATAAGTCATCATTTGCAACAACGCACCTTGCGCAAGAGTTCATTTGTGAAGATTGATGGCTCACTTGAATCTTAGACATGTTATTTTCGCACAATTTTCGACACATTCGTAGTAATGATCTGTTTATTTAGTAGATACACTAAATGATTGATACGTATGGATAATCTACGAAAATGCTTGACAGTTTTTGATGCATTATTTTGTGGGAATCCGTGAATTAGGGCTCATAGCTTCAAAAAGACGAACGACGACGCGCGACAGCAGCCGTCTAGGCGTCGGGCTTTTGACACTTTGCTACCAACCGCCGCGCCTGCTTGACGGCTGCTGCCGATGCTTTGGCGTTACCCGCCGATGCTTTGACGGCTACCGTCGTCGTATCAAATCTGGTATCTAGGTACCTACTTATCAAAAAACAGAAATCACACTTCGAGCGACCTTAATTGGAATTATACCTAAACGGCTTTATTACAAAACGTGGTTTAACTTAGACCAAGCTTTAATTAATCAAAAATGAATTTTTGAATTTCGAACTTTATTTCTACTGTCGTAAAGTTATTAATACAAAAACCGAGTTTAGATTTCGGTCTAAGTTGTCAATGTGCATTTTAGAATTTTATAGCTGTTGGAATAAAGTTCGAAATTCAAAAAGTGATTTTTGATTTAAAGCTTGGCCACGTTTTGTAATAAAGCCGGAAAGGTTCTTTTGCTCAACTGTAGGTACCTTACTTCTAGAGGTACAATATGAGGCCGTCTTTTGTGGGTCGTGGGACTATTTTAGGACACCACGGTGACAGGTAAAGGGTAATTGAAGACACAGGGTGGTTTTTAGTTAGTCAGATACGACAGTCGCTTCCGCTCCATCCTAGTAACCTTATCACGAATTTTCTCTCTTATAATTCACAGCGTCTTTCCAGTATTTACAGCGTTTTTGTATGAAAAAATGGAACAGCGCCTCTGGTGTGCGATGAAAGAACAATTTTTTTCCATGAAAATTATCAATTTGAAATTTTCAAAGTTACAGTTTACTTTACGTCTCAAATACTGACAATTCTTGCAGTATTAAGGGTACTGTAACTTTGACAATTTCAAATTGACAATTTTCAAGGAAAAAATTAGTTCCTTCTTCGCACACCAGAGGCGCTGTTCCATTTTTTCATACAAGAAACGCTGTAAATACTGGAAAGACGCTGTAAAGTAAAATAGTGAAAATTCGTGCTAAGGGTACAGGGGTTCTACTCCAAAAATAAAAACTATGGGCCGAGGTACAGGTTGTACAATATTAATGTATCCACAATGAACGAACACCATCTATAAACTTCTTTTTTTTTGGGGTTACTGGGGTATCGGTTAACCGTGGCCAAGGAACGTAAAGGGATATTGAAAGACACCGCAGATTTTATCCAGTACAAATCTGACAGTCCCTCTCGCTCTGCCCTGGGTGGGAGGACACATTTGATGATTTTACCACTAGAGAAAAAAGCTCGCGACTAAAAACAAATACAGAATAGAGTGAGAATCATTAAATTATGAGACTGATGAAAAGTCAAAGACAAAACGCAAGTCTTTTTTTGGGTGTTAACTGATTTGTTTGGTGACAGTTAACATAATTTGTAGTGTCAATACAACCTTGAGCAGTTGCATCAAAAAATTGTGCAAAAAGGTCAAATTGTTTTGTAAGTTCTTTCAGGGATTTAAGGTTTGAGAAATTACTCTCTTTAAAAAAAAATCATTATTAGTTTTAACATTACAAGATCGATGTTGCAGGGAATTTAATTTTCAAAGTAAAATAATCTCTGTTTTTCTGTGCTACCAATAGTTTACCAGATCATTTGCACCCCTTTTTCAAGATAAAGATGGCGGCGAAAGACAAGGGTTGCAATTGCAACTTCACAAACTTGAACTAAACTTAACTTTGGCTCTTTGGTCGTTTGATCCCGCTCAGGCGGGACCAGTGCCGTATTATCCATAAAGCACTTTAGGCCAGTGCCTGATGTGATGACCTGGGGCCCAGCACACCCGCTTAAAAAATGAAAAAAGGGGATTGTGTGGTTTTATGAAACCACGGTAAAATTAAACCTTTTTTCCACATTATATGGTAAAAGCCCCCATTATATGGTAAAAGCCCCCATCATATGGTAAAAGCCCCCATCATTGACACTTCAAGAGTGACAGTGAATATCTGAATTTTTTACTTGTATTAAAATAAATCAAACTATTTTTTTTTTTTTTTTTGGAAGGTGTATAGGCCCTTTGCGATGTGATGATAAAATGCAAATATATGTAATGACTTTACTTTCATTCTTTTTCGTAATGTAGACAGTAATTTCCAAATTGCGTTGTTGTGGTATGTAAAAGAGAGGGCCCGAAACGAGCTGTGCCTAGGTGCCCCGAGATGGTTAATCCGGCCCTGGGCGGGACCCGCGGGCCTAAACGACCTAATGCGATCTTGAATCGGTCGATAACCCCCTCCACGTCTAAGAAAAGAAATAGCCCCAAAAAAAATAAAAAGTATTTCTATGGATATTTCGGCATTGTTTTGAGCCCCATAATCATTGATAAACTGATTCAGAGTCATAGATATACTGAATCTGTTCCCGATACGGAACTTTTTGGTATTTAATACTCAACCAATCTGAACTTGCTTATAAAAATTAACCCGAAATGGTGTAGGCACTTGCATCAAGTGAAATAAATGAAACATTTAATAAAATATACATTTATAATGTCACTAGAATATGTGGCTCTCAAAAATCATATACTTAATAACGCAATCACGATCAGTATCAGAATCTATTAATTTAGTACTAAGAATTACTAGGAATTTGTAACGACGTACTCATTTTTCTTTTTCATATGTCGTTCGTTTTAGTGATGTGAAATAAAGTAATCGATGGTATTGCTGAGGTACAGTTGTAATTTGTTTAAATCCATGGTAGGTATGGCATAATATGATTTAGAAACACATAAACTTTCAGTGAAAAGTTGATACTTTTTTAGGGTAGGTATTATAAACTTCAAACTTATTTTATACTATCTATCTAAAAAATATTGATGGAAGAATAATCAGAAAATAATGAGTTGGGCTCAAAGTATTTTTTTCCATTGGGCTTTATAAGAAATCTAAATTATGACATTGCTGTCTTATTTCACACACTTGTGGAACAAAAGCTTACCCTTTAGAAGAGCTATCAGTTTGGTAGAAGTCAAGTGACATCTACTTACCTCTTCAAAAGTTATTGCCAAGTTTCTCTTGAAGCCTCAAAACATAAACCCAACAAAGATGAACTACGAGTATATCTCAACATAATTATGCCAAACAGTGCCGGAGGAATTATTAGGAAGTCTTCATACAAAAAAATCCTCATTGATCGGACTATACATCCAGTGCGGGAGAAATTTAATGATCGCTCCGAAAAAAAGTTTCCTTAGTAAGTAGAAGTTTCGAGCTCAGGAAGGTCAGCTGTTTGCTTGGAAGCCATCGTGGTAGATTGTCCACTCCTTATATCATTAAAAACGAAAACTATTATATTATAATAATGGGATAATTAGTTTTTCATAACAAGTACACCGATAAAATAGGAGTTGACCGCTCAATGCTTCTAACTTTAACGTTAACATAAAAAATGCTTTTAATTTTTTTGTGATTTTTTGCATATTATTATTCTTACATTATTATAATTATGTTTTATGTTATGATTTTAATTTTTAATTTAGAAATTCTGTTGGACACAACACGTATCGGACCGATTCTTGTCATTCCCCTCTCTATGACATTATTATGCCAACACTCCAACAGATCATATATTATAACCATAATATTTCAAAGGATAGGAAATAATCATAGCGGAAGAAACGTAATAACGACGTAGGTACTTAACATGTGCTATTTGGGTACCATTTAACACTTTTAACACAAAAGCTTTGTTTTGTTTTCAATACTTTCGTTTTCTACGTGTGTTGTAATAACGTGTAAACAATGTTTTATTACGCGGTAGGTAACCACGGAACAATTGAATGACTAAACTTTGAAAAAACAACAACATATACGACTGATGTATGTTTTAAGTTTTTAAAGATTCGATAAAGAAAGAGAAATATTCTAGAAGATTAATTATAGTTTTGCTTGTATTTATTTTTAATACCTATTTGCTAACCGTTTCATTCATAAATAAAAGCTATCCTTTGCATCCCTAAATCTAGAAAAAAAAAGCACTGTAAAAACTTTTAAAAACTCACCTTCGAAATTCTTCTTTCAAAAACTAGTTAAACACCGAAGAGAAAAACTATAAAAAAAAACAAGAAACTATTATAAATAAAATAAATCACAGCACTAGATATCACTTTCCGAAGTAGCGACGAAAAAAAACTCACGTTCGAAAATATATTTGAAAAAACCGCGGCAAAAATTCGAAAAATTGAATGCGATTAGAGTCTTCCACTCTATAGAGGCAAATGCACGCGTGCGAACCATAGACCACGCTTATAACGCTCTCCCATACATAGGCACCATTTTATGACGACCCCGCCATGCGAACTTTCACCCAACGACATTAGACCACTGTACATTGGATACGTATACTTCTTTTCCTAGACCCATTCGATAGAAATGCAAGTTTAACATGTTAGGTCTTTATAAAATGGTTGGTTTCTGACTTCTGCCGATTCCGGGGGGTATTACCAGTTACCAACCAAATTAATGAAGATCCGACAATTAGAATAAACGCATTATGTCGGCACTGAGCACTTGCGTAAAATAAGACAATAAGACCGAATGAAGGCTATTTCTATTCAAATGTCTTTAAAATTAGCGTCCAAAAGATTTCGCAGTGACTGACGTTTATTTAGTGGGGTTCTAAATCGTATAGACGCTTCGATCTGATATGGTTTTTTGTACAGAAGGTGACACAACCTCTTTTGTAAGTTAGGTACAAGAAGTAATTGTTAGTCTGTGCCTTTATCTTTTATGTCGACATCTATTTTATTTCAGTAATGAGTTCTGAACCCAGGGCAGGACGGCCAGGACAATTCAATAGCTCTTTACTTTTCGGGGACACGATCACCTGATATTACCAGTTCCGCAACCCGACAGGCTTATTGGCCCTTTAACCGTCAGTGTCTACATCCATGGGGTCTAAATATAGCCCATATTTTGTTACACAGTTGACATCAATAACCCGTCCTATATTATACAGGACATTTAATTATTTATTTAAGGGTCACTTCAGCAACACAAACATGGTTATTTTACATTTTATAGGTCATAGTCTAGTGTTAGTCTCAATAATAGACGTGCACAACATTTACATAAAAATAAAATTCACATACAAAAATAATTTTCTAAATTAATTAGTTTGCTGTTTTAAGACAGCAAATTAAACAAGATACAATATCAATAAATTAAATACGGAATGCCAAAAAAATGAGAAATTAAACCGAGATCAATAATGCAATAATATTTCAAAATTAACTAATTAATTGGATATGTACAATGATGACAAAATACACAACAGGTAATATAAATCACAAATTACAATTCAATTACAATATAGTGTCCCTTTCCTTTCCAACAACTTTTGTTTGAGCCGAGTGGGGTGGTCATGAAAAAGTATTACACCAAGCACTTAGGACATGAACTCTGGCAAAAGTGGGTGTAATATTTATACTGTGGTACTACTAATAGTAAACCCACATTTTGTAGCGGTTGATACGTTTGTGGTTGAGTAGAGGTGCGTATAAATACACCTCCGGCTAAAAAACGTTACAGCACACGTTTTTAAGAATCATCTTGTTTTCTAATATTGAAGTAATAAAAATGGCAAAGTTCACTGCATCATGTATGAATAGAGAAGCCTATCGCTTATATTATGTAAGATCTGCGTAAGAATATAATTGGCTCCAACTGTTTATCACATTCGCGTGGATTTTTGTGGTTCGAAGTTAATGGAGACTAAAATGCCATCAATGAATGTAGGGCCGTTTTTACCATAGACCCCAGTCAAGGAGTGCTAAGACAGGAAACCTCCACGTGCGCCAGTGGACTGGAGTTCCCTCTCGGATACGTCCGGGGGGAAAACCAGTTTTTCGGACCGGTGCACCCTGGGATGCGGGCAAAAACTCTTCCTTAGGCACCGTGTGCCTAAGGGGTCTCTTAGCCCGTATGCAAATAGCCTGTCATGTGGACGCTCCAACGCGTGTCCCTCTGATCAGCAGAGGGCGCAGCGGCGGAGCGGGCTTGCGGACGGTGAGTAATGGGTAGCTCGCCGTCCGACCAAGGACTAAGCCCGGGTCTGTGGCGCGTCGTGTTTCGCGCCAGATGCCTGCTGGGGTCGTGGGTTTTTTCTTAACCCGGGATACCGTGGCCCCGGAACGTAAAGGGCATCTGAAGGAACACGGGTGGATTTTAGTCAGTAAGAGTCTGACAGTCCCTTCTGCCCCACCCAGGGCAGGAGGACTCATTTGATGATTTTGCCACTTAAAAAAAAAATAAGACCCCAGTCAAAGTACATTGGGCACACCCTAATCCCTATTATATATTCTGTGGCACACCTCAACTGGTCTATGGCGATGATGCTGAGCAAGAAGATCTCATCTTATACTAACATTTACATGAGCACCGTAGAAGAAATCACCCAATATGATCCATTTCCTTTCATACAACAAAGTGTATCATTTTGAATGTTTAACACAGGTATTACTCAACATTTCGCTTCGTTGAACAGTGGTGCTAACGGACCGACTTACGCGTCGTAGGTCGTGGTTTCGGACCCACGTCTAACGCATAGCTTTGTGGTTATTATATTTATCACCGTTTTTCTATTCCAGTGCACAACTGCAATTTGACCCACGCAAGAAATATTTTTAAGGGTTAATTTATACTAGCGCAGAGTCGAAGCGCATCGAAGCGTCTTTCTAAAACTGAACATAACAATTTCAACCTTAGCTCCATAGCGTAACGCACATATTAGGCGACGATTACACGTAAGGTATTTACTGTGATCCATCAGTAAATAATGACGTATCGTGGTATTTAATTAACGTGTAACCTAATGTATTGATGTATGTCATTATTTATTCATGGATTTCTAGATTTCTTGATTCTGTATTGATGATCCGTCGGATTATGATAAATATTGATCGTGTAGCCTCGCGTCAATATTTATCACGTCAGTACGCGTTACGCTAGCAATGGAGGAGGACGACTTTTTGGATCTTGTGGCGGCGACGGACGCACCGTCGTTGTCGCCGCCCCGCACCCTCTCGAAACTTCTAAAGATCAGGAAGTTTTAAAAGAATTTATCCTAAATTTAAAAGTATTGCCAGAGATATGGGATAGTTCTTCAAAAGATTACAAAAATTTAATAAAAAAAGGAGAAGCACTAGGTAATGCAAAGTTAACGCTAATTTTACTCTCGGGGTAATAGATTTTCTCATCACGGTATCTTTTTTGGTTAAAAAAGTTGTTGCTATTGTCAGAAGTTCTTCAAAGCAGGGTTCAGGCATTCGAAAATAATTCTCGTAATCATCCATTTCACCATGTAATTTAATTTCTGCCGTTAAATTCAAATGTGTGTACCTTTCCCTTTGTTGTAACCAATTCTTTGCCCATCGCTTTCGCTTGACCTTTTTATTTATACTAAGTGCTAAAATAATAGCCACGCAACCTTTAATTTTCAGCTCTGTTGCCATTTTAGACGTTTAAACAGCAGGAGACCGAACACAATACTGACGTAATAAATATTGAACGTGTAGGTTGGTGTATTAATCCATCAGTAAAAACTGAAATCCATCAATCAATAAATACTATACTGACGGATCACAGTAAATACCTTACGTGTAACCGTCGCCTTACTTCTGAGATTTTAAAAAGTAGCGCGCATTCTTCAGAATTCGCGCGTCTGCGCGTGAACAACGCTGATCGTGAATTGTGCGGCTTCGCTTTAGGGTCGATTTATACTAGCGCAGAGTCGAAGCGCATCGAAGCGTCTTTCTAAAACTGAACATAACAATTTCAACCTTAGCTCCATAGCGTAACGCACATATTACTTCTGAGATTTTAAAAAGTAGCACGCATTCTTCAGAATTCGCGCGACTGCGCGTGAACAACGCTGATCGTGAATCGTGCGGCTTCGGCGCTAGTATAAATTGACCCTAAGGCTTAGGGTCTGGTCACTGCAAGACGCGACGCGAGGCGCTGACGCGTGACCTCTCTATTGAAATGTACGCGCAGCGTCACATCTCAGTGTGAATTGACTCTAAGGGTGCTCCCACATCTAACGACGCGGATTCGGATTTTTCCGTAGCCCTTTCTCTTTCTGTCGCTTAGAAATGCCACTTGCTAGACCGAGACAATGCGATAGCACGCGGCCACCTTGAAGATTCCGTCGCATGCGATCGCATTATGCTTTCTGTCTCGGTCTAGCAAATGGCAGTTCTAAGCGACAGAAAGAGAAAGGGCGACGGAAAAATCCAAATCCGCGTCGTTAGATGTGGGAGCACCCTAACTCCGTATGACCACGAACTCCAACATGATTATGCTTCGCATATTTTAGCCATAGAAAAAATAGCTTTTCATAAAATTTCAACACAATCATCATAAATTACTTTCGATTACCTTTCCGCTGTGTTGCATTTCGAGGGTTATATTCGTATGTATTTAAATGCAGATGAGAGATGAGATCATTGAGGAAATATATTAATTACGATGCTGCAATATTGAAGGTGACTGTGGTTGTTTCGTCGAAGATCTATTGACCTGAGATTCGGAATCTGAAAGCATAATCAATTTTAATTAATTATCCATATACGTTATACAAGTACCTACATTATTTATATTGTGAAAAAAAAAATTCGTACCACCTTTTACGGACGGAGGAATGTCACAGATAAAGTTTATAGTCTATGCACAGAAAAGCAGTGTAGAAAGCTTTTAATATTTATTTTATGAATATGCTGAGAAATACAGAACTAACAAAAAGTAAAATTATCCACATACCCATAATAACACAGACTGACATTTTTTTTTTTTTGTGGTTACTTGCTCTTTTATCGCACCTCTCAACTTTTGGTGTGCTTTTGGTCAAAAATTCAGTGTGCCAATGCATACTCGGTCCTACTGTTTTATTGCATATAGAACCAGCAAAAGCGGTATTTTATTAGAATTCCTGTAGTTTCTGTCCTCATAGAAAAATAGTAAATTTATTTGTCTTCACTTGATTCGTCAGTAGCTTCACTATCCTACATAATATCGCAAACCCCATTACTTTCCCTAACTCTACCCCATTATCTCCTGTATCGTGAGTGAGGATTCACCTGGGCTGCATCCCATAAGACTGGAAGCCAGCCCAGTTGGGGAAGAGATGATAACAATGATGGTTTTATTTTTTATGGTGGTAAAATCCATCAAATGAGTCCTCCCACCCAGGGTAGAGCAGGAAGGACTGTCAGACTTGTACTGACTAAAATCCACGGTGTCCTTCAATAGTCCTTTACGTTGCAGGGTCACGGTAGCTGTTTAGTCCCGCGACCCTGGCAACAGGCTTTGGCCCTCTAAGGCCCCATCATTGTGCTGATACTCTTTGAGGTGCATGTGGAACACAACGCGCCGTCGACCCGGGCATGTTCCATGGTCACACAGCGAGTCGCCCATTACTCGCCGCTCGCATGCCCGTAACAATGATGGTAGCATTCCTTTTAGTTCATTGACATTATTTAAGTTACATTTTGGGATTGCATTATTTTGTCAAAGGCCAGGAAGATAATGTATTAAAGTAAAATCCAACTTTGGGATTTGCAACTCGCGCCCAGCCGCCATCTTGAAAAAGGGGTGCGGATGGTATTTTTCTGGCATATTATTGGTCGCACTGAAAATATTGTAGAGACATTTATTGTTGAAAAAACCTTTAAAAAATTCAACATTTCAATGGACTATTTTTTAATAAATCTGCGACGTTTAATCTCTTTGTATTAGCTCATTGAGTAAGTGAATAAGTTTGGGTACATGAGCTGAACTTATGTAACACAAGAAGAAACAGTAAATGAGGCTGATGTTAACGTATTTACTTTTTTTATGGCTTGTTAAGTTTTAGAGTTTTAGATGTAGATTAGTAAGTTTTATGTAAGTTAAGATAATTGTATTTTGCTAAATAAATTGGCCAAAGACTTAGCATTGTCCGATGGCAGTAGGATCGCAATTCGTCCGCGTTTCCCCGGATTTGTCCTAGATTAGAGGGCATCCGGGGAGCGAGCGTCCTCGGAAGGGCTTCATTAATGTAGTCCGGGTTTAATTTAATTTCTTGGACCGCCAGCCACCCGCGACACACGCACACGTCCCCGTTCTCCCACCCCTCCCGACGCAGTTGCTACGGTGCTTACATACTTAGGTACTCATGTCCGGGTTCTGGGCTCTAAAATCCGGGGTTTTCACGCGTCTTGTCCTAGTTTCCTAATTTTTAGAGATGGCAACCCTAGATAACAGTCTTCAGGGCTGCGTTTAAATCCTTTATCCAGTTTAAATTTATACTGACTAAATGTCAATCACCCCGTTTAAGTACGAGTATATCGCGACTCGCGAGGTGAAAAATGAAGCTAACTAAAATTTAAACTTCCCCGTTTACGGTCGTCCGCTGGTATAAGTTTTTACTAAATGGAATAAATTTTGCGACCTTTTTACTTCGCAAAGTTTTATCCTGCTGTCAGACTGACATTAAGTTTTGTTGTTTTGCTTGTTTTCTTCGTTCACTGGTTTTGCTCGATTCGCGCCGTAAAAATGAATACTATTTTTATTTTAGAGAGTAAATATTATTGGTGGATTATGGATTTATATTAAACCGGCCAATTGATTATTTGTTCAATAAACTGAGCTGTCAATTGAATTTGACAACTAACATTGATTGACAGAAACTTATGACTCCGTTCAGCGAACCCTCGCTAGTTTAATATTTACCGGCGAAAATATCGCCGGAAGATTTAAACGCACCCCTGAGCACGTTGACAGATGACAGTGATGCGGAATACTTGGTGAAATTTGAATTGTGTTTTTAATTGTAGTCTCTTTTGAGGATTCCGTACGTCCGAATGAACAAACAGAACCCTAAGATCACGCTCTTCGCATTCTTTTTTTGTTAACATTTATTTTCATTTGTAATATTTGCAGGTTTTTAATTTTTATTTTGCCTAGTACCTAAGTAATTGAGATCCTAATTATGTAACTACCTAGTTAAATCATTACTTCAGAGCTTTTAAAAATCTAAACAAAATGATTAAAATTTAAATTTTGTTAGGTTTCCGAGCCTATAAAATGTATTTTTCTGAGCAAAATATTTTGGTATTATTGGTTATTTGTGTCAAATCATGATTGAACTTTGACCACAGAACGTCCACTATAATTATTATTTATAAAGAAAAAAATCATGGGTATTGTACTTTATATAACAGGTCATATTACACAATGTTTTAGATCTGCAGATGCATAATATTAAATACTAAGATGAATAGCTATATTTGTATATACAATTATGTATGTATATGTTGTACACATGCTGCGTAAACACTTTCATTTTTACCAAGAATGATAATTTCGTTTTGCACATTTGTGTAGACTTTTAAATGCTAATAGCTTATTATTGTTGGCTGTTTCGTGGTTCATATAATAATTTTAAGAACAGTATTAGTAAAGTAAGTTGGTAAGATGCCTAGAACTTACAATAAAATTATTACTAAGAACTCGGATCGCCCGCCCGTCGAAGAAAATAATAGTATACTTACTCTAAAGGCCTACGCAGACCGGGAAGGCATTTTTTTTTTTTTTTTTAGCGTGGTAAAATCATCAAATGAGTCCTCCAACCCCGGGCAGGGCGGGAGGGACTGTCAGACTTCTACTGACTAAAATCCACGGTGTCCTTCATAGCCTGTTACGTTCCGGGGTTACGGTAAGGGAATAATCCCGCGACCCCGGCAGGCTTTGGCCCTCTGAGAGGGGGGCCCCGTCATTATGCTGACGCTCTTTGAGGCGCGCGTGGACACAACGCGCCGTCGACCCGGGCATGGTCCTTGGTCGGGCAGCGAGTTGCCCTTTACTCGCTGCCCGCATGCCCGCGCCTACGGTGGCCGGAGATCGTCGCGCGACGTCCGTCGCCGTGGGCGTCCTACACCGCGGTTGGGGCGGAGGGAGGACTCTGTCCTCTCTCGCTCGCGGCGCGCCTCCTCCTTCGCGAGCATTACTGCTTCGCAGAAGGAGGCGACCGCTTCCCACTCCGTCTCGCCCCGCAGCATGGCCGAAACCAATGCCGGGCGCGAGAGGTCTCCGCCTATCGCAGCCGTGAGGACACGTCGGTGCACTGCCCAAGCTGGGCAGTCCTGCACCGTATGCTCCACCGTGTCCTCCGGGCGATCTTCGCAGTAGACCGGGAAGGCATGGCAAGGGATTTTAGTTTTTACTAATGGACATTCAACCGTACTGTTACAGAAATACGACATAAATTGCTATGCTTTAAAATGAGGCATTGAAAGGGCACGGCATTAAAAGATGCGCAACAGCCGTATGGCCGTGGCTTACTGCGGTAAGCAACAACATGCCACGGACTCTGGCGCTCGTAGTTATAAACTGCGGGTTGCGGCGCGGAGGTAGGGAAGCGCATATGCACACCCGTTGTGCACACCATTTACCTCTTCATCTGCAATAATCGATATCGATCAACACCAAAACTCAATCTACGATTTTAAAACTAGGGTATCTAAGCGGCCAGTGTGCACTGACTCACGGCAAAATCCCTTGCCATGCCGTCCCGGTCTTTGTAGGCCTTAAGAGGAAACAGCACGGCCGTTTTTCCATGCAAACGTAGTCCCCTGTTTTCTCCCTGGATAATGCCAGTAGAGCAATAATTTTTTTACAAAAAATCTATGACCATTATTGGCATGTCTCTATGTTTTCCTTTTTCCCATAAATTAATTATGAAAAGAGATATGAACATTCAAAATCCTAAAAAAATGGCCAGATTTTCCGCTGTGTTCAAATAATCAGTAAACAAATTTGACGAAATTATATAAAAAAGGAAAACATAGGAACACGGCCATTGCCTTTCTTTTTTTTTAAAGGAAAAAGTAGTGAAATCGGTTAAGTTTTGGAGGAGTAATCAGGGGACTACGAATCGTTGATTTTGTGCCATTTTTAAGGTATTTTCGGTCCAAGCTGCAGTTGTCTCCTTCGCGCTCTGTAATTCTGTTGTGGGCACTGTGCGACAGCAATAGATTTTACAAATACCTATTTTTCAATTCTCCAGCCCTTGCTGTTTCCTCTTGTGTTCAAAATCTTTTGCCGTGATCCTGCCAAGTAGCGATCGAAAATCGACCGTCAAAAATCAAAGCCCCTTCGCACACTAGGCGACAAGTCTCCGATACCTTACAACTTTGGTACACTTATCCTTATGACTGATGGCCTGTTGGTCTAGTGGTTAGTGACCCTGACTGCTATGCCGGAGGTCGAGTGGGAGGTTCGATTCCCACCCCGGACAAATGTTAGTGTGATGACCACGATCATTTTGTTCTGTGTCTGGGTGTAACTTATCTTTAATTTTTATGTATTTGGAAATATGTCTCGTAAGTGTGTTTATCAGTTGTCTAGTACCCATAACACAAGCTCTGCTTAGCTTGGGACTAGATGGCGTTGTGTGATAGTTGTGGAAATTGGAATATTATATCATTTATTATATTATTATACTCTTTATTTATTTTTACACTTATTAATTAAATTTTTAAATATTTTTATAAAAAACAAACAAAAAACATTTAAAAATATAAAAAATAGCAGTCCACCAGCATCGGGAACAGGGTCCGGGCTGCCGGTGGTCAGGGCTCTTGAGAGAGGAACCTCCTAACAATACGCGCCGTGTCCAAGAGTACTGCCTTCTGAATCAAGCGCTTGATATTATTATAATTATTATATTATCCAGGTCTCCAGGAGTCTATCGCAATACACATCCATAGAGCTTCATACACAAAATGCTGAAATTCAGCTGCATTTAGTTCTACTGGAAGCCGCCATATACACATAGTTGGGAAAAGGCTAGGCAGATGATAAGTACTTTTAAAGATGATTCATATTAATTTAATTTTCTTTTTGTGATAATAATAGAAATTCCAATTATAATGCTTCACTTACTGTGTGTTATCATATTATTTTTGGACGGACTGTAAAAGCCATTAAATAGTGATAAAATCGTAAGCGCTTATTATTAAATTAAATGTAATATTACGTAATTGGTAATGCACTTAAGAAAAATAGAAAATATATTTTTATTTAGTAGCTAATTTTAAATTCTATTTGAGGTCTTATTGAACTCATATCAGTATTTCTTATTTAGGTTATTTAAAAAAAAAAGTGAAAGACGGTCGAAACGCAACCATAGATTATTTAAAATTTTGATAATTTATTTTTTTACGTTTTCATAAAACTTCTCATAATTATAGGACATAAATAGGGGCACAGCTACAGAGTTGAGTTTTTGTGTAAATTATCTGCCCCTTTAAATACTATGCAAAAATAATCTATAAGCTTGGAAGTATATCAATCAGTTTTATTGTATTACCCAAGTACAGTTTGTGGAGTACATCCACATTCATCTCTGGGATGTGGGGTTTTAAGAAAGAATCTCTTGACAACTCGGACCTTGTCAAAAAATACTATACTTTAAATTATTTTTTATTTTTTTTCTAATCAGGAGAAGAATTGCCAAGTGGAGGTAAAATGTAAAAAAAAAAGTAAAACAGGCTATCCATTTTGTAACACGTACGGTAAGTACGACGAAAAATCACTTAATTCCGTTTCTACTGATCTTCTATTATAATGTTACTAATTAACATTATAATGTACATTAAATATTCCAGTTAATTTTCTCTGCAATTTATGGTCACATATTTTGTAATTTGAACTAATGTGCAACAATGCATAAAAGTTCTTTTTTTTTTCAAAATATTTAAAGAAGGTGGGTTCCGTCATCTTTGATTTTTTATTATAGCCAAAATTCCTCTTTGCCACTTTGTGTGGCAACGTTTAACCTCTGGACAAGGTAAAAGCAGCGTCAAATAATAGTGCATATACAACCTGTAACATAATTAACGCACATCCTGAAATTAGTTTGTTCAGAATCGTTTACTGAATCGATTTCTATATTTTTTATTAAAGATAATTAAAACTACGGAAATTATAGTCACATTACCCCTGTACAGTCAAAACAAACTAAGATAGACCGTAAATCAAGGCAACAAGACATAAAAGTGCAATTCTATTTGTAACTAGCTGACCCGTGCCCACTTCGTTGGGCATTAATATTTTAACTTGTGATGAAATTATGAGTGTGGTTCGGTTAATACTTAGTGCTTTTTTTTATGTGATAAAGTCATCAAATGAGTCCTCCCGCCCTGGGTGGGGCGGAAGGGACTGTCAGACTCTTACTGACTAAAATCCACCAGTGTTCCTTCCTATTCCCTTTACGTTCCGGGGCCACGGTATCCTGGGTTAAGAAAAACCCGCGACCCCAGCAGGCATTTGGCGCGAAACACGACGCGCCACCGACCCGGGCTTGGTCCTTGGTCGCACGGCGAGCTACCCATGACTCACCGTCCCCAAGCCCGCTCCGCCGCTGTGCCCTCTGCTAATCAGAGGGACATGCGTTGGAGCGTCCACACGACAGTCTATTTGCATACGGGCAAAGAGACCCCTTAGGCACACAGTGCCTAAGGAAGAGTTTTTGCCCGCATCCCAGGGTGCACCGGCCCGGAAAACTGGTCTTCTCCCCGGACGTATCCGAGAGGGAACTCCAGCCCACGGGCGCACGTGGAGGTTTCCTGACATAGCACCCCAGTACTTAGTGCTATGATTTTTTTTTCCTGTCTGCCAAAAGGAGGGTTTTGTTCATACGTAATTGCACAACGCCATCTGTAGGTAAATAGATAAAACGTGCGTACAAAGCGTGTTCTAACGCGGTTCGTGAATGGACGGCGGCATTTTGCGATTTAGTAATTTTATGTTATCTTCGAAACTATTTAACCAATTGACATACTTTTTTGTGGAAATCATATCTCTATGATGTTATTGTGATCAAAATAATATTTTTTTCGATAAGGTTTAGTGTTTTGTTGTGTAAAAAATCGTCCAAAGGCAAGTACATCAAAAAAAACTTTTTTTAACTCATAAAAGCTGCTATATCTGCTAAAATATTAAAGATAAAAATATGGTGTCGCGGACTTTATTGTAGAACTATTCAAAGCGGACATTTTTGCCATACATTGTTTTCAATTATATACAACTGTTAAGGCAGCGCATGCTAATAACTGTGTTGGAAGAGCAATTTTTTTCCGCCCGGCTTGATAAAAATTGAGATATTTCGGCTAATATGCATGATATCTTTATAATTTATAGCCTATAGCACTCACGGATAATGTAGCTTTCTACCAATGAAACAATTTTTAAAATCGGTTCATTACTTCCGGAGATTACCCCCTACATACAAACTTACAAACTTACAAACTTACAAACAAATGTTACCTCTTTATAATATTAGTATAGATAATACAAATTCCGTCATTCAATATAAAATAAAGAAAAAAACCTTACTGCAAAATAACGAATTTAGTTAATAATAACAATGCATTTACATGTTAAATTAAAAATTTAATTTATGTATTATGATTATAACATAATATTCTAATTAGGGTGTCTGAGGGTGTGCGTTAATTACGTTACATGTTGTATATAATAATATTTTCATTAGTAATTCATTTACCTACCTAGCCTTTACAATGCATCGTCTTCCCATAAGGGAAGGATATAAGGGCACTTATTTATATATATACCATTTTATTGAGGGTAGATCACCTTACAAATTAAAAATCGTGATGGCTATTCTTGGCATTTTTTTCGGTTTCTTGACACAAGTTTTACCTGCGCCAACCAGTCCCCTTAGCAGGAATTTTCACTCTTTTACTTTACATTATTTACAGCGTTTTTGTATGAAAAAATGCAACAACGCCTCTGGTGTGCGAAGAAGGAACTATTTTTTTCCTTGAAAATTGTCAATTTGAAATTGTCAAAGTTCCAGTTTACTTTACGTCTCAAATACTGAAAAGTCGTGCTAAGGGTACAGTACCGATCCCTTACCTAACTGCCTCTACCGACAAAACGTTTTATCGTAGCACCTACACCTAATGAGCATAGCAACTACGGATCCCTAAAAATTAACAGCAGAGCAATTTATGACTTTCTTTTCTAAATGTTCTATTGTATTATTTTAATTCCTGATTATTATTTACATAAATAATCTTAATTTTGAAATAAAATAAACGTCAAGGTATTTGTACCAAGTCATTTAAAATTGTATGTAAATTATGAGTTTTTCATTACGCTAACAAATATTAATATTAATAATTATTTATATTTAGAAAGTCTAGATTAATAACGAGAAAAAAAAACTTGACAGGTGTCAAAGGACACCCGGATGGAACGAAGTTACTGTATACACTCAACAAAAATAACCGTCGCGACTCCAGTCCACTCCGCTCCACTCCGCTCCACTCCGCTCCACTCCGCTCCACTCCGCTCCACTCCGCTCCACTCCGCTCCACTCCGCTCCACTCCACTCCACTCTTTGAGCTCTAGCACCCTTTCGCAACGCGCAATAAGGAACTTCGTTCCAAAAAGTGTCGTGACAACTTTTCGTAAGATTTTTTTCCGTCTAGCCCCCTTTCACAACACGCGATAAGGAACTTCGTTCCAAAATTAAACGTATCTTGATAACATTTTGGCTAATTTTGTATGATCTACAAGTAGTTATTCCGGGTCTAGGCATTTTTGTATGTGAGATCCTCAGATTAAAGAAACAGGCAGATAGAGCGCTTAGGCTGACCGCAGACTTGAGTCAAAACAGTTTTAAGACAGACTATTGCTTTACAAAAACCATGAAGATGCGCACACTTAAAACAAAACGTCTCATAGACAATATTGTCTAATAGACACAAGAACTGCACAGCGACAAGTCTGACACTGAACAGTTTTGTTTCAGGTGAGCGGCGCGGCGGCGTGTCGTAGACAAAACAGTTTTGTTTATGTTTTAAGGCAGACTTGTCTATGTGAGACAAGACTGTCTTAAAACAGTTGTGACTCAAGTCTGCGCTCAGCCTTAGAACACGCGAGTGAAACCACCAAAGCAAATACAAAATCAAAAGCTAATACAAACACGCGACAGTACCAAGCTACGCGTCGTACTGCTCGCACCACACGTCACACGTGATTTGTTATTGTACGCCAAAATGTGCCGTCTCGAGTCTTTAAATATTGTTCTCAAAAACAAATAAAAACAAGATGGAATATAATTCCACAAGTAACTCTTGTTGTTTAAATAATAAAAAAGTAGCTTCACCGCACACCGCACAGCGTTAAAACAGCGTGTAAACGGCGTTCGAAAAACAAGGGAATAAGAAATTCAGCTTTGTGAGTAGTGGTTGCGATGGCCTAGTGGTTAAGGCGTCTGGAGTAAATACCTATCCAGCAGGGTCGAACCCTGCTCGCAACTGAATTTTTCGTTTCCTTAAAAATATCTTCACGTATTTGCCTATTTCTTTGGTCTGAGGTAGGGTTGCCAGATCGATTCTTCCTGTTATCGGGATCAATAACCGATTTTTCGGGATTTTAGGGCTTTGGTCGGGAGAAATAAAAAAATATCAAATAATCGTTGATTTTTGCAAGTCAGTAGGTTTTGTATCAGCTAATCGCGATTTTGTCACCAAAAATACAGAATTTAAGAGTGGTAAGAGGTAGTAGTAGTATTTAAAAGTAACTACAAAGCCAGCTAACGCGATGACCAAACGATCGTCCATTTTTTTTCACTACTGCGTGGAAAACCTTTGTAATTTATAAAGTTCCACGCGCCAGTCCAAATTGCAGTCCAAACTCTTAAAATCACATTTACGCGCACAGTTCGGAACGTTTGTCTAGGTATGAAAGGTTCGTCAGTCCAAACCGTGAATGCATTTTTAATCGTATTTAGCACAACAGTTTGATCCTCAGTCCAAACTGTACAGATCTAACCGCGGTTTGGAACGCAGTCCAAGATACGCGGCCGGCTCGACTCGACTCAGATGGAATGCATTGCTATGTTTTTTCGCTCTGCGCCAAGCGCCCAAGTGGTTTGCAAGTTTCATTTGACGAAAATGTGAACTTAAAATTATCGAACTTGTTTGTCGGGAGATTATTTGCTTTGTCGGGAGTCGGGAGGTCATACAAAAAGTCGGGAGAATCCCGCCAATTCCCGACCGTCTGGCAACCCTAGTCTGAGGTGAGGTCATAATAATTATGTTTGTACCCATGATACAGGAGAAATTCCTATTGTGGGGCAAAGTTTAAAAAAAACTTCGTGTCTATTATCCTCGTATGCCACAACTCAGACGTAATTATCATTAAGTATGTCAGAGGTCAGTAACCTCGTAAGTAATAAAGTGCATTATTATTGCGTATACATCAAAGCGAACTCTATTAGATGAATGAAATAGACATTCATCTAACAAATTATCTTGCAATGAACCATTTTATTCATACACTAAAGAACCATTTTGTTTTGCATCAATCTTGTCGTCTAGACACTTTAGGCACTAAAGAATAGTCTTCTATTTTCGTTTACATACAATAGATTTTACAAAAGCTAAGTAAGTATATTAACTAAAGTGCAAGTTCATCATCATCAGCCTATAAGGGCGCTCCCTAACCGCGAGCATTCACCTGTAATGTAACGTTATAGATTCGAACATTCGAAAGCAATATTGAGCAATGACTTTATAATATCATTGATATTGAGCATCAAATTGCGCACTTTTATGTTACATTACAGGTGAATGCTCGCGGTGAGGTAACGCCTTAATGTTCCCAATACTGGGACATGGGCCTGTTCTCTGTAGGAGGGAGTGGGCCATATTCCACCATGCGCGCTCAATACGGATTGGTGGATGATACGAAAGTGGTAAAATCATTCTTTCAAAGAGTGACCCACCCAGGGCGGGAAGGGAGGGATTATCAAACTTGTACTGACTAAAATCCATGGTGTCCTTCAATAGACCTTTTTTTTCAGGGTCACTGTAACCTTATGAGAGTCCCGCGACCCTGGTAGGTCTTCTATGCACTTAGGCAGTAAATAGTGGCTATTTTCTTTGTGATGATGACGACGATGATGATGTCTGATGTGGCTCCTCAATCCTGACGTACATTGTACTTTTAGGAATACTTACTTAAAAAAAGAATTATCTAAATCGGTTCAGCTGCTCACGGGATTTGCGCTTAGCAACACATTTAGCGATTCATTTTTATATTATACTAGCTGTTGCCAGCGGTTTCACCCGCTACAACTCGAAAATTATCCCAAGGGAACATAAAATCGGGATAAAACTATCCTATGTGTTAACCCGGGTTATAAACTATCTGTGTACCAAATTTTAGCCAAATCCGTGCAGTGGTTTTTGCTTGAAAGAGTAACAAACATCCATACATCCATACTTACAAACTTTCGCCTTTATAATAGTAGTAGGACTAGGCTAGCAGCTGTTGCCAGCGGCTTCACCCGCTACAACTCGAAATTTATCCCACGGGAACATACAATCGGGATAAAAACTCTCCTATGTGTTAATCCGGGTTATAAACTATCTGTGTACCAAATTTTAGCCAAATCCGTGCAGTGGTTTTTGCGTGAAAGAGTAACAAACATTCCTACATACACATACACATAAATACATCCTCACAAAATTTCGCATATAAGTATAATGTTAGTATTAGTAGGATTACAAACAGATAGATAGAAGATCTAGAAAACCTACTTAGCAAGCTAAGCTTTTGCATAAGATTAAAGACGAGTATCCACTTGCGAAATGTTTGCATTGTGGTTTTACAAGTGAATGTGAAGAGTCAATTAAGTATGTCATATTGTTTAAATATTAAATACTAGCTGTTGCCAGCGGCTTCACCCGCTACAACTCGAAAAATATCCCACGGGAACATAAAATCGGGATAAAAACTATCCTATGTGTTAATCCAGGTTATAAACTAACTGTGTACCAAATTTTAGCCAAATCCGTTCAGCGGTTTTTGCGTGAAAGAGTAACAAACATCCATACATCCATACTTACAAACTTTCGCCTTTATAATAGTAGTAGGATTTTTACCGACTTCAAAAACAAAGGAGGTTATTGATTCGACCCGTATGTTTAAAATATTTCCAGAATTTCCAAGTTTTCGCAATGTTGGTCTATATCAGCGTCTGAACAAATGCGCCTTTCTCCAAAACTATTCTAATACGTAACTTATAATTGCCAACTGTTAAAAAACAAGTTCGAACTCCGAACTTCCAGTTCTTGTGCATACAAACGACGATGCCCGATGATTTCCGATCAATTACCGATTACCACACTTTGGCAGATTCATTCATAGAGTACTTTCTCCCCCTCGTTATCTATACATATAATAAAATAGTAGGAAAGTCAAAACTGTACATTGAATATTTTTTTTAAAGAATACTTGGGGTGTGATCTACAATCGATATCGAAGCCAAAAATATAGTTTTTAGAATTTTTGTCTGTTTGTCTGTATGTATGTCCGGGATAAACTCAAAAAGTACTGGACGGATTTGAATGATTTTTTTCTGTTGTATAGGTATTAAGTCTGGCCAACACATAGGCTATAATTTATCTCGGAAACTTGAACACCTGGTGCAGAACCGCAACGAACCAGCTAAACTATAAGAGATACAAAAATGGTGCGATAGCAAAAATTGTTCCACGTCATGAGTATTTTCTGCTGAGAGAATAAATTTGAAGATCTGGAACACCTGATGTGAAACTCCAAGAGCCCAGCTACACTATAACGTACACAGGAATGACGTTTTTGCAAAGTTGTTCAGCCTGATGAGCACTCTCTATTGATGTATAAAAATTGAAGATCTGGAACACCTGATGTGGAACTCCAAGAGCCCAGCTACACTATAACATATAAAGGAATGACGTCTTAGCAAACTTGTTCACCCTGATGAGCAGTGTCTGTTGACGTATAAAAATTGAAGACCTTGAACACCTGATGTGGAACACCAAAAGCCCAGCTACACTATAACATATAGCGAAATGACGTCTTAGCAAGAGTTGTTCAATCTGATGACCATTATCACTATTCATGTATAAAAATTGAGATCTGGAACACCTGATGTGAAACTTCAAGAGCCTAGCTACACTATAACATATTATATATAGGAATCACGTCTTAGCAAGAGCTGTTTAGTCTGATGAGCATTTCCTGTTGACTTACAAAACTGAAAGATCTGGAACGTCTGGAATCGTCACGCGCGTCCCGCTGTTTTCCCGACCCCAGGCTCTAAAAATTTCACATCAGACGTTTTAGATCTTCGATTTTGTCGACCCCGTTGTCGCTGGCATAAGCAACAGGATCCGCGTACGAAGTCGCGGGCAGAAGCTAGTTGGGAATATATGTAGAAGGTTGGGTGAATGAACTCTGTTTTTATTTTTATTTAATTCTTTTCTTTTCGTATTATTATAGAACACGTATACGATGTGTGCCAGATAGCTACGATCACATTTTTCCGTACCGACACTTCCAGTAACGATCACCGTTTATAGCATCTATCAGTCTTCTATGCACAGTCACGAGCACAATAAGCCGAATTCAAAGGTGTTTTCTGCTCCCATATTGATTAAACTTTTGCCTTTTCATTAGACTTCTATTTTGGAAGCTATTCTATAATGAAATAGGTCTTATTTCAAAGTGGAAACCAGTATTTCACGAGTAATTTGCATTTGAATTTTGTTAAGTGTATACATGGTATTGCTCGTGACTGTACTACGGAACCGCTCTAGTTGTCAAGCACTGGCTAACTACTCGAGCTGTCCGTGTATGTTAATCACTGGCTAACTACTCTAGCAGTCCCTATATGTTGATCACTGGCTAACTACTGGATCAGTCCGCATATGGGTGCTGTTTATCTGGTGAAATATGAGTGTGCTGTATGGTATACGTGTCTTTTGTTCAGTATAATAAGCAAATCTATAATTTCTAAATATTTCCCACCAAAATGTTTACAGAAATGAAAAAGACAGGTGAAACGTATTATGTGTGAAATGTTAATACTCCACGCATTATAATGTGACATATTGATTTCTGAATAGAATCTCTTGCTCCTATACATCGCAGAAAGTCTTACTTGACTGTGTCTTGTTTTTATTTACATTCCCAAAGGTGTCAGGCAAGCATACGGTTCGCCACTGATGGAGAGAGATCCCGTCCCGATCTCGATATTACAATTATACAATAGACAGATGGTAGCTCTTTATAGTGCGAGCCACTACTCATGAACTGTGTAAAATTCGTGGTACTAATTTTTTACCGACTTCAAAAAAAAGGAGGTTATCAATTCGACCCGTATGTATGTAATATTCTCAGAACTGCCCAGTTTTCGTATATGTTAGTCTATATCAGCGTCTGAACAAATGTACCAAATTTCATAAGTGTATGTATGTATGTATGTTTTTATGTTTGTGCACGCATATCTCCGGAACTACAAGTCCGATTTAAGTAATTCTTTTTTTGTCGTACTAGGTATTGTTCAACTTAGGGGACACTGCAAGTTTCATTAAAATCGGTTCAGTAGTTTTAGAGATATGGATTTTTTCGTTGTGACGGATTACAAGATTAGTGCACATCATGTAAGAAAACTTTGTATTTTACAAGAATTTGGGTTGAATATTTAATAAATAAACTAAAAAGGGTAAAATAAAAACTTTTTAAAAAAAAGTACCGACTTCAAAAACAAATACAAAAAAAGTTTAAAATAACCTTTCTTTCGGAAGTCGGTGGCAATAGTCAATGAAATAATAAAAAAATCAAAGCCACCGACTTTTTAAAAAGTTTTTTTTAATGCAATTTAACAGTGACATAATAACATCGACAGTAGCCCTACGTCAAAAGGGCTTCAGTCGTGCGTGGCTGGTGGTATTATCCGTCCGAAAATTTCATTTTGACGTTAGTTACGTTCATTCATCCGTATCCGTACCCGTAACTTCGTTAACGGACTTCAACAGTGTCTACTGTTGAAGTCCCCCCAGACTCAGTTAACCTTCGCAACTGTTAAGGAAGTGACAGCTAGCGCCATCTAGGCGCCAAGATAAGGAACATGGCACAAACGCGCGGCGTTCCCGCGCGCAGCCTGTGGCGTCTGCGACAACGACGCGGTGCGCGGCATCCGGTTCCGCCCACGCTCTGCTACCTCGAATCGGGAAGGAAGGACGCGTCTTGTGCCTCTCTCTAATTTTTTGTTATTTTCAACAATGTACCAATATGTAATAAACGTTATTTAACACAAAGTATTAAGAAAGCTTCATTGAAGAAATCCCAGAGCTGCTGTCCTCGCCCTAACCTCACACCAATTAAAGAACATTCAAACATAATTGGACCTGCGAGCCGAAGCCAAGAACCAAGATGCGAGAGGCAGCCATCTTAGCGTCACCGTGGAATGGGAAATCTCAACACAATTATTGAACTTCATCATGGGAAAGATCGCAAACAACGGGCAAGAAAGGAGTCGTAACCCATCCCATCTTCTCCGCTTTCCTGCAATATGAGTTAACAAGTGATATTTCTCGTGTTTCAGTCGTGCGTTATCTCGTTGCCTTCCTGTGCGTCGCCGTGGACGCGTGCTGTGCAGAAAAAACTGTAAGTACTTTTGCCTCTCTCAATCGCCAAAATGAGTGACGACGAAGTATTTCAGGATGTTGGTCAGGATTCCGGTAAATCAGATCAAAAACATAGGCTCGGTCAGTTAAAACGCGGTCGTAGTACGCTAAAGGGCAGGCTAACGCTTTTCGAGAAATATCTTTCAAAATTAGAAAAATTAGATTCATTAAATATTACGACGTTTAAAGAACTTGAGTTACGAATACAGTCAATTTCAGATATGTATAAACAATTTAATTCAATTCAAGATGAAATTGAGCAAATAGATTTAAATCAGATAGAATATCGCGATACTTTTGAACAGCAATATTTTCAACTTATGGCTACCGCGAAGTGTTTATTGAGCGATAACGATTATCAAACAAAAAAAGTAGGTAGTGGTCATCAAAACCTTTTGTCAGTAAAATTACCAGACATTAAATTACCTGCATTTGACGGTTCATTTGATCAATGGCTCGAGTATCGAAACTCGTTTGTTACTATGATTCATAATCGTAATGATTTGGATAGCATTCAAAAGTTCCATTATCTTAAATCATCACTTAGCGGTGCCGCCTCGCAAGTTATCAGTACCTTAGAGTTCACGAGCGCTAACTACGTTCATGCGTGGAATTTACTAGAAAATAGGTACCATAACAATCGTTTATTAGTACAAAACCATCTTAAATCGTTGTTTAAATTCAAACCGCTTCAAAATGAATCGAGTGAACAAATTAGGAAACTTATTGATTCGACGTTGCGTAATTTACATGCACTGCAATCGTTAGGTGAAGCATCCGATGGTTGGGATACAATTATCATTTATTTAGTCGTAGATAAATTAGATCCGGTCACCGAACGCGAGTGGGAAACGCATACGGGTGCATTATTGTCTCAGCTAAATGGTGATAAAATAAAACTAACTCATTTAATGGATTTTCTAAGAAACCGTGCAGATTTACTATCCATGATTAATTCTAAGAAAAATAATGTCGATTCTAAAAGTTCTCATAAAAAAGATAAACAGTCAAGTCAGCCTAATCACTCGCATTCTTACGTCGCTAAAGGTAAACAAACCACAGATAACAATAAACAAAAGCGCGTTTGTGAATTATGCGGTAAAGATCATCATTTGTATTCATGTGCTCAGTTCCTTAATATGTCGATAACAGATAGGTTAAATGTTGTTAATAATAAAAAGTTGTGTCAAAATTGCCTTCGTTCTAATCATTCGTTAAATGATTGTTTATATAGCACTTGCAAATTGTGCCAGCAGAAACATAATACGTTGCTTCATGGGATGAACGCGTCTTCGTTAAGGCGGGCTTACAGTAATTTTTAAGATTTTCAAACGTCTGAAAGTCTCATTAACAATGATATTTTTAATAAATAAAAATCATAATATTAAAGTTGAACATATCCTCGAGTGAATGGTAAAGATAGAAACACGAATTGGAATAATTGGCTCGATAGAAAAAAATCTCAAACATGACACTAAATCACAATTTTCAAACATCCACTGCTTAGAGATTTCACAATGAATTTATATGAAACTTATATAAATAAAAACAGCTCATTATTTAGAAGTGCATGGTAAAAGCAGATTTTAAAATTTCGTGATAATTTTTCTCCAAGAAATAAAATACCCAAAATATTGGCATTATTTCGCTCGCCGGGCGCTCGCCAGTACCCGCCGAGGCGTGATAGAGGATGGACGTACGTCGTTGCTGCGCAAAAATTCCCCCCGCGCGGTTACGTAAGCAGGCATAGAACTGAACTACTACATGGAAACAAAGTCACACACACAAGCGATTACGTGTTAGTTGCGGGAATAGAATAAAATAGTCAAGTGATCTAATTTTGAAACGATGTAAATATTTTTATGGACCACTTATTTTTTAGCTAGGATGCGAACTTGATGGAGAGACCTGAAGGTCTACATCGGTGACTGCAACTGGAACTCGGCAACGGATTGAAATAGATGTGCCGAGTTTGGGCTCGTTTTGTTAGTTACGATGAGATCTTACCTCCGGACTTGAGGGAGTGACCTGAAGGTCTACATCGGTGTCTGCCACTGGAACTCGGCGACGGATCGAACTAGATGTGCCGAGTTTGGGCTCGTTTTGTTAGTTACGATGAGATCTTACCTCCGGACTTGAGGGAGTGACCTGAAGGTCTACATCGGTGACTGTCACTGGAACTCTGCGACGGATTGAAATAGATGTGCCGAGTTTGGGCTTGTTTTGTTAGTAATGATGAGATCTTGTTCGATCCGTCGCCGAGTTCCAGTGGCAGTCACCGATGTAGACCTTCAGGTCACTCCTTCAAGTCCGGAGGTAAGATTAAGTTACATAAAATTGTAAAGGCACAAGGCGAATCCACAAACCTACAATTTCTGTAAACTTGTAATTACAATATCAATAAAAAACAAGCTAAAAATAGATTTATCCTTTTATTAAATTTCTACAATCAATTTTAAAATACTTATAACAAACAAAAACATAGCATATATAGTAATATTTAGAAGATATTGAAAATTTTTAAAAATTAGAAACGCGTGTAACCGCCGTTGGCCTCTATAACCTCTAAAAGACGAGACCTCATTGAACCAACAAGCCGTGAGCAAATATCGGTTCCCCGCATTTCCTCCCAAATATAATTACAGTGACTAATAAGAGCTTGTTTGGTTCTTTCATTTTGATGCGACCATCGTTGGACCATAAGGCCCCAAAGATTTTCTATCGGGTTGAGGTCCGGCGATCTTGAGGGCCACTGAATTACCCTTACGTCAGTGTGTGAACGAAACCAGGCTCTTACGATCCTCGCATTATGAATTGAACAATTATCTTGAACAAAATCAAATTGTGGCACTTCGTTCTCCGGGTAAACATTACGGACTGTCGGTAGCATTGCATTCTGAAGCACGTCGATATAATTTACAGCCGTCGCTCGAGGAGGTAGAGAACACAATTCTCCTACACCATCCGCACTCATCCAGCCCCAAATATTTACGGAAATTCGACCTGATTCTCTATTTGGAATTACATGATCATCTTTATACCGTGTTGAATTATATCGCCAAAGGTGAAGACGTCCATGCTGACTGGATTTAAACGTTTTTTCATCACAAAACACTGTATTAGACCAATCAAACGCTAAGTGCTCTCTGGCGAAGTTCAGACGAGCAAGTCTGTGAGCATCCGTCAAATATATTTTCCTGGCGTAATGCCTGTGGTGCAACCCCATGTAATGTAGATGATTCCTTATTGTTTGGGCACTCACATCGAACATCTCCGCAAAATGTTTTGTGGGCTTAAAACCATTGATTTCATATTCCCGTCTCATGAATTCTCTATCGTTATTGGAGAGTGCAGGCCGGCGACCACTTCTTCTGTGATCCAACAAACTTCCCTCCTCTCCTTCACGACGAATCCACAAGCGGACAGAACGCCTCGATATATTCAAATTCCGGGATATCGCACTGATACTGCTTCCCTCATTAAATTGGGCAATTATTTGTGCTCTTTCGGCAATGGTCAAGTTGGCAGGCATTGAGATGATTTTATATGCAGTTGATTGAAAAATAACACGGAAAATATATCGATTTTTTGCATATATTTGACAAAATGTCAATTGTCAGTTTTCTTTTTCAAATGGAATTCGGTTGTCTATTTAAATAGTTTTTATTACTTTTGTTTGGAAACATTTCAATTGCTTTGTAGAAACTAATGTCCTTTTCATTTATACTAAAGGTTAAAATGTCATGTACTTATATGTGACATATGACGAATGAATACTAAATACATAGGTTTACGTCATGATAATGTTGTCTCTTTCAGTAATATCTTTTTATAACGAACCTTGTTGTAATTTTCGATGACCGGGAAACTAAATCAAAACTGGTACACCACTTTCTTGGCTGACCGTACCATGGGTTTCACTTGGTTTTACGTTTACTGTCACCACAGAATATATAATAGTACCTATAGGCACAGAAGGCTTTACTCCCAAAAAGAAAACAAACAAATGTAAAATCTATGCACGAAAGAATAGAGTCCATTTTTACTTGCACCCGCATCACCCACCTACTTTTATAATAGCCTAAACTTCCCGTGCGCAAGCAAAAATGAACTGAATAGTGACGCGCGAGAGTTCATTTTAGTTTATCTGACGCCAACGACATTAAAAGGTTACTGTCGGTCAAGCTCAATAGGGTTGCGACTCGCGAGTTTGGGCACAGTTAGGTAGGAATACGTATTTTATGCATTGTTTAATTACATTATTAATTAACGTAAATATATAAAATTCCTTATTACCTCCTTATAAAATTAACTTATAAATCTAACAAACCTGCGGTCTTTGTTTACATCAAATATCAAAAATTTTAAAATGTTGTCAGAAACAAAAAGATTAGTTCCGTTTCAATCCGTTCTGGCCAAGCTGTAGTCATAAATTTAAAAATCGATTGTTATCGTTTACGGCAAAATAGGTAACTAGTCCTTATCATTTTCATTTCATTCATTTCATTGTCACAGGCCCCGTGTTGCGTGTCTTTGTAGGTAAGTAGGTAAAAAAGTCGCGAAGAGAATTACGATCGCTGACCTTGAATGCGTAGTGTAGCCATTTTCTGAGTTTGAACGTGTCTAAACAATAACGTAAACATCTTCCTACTTTCTACCGATCATAATTCGACCTACCCGTATTTAGCTTAGGTGAGTGAGAGTGATGTCGGGTTCGATAATCGTCTATTTTATTTATCTTGGTCGTCTTGTAGGCCAAATTTGTAACCTACCTAATCATGCTTAACTGATCATGATTACTAGCAGGTACTTGAATGACATTAATAAGCACGCCACAAGCAGGTAGATAGTTTTTGATCATTATTAAATGTGTACTACATGGATAAATATTCACTTTTTTTCTTACCTTTCGAAATCACGCGGTAGTGTGTGAAACGTGAGGCTCCTATCACTGTCATTATTTAAACAACCAAACGTTATGCAGTATTTTTTTTTCCTCATCATATATTTTTTTTTAAACTCATGCGTAAATTCAACCAAACACCAAACTTAAATATAATTTATGTAAGCGCGTGCGTAGTGGGCGGCGCGCGGCAACCGACTAAATGTCCACTCCGAAGTGGTCCCCGCCAATGCTTGCAGTTTTATACCTATTCTGCGGAGTGAGCCAGGCCTGCTGTCACGTAAAAACCACACTGACTACAGTAAATGCCAACTTCAGTGTAGTCAGATGAATGCAATACGACAAAATGAAAAAGGTTATTTTTCTATTGCTTAGTGCAAGAAAACACGAATTCTAAATTTGGCCGCCAAACTTTACTGCCGGACCAGGCCTGGCTCACTCCGCAGTGTAGGTATAAAACTGCAAGCATTGGCGGGGGCCACTTCGTAGTGGCCATTTAGTCGGTTGCCGCGCGCCACCCACTAAGCACGCGCTTACTTAAATAATATTTAAGTATGGTGTTAGGTTGTATTTACGCATAAGTTTAAAAAAGTATATACAGGGTGAATTTTTCAAGTGGGCGTGGATGGCTATTTTCGAAACTATGAGGAATATCGAAAAACGTTGAAAGGAGTCTCGAGGCCGATTTTGACGAAAACTAAAACTGCATCATTGGATTTTAGAAAAGTCTATCATCCTGGCCAGGAATTGAACCCGCTGATTTTGGAAAAAAATTCACCCTGTATATGATGAAGAAAAAAAAATACTGCTTAACGTTTGGTTGTTTAAATAATGACAGTGATAGGAGCCTTTCACACACTACCGCGTGATTTCGAAAGGTAAGGAAAAAAGTGAATATTTATCTAAGTAGTACATATTTAATAATGATCAAAAATTTATCTACCTGCTCGTGGTGTGCCTATTAATGTCATTCAAGTACCGGCTAGTAATCATGATCAGATAAGCATGATTAGGTAGGTTACAAATTTGGCCTACAAGACGACCACGATAAATAAAATAGACGAATATCAAACCTGACATCACTCTCACTCACCTAAGCTGAATTGTGTGCACCTAAGAGTAGGATGAAATATGATCGGTAGAAAGTAGGAAGATGTTTACGTTATTGTTTAGACACGTTCAAACTCAGAAAATGGCTACACTACGCATTCAAGGTCAGCGATCGTAATTCTCTTCGCGACTTTTTTACCTACTTACCTACAAAGACACGCAACACGGGGCCTGTGACAATGAAGTGAATGAAATGATAAGGACTAATAGTTACCTATTTTGCCGTAAACGATAACAATCGATCTTTAAAGTGATGACTACAGCTTGCCCAGAACGGATTGAAACGGAACTACCCTTTTTGTTTCTGACAACGTTTTAAAATCTTTGATATTTGATGTAAACAAAGACCGCAGGTTTTATTTTATTTTTAAATTTTGAAATCTCTTAATTACATATTTTATAATTATTAGAAACGTGTTTTAGTCATTGGATACATGAACTGGGCTGCCGTTGTAAGGCGACTAAAAAGTCACTGTTTATATATTATTCCTCACGTAAAGTGCCGTAGGTACCTACTGTTAACATTCTGTGCTACCAATCGATATGAATATGAAGTAATCGATGACGAAGCAGAAAAAGATATAGGCTGATGATAAAAACAAAATTCCTTGAGGAACATAAGGAGGTAATGAGGAGTGATATATATTTATGTTTAACCCGGCGTCATTGTGGTAGGAAATAGGTACATGGGCGTTGAGGTGGGTCAATATTACCCGTATATTAAAATCGAAATATTTCCATAGTAATTGAGTGTATTCGTAAACTGTGTTATTATACAATTATTAGAGTATTTATTTGTTGAAAATGGAAAAGATAAACTTATTTCAGAAATATTTAATTAGGGTTAATAAAATGTAACACATACGTATAAAAAAAGTAACGAAACAGGAATCTCTTGTGCTTCTAGGATATTGCCATTATAGTAATCAGTATATTTGTATACTAATGGCATTTTTCTAACCTGTAGGATTATGTCTTTTAGAAAAAAAATAAAAACACTAATTACACTCATCGTTAGAGACGCAGTGACTACAAAAAGATATGAGGTGTTCAGGACAAATATATTTGAGGCCAGCTTGATATGTGTGCTTTGTTTTGCGGTCCCTTTTAGCAGGACACACTTGAAACTGTTTGCGGACATAGCGTAATTTTCCACGAGACTTTTCTGATAATTCACCAACAAATCCTTCCCCAAATGGTATCCTCAGTCATGCTCGCTAACGAGGAGGCGGCAGTGTGCGTGAGGGAGAGGACAGCGCCCACCTTTCACGCTAGCCGCAGTGGTAGACGCGCCCACGACGACAGACGTCGCTAGATGAGCCCCAGCCACTGTAGGTGCGGGCATGCGAACTGGGAGTAATGGGCGACTCGCTGTCCGACCATGGACTATGCCCGGGTCGACGGCGCTTTGTGTTCCACGCGCGCCTCAAAGAGTGTCAGGAAATGTCGGGGCTCATTTAGAGGGCAAAATCTGCCGGGGTCGCGGGTCTTACGAATTACCGTGACCCCGGAACGTAAAGGGCTATTGAAGAACACCGTGGATTTTAGTCAGTACGAGTCTGACAGTCCTTCTCGCTCTGCCCTGGGTAGGAAGACTGAAGAGAAGCTTATTTGATGATTGACATTATAAAAAAAATGTGCATAGGAGATTAGACTGAAAATATGTAAATATTAGAGGAATCTGTTTTCTCATAAATCGATGAAAGTAAGTAGAAAAAAAATCGAAAAGCGAAAAGAAAAACCCGTTAACATACACACCAAAAATCAATAAACAATGATAAAAATTGATTACTTGGTAATGGCACAAAATGGTAACGTCAATTGTGAGGATGGGTCAAAATTACCTTTTTGAAAATTAAACGCGTGTAGCTTCCAGCTCGGTGGCTGCCACATTGATTTCTCGTCAGAAACGTTTAGAACACACTATTGGCTCCAGCTACTGAACAGAAGGGCAGTGTCGTACGCACACTTTCAAAAATATACCAAATTCAAAACCAGCCGGGTCATTTTGACCCTACCTCAATGACGCCGGGTTAATAATGTAATTAAACAATGCATTAAATACGTATTCCTACCTAACTGTGCCCAAACTCGCGAGTCGCAACCCTATTGAGCTTGACCGACAGTAACCTTTTAATGTCGTTGGCGTCAGATAAACTAAAATGAACTCTCGCGCGTCACTATTCTGTTCATTTTTGCTTGCGCACGGGAAGTTTAGGCTATTATAAAAGTAGGTGGGTGATACGGGTGCAAGTAAAAATGGACTCTATTCTCTCGTGCATAGATTTTACATTATTTGTCTGTTTTCTTTTTGGGAGTAATGCTTCTGTACCTTTAGGTACTATTATATATTCTGTGGCTGGACAAACGTCACCGGTTGTTTGAAAAGGGAAATTGTAAATAATATAGAATTTCTTCAATAATTACGTAAGTTGAAAAGTGACTTTTTTGTTTATGGTTATTTTTCAATTAAATTATTTAAAAGGGGTGTGTTTTATTATAAAAGTGATTGCACAAGTTGTTTCATGTAAATCGGATCAGTAGTTTTTAAGTTATTGTACTTTTTGTATAATCAAACTTTTGTTCCTGTGTAATTTTTGTAGTTTATGTTCTAGGATTTTTTTGTGTTTAGACATAGGTACATTTTGTTTGTTTTATATACAAATAGACTTAATAAGGAATCTAGAAAGGTACAATACATAGTTTTAAGGTTTAAATTAATAAGAAAATAAAGGCTACGAAGGCCTCGGTCTTAGTAAAAATCACAAGGAAAAACGGGCTCAAAATACGTGTGTCTCTTCAAGGTAAGGACGGGCGGTATAAAAGGCGGTACGACACTACGACCGCCGGCACTGCGTTCAGTCGCAGCCGAGCCACCGAAGAAGAAACATCAATAAAAGAAGACCGAAGCCTTCAAAGTGAACTCTTCAAATTGGTGTTTTTTATTATTTCCGTTGTCCGTGGTATTTCCGTAATTTTCCAAAAACGTACGCATTCAGGGGTGCGTGGATGCATGCGTCACCAGCGAAGGCAAGGCACGTGTGCACAACAATACGTCCCTGTAGTGGACGCGCTGTCGGAATCCCGGTCCGTCCATTACAACTTGCTTTTGCATATTCGGATCGTGTCCTCTATAAAATCTGTTTTCATCTGCCGCTTGGCCTTCGGCAAACATCCTCCAAGTGAAATATTGTCGCTCAGACATTTTTAATAAACGAAAAACAATAAAAAAATACTTCTCACAATAAAAATATCGGTGAGAGAAGTAACCACAGTAGGTACAGTAATTTACTGTGACATCTATCAAATCAGTGACTCATGGTACCGATTTGTATGCAAAACGCTACGTAAACTAAACTCTCTACGGTAAACTGAAACAAATGTGGTAAAGAAATTTTAGTTTTCAACTCATGGTACGGATTTTAGTTCCGCTACTACTCAATAGAGGCGCTGTACAGATTCTCATACAAATTGTTTTACGTTTACTGTACCGTAAACGTAAAAAAAAACTCATGGTTGAGGTACAGTACCTCTACTCCATCAAGTCCGGAGGTAAGATGTCATCATAACAAAACGAGCCCAAACTCGGCACATGTCAAATATACTGCTGCCTAAGAAAGTACTCCATTGTATGCACTTTGTAAAATCAAAACTATCTCGACTATCATTTTACGAAAATCTAATCCAGACACACTCGAACGTAATTGACTAACTGCATTACGCTACGCTGTGGCATATATACACACACGGTCCCTCCCGCCCGCACCGCTGTCGACTTGCCCCGCCCCTTTGCGGGGGCTGAGGTAGTGCGCTCATAGCTGCGTACTGTACTGGAACCTGGCCTTAAGTTCGCGCCCAACGTTAACAGCTGATGCGCAGGTTCATTCGGAACGCAATGCACTGACGTGCAGCGCCGCGGTACAACCGGTTTTGTTATCGACGGCGCTTATCGATGTACCTGATGCCAACGGCGAATATCATACAATTAAGGCTCTTCTTGACAATGGTAGGTAGTCAGAATTGCTTTATTACAGAATCGTTATGCAATCGTTTAAAATTGCCGATTATACAGTCCACTGTTCGTATTTCAGGTGTAGGACAGAGCGTTTCTCAAAGTTCTCACACCAGCAAAATAAAAATAAAATCTAAACATAGCGAGTTTCAAACAGAAATCCAATGTTTAGTATTACCTCGAATAACTTCAAAGTTACCTTCGTTGTACGTTAACTGCGAGTACATACGTATACCAAAAAATATGTCACTCGCAGATCCCACGTTTAATGTCCCGTCTGATATAGACTTACTCTTAGGCGCGGATGTGTTTTGGGACTTATTAAACAAAAAGAAAATAAAGCTTGCTTCGGGTCCTACGTTACAGGACACGAAATTAGGGTGGATCATTTCTGGCCCTATTCGAAGTAAACATTCGTTTAAAATAAACCAAGTACAATGTAATCTTGTTCACATTGACACCCAATTGCGCAAATTTTGGGAGTTAGAAGAATTAATCGATTCATCGGTTGCGTTATCAAAAGATGATCGTTATTGTGAAACATTATTTACAGAAACTACAACACGTGACACACACGGTAGGTTCATTGTACAAATTCCTTTGAAGGAATCGGTCGATACGTTAGGTGATTCGTACACCACGGCAGGCCTGGCTCACTCCGCAGTGTAGGTATAAAACTGCAAGCATTGGCGGCGACCACTTCGGAGTGGACATTTAGTCGGTTGCCGCGTGCCGCCCACTACGCACGCGCTTACTTATATAATATTTAAGTTTGGTGTTTCGTTGAATTTACGCATGAGTTTAAAAAAATATATATGATGAAGAAAAAAAAATACTGCATAACGTTTGGTTGTTTAAATAATGACGCGAGACGCGAGAATGAGTGATAGGAGCCTCACGTTTCACACACTACCGCGTGATTTCGAAAGGTAAGAAAAAAAGTGAATATTTATCTACGTAGTACATATTTAATAATGATCAAAAAACTATCTACCTGCTTGTGGCGTGCTTATTAATGTCATTCAAGTACCGGCTAGTAATCATGATCAGTTAAGCATGATTAGGTAGATTACAAATTTGGCCTACAAGACGACCAAGATAAATATTATAGACGATTATCAAACCTGACATCACTCTCACTCACATAAGCTGAATACGTAGGTAGGTCGAATTATGATCGGTAGAAAGTAGGAAGATGTTTACGTTATTGTTTAGACACGTTCAAACTCAGAAAATGGCTACACTACGCATTCAAGGTCAGCGATCGTAATTCTCTTCGCGACTTTTTTACCTACTTACCTACAAAGACACGCAACACGGGGCCTGTGACAATGAAATGAATGAAATGAAAATGATAAGGACTAGTTACCTATTTTGCCGTAAACGATAACAATCGATCTTTAAAGTTATGACTACAGCTTGGCCAGAACGGATTGAAACGGAACTAATATTTTTGTTTCTGACAACGTTTTAAAATTTTTGATATTTGATATAAACAAAGACCGCAGGTTTGTTAGATTTATTATTGTGCCACAAAACTAACTTATTAAGAGAAAAAAAAAAAAAATAAAAAATTCATTACAGCTTGGCCAGAACGGGTTGAAACGGAACTAAAATTTTTATTTCTGACAGCGTTTTAAAATCTTTGATATTTGATGTAAACAAAGACCGCAGGTTTGTTAGATTTATTATTGTGCCATAAAACTAACGTAATAAGTGAAAAAATAAATAAAATCATTCAAAGTGCTGGTAGTGCGAAGAAAGTGGCGACTTCCGGTTTTCTACAGTTTTATGTCAAGCTGTAAATAAAATTATAGACATACAATGATATTATGGTTAAAAATATAAAAATAATACGTAGAAAAGATAATAATTATTATAAACCCGACTTGCGACCTGACTGCGTCATAAAATAACGAATGAAAATTTTATTTTTAAATTTTGAAATCTCTTAAATACATATTTTAATTTTATATTATAAACGTGTTTTAATCATTGGATACATAAACTGGGCTGCCGTTGTAAGGCGACTAAAAAGTCACGGTGTATATATTATTCCTCACGTAAGGTGCCGTAGGTACCTACTGTTAACATTCTGTGCTACCAATCGATATGAATATGAAGTAATCGATGACGAAACAGAAAAAGATATAGGCTGATGATAAAAACAAAATTCCTTGAGGGACTTAAGGAGGTAATGAGAAGTGAATGAGTGATATATATTTATGTTAATATTAATTGACATAAATATATATGTCATTAAACAATGCATAAAATACGTATTCCTACCTAACTGTGCCCAAACTCGCGAGTCGCAACCCTATTGAGCTTGACCGACATTAACCTTTAAATGTCGTTGGCGTCAGATAAACTAAAATGAACTCTCGCGCGTCACTATTCAGTTCATTTTTGCTTGCGCACGGGAAGTTTAGGCTATTATAAAAGTAGGTGGGTGATGTGGGTGCAAGTAAAAATGGACTCTATTCTTTCGTGCATAGATTTTACATTTGTTTGTTTTCTTTTTGGGAGTTATCCTTCTGTGCCTTTAGGTACTATTATATATTCTGTGACCACGGCCAAAAAGCGTTTTTTATCTCTCGAAAGAAAATTAAATTGTTCACCACAATATAAACAATTATATTGTGATTTTATGCGGGAATATGAGTCACTTGGTCACATGTCTCCGGTATCTGAAGTTCATGCTACCGCGTTACTAGATAAACCACATTACATATTACCGCATCACGGCGTTTACCGTGAACATAGTCTCACGACGAAATTACGCGTTGTGTTCGACGCCAGCGCAACAACGTCAACTAATAAATCGTTAAACGATATACAATACGTAGGTCCGCCATTACAAAATGACATTTTTTCGATTTTACTTAGGTTTAGGCAGTATAAGCACGTCGCCTGTGCCGACGTTGAAAAAATGTATAGGCAGATTTTAATTAATTCCGATCAGCATAATTTACAGTTAATTTTATGGCGGGAAAATACTGATTTACCTTTACAATTATATACTTTAAAAACTGTAACGTATGGTACCGCATCCGCACCTTTTCTTAGTATGCGATGCTTGCAACAATTAGCTCGGGAGTGTGATAATGATTTAGTGTCTAGAACCATTAATGAGGATATGTACGTTGACGATCTCATAACCGGGAGCAATGACCTTGACTCACTCATCGATTTATGTAATAAAACGGCTGCAGTGTTGCGTCAGGGATGTTTTCCGTTACATAAATGGACATTTAGTCACAAAGTCTGCCCCGACAGCACTAAAGATCTTAATATAGGTAACGTTCATTTATCTAAAACATTAGGATTAGGTTGGTCCACAGAAAACGATGAATTGCATTTTACTACTGAATTCACTCAATCTGATTCAATAGTTACTAAACGCGTAATGTTATCACTCATCTCTCAGATATATGACCCGTTAGGTCTGCTAGCGCCAGCAGTTATCACAGCAAAGACATTGTTACAAAGTTTATGGCTTCAAAAACTAGATTGGGACGAAGAAGTTCCCGTTCATGTTGCAAATAAGTGGCACAATTTCGTTATTGGTCTGCAACATTTACAAAATATCAAAATACCTCGTTACATAACAACGGATTCGTCATATAAAGAACTGCATATATTTACAGATGCATCTCAACAGGCTTACGGTGCATGTGCATATGTCCGATCTTGTTGTGATAACTGTGAGCATTCTATACCTATCTCTGTACATTTATTATGTGCAAAAAGCAAATTAGCACCTATAAAAACAGTTAGCATACCTAGGCTCGAACTATGCGGCGCGCTGATAGGAGCAAGGTTATATAATAAAATTAAAAAATCCCTACGTTTAACCTTCGATAAGGTTTATTTTTGGACGGACTCTACTATAGTGCAAGGATGGCTTCGTATGTCTCCTCACTTATTAAAAACATTTGTGCAAAACCGTGTTGTACAAATCAATGAACTGACTGACGATATTATTTGGCGGCACGTTAGAGGTACCGAGAACCCAGCCGACCTCATAACAAGAGGAGTTAGTTTAGAGTCGTTAAAATATAATGATAGTCACTTATGGTGGACAGGTCCAACGTTCTTACGTGAACCTAACATTATTTTTTCAAATAATAATGAAGAAGAAATATTAAATACCGAGTTACCGGAAATTAAACCACAATCCGTTATCAATTTAACTTGTAATCAGCCCTTTCAACTATTCGACTTTAACCGTTTTTCATCGTTTCTTCGTTTACAACGAGCCTGTGCGTACATGTTGCGATTCATAAACAATGCGCGCGCACACAATCCCGATGATAGTCGAACTCGCGCAACCGGTTCGTTATCAGTGAATGAACTACAACAGTCACTTACCGTTTTGACTCAATTAGTTCAACAACAGTCGTTTAGTGAGGAATATTACAATCTTAAAAATAATATACCGTTAAACCAGAAAAATAAATTATTTAATAAAATAGCGGGGTTAAATATATTTTTAGATAAATTAAATATAATTCGTGTAGGTGGTAGGTTAAACAATGCGGCTGACTTTAGTTATGATAAGAAACATCCGATATTGTTAAGTGGTAAACATCGTTTTTCTAAATTGTTGTGTGAATACGAACACAATAAATTATTGCATGCAGGCCCTCAACTTCTGGTATATTCCATGCGCGAACGGTGGTGGGTACTAGGGGCGCGGAACTTGGCTAGGCAGATAGTACATAACTGCGTCACATGTACGCGTTTGAAAGGTAAGACGTTGACCCCGATCATGGGTAACTTACCAGCGGAAAGATTAGAAGCAAACTTTCCTTTCATACAATGCGGCGTTGATTATGCTGGGCCATTGCTCATTTTGGACCGCAAAGGCAGAGGTGCCAAATTAATAAAAGCATATATTTGTTTGTTTATTTGTTTTACCACTAGAGCCATACATTTAGAGTTAGTTAGTAGCCTCTCCACATCAGATTATATTTTAGCTCTGAAACGCTTTATATCGCGTCGCGGTAAGCCATATCAAATATTCTCAGATAACGGAAAGAATTTTGTAGGCGCTGAAAAAGAATTAACAAAAATTTTTGAAAATTCAAAAGATATTTCTGATTTTATTAATAAAAATGAAATTCGTCTTACGTTTATACCACCTTACAGTCCTCATTTTGGCGGGTTGTGGGAGGCGGGAGTCAAGTCCTGCAAGTACCATCTACGGCGTGTGCTTGGTGACGCGCGGCTGACACGCGAGGAATTTGAAACTTTGTTGACTCAAATTGAATCCATCCTCAATTCCCGTCCTTTATCCCCTCTCTCCTCCGACCCGACCGATTATCTCCCTTTGACTCCAGCTCACTTCTTGATCGGCCGACCGCTGACAGCGCCAGCCTGTGAAGACCTGACGACCAACACACCCACCTACCTCGGGCGCTATGCTCGAGTGGAGCTGCTAAGACAACACTTCTGGCAAAGGTGGTCGAAAGAGTACGTGTCTGAACTCCAACAGCGTACGAAGTGGAAAGTCGACTGTGAAGACATCGCTCTAGATAGCCTCGTCCTCATCAAAGAGGAAAGGCTGCCTCCTTTCAAATGGAAACTGGGACGAGTCACACGAATATTCCCTGGGACCGATGGAATTTCCCGCGTCGCTGACATTCGTACAGCTACTGGCAACATCCGGCGGGCATTTTCGAAGATCTGCCCGTTACCTTCAGCGTGATCCTGATTCCTGTTCTTCGTGTTGGAAGGGTTCTTCCAAGGCGGCCGGCATGTTAAGGAAGTGACAGCTAGCGCCATCTAGGCGCCAAGATAAGGAACATGGCACAAACGCGCGGCGTTCCCGCGCGCAGCCTGTGGCGTCTGCGACAACGACGCGGTGCGCGGCATCCGGTTCCGCCCACGCTCTGCTACCTCGAATCGGGAAGGAAGGACGCGTCTTGTGCCTCTCTCTAATTTTTTGTTATTTTCAACAATGTACCAATATGTAATAAACGTTATTTAACACAAAGTATTAAGAAAGCTTCATTGAAGAAATCCCAGAGCTGCTGTCCTCGCCCTAACCTCACACCAATTAAAGAACATTCAAACAGCAACGAAGTTGGAGAATCTAATGGAAATTGCCACAGTAGACGTGGAAAATTTGACATCTCTTGCTACTAAATACATTCCGAATCGGACAAAGACCCCTTAGCGGTTATTATAAGTGTTGTAAAGCTAGGACTGAAGACATGCAGCCGCAGAGTTGACAAAGAGATGGTCGGCCATATTCTTTTATAGTTTATCAATCGTTCGCGCTGTGACAAAACTGTCTAATGACGCAGAAACCTGCCAGTACAAACGCATGACTGATGCGTTTGTACTGGCAGGTAGAGAAGTGATTTGGAAGATTAGTTTTTTTTTTCTTTTTTCGGATCCAATCGTTCTCCGGCGCAAATCACGCGCTCGCGCTGCACGATAGGACGATCTCAAAGGCGAAAATTACACAGAAGCGATTAAAGATTCGGATACGATGCGGATGTGGATCGGATTTGTTGTCGCTTCAAATTTTATTCGTACAAAATGTATGAAAGAGATGCGTCGTAAATTACACAGAAAGGATGCGGCGCGGATTTATCACTTGAATATCCGCGCCACCTCGCTTGTAAATTGAAGCCCAGCAAACGTATCTTCGTCTTCTGAAGAGGACATGTTTTGTAACTAAGTCAGCCTTTACAATAACGATCTTAAGCAGATCTTTGCCTTTTAAATGTAATTTATCCTCATCCTCATCCGCATCGTATCCGAATCTTTCATCGCTTCTGTGTATTTTGCGTCAAAGTCGTCGCCTCGAAAAACACAGCGTAGAATCCAGCGATGAATTTCTTATAGAGAATAGCTGCGCGGATCATTTTGTTACATGTAATACTAACGAGTACCTACTTGAGTCCTACTTTCAACTCATAACGTTAAGCTAAATACTAAGTATCTAGTGATTTAAGAATAATAACTTATGTAACGAACAATGACACCTTAATTAGTGGAAATTACTCTTTACGGTTTGCCCGTATTTTAGCAAATGGCTTGTTATACAAAATAGACAATACAGGACTTATTTCAGTCCGGCCTTAGGAATAAGAAGTAGACTTAGCTTGCGAAATAACCTTTTTTGTTGGAGGGATGAATCACCCAATGATTCTTCTTACGCTTGCATTAAAACCCTCTTAATATTATAAAATGCGAAAGATTGTGAGGATGTATGTGTGTATGTTTGTTACTCTTTCACGCAAAAACCACTGAACGGATTTGGCTAAAATTTGGTACACAGATAGTTTATAACCTGGATTAACACATAGGATAGTTTTTATCCCAATCTTATGTTCCCGTGGGATAATTTTCAAGTTGTAGTGGGTGATGTCGGTGGCGACAGCTAGTACGTAAATGAAAAATAGGGGGACAAAGATATTTGAACCCTATTTTTTTTTTTTGTTATGTAAGACTCGGTGCAAATATGACGCTTTTAAAATTCAATTGGCGTGTTGACGTCACTTCTAGGTATTATTTTTCATGTCACAAAACCTGTTCAACATTTTCGATTTATTGATGCTTTCGTTTCAACATAGGTACCTATTATATAAAAAACTGCATATATACTTAATCACTGATATTGTTAATCAAATGTATTATGATAACATATTTAAGTATTGAAAAATAACTTCCGAAGCTTTTGATTTATTGTATTTATATTATGTAAATTAGTTTTTTGGGAATTGTAGAGCAAGTATCATTTTCCAACATTTTTTGTCACTTTTTTTTAATGTGTTTTGCAGGGGAAATATTATATAATTTACATGTTAGTAAAAAGATTGTTTCTTCTTTTTGAAATTTACAAATAAAATTTCGCATTTTTTATCGCAATAAGTATCATAATTAACAAGACCATAGCTTAGGTCATCATCACCTTACCTACTTTTTTTTCTTATTAGTATAATATAATCCAGGCTTGGCATGATTAAAACAAGTTGTTTTAAAACATTAAACAGAGTTTTTACTACTCATTTCCACTACTTTTCAAGGCGGATGAAAGCATATAAAAAGAAAATAAATTAATATTCAGGAATTTAAATAGCTTGACATAAAACCATTTGAGTATATGCCATTGCTATGTCATATTTTAAACTTTTATTGGCACTGAAATGAAATAATTCTTAAAAATATTAGAAAAAAACACGCACCTTTTTTTTATTTATCAATTAAATGAAAAATTATAGGTACATTTAGACATCGACAAATAAGGTGGAATTAATTTGAAAACAAAGAAGCCAGAAACAAAAAAAATACACTTGTTTATAACCATTATAACCATTTGAACTGTTTGCTTTATAAATTTGAACCCAACCCTGGTATAATATATATCAAATGAGTCGTCTCACCCAGAGACAGGAGACAGAAGACGGGCAGACAGGAGTCTGACAGTCCTATCATACTCGTACTGACTAAAATCAACCGTTTTCCTTCAATAGCCCTTTACGTTCCAGGGTCAAGGTAACCTGCTGAGACAGTCCCGCGACCTCAGCAGGCTCTGGCCCTTTAAACAACTAACTACTTGTAGATCACAATAATTATTGTCGTCTCTAATAAAATAATCGTCGCCTATTTTATAACACTTTTCTCCCTGACTGTCCAAGTACACTTGTCTACACATATCGTTGATAGGCAACCGTTAACAAAAGGTCACAGAGGTCGCTACTGAAGGCTCATCTGACCTCGACCCACTGTTTACTCCAATGTTAACCGAATTTGTATATATTGCCAAATAGGTAGGGTACTATGTATTTTACTAAGAAAAAGTAATCAGAAGTTCTATTGAAGAAATACGAGTAAGTCTTCACGGGGTCACAATTTTAGCACTCTATTTTTTGTAGGTATGGGGTCGCGGAACTGCCTAAACGATATCATGATTCATCCTGGAACGCAAAGATCAAACTAAAGATCAATAGGTACGCTATTAGCACGAATTTTCACTCGTTTACTTTACAGCGTCTTTCCAGTATTTACAGCGTTTTTGTATGAAAAAATGGAACAGCGGCTCTGATGTGCGAAGAAAGAACTATTTTTTTCCTTGAAAATTGTCAATTTGAAATTGTCAAAGTTCCAGTTTACTTTACGTCTCAAAATATACTGAAAATTTGTGCTAAGGCCGGGTACATTGTGAACTTTTAGTCAATTAGAGTATTTAGAGTCTGACAATCCCTTTCTCTACCCAAGATTCAGGTATGCGGACGGTGAGTAATGGGCGACTCGTAGTTCGATCATGGACCATTTCCGTGTCGACGGCGAGCCGTGTTCCCCGCAACTCAAAGAGCTGTCAGTAATCTGAAGGGGCCTTATAGACGGCCAAACCCTACCGGGGTCGCGAAACTGTCCAAGCACGTAATCGTGGAATGTAAAGGGCTATTGAAGGTACACCATGTGTTTTAGTCAGTTCGAGTTTGACAGTCCCTCCTGCTCTGCCTTGAGAGGAATCGTTTGATAAATTTTACCACGATTCAAAAAAATGCATCTCTTTTCATCATTCATCTTGTAAACAACAAGGAATGTGTAATTGATGTACGTTTCTTGAGCGAGAAATAGCCGATAGCAATGATATTTTAGTAAACAGATAGGTACGAGTATGTTATGAGCGCGTAAAACGTGAAGACCAGAAAATGTCCTACGTGGGACAATTGCTTTTATTCTGTGTCTGTGTGTGCGGGAATTGAGGCCGGGCCCGCTGTTTGTTTATCTAGCTGTCACTTTTTTTTCGTAATGCGTTTTATCAAGATATCCTTTTACTTGTATTGAAATTAAATAAGTGAATAAAAAAAGTGTGTATGTGTGCTGCCGCTCGGCGCGGAACAGTTTTTGGCACGAAGTTCCTTATCACGCGTTGTGAAAGGGGGCTAGACGGAAAAAATTCTTACGAAAAGTTGTCAGGACACTTTTTTGAACGAAGTTCCTTATCGCGCGTTGCGTAAGGGTGCTAGAGCTCAAAGAGTGGAGTGGAGTGGAGCGGAGCGGAGCAGAGCGGAGCGGAGGGGAGGGAGCGGAGTGGAGCGGAGTGGAGTGGAGTGGAGTCGCGACGATTATTTTTGTTGAGTGTAAATAGTAACTTCGTTCCATCCGGGTGTTCCTTGACACCTCTCAAGTTTTTTTTCTGTTGTTTTGTAAGTGTTAAATGTTATCATATCTAGAATATCATTGGCAGATAGATAATTATAATAATCGCTTTCCCGTCTAAAATATTTTGTTCTATGAGCTATCTCTAGACTAGCTGATACCAAAATAGCTCTTATTAAAGTAACGTTAGCTTAATTGACTTCGGCCTTGCAACCAGAATCAAAGTTTTCAATGTCAATGGTGTCATGATATGAGATTCATTTACTTTTATGATTAATGTTTGCTTCACACGTACAGTTTATTTTTAGCTGATATGTTAGCCTTCAAAAAGTTGAAAATATCATAGCAAATAATATTAAAATAGAATAGAATAGGATAAAATAAGGAATGAGTTTATAAGGGGAAGTTTGAAAGTGTCGCCTGTTACGGGAAAAATGAAAGGGAATCGTCTGTCTTGGTATAGATATGTGTTATGGAGGGATGACATTCATGTGACGAAGAGAGTGATGAGGATGAATGTTGATGGAAGGAGAGGAAGAGGAAGGCCAAAGAAAAGATGGATGGATTGTCTAAGGAATGATGTGAAAGAAAAAGGAGCAAATTATACTATGACGTCTGATAGGGGAGAATGGAAGAAGAAAACGTGTTGCGCCGACCACAAGTAGAATGGGATAATGGCAAAAACCTTTGTTACTTTCGTAATTTTAAAATTTGATAAAAAAAAACTATAAATTTTGGTGTGGACTGCGATTGTTATTTCATTTCTCAAACGGACCCCGAGTGACATTAATTGGTGACTCTATGTAAAAAATTAATAATGTTCAACACAACAAAAATCATCAATGTTTTGTACAACTGTTTTATTGCAGCGTGATGTAACCAATTGATGGACCTTGGCACGGTGAGCTTTCATTTGAATGGATTTTAACAAATTATAAGTCTAGAGACCAAAATCTTATAATGACGGATGGATTGTGAGATGGCTAATGGATAAAATATCATTACGTTTTGGGAGGGGTGGGATCCACTCCTAGCGGCCCACCTTGGGCAATGGCACCACGGACCACAGGCTACATTTTTTTCTACTTGTTTTTAACGCGGTAACATCATTGTCCTCCCACCCAGAAGCGACTGTCAGGCTTTTTCTGAATAAAATCCACGGTGTTAATTCTTCAAACATAACCCTTTACGTTCCGGACCCAGTTACTCGTTAGTCCGGGGACCCCGGCAGCATTTGGCCCTTTAAGGAGCCCCTGTATACTGACCGCTCTTTGAGGCGCGTGTGGAACACGTCGTGCCGTCGACCCGGGCATGGTCCATGATCGGACAACGAGTCGCTCATTAGGGTGCTCCCACATCTAACGACGCGGATTCGGATTTTTCCGTCGCCCTTTCTCTTTCTGTCTCTTAGAACTGCCATTTGCTAGACCGAGACAGAAAGCATAATGCGATCGCATGCGACGGAATCTTCAAGGCGGCCGCGTGCTATCGCATTGTCTCGGTCTAGCAAATGGCATTTCTAAGCGACAGAAAGAGAAAGGGCGACGGAAAAATCCGAATCCGCGTCGTTAGATGTGGGAGCACCCTTACTCGCCATCTACTCTACATGCAACTGTAACCCGAATGGTGATGCTAGGTATCTTAAGAGTTGCCTGGCTAGTGACCACCATACTGTAGGAGTCCGGCACCAAACAGATTTTACTGTGTTCCGTCAATGTGCAGGAGTATCAGTTCCTTCTGGGAAAGCTCGCTCCATGTTAGGTCTCATAATTGCTTCTGGGCTCGAGGAAATGATGAAACAAGCAAGCAAGATTTTTTTTCATATTTAAATTGAAGTGCAAGAGCAAATTCCATTTAAATAAAAAAGATAAATATTAAGAAAACAACTGTAGATAATTAAAAAAAAAAAAACTGTAATTTGCAACAGACAGTTGACAATAGAAATACAGTGGAGCGTCGATTATCCGAACGCCGGTTAACCGAACGACCGCTTATCCGAACTGCTAGCCCCTCTCTCGACTGGCCTGTTGATCTAGTGGTTAGTGACCCTGACTGCTACGCCGGAGGTCGTGGGTTCGATTCCCACCCAGGACAAATGTTTCTGTGATGAGCACGATCATTTGTTCTGTGTCTGGGTGTAATTTATCTATAATATGTAGTTATTCATTTAAAAATATATAAGTATGTTTATCAGTTGTCTAGTACCCATAACACAAGCTCTGCTTAGCTTGGGACTGGATGGCATTGTGTGATAGTTGTGGAATATTATATTATATTAACTATGGCCTATATTACATAACGGCTCCCTTCAACCATCGGACTTCTAGACGTACTGATAATTATCATCCATACTTAGTTACTATTATGCACTTACAATCTTTCTTCATAATTCGCATAGCAAGGAGTGGAACTCACTTCCTGCGTCGTTAAAAAGTATTACTGATTACTTTGCTTCTGGCTAAGCTCGCTCCATTGTAGGTCTTGTCTCTGTCACCTTTGACCTGGACTGGAGTCAGGAGCAAACCCATTTCAAACAAAAAATATATAGGTAGTTCGATTATCCGAAAAAATCGGTTTTATGAACACCCATGTCCCCCAATTAGTTCGGATAATCGACGCTCTACTGTAGAAGCATCTATAGACGTAGTCACAAAGTACCTGGCCTTTTCGTAATATATTGTTGAAACAAACACACCAAAAATCTTGACTTTAAGCTGTCATCGGCGCCCTTGTAATACAAGAGGCATGGAAAAGGCGTGGTCGGCCAAAACTTTATACCATGAGCCCATGCCTTTTGTGTGGGTGTTGCTATGTCGCAAACTGAGCTAGACCTCTTTTCCTGACCTCTTACACGTGACACGAAAATCCCATGAATTATTATAGCAACAGCGGTCTTGTCGCTAATAGCGACAGCTTCCAGACAACCTTTGAATGGGATAAATAGATATGCGAAAATGTTGCTCTAAGAATTGGTGATCTATTAAATGTGTGCTCTAAGGGCATCGTCCTAATAGATTCGGGTCGTCGCGTGATTTCAATATTTCAGTGTCTTGATAGAAGACGCATAAGCATATTTAACTCGTGGCTAAATAATTACAGCCACACAGGCCGATCTTCCGGGTTAAGCCGCGCTTGCCAAGGTTGGTCTGTGGATGGGTGACCATCTGTTATAGCGATCGAGTTTCCTCCGTGCCTCGGAAAGCACGTAAAGCCGTTGGTCCCGACTGTCATTTGTAGATCTTTGACAGTCGTTACTGTTAGTAAGAAGCTCTAAACTCTGACAACCAGTCCTTTCCATGGGGTATCGTATTACCCAGTTACTGGGTTGTGGTGGTCGGACAGGCAGTCGGTCCATGTAAAACACTGATATCCAGCTGAATCTGGTTTGACTGGAAGCCGACCGGCGACCCCAATATGGTTGGGAAAAGGCTAGGCAGATGATGATAGAAGACGCATAAAAAATATGTCAATTTAGCATCCCCTAAAATACCTGTTTTTAAGGGATGTTAAATCATAAAATATATCTTCCCATCATACCACCTGTTCGACCATCATACTTTAAAATACTCCCATGACCTCAGGTATCCTTGGGACCCCAGAAATTCTCGAATCCCGAGTCATTAGTTCGAACCAAGACATGACATTCTCGCAACTCCAGATATCCTTGCCACCCCAGACATTTTCGCAACTCCAGATATCCTACGACCCCAGACTTTGTCAAAACTCCAAAGATCTCTCCGCCCGAAACCTAATTGCCACGATCCCACACGATATAGGCTTGCATTTGATTATAATACTACGCCCGATGTGCAACATGCTTCATCCCCAAACGGTGTACTCAAAACTTGAAAAGATCCAGATTGTACTGATCAGAGAACAGAAAATCCGGCAGTGAATTCTAAATACAGTAATCAGCTTATCATTAATCAACAGCTGGGTCATTAGCCCCTTCTCTGTGAAAGACAGTGGGCCATAATCCACCACGCAGGCCCAATGTAGCTTGATGAATGTCACTTGTCTTCGAATCAATACTTATTGAGTAAATATTAATGGCAATGATAAACACTGTGTTCGCAATCTCCCTACGATTGGCCAATTCATAGAAATGGTTGCGTAAGTAGCACTCTGGTGTTGCCCATAAATGCCATATGTACATTAATAGTAACCTTTTTGATTTATGGCTTACGAATGATGACAAGCTTAAATAGTAAAACAAATTGTTTCGCTGTACGGCAAAACATTTTTCTATTACTCATCATCACCAACTGCCTAGCTAGCCCTGTCGCAACCATGCTGGAATTGACTTCCAAAGCTAACTGGATGCAGCTTATTTTTTTTCTTTGCGTGTCCATGTACTCAAATTGTATCAATCAATACGTAGGTACCAGTAGCTCTATCATTTGCCTCGTTCAAATCCTGGAAGGTGTAACTGTAATAATAATAATAAATAATAATATTCCACAACTATCACACAACGCCATCTAGTCCCAAGCTAAGCAGAGCTTGTGTTATGGGTACTAGACAACTGATATAGATACTTATATATTTCTAAATACATACATATTATAGATAAATTACACCCAGACACAGAACAGGACAAATGTTTGTGTGATGATCGTGCTCATCACACAAACATTTGTCCTGGGTGGGAATCGAACCCACGACCTCCGGCATAGCAGTCAGGGTCACTAACCACTACACCAACAGGCTGTATGGAGTATGTGTACGGAAATGAGACATATCCTGCACAGACACTCCGCACTGGCATTGTATTTGGAATGAGTCTAGTATACCATTTGACCAGAATATTTTTACAGTGGCCAACCTAGGTTCGCAATCGATTGAGAGGTTTCCAGATCGGCCACTGCAGTTCAGGACCAGGAAGAAGATACTCTGCTGGATTTAGAATAAGGGGGGGTGGGGTTACTTACCCTCCACAGTTCGCATCTGAGGCATCGTTTTCTGAGGAAGTTGTGATAGAAAACTTTTACGAATTCTTAAGCGTTGAGGAGGTATTTGATGAGGGCATTGAAAAAAGGAAACAGGAGCGTGATATAGGGATATCACGCTCCTGTTTCCTTTTTTCAATGCGATGACTGAATTCAGCTAAATATTAATGAAAGATGAAATATTTGATCACCAATACAAATCGTTTTCCAAACCCAGATGTTTTGATGAATCGCACAACTGACTTAGCACGTGCTAAGCGTAACCATGGCCTTGGAACGCCAAGGACAACCGAAGGAAAAGGATAGATTTTTAACCAGTAGGCCCCTTATCACGAGTTTTCACTTTTTTTACTTTAAAGCGTCTTTCCAGTATTTACAGCGTTTCTTGTGTGGAAAAATGGAACAGCGCCACTGGTGTGCGAAGAAGGAACTAATTTTTCCTTGAAAAGAGATGTTTCATTTTTAAATGGCACTCCTGCCATAACAATGTAGGTACATTTTACAAAAAATGGGAAAATTACCCGTGAATAGAATAAATGTACTTCTGATGGCCGAAAATGAAACATCTCCTTTGTCAAATTGAAAATGTCAAAGTTCCAGTTTACTTTGCGTCAGAATAAAAAAAACTCTGTAAGAATATGACAGATAAAAGTGTTTTAATGAAAGTTAATTAGGTAAAAGTTTATCTATTCAAAATGCAAAACACAGACATCACAAAATGCATGATTCCACCTTCAAGATCAAATCACTTTCGCAGAACCTTGATAATGACTTCAGACTCAGACCGGACCGGACTATCCACTTCACAGTGTTAGCACGGCCCATAACAGCGATTATGTGGGATTAAAGATGTCCGCACGCACGCCGTTACATTGTAATGCCGGAGTGAAAGCTCTCTGCTGGGCTGTTAAAACAGCGAATGCGGCGTTCTGGTGGCCCACCATGAATCTTTAGGCTGTGGAAAAGAGACAGAACTCTACAAGTCGTCTAGCGCCATCTCGTTCACTGAGCGGAACTACTCTTGCTATATGACGTCATGTTACGCCACCTAATTTGGTTCTGAACATTGATTTTGCTGGTCTTTATAATAGCAACGTGCCGACGATACCTTTGGGGTTCAAATCGTCCATAGGCTACGGTGAATTCTGACTTCGCAACTTTAAACTGGCCTTATGGTATGGTATTCAAAAAATAAGTCGGCAGCAAAAAGGAATTATTCCCGATGGATCCCACTTTTGAATCCCACTTGAATATTTTTCTCGTTGGATCTCAAAAAATTAAAAGTAATTCCCGTTGAATCCCATTACAAAAGAAAAACGTTTTATTCCCGTTGAATCCCAAAAACAATTCCCGTTGGATCCCACATGCTTTAAAAAATCTGAATGCGAGTACTTTCAACGACAAAATTGCTATGCACCTTAAGCTTATGCTAGCCTAGTACTTTGGCAGGCCATTTAGAGTTACCTTACCCCCGCGCTGCGTGTCACGTGCACCAGACTGCAAAACATACCTTGATCTTATACTAGCCTAGTACTTTTGGGTGGCCGGATCTTGTGGATTTTTTTTTTAGTAAAATTCATAAATTTGTTACTCAGAATTCATCAGTAAAATAACGGTAGCAGTTTTCTAATGATATGTACACATGTTGTCAAAAAGTGGGATTCAACGGGAATTAAAAATGGGATTCATCGGGACTACTTAAAAAATGGGATCCAACGGGAATAATTCGCAAAAAGTACGCTAACATGCTAGAAGGAGCGACAATCTTCGCAAGGTGAACACGTAAGTAGCCGGTGATCGAGTGAAATGACGTGCTTTTGGAGAGGCTTATTACCAGCTGTTGACCGCTGTAGGTTGATGATGATGATGATCGTATTTTGGAGATCGAAGAGCTCATTAGCTTATTTCGACTTCGTAGAGCATTATTATTGTATCTTGACTGGCCTGTTGGTCTAGTGGTTAGTGACCCTGAGCCGGAGGTCGTGGGTTCGATTCCCACCCAGGACAAATGTTTGTGTGATGAGCACGATCATTTGTTCTGGGTCTGGGTGTAATTTATCTATAATATGTATGTATTTAGAAATATATAAGTATGTTTATCAGTTATCTAGTACCCATAACACAAGCTCTGCTTAGCTTGGGACTAGATGGCGTTGTGTGATAGTTGTGGAATATTATATTTTATTATTATATTATTGTATCGCACGAAAACTAACCAACCACAACGAACAACCAATGTCACTAATACAGTGTAGGCCAGAGACAATTAACACTAGACAAACCCAAACTGATGGATTCTTAAGATGATAGTACTATCGGCTGCCATTAAAAAAAATAGGTATTTACAAAAACTCGTGCTGTCCCTTTCGCGCGTTGAAAAACCCCCGGTCGTGCGATAGAGAGCGTTGCAGCTCGCGACTGACTGTAAGTAATTTTTATATGAAATTTGTCTCTCGGGAGAAAACGTTTTTCACATATTAAATCACGACCAATCTCTTAAATTCTGACGTCAATCGTTTTAACATAATTATCAAATTTTGGGTTTGTAGGTTTTGCTTTTTTTCTAAAACTTCTTTTTTTTTAAATACAAAGGTTTTACTTCAATGAAGATTTTGTCATAAAAATAGTAACTTTTAGGCGCCTGTAACTTTCAAACTATTGTCAATTTCGAAAAAAAAAACCTATAAACCCAGTTTTTTACTGTGTCACAAGCAGTGCCGGTTTTAGCACTACCAGCGCCCTTGGGTGAGATTTTCTACGGCGCCCCCTAACTGCAAGGGTGGATCCAGCTTTTACATCACAGGGGTGGTCTGGTCACCATGTCCCAGGCAGCTGTATATTAGCTGTATATTTTTATCCCACTTAAGGCAGGGCGGGAAAGACTGTCCTTCAATAGCCCTTTACGTTCCGGGGTCTCGGTAATTCGTGAGTCTCGCGACCTCGGCAGGCTGTGGCCCCGTCATTATGCTGACACACCGGCATGGTCTATGGTCGGACAACGAGTCAACAACGCCTACGAGTATATGCCCGCGCCAAGAGTGGTCAGAGACCGTCTGCCGACGTCCATCGTCGTGGGCGTCTACCACTGTATCTGGAGTGGACAGAGGACGCTGTCCTCTTCCTTACGCGGCCCGTCTCCTCCTTCACGAGCATGACTGCATGGTAGGAGGCGACCGCTTCCCAGTCCGTCTCGCCCCGCAGCATGACCTCGACCAATGCCGGGCACGAGAGGTCTCATCTATCGCCGTCGAAAGTAGGCCTGCGGCGCCCCTTCGTATTCGGCGCCCTGGGCGGTCGCCTAACCGCGCCTTACCCTAACGCCGGTACTGGTCACAAGCATTCTAAAAAATCAGTGAGATAGGATAACATTTAGGGGCAGGAAAACGTTTTCTCTTTTAGTATGGACGAGTGCTTGGTAGACGATCCTCTTAAGTCTTTGAGCAATATTCGTCGGTACCTGTACATCAAAGGCAAATCTAATGTAATTATCATATCCGTAAAATTAAAAGAAATGACCAATTTTATAATCAATCGGAGGAAGTCGAAACCTTCAAACTTGAGGGTCAGTTATAGAACTTTGATTGCCATTTATTGTTCTCACATGATAATAATCTGTAGAAAAACAAAATAAGTAGATGTTTATACTTTATTGACCTTGATTGCACGTTTTCCACAAATCTTTTACATTACAATGGGCTATTTATTTACTCTATACTTACCGATATGGTAATAGCTTTTACGTAACCGTAACTTGTTCTTTTTTACAAGGCTGTTGAGGTACTGGCTATAAATAATGCACTACGATCCTATGAAAACGATGGAAGAAAAATAGCCAATTAATAAAATAACTATAGGATGTTCAGGGACTTTGTCAGACTCGTACTAATCGATGCAGGTAATAGGTACTTGAAAGGAACCGGAAAATATACCAAGTCTGCCAAGGCCAACCTGTGTCGATTATACGAGCGCGTAAGACAGGGTCTGTGAAGCCTGCACTGACGAGTACCGGCCCGTACTACCCTGTCTAGTCTATACCGACAACCTGCTGCATTGTAAAAACAGACTATGACCCCCTTTGATCCCTCAATTTTATTGTCCATTACATTCTAAGGACTCAGTAACTTCTAAAGAGTCCTGTGGTATCACAGAATCTGCACACAAGAAAGAAATCTGCCCAGAACTTTTGCGGATACTGTACCTACCCATAAACGTTGTCCCAATCTAGGATTTTTTGACGTATCAAGGGTGCGATTACAAACATCTACTTGTAGATCATACAAATCTCAGACAGAACATTCGAATCCGCAAGACGCAGCGCACCAGACAACAAGTCCATCGCTCACCACTGCGCCAACCGTCAAAGTTCAAAAAGCGAACGGTTTGAAATAACCCTGAAAACAGTTTACGATGTTATTATTGAATTTAGAAGTAACAGTTCCAAGTATCAGACTATTTACTTACTTTCGTAATCGCTTGCTTCTAATATTAAACGCAAATCTTACCGCGTCTCTCATGGCCGCGCAGTGCAAACACTTCTTCAAAACATGCAAGTATTATGATCGTGATTTTTGAACTGGGAATCAGTTTATCCGTTGTATGTGCGGTGACACCGCCTTCCTAGAATTTTTGGCGGGTTTGCCAACCATGGGCTATGCCCGGGTCGTCGGCGCGTCATGTTCCCCGCGCGCCTGAAAGTCGATGTCAGCAATGTGATGCCCCCCTTTAGAGGTCAAAAGCCTCGCGGGACTGTCTTAGTAAGTAAAGGTCTAATGAAACAGTACGAGTCTGATAGCGCCTCCGGTCCCGCCCTGCGTGGGAGGTCTCATTTGATGATTTTAGCTCGTAAAAAAACCCAAAGCCCCTTACAACTTTGGGCAACTCGACGACAACCCATGGACCATGCCCAGGTCGACGGCGCGTTGTGTTCCACGCGCGCCTCAATGAGCGTCAGCAAGATGATGTGGCCCCACTATAGAGAGCCAAAACCTGCCGGGGTCGCGGGACTTATTTAGGGTTGCCAGATTGATTCTTCCTGTTATCGGGATCAATAACCGATTTTTCGGGATTTTAGGGCTTTGGTCGGGAGAGACAAATAAAAAAATATCAAATAATCGTTGAAGTCAGTAGGTTTTGTATCAGCTGATCGCGATTTTGTCACCAAAAAATACAGAATTTAAGAGTAGTAAGAGGTTCTGAGTAGTAGTAGATAATAGTAACTACAAAGCCAGCTAACGCGATGACCAAACGATCGTCCATTTTTCTTACTACTGCGTAGAAAACCTTTATAATTTATAACGTTCCACGCGCCAGTCCAAATTGCAGTCCAAACTCTTGAAATCACATTTACACGCACAGTTCGGAACGTTTGTCTAGATATGAAAGGTTCGTCCGCAGTCCAAACCGTGAATGCATTTTTAATCGTCTTTAGCACAACAGTTTGATCCTCAGTCCAAACTGTACCTACAGATCTAACCGCGGTTCGGAACGCAGTCCAAGATGCGCGGTCCAGCCGGCTTGACTCGACTCAGACGGAGTGCATTGCAATGTTTTTTCGATCTGCGCCAAGCGCCCAAGTTGTTTGCAAGTTTCGTTTGACGAAAATGTGAACTTAAAATTATCGAACTTGTTTTTCGGGAGATTATTTGCTTTGTCGGGAGTCGGGAGGACATACAAAAAGTCGGGAGAATCCCGCCAATTCCCGACCGTCTGGCAACCCTAGACTTATTCCATTACCGTGACCTTGGAACGTAAAGGTCTAATGAAGGATTCCGTGAATTTTAGTCAGTACAAGTCTGACAGTCTCTCCCGCGCTGCCCTGGGTGCGGACTGATTTGATGATGTTTCCACGCTAAAAAAAAAGCCCCTTACAACTATTCATAATAGTTATGAATATTATAAGAGTCTGATTCTTCTCTATCTATTTTAAGTCGTCATGCAATAAGTATTTTGCTTCAATCAAGAAAAACCTGTTTATGAAAGTGAAATGAATGTGTATCTAACAGTATTGTCTAATTTTTTGTGAGAAATCACGTTGCTAAAACCTCTTTTCTTATTATGCTAGTACGGGGTATCTGTATTTTATTTACAGCGTAGTATTTACAGAATCACAGCGTTTATTGCTCGTTCGTACACAAGATAATAATAATTATGCTTTTTCACTTTTTTTTTTTTTAATAATAATAATAATTTTATTTGCCAATAGTGTTACAGGAAAATGTAGATAGACACAGACAAAGCACTAAAATATAAGAGAACATTTAACATAGACTAATGATCCCCATGTTAGGAAGAACCTGTGTTATGGGGACATTTCTTCCGTCCATTATAACTACTATAATAGACTGCGGAAGCTATGACGTCACAAATTTGACATTTGGGTAAAAACAAACACAGGAACGTATTGCATTTTGAGATAATTTACATAATTTACATTTTGAATACATTATCTAGTGTTTACAAGGTATAAAATACCTTATTGTTTTGCTCCCGGTTGCAACCATGTCTCTAGAAGAGAAACCTGCAGTTTTTTAGATTTCCTGCTAGTGAAAAAATCTTTAAAAAATGGAAAACACTCTGCCGGTACGTTACTGCTGATTAATTATTATTCTAGTCTGAGGACTCGTTGTATTGACTTGTATTGCTGACTTACTCATTATTTTCAATTTCAGTCGTAAGGATAGAGACCCTACTCGTGAAGATCGTCTTTGTAATTGTAATTTTGCTGATGAAAAGGATGTTGTTCCATCAATTTTTGCACACAATAGTAACAAGAAGTTCGACGCAGACATTATTATTAATTACAAAAAAGATAAAATAACAAAACTCCCACGTCGAAACCTGTTTGTTTTTACCCAAATGTCATCTTTTTACGTCACACTTCCACGGTCTATTAGAGAAGTTTTGCAAAGTAGGATACACATTTGGTATGATGAAAGCAAATAAATACATAAAGAAAGTTTAAATTCAAGGCCCGACCAACAGACAAGCATGAATTTATTGGGTGTAATGTTATAGGTACCTGAGTAGGTAAATAGTTATGATGAGGTGTGAGTGTGTTTTGTGTTTTGTTATGATTTAGGTCGTTGTACTTCAATACGCTGTATGTCCAAATACGTAGAATTCTTAATAGATCCACTCCACAGTATCAAAACAAGACACATAGGTAGCTATGTATACTATTTTTCTTGCTAAACGATGAAATTGTGGGCATGTGGGCGGCGAGTGGGTATGCGGACGGCGAGTAAAGGGCAACTCGCTGTCCGACTACGGACGATGCCCGGGTTTACGGCGCGTTGTTCCACGAGAGCGTCAGCACGATGACCGGGTCGCGCCTCTAGAGGGCCAAAGCCTGCCAGGGTCGCGGGACTTAATTACCGTGACCCCGGAACATAAAGGGCTATTGAAGGACACCGTGGATTTTAGTCAGTACGAGTCTGACCATCCCTCCCACCCTGCCCGGGGTGGGAGAACTCATTCGATGATTTTACCGTGCTAAAAAAAAACGATTAAATTGTAGCGCCTTTCAAAAATGTCTTACCAATTTACAACTAGTTGCAATCATGTTTTTGTAGGCGTTAAATAGTATGGCGGTGCTTGTTATCAGTCTATTAATAGTTAACTAGCTGCTATTTTATGCAACCATTATTTTCATTTTAAATAGTCTAAAAATATATTTAAAAAAAAAGCTCGAAAATTATAAATAAAACCAAAAACTATGTTTCCGCCCGGGATCGAACCGGGGGCCTTCTGCGTGTTAGGCAGATGTGATAACCGCTACACCACGGAAACGATGGTATCAATGTTGAAATTATTGATTCCTAGAAAAGAAACTTTTTTTTTATGACGTAGGAAGCCATTAACTGATGACGCGTTTTAAGCCGGAAACAGATTATTAACACCCGACGAAACGTGATGCGTGTTGAGTCAAATCAAATGTATTGTTTTCTATGACCAGAATCACATGGGCACGCCGCAATTGCGGCGGTAAGACCCCTCTTTGAGGAGTGGCTGGAGAGAAGTCATGGCGTCCTGACCTACCGCTTGACGCAGGTCCTCACCGGACACGGAAGTTTCGGGAGGTACCTGTTTCTGATGCGAAAGGAGGAAAAAAATCCTGGGTGTCACCACTGCGAAGATCGCCCGGAGGACACGGTGGAGCATACGGTGCAAGACTGCCCAGCTTGGGCGGAGCACCGATCGTGTCCTCACGGCTGCGATAGGCGGAGACCTCTCGCGCCCGGCATTGGTTGCGGCCATGCTGCGGGGCGAGACGGATTTTCTGGGAAGCGGTCAGCTCCTTCTGCATATATTATTTATTTTAATGCTCGTAAAGGAGGAGGCAGGCCGCGAGCGAGAGAGGACAGCGTCCTCCCTCCGCCCCAGCCGCAGTGGTAGGCGCCCACGGCGACGGACGTCGCTCGATGATCTCCGGCCACCGTAGGCGCGGGCATGCGGGCAGCGAGTAAAGGGCAACTCGCTGCCCGACCAAGGACCATGCCCGGGTCGACGGCGCGTTGTGTCCCACGCGCGCCTCAAAGAGCGTCAGCATAATGACGGGGCCCCCCTCTCAGAGGGCCAAAGCCTGCCGGGGTCGCGGGATTATTCCCTTACCGTAACCCCGGAACGTAACAGGCTATGAAGGACACCGTGGATTTTAGTCAGTAGAAGTCTGACAGTCCCTCCCGCCCTGCCCGGGGTTGGAGGACTCATTTGATGATTTTACCACGCTAAAAAAAAAAAAAAAAATGACCAGAATCACACTATGAACACCCGACGCGACGACACGCGCTCACTGCAAATCGGGTGTTGACACGTTGCGTCGCGTGGCGTGTTAAATAATGTGTTTCTGGCTTTATGCTTATTTTTACCCGACTACGCCAAAGCCAAAAGGAGGGTTATGATTTTATATCACATCTAATCGTTACCGTAGTCCTACGTATTAAGTTTCTGTGTCGCTACTATATCACTAATAGACGACGTCAATATGGTTGAAAATAGAACGAATGCTATAAAAATGAGAATTTTATATGTAGGTAGTTAGGTACATAATATTTTTGTATGACTAAAACAAAATAAACTAATTTCGACCACAAATCTGTGATAATTCGGATAAATAATACAAAACAGTTCACAATAAAGCATTTATTACATTTAAAAAATCGTTACAAAACGTAAATAATAGATGATACTTAACGCATTTCATATTTTATAAGCTCACAATATTATTTTCTATAGCATTTACAAAGTACAAATAATAATATATTATTTAGGTATTTTAATTTTATAAAAAAATAAAAGGAATGATTCATTGAATGAGCAAGTTGATAATGATGATTATATTGGAACACAGTTTAAATTTTAATAATTTGTAGGTAATAGAAATTCTTGTTTTGAGGTTTTGATCAGATCTGAATTAAAAACTTGATTTCAGAGTTTAAAAAGGCCCCTGTAGCAGAATCATAATTCAAAACGTTTAAATTGGCAGTTTTAGAACCGTAGTTATGTTAGATCTATTTATTTTTACTAAATAACCAATATCTTAATAACCCCAACACTTCAAGAGTAACGATTTAAGTTGTTTCTGTTTGAATGTGTACTTTTGTCTTTGATTGATATTGTATCTTCCAAAGAAATGGAACAATTCTGATGTGTTTTTTTATATTTTAATCAGATGTAATTAATGGTGATAGTTCTGGATATAATTTATCGTTCTGCTTAGTCAGGTGTTTGAAAATTATCAGCACAATTGTTAGGGGTTACTTTTTTTATTCTTTATTTTTTCAATTTACCTACTATTTTGGCTATTTTTATTTGAGAGTATGTCTATGTAGTGAAGCATCTAGTTATTTTAAGAACACTACATATATGGAGAGGGTCTTTAAAGCCCACTTTAACAACATAACAAAATGCAATGTGAAAAAATTCGTAATATAGAATACTCTATTCTATTGCTCAAGCAATAGAATTGATAATTGAGAGAACGATTTTATCCCAATATCTGCAACCAACATTGTTAAAGTGGCGATTTCAGATCCCAAGAATATTTCAAACTATTTCAAATGATGTCCTTTCGAGATCTTAAGCCTCGTATTCGTGGTAAACATTTGTTTAGAAACGTGATTGCATTAACATGTTGCCGTGTTGCGGGCAACATTGGCGTTGCGAGTTTACCACGCCATGTTGCAGAGTTGACGCCCGGCGAGCGAAAACATCAGTTTATCAACAAATGTTGACGGTTGGACTGTTAAAATGTTTAATTGATCTGTATTTCACTCATGAACAAGCCTGGTTACGATAAATACGTTGTAATACTCCATCAGATTGGCCATGAATGACAAAAAAATTTCTTAGGCTGTTTGAGAAAAGTCTAAGCTATACAAATTTTTTCCAATGCCATCTCGTTCCCTGAGCGGAACTACTCATTGCTTCGTTGAAAATCTATACCCTAGGATTTCTAACTCTTAGCGACTGGAAAGGACGACTGCTATCTTGAAATCTTCAATAGATTTTCAACTAATCTGACTCGAAGGAATAAGGTCTGAACCTCTATTGGGGAAACCGAGCGTTAAATTATATTTGCGCTTGTCTAGGGGGGCTGTCTTTCTCCAGTGAGTGAATGAGATTCGCTAGACGACTTGTATAGCTTGTCATTTCACTCCCGGAATAAGCCGGTTTTAAAATGTTGTAATCCCCCCCCGAACGAGTATTACCCAGTTAGTACTGGGCGCATTAGTGAGACTGGTTGTCAGATGTTTGGGCCACTAACTTCAAAGACAATGATCTACTAAAGTTGCCATTTGAGTTAAATATCTATGAAAGGACTTTTAATTGAATCTGTATACTATACTATGTACTATTGAAGCATATAATGGTAAAATGTACTCATATTTATTACTTTTTAAGGGCTGTCTGTTTGGCAAATGCATTTTCAATTTTTAAAATTGCCTTCATGTTGAAATATCTGTTTCTAATTATATCGTTTTTTGTAAGTCTGTAGTCTATTTGGTTGAGACCATAGACGCAAGTTGGTTTGCATGAGCCTCAAATAAAATTGCCAAATACTTTCCGTGAAAAGAGAAAATCATATGGATATCTGTGCCTTACAGGAAAGAGACAGATGGTATTTTGTTAATTTTTCTTTCTTTGTTTAGTGTGGCAATTTTACAGATGATGCTTGCTCCATACTTGTTAATAAGTAAGTCTTATCTCTTGATTGTCACGTTAGATACAAAATCAAACTTAGCCCCGCGTTTGGCTAAGTTTGACTTTTTTTGGTGAAAAATGACATTTCCAAACAAACAGAATAATCTCTTGCATATAAATTAAACATGTTCAATCCTTGATAAAGCAACATAACTATGTTTAGTGTCCATATCATAAAACCCAACGGGTCCCGCATCACAGTCAGCACAACTTAAGTATTTGCAATTTGCTACGGTATGTGTAAAACCGATATTTTCAAACGTATACATGTTTTCAACATGGTAAAATTCCGTTACAGGCTCGTTTTGGATTTCTCCTTCTTTCCTGTTGTTGTCTTGCTGATTTCTTATCTAATATCTTAGAACCGCAAAATTTGCACTTTACAACCAACTTATTTTTCCCATCTTCGATATAGTCTTTCTGCTCACTTTTCACCGATACTTCCTTATTTTCCACTTCGGACATGTTATACCAATATAGAGGTTTCCGTTTCAGCTAACAGTTGTGAAGAAAGTTCATTTAAGGTGATTGCTTCGATGTAGCCCGCGAAATTCAATTTTTTTTACGTTTTTTGCAATTTGCAGGCCAGTGACATGTTGTAACTTTATAAATATTTGTGTTGCGCAAATAACAAGTATAATTTTAAATATAAAAATTGTCAAAAAATTCGCTCCATCAGCTCTCACATAGAAAAGGTGCATCGTAGTTAGATTTCGGAGATTTTAACATGATGCACCTTTTCTATGTGAGAGCTGATGGAGCGAGTTTTTTGATATTTTTTATATTTAAAATTATACTTGTTATTTGCGCAACACAAATATTTATAAAGTTACAACATGTCACTGGCCTGCAAATTGCAAAAAACGTAAAAAAATTTGAATTTCGCGGGCTGGCTTGAGCATCCCCCTTAAAATTATAATTTTATGCGAAAACTAACCGGCTCGCTTGGCTGAAACCTCAAAATTTGACATTTCCATATTTCCAGTGCCCGTTTAAAAAGTATGAATCTATGGAGAAATTACTTTTTTTTATATTTTTTAATACATTAAGTGAAAAAAAAATGTGTAGTGTCATTTTTTTACAAGTTATTTTTTTTATTGCTAAGAGTAGAATAAGCTCTTAAATATAATAACATTTTGTAAAATATGTAAATATGAAATACATATCGAGTTTTGTAAACACACATCCACTTACTGTCAAAACCACTGTCATCACAACTGTCATCGTTACCATCGTTACTTTCCGTTCCATTTCAAGTTGTTTCATTATTCCAATTCCCTTTAATAATAGTTATTTAGTTTTTTTTAAGAACTATTTCATTGACTATTTTTTTATTTGTGATCCTATTGTAAATAAACAAAACGTATAAAGCCAGAGAGATTGTTTTGAACGTGTATCAAATTCTTCAGGAATCAATATAATTATATCTTTCGTGGCAGTTTTGGAATAGCGTTGTAACTTCCTTCGCCTGCAAGCGACTAATAAAATTCTCACTCAACAAAAAAAGTTAGGTTACTAGACAGGTGAGAAGAAGTGTAGTGTTTTTCCTCATTAAAAATATAACATTTTCGTCAAAAATGAGTTCGGGATTCATTTCTGAGTCCGAAATATTGGAAGCAAGGCGACGTCGGCAGGAGGAATGGGATAAAGTACGCACCGCAGATCAGCCTGAAGGTATGAATCCCGAATTTGTTATGAACACTTGTACATCATTACGGCTGGCATTGATAAAAACGTATTATTTTGCTATCAAACCATATCTCCTTCCGTAGATTTTAAGTATTCATTAAAACATGCGATAAGACTATAGCTTGACCACGAAATTATATCAAACGACAGTAAAATGATTGGATTTTTGGGTTGCTTAATTAATGTTTATTTATAATATCGTATTGTGTTCAAAACCATAGGTGATTATAGTAGCCATGAATGTTAACTCGCGCCTCTTTCTATTGGACAGCATTAATCGAATAGCAATGTTGACTTGTATCTCTCTCAACACTAATATCTTGCCAAACCTTTGGTGTGATGTGATAAAAAGTCACTTCATGAATGAGTTCTGATTCTGAAGTTATAATGATAATTTAAGAAGGGAATGTGTATTTGAAGCTTTAAAAATCGAATCTAGGAACCCTTTTGACTCCCACATCGAACTACAAGAATAGGGATTAAGTTTCACTTTTTGAAGCAAAATGATAATAAGTCAATCAAATCAAAAGCCAATCATTTCAAATAGACCAGTTACAGGCACTTTTGATTTGCAAGGACATAAATAAAAATATTAAAAAATTATGGTGCTACAGCCTCAGTCACAGACATAATACTGTGAAAGTACCGTAGGTGAAGAAGACTTGAGTGATTTGTATCATCATCATCATCAAAGCTTTAAATTGCAGTCCACTGCTGGACATAGGCAATATTTGTATAGCATAGCGTACAGCCTATAATGTTGCTACTGCTGGGACACAGGCCTCCTCTCTGTGAAAGGGAGTGGGCCATAAACCACCACACGCGCCCAGTGTATGTTGGTACATGTCACATGTCTTTGAATTTTTGGTTCTAGAACATGCCGGTTTCCTCACAATGTTTTCCTTCACCGCTACACCATATATTTGTATACTTGACTGAAAACCTCGAATATTTGTTTTCTCTAGCAATGGGATTTAATACAATGTAACTCTGAACATGATTCTAAAATCTTGATTAATATTCAGAAGAGCCCTGGCACCCACATCCTTGATAATATCAAAAGAACACGCATGCAAGTTTCACTAAATGGCGGTATTTGTTTGATCAACTGAAGTCATAGTATCCATAAAATTTTCAATGAAACGCAACTCACGTGTGAGTTCTTGCATCGTTTAAATGAGACTAAAAGGTGTATTGACGGAGGCATATCATTTCAAACTAAAGGGTTCTAAAAATGGAATGATTTGTATGAAAATTAAATATCCATATTACTTGAAACTTTGAAAATAGACTCAATTACTCTTTTGGGACAAACACCAAAGTCATCATCATCAGCCGGAAGACATCGACTGCTGAACATAGGCCTCCCCCTTAGACCGCCACGCCGAACGACAATTCGCCACTAGCATATATCGGCTGCCCGCGACCTTCACGATGTCGTCGGTCCACCTAGTGGGTGGCCTGCCTACTCTGCGTCTTCCGGTCCGTGGTCACCACCCGAGAACTTTTCTACCCCATAGGTTGTCAGTTCTACGAGCGATGTGGCCTGCCCATTGCCACTTCAACTTGCAAATTTTATGAGCTATGTCGGTGACTCTGGTCTTTGCCTTCCAACCGGATTTTATCCGCAAAGAAATCCAAGCATAGCTCTTTCCATTGGGAGTGACCTTATGTTCAGCAGTCAAAGGACAGAACACCAAAGTGGTAATTCAAAATCATCATAGGAAAGAAAAACATATTATCGCATGATGCTAGTTTGCTATATAACTATTAACTTTCGTACGACACGCGGCCGCTGTACCAGCGTCTTGAAGAGCAGAGAATTCAGAAGGAGGCCGAATATGAAGAGGCTCATAAGCTCAGTAAGTTTCGTAGATAAGAAAGAATAATTCTGTTTAAAGACATTTAATTCTCATAAAGAAAGGGCTTTGTGCTTTTTGTACCTCCTTGTCCGCCATTTTGATTTTTTTTCAAAACAGCGTACACGAATGAAACATTGATATCGATAGATCAAATCAATACAAACATAAAATGTTGCGACAAAACCTCGTAAACCGTCACGTTTCCGAGTTATGAGGTCAAACAAATTAGTGACACATTTTTTCTTATTTTTTTAATATTGGATGTTTATTGATCAAAAAGGATATCCGCAATAAACTATTGAATATTAGTTTTTCACGCATTTCAAATGCTTTGAACATAGGATTATTTCGTTTAACGCAATTTCAGCTTTAAAATGGTGTAAAAACATTCAAAGTGGTAATTCTTTTTGATCAAATCATCATAGGAAAGAAAAACATAACTAATTTTATGTTTGCAGACAAGTGCTACTTTGCTTTATAAACAATAACTATTAACTTTCAGAGGCGCCAGAGGAGCCGTACGACACGCGACCACTGTACCAGCGTCTTGAAGAGCAGAGGATTCAGAAGGAGGCCGAATATGAAGAGGCTCATAAGCTCAGTAAGTTTCGTAAAAACTTAAATAAGTTGAAAGAAGAAGTACAGTTAAGTATTTTCTAGTTGTAGGTACATTTAAAAAAAACTAAGTTTTGCCGCACACTATGGTAACTTCAACCCTGCATTGAGATAAAGAGTGAGATTACATTTTGGGTTTGGGCCTAATCTTGGCCTCAATCTAGGCACAGAAGCAAATATGAGACCAAAGGTGGACATTCGGATGGCGTGTACATGGGTGAATCGCCATACGATTATGGATCATGCCCAGAGGGGCATATTATAACTTCACAAACGCCAGGCTTGTTCCTGCGATAGTACTAGTAGTAGATCATACAAATATTTGCTCCATGCGGGAATCGAACCCGCGACACACAGCGCATCAGTTCAATCGTTCAGCCACTGCACCAACCGTACCGTTAGCCGTGAGGAACGTGTACATCCGACTGGATAACCCATCATCATAGGTCAAACAAAATAATCCTTTCTTTTCCTTTTAGAAAACATGATCCGTGGTCTGGACGACGATGAGGTCGGATTTCTAGACTTAGTGGAACGCTCAAAGGCAAATGCAGCCCAACAGATCTCTATTGAAGAGCAGAGGGAAATGAGAGAGTTCAGGTAAGAGATCCTTCCATTATCACGAGACTGTCTAAGGCCTCCTCCAAGAGGTTTTCTCCGTTTATGGTGACCACGGCGTCCAACGAGGCCTCCCCCACAAATCTGCTTCTCCTTGAACGCTCTGTACGTCGCCGATTGTTTGTGTTACGCGGGGGCTCGCTCTGCCCTACCCGCGTTGTGTTTAAGATCGATCCTTTGCCCCAGGTGGAGCGGAAGGACTATCAGACTCTTATAGCTCAATTTTCAATTTTGGGACTTCCGTTGAGGATAATGACGCCGGTACTTTTACTGCTAGTGCAACTATCCACTGACAAAAACAAAAATGTAATATTTTTTTTTGTTTTAAATGAAATTAAAGCAATTTATATTTTTTTGTTTTTTGTCAGTTGATGGTTGCACTAGCAGTAAAAGTATCGGCGTCATTATCCTCAACGGGAGTCCCAAAATTGAAGATTGAGCCTTTTTTTTTTATGTGGCAAAATCATCAAATGAGTCCTCCAACCCCGGGCAGGGCGGGAGGGACTGTCAGACTTGTACTGACTCGAAAATCCGCCGAGTGCTATCGCAGTATGCTTTCTGTCTCGGTTAGCAAATGGCAGTTCTAAGCGACAGAAAGAGAAAGGGCGACGGAAAAAGGCGATTCCGTGCTGCCAGTTGAGGTCCAATCCTTATACTGATTCAAAATTCACTCTTTTGCTTTTTAATATAATCTAAATTTCAGATCTTATGAGCGGTTGGAGTTTTTTGATTTTTAGAATCATTGATCTGTCTCTAAAAAGGATTTCGCAAGAAACCCTTGGCCCTATCAACCCCTTACTAAGAACTTCTGCCTTTTTTAGGGAGCGGGTCTCCAACCTAGCTGAGAGCGAGGAACTGACTCGTCTACGAGCTCAGCTGGCACCGGCCCGACAGACACAAGCCACATCACAGACGCAAACACAGAAGAACAAACTACAGGGGGTGAGTGCCAAAGGCAACGTTAGCCGATGCATATTATCCAGACAGCCTAAAATAACAGGGGACCGAATGTCTGTTGAACAGCATTAGGCAAAGATGGCTGTCAAAATGCTTCGCTCTTTCGTTTGTCTTGTCTGTGAGCCGTCAGCATGGTTTCAGCCGATAATTTAGTCAGCATAGCTGACTGTTCAGCATTTCTGTCCAGATTTTGTATCGGCTCACCATACCCAAAGCAATGCAAACTTCAGGCACACAGACCGAAACGTGATGCTGCGCGCACATTCGTCAATGGCCAATAGAGCCACGGCCGATCAAAATACTAACTCTTGACCTACTAAAAGATATACCTTGCGCAACACTTTGCTGAACGCTGCATTTGAGACAGCTGACTCAAAATACTTAACGCTCTTGTACTGACATGTTAATCAGCATAGCACATTTGCAGTGTTCAGCATTGCCTCATCCAGATTTAGCATCGGCTAACCGTACCCAAAGCAATGTCGACGGAAGAATCAGACACACACAGACCGAAACGGGGGAGATTTTTAGTAGCTTTATTGAAATGTGCGCGCAGTGTGCGCGCACATGAAAAATAAACTCTATTTCCTACTCGTGTAAATGATGTCACCTTTGTGCAACACAGCAGTCGACGCCGCGCTAGCATTTTAACAGCGACTGAAAAACTTCTAACTCTATTCTTCGTAGAATGTTAGTGATAGAATCGCCATGCTACGCGTGCTGGTATACTTATACAGGCCTCTAGTGCAAACCCTGTTCGCAGTCGATTTTAGTAAGTATTCATAATTTCTTGTATACTTTTCAGGTAGTTGTGAGGAAACGCAAGGCCAGTGAGATGGAAGGTGACAAGCCCGAGAAGGGCTCCCCGCCAACTAAGACTAACGGAATTGTACCTAGCAGTCCTAACAAGTAAGTGTCTTTGTGTGAGGATTTGGTGGCCTCTCGATGTATAATAAAATAATAGCGCGATAAATCAATTTCCACAACTATCACACAACGCCATCTAGTCCCAAGCTAAGCAGAGCTTGTGTTATGGGTACTAGACGTCTGATAAAATACTTTTTACTTTCTAAATACATACATATTATAGATAAATTACACCCAGACACAGAACAAATGATCGTGCTCAATCACACAAACATTTTTCAATGGGTAAAAAAATCGAACACGCCGTCCGGCATAGCAGTCAGGGTCTTTAACCACTAGAAACAGGTCAGTTTCAGATAGATATCAGGTTTCATTCAATGGACGTTCCCGCTTTAATTTTTTTCGGGAGTGCGTGAACACTGGTTAGTGGATTGGCAATTTTCTGTGCCCACTGGATAATACGGTGTTGAAGAACGCGACACTTGGTATACAAGTCGATTTTCACGCCTCGCGTTATTGTAGTCAGTACATTAATTAGGTAAGTAATCTACATTTTCTACAAATGAACAAAAAAAAAATATCGCCAGTACTTTCGTGATAACGCTGCGTCCTTGTCACGTCCCGACTACTGAACTGACGCGGAATAAGAGGTGAGAGATTGAGTGATCATGACAACTGTGAGTAAGAGGATAGAATAGTTTCTGCCATTTCAAAAAATAGGTATTTAGAGCCTCTCCTATTGTCCCTCTCACGCTTGCTGAAAAAAGGGCCGATCGTGCGATAGAGAGCGTTGCAGCTCGCGACTGATAGCTGTAAGTATTTACAATGTTGTTCTAACCGACTTCAAGAAAAAGTTTTTCACAGGTACTAAATTCGTCGGAATCTTTTTTTTTTTTGGTTCAATGTTTCCCCGATATTCTAGACGCCTGGACCGATTTGCTTTTTTTTTAAACTTCTTTGTTTTTGAAATACAAACTTTCCAATTGGTCCCATGATCAAGGTCAGGATCTGATGATGGGATCCTAGGGAAATTGAGCAACCTTCTTTATAGGCACATAGTACCATTTTCAAATATTTTCTAAATGTTTGAGTAAAAGCATCTATAAATCATCTAGGTGGATTACTGATGATGGAATGTACAACTCCTTAATAGTAAGGATTGGCATAGGATTATATCTAGGGGGAGAACTACAACGATTTAAGTAATTCTTTTTTGTTGGACTAGGTAGCATTTAACTAAGAGTATACTGCATAGTTTCATCAAAACGGTTCTTAAAAGTTTTGGATATGAAATTTTATTAGCTTAATGTTACATGAGTGACGTAAGTACGGTGCGAAGGATTACAAAATTCTAGTGCACATGTAAGAGAATAATGTTCTTAATAAGAATTTGGGTTGAATATTTAAATAAAAAGAGTCTAAAAACTTTTTCAAAAGCAACTAAACCGCCTTCAAATACACAACCACCCCTTGTGTAAAACAATCTACAAAATCTGTTTCTTTCGGAAGTCAGCTAAAAAGACATGAAAAGGTAAAACGGTATCGCCAGAAGCGTGCGTACTACGCTGCGTCGGCGTACTGCCGGGACTGGGCCACTACGACACTGACTCCACATCTGATACAGACGACTCAAGTGATCATGATTCTGTGAGTAGCTGAGTGTAGTAAGTTTCCTAGTTTACCTATAGAATGGTACAATAGCCTCGCATTAACACTACGCTTGCTCTTAAGGGCGCATAACCAGAAAGTTGGCAACGTCGCTAATAGCTGTCAAATATTTACAAGATTTAATTAATTTGGGAATGTTACTGTATGGAAATAATAAATATGGCTCTGTTCTGTACTGCACTAGAAAATTGAGATAGGAATGCAATTAAAACACTGAATTTGATGTTGTAATCGTTTCAGGTGTATAAAAGGCATTTGGAAAGTTTCCAAATGCTTTTTTTACGTCTAAAATATATATTCAGTGTTACTGTACTAATTATTGCATTCTCTAATATTTGTTTAGTGCACTACATAGCCATATTTCTTATTTTCATACATTTGTAAAATCAATCAATGTTAATATTTGACAACTATTTGCGACGTTGCTAACTTTCAGAATAAGCGCTCTTAACACAATGGGGTTGGCAACTAGGGAACTAATGGGGCTAGTATAGCTTGTTCCAAGCATCGTGATGGTTCAAATCAGTTCAAATTTTAAAGATACTTCAAAATAGTACTACGTCATTGGTCGGATTAGGACTAAGCTATGGTGGCGCCATCTACAATTAGCTTTGACTTGCCTTTCCCATTAATGGATTAAAACTCTTCAATTATACTGACAGAAAATCAAGCATGATTGCTGTTGCATGTCTGCATTCATCATCTGCCTAGCCTTTTCGTTTTCGCAATTATTTTGGGGTCGACTTCTAGTCGTTGGCTTCCATCCGAAATGCATGCAACGGAATACGATACGCCTTGATAAGGCTGGTTGTAAGGCTTCGAGCTTCTACTCGTAAACTTCAAAGATCTCTGACAGCCGGGATCAACGGCTTTACGTCTTTGCGAGGCACATGGCAAATCGCTATGATGGGTCAAAAGAGGTATCGTAAAGGTGAAGGTATAAAACAATTTCAATTTTCTGGCTCTAAGCCAAAGTTGGCAAGTGCAATCGCTAACGTTCACAGACTGCTAATACATTTTCAACTGTATTTTGCTTAAAGGCTTTCAAAGATTACAATCGTTTTCGTTTGTTTCGTTCGGTATCACTCCGCAGTCTTAGCTAGATTTTCAACTTTATGCGATGGGTTATAAAGTTGAAAATGTATTAGCTTCTTAAAGTTAACGATTGTCGCTGGCCGTTTGGCTACAGGCTCTGGACATACACCCGCTATTCTGATGCACATGCTGATCGGGCATATCATTTCATTTCCATACTCAAAACTTTCTCCACATTTTCTTTGCATACATGGCAAATATTTTCGAAAGTGTAAAATGTGCTGTTCAAGTTTCAACTTTCGACCTTGAGCTTAAAGTTGGAAATGCAATAAACTTCACCTGCATATTCTGTTAATATTTTTTTTAAAGGCTCTATTAACATTGTTTCGGTTCAAATATAATATTATCTATTACAGGTATAATAGAATAGATTGTGATGTAAAACTACCGCCAAATGTCTTCTATTACAGGTAGAATACAACAGATTGATGGTCTGTTGTAAAACTACCTTCAAAAATGACTTGATTTTAATTTGACTTTCTAACGAAAGCAAAGACATAATAAACTATATTCAAATTAAATTTATCTTTTCAGAACGACAAATGCTGCGCTAAACGGGACATGTTGGGTCGCACACACGAGAGAAGTCGCGAAAAGATAACGACAAAAGTTAGAAACGACCCCTTGTCGACCCGTAGACTCTTTGCTAAACTATGTTATGTGATCTAATCTAAGTTATCGATAGTGCATATAATTTTAAAATTGATGTGTGGCGTTTTATTTAAAGCACTGGACAAATTCAAAGATAGCTACTCAAAATAAATGATAAAAAATTGGTTTGCACAACCAACTTGCACCTTGGCGCAAAGGCCCTGTAGTCATATCAGAAACATTTAAAAAAAAACAACCTCACACCCCATCTCTTTACCGTTGCGGGTAAAATAAAAATGTAACAAGTGTTTACGGAAGAATCGTCATCCGTCTTATACCACAAAAAGTTATACATCTGATTCTGTTGAACACAAAACGCTATACTACAAGAAAGATTAAAAATTGATTAAACAAGACACACAAGATTGAACATTTGTCTAAAAAGGCTTAGGCGCAAAACGTCTCTCGCAAAATGCCACCTGGTCGTAAAACGTCTCTTTCGCAGAATGTAGGGTTCCGTAAAATGTCTCTTTCGCAAATACATTTGCGAACTGTCGCAACTGGGATTCGAATAAAATTTGATTTTCAAAAAAAGATCATTTTTTAAATTAAATCGTTCCAGGAGTCTTTGATTTGGCTTACATTCGGGGAAAATACATTAAAAAAAAAAAATTTTATTACGACGAATTTAGAACCTTCTGCGAAAGAGACTTTTTTTGAAGTTATTAAAAATTTCTGACGATAAAAACCTACCTATCCCCAGAAAACATACCGTAAAAACATACCTATTAAGCTGTAAAAATAAAGTTGACAAACTTACATTTGCAGTTGATAACAAGTTCTCCGATACATTTTGTTTAAGACTTTTTATGGTATCCAAGTACATTTTGATAAGATGGTCGACTATTACTCTAAAGTTGTAAAGCCTACTTAGTCATGACAATTTTAATCACTTGAGTCGAGCAAATTTAGCACTTTATTCTTAAGCTTAATATTTCACAAACCAAGTACTTTTTTTAATCAAAAACTTGTTAATGGAAACTGTCAATATTTTTTAAAGACCTATTTAATGATACCCCACACGTTATTGGTACTCATATAGAAAAAAACAAAACACGCCCACTTTACGTGTACAAAGGTAACCCAAAAAAAAATATTTTACGTTTTCTTTATTTTTGAGAACCACTTTTTCGGCTCAACAAATCCGTATTTTTCAAACAAATTACGACGCTAGCTCTAGTACTGTGCGTATTCTGAGCTAAACTGCGGACAGACGTGACGGACGGACATGGCGAAACTTTATAAGGGTTCCTTGTTGACTACGGAAAACCCTAAAAACCTCACACCCCATCTATTTACCGTTGGCGGGTAAAATGAAAATTCGTAACAACGGTGTTTACGGAAGAACGAAACCATCTTTCCGTCCTTTATACTATACAATAAAAAGTTACTAACTTGGTTTGATCTAAAAACAGTAGAAAACCAGAAGTCGCCACTGTGCTCTCGCTACCAGCAGAATGATTTTATTCTATTTTTTTTTCACTTATTACGTTAGTTTTATGGCATAATAATAAACCTAACAAACCTGCGTTCTTTGTTTACATCAAACATTTTAAAACGTTGTCAGAAGCAAAAAGATTAGTTACGTTTCAATCCGTTCCTGCCAAGCTGTAAACATCAGTCTGTTGAACTTGAACACAAACCGCTATACCACAAGAATGATAAAAAATTGTTGAACATTTGTCTAAAAAAACCGTCCACTACAAAACGGCATTTGACGTTGAGACAAGAATCGTTTTAAGTGTAGTTCAACTGAGTTAGACAATGTTGACAGAACTGTGGAATTTTAGCTGTGGTACGTGAGTGGCAATGCTTATGCTTTGACTCTCACGCGTGCAAAGTCCAATTCCCCTTCTCTATTGAGCGGCAATTTTGTAGCATGAAGCTTGGGACTTCTTGCAGTGTACAAAAATATTACCGCGAACTTTGGACGTAGTAGTCGAAGTTTGGAATAAAAACAAAACAAAAATACTCTTACATTTTAATCGTCCCACACTCAGAAAGATTTTTGACAATATAATAAATACCTAATTCCTACTTAAATTCTGTGTAATTCACCCTGGTTTAGGTAGGGTAAGTTGCCAAACCAAACCTTTATAACTGCTAGCTATTGTGTTTCTATCTTTTTTATTGAGCAGTTAAAAACCTACAGACTTATTTTTTGTGTTCTGATTTTCTTTATTAAGCCTCGAATGTTCCATACGCTCGTAGCCTATGAATGATGTTTTGTGATTAATGCTTCACGCTAATTTTTATGTACCTGCCATGTAAAAGTTCTATTGAAAAATCAACCCATAAACAAACTGAAGGCGTATTACGTTACTACAGACGGTAGTTTCTCACTCGGTAGTACTACAGACAAAGTTTTCACTTTTTTTACTATAGCAATAATTTAAAGTAATACTAATCTTGGTTTGATCTAAGCATTTACAAGCAAAATATACTTAATTTAAAGAGTCATAAAACTCAATATTTAATGGTTAAGGAAGAAACACGTTTCTATAACGTAACGTAGATCCATTTTGATGCTTGGATTGAAAATCCTTTTTTTTTTCATCAAATTATCAAAAGACTGTTAGACTCGTACTGGCTGAAATTCACCGTGTTTCTTCAATAGGCATGTTGTGTTGAATCAATAAATATAAAATCTAATTGCACCGACAGTTGCGTGTTTTTTTTTCAATAAATTATGTTGGAGGACTCATTTGAAGATTTTACCACATTTCAATAAATGTTAAATATAATTAGTCCAAAAGTGTTTTTAAAAACAATGGACACCTATATTTTCTCTTTTGTTACAACAATGAATATTTACAAAGGTAAAACGTATCAAAATTAGAAAGGGAATCGTGTCCTCATAAGCAAGTAAGAACTGTACTTGCTTATGAAGTACTAGCTGTTGCCAGCGGCTTCACCCGCTACAACTCGAAAAGTATCACACGGGAACATAAAAACGGGATTAAAACTATCCAATGTGTTAATCCAGGTTATAAACTATCTATGTACCAAATTTTAGCCAAATCCGTTCAGTGGTTTTTGCGTGACAGAGTAACAAACATACACATACATACATCCTCACAAACTTTCGCATTTATAATATTAGTAGGATTGTGAATTACGAGTTTAATAGCGTCGTATCTTCATCAATTTTGATTTACGTAACAAAAAAAAAAACAGGATCAAATATTGTTTTGAAAAATTCACTGACGGACAAAATTTTTCAAAACTATTTTCAGTCACATCCTCATTTACTCATTACGTTTCAGAGTCACATTAACATGCCTACAGTCCCGCGAAGATTTAACTCATTCAAACTACGTGAGAGTCAAATAATGCATATTTTCTTCGCTTGGTTTATCCGGGATCACATTGTTTACGGGCTTAACGGTGACAACGTCTGGTAATGTGGGTTCCACGTCGGGCAGACTGTTGCTGTCCGAATCAGAATCGGTGTTCGATTCCTCTGCATCCGCTGTTTTAGGCTCATCTTTCTTTCTTCTGTTTCTGTAAACAGTAAAATGAAGTGGTAAAATCATTGAATTCAAAGTCATTAATTTGTATAAGCCAGTTATAAGCACTTTTAAATTGTCAGAAGACAAAAAAATATACAACGTGTAACGGTAAATTCGCAAAACCTCCCGTGGGATAACTCAGCCCATGTTACTGAACAATGTTTGTTCTGAGACATTTGCAATATCGCAAAAAAAAACTTTTTCATACAAAATGAGAAATTAAAAAAAAAATTATACCGATGGCCCGAAGTCCACCAGTATATTTTTTTTAATGAATTTCCAAAAGTCTTAGAACAAACATTGTTCAGTAACATGGGCTGAGTTACCCCACGAGAGGTTTTCTAACGTTACATGTTGTATAATCTAAAATAATTAAGTCCCAGTCGCAAGACATAATAACTGAAAGTACAGTAGATGCCCATTTCAAAGCGTAGATCTCTATGGAGTAGAATAAGCAAGAAACTCCATGGACACTCTTTTTCAAACGCCAAAACTATCCAAACACGAAACAAAAGAAAATAAAAACGTGAGCAACCACGCGGGTTGAAAGGAGCTGTTTATATACCTCTTAGGATACGGTTCTTTGAGGTGGAAGGTGCGATAGTGTAGTTTCATACTGTTGCTCTGCGTGAAACGTTTGTCGCATAACGAACAGGAATACGGCTTTTCTCCAGTGTGCGTCTGGAAGAAACAAAACCGGAATTTAGACTTTGCCTTACAGAATATCTTTTTCTTGTAATAGACGCTGCTGACAGTGGGAGCAGTGGTGAGTCAGTGGTATGTGTCCCGACTTGCGAATTGTAAGTCGTGGGTTCGAACCCCGCCAGGCGCATTACTTTGTATAATTTATTTGCACTGCTTTCAAAACAGAAAACATCGTGAGGAAACCGGCATGTCCTAGAACCAAAAATTCGAAAACATGTGACATCAACCAACCCGCACTGGGCCCGTGGAGGATTATGGCCCACTCCCTCTCACAGAGAGCAGGCCTGTGTCCCAGCAGTGGGAACATTATAGGCTGATGATGATGACTGCTGACAGTCGATTGACTTCTACGAGTTCCATTGACTACGCGTTATTCGGGTCTAAAACGGCCATTTTATGCAGTATTAAATGCACACAAGCAGAATTAAATGTTTTATCAGAACATAGAATTATAGACTTCTTCGGCCCTGTTTAGTTCGAAATTTTACTGGGACTTGAGTGCTTTCGCGATATAGTCAAAATTTATGCGAAAACTCTGGGTGCTTGTATACGGCGCATGTAACCCGCGCAAGTAAAGGTGCGGGTTACCCGCGCGAGTAACAGCGCAAGCTACTTGATCAAGTTACCCACGGGGTGCTTGTACACGGCGCATGTAACCCGCGCAAGTAAAGGTGCGGGTTACCCGCGCGAGTAACATGCGCAAGCTACTTGATCAAGTTACCCACGGGGTGCTTGTACACGGCGCATGTAGCCTTAAGAAAGACGAAGTTAAAAAAAGAGAGATTAATCATTTTCAATTATATCCATCATGGTTAAATGTAGTCTTGTTTTTCTCACCAGTAGATGTCGCTTCAGTCCCACAATGGCATGGAACTGTCTTCCACATGTGTCGCAAGTGTGCAGCTTCTCTCTCGTATGCATGTTCTGATGAGTACGAATGCTGCCGGGCTGTTGGGAAAAACCTCATTTATTTTTCAAATCATCATCTGCCTACCTTTTCCCAACTATATTGGGGTCGGCTTCCAGTCGAACCAGATGCAGCTGAATATCAGTATTTTACATGGAGCGACTGTCTATCGGACCTCCACAACCCAGTAACTGAGCAATACGATACCCCATGGTATGGTTGTCATGGACTGGTTGTCAGACTTTACAGCTTCTGAATAACATTAACGACTGTCAAAGATCTACAAATGGCAGCCGGGACCAACGGCTTTACGTGCTTTCCGAGGCACGGAGGAAACTCGCTATGACAGATGGTCACCCATCCACAGACCAACCTCGGCAAGCGCGCCTTAACTTGGAAGATCGGTCTGTGCGACTGTAATTATTTAGCCGCGAGCTCCTTTTATTTAATTAATTTATCAAGTAAGAAAGATAATTTAGAAATTTTAGAATTATGAAGATTGTATAATCTAAAATGTGTAACATATTATACGCATTTGTCATATCATTAAATTCCCGCTGGGTGGAAGTGACTGTCAGACTTTTACGGTCTAAAAATGGATCTTTTTCCTTTGGTTACCTTTTGCTTTCCAGGTTCCAAAAGCCAAAAAACGGCTCTTATGTACGAACTAGGAACTAATTTTATCCATCAAAATAACGTCAATATCCCAGTTTAATTTACAACACAAAAACATGAACCGTCGTACCACAAAAAAATAGACATCAATTGAACGTTTGTCTAAAAAAAAAGTGTAACTGCAAAACGACCCTTATATATATAAACGTACAAAAGCCAGCAGGTCAACCTACCCGAGTCAAGTTTTGCCAATCGAATGTGAACCTTCTCGTTTTGTGTTAAAGTTGAATACCTATTACACAGTTTGGAAGATTGTGGTACCTTGATGTGCTGTTGGTTTATACAAGTGTTCAACAGATGTTTAACTTTTTTGTAGTTAGTCTTACCGCTAGTAGTCGCGGGACTTATCTCATTACCGTGACCGCGGAACATAAAGGGCTATTAAAGAACACCCTGGATTTTAGTCAGTACAAGTCTGACAGTCCCTCCCGCCCTGCCCGGGGTGAGAGGACTCATTTGATGATTTTACCACGTTAAAAAATAATAAAAAAAAAGTCTTACCGCTAGTGAAGAGCCACATATCTCACAGATGTATCTCTCGGTTGGCGCGTAGAAGGAAGTGCGCGGATGTTCCGATATGTGATGCTTCCAACATGCTGCTTGTGTTTCGAAATGTTTGCCACACTAGAACAGAAAACCTGTATACAACTACACTTGCGAGCAAAATTATTGAATCACTTACTACGATTTCACGCTATCTTGAGTATTTAATAATTAGTAAAGAATCATCATCTGCCTAGCCTTTTCCCAACTATATTAGGTCAGCTTCCAGTCGAACCAGATGCAGCTGGATATCAGTATTTTACATGGAGCGACTGCCTATCGGACCTCCACAACCCAGTTACTGGGTAATACGATACCCCATGGTAAGATTGGATGTCAGACTTATGAGCTTCTGACTGAACAGTAACGACTATCAAAGATCTACAAACGACAGCCGGTACCAATGGCTTTACGTGCTTTCCGAGGCACGGAGGAAACTCGCTATGACAGATGGGCACCCATCCATCGAGACCAACCTCGGCAAGCGCGGCTTAACATTATATATAATTTTAAAAAAAAGTTAAGAGTAAAACAAATTAAAGTTTGCACAAACGTTCCTTTGTTCTTTTTATAATGGGAATGATACAATCTATGTTATAAAAATCAATGCTACTTTTCTTTGTAATTTTGTAACTCAAGAACGTGTTCACCCATCTAAACCAAATGTTTAGGCTTTGTTCCGACTATTTATTAGATGGTTTATGTGAAGTTTGCACAAAATCGGTCGAGCGATTCATCATTTATCACATTTTTTGTATCAAATGAATTAGTAGTATTAGTAGAGTCGCGGGGTCAGCTAGTTAGTAATAATGAATAAATAGTTGGAAAGATTTTTTTATCAACACATTCAAATACAATAATAAAATTGAAAATAAAGTGCAATTTATTTGTTGCTGTAACAGATAACTGTTGTGAAAGAGGACACAGGAGGTTTACAGGGATGGACGAATTTTTAGTATTTTAGACGTAAAGTAAACTGGAACTTAGACAATTTCGAATTGACAAATTTTCAAGGAAAAAATTAGTTGTTTCTTTTCTTCGCACATCAGAGGCGCTGTTCCATTTTTTCATACAAAAAAGCTGTAAATACTGGAAAGACGCTGTAAAGTAAAAGAGTGAAAATTCGTGCTAAGGGTACTGAGTAAAAACCTCCTCCAGCTTAATATTTACAAACTATAAATAAAATTATGGTAGAATTTCGACGACTCTACTAAAATATATTACCTGATGACAAGTCGTAGGTTTCCTATGTTCTCTCCTATATTTCTTGTGCCCCTTTTTTGTAAACTTAAATACATCTTCGTCATGATTTCTGTAAATTAATTGTAGAAAAATATTGTTTTATCTAGATATTTGTACGGTCAGCAAACTAGGTATTCTGACAGCAATTTTCAAACCAATGTTGTGAGAATACTTGTTGCATAATTACGAGTATCATACAGCCAAAAAATTCATACATACATTTAGCATAGGTACACGAAAATTGTTTAAAACTTGTTGTCTGCATATTTAACTCTTTTGCTGACTCTACTAAGTTATAATGATTTTTCTCTTCAAAATTTAAATTAAAGCATTTATTTCAGATAAGCCAACTACAGGCAAAGAATTGTCAACAGACAACAAAATAAAAATACTGCAAAAATATGGTGTTACAGTCCCAGTCACAAGACATAATAACTACGAAAGTACCGTAAAATTAAAACAATGAAACATACCGTTTTCTTAAATGCCTTGTAACCTGAAATTAAAGAAATAAATATTAATAATAACAAATAAATTATAAATAAAAACTAAATAATAATATGTACAAATAATAATAATAAAAGAAATATTCAAAGGGCGTCAAAGAATTCATCCACATCGCTGTCAACGGGAACAGTGCCCAGAACGCTAGCAGCATTGCCACATTGTATGGCAAAAAAAAAACATCATCATCTTCCTGCCCTTGTAGCGTCCATTTGATGATTTTACCACGTAAGAAAGGTGAAGTTTGAAAGTGGCGCCTTTTGTCTTGGTATGGACATGTGATGAGAAGGGATGACACCCATGTGACGAAGAGAGTGATGAGTATGAATGTTGATGGATGGAGAGGAAGAGGAAGGCTAGAGAAAAGATGGATGGATTGTATAAGGAACTAGCACTACGCCCGCGACTTCGTCCGCGTGATTTTCGAACTTTGCCTTTGTGAATTTCTTGAATTTTCTTTGCTATAAACCTCACGGAGCCCGAGACCTTTCCAACGAACGCAAAACCGTGGAAATCGGTTCGTGCGTTCTGGAGTTATGGCGTCAGGAAGGAAAACCCGACTTATTTTTATATAGTAGAAGATGATGTGAAAGAAAAAGGAGTAAATGATACTATGACGTCTGATAAGCGAGAATGGAAAAAGAAGACGTGTTGCGCCGACCACAAGTAGAATGGGATAAGGGCAGGAAGAAGAAGACCACGTAACCACGTTTCTTTCATTCTTTCTAAGATAAAAAATAACTTACTTTGGCTTGTTGCTTTTTTCCTAAAACTTTTCTACTGACTGTCTGATAGTCACTGAAACAAAGAAAGAGTTTCTTGTCAGGGTCAACTTAGGTCAGTTTTGTTCAACGACTATATAATACTAGACTCGTAATAACAGGGGACCGATGTCTGTCAACACATTAGGCTAAAAAGTCTTATATCCGTCTCATTTCGACCACTCCTGTGAGCCGTAAACATACGTTGAGACAGAACAGACCTTGAGTTAGCCAATCACAACGCAGTACCCCGTCCCCCTCGCTTACGTAGTACCTCAGCGAGTTGACAGAATAATTTTTGTTCCTTAGATCGTGCATGCGGAGTCTAGTATTATATCGTCGTTGGTTTTGTTTCTCAAAAGGGCATTAGAGTATTTGATAGAAAAACATTAATTAGCCCGTCATCAGTCAAATTATCAAACATTATTTGTAACGTATTTTTTCTTTTGTTACCTAAACCAAAATTGTCGAAGATACGACACTTTTCAAATTGACAATACGTTCACTAAGAAATACAATTTCTACTCCAACTTGCTTCGGACTTCTTTGACTCTCAAATTTTCATGCGTTACATCTTTGTAAATGTGCATTGATTTGAAAAGAAAAGAAAAAAAAATAATAACAATATTCCACAACTATCACACAACGCCATCTAGTCCCAAGCTAAGCAGAGCTTGTGTTATGGGTACTAGACAACTGATAAACATACTTAAATATTTCTAAATACATACATATTATAGATAAATTACACCCAGACACAGAACAAATGATCGTGCTCATCACACAAACATTTTCTTGGGTGGGAATCGAACCCACGACCTCCGGCATAGCAGTCACGGTCACTAACCACTAGACCAACTGGCCAGTCAAAATACATATCCATTGTTTTAAAAAATCTTAGTGACGGACTACCTAATTATATTGTTTCAGCCCAATACCCTGTTGGTCGGCTTATGACGTCATAAAACCTGTAAAATTATACCGACCGAGTGACCGTTTTGTGATTTTTGAATCGTTGTACCTCCGTAGTTTTTGGTTTTCGTAACTATAGAAAAAATACGGGTCAAATGTTTTTTGATTTTCTCTCTATCGGACTAATTAAATTTCTTGAGTAGTCCATAGAAAAATCAAAATCAAAGCGTTTATTTCAATTAAGCCATTACAGACACTTTTGAAATATCAAAAGACATTAAAAAAACTAGTACACAAATAGTTCAGTCACAAGACATAAAAACTGTGAAAGTACCATAGATGCTCATTCCAAAGGGTAGATCTCAGTGGAGAAGAATGAGCAAGAAATTCCATGGACACTTTTTTTCAATATTAGGTAAGAGACAGAATAATATTACCTCACCAAGAAGAAAATTGGGAAGCCAAAAGCTCAACGTCATCTGACGCTCAGACCCGCTTCTAGGCTTTTGCCTTTTAGACCATGCGTTATATCATTAAATTTAATTCAACTGAAATCTATCACAATTAATTATTTGAATTTTATCTATGTACTTATTTTATTTTATTTAGAAGTTAAAGTATCGTAAATAAATATATTACTCTCTAACGCCATCTGTTGATGAACTGTAACCATTCACTACCAGTTCGTGCTTCTACTACTAGATGGCGCTACCCGTCCAAAATAATCAATAACTAATTTTATACTTGTTACAATACAGAATGATCTCACCTCTCTACTTCACTATGTAACGCTGAATGGAATAAATGTTCTTCGTAAGCCTTCCGCGTCTCGAATGTGATGTCACATCGCTGGCAGTAAGTGTTCACTTCTTCATCGTCGTCCGGACTCTCCTGGTATGGGAAAATGAGCTTTAAAATCATGTGTTTAGAAGAGATTTTTTATTAAATAAGTGGCCCCACACTAGGAATTTCTCCTTTATCTTGGGTGCGTTAAAAACATTTAAAATCACATACACAAACAGTCAGTTCCGGAACAACTTTTTATATGTCACACAAATATTTTAAGTTAAAAAAATACATCTAATGAGTCCACCCTCCCTGAGTGAAGTTAATATAATATTAATAATATTCCACAACTATTAAACAACGCCATCTAGTCCTAAGCTAAGCAGAGCTTGTGTTATGGGTACTAGATAACTGATAATAGTAGTTTATGTAACTGGTACATAATGAGGGGTATTATACACGAGTGTGAGTTTAAAAAACGAGCGAAGCGAGTTTTTTAATAGTATCACACGAGTGGTATAATACCTAGTTATGTACAGTTTCATACACTACTTTATCTACTATCATTGAACGCGAACATATCAAATAAAAGATAAAAATTAATAAACACTAATAATCATCCACCATGTCATCCACCGAAACACAAACGTCAGAATCCCAACATTCCCTTAGAAAGCGCGCGCAGCCACAGATAAAAAAGTAAAAAGATGTATCTATGATCAGTAATCTGTATCATAACGAAAAAAATTAAATTATAACATTGTTTTGTTAGAGAAACAGTGTTATAATTTAATTTTTTAATTTCATTACGATACTCTATGGTATAAAGTATGTCATTATAAACTCGTTTTGAGTTTTGTATTTCGAAGTTTACGATATGAGAGTAGATAAACATACTTATATATTTCAAAATACATACATAATAGATAAATTACACACACACAGAACAAACGATCGTGCTCATCAAACAAACATTTGTCCTGGGTGGGAATCGAACCTACGACTAGACCAACAGGCCCGAGAATAGCCGTTTACGTTCCGAGGCCACGGGTACCTGATAAGACAATCCCGCGAACCCGGCAGGCTTTGGCTCTCTAAAGGGGTTTCGTCGTATTATTGCTGACAGTTATTTGAGGCACGCTTGGAACACGACGCGTCGTCGACCCGGACATGGTCCATGATCGGACGGCGAGTCGCCTATTACTCGCCGTCCGCATACCCTTACATGAAAAATAAAGAAATAAGTAGGTAAGCTATATACTCACAATATTATCAATGATATGTTTGACTCTCTTATGTTGGTGTAGTCCCGCTGTACTGACGAACGACGCGCCGCACAACGTACACACATGCTCGCTGCGATGTGTGCGCAAGTGTGTGTAGTATGTCGACGAATGTCTGTAAAGTATGGCTATATATAAGGGTTTAGTTGCTTTGACGTTTCTATGAAATGTAGTCTAGAGACTACACGATGGGCTGTAGTATAAAGCGTTCTTATTTTTTTATGTTTTTACCCAGTAAATGAGTTGTGAAGGTCAGATAGGCAATCATCATCATCATCATCAGCCTATAATGTTCCCACTGCTGGGACACAGGCCTCCACTCTGTAAGAGGGAGTGGGCCGTAATCCACCACGCGGGCCCAGTGCGGATCGGTCAGCATGGATAGGCAATCGCTTTTTGTGAAATACTGATAATCAATTCGACTGGAAGCCGAATACCAGCATAGTTGGAGCGGATGAAAATGGAAAAAAAAAATTAAAAGTATTTAGAAGTTTGTTTTACCTAAATTCTTCATTACAATAAGAACATTTCCTCGTTATTCCACTGTGATACTCGTCGTGAAGTAAGGCTGAACTTCTGCAATTAAATTGATTACATTATTATACATAACTAGCAAACCCGGCGAACTCCGTTTCGCCACCAAATGGCTTCGTTTTCTTTGCTATAAACCTCACGGAGCCCGAGATCTTTCCAACTAATGCAATACCGAGGAAATCGGTTGGTGCGTTCTGGAGTTATAGCGTCAGGAAGGAAAACCCGACTTATTTTTATATGTAGATGTATCTGGAAGTATGGATTAAATTAGATCTGGATATGGAAGAGGTCATTTTCAATACCTTTGAGACATGCAGTGCTATTTCTTACGGTTCAAAAGTTATGACCACACAATCACATCAATTCGCGAATCGAATTCACGACAAGCAACGGAGCAGGCAATCGTTCAGCCACTGCGTTAACCATGCCTTGAAACGTTCATACACCAAACCTCTAAGAGGCTAGCGATAAATGTGAACGCTCAGTAGTGTTTAAAATATTTTCAACTTTATACCTTTTTTTTTTTATAGGTGGTAAAATCATCAAATGAGTCCTCCCGCCCTGGGTGGGGCGGAAGGGACTGTCAGACTCTTACTGACTAAAATCCACCCGTGTTCCTTCCTATGCCCTTTACGATCCGAGGCCACGGTAACCTGGGTTAAGAAAAAACCCGCGACCCCAGCAGGCATTTGGCGCGAAACACGACGCGCCACCGACCCGGGCTTGGTCCTTGGTCGGACGGCGAGCTACCCATCACTCACCGTCCGCAAGCCCGCTCCGCCGCTGTGCCCTCTGCTGATCAGAGGGACACGCGTTGGAGCATCCACACGACAGGCTATTCGCATACGGGCAAAGAGACCACTTAGGCACACAGTGCCTAAGGAAGAGTTTTTGCCCGCATCCCAGGGTGCACCGGCCCGAAAAACTGGTCTTCCCCCCGGACGTATCCGAGAGGGAATTCCAGTCCACGGGCGCACGTGGAGGTTTCCTGTCATAGCACCCCTTCAACTTTATACCTTAGCACATAAAGTTAAAAAAATGTAACCGCCTTCAAAAACAACCACAAAAAAGTGTAAAATAATCTACAAAATAACTTTTTTTTCGGAAGTCGGTGCCTTTGTTTTTTTTCTTTTCATTGTCTTTTTAGCCACCGACTTCCGAAAAAAAAGTTATTTTGTAGATTATTTTACACTTTTTTGTGGTTGTTTTTGAAGGCGGTTACATTTTTTTTTGAAAAAGTTTTTATTTTACTCTTTTTAGTTTAAATATTCAACCCGAATTCTTGTCAAGAACATTATTCTCTTACATGTGCACTATAATTTTGTAATCCTTCGCACCAGTACTTACATCACTCATGTACACATTAAGCTAATAAAATTCCATATCTCAAAAATTACTAAACCGATTTTGATGAAACTTGCAGTATTCTCTAAGTTAAATGATACCTAGTACAACAAAAAAAGAATTACTTAAATCGGACTTGTAGTTCCGGAGATATGCGAACACAAAGTAAATCAATCGATGCCTACTCCTTACTGTTAAGGAGTTGTACCTTCCATCATCAGGTCATCCACCTGAGATGATGATTATCAGATGCAAATACTTGAACAGCTTTAGAAAATATATGAAAATGGTACTATGTGCCTATAAAATTTGAAGGTTGCCCTCGATTTCCCTAGGATCCCATCATCAGATCCTGACCTGGTGATCATGGGACCAATTGGAAAGTATACCCTTTCAAACAAAAGAAAAAAATTCCAAATCGGTCCAGGCGTCTTCGAGAAATCGGGGAACATACATAAAAAAAAAAAAAAAAAAAAAAAAGATTCCGACGAATTGAGAACCTCCTCCTTTTTTTGAAGTCGGTTAAAAATGTATTGAAGACTACTGAGCGTTTACCTACGTTTATCTCTTGAAACTTGTATAACAGGGCTTGAGCCCTTTATGTTCCGTGGTCACGGCAATTCGTTAGTCCAGCGACCCCGGCAGGCTTTGGCCCTCTAGAGGGGGGGCCCTGTCATTATGCTGATACTCTTTGAGGCGCGAGTGGAACACAACGTGACCCGGGCAAGGTCCATGATCGGACAGCGAGTCGCCCATTACCGCGCCTATGGTGGCCGGAGATCGTCTGCCGACGTCCGTCGCCGTGGGCGTTTACCACTGTGACTGGGGCGAAGAGAGGACGCTGTCCTCTCCCTCACGCGGCCTAACTCCTCCTTCGGGAGAAAAAACGGCGATTGAGAGAATTAAGAACATATTAAGGTACTCACTCTAAAGGGCAGATGAGGTGACATCTTAAACACTCATATTTGTAATAGTGTTGTCTGATATGCTTGCGTAGATAACAGTTCAGTTTGTAACGCATCCGACAGAATCTACACTCGTATGGGCCCAGCGTCTGTGTTGAACAAAGAAAAAAGCTGTTTTTGGTAACTGCGCGCCAACGACGAAATAATACTAGACTCGTAATAACAGGCGACTGATGTATGTCAACACATTAGGCAAAAAAGTCTTATATTCGTCTCATATCGACCAATCCTGTGAGCCGTAAACATATGTTGAGACAGAACAGACCTTGAGTTAGCCAATCACAACGCAGTACCCCGTCCCCCTCGCTTACGTAGTACCTCAGCGAGTTGACAGAATAGTTTTTGTTCCTTAGATCGTGCATGCGGTGTCTAGTATTATATCGTCGTTGCTGCGCGCACACGCAAAGTTTGTCGCATATTTATCAGAACCGTGTAACCCGGTTCATTGATGAATCTTAAATGGCGGCGTTTATCGTTTTCTCTCGCTCGCACACTAGTGCCGTCTATACTCACTCCCGCGCGTAGCGTAAGTAGAAAAGAGATTAGTCTTGACGTCTTGACGCGCTCAGTGATCTTTTTTAAGAATATTTACTATAGTTTTCCGTTGTTACCTGTTGATTATTGTTGTTCTAATTTTGTTTTATTGTTCCCCAAACTTAAGCAGTCTTGTTTTTATTTTGAAATCTTACATACTGACTGTACTATCTGTTAACGCAAGTACAAGCCGCCATTTTAGAATCCTTTCTTCAATGCACCGGCTTATACGAGCCACGTTATATGAAATTTTAATGCAAGTGTCTTATAACCAGTCCGTACTAAACGTTTTTTAAATCAAATATAGTTTTCTCCCCAAAATCGGTATCCGAAAATTTCGGTTCAGAAACTTGAAAAAGTATTGCTAAATATATATTTTCGGTTTCAGCTTATAACCGCTTTCTGATTATTAAATTTGACTAACCTTTACATGCCTCAACTGTATATGTCTAGCTAACATATCCTTCTTCGAAAATCCTTTGAAACAGTCCGTACACTTATAAGCGGCATCTTTATACTTTTTATCCTCAGCTCGAGCTCTAAAATTCTTCACTGCTTCTTCCTCGCTCAATGTAAACCTCTTCCAATGCACCTCGTCTAAGACTTTACTTCCCAACCATGATTCCTTGCCATTTTTTGTTTCAGTTGTCTTTTTGCTTTCAATCTCTATAATATATTTTAGTAAATTAAATTAGAAATATTGGATAAATAAACATACAGGAATAAAACTTATAAGTAAATAGAGCGTACCCGCGTTTTCGCTCGCTCCATTTTTATGTAAAAAACTAGCATAAATATAACCTTGTCCAGGGTCCCATCTATCTAGTTAACAATAGTTTTTTGTTATGCAAGGCTACAAAATTTTTTGCGCGCGTACTTGAATTGAGAGCTGAGCGAGCGAAGGACTCTAAGATTGAACCGCGAGAGAAACGAGCGGTTCAAATATAGAATCCTGAGCTATGCGAAGTTTTCAAAGGTACGAAACGCAGAAATACTTTGTTACCGAGTGCAACACACAACTTTTCACCTCACACAGCGAGGTATTTAATATTCCACATCAGCACCATCATATCAGTTGTTGGACGTCCACTGCTAAACATAGGCCTCCCCCATAGATTTCCAATAGGATCGGTTGGAAGTGGCTTGCATCCAGCATGATTTTCATTAGATTGTCAGTCCACCTTGGACATCTCACGCTGCGCTTACTGGTGCATTCGAGACCTTTGCTACCCGATCGGCCATCAGTTCTGCCTGCTATTTGGCCCGCTCACTGCCACTTCAACTTGCTAAGTCGCTGGGCTATGTCGGCAACCTTGGTTCGTCTAAGAATCTCGAGACCATGTTTCAATAAAACCAATAAATGTAATACTGGGGCATCTACATAAAATTATAATCATACATACCTTTTTTTCGTCCACCGTAAACCATAGAAGGACTTGATGGTTCCATATCCTTTTCATTATCAACTTTTATCTTTTCTTCTTCAAAAGTGACTTCTAAGTCTTCAATTATGTTTTCTTTGACAAAATCTAACATTGGATCATTGTCTGCTGTCATAGATGTATCGCTAAAATAATCTAGTTCAATATTTTCTATCTTTTCCACTTTCTTTTTGGCGTCAAAGATTTCAGCTGATTTATCTATGTAGGTTTTAATTTGGTCTGTATAACTGACTGCTGTTAGCGGTGATATGAGCATTGTGTTGGTCCGGTCTACTTTGTAAATGGTTTCATAGGTGATCTGAAAATGATGATAAGGCACACGTTAGTCTAAAAGTCAGCAATGTACAAATTTATTCTGTTCAAATCTGAATCCTTCTGATGCACCCAAAACAGGAATCATTATTGATGTTATTAAAAAAAACTTGTTAATTCACGTGCCCTCATTTCCGGGGTCATGGTATCCTACGACGGTCGAACGACCCGGCAAATAGCTTCTAGTGTGTATCTCTTCAAGTGTGTGGAACTAAATGCACCACCGCATTGGGCCTTAATCCAATGGCAAGCCAGAGCCACCCACCCATTACTTGCCACCCAAATGCCCACGTGAACCGTTCGCATTGCTCTTCTACATTGCTTGGTAACTCCTATGACAAGGGTGTGAGGTCAAGGATGCCTCTCCCCGAGAAGGGTTCCCAGAGCTGGGTAACTTTAAGAAAAAATACTTACAGGTCCTCTCCAAGCCAACTCTTTGAGAATCTTCTGGCCCCTGAAGCATTTCTCTTTAAACATATGAAACTTATGCAGTATTGTGGCACACTCGTAACAAAAGTACTGCGGTAGTCCATCTTGATCATTGACCTGATGGAAAAACACAAGTGTTATTGCCAATTATTTTAATTAAAAGTGTAAAATAACTTTCTTTCGGGAGTCGGTGGCAATAGTCAATGACATAAGAATCAAAAGCCACCAACTTCTGAAAGAAAAGTTATTTTACACTTTTTTGTATTTGTTCTTGATTTCAGTACCTTGCCTTACCACAATCGACTGGACTTATAGTAGCGATTCACTAGTTGACCACCCCTGAATTGCTATAAACTATATTACATGCTATAACATGCTATAAACTATATTATGGGATATGGTTTGATTATAGAGAGAGAAAACATGTCATTGTATTGTTTGGTTCAGTTGTTTTCCATGTTTACTGAACATATTCAGACAGAAAACACTTTCACATTTATAATATTAGTAGGGATAGTAGGATCTGCGCCATTAAATAAATTAGTTACCTACTGTTTACTTTATCATTTATTTTGTAGGAAAATATTTTTTTTGTAGATATTCCTTTGCATTATGTCATGTTCTAGCTAGATTGTAGGTTGGTTGTTTGTAGGTTGGTTAACAATAAATATCTAGTACATATCAAAAATACCCAATATTATTTTCATCAGGAGTCAAAAATAAATATTGTATATTTATTGAATTTTGTACAACATAGGGAGATTTAAAAATACTTCTTAAGTCTTGCATGCTTTACGGAATATATAAAGACAGTACACTTATGTATATATCTTTCAACATTTCAGTACTTTAGTAAATAACTTGCCTGTAAAGCCATAACTTCTTCGTAATAAAACTTGAGTTGATACTTATTGAAATGGTACATCTTCGCCTCGGTCCGTAAACATATTCGACACGCTTTTAAGTCCGACATGTTTTGTTTACTTTATTTCTACTCTTTATGTGCTAAATGAATTTTTATACATTATTCAAAAACTGAATAAAATGAGTAAATGCTTAAAAATGAATCCGAGTGCCGAACAGTGAACACCGCCATATTTGTTTACCTGTCCTGTCAGCACTCTGTCAATGTCAAAGTCAAAGACCACAGACTACTTAGAGATACGTATCCTAGACCAAGTCCGTGACCAAGTGATAGTTCTATTCTTCTATTCCGTTCGAATGCCTGCAAGTTCAGTAGCGGCATCGCCTGCGTATTGCCTATAGAATAGCGCATTCTGTACCTAGAGTTTGGCAAATAAGAGTAGAAAACCGGAACTCGCCACTGTGCTCTCACTACCAGCACTTTGAATGTTTTTTTTTTTTTACTTATTACGAGTTTTATGGTAAGCGTCCACAGGTACGTATCGGACATTGCATCAAACGGATTTCTATATCGGCAGCGATCGGATTGCCGACGCGAGTATCAGCATTCGGATTGCCGATGAGCAATGATATTTTAGTAAAAGAATATCATTGCCGATGCCACCTTCATTTTGATTTTTTTAATGATCGTTCGTTCGGAAAGTGTTAGAAGAAAGAAGGAAAGCGATGTAGAAGTTAGCAGAAGAGGAATCCAAGAAAGAAAAAGAACAAATGATTCAGTAAGCGTGTGGGGCGCGTCCACTGATCGGCATTCCGTATGACGTCATCGGTACACATCGCATGTAGGCATTGCCGATGAGCTGTCCGTACGATGCGGATCAGTGGACACAGTTGTATGAGTTTTAAAAGGCAAACTAAAATCCGTTACGTACGATACGCCCGAAACGTGCGATGCGGATCTGTGGACGCTTCCCTTTATGGCACAATAATGAATCTAAAAGGCCCTACTCACGATTCAATTTCAGCAACAATCTGTTGACACAATCTGCAGTGAGCCGACAGATTGTGTCGTCAATAGTAAAGTTGAACGTTGGGGGCGTAACCCAACATGTTGCGTATTCTATCGGCGCGGAAGCAACCAGACAAATTGTCTCAGCAGATTGTGTGCGTGTTGAAACGTGAGTATTGCGATTGCTCCAATCTCGGCTCAATCGCGGTCAAGCGTTGTGGCGGATTGTATGTTTCTTCCGCTTTCGTTTCATTCTTAGAAAAATTTAAAAATCTTCTGGTTCCAAATAATACATAATCGACATATGCGAGATTTTCTTTCATAATAACAGCCACTCTTTTATTCAGAATCGTTTTTTACGTCGCTCTCTGGAAATGATGATTTCGGCGGAGACCCATGTCTAATACGAACGTAACGTGCACACGTTGTGGCAAGCAATGGGCATTGTTCATTTTTTTTTAAATGTTGTAATTGAAAAACCATTTCTAGGAATAGCGTTACTAATCATTAGTAACCAATCAAAAATGAAAAATGTTCATATTTGATTGATATTTTTGATAAAATACGCTGACCTTCCTTGCCCTTCAAATGACGTTATTTTTGGCTGTACCGTTTTGTATCGTTGCCTGAGAAAATAAAAAGTAAGTGGCAAGTATTTTCAACAATCTGTCAAGTGTCAAATTGAGAAAAGCGCGGGAAACCTGAAGTTGGCGGACGTGGTTTTTCTTGGCTCTGTTTTAATTTTTAATTAGATATTGGATTAGATTAAGTTTTTGTATATATTTCAACTTTTTATTTAGATTTAGTGTAGTGATAGTTTTTCTTCAAATTTGGTAAGTTTTTTTTAGTTCTTTTTGTAGTATAATATGGATCCTCCGGATGACCCCGGAGGGACGGCACCATTGGAAATAGGTCACTATGTGACAATCTCTAACAACGAAACTAGTGCCGTTGATACTGATTGCTCCTTATCACTAACAACCAACAATAACAGCACAAAACGCAAAAGGGTGTCTGCTCGGCCATCTATTTGCAAACATTGCAACAAAAAAAGACGCAAAAGTGGCGGGAAACGTCACAACGACTGTGATTGTGGTGAGGTGGAACATACTATAAATGACACAAAAAATAAGACTTCTGCGGACGATATGAGTGGGTCGTCTCAGCGTCCGGCTTCAGTTGCTCGGTTCTTATATAATTCTTCCGATGCTGCTCCGTTTTTAGTACACGTTCAGAGGGAGCAAACTGCCTCTAACGATAACACTTTTTTAAATCCAATTACTTTTGGGCGATTTTTGAAAAGGAATTCTTTTAATAACATCGTAAATGGTAGCCTTAAGAAAATAGGTCGTAACAGGCTGGTTGTTGCTTTTTCTAATTTTAGTGATGCAAACTTATTCATAACCAGCAAATTGTTGGAAAGAGAGTGCTACAAAGCCTTTATCCCCACATTTTCTGTGACTCGCATGGGTGTCGTCAGAGGCGTTCCTATTGAGTGGACAGATGATGAAATAATTGATAACATCTCTGTGCCAATTGGTTGCGGCAAAATATTAAAGATAAGAAGAATTAAAAGAAAAACTATTGTTAATAATGAACCTTTATTAAAAAATACCGAAACGGTTATATTAACTTTTGATGGACAAATTCTCCCAAAGCGTGTATATATGTGTTATACAGCACTTTCTGTGGACTTGTACATTTATCCGACAATACAATGTTATAATTGTTGCAGATATGGCCATGTTAAAAATCAATGCAGGTCTAAACCACGCTGTTATAAGTGCGGTCAAGGCCACTCCGGGGATGAGTGTACAGTATCTGAAGATAATCTATCTTGTTGCCTATGCAACGGTTTTCATGAGGCTACTAGCAAGAAATGTTTAGAATATGAACGTCAAAAAAACATTAAAGAATCTATGGCCAAGTCGTGTATTTCATATGCTGAAGCTTCAAAGCTTCATCCCATAATTTCTAAAATATCATATGCTGATGCCTTGCTTTCTTGTCCCACAACTTCAAGCCATATCAATGCTTCTGTTCCTCCTCATTACTCACCATCTAAACAAAATAAAACATCATATAAAAAAACAGTTTTTATTAAACCTCGGTCCCCACCCAACTTTTCTAAAGGTTATGATCAGCAGTTCCATCAGGATCTTGCTAGGAATGTACCTCAATCAAAAGATGGCTGTGCCCTCATCCCTAAGGATGATTTATCAGCCTTATCTGTAAATGAACTAATCATTGCTTTGATAAAATCTTTAACTCAAACACATCACCTTTCACCGTCCATCGCTGCCACTGTATTAAATGCAGTTTCCGAATCATCATCATCAACTAATAATAATCATGGACAACAAAGTCCTACAATGGAATTGTCGAAGTGCAATAAATAAAAAATCAGAAATTATACATATTGTAAATAAATATAAACCTTTTGTTTTTGCTCTTCAAGAGACATGGCTTAAACCAGGGTCTTTGTTTAGGATCCCTGGTTATGCATGTCTCAGAGAAGACCGCTCTGATGGGTATGGCGGTGTTGCTTTACTCATCAAACATCATCATTCATTTTCATTTTTCACAATCCCACCTCATAATAATGATTTTTCTGTTATTGCAGCAGTTGTAGATAATATTTGTTTTGTTTCTGTATATATTCCTCGTCCATCTGTTGTAATTTTTAATGAAATTGTAAATATTTTTTCAATTCTTCCTAAACCATTTATAGTTTTAGGTGATTTTAATTCCCAGCATGAAGTCTGGGGAAGTTCGTCAACAAATAACTATGGTAGCACCTTACTTGACATTCTAGATAGTCTCAATCTTTGTCTATTAAATACTGGGTCCCCAACTCGACGCACTTCTCCACATGAGGGTGCTAGTGCTCCTGATTTGTCAATTTGCTCTGACAAATTGGCTTCGCGTTTGACTTGGGAAGTTATGCTTTCCTCATTTGGTAGTGATCATTATCCTATAGTTTTATCATTTCCCGACAACCAAAAACATTATTCTAAGAGCGCTCCACGGTTGAAGTACAAACTGGGTGATGTGGATTGGCAAAAATTTAAAGAGCATTTAGATATTATTGTTTCTGATCTTCCAGAAATTAAATTTGGTGAGGAACAGTTATGTGCCGACGCCTTATCTGAAGCCATGATAAAAACGGCTGATAAACTTTTTCCTCTAAAAAAGATACGAAACAAAATTCCATCTCCGCCATGGTGGGACAAAGATTGTACAGATGCTATAAAAAAAAGGAAGCAGTGTGAACTTGCATATCTTGAAAATTCTACCGAAGAAAATTTTAATAGTCTGAGCGCCTCAATTTCAGAAACAAAACAGTTATTTAAAAAAAAGAAATTTGAAAGCTGGAGATCATTCTGTCTGTCTATTTCTCCTAACGTTAAACCATCTATGGTATGGCAGAATATCAGAAGGTTTAGAACAGCGTTTTCAGATTCATCTACCCCATTCATTCCACCTGAGCTGGTAAATAGTTTTTTAGATAACTTAGCTCCCTCATCTGTCCCGGAAAATATTATTCCAAATTCTATTCCACTTTCAACACTAGATTCTCTTAGTGACCTTAATAGTCCATTTAGTTTAGAAGAACTTAAAGGTGTTGTACGACACAGTAAAAACTCCGCTCCGGGTGCAGATGGTATTCCGTACTCTTTTCTATCTAATATGGGTGACACATCTCTTCTCTATTTTTTAAAACTAATTAATAACATTATGATAACCGGAAATATTCCGCTTTCATGGAAAGCCCAAGACATTATACCTATTCTCAAACCTAACAAAAGTCCATCGAGTAGCGCTTCTTACAGACCAATTGCTCTATCATCGGTTTTGCTAAAAATCACAGAGCATTTAGTTAAAAATAGGTTAGAGTGGTATTTAGAAAACAAGAAACTACTCAGTGATAGTCAATTTGGTTTTAGGCGTGGCAAAAGTACCATAGATAGTTTAAGCATCTTTGTCACTGATATTAGATTAGCATTTTCTTCGAATCAATCCATAATTTCTGCTTTTCTTGACATTAACTCTGCTTATGATAATGTTGTAATATCAAAATTAAAATATAAACTGGAGCAGTTAAATGTCCCCATTTTACTAACAAACTTCATTCTAAATATGTTATCTGAGAGGTATATTAATCTTACACTTCAGGATTCTAGGTGTGAATCTAGAGTCGTTTGGAAAGGTCTTCCTCAAGGATTAGTTCTCAGCCCTCTGTTATATGACATCTACACTTACGATCTTGAGAGTTCTTTAAACAATAAAGTAAAAGTGCTACAATACGCTGATGATCTTCTTTTATATTGCCCTCATAGCTCTATTCAGACGGCTTGTAATACAATGACGTCGGGTCTCAGCCTTTTAAAAAAATGGATGGATAACAATGGCCTTGAGCTATCTACTTCTAAAAGTTCAGTTGTACTTTTTACCAGGATGCGCCTTCCTCCCCCTGTTTCTGTATATTATGATGATAATTTAATACCTGTGAAATCTTCGGTAAAATTTTTAGGAGTGGTTTTAGATAGTAAACTTACTGGTATTCCACACTGTGATTATATAACGGCAAGATGTGAGCAAAGGCTAAATATATTAAGATGTTTATCGGGGGTCTGGTGGGGTGCCCACCCCTATTCATTAAAATTAATATATAACGCAATAGTTAGAAGTGTGCTTGACTATGGAACTTTTTTATTGGAACCTGGAAATTCAGCTGCTTTTAAAAAATTAGACAGAATTCAATCAAAAGCACTGCGAATAGTGACTGGAGCTATGAGATCAAGCCCAATAAATGCTTTACAGGTTGAAACTGTAGATCCTCCTCTTTCACTTAGACGTCAGTATCTTGCTGACAAATTTATATTCCGTTCATTTCAATTTTCTAATCATCCGTTACGTCAAAAATTGCAGTCTCTTCTAGATCAAATCAATTCTTCCCGTTATTGGTCTAATAAATCTCTTCCTTGTCTTATTGTTAGCTTTAAAAAATTTATGGCTTTACAAGCTCCAATTTACCAGTCATTATCATTTCCTCTCTTCAATCATTCATATGAATCATTAGTTTTTACTCCGAATGTTATCCTAAACCTAGGCATTAATAAAAATGATAATTTTGTAAAAGAATCATTTAACTTTACCAAAGGCTTGCGATGGGAAAATTGGCATCATATTTACACAGACGCGTCTAAGCACTCTTCTTTGGGAAATGTTGGAGTTGGGGTTTTTCACTCGCAATATGACATAGTACAAAAAATCAAGCTTCCTCCTGAATCATCAGTTTTTACTGGTGAATGTTTTGGACTGTTCAAAGCCTTAGAGTATATTTGCATCATGAAGTTGGAGAAGGCAATAATATTTACAGACGCTCTAAGTGCATTGCAGGCTATTGAAAGAAATCCTTTTAAATGTAAACCAATACTTCCCATAGTTCTTTTTATTAGAGGTCTCTTGTATAAATGCTTTAAATTAGGTCTTGAAGTTTCTCTCGCTTGGATACCTGGCCATAGTAGTATCGCAGGAAATGTGAGAGCCGATCAACTGGCTAATGAGGCTGTGGACTGTGGTGATTTGTTCCCTTACATTAACTTTAGTCACGACTTAGCGAATTTGCCAATGAACTTTCTTTGGGATGCCTGGAGCAAGTTGTGGGCGGACAGCAGCACTACTAAAGGAAAATATTATTCTCATATTCAAACTTGTATTCCCAAGAAACCATGGTTTTTTAAATTTAACTTTGGTAAGGTTGCTACCAGTTGTCTTATTCGTATGAGGTTGGGTCACAATTGCTCCAAAGTCCACCTTGCCCGATTGCAGATCGTTGCCAGTGACCTTTGCGAATGTGGTGATGTTGGCGATTTAAATCATATGTTTTTTTCCTGTCCTCTCCTTAGTCATGATTCTTTTATATCTAGTTTACTTTCTTATAACATTGCTTTTCCTACCTCCATCTCTGTTTTACTGGCTTCTAATGACTCAAAAGTATATATGTATCTATCATCATTTATCACTGACAATAATATACGCATATAATATTTATTTTTGTTAATGCTTTCCCTAGTAATCCTATCCAATATCCATCCAAATTCCGTGTCCTAAATTAACCTTTCATTTTCTACCAAGTTTCCTCGTTTTTTGTTAGTGGCATTGCGCAAATAGCGACTTGCCAATAAAAAAAAAAAAAAAAAAAAAAAAAAAAAAAAAAGTGTCAAATTAAAAATGTCAAAAAGGTAAACAAAGAATATGTTTAGTTTTTTATATATTTTATGATTATTTCTGCAACATGCCTCATAATCTCTTTATAAGATTTGCGAGAAAAGTGATGCCGTGATGTAGGCGTGTAATATTGCAAGGTTTATAAAATGTACCTACTGTTGCGAAGATTACTTTGATGTAAGTAAGATATCAAAGCTATAGATACCTATGTATATTCATTAAGTTAGTATTGTTCGCTTTCCTGAGCAATACTTTAGCTAATGCTAAAGTATTGCTCAGGAAAGCGAACAATAATGTCACCGCGTCGACGACTTTCCGTGTTAAAAAACCTTTCAAAAAAGATTTCAAAAATTTATTGTATTTTTATAGTAGGGGAGGCGAGTATTCTAATTTTGCAGTTACTCGAACATCATGGCGACCTATTGGATTTGAAAGAATATGTTCTAAAAAGAAAAAAGTTCCTGACAAGTTTTCTATTTTAGTGGGGGGGAGGGCGTGTAAACAGTTTTAAAACTGTAAAAAAAAACAGTTGTACAGAAGTACTCGGGCGCGTCAGCTATTTACAGTGTAAACGCGCTTTTCTATTTCTGTTAACCAATATATATTAATCGGACGATTAACTCGAGGGGGCCGTCCGTGGCAAGCGGTTGAAAATCCAAAAAAAAGTTAATCAAGCGCGTCAGATATTCAAAGTGTATGTAAAGTAGACCCTAAAAATTGTCGTATTAAAATGTCTGACGATTTGGATGTGGCACAAAATAATAATTCATATTTATTCATTTTATTTTCAGTCTCTTTGCTTGGCAGAACTAGGACCAGCGCTAACAGCATCCTACAAACCATGGCCGGCAAGTACGATGCGCCGGTGCTTTGGCACTGGTTAGCAATGAATATTTTTTAAGTGTTACTAACCCTTAGTAGATAAGTTATTACTAACCATTGGAACTTAAGTTGTCATTAAATAAATTATTATTATTTGAAATTGTTTTTAACTATTATTATTATATTTCTATTGGTAAAAAAACGTAATCTCGAAATACTCGAGCGCGTTCCATTTTTTTTAATTGAACGTTTTCCATGGGGCGATGTCGGTAGAATCGCGGAGAAAAGGTGAACTACCTGTTAGTTCGCAACTATCGGTCGTGATTTAATGTACATAATGTTATACAATTTTTTGAACGTAATTAATCTACCTTTTCGTAATCTGACTCGCTCGAGTATTTCTGTGGATCGATTTTTTTTTACTAATCTGACGCGTTCTCCCACACAAACCCCACCATATAGAGGGTTTGATACATTAAAGGGTGCAAGAATTCTCCTTTATGATAATCTGATGCGTCAGTCACATTAAAATTCCCTGCCTGGGCTCCCCGACTAAGGATGCTATCTGACGTCTACTATCAAGAGAAAGTGACGTTGTGTTGTCAGGCAGTTTTTTTAAATTACTGGTGAGGCATTGTCACAACTTTTTGGTCAAAGGTGACGTCAGCTACCTCAAAAATTAAAATATTAAAAATAAAAAAACTATTGAGGGAATCATAAAAATATTCAAATTAGTTTCTCAAAATGCTCTAAATTTGCAGAAAATAAAATAAAATCGAATGTTTGAAAAATTAAGACAATCCCCGAAATTGTGTCAGCAGATTGTGGGTTGTGTTAGACCGTGAGTAGGCCCTTTTACAAACCTGCATTCTTTGTTTACATCAAATGTCAAAGATTAAACGTTGTCAGCAAACAAAAAGATAAGTTCCGTTGGTTCCGTTTCAAGACGTTCTGGCCAAGCTATACTATTTTTAATAATGGCAAGACAAACTCTTTTATTCGTATTTGTCCTAAAAGTGGACAAAAAAGGAAAATTAAATCAGTATATTCATGAAACACATTTTACACAGATTTATAATTTACTTAATTTTAGTTTTAAAGCTTAAAAACTAGCGCCATCTATTAACTTTCTGGTTTTCCTCTGAGTCTTCTTGATTGATATTGAAATCTTCCATTTCCTGCTGGATACCGGCATTTTTTCTTCTGTTTCTGCGAAAAGACATTTATTTATTACTCATTTTATCAGACGATATTTCGAACAGTGATCGCGACAGAGTGCGGGCTACGACTGAAGTCCTTTTGACGCGGCGCTAGTGTCTGTCAGGTTTAGTTCCCTTAGGACTTTTTTTATTTTTTTTTTAGGTGGTAAAATCATCAAATGAGTCCTTCCGCCCTGGGTGGGGCGGAAGGGACTGTCAGACTCTTACTGACTAAAATCCACCCGTGTTCCTTCCTATGCCCTTTACGTTCCGGGGCCACGGTAACCTGGGTTAAGAAAAAACCCGCGACCCCAGCAGGCATTTGGCGCGAAACACGACGCGCCACCGACCCGGGCTTGGTCTAAGGAAGAGTTTTTGCCCGCATCCCAGGGTGCACCGGCCCGAAAAACTGGTCTTCCCCCCGGACGTATCCGAGAGGGAACTCCAGTCCACGGGCGCACGTGGAGGTTTCCTGTCATAGCACCCCTTCCCTTAGGACTTGAGTAAGGTAAAGGGTTGCGGGGTGCCACCCATAGTTTACAGGAATTAGAGGGCATCCGGAGAGCGTTCTTTCCTTCTAAAAATTTAAACTCTTCTGCTGCCTGCGACACAGGCACACATCACGATGATGAAGTGTGCCTGTGTCGCAGGCAGCAGGAGCCCTCACCTCTCCAGACGCAGTTGCCACGGCACGCACTTCGACTCATGTATGGGTTCTGGACTCTTAAATCCGGGGTGTTCACTCGTCTTGCCCCGAGTTCCAAATTTTTGAAATAGCAACCCTGGACTTGAGTGATGGCGGGGACTCTAATTCTAATGGACCTACACATTATTCACACCTAGACGCACCTCAGTCTCCGCAGTCCCCGCATCACGAATTCTTTGAATGAAGTTCTATGAAACCTCGCACACTTACCCGCATCGCAGTAGCCGCAGAATCGGTAAAAAAACGGACTGCGGAGACTGCGGTACGGCTAGGTGTGCGTTCACCATAATCCGTCCACATCCCGCGCCTTGGATGGCCGCAAATAGCTTCGCGACATCCTTTGCCGTGGGCGTCTCCGCGGCGGCTGCGTTGTGAGGCAGAGGCTGTCCTCTACCTCACGCGTTCCGCCTCGTATTTTATGGCCTGCTTAATATCAATGACTGTTGTCAATCTTACCTCTTAGGATAGGGTTCCTTGAGGTGGAAGGTTCGTAAATGTAGCTTCATACTGCATTTCTGTGTGAAGCGTTTTTCGCACAACGAGCATTGAAAAGGTTTCTCCCCAGTGTGCGTCTGTAATATAATAATAAATATATGACTTACTAGCTGTCCATGATCGGACGGCGAGTCACCCGTCACTCGCCGTTCGCATTCCTATACTACTATGATAATGATAAATAATAATGTTACCAGTTGATGTCTCGTCATACTGCTTTTACTGTTAAACTGCATGTTACATGTCGAGCATGTATAAATTTTTTCTCGAGTGTGAGTGTTTAGATGACTTGCAACGCTGCCAGCCTGTCAAAATAAGAAAATAAATAATAATTTTAACCTTATTTATTATCTCTTTAAAAAAATGGGTACTTAATTTTACTTTTTACTAATGTTAATATCTTACTTCCTAGCTAATATTATAAATATGAAGTAGTTTGTGAGGATAGATCGATGGATTTTTGTTAATCTTTCACGCAAAAACTACTAAACAGATTTGGATGACAGGTACACATGATACAGTTTATAACCTGGATCAAGACATAATGATAGTTTTAATCCCAATGCTGTTCCCCTGGCATAATGTAACAGCCCTTTCACACGGCTGTCCAGTTTTTTGCAGGATCCCGTTTTCACAAGAGATTATAATTATATGCTAGTGTTCACACGAGCAAACCGCATGCAGGATCCTGCAAAATGCTGAACCCGTTGATTTGTGCAGTTTGGTTTTGTCACCGGAAACTGGATTCGTCGTCCAGTAAAAAGCGGGATCCCGTTCAATGACACTTACATTTCTATAGCAATGTTCACATGGCTTCCTGCGCGGTTTTTTGCTGGACACTGCTTTTTACGGGATAGTGAAGTGGTGGCAGCACCCGCGTCGCGCTTCTCTCTCTTCTCTTATCGTTCATTAGATTTACAAAATACCTAAATTCGAGCGTTGTATCACGATAGGATGAACCCAGAATCTTCTATTTCGCTGCCGACGACGCCGATAATACCAATAAAATATTAGCAAAGTATTCACGTCCATTTCGCATAGCCGCGTAGGAATGGTCAAAAAACAGGATGCAACCGTATTCCGGCTTTTTACTGGATCCTGTAAAACTGAACTACCGTGTGTAGTTCAGTTACCCTTAGTTCGCATTGCTTTGTGTAATTTATTTCATCACCACTGCTCTGAAAACGGTGAAAGAAAACATCGTGAGGAAAACGAATGTCCTAGAACCAAAAATTCGAAGACATGTGACATCCACCAACACGCACTGGACCCGCGTAGTGGATTATGGCCCACTCCCTCTCACAGAGAGGAGGCCTGTGTCCCAGCAGTGGGATCATTTATAGGCTGATGATGATGATGATGATTGAACAGGTGTATCGGGTTTCGCATAAACAAAATTTTGTATAATGAGTTTCGCTTGCACGGATGCAATGACCGCCATCTTTCTTCTTATATTCTTTCCGACCGGACATTAATATTATGTATTACATTACATACCGCTAGTGATGTTCCACAAATCTCGCAGATGGTTCTCTCCTCTTCTTTGGAAGGTAGAGGAATATCCTTGTGTTCAACTTTGTAATGTTTCATATAGGCTTTCTGACTTGGGAAATTTTGATTGCACTGTTAACAAACAATATCAGTATTAAATTCATCTTCCTGCACTTACTTAATGTACTCGTCAAGAAAAATCAAACGAGCCCAAACTCGATCGGGTTGCGTCGTTTCGTTATAATGTTCCTATGGTCGGCTTCTAACTCCATCATCAGCTCAGCTCCATGTTATCATAATATTATATTGTCACTCAATATACATATGCCTGTAGAATTTTAAATTAATCGGAAACCGGGAAGTGTGTCAAATTTAACTTGTAAGATTTGAACAAAGGGGAAAAGTGACACTTTTATACTTACTATTGGACAAGGAGGGACCTTCCGTTCCGTTATTCTTTGAATGTCCTTCCTCCGCTTCAGCAATGATGGTGCTGGAATCGCCACCAAATCCCTTCAAAACAACAAAGCTATTATTGAGAGACCAGTAAACTCATTTTTGTGGACAACTCAAACTTGGCCAAAAAGTAAAAGGGTCAAAATTGTCAACATCAAAAAAGAGAAAAAGGTTCTAAAGAATGTTTTCTCGTATCTCTTATGGATCCGCATTTCTCCCTTTTGACCAATTTAAAAGAAAGACCCTGTACACTTTTGCATTAATATAATTAGTGATATATTTTGCTGCAAAATCTAGAATTGGTGCTGCAAAATCAGCTACATTGCAAGCTGCTAAATAATGGTGAAAACATAATATTTTAAAATTCTGATGTGGCTCCTCAATCCTGACGTACAATTTACCCAGTGGAATTATGACCCACCATAAGGTTATTTTCCTACAGACATTCAAATACAATTAGGTCCACATTCGCGTAAACATACATATCCATGGTAACGACTTTGATCTTTGTCAATTTGACAGATTCAAACGATTTGTTGTCAAAATGGGTCATGATTCCACTTTGTCGATTGTACATTACTGTTATTGAGCAAAGTAGGTTTGAAAGGATAATAAGGCTGCCACCTAGCAAAGGGACACAGAATAGGCTATTTAAAAAGCACGCCAAGGACACGTCACGCTACCGTCGCGCCTAGCTCGTTGTTTGGCAAAGGCTCTATACTTAAAGTATTATACTCACTCAATGCCTTCGGCATGCTTATCAGAGTGGAATACATGTTCTTTATAAGCCTTCAGCGTCTCGAACTTGATGTCACATTGATTGCAGTATGTGTTCGAATTTTCTTCAGCAGTCTAAACAAAAACATTCTTAGCATTACTATTTAGTTGAAGGCAAAAAGCTTGATACTCGTACTAAGTAACAGGAAAGGGCTTAGTATCGATCCCTGATGAACACCAAAACATTGAGAAAATAGTGTCGAGGTATATGATGTTTTAGTTGAAAATTTAGTTACAAAATTGGACTTACATGCAGTAGTAAAAAGAACAGTACTATTTTTTATCATGTTTTTATTAATATCTTTGGTCATATGCAATGGTATACTCAATCGAAAACTACAAACAAATCAATCTGAAGTTTGATAAGCACGAATTCACAAGTTTCATAGACAATGTAGCTTATCCGATAATCCCTCCGCCCTCATCTTTTTGAGAAGGATTTATAAAATATATTTTACATGATGGATTTACTTACAGTAACCGTATTAACATGCATGTTCTTTTTATGCAATTTGAGTCCTAAGGCACTGACGAACGACGCGCCGCACAACGTACACACATGCTCGCTGCGATGTGTACGCAAGTGTGTGTAGTATGTTGATAGATGTCTGTGTGAGAAAGTAAATACTATCTGTAGCTATGTAAGGAACATTCTCCGCAAGGAATGATACATTATTTTTCTGGCAGGAGGCTGGAAGCATTATTTCTGAATGCTATAACATTTTTTTTCTGGTAAAAACGAGAGGGCGCTTGCGTCGGTTCCTATACTCAATATACTCTCATGGCCTGATGAGAGGGCCGCCTGACACGACCGAAGAAAAACAGGAGCAGGACCTAACTGCTTAACGTGCTGTTCGAGACACAGGAGGTATCATAACGCCAACTATCAATCTCATGGTTGTTACTGAGCTTCGTAGAGTAAAATCCAATAACACTTTTTGTCCAAACCGAAGTCTAGAGTCAGGACCCTACGTTCAACAGTCATGGTTGCGACTACGAAACCATAACAGCGGTTAATAACCCTGTTTTATCTTGTTAAAACATTATAATACGAGTCCCACCCAAAATGAGGCCGTCATGTGTGCCTGTTAAGCCTGCTCCACCCTACTCGCGAAGTTGCCTCGACGAAGTACTGGTCGAAGTTGATCGAAGTCCCGAAGTATGTGACTACACTACTCGCGAAGTTGCCTGTGCCGTTTGACACGGTCGCAAAAACCGACAACAAATGGAAGTCGCCCAAAGCGAGCCGAAGTTGCACGAAGCAAAGCGAAGTGCCCTACTACACTATCGTATTCGGTCAACTTCGACCAACTTCGCGAGTAGTGTAGTCTGGCTTTAAGACAGTCCAGCGCGCGACTTCGGTAAGTTTTGGCCCTCTATGGGGTACCATCCGACCACACTGCGCCGACGACTCGGGCATGGTCCATGATCGGACGGCGAGTAGCCCACAACGCCGACGGGTGGGCGCAGTGGGCCTCCTGCGGCGGATGGGTTGTGAGGGGTGTGTCCTGTCCCTCACGCATCCCGCCTCCTCCTAATTAATGAACCTCAGTTGAACTAATGGCAATTAATAATAATAATTTTTATTCCAAAACATAGGGTTACAGGAGGTCCCTATAAGTTCGGTGTGCCTTTTGGCATGGGCCTCCTCCAACTCTTTCCAGTGGGTCCTGTCTCTTCAGGCTGCCTGTTTCAGGTCATCTTCCCAACTTCTGTTGGCAGTTAGTGATTATTTAAATTAATTACCTGTATTCGTCTCCACAATGCTTGCACTTTCTTATTACTCCGTTGTGATATTCGTTGTGAAATAGAGCTGTATTCCTGAAAGAAGAAAGCAGAAAATCTGACAATTTAAGTGTGAAGAAGCTTATGTAGTTAACAGAAAAGAAAAATTTCAACAGGGCTTTTGACAGCATTTATTAATTAAAAAAAAAAAACTAATTACTCCCGTCTATGTTCTATGTTAGGGGTTTTGGTTTCCGCACTTAGTCCTTCATGTGGACCATTGTGCGTTCACTACCCAAATATTCCCGTCATTTAGAGTTTTGAAAAATAATATAGACACGCATTTTATCTTTTGTTAAATTAGTGAATATTTACAAAGATATAACGTATCAAAACTAGAGTAGGGACTCGTGACGTCAGAACTCACTAAAAATTGTATTAAGTTGTGACGTATTTTCAATTTTAAAAGAGTCTTATCTCCGTCAATACTGATTTACGTAACAAAACAAAAAATACGGCTTAGATATTATCATCTCTTGATACCTTAAATAATAGTGTCAATTAAGACGATTTTACAATAACAAAAATATCTTAAAAATATTAGTGAAAACTAAATTTTATTTACATTATGTTTTAAAGTTATATTTCCAAAATCATTATAAACTGTGAATGCAGTACATACTCACTCTAAGGGACACATTAGATCGCATCTTAAGCATTTGAACTTCGTAAAGTGTTGTGTTATATGGTGAGAGAGATCACATTTCCGTTTGAAACGCATTTTGCAGAAACGGCACTCTATTGGACCTGAAGACTGGAAAAAATGGGGTAATTAATCACTAAGTACAGTCACGAGCAATAGTATGTATGCACTAAGCAGTATTCAAAAGCGATTTTCTGCTATCATATTGATAAAACTTATTGCCTTTTTATTAGACTTCTATTTTGAAAGCAATGCGAAATAGGTCTTACTTCAAAGTGGAAGCTAGTATTTCACGTGTAATTTGCATCTGAATTTTGTTAAGTGTATACATGTTATTGCTCGTGACTGTACATGCCTATATTATAAAACCAAATCTCCAACAGTCTATCAGCTTGAGGGTTTAAAATCGCCAAGCAATACTTTAGAATATGAATTTGGAAGGTGATGAAATTCGTAAAATGGAATATACTATTCTCTTGCTGAAGCAATAAAGTAAAATTGATGGATACAATTTTAGCAACATTGATAAACTGGTGTAGCTAGACTCATTTGAGAAAAACTCATCCACATTTTTAATGAGACTGAAATTTTGTCAACAAAGTGATTTTTCTTTCGCGGTAAGAAACCCTTTTTTACCGTGGTAAAAATGTCTAGTGAATCCTCCCATCCAGGGCGGGAGGGGGGGAGACTGTTACCTACCTGATGAGACATTGCTGTACCCAGCACACTTTGGCTCTCTTAAGGTGGGCCCCACCCATGACTCTCCGTACGCATGCCCGCGAGGTAAGGAACCCTTAATATAAGAAGGCTGAAATACTAGTCTTACCTCATCATGCCTTAATTTAATATGCCTGTTCAACATATCCTCCTTAGAGAAGCCTTTATAACAATCTGTACATTTATAAGCAGCAGCCAGGTACTTCCGGTCTTGAGCTCTTGCTTTAAACTCTACCATAGCATTTTCTTCTGTCAAATTGATCTTCAGCCAATGTTTTGGATCTAAGTGATTACTTTTTACAGAGCCTACTACAACTTCATACTTTTTACCCTTCTTCTTATTTGATGAATCTTTACTTGTGGCTTTATTCTTCTTTGTTTTGTTTTTATTATTAGGTTCTGTTTGAACTGTTTCATTGTTACTGTTTGCTTGTTCTGTTATTAAGTTACTTTGTTCTGTAACAGTAACTTCATTGTTGATTTCTTCTTTGATGTCTGGTTTAGCAGCATCATCAGTACTTTCTGGCCATAATTCATCATTGTCACTAAAGTTTCTACCATCTTCTACATCATCATATATAGGAATAGCTTTTTGTTCAATAACAACTTCAATATTGGTCTTTTCATCTTCTGTACTGTCATTTACAATAGTTATTTCACTCTTAATCTCTGCTAGATTTTTATCATCCAAAGAGTTATCGCTTTCACAGTCTACTTTATTTTGAGTTTCTTCATCTATTTTTATTGTTTCTTCTGGCTGATCATTTGACAGTGTTTTATGTTTGACAAGTTGTGTTTTAACTCTATTGCTAACTGATATAATTCCTATTGGTGATTGTAGATCTTTGTCTTCTCGGTATATTTGAGAAATTGATGATAAGGTGATCTGAAAAAAACTGAAGTTGTATAATTCGAGATTTCTTAAGTATTTTCTGATTTTGAGATAAAGTTGAAAATAATCCATTGATGTGCTGGTGTCTGTACACCATGAATACTTAACCTTTAACTGTGGACGTGCGGTCTCACAGACCGCGTGCAGTTTGTGATTCTCGTGCCCCTCTCCTCCCGTGTACCCTACACGTATACACGCCTCAGTAGCTTCGGTTTTAGTTACTAAACGACAGTTAAGAGTGAAGGTTACGTAATCGGCTAAATACTGCGTGAGTAATTTCGCTTTATATTTTGAGTGCGGTCTGTGAGACCGCGCGTCCACATTTGTGTTATACATTGACGCCGACGATGATTTTGTTTGTTTTAAATTTTATAAGCTGAAATGTCAAAAAATGATCAATGAACGACTGTAGGCAAACGAACATCGAGTTCGTCTACTTATATAGCCGGTAAAATATTGCGATTAGATGATCATTCTTTGAAAACGAGAGTCAATGATTGCTTTTAGAATCGGTTCAGTGCGACAGAGATGGGGATGTTGATAATTGTTTGTTTTATGAAGCTGACATTGAAAAAATCACTCGATTGAACGATAGATTATTGAAGAGAGTGATAGTACTACTAGAGCCGACGGTGACATACGATGATCGGATAATCCCACCAAAGGGGGGTAGACGAAACGGACAAGAAATGTTCAATTTATTCGAGCAGTCGCCGAACAAAAAGATGGCCTGGTGGTGATTTCCACAGAGTTCTGGACTTGTGTGGAATTAATGCCTACTCTCTATTCAATCAACACCAAGACAAAAAAATAGAAAGAGGTCAATTTCTGAATAACAAAGACGAGTTATAATCACTCATTTGCCGTGACATGCCTGAAACGAGTTTTGGGTCCTGCTATACCGTCCCAAGGGCCACCAAGTGAAGTAAATGCAGTTCCTAAACGTAAAACGTATAATCCGTGCCCACCAAATATAAAAACGAAAGTGGACCCACACTTATTTAGGCAATGATCTTAGCCTCTATACAAAGACTGTCAATAATTCTGTCAATAAACATGACCAAGTTGGGACCTTGTCAAATTTTTTATGTTTAGTTTTAAGAAATTTAATTTAATTTTTTTATGTCCTTTGTTCTTTATATTTTATTGTAAAAGAATTTAAATTAACTAAAAAAGTCATTTTTCTCCGGTAATATACCTATAAAGTGATCTCAAGCTAAAAAACCTGAATAGCGCCTTTGATTGTTATATCGTTACATATAGTTTTTAATAAATACATTTTTCATTAAAATTACATCTTTAATGTATATTTTGAAAACTCTTCTAAGTGTTAAAAGCAAAAAAATACACAATTATTACGCATCAAGATAGAAATCAGCCCTTAAAGATAGCGGTCTCTGAGACCGCGCGTCCAAAGTAGTGTATCAAAAATGGAACGTCCACAGTTAAAGGTTAAGCTAGGGTCACACTTACCAGAAATATAATTAATTATAACGATGATGGATGTTTATACAAGCAATTAAAGTTTATAATTGTGAATATTATTGTCATGAAACAGAGATTCCACTTACAGGGCCACTCCAAAGCAATTCCTGGAGAGCATTCTCACCCATCCAGCATTTCTCCTTGAATTTATGAAACTTGTACAAAATTGCTGCACACTCGTAACAGAAATAGTTTGGTAACCCATCTCTTTCATTTACCTGTAATAATTAAATGACTTCTTGTTACTTACATCTCTAGTTACAGAGAGAAAACTAATGTCAAGCACTATTTGATTAAATACATGGTTAAGTACAGTTTATTATTTACTATGTAAAAAAATCGTCGGGTTTTCCTTCGTGACACTATAACTCCAGAACGCACTAACCAATTTCTACGATTTTGTATTTGTTGAAAAGGTCTCGGGCTCCGTGAGGTTTATAGCAAAGAAAAACATCTGATAGCGAAACGGAGTTCGCCGGGTTTGCTAGTTGTCATAATATATTATGCAGTAAAGTAATATTCCAATAATTAAAGAAATAGGATAGTTAGTTATCTCATGGCAATGGGCCAGCAAAATAGTACGGGAATAAAATAGTAATCTAATGAGTTTTCAACTGTACAATAGTACCTAAATGATTTCTAAAAATAAAACATTAATGCCAAGAGACGTTATAGATACTACATAATTATATAAACAAAATCTATAAACATTACAAATACTTGCTTTTTTCGCCATAATTTCTTCATAATATTGTTTTAAGTGGAAACTGTCCCAATGATATAGTTTTACGCCTTTCCACAGACATATTCGGCAAGCTTTTAGATCAGACATAGTGCTAAAAATAGTACACTTATCTAAAACATACAATATTTATCAAATCAAATTTAGTTTTTGTGCAAGAAACCAATAAGATTTTTAGGATTCTGGGCTTTTGTCACGCTTTTGTTGACACATACTAAATAAATCACAAAATAAAATGTATAATGTCAAAGTTGTCAAACGACATAACGACATGTCAAACTCAAGCGTCGAAATTTTTATTTTTTTTGGCTTTGCACTATTCGTGCTTATTGCCAGAAGATGGTCCGTGACCAAGTGATACCTAGTTCTATTGGGTGCTTTTATAATTTGCCGTTTTACGGCACGGCACGATATTACCGTGGACGTGAAAAGAATTTTGTGGCCGTGGACGGCATGCCGTGCCGTAGGGTGATTTTATAATTCACCGCGAAATTATTACGCTTTGTGCGTCTTCAAAGTGTAGACATGTTCTCGAAGAGACAGCGACTACTTTTGCTCTATTTGATATATTTAAGACGTAAAAAAAGACATATTACTAAAAAGTATTGGCAACATCCGCTTTTAAAAGTAAAATACCTATTTAGAAGGGTCATACTACACGCTATTTGATAAGCTCAAGGAAGACCTAAATAAGTTTTTCAATTATTTTCGGATGTCAACAAAATCGTTTTATCACATACTTTCTCCCTTACATACTCTCGCAATGCCACCCGCGCCTCTTGGCTACGCACGCACACATACAAATTTCTTGTACGCACACACTACACTCTCAACAATGCCGCGACGATTTGACAGATAAAAAATTTCATAATTTGTCAACCCCAAAAACAACCCCTTAGCGCGTATGCTACGGCAACGGCACGGTAGATCGTTTACGTTCACGGCGTGCCGTTGCCGTGGACGGTAAATTAAAAGCGTTTGCATACAAATGCATACATTTTGCTTTCCTACTTTACCGTGGCGATAAAAACGTGCCGTACCGTGCCGTGGCACGGTAAATTATAAAAGCGCCTATTCCGTTCGAATGCCTGCAACAGTAGCGGCATCGCCTGCCTATTGCCTATCTATAGAAAAGCGCATTCTGTACCTAGAGCTTGGCAAATAAGAGTAAAAAACCGGAAGTCACCACTGTGCTCTCGCTACCAGCACTTTGAATGTTTTTTTTTACTTATTACGTTAGTTTTATGGTAAGCGTCCACAGGTCGGCATCGTACGTATCGGACGCATCGCATCAAACGGATTTCTATATCGGCAGCGATGTAGAAGTTAGCAGAAGAGGAATGCAAGAAAGAAAAAGAACAAATGATTCAGTAAGCGTTTGGGGCGCGTCCACTGATCGGCATTCCGTATGACGTCATCGGTACGCATCGCATGTAGGCATTGCCGATGAGCTGTCCGTACGATACGGATCAGTGGACACAGTTGTATGAGTTTTAAAAGGCAAACTAAAATCCGTTACGTGTGATACGCCCGAAACGTACGATGCGGACCTGTGGACGCTTACCTTTATGGCACAATAATATATCTTACAAACCTGCATTCTTTGTTTTCATCAAATGTCAAAGATTTTAAAAATTTGTCAGCAAACAAAAAGATTAGTTCCGTTTCAAGACGTTCTGGCCAAGCTTTATTATTTATAATAATGACAAGACAAACTCTTTTATTCGGATTTGTCCAAAATGTGGACAAAAAAGGAAAATAAAATCAGTATATTAATGAAACACATTTTACACAGAATTATAATTTACTTAATTTTAGTTTTAAAACTTAAAAACTAGCGCCATCTATTAACTTTCTGGTTTTCCTCTGAGTCTTCTTGATTAATATTGAAATCTTCTATTTCCTGCTGGATACCGGCATTTTTTCTTCTGTTTCTGTGAAAGTAATTTAATTTATTTATTACACATTTTATCAGACGATATTTTGAACAGTGATCGCGACAGAGTGCGGGCCACGACTGAAGTCCTTTTGACGCGGCGCTAGTGTCTGTCAGGTTTAGTTCCCTTTTTTTTTTTTTTTTTGTTAGCGTGGTAAAATCATCAAATGAGTCCTCCAACCCCGGGCAGGGCGGGAGGGACTGTCAGACTTCTACTGACTAAAATCCACGGTGTCCTTCATAGCCTGTTACGTTCCGGGGTTACGGTAAGGGAATAATCCCGCGACCCCGGCAGGCTTTGGCCCTCTGAGAGGGGGGCCCCGTCATTATGCTGACGCTCTTTGAGGCGCGCGTGGGACACAACGCGCCGTCGACCCGGGCATGGTCCTTGGTCGGGCAGCGAGTTGCCCTTTACTCGCTGCCCGCATGCCCGCGCCTACGGTGGCCGGAGATCATCTAGCGACGTCCGTCGCCGTGGGCGCCTACCACTGCGGCTGGGGCGGAGGGAGGACGCTGTCCTCTCTCGCTCGCGGCCTGCCTCCTCCTTTACGAGCATTACTGCCTCGCAGAAGGAGCTGACCGCTTCCCACTCCGTCTCGCCCCGCAGCATGGCCGCAACCAATGCCGGGCGCGAGAGGTCTCCGCCTATCGCAGCCGTGAGGACACGTCGGTGCTCCGCCCAAGCTGGGCAGTCTTGCACCGTATGCTCCACCGTGTCCTCCGGGCGATCTTCGCAGTGGTGACACCCAGCACGCGTAGCATGGCGATTCTATCTCTATTCTACCAAGAAAAGACAAAGCTCTTTCTATCCCACTTGTTATGTCTTCTGCCCGAGCATGGCGCGGCCTGTAGACTCGCGTTTCTATGAAGACAAGACATAAGTTTTCTTTCCATAGCAACGGCGAATGACTGAACTGTGAATGAACTAAAACGTTTAGTTAACCAAAAAAACGTGTAAAATTCTCGAGTTTTCAATACAATTAAAATTATTTATTGGAATCAGACAGAATTATCCATAATTCTAGTAATATGTAAATTAATTTGCAATTACAAAAAACTTTTTGCACATAAATCAAAGAGACAACAAAACGCAAAAAGGTTCCACACCATAGACACACAGTATGGACACGAGTCTTTCCTAGCCAAATGTCAAATAAAATTAACATACTTTCTTTATAGAGAGAAAAACAAGTATAGAACATTATCTATGTGTTATAGCAGACAGATATTTATTACAAATATCATAAATTATGATTATGGAAGTTTTAGGCAGATAATGATGGGTCCATGCTGCATGTCTATGACTGATGACGCGTAGATTCTTGATAAATTAAAATATATTGGTGTAGTTATAAAACATTGGAAATATTAGCTGTCTGCACTATTTCACTGAAAGTTTATCATTTTATAATTTTTCAAAGACCTTGTATTAAAAAAAGCTTGATGTATTTTCCTAACAAATTTCATTCAGCCTTTTTTTATTCTATATGCCTTAGAAACTAAAGCGATTGAGTTGGGAGGAACCTTACTTGTTTGTAAAACAAATAAAAGTCAATAAAAACCAAGAATATTACAAAAAGAATCTTGTCTAGGTCTCATTTGATGTAGACAAGTTTTTCTTGTAGAGAAGAAATGTGTCTTCCCCCAAGTGTCAAAAGTAGAGAAGATATTGTCGCCATGCTCGACGTTGTAGACTTCTTTCTATCGTAGAGAAGAAACATTTCTTTTCTACTTGTCAAACATCGCCATGCTAGGGACGATAGAGATCTTTCTCCAATCTGTCAGTTTGTCGATTCTCCCGTCGACAAAACCCCTTTCTACGGCGCCATGCTACGCCTGCAGGCGTCTCCTCCTTTCGCATCAGCCACAGGTACCTCCCGAAACTTCCGTGTCCGGTGAGGACCTGCGTCAAGCGGTAGGTCAGGACGCCATGACTTCTCTCCAGCCACTCCTCAAAGAGGGGTCTTACCGCCGCAATTGCGGCGTGCCCGAGGTTTAGTTCCCTTAGGACTTTTTTTTTTTTTAGGTGGTAAAATCATCAGTGAGTCCTCCCGCCCTGGGTGGGGCGGAAGGGACTGTCAGACTCCTACTGACTAAAATCCACCCGTGTTCCTTCCTATGCCCTTAACGTTCCGGGGCCACGGTAACCTGGGTTAAGAAAAAACCCGCGACCCCAGCAGGCATTTGGCGCGAAACACGACGCGCCACCGACCCGGGCTTGGTCCTTGGTCGGACGGCGAGCTACCCATCACTCACCGTCCGCAAGCCCGCTCCGCCGCTGTGCCCTCTGCTGATCAGAGGGACACGCGTTGGAGCATCCACACGACAGGCTATTCGCATACGGGCAAAGAGACCACTTAGGCACACAGTGCCTAAGGAAGAGTTTTTGCCCGCATCCCAGGGTGCACCGGCCCGAAAAACTGGTCTTCCTCCCGGACGTATCCGAGAGGGAACTCCAGTCCACGGGCGCACGTGGAGGTTTCCTGTCATAGCACCCCTTCCCTTAGGACTTGAGTAAGGTAAAGGGTTGCGGGGTGCCATCCATAGTTTAGAGGAATTAGAGGGCATCCGGAGAGCGTTCTTTCCTTCTAAAAATTTAAACTCTTCTGCTGCCTGCGACACAGGAACACATCACGATGGTGAAGTGTGCCAGTGTCGCAGGCAGCAGGAGCCCACACCCTTCCAGACGCAGTTGCCACGGTACGCACTTCGACACATGTATGGGTTCTGGACTCTTTAATCCGGGGTGTTCACTCGTCTTGCCCTGAGTTCCAAATTTTAGAAATAGCAACTTGGACGAGTGATGGCGGGCTCTAATTCTAATCCGTCCACATGCCCGCGCCTTGGATGGCCGCAAATCGCTTCGCGACATCCTTTGCCGTAGGCGCCTCCGCGGCGGCTGCGTTGTGAGGCAGAGGCTGTCCTCTACCTCACGCCTTCCGCCTCGTATTTCATGGCCTGCTTATTATCAATGACTGTTGTCAATCTTACCTCTTAGGATAGGGTTCCTTGAGGTGGAAGGTTCGTAAATGTAGCTTCATACTGCATTTCTGTGTGAAGCGTTTTTCGCACAACGAGCATTGAAAAGGTTTCTCCCCAGTGTGCGTCTGAAATATAATAATAAATATATGACTTACTAGCTGTCCATGAGCGGACGGCGAGTCACCCGTCACTCGCCGTTCGCATTCCCATATTACTATGATATGATAATGATAAATAATAATGTTACCAGTTGATGTCTCGTCATACTGCTTTTACTGTTAAACTGCATGTTACATGTCGAGCATGTATAAATTTTTTCTCGAGTGTGAGTGTTTAGATGACTTGCAACGCTGCCAGCCTGTCAAAATAAGAAAATAAATAATAATTTTAACCTTATTTATTATCTCTTTAAAAAAATGGGTACTTAATTTTACTTTTTACTAATGTTAATATCTTACTTCCTAGCTAATATTATAAATATGAAGTAGTTTGTGAGGATAGATAGGTGGATTTTTGTTAATCTTTCACGCAAAAACTACTAAACAGATTTGGATGACAGGTACACATGATACAGTTTATAACCTGGATCAAGACATAATGATAGTTTTAATCCCAATGCTGTTCCCCTGGCATAAGTAACAGCCCTTTCACACGGCTGTCCAGTTTTTTGCAGGATCCCGTTTTCACAAGAGATTATAATTATATGCTAGTGTTCACACGAGCAAACTGCATGCAGGATCTTGCAAACTGCTGATCCCGTCGATTTGTGCGGTTTGGTTTTGTCACCGGTAACTGGATTCGTCGTCCAGTAAAAAGCGGGATCCCGTTCAATGACACTTACATTTCTATAGCAATGTTCACATGGCTTCCTGCGCGCGGTTTTTTGCTGGACACTGCTTTTTACGGGATAGTGATGTGGTGGCAGCACCCGCGTCGCGCTTCTCTCTCTTCTCTTATCGTTCATTAGATTTACAAAAATACCTAAATTCGAGCGTTGTATCACGATAGGATGAACCCAGAATCTTCTATTTCGCTGCCGACGACGCCGATAATACCAATAAAATATTAGCAAAGTATTCACGTCCATTTCGCATAGCCGCGTAGGAATGGTCAAAAAACAGGATGCAACCGTATTCCGGCTTTTTACTGGATCCTGTAAAACTGAACTACCGTGTGTAGTTCAGTTACCCTTAGTTCGCATTGCTTTGTGTAATTTATTTCATCACCACTGCTCTGAAAACGGTGAAAGAAAACATCGTGAGGAAAACGAATGTCCTAGAACCAAAAATTCGAAGACAAGTGACATCCACCAACACGCACTGGACCCGCGTAGTGGATTATGGCCCACTCCCTCTCACAGAGAGGAGGCCTGTGTCCCAGTAGTGGGAACATTTATAGGCTGATGATGATGATGATGATGATTGAACAGGTGTATCGGGTTTCGCATAAACAACAAGTGCGTGTCGGGCCACGCACAGTGTAGGGTTCCGTAGTTGCCCATCAAAATACTTATGCAAACTAACTAAACTGATTCGCTGAATTAAATTTTAAAAAGAAGAATTTTCAAAATCGGTCCAGGAGTCTTTGAGAAATCAGGGAAAATACATAAGAAAAAAGATTACGAGTACGACGAATTTAAAACCTCCTCCTTTTTTTAAGTTAGTTAAAAATAGTTGACGATAAAAACCTACCTATCCCCAAAAACATACCTATAAAAGGTGTAAAAATAAAGTTGACAAACTTACATTTGCAGTTGTCTCCTATACATTTTGTTTAAGAAAATATGATATCAAGTACATTTTATAAGTTGGTCGACTATTACTCGTAAAGTTGTAAAGCCTACTTAGTCATGATAATTTTCTTTTAAACTTCGTTATAAGTACTACTATTGTGAATTTTTTCACACCCCCAAACATAACCGTTTAGCTGGTAGAGGGGGGGGACACTCAATTCGAGCAAAATTTAGCACTTTAAAGCTTAATATTTCACAAACGAATTTTTTCATCAAAAAATTGTTAATGGAAACTATCAATATTTTTTAAAGGCCTATTTAATGATACCCCACATTAAGGGGTACGCGAAAAAAAAAAATCCTCACTTTACGTGTAAGTACTGGAGGTACCCTAAAAAAAAAAAATATTTTACGAGATTTTATTTTACCACTTTTTCGGCACAACAAATCCGTATATTTACACCAAATTACAGCTCTCTAGTACTGTGCGTCTCTGAGCTAAACTGCGGACAGACGGACGGACGGACATGGCGAAACTATAAGGGTTCCTTGTTGACTACGGAACCCTAAAAATGTTGTATATAAATGAGTTTCGCTTGCACGGATGCAATGACCGCCATCTTTCTTCTTATATTCTTTCCGACCGGACATTAATATTAGGTATTACATACCGCTAGTGATGTTCCACAAATCTCGCAGATGGTTCTCTCCTCTTCTTTGGAAGGTAGAGGACTATCCTTGTGTTCAACTTTGTAATGTTTCATATAGGCTTTCTGACTTGGGAAATTTTGATTGCACTGTTAACAAACAATATCAGTATTAAATTCATCTTCCTGCACTTACTTAATATACTCGTCAAGACGAATCAAACGAGCCCAAACTCGATCGGGTTGCGTCGTTTCATTATAATGTTCCTATGGTCGGCTTCTAACTCCATCATCAGCTCAGCTCCATGTTATCATAATATTATATTGTCACTCAATATACATATGCCTGCAGAATTTCAAATCAATCGGAAACCGGGAAGTGTGTCAAATTTAACTTGTAAGATTTGAACAAAGGGGAAAAGTGACTCTAATAAACTTGTAAAAACTTTTATACTTACTATTGGACAAGAAGGGACCTTCCGTTCCGTTATTCTTTGAATGTCCTTCCTCCGCTTTGGCAATGATGGTGCTGGAATCGCGGAAACCAAATCCCTTCAAAACAACAAAGCTATTATTGAGATACTAGTAAACTCATTTTTGTGGACAACTCAAACTTGGCCAAAAAGTAAAAGGGTCAAAATTGTCAACATCAAAAAAGAGAAAAAGGTTCTAAAGAATGTTTTCTCGTATCTCTTATGGATCCGCATTTCTCCCTTTTGACCAATTTAAAAGTAAGACCCTGTACACTTTTGCATTAATATAATTAGTGATATATTTTGCTGCAAAATCTAGAATTTATGCTGCAAAATCAGCTACATTGCAAGCTGCTAAATAATGGTTAAAACAGATTTTAAAATTCTGATGTGGCTCCTCAATCCTGACGTACATTACTGTTATTGTCCAAAGTAGGTTTGAAAGGATAATAAGGCTGCGTTTCCACCAGAGATGTCCGAGGATGTGTAGCGAGGAATGTGTTTGTAAACAACCAATAGAATCGTTTCATTTACCTCGCCTCGGTCAGCACAGCTGTGGTGGAAACGGCTCAGCGGAGCTTGATATTCGCACATAAAAAACACGAGAGGGATGTGTACGAGGGATGTGTGCGAGGGTTGTGTGCGAGGGATGTGTTGCGAGGAATGTGTGTTGAGAAATTTGTTGCGAGGTTTGCACACTGTTACTCCGCTCCCACTACACCGCACCCCTGTCGACACATTTCACAGATTCGGAACGCATCCTCGCACCACACATTAATGCGCATTTTCACAGCTCCGCTACAAATCCTCGTAGGCACATTTTCATCGCACAGCTTTGGTGGAAACGCCCACACATTTTTACAGCACAGCTAGACATCCTCGCACGACACATTTCCTCGGCACATCTCTGGTGGAAACGCAGCCTAAAGGGGGGGTTTCCACCTAGCAAAGCGACACAGAATAGGCTATTTAAAAAGCACGCCAAGGACACGTCACGCTACCGTCGCGCCTAGCTCGTTGTTTGGCAAAGGCTCTATACTTAAAGTATTATACTCACTCAATGCCTTCGGCATGCTTATCAGAGTGGAATACATGTTCTTTATAAGCCTTCAGCGTCTCGAACTTGACGTCACATTGATTGCAGTATGTGTTCGAATTTTCTTCAGCAGTCTAAACAAAAACATTCTTAGTATTACTATTTAGTTGAAGGCAAAAAGCTTGATACTAAGTAACAGGAAAGGGCTTAGTGTCGATCCCTGATGAACACCAAAACATTGAGAAAATAGTGTCGAGGTATGTTTTAATTGAAAATTGAGTTACAAAATTGGACCCACATGCAGTGGTAAAAAGAACAGTAGGTACTAATTTTTATCTCGTTTTTCTTAATATCTTTGGTCATATGCAATGGTATACTCAATCGAAAGCTACATTTACAGCTTCATTCTATTCTGGGTGTAATTTATCTATAATATGTATGTATTTAGAAAAAGTGGTAAAATAAAAACTCGTAAAATATTTTTTTTTAGGGTACCTCCAGTACTTACACGTAAAGTGAGGTTTTTTTTTTTCTCGCGTACCCCTTAGTGTAGGGTATCATTAAATGGGTCTTTAAAAAATATTGATAGTTTCCATTAACAATTTTTTGACTAGACGGTGTTGTGTGATAGTTGTGGAATATTATTATTATATTCCTGCTTATAAAACTTCGACTAAGAGCGATTTGTCACTCTGAAGTTTTGTAAGCAGGAATTCACAAGTTTCATAGACAATGTAGCATGTCCGATAATCCCTCCGCGGCTCCGCCCTCATCTTTTTGTTAAGGATTTATAAACTATACTTTGCATGATGGATTTACTTACAGTAACCGTATTAACGTGCATGTTCTTTTTATGCAAGTTGAGTCCTAAGGCACTGACGAACGACGCGCCGCACAGCGTACACACATGCTCGCTGCGATGTGTACGCAAGTGTGTGTAGTATGTTGATAGATGTCTGTGTGAGAAAGTAAATATTATCTGTAGCTATGTAAGGAACATTCTCCGCAAGGAATGATACATTATTTTTTTTCTGGCAGGAGGCTGGAAGCATTATTTCTGAATGCTATGATGCATTTTTTTTTCTGGTCAAAAAAGAGCCTCGGGCGCTTGCGTCGGTTCCTCATACTCGGAATATACTCTCATGGCCTGATGAGAATTCCGCCTGTATATAACGACCGTTTAAAAGAAAATTACATGACTAAGTAGCTTTACAACTTTACGAGTAATAGTCGACCAACTAACTGCTTAACGTGCTGTTCGGGACAACTGCATGGAGGTATCATAACGCCAAATATCAATCTCATGGTTGTTACTGAGCTTCGTAGAGTAAAATCCAATAACACTTTTTTTGTCCAAATTGAAGTCTAGAGTCAGGACCCTATGTTCAACAGTCTTAATATCTTTGGTCATATGCAATGGTATACTATCGAAAGCTACATTAACAGCAGTTCATTCTATTCTGGGTGTAATTTATCTATAATTGTATGTATTTAAACATATATAAGTATGTTTATCAGTTGTCTAGTCCCATAACCCAAAGCTTGGGACTAGACGGGTTGTGTCATAGTGTGAATATTATTGTTATATTCCTGCTTATCCACTTCGACTAGCGATTTGTCACTCTGAAGTTTTGTAAGCAGGAATTCACAAGTTTCATAGACAATGTAGAATGTCCGATAATCCCTCCGCCCTCATCTTTTTGAGAAGGATTTATAAACTATACTTTGCATGTTGGATTTACTTACAGTAACCGTATTAACATGCATGTTCTTTTTATGCAAGTTGAGTCCTAAGGCACTGACGAACGACGCGCCGCACCGTACACACATGCTCGCTGCGAGCGCAAGTGTGTGTAGTATGTTGATAGATGTCTGTGTGAGAAAGTAAATATTATCTGTAGCTATGTAAGGAACATTCTCCGCAAGGAATGATACATTATTTTTCTGGCAGGAGGCTGGAAGCATTATTTCTGAGTGCTATAACATTTTTTTTTCTGGTAAAAAAGAGAGGGCGCTTGCGTCGGTTCCTATACTCAATATACTCTCATGGCCTGATGAGAGGGCCGCCTGACACGACCGAAGAAAAACAGGAGCAGGACCTAACTGCTTAACGTGCTGTTCGGACAAGGACAACCAAATTATGGCCCTCTAGTGACTGTAGGTAATCCAAATCAGACCACAACTGCGCTGAGACTAAGGGCATGTCCGGTGATCGGTTGCGGACGAAGAAGTAGCCCACAACTGCCGAAGTGAACGGGTGGGCGCAGTGGGCCTCCATTCATGCGGCGCGATGGGTTGTGAGGGGTATATGTCCTGTCCCTCACGCATCCCGCCTCCTCCTAGTTAACACGAACTTCCTCAGTTGTCCGGGACTAATGTAAATTAATAATAATAACTAGTTTTATAGTCCAAACATAGGGTTACAGGAGGTCCCTAAAGTTCGAGCCGGTGTGCCTTTTGTAGCATAGCCTCCTCCAACACTTTCCAGTGGGTCCTGTCACTTCAGGTGCCTGTTTCAGGTCATCTTACACAGTCCAACTTCTGTTGGCAGTTAGTGTAATTATTGCCTAAATTACATTGCCACCTGTGATTCGTCTCCACAATGTTTCCACTTTGCTTATTACTGGCGCGTTAGGTGATATTCGTTGTGAAAGTTTGGGTATTGTATCAGCTGTATTCATTCTGAAAGATCAAGATAAGCAGAAATAATCTGATAACAATAAGTGTGAAGAATAATTTATGTAGTTAACAGAAAAGAAAAATTTCAACAGCACATGGCTCTAATTTGATTCAGCATTTATAAACAAAAAATTAAGTAAATCTAATTAATCCCGTCACTTTAGAGTTTATGTGAACCTTGTTGGGAACAAGACTGTGTACTGGTGTCCTATATTCCTTGACCAAGCCATTAACAGATGCTAGTTGTCAGCGATTCGACAATAGTGTTAAGTTGGATTTCAATGGCACCAAATTCATTAAAATCTTTGTACGAAATCGCATCGATGAAATACAACAAAACATGCTGGGCATACATGGAGCGGCGTGCCGTCTAAGGTAATCCGGCAGGTCTTGTTTCTCGCGGGCTGAAGGCTGACCTTATCAGCGAGTGTTCCTTGTGGAGGTCAGGTCCTCAATTTCATTAAATGATGATGTATAGCATTAAAATGCCCCATAGTAACGTGAAACAGGATCTACCTGAAAGTAGTATCATCACACTTCAATAATCATATGTGTCATCAATCACGTAACATTTTGATTCGAAATAATCAATCATTCATTAAATTATCATACATTGAATTATAATTCATACATAATTATTCTAACATTGATCATTTGCAGAGATGTTTTGCCCAAATGTTGATTTTATAGTTAAAAAAAAAAATTCAGTGTTTCTATCTACACTCTACGTAGTCTGTGGTGTTTCTTTTCGCGCGTGTATTGCTGATGGCTATTGGCTGAATACACAATGGGCTATGGACGGACGATAAGCCCGCTCTACTCACACACATTCAACCAAGGCGCTCTCTCACTCGTACATGTTCGTGTTACTTCGTCGGCTGATCGGATAACGTCGGCTGATAAAGTAACGAGCGAATACGGCGCTTCGCCACCACGTGACCACGGAAATATGTTATCAGTAGTTAGTCTTTTCACTGTAATATGAACTTTATAGTGAAAGGAATACAGTCTTATTTGACGTACAACAAAAGTGTAAGTAAACCAAAACGACTATTACCACCAATACAACTATATTTCTAGGTTGACAGTCCTAAGCAATGATATTATAATATCATCATACTAATAATATCATTGGTCCTAAGCCTGTTTAAAGTATGAAGGAAAATCGACATACGTATATAACTGAACTAGTGATTTATTGAAATACATCATTTCTCTAAATCACTAGTTCAGTCAGTGAACTAGTGATTTCACTTCACTAAATCACCAGTTCAGTGAACTAGTCCAGTGAACTAGTTCAGTGAAGTAGTTCAGTGAAGTACTTCAGTGAAGTAGTTCAGTGAAGTAGTTCAGTGAAGTACTTCAGTGAAGTAGCTCAGTGAAGTAGTTCAGTGAACTAGTCCAGTGAACTAGTTCAGATTTGCTGGACGAAATGAAGTACTGAATGAATGAATGAACTACTTCATGAAGTGAAAAGATATACTTCATTCATTTTCTTTTTACTGACACATTTTGCGCATCTCTAACAGGGACTCGTGACGTCATTCGTCAACACGGGTTAAATAATAATCATCTTTTGATACTCTAACTAAAAGTGTCAATTAAGACGATTTTACAATAACAAAAATATCTCAAAAATATTAAAATATTAGTGAAAACTAAACTTTATTTACGAGTACATTATGTTTTAAAGTTATATTTCCAAAATCATTATAAACTGTGAATGCAGTACATACTCACTCTAAGGGACACATTAGATCGCATCTCAAGCATTTGAACTTCGTAAAGTGTTGTGTTATATGGCGAGAGAGATAACATTTCCATTTGAAACGCATTTTGCAGAAACGGCACTCTATTGGACCTAAAGACTGGAAAAAATGGGGTAATTAATCACTAAGTACATACCTATATTATAAAACCAAATCTCCAACAGTCTATTAGCTTGAGGGTCTAAAATCGCCAAGCAATACTTTAGAATATGAATTTGGATTGTGATGAAATTCGTAAAATGGAATATTCTATTCTCTTCCTGAAGCAATAAAGTACAATTGTTGCATACAATTTTAGCAACATTGATAAACTGGTGTAGCTAGACACATTTGAGAAATACTCATCCACATTTTTAATGAGACTGAAATTGTGTCAACAAAGTGATTTTTCTTTCGCAGTAAGAAACCCTTTTTTATCGTGGTAAAAATGTCTAGTGAATCCTCCCATCCAGGGCGGGAGGGGGGGAGACTGTTACCTACCTGATGAGACATTGCTGTACCCAGCACACTGGCTCTCTTAAGGTGGGCCCCACCCATGACTCTCCGTACGCATGCCCGCGAGGTAAGGAACCCTTAATTTAAGGAGGCTGAAATACTAGTCTTACCTCATCATGCCTTAATTTAATATGCCTGTTCAACATATCCTCCTTAGAGAAGCCTTTATAACAATCTGTACATTTATAAGCAGCAGCCAGGTACTTCCGGTCTTGAGCTCTTGCTTTAAACTCTACCATAGCATTTTCTTCCGTCAAATTGATCTTCAGCCAATGTTTTGGATCTAAGTGATTACTTTTTACAGAGCCTACTACAACTTCATACTTTTTACCCTTCTTCTTATTTGATGAATCTTTACTTGTGGCTTTATTCTTCTTTGATTTGTTTTTATTATTAGGTACTGTTTGAACTGTTTCATTGTTACTGTTTGCTTGTTCTGTTATTAAGTTACTTTGTTCTGTAACAGTAACTTCATTGTTGATTTCTTCTTTGATGTCTGGTTTAGCAGCATCATCAGTACTTTCTGGCCATAATTCATCATTGTCACTAAAGTTTCTACCATCTTCTACATCATCATATATAGGAATAGCTTTTTGTTCAATAACAACTTCAATATTGGTCTTTTCATCTTCTGTACTGTCATTTACAATAGTTATTTCACTCTTAATCTCTGCTAGATTTTTATCATCCAAAGAGTTATCGCTTTCACAGTCTACTTTATTTTGAGTTACTTCATCTATTTTTAATGTTTCTTCTGGCTGATCATTTGACAGTGTTTTATGTTTGACAAGTTGTGTTTTAACTCTATTGCTAACTGATATAATTCCTATTGGTGATTGTAGATCTTTGTCTTCTCGGTATATTTGAGAAATTGATGATAAGGTGATCTGAAAGAAACTGAAGTTGTATAATTCGAGATTTCTTAAGTATTTTCTGATTTTGAGATAAAGTTGAAAATAATTCATTGATGTGCTTGTGTCTGTACACCATGAATACTTAAGCTAGGGTCACACTTACCAGAAATATAATTAATTATAACGATGATGGATGTTTATACAAGCAATTAAAGTTTATAATTGTGAATATTATTGTCATGAAACAGAGATTCCACTTACAGGGCCACTCCAAAGCAATTCCTGGAGAGCATTCTCACCCATCCAGCATTTCTCCTTGAATTTATGAAACTTGTACAAAATTGCTGCACACTCGTAACAGAAATAGTTTGGTAACCCATCTCTTTCATTTACCTGTAATAATTAAATGACTTCTTGTTACTTACATCTCTAGTTGCAGAGAGAAAACTAATGTCAAACACTATTTGATTATATACATAATTATGTAGGTACAGTTTATTATTGTCATTTGGTATGCAGTAAAGTAATATTCCAATAATTCAAGAAATTTTAGGATAGTTAGTTAGCTCATGGCAATGGCCCAGCAAAATAGTACGGGAATAAAATAGTAATGTATTGAGTTTTCAACTGTACAATAGTAAATGATTTATAAAAATAAAACATTAATGCCAAGAGAGGTTATAGATACTACATATATATAAACAAAATCTATAAACATTAGAAATACTTGCTTTTTTCGCCATAATTTCTTCATAATATTGTTTTAGGTGAAAACTGACCCAATGATATAGTTTTACGCCTTTCCACAGACATATTCGGCAAGCTTTTAGATCAGACATAATGCTAAAAATAGTACACATAAAACTAAAACATACAATATTTATCAAATCAAATTTAGTTTTTGTGCAAGAAACCAATAAGATTTTTAGGATTCTGGGCTTTTGGTTTTGTCACGCTTTTGTTGAGCACAAACAAAACAAAATAAATCACAAAATCAAATGTGTAATGTCAAAGTTGTCAAATTCAAGCGTCAAAATTAGTTTTATTTCGTCAGATAAGACAGGCAAAAAGTCAAGCTCAAACAGCCGAAAAACTTGTCTCGCTTCTATTACCCCGTACCCTATGTCGAGTTTAATTTTCTGTCCCGTTTCTATTCCCTTTATGTCGAGTTTGTTCACCACGCTTTTATTACCTTTATTCGAGTTTAGTCATAATTATCATATTTTAGAAGTACAGTCACGTCCAATGAAATGTATACGTATAGTTACATGCACATAATTTAGAATCAATTTTTACACAGAAAAGGTCCAGGATAGTTAATTTTAAGGGAAATAAGAATTTCAATGATGGGTCCTCTGGACTTTGTTTGCCTTCATGATTGGAATTTTTATTTAGAGAACTTGGGATCCAAGAGCGAGCCAAGCGAGCTGGGGACTTGTGGGCACCTCGACACGGACAGGTTAGTGTATATAGTGTAGTGTACTTTAAACCATGCACGCAAAAATAGGAGCCGCGAAGCTGGGCTCCGTTGTGTTTCCTTTTTATGTAATCTTCACCGAATACCTACCTGTTTTAGTACCTATGCTTTTATGCCATTGGCTTTTAATTTACATCCCTGACTGTTCTTGTTCACCAAACTCGACATTAAGGTAATAGAAAGCGTAAAATATCATTACTTTGGAGAACAATAGACTTCCAGACTCGACATAAAGGGAATAAATCCATGGACCATGCCCGAGTCACCGGCGCAGTGCGTCGTGATCTACGCGCGCTTCAAAAAGCTGTCAGCATTACGATAACGCGCGGGCCTCCCTTAGGGAGTCAAAGCCGCGGGACTAACGATTAGCCGTGGCCCCGGAACGTAAAGGGGTGTTGAAGGACACCGTGGATTTTAGTTAGTACAAGTCTGACGTCCCTGCCGCCCTGCTAAAGGTGGGGGGACTCATTTGATGATTTTACAACGTCAAAAAAAGCTCAAAGCTATTGATAATCGAGAAGTTGTATATTATTTATTGTCGGCTTTAACGGGAAATTAAAACAAACAAATTAGTAGAAATAATACTTTAATACTATAGAAATAAAATAAACATTCTTATAAAATGTACACTTACATTAATTGCATTAGTTTATAATAATAATCTTAACATAATTACGTAGCTACACGATCATTAGACGTTCACTCTCATACAAATAAAATAATTACCAAAATTGTAAAATATTTTAGTATTTTAGAGATCTAAGTTAATTTTAAATACAACTTGAAGTAAAATATTATGTAAATATTTTTTAAGCAATAAGTAATGATTGGCAGTGCATGATTTCGCGTTTATCTGAATACTACTATTATGTACCTACTATGATACAACATTAAACCCCGACCGATTTTAAACTGTATTTCTGGAAAAATAAGTCTTAAAATCGGTCTGCATTTGGGCAATTCAATTTGGGCCACGGGGCTCAAAGTGAAGGAGTCAGTTTAGCGCAGCGTTCAATTGGCTAAGCTGGTCAAAATAGTGCGAAGGCACTTTATCACTTGCACGCTCGTAAATAAATAATAATCATACGATTTTTTTTTCTAGCCTACTCTGGCGTGAGGAGGCACACCATCGAGAGAAGTGGAAGGAATGGGGGGAGGCCTTTGCTCAGGAGTGGGACAAAAATTAACAAGATAATAAATTATTACATTAATTTGCACAGTACATTGTTGCTAAAACGTAATTTTCATGTGATGGTTGATACATGGAGGTCATTGACTTGTTCACCCATAACGTTGTCGCATAGTACCTACACTTTTGTCTATCACTACAGAGATAACAGGTGTGATGTTATGCAGAATAAGTACCAATTAAATAAATAATTAATACAAATAAAAAGTACATTTTTTAGTGTTTAGTAAAATAAATATAATTATTTGATTTACGTAAAATAACTAGGTATAGACAAGCATAACGTCTTGTTTCTTTTTATATTTTGTGTTAAGCACACCGACACAGACCCAATGATAAAGGCCTATCCGCACACAACAGTGCCAACAGGTTCCGTGACGTGCTGTTCATAATACGAGTGAACGAACATCACTGAACGGCACTGTCACAGATCAGAGCCTGTAGCCAAACGGCAAGCGACAATCGTTAACGTTGAGCAGTCGCTAATACATTTTCAACTTTATACCCCATCGCAGTAAGTTGAAAATCTAGTAGACTGCTCTCTGTAGATGTCTTCTGTCTCTGTAGATAGCGAACGAAACAAACGAAAACGATCTGTCATCTTTGATAGATTTTCAACTTTATGCAATGGGGTATAAAGTTGAAAGTGTATTAGCGACTGCTGAACGTTAGCGGATGTCGCTTGCCAGTACGGATAGCGTCGTCGTATGAACAAAACGTCACGGAACGGTACGGTACGGAACGTGTCGGCACTGTTGTGTGCAGATAAGCCTTTTAGTTAAATGATAAGTTCAAGGCAGCTGTCTCACCGCCAGCGATTAATCAATTTTCTAAAAATGCCACTCAGATCTATCTTTACTTATTATAGAACATTATTTATGTTCAAATTTCCATCTACGATTTATGCATTATCTTCAAATAATTATTTATATAACGACACGAAACATTCTTCTTAAAATCGTGCTAACAAGAAATACATAACTATTGTACATTTTTTCCACTAAACATAGCTTATAACAGAGTACACTACATATTTAGTAGAGGCCAGACAGGCAGTCGCTTCAAGTAACCATAGACATGGGGAATGGACTGAATGTTTCTCCAAATATCAATTAAATACGGGCCAAATGTAGTCTGTCTTACAGGAAAGAGATAGAGAGAGAGAGAACTGCTGAGTCGCTTTCTATTTCCAGGTATTGCTCAGTCCATCCTCTATGACTATGACCCCAACATAGTTGAGAAAAACCATAGAGCATGAACCAAGCAATAGTTGCTTAACAACGTTCCATGTTCTCTAGTCATACACCGGTAGAGTTTACCTGTTTGATTTAAATAATGTAAAGGAAAGAGATGGCTTTTAATTGCTTCTCTCTTTCAAGAAAGTATTGCATTTTTTATTGACATGGAAGTCTCAGTCCATGCTATAAGTCTATGAGGAAAACTATAGGTACAATGTTACAAGGATCTACTGACCCTCGAACGAAATGTGTTTGAAAACAAGATGGAAGTCTAGTTCCAATTTTGGCCACGCATTTAAGATCCCTGTTTAGTTGTACTTAGAGGTCATATTTCAATACTTTCGCGCGTAAAAGTTGTCGAGTGTCATGTTCTCATCTGAATCCTCGTGTCCGTACTCGTCCTTCGAGAGTTCGTCCGTTTTCTTCTTTCTGTTCCTGAAATTAAGGTTTACATTAGTAAAGCAGACGCCACGGTGCAGTGACTGAGCAACTGCCTACTACGTTGCGATTTTTGAGGTAAACGGGACAAATATATTGTATAGTCTATAAGTAATTCCGTCTCTGGCTGTTTAGATATATGAGTTCAAATGCTTTTTAAGGTCTTCGCACATTATAACAACTCCACGCCAACGCGGCAGCAACTCTACTCACACTCTCGATGAGTAGTCAACTAGTTGATCCACCAAATGGTCACTAGTGGACAACGCGGTGTCAAGGAGTGGCCAACGCGGTGCCAACGAGTGGGTTATTCAACAGACAACTCGTCTAACCTCAGTTTTCCCGTCACGCGTCAGTCGCAAACGCATAGTCGTTACGTGGACAACGTGTGGTCGTTGCGTGGACGACGTATGGTCATTGCGTGACAAACGTGTCGGGGTTGACCTCTAGTGTACGATGCGTAGGCCACTCGTTGTACACTACTTTATAATCATTTTTTGAAATTGAACCTTGAACATATGATACAGGGCTTAAATTTCAATGTCTAGCATAGAGTCGAGTCGCCGGTGAGTTGTTATAATGTGCGAAGACCTTTAAACCCCCAACATAAGGAAACGACTTTTTTCACTGCAACTGATTTAATGCCTTAAGGTGATTGCTTGGATGTAGCCCGCAAAGGTGCATCGTAGTTAGATTTCGGAGATTTTAACATGATGCACCTTTTCTATGTGAGAGCTGATGGAGCGAGTTTTTTGATATTTTTTATATTTAAAATTATACTTGTTATTTGCGCAACACAAATATTTATAAAGTTACAACATGTCACTGGCCTGCAAATTGCAAAAAACGTAAAAAAAATTGAATTTCGCGGGCTGGTTGGAGCATCCCCCTTAAGAGCGCCTATTCTGAAAGTTGGCAACGTTCGTTGCAAGTCGTTGTCAAATATTTACGGGTTTTAATTAATGTGGCGATTTTATTGTATGAAAAAAAGAAACATGGCTCTGTAGTGCGCTAAAAATATAGGAATGCAATTAAAACACTGAATTTGATGTTGTAACCGTTTCAGGTGTAAAAAAAGCATTTGGATGGTTTCCAAATACCTTTTTACATCTAAAACTATAAATTCGGTGTTACGATATTAATTATTGCGTATCCTATTAATTTTTTTATGGCACCGCAGAGCCATATTTCTTATTTTCATACAGTAACATTGCCAAATTAATTAAAACTTGTAAATATTTAACAGGTATTTGAGATGTTGCCAACTTTCTGGATACGCGCTCTTAATGAAAGACAAAATAGGAGTATGCTGTTGGATTTTCACCTTTAGGCGAAGAGCAGAAGATTTTAAACATAACATTAATAATAATTATTGAGTAGCAAAATAAACTCTATTTCTCGCACTACTGAGTTTAAATTCAATCGTAAAAGTTTGTAATAGATACTGTTTTATACCTCTTTGGATACGGCTCTTTCAGATGGTAGGTGCGATAGTGTAGTTTCATGCTGCTGACTTGTTTGAAACGTTTGTCGCAAAGAGTGCAGGCAACTGGCTTTTCACTAGTGTGTGTCTGAAAAAAAAAACATATATTTAAACTGTTTCTGATTTTGATATTGAGACTTTTATTTTACGGATCTTTTGTAGAGCTGATAATACACTTTTGATTTTATATTTTGTTTATAGCAGCTACCCACAACTTTTAAAATGGCCGTTGCATTTATTGGTCCTTCGACCCTGATACTTCGATTTCTTTTCTGTCGACTTCTTTTTTGTAGTAAATCTAGCTATCACTTACGAGCTGATGAGTAGTCATGCCTCCTTTGCTACTGAACTGTCGTCCGCAGGTGTTGCAAGTGTATAACTTCTCTCTAGTATGAGTGTTCAAGTGGCTGGACACGCTGCCCGGCTGTAAACAAAAAAAAAAGTGTTATTCCAGTGTGGGAGCGAGAAGGCGAAATCCGACTTGTATAGCTTTGTCTCTTTCCCACACTGGAATTATTCTCGATCTAAGACATCATGGTAGGTCAACATTATAATATTAGTGAGCAAAAGTATGGAACCACGTCCTTGAAATTGATAGCTCCTTAAATAATGGCGTGATTTGAATGTATTTGACATTCGTTTATTTTGTGGTTATCATGAGCACGATCACGTGTTTAAGTATCGTACATTAAGTACCATAGTCATCCTGTTAGAAGGGTACTCACCGCTAGAGACATGCCGCATATCTCACAGATGTGCCTCTCGTTGGGCGCGAAGAACGAAGTGCGCGGGTGTTCAGCAAGGTGGTGCTTGCGACACGCCGCTTGAGTCGCGAAGTGTTTGCCGCACTACACACAAAGAATAACACCGTTAGGGATGGGCTTGCCGATGCAACGCAATAAGAAGTTTTCTTTTTGGAGTCTAAAAAAAAAGTAGTTTCCAAGAACTATAGATGGCGTTGAACTGACGAGGTTACTCTAGGAAAAAGACGTATGCCTTAATTTTTGCACAAATCCACGAGGTACAGACTTCTCTTCTTTTTCTCTTGGGACATTTTCTTTCTGGCGTTGAAAACTCATAAATTAAAAAGACTGGTAAATGAATATTTTTTTCTTTTACCTTGTTGTTATTTATTTTCAAAATGCCATTTGTGTGATGTGATGTGACATGACATGACCTTTTTGTTTTACGATCTCAAAATTACATCCAAGTGAAAAAAATACGTGACGTTCCGTTCATTGCAGTAAAATATATTATTATCAAGTTCAGCGCCATCTATCCATTGACTAGGGAAAACATAAAAAGAAAATCCCTCATTCGACCGATTCCAACAAGAAATGAAAATTATCTTACCACTACGACATATGACATAAAACGTGAGGTTACCACAGGTAGATGAAAAACAAAACACGCTCGCCACGACGACGTAAGTCAGTCGAATGCATCATTAAATCGTAGGAGGAAGGACGGTTTTCATTTATGGTTAGTAGAACGCGTTTTCGCACGAATCGCGTTATGAGTAAGCTCCCTTACACACGATAAGTGAACTGAAAAATATGTATTTTTATTACAATGATATTTTAGTAAACAGATATGTTATGAGTGAAGACCAGAAAATGTCCTACGTGGGACAATTGCAAGTCTATAATGCCGAAGTGCGGGGGATTAATGACGCGTGGCGCTGTTTGTTTATCTAGCTATCACTTTTTTTCTTATTGCGTTTTATCAAGCTATCCTTTTTACTTGTAGTGAAATAAGAAAGTGTGCATGTGTGCTGCCGCTGGGCGCGGAACAGTTTTTTCCGTTGTTTTGTAACTGTATAACATATCTGTATATTAGAATAACATTGTTTTATTACAATTTTTCATGTAGGTATGACACTTTCTGCCTGGACGCTGCTCTGCTATTGATTCAGGAGTGGTCTTGATTGGGTCTTGTCCCAAAAGCAGCTATGAGCTCAACCGGATATCCAGTCATTAAATGATGACATTCCATACAAAATTAAACATTTTCCGTTGTACCACAAAAAATTAAACATCCGTTGAACTTGTAATAATAACTAATTGCAAAACGACTCGTCAAATGCCGTTTTAAAGGCAAATGAACTTTACTGTCACCGCACCGCCAGCATTAAGAATCAAATGCAGTTCGAAAAAAACGCCGAGTTTTAAAAGAACTGACGTGTGAAGTGAACATGGGAATGCATTAGTTCTATTTCCGGCGCTTTTTTAACGCCCACAAAAAAAAAAAACGTTAGTGCGAATGCACTTATAGTTGACAGTTTTTAAGGCAAGTGTTCAACAGATGTTTGACTTTACTATAGTAAGATGGTTTCACTTCTCGATAGGGTTATTGTTGCTTAGATCTACGAGTATGATAAAAAAAATACTTTTTATTTTAAAGCAACTTTTGCTTTACTGCATATGCGGTCTAAAAAGCCTTATACCCCAAACTTTTCCAAATTAAAAAAAGTAAAAAAAACTCACAATATGACAGTCGGTGGGTATTCTCGTCAGCCTCTTGAGATTCTGCCGCCGTTTCCTGGGGTTAGAAGTTATAGGTGCATTTATTTCTAAGTCTCTGCAAAATATAAAAATATACATACATCTTAGAGAGGGTCACCCCGTTGCCCCGGGGCGGGTATCTGGGACCATAGACATTGATTGCCTGAAGTTACAACTTTTCTAAATTATTGGTAGTCATTTTAAATGGCAATACTATTTCGACGATCCCCTTTTGTTATTCATCATTTATTTTCATTGCATTCGGATAGTTTCAGGTATCTTTGTCAAAATTTAGTTCTGGACACGATCGGTCTTAAAAATAAGAGTCCCTAAAAATAATACTATTTTAATTTAAAAAATGTAATACCTAATATTCATGTTTCGAGAAGAAATGTCAAAAAAAAAATTTTGGTATCAAATTCCCAAATATTTTTATACTATTTTATTATTGTCTTCGGACCAACTTAAATACCAGGGGACTATGAATTACAAAGTGGTTGTAATGAACTCACTCCAGTCCGTCCACGTGGTTGGCAGAATGTATGAGATGTTCCTCGTAAGCCTTCCGCGTCTCAAACTTGACGTCGCATCGCTGACAGTACTGTTCTTCACCTTGAGGTAGCTCCTAAATGGAAGAGTAACGGTAAGTATAAGGTGCAGCGCAGGTGACAGATTTATTTCAACTTTATGTAATAGGGTATACAGTTGAAAATGTATTAACGACTGCTGAACGTTAGCGATTGTCGCTTGCCATTTGGCTACAGGGTCTGGCCTGCCAACAGAACGATTGAACTTGAGGCCTATGTCCCAGCAGTGGGATAGTTTTAGAATAATGGGGAAGGCAAGTCAAAGCAAATTGTAGATGGCGCCACCATAGTTATGTCCTAATCCGACCAATGACGTAGTACTATTTTGAAGTACCTTTAAGATTTGAACCAATGACGATGCTTAGCACAAGCTATACTAGCGCCATTAGTTCCCCAGTTGCCATCCCCATTATAAGACAACATAGTAGTTAAAAGACTACTAAGTTTTTACATTAACCGCTTGCCACTTGTAATACTTACAGAATCAGCATTAACGTGTTTAATCTTCTTATGAATGCCGAGTCCGGTGACACTGACGAACGACGCGCCGCACAACGTACACACATGCTCGCTGCGATGTGTGCGCAAGTGTGTGTAGTATGTTGTTAGATGTCTGGAACATAAATAAATACTTTCTTGATACAAATACTGGGTGTTAGAGATACCGACGCACATAATAACTTACTGACGTCTTAAAGCGAGAGTATTGAGTACACCAGTGTCGGGACGAGATGGCGTTATACGACTTGTATAGCTCTGTTTCTTTCCCACACTGGAATATCCTCGTTTTAAGGTGAATGCTCCAACTGGCCCGCGAAATTCAAATCTTACGTTTTTTGCTATTTGCAGGCCAGTGCTAGATTGTATGTTGATTAAAATATTAGTTACGGCTGTAAGACGTATGTAGTTACAGAATTATAATCAACAGCGTAGGAACAAATAAAAAACAGAAAAAGTCATTCCTACAGCTTTATGAAATTGATCCCTTTTTTTCAAAAAGATTTTCATTTTTCCCGTTTTAGTTTAGCTAATCAACAAAAATCTTCATACAATCAGTGTCTTTGAAAATCTACAATCCTAGTAAGCAACAAAAACGGATCTATGCGGGAAACTTCACATGATTGTTATATACTAAATCCACGGTTTTCAGGAAAATGTTCATATGTAATGAACATTTTCCTGAAAACCGCGTCAAAATCCGTCCAGCCAAACGCGAGATAATTGCGGACAAACATACATACAAACAGGTCGAACTGAGAACCTACTTGTTTTTGAAGTCGGTTAAAAAGAAATATAAGTAGAAATTATGATTTACTTGAAAACTTCTCCACAGTGGTCGCATTTTCTTGTCACACCGTTGTGATATTCTTCATGGAAGAGAGCTGTTGTTCTGAAATTAAATAATATATTACATAATTTATATTTTTTATGTATTTGGTCTCATATCTATAATCTTGAGCAGTAGTGGACCAGTGGTATCGGACACGACTTACGAATTGTATTGTAAGTCGTGGGTTCGAGTATGAGTGGGTTAGGTAGTTTCCATTTTTAGGGTTCCGTAGTCAACAAGGAACCCTTATAGTTTCGCCATGTCCGTCCGTCCGTCCGTCCGTCTGTCCGCAGTTTAGCTCAGAGACGCACAGTACTAGAGAGCTGTAATTTGGTGTAAATATACGGATTTGTTGTGCCGAAAATGTGGTAAAATAAAATCTCATAAAATATTTTTTTTAGGGTACCTCCAGTACTTACACTTAAAGTGAGGATTTTTTTTTTCTCACTTACCCCTTAGTGTGGGGTATTATTAAATAGGCCTTTAAAAAATAATGATAGTTTCCATTAACAATGTTTTGATAAAAAAATCGTTTGTGAAATATTAAGCTTTAAAGTGCTAAATTTTGCTCGATTCGAGTGTCCCCCCCCTCTACCAGCTAAACGGTTATGTTTGGGGTTGTGAAAAAATTCACAATAGTAGTACATATAACGAAGTTTAAAAGAAAATTATCATGACTAAGTAGACTTTACAACTTTACGAGTAATAGTCGACCAACTTATAAAATGTACTTGATATCATTTTCTTAAACAAAATGTATCGGAGACAACTGCAAATGTAAGTTTGTCAACTTTATTTTTACAGCTTTTAAAGGTATGTTTTTTGGGGATAGGTAGGTTTTTATCGTCAACTATTTTTAACTAAATTCAAAAAAAGGAGGAGGTTCTAAATTCGTTGTAATCTTTTTTTTTATGTATTTTCCCCGATTTCTCAAAGACTCCTGGACCGATTTTAAAAAATTCAGCGAATCAGTTTAGTTAGTTCGCATGAGTATTTTGATGGGTAACTACGGAACCCTACACTGTGCGTGGCCCGACACGCACTTGGCCGGTTTTTTCTATTTCTTTTATTTTGTTGTGTATTTGTCGTGGTTTTGTGTCAAGTAAATATTTTTTCTTTCTTTTCGAACCCAACCTGGCGCATTACTTTGTGAAAATTTTATCATCACCATTGTTCTCAAAACGGTGAACGGCACTGGGCCTGCGTGGTGGATTATGGCCAACTCCCTCTCTCCTGAGGCCTGTGTGTGTGTCCAACCAGTGGAAACGTTTATAGGCTGATGATAATGGCTTTCTTTAATAAAAATGAACCATAATTTTAAATACTCACTCTAATGGACAGACGAGGTCGCAGCGCAGACATTTGTACTTGGTATAGTGCTGTCTCATGTGTTTGTTCAAGAAGCACTTCCATTTGAACCGCATGTGGCAGAAGCGACACTCTATTGGGCCGTTAGACTGAAAATAATAAACGCAAACTCTGATATTCATTGCATTCATGTGGTGTTACAAGATGTTAAATAATTTTGCCAGAACCTGTCATGAACCCTGCTAGGGCACAGCAACTTATATAAAAAACAGTTGTATAATATAACTAGGTAAAAAGTGACTTTCATTAAAAAATTATGTTTCCACATGTTTTTTGAACAATGATTGATAATTATGTCCATTCATTAATTTTTTACTTATTACTTTATTATCCGTTATTATTATTCTTTATTGTACACTATAACTTAATTAAATAAAATTTTGCATAAGGGTAAGTTATGTACAAAGGCAAGCACTTTTAAAAGAACAAAAAAAAAGGATTAAGAATTCGAAAAACAAAAAAAAAGGATTAAGAATTTGACAAAAAAGTATAATAATAAATAAAACTTACCTCACTATGCCTTAATTTAGCATGCCTCTTCAACATATCCTCCTTCGAAAACCTTTAAGACAGTCGGTACACTTGTACTGAGCATTCAAGTACCTCTTATGAGTACCTCTCGATTTAAACTCAGCATCAGCCTCTTCTTCCGTCAAATTTATCTTCAGCCAGTTATTAGGATCCATTTCGGCCTTTTTAGTAGTCTTGACAGCGAATTTCTTCTCTTTCGGTATAGTATCTTTAGCTTTTTTCTTTTTACTGTTACCGCCGTTTCTAGTTCTTTTCTTTTTAGCCGGTACCAAAGGCTGTGAGTCTTCATCGTCATCCGACACTATTTTAATGTCATCAACGAAGACTTTTTCACTATCACTCGGCATTTCACTGTCAGAGAAATCTTTATCTGCATCTAAAGTAATACTTTCTGTTGGCTGCAACTTCGGTTCTATCGGTTCTATGGGTCCTATGTCATCTACAACATTAATATCTAGATCTTTTTCTATCTTTTCAGGTTCTAGATAATCATCTTCTTTCTTTTCTTTAATGTCTATCTTTTCTATGTCTACAGCTTCTATAAAATGTTCTTTGTTATCGTCATTACTATTGTCACCGTCAAAGAAATCTCCATCATCACTTAACAGTGCTAAGTCTACTTCTTCAGGCTTCCTTTCATGGAGTTTCAGTTTGGCTGCAGTTTTGACAATGCAGGTTCTAACTAAACTTTTGTTTACTGTTATTATGCCTATCGGTTCCGGATCTTTTTGCTTTTTCTGTCTATGTTTCGGGCTGCTCTTTTGGTTAGCTGTAATTGAAGAATAGAAGGAAAAATTAAATATCTCTAGTGACATAAAAATTCACAAGTCTACGGATTAACATCCTGAAGTATATTGCTGGACAGGTGTTGCCAATTACCACACCATTTAATTTTTTTGCCCGCACAAATGTAAACACCACAAATGTGTAGCAAATAAAGTGATGTTTGTTTATGTTGTGGCCATATCATAGAATTGATCATTTAGATCATTAATTAGTGTGGTTAAAAAAAAACTTAGACATTTGGATGATAATTTAACAAAATTGTGTCATTTTATGATTAGGCTACGTTCCCCTTTTCATATAATACGCTAATTATTTCCTATAATACTTAGATCATGAATAATTTAGAATACATTTTGAATCTTGCATACTTTCTTTACAGAATATTTTGAATGGTTCACGTGCTACAATTTTTTTTTTTTATTATTTTACTTCTGAGTGGAGAGAATGGAAGAAGAAAATGTGTTATCCCAACTCCAAGCAAATAGGATACGGGCAGGAAGATAAAGGACTTACTTTGCCTTTTATAATGATTTCTTTGAGAGCTTTTTGTCCAGTGTAGCACTTTTCTTTGAATTTGTGGTATTTGTGCAGGAGTGCCGCACATTGGTAGCAGAAACATTTGGGCAGACCGGATTTTTCGTTTACCTGAAACATAAAAACTTTTTATGAATGCCAGTAGAAGTGTACCCTAAGGTAAACTGGCAGAAAATGCCGGCCGTTCGGCCGTTGTACAACAATGTGCATAAAGTTTTACAAATAAACATAAATAAGTGTACAGGGATAGTTTTATTAGAAAAAAAAAAAACAAATAATACTTTAAAAAAATAGTTTTAAAATTAATATATTATAGATTTTAAGTGCCACTTTAGTTCTTTATGATAAAGTTAGATTTCATTATTGAAAAAATTCATTCATGAATTCTTCTAAGAAGCATCAGAATCAACAAACTGTCCCAAAAATATTGGCCTAATATTTATCTCTAAAGTAAATAAGACACATTATTAGGACACTAGCTGTAACTCAAACACTTCAAAGATCGTGGATGTACCACAAAATATACTTTTATGTGTTTAATTTAGTATGTCTCTCTTTCTAAGTTTAGAGACACAAAACGAATCCGTTATGACCGCTTTTCTGTTGAATCCTTAACTCAATTAAAACAAAAATTAATAGAAACATTAACATAGGAGTTCAAATACAACAATACTGGACGATAATACAGCAAACATCCTTACTTTTGTGGCCATAATCTCTTCATAGAAACTCTTCAGTTGAAACTGATCGTATTCATACATTTTCACATCAGTGGACAGACATATTCGACATATTTGTAGATCCGACATTGTGCACTGTTTATTTTACACACGAAAACACATAAATTTTGATAGATAAATCGCGAAATTTGGTGTAAATAAAATAATTAGTTTCACGGCATTAAAGCAGCTTTTATTGTAAAATGACAACTGCGCTGCAGTGTTGCTAGAAAATGGTTTTAAATTACCAGAAACGTAAAAAAATAGTTTATTTTTAGTAGTATTTATAAGGGAAGTTTTAATCTTTGCACTTCTAAAGAATGATTCAGTGATGATTGATGATTGAAAGGCTACGTCCGCACAGACAGGCGGCTTGCTTAGCGCCTAGAGCCTAGCGAGTCACCTAGCGAGTAACTTAGTAAAACGAACGTTCTAGAATGTTCGCGACCGGCCGCACTGCGCGCTTGGCGTCTAGCTAGTCGCTTAGCGTGTATCGAAGTAAACAAACGTGTTGGTTTTTTGTCACGAGGCGCGAGGCATTTTAACAGAATAAAATGGATGAATTATTAATTGCATCAGATTTTTAAAAGAGAACCTCTGTTGAATCCGGGTAGTGAACTCCATAAAAATGCTGTTATCTGATGCGTATGAGTATCCAAATGAGTTAATTTTCCTTTAACTTTACTGAGAAGTAGATCAAATGTTTCTCTTGCCATACGCAAATATTCGTAAAATTTGTCGTCAAAATTACGCAACTGTTTATACAGAACATTCCCCATGACTTGACCGTGACTTATTAATGTCATGAACCCAACATGATGGATAAGGCCGTGAAATGGTATATTTCAAATGTGAATTTTCTGTAATTGTAGCAGTTTTAGAGCTATTTTTGAAAGTGACATCTCGTAAACGTGCCGACAAGCGAATGAACAAGGCACTTAGCGACCCACCTCGCAAACCACCTGTAGTGCGGCCAGCGTATATCCTAGCAAGTAGCCAGAGCGCAAGCTACTAGGCTCTAGTCGCTAAGCAAGGCGCTTGTCTGTCCGGACGTAGCCAAAAAGTGGATATTTAACAGGGTGTTGTTATTGATCCTTTTTTGTCTAGACGTTAGCTACAATTACAAAACTTGTCTATGGGCATATTTTCCATAGATAAGCTGCCAAACCGCCATTATTATTCTTCAGCCAATCTTCAGCTAAAAGTTATCTGACTATTGAAAAATCAGCCCTGCTGAGTCGTGCAATAGTTTACCCGACGTGACTCGAAGGGCTATGATTTTCACGCGTCTCTTGTTTTAGTACTTTGGATTTAGATAATTATAAGCTTTGAGCCCGCAACAGAGACAGGAGACCGCGGTTTTGTAGCGGCTATGTTACTTCTTAACACAGCCGCTAGAAAATCTGAACAGAAATCGAAAATTAGCATTCAGTCTATGCTGACTAAATTATCGTCTGAAACCATGTAAAAATGTACGCCCTAATATAAGGGTGTAGATCGTCTTTGATCACCATAATATATTAGTTCCTCTTTTCTCCATAACGCATGTGTGTCGCTTCAGTATTTAGTTTGGTTCTTTATCAGAAAAAATCGCTAATGACCAATTTTATTTTTATGATAGATCTTGCGTTCCCTGAGTTGCTTTTAATAAAAGCATGTACTTAACAAAAACATTTAAATATCCCGGGTAAAATGTAATGAGTATTTTAATCTGTGGAACTCTTATGTCAAAATGAATGTCATGTAGTCTATGATGTAAGTCTATGGTTACTGAACTGTCAACAATAAAAAGTCACACCACGTTTTACAAGAAGTCTGTTATTTATTTTAAAATATCACGAAAATCCAGCACGATATTTAAGAAACCATGCTGAGTTCAGACGAGAGTTAAGCATTTTGACAGCTGTCTCATCTTAAAAGCTACTCAGCAATCGCCATTTTTCTTTTATTAGGTACTTCTCAGATAGGCTAACCGTACCTAATAATGAGCGGCAGTTCGCGAGCGAGACATAGACAGGAGACAGATACCGTCGCAATCTCCGGTCAAGGTCTCCTGTCGCGGTCTCTGTCGCGGGCGCGAACCGCCATCTTTACTGAGCTCCAGGGCGAGACCGAGGGTTATGATATGTGTCAAAACCAATAAAAACACCTAATAATAAATTATAATGGTTTGTTTTTCCTTTAGTAATAGCTTGTTCTTTTCTAATGGGTAAAAGCCTTTGGGACTGTCTAAACATGTAACTGTGTAGGTACCTGGAACGTAAAGGGTTATTGAACCGTGGATATTAGTTAGCATTAGTCTGACAGTCCTTTTTGCTCCACCCAGGGCCGGCTCATTGATGATTTTACAATGTAAAAGAAAGAAGCCTCCCCATTCTCTTCCCATGCCATAGCCGTGGGAAAAACGCCTTTTTTAGGCTTAGTAGGCATTGGCTAAAGTGGTCACTGGGTACCTGACGACGGGCGCGGGACGTCGCAACCGTGGCAGGTCTAAAAAAAGGTTGGTATGACAAAACTTTTATTTAGGTGCGCTATAAAAAAGGATTACTTCATTTCGTCTACAAAGATACAGACATAACAGACATATTGCAACCCTAATAACTATCGACCTTCTAGTTTATGAATTCTGACGTCTACCCCGAATCTACGTAAATTGGCCCTGACCGGTTTTCGTGGGTTTAGTACTTTCTCATAAGGGGGACTACAGACAATTATTGAACCAGCGACTTCGAGGAGGTATATGAGGCGAAGGAGGCGCGAGCTTTACTGCTTTGCAGAAGGAGGTGACAGTTTTCCGCTCTCCCTCACCCCGTAGTGGGCCTAAGTGTGCAAATACAGTGGCACTGGGGCGGCTAGCGGAATCCGCTGACGGGTAACGCAAACACATAGTTTTTGACTTAGCTGCACCAAGTGCAGGCGGGGCGTTTTGAGCGGAAATCTAGTCTGTTTCGTGATCCGCTACCCGCTACCGCTGTCCGCCCCGCGCCACTGTAATTGCAAACTTAAACAGTGCTTGGCGTGAAAGGTTGTCACCGCCTAAGGCCTCCGCTCGCAAGTGGCGGTGCTCCATACTAGGTTTAGTTATGTGAAACGACAAAGATGAAAATAAATAGAAAATACTTAATTTACGCTTTTTATTTGGGCAGAGCTTTCCCTTACAATTATTGTTATAAACAGACACACCAAAATCACTGCTCCTCGCTTTTATATAGCTCGCCGGCTGGCGGCTATTTCACCCCCTCCGCTCAGAATTTGGCGGGGATGGCTCAGGTGGTAGGGCAGTGACGTGGCGAGCTGGACTGGCTGGCTGGCTGGCTGGCGTTGGCAGGCTTGCCTGGCATCGCTGGCGACATCTGGCGTTACAATCGGCCATCCTGGAACAATTGCTCCCGCAATGGGAACAACAAAACAGTGATTACAAGTCAGCTCAGAGCAGATTGGCATATCGATAACATGGACTATAATTTAGCTGTCTAGGAGATCTACGAGATCTTCGTTTTCCTACTGTTGATTCACACTACTGGCGCTATCGGGTATAAAAGCAATGCTACGATATGGTCGTAATAAATCAGCACATATTGGGACTGTGGACTTCTTGTATCCTCTAAGACATTTATATATTACAGCTATTATATATTACCTAAATCCTTAGGCAATAACACATGGGCCAGAATATAGATCATCTAACTTAGAATTAAACACGGACTGGAATTAACCTTATTGCAGCAAGGAGTTTGAGCCTGGCAACAAAGTACGTACTTACTAACTTTACCTAATCGCCTTTTTTTTTTGTAAATTGTGCTATTTTTACGCCTTTTATCGCAGTTACGTTTCATTGTCTTGCTAGCTGTTCTAATTCGATTATAATATAGCCCTATTGCGTCTAGATCGCACTGACTCATAAACCAACCAGGGATGGAAACATCACATTCAGATCTACCTACACGAGCAAACATTAACTCGTATAAATTATAGCCTGCTAAATCATTAACAGTATTATTAATACTCCATATGACTTTGGTAAACTATTGTCCCAAATAAGAGGCCTCGCTAGGTTCCGTGGCTCTCAACGCATCGAGAATTGTGCAATTAGAGCGTTCTACCTGCCCATTACACCTAGGCCACGCAATAGCTGTTAACATGTATTTAACTTCACACGTACAATAATAGACAAACCTGTAATTTATCTAGTAAATTGTAAAAAAAGCAAAATTTGTGAACCTCACCAGGTAAAACATGTACGGACAAACTAAATTATAAGAACTTGCATGCTTAATTTGTGTGTAAACGCATGTTTTGAACAAATAAAATATCTTTATCTTTAACTGTTTTTCTGTTGCGAACTTCTTAAAGTATCTACTGGTAAAGGCCTTACCATGGACAGAAACTACGTGATCTAGGAAACTAAGTAAACTAGAAATGCGTTTAAACTCTAATAATCACAAAAACTGAATAAACCTTAGTTTAAACCTGGACTACCAAGTTCAGGCTTGTCTGCGGAACCGCGGTTTAAATTTCTCCGTATACAAAACATAGATTAAACCCTGACCTGACCTAGTGCCGTTTTTTTTTGAACCATTGTCTAAACAATTAAATCTACAATTTTTAAATACATTTTGGCTGAAATTAACATAAAATCAACAACACAATGAAAAAGTTACTATCAGAAACTTTCACACACATTTGACAGCTACTACTGTTAGACCATGGTTTATCACAAAACCACGACATGTAATAACGTTTGTGCAAACCGTTTTACGAGATTCAATCCTGGGTTTTTAGTTAAACCCTTTTTTTTTTACGCGCTTTTATTTTGTAATAAGACGGTAATTGTCTTTCCAGAATTGACAATACGTGTAGGCTCAGAAACAACGAATTTAGAGAAAGAATTTGTCAAAACTAACACTTATTGGCACCCCTTTTTAATTTTGCTCAAAAGGGCTCAAATTGTCGATGTCTACCATTATCATTGGTTTAGTAGGTTTAGGGATTCGATGTAATTTGCCTTCTTTTCAACCGTATTCTCTTTTATCGTACGCACAATGTAAACACGACGTCACATATTTCCTATATGTAATGGCCATCGTTTTGATGCATTTGAAATATTTTCTACGCGCGAAATTTGGCACAACTGATCGGTTATCGTAAAGCATTTTACGAGACAGCCCATAATTATTTACAGTATCACTATCTGTGCACCCACTTTGCAATAGATCAATATACGTTGCACTCTTCGTAACCAACAGTTTACTTTTAAACGGAACACATTAACGGCATCTATCGGATTCCTGCACAAGGCGTTGATATGCTCTAAGCGCTTACCTGGTCTATAAAATAGTCAACGGCAATTTTGAAGTCTCGAATTGAAAGTCACCAGTAGGCAATGCGTGCAATAAGATCACGTTAGTCATTGTATCGCGAACTGCACTACAATCCGTAATTACACGGACATTTTTACACAACACAGATTCTAAAACTTCGTAATAACGCTGCGAAAAACACTTTTTTTCTTTTCTTGTGACGCAACTAAAATACAAGACAGAGCTCAAACTACCGCCTATCCGTATTAGTAAAAGAATACTTGCTATGGGTGACTTGCATGCATCCGTGTGAATTTCTATTGGCAAAACTAAGATTTTATAACATACCCACATCTCATCATTTTTTTTTTTTTTTTTTTTATTTCCGTTAGTGGACGAGCCATTATTGCAAAATTATGGATGAACTTCCTAAAGTAGCTACATAGTCCAATGAACTGACGCACTTTGTGTATGTTACTCAGAACGGGAAATTGAGACACAGCAGCAAACTTAAATTCACCCGGTTCAATGCCATGAACATAATAATTCATCACTAAATAACACAGCTAAAAAAAGAAATCATGTTTTGTAAAAATTTACATTTACCCACATGTACATAATTAAATAAAAATTCTGCGTTTGACCCCGACCATTTGACGACATTATTGGAGATACTTTTATTTGATAATTTACTTTGAAATTACTAAACTATCTACGAACTTGTTAATTCAGCGCATAAAAACTGAGGGAGCGCTAAATGTATCTTTAGGATGGATGCTGAGTTTATGGGTACCCTTGGACTACATTCAGACTGGTGAAGTAGGTACTTCTTACCAGATAATTTAGTTAGCTTATCGATATTATATTAAAATGGTTATCTATCGCGGACAATTAATGCATTTAAGGTTCTGTTATCGACACATAGGCAACTATCTCCGTTCTTTCTCATAATTAAACAATAGGAGAGGCATACATCAATTCGTGTTCTTTTTATAATACCTGCTGGCTCAATGGCTCATTAATTTGACTCTAACAATCTCTTGTTTGTGATGTGCTTATCTATTCCTAAGGCCTACGTGTACTTAATGCGCATTTGGACTAAATCTGTATATTCCAACTTCCCAGCTCCCTAGTCTAGCTAGCAAAGCAGTTTTATACCGAGATAATCTATACTAATATTATATCTATACTATATTCCATATTACTATTTACTATAGTAGGTACATAATAAAGCTGAAGAGTTTGTTTGTTTGAACGCACTAATCTCAGGACCTACTGGTCCGATTTGAAAAAATTCTTTCAGTGTTAGATAGCTCATTTATCGAGGGAGGCTATAGGCTATACGGTAACGGGATATTCCCACGGGAACGGGAATAAAACGGGATATGCACGTGCAATGTCGCGGGCAACAGCTAGTAAACTAATAAATTGATTACAATCAGATTTGCTTATCAGGCTTACCCTAGTTTTGTCAAGGTCACCAATGGCATTTTATGATTATTTATCGACACACGAGGCACTCAAATATAAAACACATTTGGCTAATGGCATTTTGCAAACATTGGCATGGCATGACTGACCTGGTTGTTTAAGCATGATTCCTGGCAGCTCTCGGCGCGAAGTATGACGAATCCGTCCTGCCTGCGATGTCCTTGGATCCGCTATTGATGACTTTGAGGTAGCTTTCATTTCCACCGAGAAGCGTTGCTGGTAGCGAGAAGAATGCTTCTTGAAACTCGATCATTAACGGAATAAACGATGCGGCATGGTGTTCTTTCCGACGTGAGGGTAGACACTTCGTGATCCAGATCATGGTTGATGATTTTTCAACTTCTTGTGCAAGGAGACTTCAATATTTTCCTTGCGGGTGGTGTGCATCGCCTTTCTTCGTTTTTATTTTCAGAAGTCTGGCTAACCAAAGCAGAATCTTCGTCCTCCAGATAAGACGACCGTCGAGATTAATGTGTAGCAGAGCGTCGTTTTAACGTAGGTTTTCTTATCACACTTCTGAATTGAAACGACAAAGATGAAAATAAATAGAAAATACTTAATTTACGCTTTTTATTTGGGCAGAGCTTTCCCTTACAATTATTGTTATAAACAGACACACCAAAATCACTGCTCCTCGCTTTTATATAGCTCGCCGGCTGGCGGCTATTTCACCCCCTCCGCTCAGAATTTGGCGGGGATGGCTCAGGTGGTAGGGCAGTGACGTGGCGAGCTGGACTGGCTGGCTGGCTGGCTGGCGTTGGCAGGCTTGCCTGGCATCGCTGGCGACATCTGGCGTTACATATGTTAATCGACATTTACAAATAGACACTTTAACTTAAACGTAAAAAGTTTATAATCGCGAAAATTTACGGCATTTCCAGTTAATTGGCCCCCGTATTAAAGAAAGGCAGACTATCTATGCCATCGTTTTTTTGACTAGTCATCAACGACGGGGCTCGTGTGACTGAGCCTTTATATTCGTCCGACGTTGGAAATGTTAACGTTCCTAACTTAAGCTAGACAAAGGAAATAATTAAATGATTTTAGAAGCAGAGTGGCAAAGTTAGAACTGTTTCATAATGAATGCGAATATTGTAGCGACTATTTACAGTTTCAGGGGGTAAAAGACAATTTTGAAGATGGTTATTGTGGGTTGAGCGGGAAATGGTATCCTTGGGGCCTACTCTCTAAGTCCGTCAACGAAGATACGGACTCGTGCGAAACCAACTCGAAACTTTTGAGTGATGCCTATTTCTCATTAAATTATTTCTGAATTGATGAGTTCTGAACTTCTGACAATACACCGGGAGTAGGGACAACTGGTTAATCCTTTTTTGGATAATATTTAGTTTTTTTTTATGTGCAATTGTGTTTGCTCTTGACCTCGGCCTTGGTCAGGAGTGACGAAGACAAGGTCGACGATGGAGCGAGCTTACCTAGAAGAAGCCTGTTCACTCTAACATGAAGAAGGGTTGTAAGTGTTCGGAAACACACCACACACTGGACAGCTTTCGTTGACCAGACTCTAGTAATCAGGTGAGGATGGTCGTTTTCCTGCGTCTAAATGTGCGATGACTTTCGTTTGTTCGGAACATTCATTTATATCTGTCTGTAATTCATACTATAGAGTAGAAATCGCACGAAATTACGAACGTAACTTCGAGCTTCGTGATTGTTCCGGAACTGTTTGTTTGTGAATGTTGTTGTAAGTTTATAACATGTTAGTAAACGCATCCACTAAACGAAAAATTAGAAGTAAAAAGTACTAGTATGGTTTAGAGCTCATCGAGTAAACTATACTTTTTACTTTAGTTATATGTATAAGGAAACGTTTTTTTACACAAAAGAAACATGAATTAGCATTCTTCAGTAAAATAAAAAATATAATTATACACTGAAATATCAAAGGCAAAACTGAATTACCAAAATGAAATCTCGAAAATGTAAATTATAATGTTCGTACATTAATTTGAATATTCATTACGGAGTTAATTAATTAACTAGGTATTTCGACATCTTTTTACAAAGGGAAACTTTTACCAAAATTTTTGAAACAATGTTTTTGTACTTTGTGAGCTTCCGACCTATTACTCAGAGAAGCTAGTCCTCCGCCGCATGTCTGTGTTCGAGAAATACCTAAAAAACTACTGCACCAATTTTCATGTTATTTTCACCAATGGATAGACGATAGAGTGTTTCTCGAGGAAGGCCTTTCCCAGTTTAAATAGGCTATTCTCTGTGCTTAAAATTGTTATTCCAAAAGCAAAAAAATATAAAGCCTTCAATTAAATAGGTAGGTAAGTCTAGTCAAATCTAGTTCACAGAAATCCCGGCCACAAAATTAGGATTAGCACAAAATTACCATACGTAGCGAATTCTGGTCAAAATGATAAGGTTAACTCACACTTATGTAAAACATTCAGCAGGGTCGTAGTAAGGAATCTGTTTGTAGGGTTAAACTGGACGAAAATAGATCGGGGAGGGGGCGGGGTAGGTTCAACATTTTTTTATTTACTGTCCTAATGCTGAGCAAAGGCCTCTCCCAATGGGGAAGGCAAGTCAAAACTAATTGTAGATGGCACCACCATAGCTTAGTCCTAATCCGACCAATGACGTAGTACTACTTTAAAGTACCTTTAAGATTTATGTCTATGCTTGGAACAAGCTCACTAGCGCCATTAGTTCCCCAGTTGCCATCCCCATTAGGGTGACCAGCCCTCATGGTAAGCGTCCAGGTCGTCTGGCCACTTGGGCCAAGGCGCCAACCTCGGTTCACCTATACTTTAAAAAAAAATCATACGATAGTCAGTATTCAACAGGGAGCAGATATAAGTAGATCTCTTTTTTTTAGTGTGGTAAAGTCATAAAACGTGTCCTGCCAACCCGAGGCAGGGCGGGAGGGACTGTGAGCTTCGTACTGACTAAAATCCACTGTGTCCTTCAATAGCCCTTTATGTCCCGGGGTCACGGTATTGAGATAAGTCCCGCGATCCCGGCAGGTTTTGGCTCTCTAGAGAGGGGCCCCGTCACCATTACATCATAGGTACAGCTTGGCCAGACCGTCTTGAAACGAAACTAATCTTTTTGTTTGTTGACAAAGTTTTAAAATCTTTGATATTTGATGTAAACAAAGAACGCAGGTTTATTAGATTTATTATTGTGCCATAAAACTAACGTAATAAGTGAAAAAAAACATTGAAACTGCTGGTAGCGAGAGCAAAGTGGCGACTTCCGGTTTTCTACTCTTATTTGCCAAAATATTTAGCTGTCAGCGATGTCGACCATTGAACCAGTATTTTTAGGGGGGGTGGTGGGGGGGTCGTACCCTGACAACGGCCGTGACATTAAGCAGTACCTAATGATGAAGTATTTCCCTAAACCGTTGGAATGCTAATCTTGCTCGACACTGTTCTGAATAATTATGTTATACATGGTGCTATAACTGGCGTGGAATAAATGGAGCCTAATGTTTATTAATTTAGGCAAAGAGAATTAATTGTTTAGCATATTGATATGACTTGTAATCTTTAGGCGCTCCACCCACTGTACCGCGCCCCGTCGCGTAGCGCGGGATGGCAGATTTTTCATTGTATGCAAATATCTCAATTTGTACTGAAATCACGCCTAGCACAACACTGCCCTGCGACCCCGCGCAGATTGGCAGAAACTGCGTGCGGGAAGGCAGATTCTACATGAAGCGTATACCCTTTGGTAAGACTGGTTGTCAGACTTAGGTACTTTTTAACTTTTTTCCACACTAAGTATGTCCATAACGTCCTAACATTTTTGTAAATCACACGGTACGAATTCGAAATTCTATTGAAATAAAACCTTTTCGTAATTAACAAGACCGTTTATGTTTCAGGGTTGTCATAATGATTAAAATACTGGGTTCGTAACAGAGGTAAAAAGAAAAGAAAAATGTGATCACATAATATTCAGACAGGTTGTGTGGTAGCACGCAATTTTACCTTAAATAAGATTAATTAGGTACGGGATTAAAATAACGTTGTTTTAATGTAGAATAGAATAGAAAAGTTTTTATTTGAATAACTAAAAAAATAAAATTACCCTTAAAAATACAAAAAGACTTTAGCTGAGCATGTCCACACCAAAAGGTTTACCAAAGAAAGTGCAGGTATTAAGAGCGTATATTCCAAAATTTGCCAAATTAATTAAAACTTGTAAATTTTTGACAGCGTTTTGCGACGTTGCCAACTTTCAGAAGATGCAGCCTTAGTTAATATAACTCATATTAAAAAGTTCTATAGTACTACAAAACGTGTGCGTAGTAAGTTTCTCATGAATGACGCCATCAATGGCGCGGCAACCGACCAATAGGGGGCGCCGCCGCCGCTCGCAATGTAGAGACACTAGATCCTACAACAGTTTGTCTTCTTCTTAATTATATTTTTAACTTTATCACAAACGTGGAATGTTCATGTTTGATCAATTCATGTTAAACTGATAGGGTTAGCTAAGCTAAAGTGCTACCGTCTGTATACACGGCTATTCAACAAGCTAATCGTTTATTGTGCCGAAAGATAATAGAATTTGAGGCTAGGTTTGACGTCTTTTATTGACTTAAATCACCCTGGCGGTTGAAAGTTTTGCTATCGCTGATGGTGGCGCGTGTGTCGGATCATTTAGTTCACTTCAAAATGGTTGATCTTTGTTATCACATCACGTACTATCTCAAGATGAATGATGTAACAAATGTTGTGTAATAATTTTGACGATTTAAAAAGAGTTTCCATAGAATTTCTTGCCTGTTCATCTCCTTAGAAATCTACGATTTGGAGGGGCACCTCGCTAATGACTAGAGATGTGATCTTGGCCGACTAGACTAACGTCTTGAGAACAATGGTTATTTTTATAACTACGCAAGCTGATTGTTAAGGGTCTGACTTGAGTTTTGGTTTAAATAAAGAATAAACAACTCATTACTAGGTACTTACAGTATAATTTAAGTCATTTTAACCCAAATTACAAAATTGCGAACTGTAGCAAAATAACAGTGTAATTAGTTATAAGTGCCATTAGGCTTAATTGTAACGCAGAGTCTAAGTAGAACAGTCCACACACACGTATCTTGCTGAATGATGCGCGATGTAAGCGGAGGACGTTTTTGCAAAGATTTTTTTTGTTAACTGTAAAAAAGGCATCCGCAGTCATTATTATTTACGAATAGAAACATAGTGTTATGCTGGTCACTCACATTCGCACGAATACGCAAACCCACAAGTGTAGGACGACATTTGCAAATGATTGGGCGAAATTTTCGTGGCATTCGTGCTTTTCCAAGCTGTGTCGGTTTTTTAACGCACATCAAAGCGCGCGAACCTCGATCCTTCACGTAGTCTCCTACACTTTCGTGTGCCCAGTTGCGCACACGATTGTGAAGCAAACGGTCGTGTCGTTGTTATATTTTGAGTTTCGAACTACTGATCAGTAGAAGTACAGGCATACATTATACATACACCGTTAAATTTTGGTCCTTTTAATCTCGTGGAGGGTCGAGTTGGAACATGACACTCTATCGATTTGTAATAAACTGAGACATTCGTAAACCAGTGTAGAAGGAAGCGCAAACAGTTTCGTAAATAGAGTATGCGAACATTTGCAAATCCGCTAAGTTTGCGAATGAATGTATGACGGCCCTTCTTAAGAGGAAACAGCAAGGGCTGGAGAATTGAAAAATAGGTATTTGTAAAATCTATTGCTGTCCCACAGTGCCCACAACAGAGTTACAGAGCGCGAAGGAGACAACTGCAGCTTGGACTGAAAGTACCTTAAAAATGGCACAAAATCAACGATTCGTAGTCCCCTGATTACTCCTCCAAAATTTAACCGATTTCACTACTTTTTCCTTTAAAAAATAAAAGAAGGCATTGGCCGTGTTCCTATGTTTTCCTTTTTTTATATAATCTCGTCAAATTTGTTTACTGATTATTTGAACACAGCGGAAAATCTGGCCATTTTTTTAGGATTTTGAATGTTTATATCTCTTTTCATAATTAATTTATGGGAAAAAGGAAAACATAGAGACATGCCAATAGCGGTCATAGATTTTTTGTAAAAAAATTATTGCTCTACTGCCATTATCCAGGGAGAAAACAGGGGACTACGTTTGTATGGAAAAACGGCCGTGCTGTTTCCTCTTAAGCGTGCAAACATTCGTATGATGTACGAATGTTTGAGCGTATGTGAGTGGCCCCGGTATGACGAAGGTTTCGGATTAGAACAGTTGTTTTTTTTTGTTTTCGTTTTGTCAGTTTTTATTTTTGAGTTTTACCTGAGGAAGTTGCCTTCAACATAAGTATGCAAGTATCTTGAACAGATTGAACAGCTGTGTAGAACTTCTCACAATTCTGGATCAATTTTGTTTGCCACGTCAAATTCTTTATCAACCAACTTATTATAAACAGTGCCAGCAAAGTGGCCTTATCCTGCAACAAAACAAATATTTCATGGCATTTAATTAAAGAGTCTCTCTCGACAGCATGACACCGCCTTTTTAACCGACATAAATAAATGAGAAAAAAAATTATACTTACTGATTCATTGATCACTACACCTGTTTTCAGGACTTCTATTGCTACTTGAATGTAAATCAAAGAGTGAATGAAAACTTCTAAAATATAAAATAATATCTGAAAAATAAAACGCTCTGTGTAATTGTTCTACAAATACGGTAACAATCACAGTGACATACTACTACGAATTTACAGAATCGAATACTACTAAATTTGTTCAATTGTATACATTCATACTACGGTACTTACGAACTGTTGGCAACAATCTTTGTAGATGTTGTAACACTCAACGATGTTAGCATAGCCTTGAAAAAGATTTCTGCTGTAGTCAACGTCTTCCAACAATTGAGAATTTATTACTTCGTTGTTCCATAGAGTGAGTTTACTTTCTAGCAGTTTAAAGACTCGTGTAGCATAGACAGTATTAAAATCGAAGAACATTGTAAGATAGCAAGATTTATGTAGAAATAAGTGCAAATAATGAGATAAAAACCCAGAGCGATGACCCCAAGAATCCAGTTCCAAATAATAAACTGGTTGAAACTGGTGTCATCATTGACCAACCTGTGCACTTTTTGAAAAGTCAGAACGAAGTGAATGGAAGATTTGGTTTGAATGAGATGGATCACGAAATTCATACCTACACCGAAGGAATAGAAAATGCAGTTGAATTTAATGATGAACAGAATAAACCCGGGAGCCTCGTTGTTGATGGTTCCTATACAGGTGCAGAGTATCAATAGCACTATAAAAATTGTGGAAACGATCGTGGAAACCAAATTGGAGATAAGACTATTTGGACTTATGACATTGTTTTTGATGCTATACTTGGGACAGAACATTATATGTTGCATCACATTCCAAGGTAGAAGCATCGACTGCACATCTCTATCAACAGAATTATATTCGGGAAATTCCGAAGAATATTTTTGAAAACATAAATAATTCATTTTAATCTTTCGACTCGTCCGATCGATAGTAAATGTTGATAATGGAACTGTAGTTATTACTCGAAAGAAATGAATAAGCTAGACTAGACAATTATAAGTAGGTAAATATCCTTGGCCTATACTTAAACAAAATTAATGACTTATTAAAGTTAAACATGGTTATTGCGTTCTTTCCAAAGAAAATAAAAGAGGCTAAGCAGATGTTGTTTTTTTGAGCTTTTATCATTAACTAGTTTATGAAGAGAAAAAAGAAAAACGATAACAGTAAGGTTACCTAAAAAGGTATTAATCATTCAAATTATAACATTATTTTAGCCCTAGAAAATATAAAATGTATTGGGAAAATAAATCACAAAATCAATTTATTTAAAACATTTTACAAAAATGCAAACTGTAGTAACACAACAATATAATTGGTCAAAAAGCTTATCGAACTTAAATGTAAAGCAGCGTCCAAGTAGAACAGTCCACACACACGTACTTTGCTGAACGATGCTCGATGTAAACGCAGCACGTTCTTACACAGCTTTTTTTCGTCATCTGTAATTTAATCATCATCACCATCAGCAACAAGCAATCATCACAAGCAATCAACGTTCACTGATGAACTCGAATAAAATTGAACAACACAAATAGTGTTTATTTTATATCCTAACAAATCCTAAAAAAATAATCTTGTCTTATTATTTAGGGGTGCTAAGACAGGAAACCTCCACGTGCGCCCGTGGACTGGAGTTCGCTCTCGGATATGTCCGGGGGGAAGACCAGTTTTTCGGGCCTGTGCACCCTGGGATGCGGGCAAAACTCTTCCTTAGGCACTGTGTGCCTACGGGGTCTTTGCCCGCGGATACGAATAGCCTGTCGTGTGGACGCTCCAACGCGTGTCCCTCTGATCAGCAGAGGGCACAGTGGCGGAGCAGGCTTGCGGGCGGTGAGTGATGGGTAGCTCGCCATTTAACGCGAACGATTTACGCCGGATAGATGTCTGGTGCGTGTACATGTACACACTTTCGTTATACACCATACAACACCGCGAAGCCGGTGAAAAAAATGTTCCGTTGTCCGGTGAAAAAAACGGGCGTATACAAACGGCCTTCGGTTGGTTTGCAAGTTCTACGAGCCATGTGGCGACTTCAACTGCATTTTGTAGACAAAATATAATTCCTCTTACTGGTTTAAAGTTTAATTTCTGATGTTTTTAATTAAAGTTTGGCGGCACTCTCATCACTGGCCAATCTATACCAATCATCATCATCATCATCATTAGCATCCTTGTAACACCCACCGCTGTGTATAGGCCTCCTCTTTTTTGTGCCATTCCTCATTGATTTGAGTGGCACTCAATCAGGGCTTATCAGTGGCCTTGGTAATTTCCTCCACCCATCTGGCTGTTGGTCTACTAACACTGTTTACGGTTTCAAATAAGATGATGCACGCACAAAAGATTTCTGATGGTGCCGAAAAGTTCTTAGTGTACCGTGCACCCGAAGAGTGTGAACCTACGGGTGTGAACTTATATTAAATAGTAGTAGAATTCACGGGCCTTTCAGCTGATGGTAATTTCATAGATTCATTAAGAAGTAACCTGAGCAGGTAGATTTCAAAATAAGTGCGCAAGTATCTTGAATCCTCTGCATTGCTTGGTAGAACTTCTCACATTGCTGTATCAACATTGTTTGCCACATCAAATCCTTAAACATCCAGGATACAATGCAAAAAGCAAAAGATATGGATTGGTTCTGTAAATAATATATATGCATTTAGTGTTAGTTGTATTTACCACTTTAGATTAATCTTGGAAGAAAATGTGCTTACACTCACCAAATTTTTCAATGCCTCACTGTCATTTTTTAAAGTTTCAATTGTCAATTGAGTGTACATTAGAGAGTGATTAATTACTTCTAAAATGTAAAATAGTATCTGAAATGTAAAAATATTATGTTTTTATTTAATTTATTTAAAGACTTTGGGAAGAATTTCAGCTGAATACAATGATGATAAATAAATAACTGTGTTACAAGTCTTTACGTCTAGAACTTGTTTGGTATAAAAGAAATAGAGAAAAATGTACACACAGTCACCATCATCAGCTAATTTATGTTAAAAGCCAATATTATTGAGACAGGTATTTCCAAAATGTAACACTTACCAATTGTTGAAAACAAACTTTGAAAATGCTGTAACACTTCAGTATTTCAACGTAAGTCTGAAAAACTATTTTGTAATAGTTACCCCCATGCGTTTCTTCCATGTTTCGATAATTTAAAACTCGAACACTCCATAGAAAAGCCAGATTTTCCAATAATTTAACTAATCGCGTCGCATAGACCATGTTAAAATCGAAAAACATCAAAAAATAGCAAAAATAAATGGTAGAGAAAGATGTTCCCCTTTCAACAACACAGATAGTAAAAATACAGACATAATAACCCAGAGCCATTGTCACAAGAATCCAATTCATAATAACAAAATTGTTGATATTAGTACCATTGAGAAATGTGTGAACTTTTTGAAAAGTCAAAACAAAGTGGACATTGTTTTTACTTTGAATGACTCCGATCACGAAATTCATACAGAATCCAAACCCGAAAAATAGTGTGTCATTATATGAAGAAATATACATGAAAGTAGGAAATCCAAGACTTTCCATGTCAAGAGTAAATGTAGGATATACGTATGAGAACACGAATAACATGGTCACTACCAGCGAAATAAAATTGGAGATAAGATTATTTGGACTTATGACATTGTTTTTGATGCGGTACTTGGGACAGAACATGACATATTGCATCAGGTTTAAAGGCCAGAGTATCAATTGCACATCTTTATCCACCACATTGCTCGTAATTCTCCTAACAGGACACTCCCTTCTGTTATTTTTAAATATTTTCATTTTTTGTGGATGTTAACGAAGCTTACGACGTAGGTACATAAAGAACACATTGATCGGCGACACCATTTATTTTATCCAAACTTGACTTTACTTATGTAATGTTTAATTAATGAATTGAATCAGGGGTTCCCAAACATTGTCAGTTTGTCAAGCACCCGGTTTCAAAACTTTACCTGCGCTAGCTAGTCGATACTAGGGGACAAATTAGTATAATATCTGATTGATTAATCCTTTAAACCGGAACACGAGAATCTGGTTTTAAGGAAAGGGAGTTTAATGAGACTGTCTTCTTATTATTGGTTGATCTTTTGCATAGAAATAATCTAGGACTTGCGCAAATTCGATCCGGAGAGTAGTCAACAATAGTAGCGTTTCACGCCGCCCCTCTATACTCTCTTCGCTGCACTAGGACGCCGGAGGCGCATAGTTTGGGAGCCTCTTTCTTAAAATACTTTCAATAACAGAAATGAAATGATGTTTATTTATGTAGGTTATATCAACACTTTTTCAAATTTCTCTCAATTTTTTTCACTTTCATCAAAAGAACCGGTATCAAAGGGAGAAACAGGATGTCGCACGTCGTGGCAGGCTAAATCGAAGATGGCGAGACCAGACATGACCAGAGGACGTGGAAAACTGCGAGAAGCTTCTTGGAATAGCTGAACATGTAAGCCAAACGCGGCCTTTTAGTTTCCACGAACTTGATGTTACTAGACACTGAAAAGGCCTTCGATTCTGTTTAGCACGACGATCTACTATGTACTACACAAATTAATAGGGTGAGTGGGGAAAAAAATGTTTTGCAACTGCTGCAAATGTTTAACAAGCATGGTCAAGTTGTTTCTACAATATTGAAAGAAATCTTTTCTTTGTAACAATACATTTTTTTTTAAACTGTTAAACTTTATCCCTCTTATTAATGAATGTCGACTAAAGTTACAACCAGGATAATCCTCGGAATAACCATACATTTTTTAAGGATTAACTTTTGCGTAATTTTAGTCCACGTTTATTAATAAGGGGTATGAAAATAATTAGGTATAACGAATCCGACATGCAAATTGCCGATATTTTCCTTTTATATGCGTCACTGTATGGTGCCTTTCCATCAGAGATGTGCTATGCAACTATGCTGCGAGAATGCAAAAGCTGAGTTACGAAACTATGTGACCGTTTCCACTGATGCTAAGCTATGTAGCGGTGCGAGTAAGATTTGCTACGAAGATCGCAGCTCGAGCTATGCGATGTATCGATAGAAGGGAAGACGACCAATAGCACGCAGCCATAGCACGCATCCTTCTCTATAAAAACAAAATAATTATCTTAGTTGAATTGGTTTCCACCGGTGCTATGATATGTGTACCAATGAATAAGACTGGTGGATATCAAACGCATCGTGAGGGTCGCGGGTAACCGATGGATGCAAGTGGCGAATTGTCGTTCGGCGTGGCGGTCTAAGGGGGAGGCCTACGTTTAGCCTGCAGTGGACGTCTTCCGGCTGATGATGATGATGATGATATCAAACGCCTCCGCAGCAACGTAGCATAGCACATCTTTGGTGAAAAAGCAGCCTTATTCTTGCTTGTTGCCTTGAGTCCGCATCGAATACATAGTTTTCTTTTCATTTATTAGTATGCTCAAATGTCACAGTATATCAATATTTTGACCAGCCATAAGTAATTAGTTTATAGACTCTCTTTTTTCCGTATTCTTTACAAGGTCACCTACATTAATTTTTATATAATTTGTGAGCCAGAAAACAGTATTTGTGTTGGGAAAAAAATGAAAATATTTCGAAAATACGGAAAAAAATGTTCTATTACTCTTAATTCAAACTACACTGTGGACAAAGATGTGCAGTCGATGCTTTTGCCTTTGAATTTTATGCAATATGTCATGCTCTGTCCCAAATACTGCATCAAAGACAATGTGATATCTCAAAAGCCGCATCTCAATAATTATTTCTATGATAGCAACCCTAGTATTTATTGTTATATTATTTCACTGCTGCTATTTTGTGGTCAAGAATAAAGAGTCTATACATTATACTGATTACATGATTTTCATTACTTATTATGAGTGCACCTTTTTTTCTACTGGCCTTGCTCTGAATTTCGCCATCGGAATTCTGTTTAATTCGAAAAAAAATATAGACTTTGTATTATTGTCGTTTCAAAAAATTCATAGATTCCTAAACAATGAAACTAGCTTTATGAATATCGTTATTTGGAATTGGATTTACGTTTTATCCGCTTTGAGTTATTATGTCATTGTTTACACGTGTTATCACATACAAATGGGTTTAGCTTTCTATTCCTTATATGCTGGCTATCTAGTGGGATTTTTTTACTTAAATATTGTTTATGTAATACGTCTACTTGATATTTTGGAACATAAACTTTTGTTATGGAATATTTAAAATGTATGGTCTCAAGATATAAAAGAAGAAAATTACTACACAAAAGTATTTCAGGCGTACGTTGAGATATTAAACACTGTTTCCAGCAAATCGTAAGTACCTCAATAACAATAACCGGGGTTTATTCCAGGAGCTCCAAATTTATTGTTCTCCAAATATTATTTTCCACAATTATTTTATTACCTGTTTTCCAAAACTGTTTACCTACCACGACATTCAACTGATTACTAAAATTATTTCCAGAAATTTCTTTTCTGGAAACAATTTTTAATAGGAACAAGCCAAGCAAAGAACTGTAAGCTCTTTATCTAGTTATTATTTTAAATCGCAGTGAAATCAACAATATTGGCTTTTCATGTACATAATAATACTTATATTTTGGTGTTTTTCAGATACTTTTTTACATATTTTACAATATGCTCTCACTCTTTGCACAGCGTTCAATTATTAATTGACGTATTCAAGAACGGCGTGACTATTAACAGTATTGTGAGTTATTTTTGTTCTTTTCTTCTTCTTTGCTAAAATTTTAGTGACCAGGAACAATGAGAGAATTATTTTGATAACATCATCTAGATATTTATCTACCGGAAGAAGTCTGTTACTGAAAGAAGGCCTCCCGCTTAGACCTCGACGCTGAACGACAATCCGCCACTTGCAGCCATCGGATGCTCGCGGCTCTGACGATATCTTCGGTCCATCTATGGTTTAGGTCTTCGTTTCGTGTCACCACTCGAAACCTTTTCTACCCCATCGTGAAAACTGATGGATAGAATAGTTATCTACGAGCAAAATGGCCTGCTCTTTGCCACTTCTACTTGCAGTCGATGACTCAGCAAACCCTTGTTCCGGATTTTATCGCAGAGATACTCTGAGCAAAGCTGAAGAGGCATTATAATTATAACTAGCTGTGCCCGCGGCTACGTTCGCTAGGATGTCGGAACTCAAGAATGTATTAAAAAAAAAGGAAGGAGCCATTACAGACAGACAGACAAAAATTGTAAAAATGTTAATTTGGTGTATGTCTTTGGACGCCGTTGTGTCGAAGAACACATCGTAGAGTCCATTATGATTTCTTATTGAGAATTGCATTACAGCTGTGGATGTATGTAAATAATTGGTTGAAGACCCTTAGTGCCTTAATAAAGTCTCTTTTAATGGCATAAACGTTTTTTTTCAAACGACCTGACAACATTGGCGACAGTGTTCATGTTCTTTTGGATGATAAAGAATAAAGAATTTGATGTGCCAATCAAAATTGATTCAGAAATGTGAGGAATTCTACTCTGCTATACAAAGAGCTCAAGATACTTGATCGATTCTCTTGAAGTTAAATTGCTCTGGTAAGAAATTTACAAACGTACATATGACGATTTTGGACCCAAAAGGTAACACGTCACGGAACAAATACCTATTTCTTTGATCTCCAAGTGGTTGTTCCGGGTCTGGATGTTTGTGTATGTGAGTTTCTGTGTTTGTAAACACACTCACGATACAGGAGATATTCATAGTGTGCGGAAAGGTTTTTTTTTAAAGTTCAAAATTCCACAGATTTTTCCTTTTACCACTACAACAAACCAAAACTCTAGAACCGTCCAGCCATTCCAATGTGATTAGGTAAGTACACACAAAGCGAGCAGCGTCGCGAGGCATTTGCCGCGCGAGGAAACTACCTCGCGAGGCTGTTTGCTCTGTGTGGACGCGCCTATTGTTTCTCAACCGAGGCATGAAACAATATTATACGCGAGCAAATCAAAAAGCCGACACTGGATAGCTTCGGGCGGTCGGTTGCGCGCCCGTGGCTGAGCTGCAAATGCCTCGTGAGGCTGCTCGCTCTGTGTGAACGCACTTATTGAGTATCGAACATCCATACATCCATCTTCACAAAATGTATAATGTTTAGAATATTAGTAAGAATATACGTATAATAAGAATATATTTATATTAACAGGCCATGAAAGGAAACTCTGCAAGAACGTACTGCGCTTACATCGAGCATCGTTCAGCAAAATAAGTTTGTATGGACTGTTCTACGTGGACACTGCGTTACAACTACGTCTGATGGGTTTTCTTTCCAACTATACAGTCATGTTGCTGCAATTAGCATTCTTGTAATATCCTTATTAAAATGTAACTGTGTTTTTGTCTTTTTTTTCCAAAATTCTTAATGTATCTTAAATTACGACAGCGATTACGTAGCTACCACCGTTCCTACCTCACCTTGCTTCTCTCTTGCTGTATTGAGACCTTAACTCAACATCCTCATACCTAAGTATTTATTGGAATCAAATATAGCAGCTCTCAATATAAGACCCATTCATATTAGTATCTACTCATTTTTACCCGTGGTGCTAAGCAACTGGGCTTCTCCCAGTTATAATGTCCTTTAGTGCCTACTGGCCTTGTTTAGTTCTGTCTCCTGCTTGACATGGAGGGAAGCGGAAACTACGTATTTTTCCTACTTCTCCATTATTCTTTTCTGATTAATTTCGTTGCAGGATCCAGGACGGGTAAATTCATTTTCCGGGACACGTTGAGCTTCATTGTCTCGGCGCTTTCCTGGTGCTTGCCACTGCTTGATTTTGACTTTCAGGATTTGCATTTGTTTGGGAATACTGTTGGGTTTGCCCCTAAGTAAAATACCTAAGTATAAAATCCTTTCACTAAAAAAGTTCGAAAACCTCTGGTCACCACGTGCTTAAGGCCACTTATGGCGAAACGCAAGAGAAAACATTTTTTATTGTTAAACTATTACCGACATTGTCGTCATTGAAATAACATCCAAAATCCACACACCTAATAGAATGAATTGTAAACGGAACGTAAAGGGCTATTGGAGGACACCGTGGATTTTAGTTTGTACAAGTCTGACAGTCCTTCCACCCAGGGCAAGGCAGGAGGACTCATTTGATGACTAGGCTACATGTTTTTGGGCTGGAGCATGATTTGCGACGAGGCTCTTTTTTTTTTTACGTGGCAAAATCATCAAATGAGTCCTCCATCCCCGTTCAGGGCGGGAGGGACTGTCAGACTTGTACTGACTAAAATCCACGGTGTCCTTTGTGTGCCGGAGTCGCGGTAGATAGATAGATAGATAGATAGAATACTCTTTATTATGCATACCATACAACTTAAAGGTAATAACATTACAAATAAATGACTTAAACATAGGGTGACACAATAGGCGGTCTTATCACTAAAAGCGATCTTTTCAAGACAACCTTAGGATGGATTAGGAAGAAAGAGAGACATACTGTTGGTAGTACTGTGGTATACGTATGTCCCGCAACCCCGGCAGGACTGTGGCCCTCTATAGGCGGGCCCCGTCACTTTACTGACGCTCCTTGAGGCGCGCGTGGGACACAACGCGCCGTCGACCCGGGCATGGTCCTTGGTCGGGCAGCGAGTTGCCCTTTACTCGCCGCCCGCATGCCCGCGCTGCGACAAGGCTCGACATCGACACCCAGATGGTTGTTCCGATGAGGTAGCACGCCTTGACGATGTTGGAGTTAATATGTTACTAGTTATGTTAATAGTTCACAGTATACTACGAAGTATGTTGAAAAATACGGAAAGGAGTGTCAAGGCCGATTTTGATTTGGGCTTGTATGGATATAGCCATACGTACGTTGAAAAATTCATTCTTAATATGAAGGAGAAAACAATCAAATGGACAAGTTTAAAAAATATTTATTGAAACTTGTTTTAAAGAATTGCAAATTGTAACAATACAATAACGTAGTTAGAAACAAGACTCATCAGGCTAAATTGTAAAGCAGTGTCCAAGTAGAATAGTCCACACACACGTATCTTGCTGAATGATGCTCTATGTAAGCGGAGGACGTTCTTGCATAGTCTTTTCTCGGCATCTGTCAATGTAATGTTTATATTCAGAATTGTATTTATGTGATGAGGAGGGATGACACTAATGTGACTTAAGAGAGTAAAGTGAGTATGAAGGATGATGGATGGAGAGGACGAGGAAAGTCAAATAAAAGATGGATGGACTGTATAAGGATTAAATGATACTGTGACGTGTGGGAAAAATGGATGAACATAACGTGCTGCGCCGACCCCAAGTAAAATGGGATAAGGGCAGGAAGATGGTGAAGACATCATCTGAAGCTCTAGGTTTCTTGGTTGGTTGATTTATAAATCAGCTACAAGAGGACATTGAAAAGACCAGTCCCCAATCACCAAAAGATTGTGAACATTCGTCGGTACGGTGCAAGATTTTCTTTTCAATTTTGAAATGAGTAGAAGTTTACCTGAGGTCCTAAAAAATCCTCACGGTCTAATAAAGCAAAGACATATAAGGTATACTTAGTGCAAAATACAAAAACCTGAACAAGTTGACTTCATAATAACTGCACAAGTGTCTCGGACATTTTGTACACTTGAGTAGAATTTTTCACATTGGTGAATCAAAGTAGCTTGCCACATGAAATCCTTCGTTGACCAACAAAATACAATCAGCGCCATGTATACTGCTTGAGCCTTCAACGAAACAAATCTTTTTATTAGTTAGGGCCGAGTCACACCGGAATGGCAGCGGCCGGCAGCGACGCGGCGAGCACTTTCAGTGTGAAAACGTGTGTTTTAAACTTTAACTACATACTTAAAGGTCGCGAGGCCGCCCGCGGGTGACAGCGGCGACGCGAGGCCGCTCGCGGTAACGCGGGCGGCCTCGAAGAAGAATAAGATACCAGGCGCGCGGGGTCTGGAGGTCGCGCGACGCCGCCAGCGGCCGCCAACGGCTGACAGCGGCGACGCTGGCGGCCGCTGCCATTTCGGTGTGACTGGTGTGTCTCGGCCCTTAGGGTAATCATAATCATCAGCCGGAAGACTTCAACTGCTGAATAAAAGCCGGTACGTTTCGAGGCTATTGCTATCCGTTGAGTACAAGACCAGACTCCGTGGTGGCCACGGGGCGGGGTCTGACCGAACATGAAAGTCGGTATGGAAAAGCCCACTATTACTTTGGCCAATTTGGAACTTCATGCACATACCTAGAAACTTTAGTGTGCGCACGCAAGCTGTGGACTCGTCATTTGTACGCGCACAAAGCTAAACTCAGTTCATTGAAAATGTTCGCGCACAAATGTGAGTTTAGAAAACCTACACACCTAGCTTGCAGGTGGATTCAGAGGCTGAACGTGAAATCAAATTAGAACGCGCACTGCTGAAGTACTGCTGCGCGTTCTAAACAACCACCGCACACTTTAAATGAAATCATACCATTACAATATTAGGATCACAATTTTTTTTTATTATAAAGTATTAAATAGTATACTTGCCGTGATTGTGTTCGTTGTGGTTATGTCAATTACCACTTGAGAGTATACAAGAGCATGAAAAATGATCGTTAAAACATGAAACAGGATCTGAAAAAAAAAAAACAAAAAAATATGTTTCTGGACTCAGAATTTATTTTGAATTGCTACTTCTAATAACTTTGTAGACCTTACCAAGGGTTGAAAACTGATTTTGTGGATATTATAACACGCTAATATATCATGAAATGACTGAAATTCTTTTTCGTCGTCAAGGTTCAATTCTTGGGAATTTAAAACGTGAAAATTCCATTGATTCATTTTAATTTCCAATAATTTGAGGAGTCGCGTAGCATAAACAATATTTAAATCGAAAACGATCACAAACACCCAATATAATGAATGGATATATAAGTTCAGCTGTACGAAAAAAAAGGAAGAATAAATAAATAAAAAATAAATGCGAAGAAAACTAGAATCGAACTCCACAAAACGAAGTGGTTAACATCGTCCTTCATAATTCTGTGTATTTTTTGAAAAACAAGGACAAACTGAATGTTATTACTGATTTGAGTAATGGCGTTCATAAAATTCATGGCGAAACCAACACAAAAGAAGATGCACATAAAATGAGATGAAATAACCATGAATGTATTCAAATACATGACTTCATCAAAGATTTCCAAATAGGTACAGAAAATGAACAAAAAAATGATAACTAATGTAAATATAAATGAAACAAAATTGGAGATTAGACTATTTGGAATTATCAAGTCGTTCTTGAAGCGGTATTTAGGACAGAACACGAAATACTGTGACAGATTTAAAGGCAAAAGCATTAATTGCACATCTTTGTCCACGGTGTTGTTTGAAATATGTTTAGGAGGAGAAATGATTCCGACGCATCGAAATATATTCATTTTTCTCAGCCAAACAGCCGTAGTTTTTTGGTGTTACACTTTCCATTAGTGACAAAATGATCGATGGTAAGAATATTTTAACACCTTTTGATAATAGTTGTAGATATAATAGTTATATAGTTAGATAATAGTTACAGAAATAATCACTTAAAAGTTTGTTCAACGAATAGGCTAACCAAAAAGTTGGTTTGTTTGGTTGTGTTTTGATTTAGAAAAATAGTATTTATAGAATAACTACATTTTACCTACATCTTCGCTCGCTTCCCTCATTTCCTCCTAATTAGGACATTAATTGTGACTTTAGTGTCCCATCTATCCCTGTGAAACTCGATGTACTAAATTATATGAATAAAATACTACGGAATTTTACATACCACCATGATTACGATGCAAAAATTGTCACAGTGGCATGAAGAAGATAAAATCGGACAAATTCACCTTTTTTTCCGGGGTTCCCTAGGGCATATTGTTGGGCCTTGTTTTAAACTTAATTATTTAAAAATTATTACTATATCTCAACAGACGATTGTGTCAAAATTAATATGAATAGGAAAGATTGACGAACTGAAGATTGCAGAAATGACAACCAAAGTTTATTTAGTAGATGTAGTGAAGTTGATCCTCATTCTTGTCTTTCCTTTAATTTACTCGCGGATAATTGGAATGGGCTGCACAGATGATGGTCTTACCGCCGCGGTTGCGACGCGCCCGTGCTTTGGCACTTTGGTGAAATACTCAGCATGATTTCCAAAACCACAGGAAAAAAAAAACTTGATTTTAAGGTGATTGCGTCGATGTAGCCCGCGAAATTCAATTTTTTTTACGTTTCTTGCGATTTGCAGGCCAGTGACATGTGCATCGTAGTTAGACTTCGGAGATTTTAACATGATGCACCTTTTCTATGTGAGAGCTGATGGAGCGAATTTTTCGACATTTTTTATATTTAAAATTATACTTGTTAATACCGCAACTCATATTTTTATAAAGTTACAACATGTCACTGGCCTGCAAATTGCAAAAAACTTAAAAAAAAAATTAATTTCGCGGGCTGGTTGGAGCATCCCCCTTAAAAAAGATGGTCACCCAATTAGACCAAGTGCGGCTTAATCTTGAAAGTTGATCTGAATGTTTTTTTTTTTAACAAAAGAAAAGTTCTATTTAATAATCGACCTAAAGGCCATATTTGTTTAGCCATAATATATGAACAAAATTATTGATGATGATATGAATTCTTTAATACCTATCGATTATTGTGGCTCTTGTGAGTCCGAACAGTGCTTTTGATGTGGAAAAAATGAAGACGATTCGAAATAAGGAAAGAAGTTATCCTATGAAAGTTAATTCAAACGACTTAGTGGACAGAGATGTGCAATCGCTGTTTTTTCCTTTGAATTTGATGCAATACATATTTTTATGTCCTAAATATCGCATCAAACATGGTATCATTACACCAAACAGCTTCGTCTCAGTCTTCTTTTCCATGATTGCGACACTCATGTTCATTTTTATTTTCGTTCACGGTGTCTATGTAATAACGTAAGGAACTCTCCAATAGGTCCGATCATTGTATTTTTTTGTTTATGCTTTGGTTTAATTGCATCTTTGCTTGTTGCGGGTTCGTTATGAATTTCATGATTGAACTAATTCGGACCAAAAGTAATGTCCAGTTTGTCCTTAAGTTTCAGAAAGTACACAGATTTATTAACTCTAAATTCGATTTCAAAGAAATCGTAATTTGGACCTGGATTATGGTTTTAGTGATTCTGAGTAGTTACGTCATTATTTTAACATTTCTTTACGCAACAACTGGCACATCGTTCAAATCAGTTTATGCTTCTTACTTGTTTATAATTTTCGATATTAATATTATTTATCCCATACGAGTAATTCGATTTTTGGAAAATAAAGTCATCCTATGGAATATTCGAGAATTCAATACTCTTGAAATAGAAGATATACAGCGAGGAGAAAATTACAGTTCCAGAGTATTTCAAGCTTATGCTGAAACATTAGAATGTTATGATATATTTAACCTTTAAGTACCGACGTGTGGTCTGACAGACACTTTGGGTATCCGATTTGTCTAGTTACCTGTGTTAGCAAAGACATACACCCCCGCGCCTTTGTCTACCCCTCGAGTAGTCGCCCCGCAGCGTTTAAGAAAAGTGATTGTGTTGGCAAGTGCGATTCCGGGGAGTTTTATCTTTTATAAGATCGCGGGTGGTCTCCCAGACCACTCGTCGGTACTTGTGTAATACTTTTGAATGAGACTTGTTTGAGGTTTTATCGTTTTTTATAATATTTTCACTCACATACGAAAATAGATCAACCAAGTACTTCAGGAAACTTGAGTTGATCTGTAAAACGTAAAACAAAAAAATACCTTGCAAAGCCTCAAAATAAATACCATGCGGACATTATAGAGGAATGGCTAAATGAGAGCTCGGAGACCGACTGTGATGACATCGGTCCAAATTTTGTTCCTATGGAGAGTGATCATCATTCATCAAGCGCAAGATTGCTTATAAATGTGACACTTGCATGAAAATTGCGTGCTTACAATGCAGCAAAGACTGTTTGTAAAATTTGATTGTTTCGAATATTTTGTGCGTTGCGATTTCCAAGAAATCACTTATTTTTTTATTTCTTTTTTAATTTTCATTATTTCCTTAGTTATTAAACTTTAAGAAAACAAAATTTTGTGAAGGAAAAACTTGTTTAGTTTATAAATGTTATTTACTAAGTAAAAAGTTGATTTTTCATCTCAAAAAAGTTGAGACTGACATCTAAATGCTTATAATTAGTACTAAAATGAAAACTTTTACATTTTATTTTACTCGTACGATAACTAGATATGTCAAAACGTATACTAAAAATTATTGGAATATTCGAGAATTCAATTTAAATATCCAGAAACATAAAATGTTTTGGTCAGTTAAGCGACGGTGGTCTGCCAGACCTCACGTCGGTACTTATGTAACTAGAAGTTCACGTCGGTACTTGAAGGTTAAACAAAATTTTCAACAATTTGTACGTAACCAATCTCTATTAGATGTAAAATAATTACCACTAGATATTCGTAATTCAATCATAAGATATTTTCATCGAGTTTTATTGCTTTTCAGGTACTTTATTACATTATAAGAGTATTCATTCATATTTTAATTAATATTAAACTTTTAACTGACGTGCTTACAACAGTGGATATCGATAATATAGTAAGTATATTTTTTTCGTTTTCATTACGATAATCATGACGTGCAAGTATACCAAGCAGTACTGTGGATAATTTTTTAATAGGAGAAGACAATATTAACGAATGACAGAGTAAGAAAAAGGGTGAGTTCGGAGATAAGGAGTAATATAGAAGTATGAGAAAAGAAGATAATGCTACATTGACTACAAATTTTGAACAAGGGCACTTCGAATGATGGTCATGCAATGCATCTCTTAATTTGCAAAATCTTTATATGTGTATCCTTTTACAGAAGTGATACCTGTGTCCCTGTAATGGGAACGTTATAGACTGATTCAGTTATGGCCATACCTCACCGGGATGCTATGGCGACGTAGATAACGTCGCCAATTAGTTCTTATAGAGATGTATGACGGTTAACTCACTTGGCGACCGACTGGCGACTCTGGCGGCCTATGGAATATAGTTGGCGATGTCGCTGGCTACGTCGCCATGACATCTCGGTGAGGTATGGCCCTTATGTTGCAGGAACGTAACGTTGATTTTGTTTCAGGTCAACATATCTTTAGCCACGGTGTTGAAGTTCTTTTGGATGATAAAGAACATTATGTTGCAATCGATTTTGATTATACAATGCGAGAAATTCTATTCAGCTGTTCAAAGTGTTCAAGATACTTGCACTCTTATGTTAAAATCAACTTCCTCAGGTAACTTTTTAACCCCCGACGGAAAAAGAGGGGTGTTATTAAACACAAGTTCATGCTCATTTTTGTTTTGTCGAAAAATGTATGCTGATATCGCTTTCTGTATTTGACTTGAATATTGTTTGTAAGAGTCACGAAAAAAAGAGAGCCACGTAAAAGCATAAACATTTTTAATATGTCATTTTTCTATGCTTTGTGACTCAAACGTTCCATCGATATGTTGTGAAAATAATGAGACATTATATTTATTAACTGACTTCAAAAAGGAGAAGGTTCTAAACTTGGATGTTTTTTTTTTAATTTTTGTCCAATACCAATTACCAATTTGAAAAAATATTTTTTAGTGTATTCTTTCATTGTCCATAGAAATTTTAAACTCAACAAACATTGTCTACACCGATTATTCAAAGGATTCTGGTCCGATTTCTGTGATTATTTTTGTATTCCTGCGATTTAGTCCCGTAAAATTTTAATTTTGTTAGTTTAGTAGTTTTTATTTTTGTGTACATGAGCGATGTTATTAATACCGGTGCTACGGTTTATAAAATTCAATTGGACAAGAAAGAAAAAAAAATATGTATTTGTCAAGAATATTTAAACTAAAAAGGATGAAATACAAAACTTTTTCCAAAACAAAAAGCGTGTGAAAATGTTTAAAATAACCTACAAAATGACTTTTCTTTCGAAAGTCGGTCGCAAAAAAGTCAATGAAATATAAAGGAAAGCCGAAGTAAGTAAGGTATACAAAATCACTAGAACGTAATTTATTTTTGCAGATGAAGAAAAAAACCTGTGTAAGAACGTACTTCGCTTACATCGATCATCTTTCAGCAAGATGCGTGTCTGTGGACTGTTCTACGTGGATGCCGCGTTACAATTCAGTTTCATGTGTCTTGTTACTCACTACACTTTTGTGTTGTTACAAATTGCGTTTCTGTAACTTTTACGACAGTTAGAAAGTATTATATTGTAGAAACCGTTACCATTTAGAATAGGACCAAAAATGATCCCTGGAGTATCCCTTACAAAATAATAGTTTTGTGACATGTGCACTTGTGTAGGAAAAATTTTTCATATAGGCAAAACAACTGAAAAGTGAAGTCTTTTATTGTTTTTGAAATGCTGTTCCAGCTATTTTAGGACTTATGTAATTGATGGTACCAAGTTGGTACACTTTGTCAAAAGCTTATCACAAAATGGAAGCGGCTTGATTTTCCTTTTCCTGTTAATTAGTATTAGATTATAGCCTATACATAAATATCTAGTTTATAAATTAAATTATCTGTGCATATTAACCAAACCTGTTCAGTAGTTTCAACCTCGAAAACTTTTACATCTAGAATAGTGGTAAGATGTTTTTTCTTATGTTTTAATTTATTTAACAGTCAATTACATGAAAGCTTTTAGTAATTTGTTTAGTAATCTATACTATCCATCGATTAGTCATATATAGAGTTGTCTTAGAAAACGGTTGTTTTACAGGAAAAAATAATGAAAAATTATCGAAAAATTGGAAAAATAAATTCCGTAGAACTGCTTTCGAACAACATGGTGGACAAAGATGTACAATCGATGCTCTTGCCTTTGAATCTGATGCAAAACATTATTTTATATCCTAAATACCGTATCAAAAACGATGTCATAACTCCAAATAGTCTCATTTCGAAGATCGTGTCAATGGTTGCAACACTAGTGTACATGTTTGTCTTCGTTTACAGCAGCTACATGGCAATGACTAGCAGTCTTATTAATTCTACTTTTACGCGTATGATCTATCATTACAACTGCATATTCTGTTTGAAATCATTTTGAATTTCTTAATTGAACTCTTTCGGACCCAAACCAATGTTCAGTTTGTCCTTCAGTTTCAAAAAGTACATAGATTTATTAATAATGAAATCGGGGCCAATTACATCATTATTTGGAGTTGGATAATAGTTCTAGTAGTTCTAAGTATCTATATATTTTTTTTTCACATTCCTGAACGTGAAAATTGGTACACCTTTTCAATCGCTATTTTATGTATATATTTTGATAATTTTCGATTTTAATATCATTTACGCTACACGAGTTCTACGTTATTTGGAAAATAAAGTTGTACTGTGGAATGTTCGTGATTTCAACTCGCGTGAAATAGAATACACGGAGGGACAAAATTATTACAAAAGAGCGTATCAAGCGTACGTTGATATAATGGAGTGTTACAATATATTCAAACGTATTTTTCAGGAATTTGCGAGTAACTTATGGTTTTAAATGGAAATACAATTTTTAATAGATACTTTCTCAAAATATATACTGTTTTCGTCTTTTTCAGATACTCTTTTATATTTTGAGAGCATTTATCTTCACTCTCGTTAACATTAAATATATTATAGAGGCATTCAAATCGGGCACGAATGTAAACAATACGGTAAATTTCATTTTCTCATTTATTCTTACGTGTCCTAAGATATTTAGTAACAGCTTAACTACTCAACACACTAAATACGGAACCAAAAGGCTAGTCAGATGGTGACATGAAGAGTTTATTTAATGGTCCGATGTTCATTATTTTACAGGTTAAATCATTTTTGGTGATGCTGATCATGATCGTTTGGTTAGTGAAGACTGTTACAGTGGAAACAATGCTGGTATGTCAATGCGAGAAATTCTACTCAGCTGTTAAAAATGTTCAGGATTATTGTACGCTAATGTTGCAGTCCACATGCTCTGGTTATTATTTTTCTCTGTTCGACCTTCTATACAGATACGTAATATCGATACCTGTAAGCAATAAAAAAGTAACTCACTTTTTGGCGATTTTGAGTTACAAACATAGTCCTAATCTACAAAAAATGTAGAATTTTTGTACTCACTCTAGTAGCTGTAGTCCTTTATTTTTTTAAAAAATATAAAATTCATTGTAAGTGAGTGTCCACTGAAGTCCATGAAAGGGTAAATTTAATAAGGTATCTATGTTTATTTTCGTATCGCTCTTATTCGAAGATGTAAAAATATACATAATAGCTATCGTGTTTGGTCTCCTGAGTATTTCTATGGAAACTAATGGAAAGATGTAATGAGATGTATCGTGCTATAATGTAAATCTTTACATTATTTAATTTTATAGCTGCTGTGTGTGAAGCCCTTTAATCTTTGGGCCATCTTCTCTCATATAGCATTTTTTAAATTGAAATAGTATATTTTTTTACGTCATACGTCTTACAGCTGATAATGCTGATATGATGATGATGATGATGAGTGCTTATTTTCTTTCGCAGAAGACGAGAAAATTCTGTGCAAGAGATTGCTGCGCTTGCATCGAACATCATTCAGCAAAATATGTGCGTGTGGTCTGTTCTACGTGGACGCAAAATTGCAATTTAATCTAATGTTTGTTTTAACTGACTATATTGTTGCGTTGCTGCAGTTCACATTTTTGTAATGTATTAGTACCGATATTAATATATAGGGTGACTGGCAATTAGTTTACGCTACTTAAACACGTGATTGTGCATATGATAACAGACAATTTTTATAATGAGAGCAAAGCCGAAATCGTGAAAAAAAAAGCAGTTCAGTACATTTATGTTTGTCTAATGTACTGAAAGGGCTGATATTTTTTTCACGATTTCGGCTTTTCTCCTATACTGAAAATTGTTTGTTATCATAAGGACAATCACGTGTTTAAGTATCGTGCACTTATCGCCAGTCACCCTATATTATTATTTATCATCCGGGCATAGCTATTTGTAGAGTACGGACATATCAGTGTTAATTAAATGTTTTAAGAAAATACGAAGAATTTACTTCTTGAACTAGTTTTATCATCCAACTCAAGCAACTCTAGCATTAGGTATCTTTTTATCTATGATGTTTATTTTTTTTATCATTACGTGGAGAAAAATATTGACATTGTCTCCAGAGTTTTCTGAAAGTATGGCGGCCGTGCAATGACCGCGTGTTACCCGTCCTTATCCTGTTTGTCTGTAAACCTATAAGGCGGGCCCTAGACCTACAATAACATTGTACAACACTTTCTATTGTACAATAAGATTGAAAGGCGCTCTGAATCCGAACGTGCAATAGCACAATAATACGAACTACACAATGTTTTCGTGTTCAATCGGAGAATAGTATTATCTTATATCGACGCGACGCATCGCGTTGGTAACCGATTAGTCACTCAAAAGATATCTGTTGCTTTGATTACATGATCGCACGATCAAACGCATCGTACGATCCTCGCACGATTACTTGCGAGGTTCAAATAGGACACTCTGATGAAATCTGTATGTTTGAACTCATCGCACGACGAGAACGAATCGCGCCATCGTACGATCGCTCCCAATTAGGACGACGCCATAGGTCCTGCTTTAAGGGAGCACTCTGTATAATTTACACCGTGGATTCGTACCGAGTTAAATCCACGGGTCTTTACAAGATGAAATTTTCAACTGAGCGTGGATCCCTATATTATCCGAAACTATGAGGAATATCAAAACACGTTGAAAGGAGTCTCGAGGCCGATTTTGACGAAAGTTAAAACTGTATTGGATTTTATAAAGAGCAATAATCCAGGCCAAGAATCAAACCCGATGATTTTGGAAAAAAAATCTAACGCAGATTTGATTTGAACAAAGATTAAGGATCAAATTCTGGGAAGTATTCACTATATACGGCAATCAATCTACGCCCAGTTGAAAAATTCACCCTGCATACAGAGTTTTATGTAGGGTGTATGAGACATGTCGCATGTCTGACCTAACAATGAGAAGCTTTATAAACGGATAGAATTTACAACACCAAAAATTAAAGGAAAGGGTAATTAATAAATTAAACAGATAACGATGAAGCGAAGAACAAAATAGAAAATACAGTTTGTAGCATATTTATAATTCGGTACTGAGAAGTCAAAAGAATTGAAAATAAAGCATTTATATCAATTGTATCTGTGACGGGTTGCTGTTAGTTTGCTACAGAAATAATTCCCAAAAAAAAAGGACGTACAAATTACATATAGGTAATTGTAAAAGTATTGTAAAAAGTTTTTTTATTATTGTTCATTCGACCCATTTTTTTACCGCACAGGAATAGCAAAACAATTAAGTTAAAAAATCCACATAAAACTGCCGAAGGAGGACACAATGTGGAATCTGAACAGAAAGTACTAGGAGAACAGGATCAAAACTTTGTGGCGAGAACTTAATACAACAACCCCGTGTGACAGGCTCTATGGCAGTATTAAAATAACGAAAACAAGACTTTCTTTTTTTAAGTTGAAGAGTGAACAGGTTACGTAAAGGCATGCTTCACCGTCGACCACACCTTCGCTTACCATTAGTCCATCAGGCGAGATAGTGGTCAAACGCGAGCCTATATTTATAATGATAATTATATAAAAAAGTTGACCTTAATGATTTTTTATATTATTAATAAAAAACAGAAAAACCTTAGTTTCTAGTCCACGTTACATAAATTATCTGAATAAAAATTATTTAAAGAATGGCAAATTGTAACAAAACTACCGTATAGTTAGTAACAAGGCACATTAAATTGAAATGTAACGCAGCGTCCAAGTAGAACAGTCCACAAGCACGTATCTTGCTGAATGATGCTCGATGTAAGCGGAGGACGTTCTTGCTTAGTTTTCTTGCATCTTCTGGAAAAACATAATAAACAATCAAATATTTATTATCAGTTTTTGAAATGACCCCGACATTAAAAAATTATGTGTTACATTTCACCGACTTATACATAATATGAAATGAAATAATGTATCTAATATCTTTAAACGAGCAATTCTTGTATATTTATTTATATATTATAATCAGGATCTCGGAAACGGCTCCAAGGATTTTCATGAAAGTTACAGATTAGGGGTTTTTCGGCTCAAGGAATCGATTTATCAAGGTTCCAAGGTTCATATTGCCATTGATTTTTATTTCATTCTGTATAATGTAATATTAACCAGAGCATGTTGTCTTCAACATAAGCCTGCAAGTATCTTGACCACTTTGAACAGCTGAGTAGAATTTCTCGCATTGGTATATCAACATGGATTGCAGAACAGTGTTCTTCATCACCCAAATAAATGTGATCCAAGTCGATAAAATTGTTCTGTCCTGTAATAGGATAAGACTCAATTATAGGTTACATTATAGGTTGATAATTATCAACCTATAAATGTTCCCACTGCTGGAAGACAGGCCTCCTCTCTGTGAGAGGGAGTGGGGCATAATCCACAACGCGGGCCATGTGAGGGTTAGTACTTAGATATCAAATTGTCTTCGAATTTTCGGTTCTAGGACATGTCGGTTTCCTCACAATGTTTTCCTTCAGCATTGGTGATGAAATAAATTAGACAAATTATTGTGTCTGCCCGAGTTCGAATACAGGACCTACAACTTGTAAGTCGGGGCTGATATCACTGAGCCACCATCAACATAATGTTGAGAGCATTGGTGGTAACTAAACCAACCAGTAAGTTTCCTCCGTGCCTATCATTTACTTGTACATCTTAGATTTAGTTTTGGAACAGTCAGGAACTTTGCCCATGGTTTCTGATTGGAATTCGACTTTTCGATTCTAACTACAAGTGAAAATCAACCTTACCACTACGACTTATGACTTAAAACACGTCGTTATCGCCGGGCAAAAGAAAAAACAAAATACGATCGCCATGACGACGTCAAGTCAATCGAATTGCATCATTATTTCATAGTAGGAAGGTTTTTTTAGACTGTTGGAATCGCGTCGCATCGTCCTTTGTCCGTCAAGAGTAAGTCAGACAGGTAGGAGTGTTCCACCTTAAATGCACAATGACATTGGTCGTTTTTCCATTAGACGGCACGACACCGGCACCGGCACCGGCGCTGGCGTATTGCCGGTGCGGGGAAGCAAAAATGTATGAACGCTTGACCGGCGCGGCGCGGCGTCGGCGCCGGTAAGTGCAAAAGCGAGCCATAGTTTTCATACATTTTTGCTTCCCCGGCAACGGCACGGCGCCGTCGCCGTCGCCGGTGCCGGTGCCGTGCCGTCTAATGGAAAAACGCCCATTCAGTTGCAAACCGGTTCTTATTATGAGCCGATCCCTACACAGTTTGGAAAAGGCTGGGCAGATGAAAAATCGAATTGGCACGAAACAATATTTAACTTCATTGTCATTATTCCTTCTGTTTTTATATCTATTTATTGGCTTTGGAGCAGCTTCGTTTTCTTCCTTGATACTTCTTTGTCAGTCATGAACTCTCTTATTATTATATTTTACTATTATTCTCTTCCTTGATCAGACCTTTTCCTTGATCTTATGAGAAATAATACTCACCGAATTATTAACGACAAAGCCAGATTTAAGTATTTCAATGATCATTTTAATATTCACAAGTGTATAGACAAATAATTTTATAATGAAAAAAAGTATCTGAAACAAGACAAACAATGTTTTTTTTTTATGTAAAATTTCTAAATGTTTATGTGTTTTCTAAATGTCCGCCACGTACTTACAGATTGTTGAATACTATCTATATGGATGTTATAACACTCTAATATTTCAACATAACTTTCGAACATTCCGGTATGCATGTGTTCTCTTTGTTGCGAGTATAAATGGCGAATATTCCAAAGATCTACTTCACGTTCCAATAATCGTAATACTCGCATGACGTAAATAATATTAACATCGAAAATAATCAAAAAGTAGACACAATACACTGAAGTGAGGAAACCTATTCTTATTTGAAAATAGGTGAAAACAATGACATACAAACTCAAAACAACAAGGAAAATAATCCAACTCCAAAAAGTAATACAATTGTAACCGGAAACATTGTTTATGAATCTGTGCACGTTTTGAAACTTAAGGACGAATTGGACGTTACTTTTGGATCGTATGAGTCCATTCACGAAATTCATTGCGAATCCAAAAGAATAGAAGACACAGTTGTAAAAAGGTATGTAATACAAAAAAGAAGCACGTTCAAGACTATCTTTGTTGATGGCTAAAGAATAAGTACAGTGAACGAAAGAAAATATGGCTATTAATGTAGCAATCATCGACACAAAGTTTGAAATGAGACTATTTGGAGATATAACATTATTTTTGATGCGATATTTAGGAGAGCAAATTATATTTTGCATCAGATTTAATGGTAAGAGCATCGACTGCAAATCTTTGTCCACCATGTTATTTGAAATAATATTCACAGGATATGTTTTTCCGATATATCGAAACGTTTTCATTTTTATCGACATTAAAATAAGCTATTGTACACAAAAAGTGATAGTCTAATCGATACCTAATGCGAGATACACAAATACAATGATGATATGATAATGTTTAATAAATTACTTTTATCAATACTTATCTCAAAGTTTGACGTGGTAAAAGAAAGGTAAACGAAATGTACGACCATTAACTAAATACTCGTAAATGGTTATTTAGTACCAAGTTCATTAATCAATCACAAAATTTTTAAACTCAAAATATTGTAAAAAAAATAACAAAAGGTATGACGGGGCTCAAGAGAGCCAAAGCCTGCCGGGGTCGCGGGACTTATCTCATTACCGTGACCCCGGAACTTAAAGGGCTATTGAAGGACACTGTGGATTTTAGTCAGTACGAGTCTGACAGGCCCTCCCGCCCTGCCCGGGGTGGAGGACTCATTAAAATTTGATGATTTTACCACGCTATTAAAAAAAATATGTTCTCAAGTTGCGGTAGGTTTACGTTATCAATCTGAGTAATGGACTGATTTAAACGAAACTCGATAAGTATTACAAAAATGCGGGAACTTAAGATGCTATATCGTGAGTGCAGACAGTCCGTGACTTGAGGTGTGATTAGTGTGGCGCGAAACATGGAGTTTGAAAATATTTTGAGTGATATTAATTATTACGATGAAATAGATTACTATGACGATATTTTATGGCCTTTACGATTACGTTTACCAAAAGTTTATATAAGGGATGCTTCAAATCCTTTTGAGTTACCTCGAGAAAACTTTAAAAAACGATTTCGATTTGTTCAAGAGTCAGTGTTATATATAGTATCATTAATCAGAAATTCATTCGTAAGTATAACAACAGAGGTCTTCCAATTTCCCCGGAAATAGCTATCTTGTTAACTTTAAGATTTTATGCAACAGCATCATTTCAGGTCAGTACGTATTTTAATATTGAGTACTATGCGAACAGAATAAGTCATAATATATGTATAAACGTACTTAATTATGAATTTATATTTCAGCTTGTTTGTGGTGATCTAATACATTTATCACAACCTACGGCTTCAAATATTATAACCAAAGTATCAAAACTATTAGCCCTTCTGCACACAAAATACATTAAAATACCTCGAGGAGATAATGCTAGTACAAACAGACAACTGTTTAAAGACTTGGGAAGTCATGGACGTTGGCCTGGACTCCCAGGAGTAGATGGTGCCATTGACTGCACCCATATCAAAATAGTAAACACACCAGGATGCCAGCACCATGAAGTATATAGGAACAGGAAGTCATATTTTTCAATTAATGTACAAGTAAGTAAGCATGATAATTGCGCAGGATAATATACTTTTACTGTTAAATTATGTTTTTGAACAGACATTACAGTAATCAAACAACAAAACCCCCTTTAATAAATTCAGAATGTTCAGTTTTATGAATATTTAAACAGTTTTTTTTTTCAGGCCGTTGTTGGCCCTCAAACTGAATTTTTAGATATTGTTGCTAGATGGGCTGGCAGCATGCATGACTCCAGAATATTTCAAATGTCTTCAGTGTACATGAAATATACCCAGGGTATCTTGGATGGAAGACTTGTAGGTGATAGTGGATATCCTACGCTACCATTTGTACTTACGCCTATAAGGCCTACTCCTGAAGATCCCCCTTCAATACGCTATAACAGAGCTCAAATAAAAACTAGAAATATTGTTGAGAGAACTTTTGGAATTTGGAAACGTAGGTTTCCTTGTCTTTCACGGGGGTTAGGAAATAAACTTCCCACTGTTTCAAATATAATAGTTGCTTGTGCAGTGTTGCATAATTTGTCATTGATTTTAAATGACAATATTGAAATTTTTAATGAAGAAGACCAAAATGATGTGGTGGATGAACCAAATACTAATGATACGTCTGGCACGAGCTCAGGGTTCCTACTAAGAAATACAATTATACAAAATTTCTACCAATAATTAACAGTACCTATGTTATTGTGATTATGTTAAGAGTCATTTTTCTGTAATAAATGTTTATATTTAGTTGTCCCTAAATTAGAAATTAAACAATGTTAAAGTAAAATAAGGCTTGTTTATTTATTTAGAATATAGAGCACTGTTATTATTGTACTGCATTCTTATGACATCAAATCTGTAACAAAAGACAAAGACTTGTAAATAATCGCATGTAAACCACAAGAAACAATCAATCCATCTCACTTCGAGTTCAAACCTTCAAATTACAGTACCTGAGGAACATTGTTGTTTTTGGCGAAGGTTCAGCTCAGCTAGCTCAGCTTTTGCTTTAGCTTCAAAGTTGCTTCTGAACAATTTCTACTAAGTGTTTTTCTTAGTCACTTGCCGATCTTTATATTCCCTCTCCAAATATAGACTCTTTGTTATTATCAGCGCTGTTGGTCTTCTTGTATCAGACACCACTCCAACTGTATCAGGTACAGTTGGAACAGTTTCTGACACAAAGGTAGGTGTGGCTGTCTGTGGAGGAGTTTCTGTGACCACTTGAACTGGGTCAAGAGATGCAGCCACAGTCACTTCCTCTATGTAGTCAGGTTGCACCGTGTGATCCTCTGTAATATCTGAAAAGCATAATAATTTTAACATTAATCTTAGGTGCATTATGTAATAGTAAATCAAAAGCAACATAAATGTTTTTCATGTGCGAAGGTTATCAGGTAGCTCAAAGTAAATTTATATTTATATGAGTGTAATATTACACTAGCTGTTCCCCGCGGTGTCACCTGCTGCTCAGCCCCTAAGGGCGAGATGTTATATAGCTTATAGCCTTCCTCAAGAAATGGGCTATCCAACACTTAAATTATTTTTCAATTCGGACCAGTACTTTCTGAATAGATGTAAATTTACTTTTCCCTTTCCAAGAACTGCATCGGAATCAATAGTATCTACCCCAACTATAAGCGCTGGGACCATCAGCAACATCAGCTGTCTGGTGGCATCACTTATTGATGGCTTTCCCCCAGTGGCCAAGCGGGTGGCGTTCTTTATCAAGACTGTCTTTCTTTGCTTAATATTCATCAAAGACGACGTACTGTTTATCAATTAATAACAAAGTGGAATGTTTCTGCAACAAAGAACAGTTCACTGGTGGTCATGAAAATAAGGTCAAACTCTCTGGCAATGGTGGCCCAGTGGTGGCCCCGAGGAGTTTAGGTGTGGGTTCGAATCCCGGCAGGCGCATTACTTTGTGTAATTTATTTCAAGAGACGGTGAAGGAAAACACAGAAACCGGCATGTCCTATGTAGACATGGACATCCACCAATGCACTGGGCCCGCGTGGTGGATGGCCCACCCCCTCTCACTGTAGGCCTATCAGTGAACATTAAGGTCAAACTCTCTGGCAATAACATGGTTCCTATTGTTCTGTTACCTGATTTCACAATTTTAAATAGTAAATAATGTTACCTGGGTAGATGCGTGCGGACTAGCATTGTATTCTGCAGCTATTTTGTCCCAGGTCTCATTTTTAGTACGTAGCGACGCACCATCGGTCTCCTTATTCTCCACTATCGCTTTATATTTTTTTAATATGTCTAAAAAGGCTTTTTTTTCAATAGGTGTAAAATTATGCTTTTTCTTTTCCATTATAAAATTTATGTCGAGCTGTTATACAAACAATTCGGTTTGGCGTCCCCAGTGTGACCACTTCACTTTTTTTTGACACTGACGCTACGTTGCGTTTTGTTGTTTACGCTCGTTTTGTTATTTTAGTAAACAATTATGTCGTATTGGGCAATAAATACACAACCTTTTTAACAATTTGACCTTTTCTTGGGTAGCAACCCACTTTATAACGTGTATTAGCGCTATTCGGTAAAGATTTAATGAAATAAAAGTATTTCAATAAAAAGTTTCAATCTTTTGACATAGCAATAACGAAATGCGTGAAGTCTCATTCAAAACTTCGTTCAATGTGACGTCATCGTTCACGAGATCAAGCCATCAAGTACAGCTATTTGAGGAGCGGATCTTGGTTACTGAGATACTGTACTTATGTGTCTATTAATTAGCAATGATCTTGAGATTCTGATGACGTCATAATGGCGTATCAAATGATAATGCACTTGAGTACGTTGTTGAGGGACGTTTATTAATACGGGCCTAAGACGGATGGCACCCCGGCGGTGACAAGAGCACGACGGATTATGTCGTTTAAGCTAGCGTGTCGTGCCAATTTTTTAAATGACCCCGACATTAAAAATTTATGTGTTATCACGTGGTTGTATGTGTACACTATACCCACGCAAACACTCACGTGAGTTTAAATACATTATATCATATCCATCAATGATAGTTGTTCGAATCTTGCACTAGATTAGGTAAAATTTTCAACCATAATCAGGATGAAATTTTATTAATGAGCAATATTTTAAACTCGGGCATTACCAATGATGCAAATCGTATTACGGAACTCAAAAACATTATTAATGCAAGTTAATGCATTATCTTCACTTAACATTATTTGATGTTTGTTTACTTCTCGTTCCGCGCGCGATGTACTGCGCTATAAAATTTTGATATTTTTTATGCATTTTTCATCACTTTAGTGTTTATTTGCAATAAAAGTCTTTGCCATGTGACATAAGTACTACATCTTTTGTAGGTGTCTTTATTTGCATTAATAATATTTTTGATTTGCAATTTCTTAAGCGTAATGCAATCAGCATCGTGGGTAGAACCTTATACAAATAGCCCATGATTTCGATTTCATCCTGAATAATATAAAATAACCAGAGCATGTTGTCTTCAACATAAGCCTGCAAGTATCTTGACCACTTTGAACAGCTGAGTAGAATTTCTCGCATTGGTATATCAACATGGATTGCAGAACAGTGTTCTTCATCCCCAAATAAATGTGATCCAAGTCGATAAAATTGTTCTGTCCTGTCTGGGATAAGTCTCAATTATACAAGTTCCTTAATATTACATCGTCATCAACCTATAATGTTCCCACTGCTGGCAGACAGGCCTCCTCCTCTTCTATCCTCTTGTGAGAGGGATGGGGCATAATCCACAACGCGGGCCATGTGAGGGTTAGTAGATGTCAATTATCTTCGATTTTTTGGTTCTAGGACGTGTCCGTTTCCTCACAATGTTTTCCTTCAGCATTGGTGATGAAATAAACAAAGAAATGTGTCTGCCTGAGTTCGAATACAGGACCTACAACTTGTAAGTCGGGGCTGATATCACCGGGCCACCGAGAGCAGTCATCATAAGCCGGAAGACGTCCACTGCTGAACATAGGCCTCCCCTTTAGACCGCCACGCTGAACGACAATTCGCCACTTGCATCCATCGGCACTTCAACTTGCAAATTTTATGAGCTATGTCCCATCCTATTTTAAAAGTGCCTCTTCGATGGCCTATTTGAAATAAATGATTTGACTTTCGACTCTGGTTCTTCGCCGAATATCCATGTTCCGGATTTTATCCCGCAAAGAAACTCCGAGCATAGCTCTTTCCGACTTTACCGATTGCATTTGTGGTAACTTAACCAACCAGTGAGTTTCCTCCGTGCCTATCATTATTTTGTACATCTTAGATTTTTTTGGATCAGTCAGGAACTTAACCCATGGTTCTGAGGGGAATTCGACTTTTCGATTTCAACAACAAGTGAAAATCAACCGTACCACTACGGTTTATGACTTAAAACACGTCGTTATCTACGGGTTAGTGAAAAACAACGAACAGTGAAAAATACGATCGCCATGCAAGTCACGCAAGTCCATCGAATTGCATCATTATTTCGTAGTAGGAAGGTTTATTTTGACTGTTGGAATCGGGCGAATCGCGTCCGCGTCGCATCGCCCTTTGTCCCAAAGTCCCTTACTGAAATGTGTAAGTCAGATAGGTAGTTGCGTTCCATCCAAAATGCTGACATTCAGTTGCAACCGGTTTTTACTGTGAGCCGATTCCTACATAGGTTTGGAAAAGGCTGGGCAGATGAAAAATCGAATTGGCACGAAACAATATTTAACTTCATTGTCATTATTTCTTCTGTTTTTATATCTATTTATTGCTTTGGAGCAGTTTCTTCTCTGCTTTGATACTTCTTTGTCAGCCATGAACTCACTTATGTATTTTATTTTATTATTATTCTCTTTCATAGACCTTTTCCTGTTCTTGAGGTATAATACTCACCGAATATTAACGACAAAACCAGTCTTTAAGTATTTCAATAATCATTTTAATATTTACAAGGGTATAGAAAAATAATTTATAATAAAAAAAGTATCTGAAACAAGAAAAATTTCAACTTTTATTTTAGGTAAAAATTCTAAATCTATAAATAATTATGTCCGCCACATACTTACAGATTGTTGAATACTATCTTTATGAATGTTATAACACTCTAATATTTCAACATAACATTCGAACATTCCGGTATAATCATTGATTTCATGCATGTATTCTCTTTTTTGCGAGTATAAATGGCGAATATTCCAAAGATCTACTTCACGTTCCAATAATCGTAATACTCGCATGACGTAAATAATATTAACATCGAAAATAATCAAAAAGTAGACACAATACACTGAAGGGAGAACACCTATGCTTATTTGAAAATAGGTGAAAACAATGACATACAGACTCAAAACCACAAGGAAAATACTCCAACTCCAAAAAGTAATACGATTGTAACTGGAATCATTGTTAAGGAATCTGTGCACGTTTTGAAACTTAAGGACGAATTGGACGTTACTTTTGGATCGTATGAGTTCATTCACGAAATTCGTAGCGAATCCGAAAGAATAGAAGACACAGTTGTAAAAAGGTATGTAATACAAAAAAGTAGCACGTTCAAGACTATCTTTGTTGATGGCTAAAGTATAGGTACAGTGAACGAAAGAAAATATGGCTATTAATGTAGAAATCATCGACACAAAGTTTGAAATGAGACTATTTGGAGATATAACATTATTTTTGATGCGATATTTAGGAGAGCAAATGATATTTTGCATCAGATTTAAAGGTAAGAGCATCGACTGCACATCTTTGTCCACCATGTTATTTGAAATAATATTCACAGAATATGTTTTTCCGATATATCGAAACGTTTTCATTTTTATCGACATTGAAAGAAACCATCCTACACCAAAAAATTATAGTCTAATCGATACCTAATGCGAGTTATACAAAAACAATGATGATTATGATAATGTTTAATAAATTAGTTTTATCAATACTTATCTCAAAGTTTGACGAAGAAAAAGAAAGTTAAACGAAATGTACGACCATTAACTAAATACTCGTAAATGGTTATGTAGTACCAAGTTCATTAATCAATCACAAAACTTATAAACTCAAAATGTTGTAAAAAATAATAAAAGGTATGACGGGGCTCAAGAGAGCCAAAGCCTGCCGGGGTCGCGGAACTTATCTCATTACCGTGACCCCGGAACTTAAAGGGCATTTTTTGGACACTGTGGATTTTAGTCAGTACGAGTCTGACAGTGAGGTGGGAGGACTCATTAAAATTTGATGATTTTACCACGCTAAAAAAAATAACGATAGGTAGGTATCCATCTTTTATTGAAGATAAAATTACAAAAATGCGAACTGTAGCAACACAACAGTGTAGTTGGTGAGAAAACTCATCACGACCAATTGTAACGCGGAGTCTAAGTAGAACAGTCCACACACACGTATCTTGCTGAATGATGCTCGGTATAAGCGGAGTACGTTCTTGCACAGATTTTTCTCGTGTTCTGCAAGAATTATAAAAGTCATATATTATTAAGCTTGACATTTTATTTTTATCGTTGCTTTTTGGGTATTATGAAACTATAGCAATCAAAGGACATTGACCAATCATGTTTGGACGTTGGAACAAGTGCTGATCAGAATGGGACCTAAGGATTAAATTAATCCTGGGGCCGATTTTTTTATTCTTTTATTCACCAACATATTCGTCATCTGCCTGCCCTTATCTCATTTTACTTGTGGTCGGTGCAACACGTTTTCTTCTTCCGTTCTCCACTTTCAGACATCAAAGCATCATTTACTCCTTTACATTCATATCACTCCTCATACAATCTATCCATCTCTTCTTTGGCCTTACTCTTCCTCTCCATCCATCAACATTCATAGCCACTACTCCTGAGTCACATGATTATCATCGTTCCTATTTCGTATCGTATTTTTATCCTATCGTAAAAACTACGGGCATGCGGGCAGCGAGTAAAGGGCAACTCGCTGCCTGACCATGGACCAACCCCGGGTCGGTGGCGCGTCGTGTTTCGCGCCAAATGCCTGCTGGGGTCGCGGGTTTTTTCTTAACCCAGGTTACCCGTGGCCCCGGAACGTAAAGGGCATAGGAAGGACCTTTTGTTAAAATAAATATTGCCGGGTATGGATTTTAGTCAGTAATTGAGTCTTATGACAGTCCCTTAGATGCCCAAACCCTAGCAAGGCGGGAGGACTTATCCTTGCCTTGATTTTATTCACCAAAAAAAAAAATGTCTTAGCGAGCGCAGTGAGAATTTAACCCTCATCGAGCTTAGCATATGGAGGGGTAATGGAATAAGCATGTGTGCAACACTTGTCTACAGTCTAGGTCAGTCTTTGGATGGTTCACCAACATTAAAATAAATATTGCCTAGTTCTGTATCTGGATAAGTCTGTAGTCTCAAAGTCGAAATCGTTTTGCTTATTAACGAGGGCAGATGTTTCAAATCAAATGCTACTATTTCGCAGAGGTCATTCGCTCTGCAATTTTTCACACAAATCTCGATTTTCGCCATCCTTGCCTTGATCTTCCTCTCTTTCTTTATTCATCTACGTGTATATTAATAGCTTGTAAGAACAATCGAATAGGAAGTATAACCTGAGCAAGTTGACATCATGATAATAGCGCAGATATCTTGAGCGCTTTGGAGAGCTGAGTAGAATTTCTCACATTGCTGAATTAACATCGTTAACCACATCAAATCCTTTATCTTTTGTTTCGCCAGCAATAGAACAATGAGTGTTGTTGATATTGAGTCTCCCTGTAAATGTTTGTCCATCTTTCAGTGGTTTTATTAGGGAGCTTAGCGATGACGCGATCACGACACGTGCAAATATCGTATAAATCGATTGCCGATTTAAGACACACGTATTTGCTAATGGTGCAATTTGAAAACAGTGTACGAACTCAACAAATTCACTCAGAATGAATCTCTACAATCGACATTATCTCTACTGCTCAGAAGCACGACATGAAACGTTAGCCTTCGACAAATCTCGAATTCGACATCCCCAGAATAGCAACTATTAAAATATGTCGTAGGTGACGAGTGACGTTGCCACTAGAATTTCGAACAGAGAATCGATACGCATGTCATAAAGCACGTACATGCGATTCGTTATCGTGCAGGTCTGTGAGCAATATCATTATCATTTCCTTCGGCCGAACGTTTATGCGATATCGTCAATCGATGCAATTCCGTTTCACGTCACTTCATGAGTAAGCTCCCAATCATAATGGAGAACAAATTTAATGTACTCACTATATTGCGATCACTTTTAGAAATTCCTATTTTAAACATTTCGATTGCCACTTCAGTGTAACTCAGAGAATAAATTACTATCTTTAGAATATGATATAGGATCTGAAAGAGAAAAAATAATTTCAAATAATAATATGATCTAATACAATATAATAATATTGTTTTATGTTACCGTTAGAAATGTGCCGACTATGACTGTCCGGATGGTTGACTTGGTGCTTCTTGTCAACTACTAGTATGGTAGTATGGTATTGACTATTATACTATTGCCGGAACATCTCTAATTATAATTTTAGTGAATGATAATTACTTACATAAGTAAGTAACAATCATATTTTAGCATGGAATGACTATGCCAGGATCATCTACCGAAAACTCTCCATGCTTTGAAATAATTATGGTACTTACGTACTGTTGGTAACCACATTTGTACATTTTATAACATTTCAAAATATCAACAAAGGCCTGAAACGTGCTATCTACTCCACGAATACCCAATTTTGGACAATTTGAAACGTCAAAAATCCACTGGTCCAATTTTACCTCCAACAATTTGAAGACTCTCGTGGCATAAATGATATTAAAATCGAAAATGATCAAAAGATAGTTGCTAGAAGTAATATACAAAGGTACACCAAGCTGGAGATGCAAACAAATAGAAATAGTGATATAAAAACATAGAGCCATGCTTGCGAAGATCCAATTCCAAAGAACGAAGTGGCTGACATTGGATTCTTTATTAAGAAATCTGTGTACTTTTTGATAAGTTAAGATAAGTTGGACATTGTTTTTAGATTGAACGATTTCGACCACAAAATTCATAGCAAAACCGAAACAATAGAAGAAACAGTCTCCATAGAACATGATGATCATCAAAGTGGAGTATTCGCTCCTGTCTCTGTCCATGTCGATAGCATAAGTGCTTAGTATGAATAAAAAAATGAATACAAACGTAACTATCATTGAAAGGAATTTGGAAATGATACTATTTGGAACAATGATTCCCTTTTTGATACGGTACTTTGGACAGAACATGAAATATTGCAACAGATTTAAAGGCAAAAGCATCGAATGCACGTCATTATCCACTGTATTTATCATAATTAATTCCAAAGGATATTTATTTTCGAAAAAGAGTTTTTCTTCTTTTTTGTTCGAAAAAGATGTCTTATAAAACACGGTGAAATAAGTAGCTTCGTCAGAAGTGTTAGAACAATCGATGGGTAATGTAACAACTAGTTCCTCATAGATAATTATAGTAGCCATATATACAATGTATTACTTCGATTAATAGACAATAAATGCAATTAACATGATTGTCTTTGTTATTTGGTTCTTTTGATTGAACTTTTAATTTCTAGCTTAATAGGTACATAATATAGTATTTATTTTAATGTGGAATAAAAATTATGATTCCACTTTCTGAAGAAATTTAGGTACTCAGATTTGGGAATAAAAAAATTGGAATAGTAATAGTTTATATGGAAAAGATTAAAAATATAGTGAATTACAGATGAATTTCAGCTGGCATGGTAATTAAAACGGCTGAGAAAATCATCAAAATCAATATATTAAAGACAAAATTACAAAAATGTGAACTGTAGCAACGCAACAGAGTAGTTTGTTATAAGATACATGAAATTGTATTGTAACGCAGCGTCTACGTCGAACAAGCCACAGGCCCGAATCTTTGTAAATGATGCTCGATGCAAACGTAAAACGTTTTTGCACAGCATTCTCTCGTCTTCTGCGAAAAAAATTGCCTGAATTAGCGACGCAAGAGGGTACTCCCAAACGGGGTAGAGCTACCATCATTATACACTTCCGTGATTTTACTATTACGCATGTTCCAGACGATTGAAGGCAGCATTCAAGATGTCTTCGGAAGGAGCTTGGAGTCCATCCGCGAATTTTGTTTCAATAAATTAGGATTAGCCGATTGCCTTCTAGACGTTAGAATGGAAAGGAACGCCGCAATCGAGGCGAAACGGAAGTTTCGGGAGGTTCCTGGTTGTCACCACTGCGAGGATCGCCCGAAGGATACGATGGAGCATACGGTATAGGACGGCCCGGCTTGGGCAGAGCACCGCCGTGTCCTCACGGAGGCGAAACGCGGCAACCTCTCGCGCCCGACTTTGGTCGAGGCCATGCTGCGGGGCAAGACGGAATAGGAAGCCGTCGCCTCCTTCTGCAAAGCAGTCATGCTAGCGATGGAGAAGGCGGGACGCATGAGAGGGGGACAGCGTCCACCTCACGACCCAGCCGCCATGGGAGACGACCACGCCATGGGACGTCGTGAGACGATTTCCAGTCACCGTAGGTGCGAGCATGCGGACTGTGAGTTATGGGTGACTCACCGTCTCATCATGGACCCGGGTCGACGGTGCGTCGTGTTCTATGGGTGTCTCAAAGAGCTGTCAGCAATCTGACGGGTCAAAGCCTACCGGGATCATGGGACTGTCTCATGAGGTAACCATGACCCTGGAACGTAAAGGATCACCTTGGATTTTAGTCAGTACAAGTCAGCCCTGGGTGGTAGGACTCATTTGATGAGTTTACCACAATAAAAAAAATAAAAATAAAGACGTCAGGTGTTAAGGAGGATTTGCTACACTATTTTTTTTTTTGGGATTTGGATTACTCTTAAATAAGAATAAAAAGCAACCAGAGCATGTGGTTTTCAAAATCTTCATGTTAGTATCTTGAACGCTTTGAACAGCTGCGTAGAATTTCTCTCATTGATGGACCAACATTGTTTGCAACGCAAAGTTCTTTATTAACCAAATGAAATGATGCGCCGATGCCCATGATGACCGATCCTGTAACAAAGTTAGCATTTGCTTTATCAATTTCAGAAACACTACATTGAGGATTTTCAAATAAGAATGTTCATCCGAGCTGTTGAGTTGGGTCGTCAAAGTAAAAGACTATTTACGGAGTACCGTTTGGGCCATCACTACTGGCAGTGCAACAATTGGCCTGTTGTTGGTCTTTCAATGTTACAATGCATTGATTTATTATCAAAACATAAAAAATTTAAGAGTGACACTCACCACGTTATTAATAATTATGCCAATTTTAAACATGTCAATCACATTTTTGATGTTAACTAGTGTGAAGATGAATGTTTTTATGATGTAATAAAGGATCTGAAAAATGACAAATATTAATAATTTTTTTTTTATATAAAACGAAACATCGATTACGTACAAATAATCACAAGAAAAGTTTCATAACCGTCATTGGATTTCTTGGTATAACGATAAAGTACTTACAAATGGTTGGACATTGTGTTTGAAAATATCATAACACTCGATTATTCCAACGTAGGCTTGAAACGCCATACTGTGATAACTTTCTTCATTCGTGTTTTCTATTTCCTGGGTCTTAAAATTTCTAATATTCCACAAGACGACTTCATTTTCAATAAAGCGAAGGACTCTTGTGACATAAATAACATTGAAATCAAAAATAATCAAAAATAAGCAGCATACATCGAAGAGAAAGGAGTATTCATCATTAAAGTGAAAAATGTTAACAAAATGACGTAAAGAGCCAGAATTACGAGTACAATAATCCAAGTCCAAATAATGGTTTCGTTGATACCGTGTTTAATGTTGACAACTCTGTGCACTTCTTGAAACTTGAGGACGAACTGAACGTTACTTTTGTTCCGGATGAGTTCAACAACGATATTGAGAATAAACCCAATACAATAGAAAATGCAGTTGTATGAAGAACTGCTATAAACAAAAGGAGTAAATCCGATGCTTCTATGGATAGTCAATGTCGTATAAATACAGTGAACGAAGAAAGTTATGTATACGAGTGTCGCAATCATCGAAACAATCTTTGAGGTGAGATTATTGGGAGTTATAATGCCATTTTTGATGCGATATTTGGGATAGAAAATTATATTTTGCATCAGACTTAAAGGGAAAAACATTGATTGCACATCTTTGTCCACTGTATCGTTTGAAATAATTTGCATAGTATTAGTTGTCCCGATACTTTGAATTTTCTTCATTCTTCATAAAGAACTTAGCGAAAGGAGTTGTAGAACATAAGTGATAGAATAATCGATGTTTCTTATCGATATTTAGTTCTGATATTAAATTCGACAAAAAACTTAAACACTATCATTAATATCTTTAATTCATCAAGTCTAACTAATTTAACCTCTTATAGTAACAGTAATCATTTCTAACTAATATTGTAAATGCGAAAGTTTGGATGAATGTATCAGTCAGTCACGTCTGAATGACATCATATCATCAAATCATCCTATGGGATGATTTTTAGTCTACTGTTAGTAATATAATGAGATCTGAGCAGGCAGATTACGATGATAATATTTTTTCTCTATCTTGAATATAATTCTGTGACGTTGTTAGTAAATAAAATACAGAATACCAGTATCAGTTTTTATAAACAGTAGGTACTCTATAAAATTATAACCACGTGGTTTTATAAATCCATCTTATAAAGAAAAACTATCTCAAACTCTTCAGTTTCTTCATTAGAATTTTCATCAAATCAAATCAGTGGCGTTATCTTCATACAAGCCCAGAAGCCCGGCATGCCTTGCTAAAATACTCGATAGAGAATCAATATCAAACCCGAACTATTTAAAAGTTCGCGCGCTTAATTCTTATCAAAATAACACAAAGCATCTACCTATGCAACACTACTACGCATCGCGATTGGTCGAATGGTCGCGCGCAGAGTTTCGCATTTGCAGCATTTACATAAATATAGCTATCACGCTTACACTATTAAGTTTTGTTTTGTACTTATATTTTATATTGTGTGTACATCAATGATCAAATAAACCCAAACCAAGCCCGCACTGAAGAAACAGAAGCGCTCGGCTGCGTCCAAGGATGCGATGAGGAAGGCAACCGTAAGGGATGCGCCACAACAGGCTGCGTTCCGCGCGATCCCAACCTCATCTGCGTCCACGGATGCGCCTGCGCCTTCCAACATAACCCTGACTGAAAGGCCAAGGACAGCACTCGCTCATGGCGACTCGAGGAGTACTGCAAAAGTAGATGCGCCCAAAACACGGGCTGCGTCAACGGCTGCGGTCTCTGAGAGGGACCTGACGACTTTGCCCAAAGCCCCGCCGGCAGAGGAAACTAACAACCAACCCGAAACAACCACCGAGAAGAAGACATCCCTCAAGGCAGTGTCGGCTACGGATGAGATGCCAAAGGACGAGGCTGCCACCGGCGCTAAGCGCAAGCGTAGCGCGAGGCCAAGAGGGAAAAAAACCAAAGCAACCGGGAAAGAACAACAGGACAGGCCGCAGAAGCGCTCGCGTCCCGAAGATACCGTCACACCAACCGGGGTTAGCAAAAAGAGCAAGCCTGCTCGCTCCCGTATGGCTGACGGAACTTTGGTGAGCTACGCTGAAGCGGCTGCGTCCTTCAGAAGCAACGAGCTATGCGTTGCCGTCATGACCGAGCCCTTCTCGGAAATGACGCAGGAGCAAGCGGAGGGGATCCGGCTGGTAATAGAAAACCAGCTCCGGGCTCTGCTAAAAGCTCCTGAACCAACTGAAACAACCCAAAGTACCGCGATCCATTTTAGAGGCCGGGCCCATTTCGCTGAAGGCGTCCTTAAGACATGGTGTGAGGATGAATTCACAATGGCCTGGCTCAAAGATGTAGTAAACAACATATCATCCCCGTTACCGGGAACTAAGCTAACCGTTCGGCCTCAAGCCGACATACCTAAGAAGGTAATGTGCATGTTGTTGGTCCCCGAGAACAGCGAGGACACAACAGAGCTTCTAAGGATGCTGGCGAGGCAGAACCCAAACCTTAAAATAAACACCTGGACCCTGACACACGAAAGGGCTAGGCAGGAGCCCCCGGGTACCTGTCTATACTTCCGTGTGCCGGAGGCCATGGTTAAAACCATAAAGGACCAACAACGGCGAGTATACTACCTCATGGGCAGTATATACATCCGCTTCCTGGAGGAGGGTGGTACCAGGGAGAAGGACGCCGATCCAACATCAGGACCAACAATAGGAACAGCCACGAGCGCGCCTGAGAGGGGGCCTGCTTTGCCGCTTCCGGAGCGTTCCCTGTCGCCTGTTGCGACGGAGACTGTTGGGGAGGCGATGGAACTCGCGACCTCCATGGCAGCGCTGGAGGTTCTCTCAGCAGCGGGTTCAACGAGGGATCCACCCTCGTCCGGTTTGACTTCGGACGAGGAGTGCTTTCCGTCAGAGGAGAGAAGTGAGGGCGAGGACAGCAGCCTCTGCTCCTCTCCTTTGCGGGACTAAGATCCTACAAACCAATCTCCAGCACAGTCAATCTGCGACGGCTACCTTGCGCAGAGTGTTGGAAAACCAACATGAAAAGACCATCGCCCTCATCCAAGAGCCGTGGATAAGGGGCGGCAGAATATGCGGTTTGAGCAGCATCGGGGGTAAGTTACTGCTAGACACCTCCGCCAATAACCCGCGCACCTGCATATTTATTCCAAAACATGTACCTAACCTGTTAATTAATGAATTCTGTTCAAGGGACCTGACAGCAGTCAGACTTTTTAGAACGGAACAGAAACTCCCGGACATTGTACTAGCCTCGGCATACCTGCCAGGCGACGAGGACGTGCCTCTGCCAGAGCTCGTCTCGCTGGTTGAGTACTGTGGAAAGGAGAAACTGGAACTTATCATCGCGACGGACTCCAACGCGCATCACACGCTCTGGGGTAATGTCAAAACCAACACCCGAGGTGAGGAAATGCTTGATTTCATTCTTAGTAACAATCTTGTTTTACTCAATAAGGGCTCCGAACCTACCTTCATAAACGCAAGATCACAAACAATTATAGACTTAACTGTAGCAACTATAGGCATTTCAAACTCCATACAGGACTGGCATGTGTCCACTGAGCTATCATGCTCTGACCATAGATGGATTCGATATACCATTAACTTCAACCTAACCAAACCACAACCAAGAAGGGTTCCTCGTAATACAGACCAAGCCAGGTTCACTAAACTCGTCGAGGCTGAACTAGGCAGGTTACCCGCCCTTCCGGCTAAAATACCAGTAACCAATTTAGACGAACATGTAAACAAAATCACATCCATCCTTCTATCTAGCTATGAACAGTCTTGTCCCCTCACGGTACCTAGGCAGGGAGCTCGACATTCCTGGTGGAGTCCAGAACTGGAAAGACACCGACACAAGCTGAGAAGACTGTTCAACAGAGCTAGGAACACACGATCGCCAGTAGACTGGGACCGCTATACAACAGCTCGTAAAACATATAAAAAACTAATACGCCTCAGAGGGAAGAACAGCTGGAGGCGGTTCTGTACTAACATTGAAAGTAACAACCAGGCAATGAGGGTCAAAACCTGTCTTGCTCAAGAGACAGACCACTCAATAGGATGCCTGAAAAAGCCAGATAACACATACACAACAAATGATGCTGAGACAAGCGAACTACTTCTAACCACCCACTTCCCAGGATGCCAGATTGCCACCCAGCAGAGCTGGGATTCACACAGAGAGAGGGCTGCGAATGAAATGGATTGGGAGGTGGCGTTAGAGGTAATCGACAAAGACAAAGTAACGTGGGCAATTAACACCTTCCTACCTTTCAAGGCAGCAGGACTAGACGGTATTTTCCCGGCTCTGCTCAGGTGGAGCCAAGGTTTACTGGCTGACTACCTTGCAAAGGTTTTCAGAGCCTGCCTGGCCCACCGCTACATCCCCTTGAAATGGCGGGAAGTAAAAATAATCTTCATACCGAAACCAGGTAGGGGCGACTACACCCAACCCAAATCCTTCAGACCTATAAGCCTCTCCTCATTCCTCTTGAAGACTCTGGAGAGGCTGGGAGATAGGAAGATTAGGACCCAAATTTCGGTACAACGACCCCTACATCCTAATCAACACGCCTACTGTGCAGGCAAATCAACAGAATCAGCACTCCATAGCGTGGTCTCACGCATAGGAAATGCTCTTAAAGACAAAAACCCAACCCTAGGTGCTTTCATTGATATAGAAGGTGCTTTTGACAAAACCAACTTCGTCAGCATCAAACAGGCACTTGCCACACACGGTGTTGCGCGAACACTCGTAGAATGGATAAACAACATGTTAAAATACCGTGCTATTCAATTTACCGTGAACACCACCACACGAGGTATCGTGAGTAGGGGCTGCCCACAGGGTGGGGTGCTGTCACCACTGCTGTGGAACTTAGTGGTAAATGAGCTCATTGCAGAGCTCAACGCCAGCGGCCTGTACTCGGTGGGATACGCGGACGATATAGCAATTCTAATCTCGGGGAAATTTGAGGGCGTCTTATGCGATCTCATGAGAAAGGCCTTCAAAATAATCGAGTGTTGGTGCACGAAGCACGAACTATCGGTTAACCCCTTAAAAACGGAAATAATAATGTTCACTAACAAGAGAAGTCTTGGACCTCATAGGCTTCCAAAACTCTTAAACACGGAACTAACGCTCAAGGACGAAGTCAAGTACTTGGGGGTGATCCTGGATAGCAAACTGCTCTGGAACAAGCATCTTGACTACAAACTTAATAAAAGCACAATTACACTATATCAATGCAAAAAAATGATAGGAAAAACATGGGGGCTCTCTCCAAGGATTACTCTGTGGATCTACAAAACGCTGATCAGGCCAATGTTGGCTTATGGTGCTCTAGTCTGGTGGACGAGAACTGAACTCTCGACCACCATTACCAAACTACAACGCTTCCAACGACTGGCCTGCTCGGCTACCACTGGCTGCATGCGAACCACCCCAACAGCAGCCATGGAGATAGCCCTTCAATTAACTCCCCTTGACCTGTACATACAGCAGGAGGCAGCGTTGGCTGCCATTAGGCTAATGCATCTGGGCATATGGGGCAAAAACCTTACCAGTCCACACGCTAAAATCCTGGACCGGGCGATTGAGTACCAGCCTCTCATCGCTGCCCCGTGTGATAGAATACCCAACCAACCGATGTTCAACAAAAACTATACCATACAAACAGTTCAGGAGGAAAGGGACCAGTCAGGAGCCAATGAAGTGCGTATCTACACAGACGGCTCAAAAACACAAAACGGTTCAGGTGCTGGCATACACTCCCTTGATCTCAATATTAACATACACATACCACTAGGCACACACAGTTCGATCTTTCAATGTGAATGTGTTGCTCTAACACAAGCCGCAACAGCAGTAAAGCGCTTAGGCATCCGGGACTACGGCATTAAATTCGTATCTGACAGTCTATCTGTGCTCAAAGCTTTAGAAAACAAACAAACTAACAATAAATTAATTCTCGAGTGCCACCAAGCTCTGGAGAGTTTGTCGATGTTCAATCGGATTACTCTCCAGTGGATCAAAGGACACAGCGGATCTTTGGGTAATGATGCAGCAGATGAACTTGCGAAGAGAGGCTCTGATATGAAGGTGCTAGGCCCATACCCTCTTCTCCCACTGCCTTTCTCACAATTTCGTGCGTGGATTCGCCAAAGATCGACGGAACTCCATAACAACAGATGGTCACGGGCAACAGACTGTAGACAGTCGAAATTGGCTCTGCCGATGGTACACCCGCGATTAACAAAAAAACTCCTCGGCATGAGCAGGAATAACCTTAGAATAATTATAGGAACAATTACGGGCCATAACACACTCAATAAACATCTCTTTAACATAGGTGCCACAGACAGTCCCCTTTGCAGGGGATGCCTTGACGCCGAGGAATCAGCCGCCCACGTTATCCTGGAATGCGTGGCCGTGGCCTCTCAACGTGAAGAAATCCTCGGAACAGTGAGGTCGCTCCGCGAAGCCTGTGAAGCTCCCAGGAGGCTTCTGTGCTTCTGGGCGGAGCTAGGCTGGCTCTGTTAGCCAGAATTCCCACGCACAACGGACCAAATGGGAGTCTAAGTGCGGAAAAGGGAGTCCCATCATCATCTCGCTCAGACATTTTTTATAAACGAAAAACAATAAAAAAATACTTCTCACAATAAAAATATCGGTGAGAGAAGTAACCACAGTAGTTACAGTAATTTACTGTGACATCTATCAAATCAGTGACTCATGGTACCGATTTGTATGCAAAACGCTACGTAAACTAAACTCTCTACGGTAAACTGAAACGAATGTGTTAAAGTAAATTTTAGCCTTCAACTCATGGTACGGATTTTAGTTCCGCTACTCCCCAATAGAGGCGCTGTACAGATTCTCATACAAATTGTTTTACGTTTACTGTAACGTTAACGTAAAAAAAACTCATGGTAGAGGTATAAGCAATAACATAGTAACTCACTTTTTGGCGATTTTGAGTTACAAACAACATAGTCTTACTCTACAAAAAATGTAGAATTTTTGTACTCATTCTAGTAGCTGTAGTCCTTTAATTTTTTTTTATATAAAATTTTTGTAAGTGAGTGTCCACTGAAGTCCATGAAAGGGTAAATTTAATAACGTGTGTTTATTTTCGTATCGCTCTGTATCTTAAGATTCGAAGATGTAAAAATATACATAATAGCTGTTGTGTTTGGTCTCCTGAGTATTTCTATGGAAACTAATGGAAAGATGTAATGAGATGTATCGTGCTATAATGTACATCTTTACATTATTTAATTTTATAGCTGCTGTGTGTGAAGCCCTTTAATCTTTGGGCCATCTTCTCTCATATAGCATTATTTTACTTGAAATAGTTTTTTTTTTACGTCATACGTCTTACGGCTGATAATGCTGATATGATGATGATGATGATGATGAGTACTTACATTTTTTTCGCAGAAGACGAGAAAATTCTGTGCAAGAGATTGCTGCGCTTGCATCGAACATCATTCAGCAAGGTATGTGCGTGTGGTTTGTTCTACGTAGACGCAAAATTGCAATTTAGTCTAATGTTTCTTATAACTGACTATATTGTTGCGTTGCTGCAGTTCACGTTTTTGTAATGTATTAGTACCGATATTAATATAGGGTGACTGGCAATTAGTTTTGCGATACTTAAACACGTGATTGTGCATATGATAACAGACAATTTTATTATGGGAGCAAAGCCGAAATCGTGAAAAGCAAAAAAGCTGTTCAATACATTTATGTTTGTCTAATGTTCACGATTTCGGCTTTGCTCCCATACTGAAAATTGTTTGTTATCATGAGGACAATCACGTGTTTAAGTATCGTACGCTTATTGCCAGTCACCCTATATTATTATTTATCATCCAGGCATAGCTATTTGTAGAGTACGGACATATCAGTTTTAATTAAATGTTTTAAGAAAATACAAAAACTTTTTTTCTTGAACTATTTTTATCGTCCAACTAAAGGAACTCGAGCAGTATTTTTTTATCCATGATGTTTATTGTTTTATCATTACATGGAGAATATGGCGGCCGTGCAATGACCTCGTGTCACCCGTCCTTATCCTGTCTGACTGTAGTGCAAACCTATAAGAAACTAGCTGGCTGACTGACTGATCAAACAACGCACGGCTAAAGCCGCTAGGTCTAGAAGCTTGCAATTTTGGACAAAAGTTCTTTAAACGACGTAAGTGTGTTCTCAGAGCATAATTTGCGAAATTCATCCGTCATCATCATCATCAGCCTATAATGTTCCCACTGCTGGGACACAGGCCTCCTCTCTGTGAGACGGAGTGGGTCATAATCCACCACACCGGCCCATTGCGGGTTGGTGGACCAAAAATGTCTTCGAATTCAATAATTCGAAGACATTTTTGGTCGAAACGGTGAAGGAAAACATCGTGAGGAAGCTGGCATGTCTTAGAACCAATGTTCTAAGACATGCCAGCTTCCTCACGATGTTTTCCTTCACCGTTTTGAGAGCACTGATGATGAAATAAATTACACAAAGTAATGCGCCTGGCTTGGTTCGAACTTCGAACTCACGACCTACAATTCGTAAGTCGGGACCGATACCACTTTGCCATCACTGCTCTATCCATCCATTTCATCCGTTTTTACGTTCCGGATTCAGAGATATTCGCTGAAATATAAGTCGAAAAATGAACCGTGGAAAAACATTTTTTTTTGGTATTTTTCACCTTTTAGGTAACTATGCATATTTTATTAAGACTTACAAAGATCAAGCAAGCCAAGAATCAAACCCGATGATTTTGGAAAAAAAAAGCTAACCCAGATTTGATTTGAACAAAGATTAAGGATCAAATTCTGGGAAGCAATCATTATATACGGCAATCAATCTACGCCCAGTTGAAAAATTCACCCTGTATAAAGATTTTTATGCGTGTAGGGTGTGTGTAGGGTTGCCAGATCGATTCTTCCTGTTATCGGGATTAATAGCCGATTTTTCGGGATTTTAGGGCTTTGGTCGGGAGAAATAAAAAAAATATCAAATAATCGTTGATTTTTGCAAGTCAGTAGGTTTTGTATCAGCTGATCGCGAATTTGTCACAAAAAAAAAAACAGATTTTAACAGTAGTAAGAGGTAAGTAGTAGTAGTAATTAAAAGTAACTACAAAGTCAGCTAACGCGATGACCAACTTTTTATTACTACTGCGTAGAAAACCTTTGTAATTTATAGCGTTCCACGCGCCGGTCCAAATTGCAGTCCAAACTCTTGAAATCACATTCACACGCACAGTTCGGAACGTTTGTCTAGATATGAAAGGTTCGTCCGCAGTCCAAACCGTGAATGCATTTTTAATCGTATTTAGCACAACAGTTTGATCCTCAGTCCAAAATGTACAGATCTAGCCGCGGTTTGGAACGCAGTCCAAGATGCGCGGTCCGGCCGGCTCGACTCGAATCAGACGGAGTGCATTGCAATGTTTTTTCGCTCTGCGCCAAGTGCCCAAGTGTTTTGCAAGTTTCGTTTGTCGAAAATGTGAACTTAAAATTTTCGAACTTGTTTGTCGGGAGATTATTTTGCTTTGTCGGGAGTCGGGAGGACATACAAAAAGTCGGGAGAATCCCGCCAAATCCCGACCGTCTGGCAACCCTAGGTGTGTGAGACATGTCGCATGTCTTACCTAACAATGAGAAGGTATACAAACGGATTGAATTAACAACACAAAAAATTAAAGGAAAGGGTAATCTTTATCTTTATCTTTACATATAATAAAATCGTAGAGATGTCATTCCTGTACATTGAATATTTTTTTCTTTTTGTATTTTTTTCGAGATAAGGGATCGATTCTGGGGTGCTATGACAGGAAACCTCCACGCGCGCCCGTGGACTGGAGTTCCCTCTCGGATACGTCCGGGGGGAAGACCAGTTTTTCGGGCCGGTGCACCCTGGGATGCGGGCAAAAACTCTTCCTTAGGCACTGTGTGCCTAAGTGGTCTCTTTGCCCGTATGCGAATAGCCTGTCGTGTGGATGCTCCAACGCGTGTCCCTCTGATCAGCAGAGGGTACAGCGGCGGAGCGGGCTTGCGGACGGTGAGTGATGGGTAGCTCACCGTCCGACCAAGGACCAAGCCCGGGTCGGTGGCGCGTCGTGTTTCGCGCCAAATGCCTGCTGGGGTCGCGGGTTTTTTCTTAACCCAGGTTACCGTGGCCCCGGAACGTAAAGGGCATGGGAAGGAACACGGGTGGATTTTAGTCAGTAAGAGTCTGACAGTCCCTTCCGCCCCACCCAGAGCGGGAGGACTCATTTGATGATTTTACCACCTAAAAAAAAAAAAAAAAAAAAAAAAAAAAAAAAAAAAAAAAAAAAAGGGATCGATTCTGATGCCGGATCAACTTTTATTTTTTTTCGAAATTTTTTATGTTTTTTTTTATTTGATCTATCTCCGAAACTACTGTAAAGTTGTCGATCAAATTTTCCTCAAATATTCCTAATAATATGCTTCTGTTAATATGCTAAGTATTATTACGCTATTTTTCCTGGGAGATAAGCAATTTTGAATTTTGTTGTTTTTAGATGTTTGTTGATAGTTGGAAGCTAAACCACTGGATATTATTTAGTCAATTTTTCCTCAAATATTCCTTAAACTGCTCTTCAATTAATAGGATATGTATAATTACGCTATTCCCCTTGGGGGATCAGCAATTTTATAATATGTTGATTTTCAGTCATTGTTGACATTTGTACAAGAACCGCTATTTGAAATTCACTGTCGGCGTACTAGCCAGTCCGGTCGGTAACCTGCTTGACTTTCGTGCAAGGGGTCTCTGGATCAAATCTCACAGTTTTTTTTTTCTCTTTTTGAGTTTTTTTTTATTTGTCCTGAGAGTTTTAAATAATTTAAAAAAATGTGCATACTTTTGTTTCAATATTATTCGCGATTTTAAATAATTACTATTTTTTTTCAACACTTCTCTAGGATATAAATCTACACCGATTTAAATTGTAGGTAGTAAGTTGGATATTTTTTTAAATTGTAATTGTTTCGAGGTGTGGAATTTTGTTTCGAGGTGTGGAATTTTAAAGATTAGAAAAAAATCAGGGTTTCTATAATTTGTGTTTATTTATGTTTTGAATTGGTGCTCAAACCAGTGCATAGATTCTGTTTTAAACGACGACATGTTGTACTCATCGAGTCAGATAATTAGTTATTTTTTAGGTATCACGCGGTATGCTTATCACGCGGTATGCTAAAGGGAGAAGAGCAATGCTATCGTACTTACGTTCAATTTGCAGCGATACTGTAAATCGACCAAAAAATGATAGTCTAATGTTAAAGATAAACACGGTTCTTTGAAATTAATGTCGCTCAAATAAGGACGTTTCCTATGCAAACTATGTACCTAGATATAACATTATTGATCTAAACTTATAATAAAAATGCAAGTATGTTCGTTTTTTACCTTTTCACGCATTACTACCTACTGAATCGATCGTCCCAAAATTTAGCATATACGTTGTCAGGAGTATAGACACGGATATAAGGTATCTTACATCCCGAATAACAGAAGAGAGCTGTTTCCGAGAAAACAATTACGTTCATATTCCAGATGGCGCCACACGATCCGTATTGCGCTTTCTCGAGAAGTCGCTTTCTCTGTCCCTATGTCCCTATGTCCCTTTGTATGCTTAAATCTTTGAAAATACGCAACGGATTGTGATGCGGTTTTTTTTAACAGATAGAGTGATTCAAGAGGAAGGTTTATATGTATAATAACATCCATTAAATAGTGGAGAAGTACTGTTATTTTTGAGGTTTCTAATGTGATGTCGTAAATAATTACATTTTTTCCGCTTACATTGCAAACGCAGGCTGAACCCTACCAGTTTTATCAAAATAATGTACTAAGTATTGTACATATTGAAAAGGTCTACAGAAAAGTCCGTGATGGTATATGTCTATCTCTTATGGATAACCCACAATAACTTTTTTTTGTCATTTACTTTTTACGACAAATAATGGCTAATTTTCGAAGCGATTTTAACCAATACAGCATTAATCCTTAACCAATTAAATACCTTGAATACATTGTTCATTTAATATAGATATATATATGACCCTTTACACCGTATGATTTAAGTGAATATTTTCGAAGATATTACAGATTTAAAAATTGCGGGACGTAGCGTTTGCGGCGGTACCGGCCGGCCGCCCGGTGCGGCAAGAGCGACTTTGTTATAAACTATGTAGTGATTCTGTAATATGTTGTAAAAATGAAATAAATAGTTAAAAATGTCAAAAGTAAATAAGTAAAAATGTAGTGTATGAATTTAGATATTCCAAAGATAGCAGGAAATCTTCATGGTGTGGTGGGGGATTGTTTTACTCCAAATTTAACGCGTGCGGGCCACGGGCAGTAATGAATAAATCAAAACTACTGGATCGATTTTAATCACGTAGGCTATACCTATATTTTATACCCGTGTGAAGCCGAAGCGAGCCGCTATGTTTTTATATACAACGTTCACAGTTTTTCTGTAGTGTATTTAGTATCAGCATTGCACCCGTGCGAAGCTGGGGCGGGTCGCTAGTAGTTCATATAGTGGAAAACTCTATTCTATTACTCAAGTAATAAACAGAGTAGATAATTAATAAAAAAGACGAAATTAAAATATAAAATAAATATCGCAATCCTATTATGATGTTGCTAAAGTGGTGCTTTTAAGATCCCCTTACTTATCTAATTACAAGCATTAATTTAACTCTCAATAGCTCAGATCAAAGAAATAGGCAGATAGAGCGCTCAGAACACGCGAGTGGTTCCACCAAAGTTAATACAAAATCAAAATCGAATCACTGTACCAAGCTACACGTCGTACCAAGCTGCGTGTCATTGTTGTTTTTTGCCAAAATATGCCGTCACGTGACCATTGTAAAAAAAAACAAAGAAAACATTATGGAATGTAATTCGATTTGATTTTGTATTAACTTTGGTGGAACCACTCGCGTGTTCTGAGCGTTCTATCTGCCTATTTCTTTGATCTGAGCTCAATAGGGTATTTTACTGTATAAGAAAAAAAATCTTTTAATGTATAAATACGATAGTTTAGGCAAGAAGAAGTCGGAAAATGTTAGTTTCAGTACATAAAATGATGAAATTAATTTTAAAATCCATTTCAAAGTTTTCACTTTTTTAATCTGTCCTTTTAATAAGCGAAACGGTAGCCGCCATGTTATTGCGTCATGTTGCAGTAAACAATATTTTGTCAATGCTAATAACATAATAACGTTATTTAGCATTGATGCTATTGTATTTTATTCTTCATTATTTAATCATTACGGCTATCATGGAAGACGGATTCGTTAAAGGAGACATCACAAACCTAGTTACCAAGAATAAATTCTCTAATGGTCGGAAAAGCCGAGTTACGGAATGTTAAAACAACGATGTAAGTACTGTTCTCTTCAAATAAATACAAAAAAAAAACCTATCTAATTGTATTATAGAGGTGCTTAAAAAGGTGATTGTTTGTTTTCAGGTCTAAAAGAGAATCTTATGGCGACGACGCCGTAGGTTATGTTCAAGTGAAACGCCAAGAAAATGTTCGTGTTGTGAAATGTACAATGTGCCCAGAACACGAAGTGCCATCAAGAACATATGCAGCTACAATAATAGTGGATGAACAAGAAGGATTGGTGACAAGTTAGTGTTAAATGCCATGATTGTCCAGCATCTGAAGGTGGTTGTAAACATGGAGTAACATTTTTTGATGTGGTTCCATCGTCACAGTGAAGAGCCCTCCTGCACGTCTGTGGAATGTTATGAAAAAGGGCCAATCTCGCCAAAGTTGGGATATCAGTAAAAATATTGAATACCTACAATAGAAAATGATAACCGGAAACCTAAAGAATTGGAACCAGCGCGCTGATGAGTGAATTAGTGTCAGAATGCAAGAAGTGAAAAATAACATCATGCCAGTTCATAAAGCATGAACCTGATTTTATTGATATAGGATATATTCTGTCTTTGCATAAAGTTATGATTAAATTAATATGGTGATGAAAACTATGAAAGATTTTTAAATGCTAGTACATCACCGCAGCTTAGTAACGTTAATATCAGACATGCAGATCAACATGCTTAAAATCAACAAAACAGTGGCTTATGGCATGATCTTAGATATGGAAGGATTACAGCTTCAAAATGTTATGAAGGTAGCTGCTGTAAAACTACTGATGGAACTTTAGTAGCTGTCATTCTTGGTGCAAGGACTCCAAAAAACCATCTGGGGCCGAAAGTTGGAAGCCAATGTGAGAAAGTTTGTTGAAAAAATGTTAAGGATAAAAATCCATGAACCAAAATGTGGTTTACATTTTTATTTATCTAAGGATTTTCCTATGGTAGCTGCGACACCAGATGGAATAAGTGGAAGAACCACTTTTGAAATTAAGTGTCCTACTAGCGAAGAAACCTCAAAAATTATATAGGTAAAGACGGCACAGTAACAAAAAAATATTATGCACAAATACTATGCAGATGTGTTATGCTCAGGCAGAAGAAAGTTATTTTTGTGTTGCCAATAGTGATTTTGAGAAGAGTATTATGTTAGAAAGTATAGCATCATTCCGGAAAGAACATAATTATTTTACTTGTTTCGTACAAAACTGTTAAGTAAATAAATTACTTATAATATTCTGATAAAGCCTTTTTATATTTTATTACTTTCTATCTAATTAAAGATAGTTATATCCCATTGTTGCTTGCCACATGTGAGGAAAGGAAATAAATTAAAAAAAAATCAAAACAATAGTTACAAAATCAGTATTGTGTTCAGTAATACCCAATAAGTGTTCTTTCACATTTGATTGGCTTTCTATGTGGTATAACAGTGAGAGACTGTATTTTCAATGGGGGTATTAACAATAAAGAAAAGAAACATTATTATTCTATTATGTATTTATTTAAACCATGTTGTAATCTAATCAAATCACATGCTGCTTATATGCATTAATTTAACATTCCAATCAAATTGGAATTTATAAAAGAACATAGGTAGTTTTAAAATGCCAAATTCTCCGAGTCTTCAAATAACTCTCTCCACATTGTATTCTAAGACTGGCAATTTGTTTTGTTTGTTTACTTCTGCCTTCGATAATTTCATTCAAGTACCATCCACTGCTATTGGTGAATCTGTAATAACAAAACAATGATAAGCATTAAACAAAAAAAAAGAAAACGGAATGTTGTGAGTTTAACAAAAAGAGGCCTCGGTGATTGGCAGATTTGTTATCATGATATAATTAATGTAAGATTACCTTCAATGCAAGATGATGATGCCTTGGGATTGTAATTATCTGTAGGATCTTCTTTCTCTTCTGTTTTTGACTTTTTCGCTTTTTATTTGCAATAAAACGAGATTCATCAGAAGGTGATTCCTGGCAATCGAATATCGAAGACGGCTTCAATCGGTTTCTTTTTTTGATCGCATGAATAGTTTTCTATATCATTTTCCAACTGAAACAAAGTATAAATACATATAAGCAACTGAATAACCTCAATGTTTCAAAAATAAAATACTCTTCTGTTTTACAGTGACAACTTATTATAGATAAGTAATATGTAAGGGTAAGTTACTAGGTACTTACATCGAAGTGATATTCACAAAAATGCAAACGAGTTCGAGACAGTAACATTGGATCCCTTCTCGCAAGTTTTGTGCAACTTTCTCTCCAGTTTGCACTTGAATCTACAACTTGAAACTACAAAATAGTATTCTTGCATTATGGAACAGCACACCAATGATGAGGATATTATCACAGACTACTAAGAGATACTACGTATGATATTATCTCATTTTAAAATCAAAATTAAACTCTACTTGTAGCAAAACACTACATAAATTGACACCAGCGTTGCCAGTATGATTTCCCAAAAAGGTACGGTTGGCTTTCTGAAAAGGTACGGTTTTTAACTTCAAGGTACGGTTGGGTCAGGATACTTCTGCAAGAACTAGATCAGTTTTTTTTCTTCTTCGAGTTGACTGTCTGTGATCATAAGTTCGAAAACAAGCGATATGAAATCGAATATTCACAGGGACATGGTGAAGTAAAATTATTACCGATTGCCAATATTGAACAAATTCATTTGTAAATCAATTTATAGAATGAACTCGAAGAAAAAAAAACTGATCTAGTACTTGCAGAAGAATTCCGACCCGTACGGTTGCGCTAGAATTTTGAAAATGCTATAGTCAACTCATATTCTACAGAAAAAAAGAGGTGTTTCTCAAAAAAAAACTTGAGAGGTGTCAAGGGACACCCGGATGGAACGAAGTTACTGTATACACTCAACAAAAATAATCGTCGCGACTCCACTCCACTTCACTTCACTCCGCTCCGCTCCACTCCACTCCACTCTTTGAGCTCTAGCACCCTTTCGCAACGCGCGATAAGGAACTTCGTTCCAAAAAAAAAAATGATATTTAATGTTTAAGGAACTAAGAAAATTCCATTTATGTAATTTGTGCCCATATTTTAGTATCAAATGTGTCAGAAAGTTGAAAAAGTACGAGTCTCATTATTTTCTGTTAGTTTTATTAGTTGTTTTTTACCTTTGTAGCAAAAATAAATCACAATTATAGAAAAGGTACGAAAAAGGTACGGTCTAGCCAAGGTACGGTTGTAGTACGATTGTTGTATGACGAATAGTACGGAAAACCGTACTTTTTGGTACGGTCTGGCAACGCTGATTGACACTATTGACGGCCTGACAGCTGAACAGCTGTCACAGAGTACCAACTTTACACACGCACTCACAAAGTTTACTACGATACTGACGTCATCAAAATGGCGTGATGCGTTTGCCTCAACTTACGCGCGAAATTTGAAAATCATAATTTTAAATGTATTTTTATGGCACTTACGGGTTAAAGAAAAATTTTGTAATTTTTTTGGTAGTTTATTATGACCTAAATATTCGATTGAGACACTTTTTGAAAAAGGGTAAAATACCCTATTGTAACAAAACTACCGTATAGTTAGTAACAAGGCACATTAAATTGAAATGTAATGCAGCGTCCACGTAGAACAGTCCACAAGCACGTATCTTGCTGAATGATGCTCGATGTAAGCGGAGGACGTTCTTGCTTAGTTTTCTTGCATCGTCTGGGAAAACATAAAAAACTTAAAATCAATTTTTTTTTTTTTTTTAATTTTTTTATTAGGAATATATTTTATTAACTTCTTTAAATTTTTAAAAACTATAAATAAAAACTTACTAGCAATATGTACAGGAAAAATTAAAATAAATAAATAAAAGAGAAAGTTCATAGGGCGTCAAAAAATACGTCCACATCGCTGTCAACGGGAACAGTGCCCAGAACGCTGGCAGCATTGCCACGTTGTATGGCAATGCTAATTCGTTGACCTAGGAATAGGCCAGCCCTCTGGTCACCTGAAGAGTCGACTAAACGCCTGGCGATATCTTTAAAAACGTTGTGGGCACTCGGACCCCATGGCCCCAAGGTTTCAACCCCAAACGGCTCAAACACATAGCTACTAGCTAAGCCAATGTATTTGCGCCGCTTGGAGTTTTCAGCACCTGCAGCAGCAGCGCCAGCACAACACGCTGAACTAGGAAGATGGGATGGCGCAAGGGTGTCGACACATGTTGCATCCCACACCAAAGGCCTACCCAGCTTCCATGGCATTATGGTCATACCATCTGGTCTCTTCCCATCGTCGCGTGCCAAACCACTGGGTTCTAAGACGGATGGCACCCCGGCGGTGACAAGAGCACGACGGATTATGTCGTTTAAGCTAGCGTGTCGTGCCAATTTTTTAAATGACCCCGACATTAAAAATTTATGTGTTATCACGTGGTTGTATGTGTACACTATACCCACGCAAACACTCACGTGAGTTTAAATAAATTATATCATATCCATCAATGATAGTTGTTCGAATCTTGCACTAGATTAGGTAAAATTTTCAACCATAATCAGGATGAAATTTTATTAATGAGCAATATTTTAAACTCGGGCATTACCAATGATACAAATCGTATTACGGAACTCAAAAACATTATTAATGCCATGGACCTAAAAAAAAAGTCGGACGGAACTTCACTAAGAAGCAATTGAAGCACCCATAGTAAGTCAGTGCGCTTGTCCATACACGCCAGCACACACACATTCACACCATAGTAAGTCAGCCGTCGGCCATTACGCTTCGAACGACACTCGCGGTTTCATACGGTGCTAATTTGTCTAATAAAAATCAAAGTATGCCGTCATGTGTTGCAAAAAGTTGTCTAAACCATAGTAGTTCAGTTTAAAAAGCCAGGGGATCACTTTTCATAGTTAAACATGTCATTTTGAAGCTTATTTCTCGATTTTACGTCAATAAATTTTACAAACATCTCGAAATCAATCAGTGTTGCAACTATTTCAAGGTTCAAATTATTTTAAAATTGGGAGATTTATATTTTGTTACTATTTATCGTTATTGTATTCTTCTGTATTTTTACAAGTTTCCCCACGGCAAATGATGCATGGAAAAATGATTGTATAAAAAACAATAGTCATTATTAATCTGTTAAAAACAGGGAAAGAAAGTTGTACTGAATTTCATTCATCCTCTAGGGAGAGAATGTGATTTGAATTTCGAATACTTACCGATAGTGAACTACATCAGTCTGTCTTTACACCATTGAGTTTGTATGTAAAGCAATATACAACTTTTTGAAAAAGGAATACGCATTTTTATTATGCAGTTATGATTTAATAAAATTACGAAAACCAACGAGGCCGTATGATCTTGATGCCTTTGCTTTTCCGACCCGCGTTTTGTTTTCTTCAAATACATAAACGTTTAGTTTGTTTTAATTTATTTTTTTAAATAAGTTATTGTTAAATTTAAATGGTTAAATAATGCTTATCTCATATTATTATTATGTTAATTTTTTCGCAAGTGGTACGAAAAGTAGAGTATTTTCCTCGGTGATAAAGCTGTCTTAGTCTTGGGTGAACTTAAATCCCTCGCTCCACTCAAGACTCGTGTTAAATCCCTCGCTTCGCTCGTGATTTAAGTTTCTAACACCCTCGCTACGCTCGGGAGTAAGCCTCAAGTCCTTCGTTATGCTCGCGATTTAAATCGTCACCCGCGACAGAAGACACTGCTTTATCCCCTTGGTTAATAATCTACTATTTCATTACACCTATTCGAAAAGGACGACTTGGTTCGCCTTTAAGTGCGCCCAAAACTGGTGTTTTCTATGGGGAACTTTTAGCGGGCAGTAATGAGTTTTTAATCCTCTTTATAAATGCGCTACGCTCAGGATTCTACTGTAGAATCCCTCACTTCGCTCTGGATACAAAATAGCGCCCTCGCCGTAAAAATATTACTTTGTCATACAATCTACTATTATTTTAATCTTGTTTTAATTATTTTACCTTTATTTTAACAATAGGTATACGTCACAAAAACTTTTTTGGTCCATGATTAAAACTAAGTTCGAGGGGAGATCTTATTAAAATATTGTTTGAAAATGGGTATTTTTTTCCTTCATCTGGCAACCCTTTAGAAACCCACACATAGTAAAGCAGTCGCCATTTTGGTGCTTCACTTGTTTCTTAGTGAAGTTCCGTCCGGCTTTTTTTTTAGGTCCATGATTAATGCAAGTTAATGCATTATCTTCGCTTAACATTATGTTTGTTTACTTTTCGTTCCGCGCGCGATGTACTGCGCTATAAAATTTTGATACTTTTGGGCTTTATGTTTTTTTATCACTTTTAGTGTTTATTTACAATAATAAGTCTTTGCGATGTGACATAAATACTACATTTTTGAAGGTGTCTTTATTTGCATTAATAATATTTTTGATTTGCAATTTATTAAGCGTAATGCAATCAGCATCGTGGGTAGAGCCTTATATTAAAATATTGCCCATGATTTCGATTTCATCCTGAATAATATAATAATAACCAGAGCATGTTGTCTTCAACATAAGCCTGCAAGTATCTTGACCACTTTGAACAGCTGAGTAGAATTTTTCGCATTGGTATATCAACATGGATTGCAGAACAGTGTTCTTCATCACCCAAATAAATGTGATCCAAGTCGATAAAATTGTTCTGTCCTGTAATGGGATAAGTCTCAATTATACAAGTCCCTTAATATTACATCGTCATCAACCTATAAATGTTCCCACTGCTGGAAGACAGGCCTCCTCCTCTTCTATCCTCTCTGTGAGAGGGAGTGGGGCATAATCCACAACGCGGGCCATGTGAGGGTTAGTAGATGTCAATTATTTTCGATTTTTTGGTTCTAGGACGTGTCCGTTTCCTCACAATGTTTTCCTTCAGCATTGGTGATGAAATAAATTAAACAAAGGAATGTGTCTGCCTGAGTTCGAATACAGGACCCAACTTGTAAGTCGGGGCTGATATCACTGGGCCACCGAGAGCAGTCATCATCAGCCGGAAGACGTCCACTGCTGAACAGGCCTCCCCTTTAGACCGCCAAGCCGAACGACAATTCGCCACTTGCATCCATCGGCACTTCAAGTTGCAAATTTTATGAGCTATGTCCCATCCTATTTCCTTAATTTTAATATTCGACGTTTAAAAGTGCCTCTTCGATGGCCTATTTGAAATAAATTATTTGACTTTGACTTTGACTCTGGTTCTTCGCCGAATATCCGTGTTCCGGATTTTATCCCGCAAAGAAACTCCGAGCATAGCTCTTTCCGACTTTACCTAGTGCATTTGTGGTAACTTAACCAACCAGTGAATTTCCTCCGTGCCTATCATTATTTTGTACATCTTAGATTTGATTTTGGATCAGTCAGGAACTTAACCCATGGTTTCTGATTGGAATTCGACTTTTCGATTTCAAAAACAAGTGAAAATCAACCGTATCACTACGACTTATGACTTAAAACACGTCGTTATCTACGGGTTAGTGAAAAACAACGAACAGTGAAAAATACGATCGCCATGCAAGTCACGCAAGTCAATCGAATTGCATCATTATTTCATAGTAGGAAGGTTTATTTTGACTGTTGGAATCGGGCGAATCGAGTCGCATCGCCCTTTGTCCCAAAGTACCTTACTGAAATGTGTAAGTCATATAGGTAGTTGCGTTCCATCCAAAATGCTGACATTCAGTTGCAACCGGTTTTTACTGTGAGCCGATCCCTACATAGTTTGGAAAAGGCTGGGCAGATGAAAAATCGAATTGGCACGAAACAATATTTAACTTCATTGTCATTATTTCTTCTGTTTTTATATCTACGAGTATTTATTGGCTTTGGAGCAGTTTCCTTCTCTTCTTTGATACTTCTTTGTCAGCCATGAACTCTTTTATTATTATATTTTACTATTATTCTCTTTCATAGACCTTTTCCTTGTTCATATTAGGTATAATACTCACCGAATTATTAACGACAAAGCCAGATTTAAGTATTTCAATGATCATTTTAATATTTACAAGTGTATAGAAAAATAATTTTATAATAAAAAAAAGTATCTGAAACAAGACAAATTTCAACTTTTATTTTAGGTAAAAATTCTAAATCTATAAATAATTATGTCCGCCACATACTTACAGATTTTTGAATAATATCTTTATGAATGTTATAACACTCTAATATTTCAACATAACATTCGAACATTCCGGTATAATCATTGATTTCATGCATGTGTTCTCTTTTTTGCGAGTATAAATGGCGAATATTCCAAAGATCTACTTCACGTTCCAATAATCGTAATACTCGCATGACGTAAATAATATTAACATCGAAAATAATCAAAAAGTAGACACAATACACTGAAGGGAGAACACCTATCCTTATTTGAAAATAGGTGAAAACAATGACATACAGACTCAAAACCACAAGGAAAATACTCCAACTCCAAAAAGTAATACGATTGTAACTGGAATCATTGTTAAGATCAGTCGCTCTCGCTACGACGCCCGCGCCCCGCCGCCGGCACTCCGCTTGCCTACCTAAAGTATTTACGCGTGCACTGTTTACCTACATACGCGTGTAAATCGTGTTCTAATTTAATAAAAATAACTTTTGTGCAATTCATTAATACAAAATGGAGTGTGCTAAGTGCAGTAAAGTGTTATCCAAAAACGGATCGCACTTCCAGTGTCAAGCTTGCTATGGAACATTCCATAGAGGGTGTATAAAGGGACTTCTAGCAGATATTCGAGCAGGTATCAGTAGAACCTACTGTAATAATTGTGAAGTAGATCCCCAAACCGAGGACGAAGAACAAGGCGAAGTAAAAAAGGACTTCGAGAAAATTCTGAAGGACATCCAGAGAAAGGTCAGTGGAATACCTACATTAAAAAGTCAACTCGATTCCATAAGTACCAGTATGAGCATGCTTTCGGAGAAATATGATACACTTATTGTGGAACACGAGCAATCTAAGCAAAAAATAACAGAGCTCAAAAAGAACGTCACAAACATAAATAATAAGATTATATACCTAGAAAAATGTAACGTTGCGTTGGAACAGAAGGTTCAAGAATATGACCAAGCCTCGCGCAGAAACAACCTTGAGATTGTAGGCTTGGAACAGCTGCCGGGAGAGAACCTGCGCGAAGTGGTGACCAAAACTGGGCAGCTCATCAACGTCAGCAGCACGGAAATTGAGTGGGTCAGCCGTCGTCGTCTGCAGCGTGCCGATAGTGGCAAGCCAGCACCAATCCTGATTGGCTTCAAGCCCACCACCAACGGCGCCAACGAGCGCGACACATGGCTTGCGCAGCGGCGCAATATGAAGGAATTCACCAGCGACGTTGTCACCGGAGGTACCATGAAAAATAAGGTATTTATCAATGAGGACCTTACTAAATCTGCTAAGGAGCTGTTGTGGAATGCTAAAAAGCGACTTCATGGGCTATGGAAGTACGTTTGGGTCGCCAACGGAAAGATCCTGGTAAAGAAGAATGATGGTGATAAGTCAGTGTGGGTGAGAGATGAGAGTGATCTTGAAGAAATAATTAAAAAATGAACCTTCCGTCTTTATAAATAGTGTTTATTGTGCTTTATCTAACTATTCAAATTCGCGGCGTTATATGGTGTCGATGCTATAAGTGATAACTCATTCGAGGCGTCAATAGTGAACAGCATAGACAATTGGATAGCGACGTGGACTTGTACTCAAAATCTTAGTTTAATCCATATTAATATTCGTTCTTTAAAAAAACATTTCAATGAGCTCTTAATTACTTTAAATAGCCACCTAGATAAGTTAGATGTTATCGTTATTACTGAACCTAATATAGATTTTTCTTTAATAGATTTATTTAAGATAAAAGGTTATAATGTGCATAGTTTTACGCGAACCGGGCGTAGGGGAGGAGGGGTGCTTGTTTACGTGCGGGAGGAGATGGATGCGCGGGCGATCGCGTGGCCGGCAGCGGCGGCGCAACCGATCGCCACTGAGTGCGTTTCCATTACACTTCATTACTCAGGGGAACCTGTTCATGTTGTCGCATTGTATAGACCTCCTCGAATAAATAAACAGGAAAAAATCACTCAGTTCTTTGAGGAACTTAAAGTCATATTGAATAGTCTACCACAGAATTCCAAGGTTATATTGTGTGGCGACATGAACATCAATCTATTACAAAAACACGATAAAAACGTCATTACCTATGAAAATATCTTGGCCGAATTCGGATTCTCAAAATGTATTGATAAAGTTACACGTAGTGAAATTTTAGTTGATGTACTTGTGGAATCATGTATCGATCATATTTATGTCAGAGCACCTAGTCTAAAAATAAACTCCGCGGTAATCCAGCATAAAATATCTGATCATTACATGACATCAGTCGCGGTAAAATGGAAACGCACTTCGAATACTGTGGATGATGGCGGTCGGGGGCGCGGTCGCGGGGGGCGGTGCGACTGCGCTTGTGCTCTCGCCTCTACCTCCTCGCGCGTGTGTGTCTGTCCCGCTCACTCGCCCAACGTAGCCACGCAACGACGTTATATACTTGACAATCGTGCGGTTCGTGATAAGCTATTATCAGTTAATTTTGAAGAATTATTATTATATACATGCCCCATAAAATTGTACAATGCATTTAGAGATATATTTCAACAGATCTATCATAGTTGTTACGTATTAAAAGATATAAATATTTCAAACAGGGATAGCACACCCTGGATAACTAGAGAACTAAAAAATATGATCTCAGAGAGGGATAGACTGTTTATCTTATGGTGTAATGACCCTAAAAATATGGTAAAACGCTTAAATTACACAAAATATAGGAATAGATGTCAGAAATTAATATTTAAAACTAAAAATAATTATGATAGGCAATGTATACTAGACTGTAATAAAAATATTAAAAAGCTGTGGGAAAGAATTAATAACTTATTAGGAAATGAAAAACAATGTCTGGATAAATCAATAATAAAGAACATGGGAGTTAATGAACCTTTGAAAAACATTTGTAATAATTTTGCTCGTACATTTGCCGAAGAAATAGAGAACATCAAACATAATTGTAGTATTAAGCTGTTAGATAGATTCACCTACCTTGGAAAGATGGACAGAAGCATGAGATGGCAACCCGTAGACAGTAACTATGTCAAACGAATAATAACTCATATGGATAAAAACAAGTCACCGGGTAGCGATCTTGTGAGAATGTCCGATCTTAAAATGATGGTAAATTCAGTGAGCCCTGTGATCTCTAACCTAGTCAATCTGTGTGTAAAAAATGGTATGTTTCCTAGTACGTTAAAAGAAGCTATTGTGCGACCAATATATAAAAAAGGCGAACATAAAAATTATAGTAATTACAGGCCTATATCTATCTTATCCAGTGTAGACAAGATTATTGAGAAATGTATCATCAACCGTTTGAATAATTATCTGCAGAAAAATAATATAATAACTGATTGTCAACACGGCTTCCAGAAAGGTAAAAGTACAAATACTCTTCTAATAAGATTTACAAATGAAATTAATACATATTTAAGTGAGAAAAAGTTTGTAGTCGCAGTTTTCTTTGATTATAGAAAGGCCTTTGATACTCTTGAAACTGAGACCTTATTGAACGCCATGGAGGAGTGTGGAGTGGGAGAGCCGCTGAACAAATGGTTCCGCGACTATCTCACATCACGTTCCTATCGGGTTAGGGTAGGTGACGAGTATAGTGACGAGAGGAAGGTGGGGTGCGGGGTGCCGCAGGGCTCCGGATGTGGGCCTGTGTGCTACTTATTGCACGTTAACAGCTTGTGCAGCGTACTGCGCCACTGCTCGGCGTACATGTTCGCGGACGACCTGTGCGTGCTGCGCGCCGGCACCGACCTCGCGGACACTTGTCGACTCGTACAACAGGACGTAGACTCGGTGGTAAAGTGGTCTCATGATAATGGTATCGTACTCAATGGAGATAAAACTAAGCTGTTGATGATACATTCCCCATATATACATGTAACTAGAATATGCCCTCCCATCTTTACCCATAGCTATGAGTGTATGCATAACAATAATTCAAAATGTAAATGTAAACCAATAGAACAAGTAGAAAGTGTCACATATCTAGGAATGAAAGTAGATGAAAGTTTTTCATGGTCTTCACACATTGATTACATCTGTGATAAGCTACGAATATTGTTAAGTAAATTTTACCATTTAAGTTTTAAAGTTCCGTCCAGCACCTTAAAATGTTTATATATGTCTTTAGTAGACTCTATACTTAGTTACTGTCTCGATTGTTATGGTTTGACCTTTAAAAGTAATATACAGAAACTAGAAGCAATTCAAATTAGATTTTTAAAATTATTAGTAAACAAGAAAACCAAAAACAGTTGTAAAGGAGACTATTATAAGTTATTCAAAATCTGTAAAATTCTACCAGTTAGCCTTAAACATAAATACATCCTATTGGTCAATAGCCATGACAGTCGAGACAGTAACTCACTGGTTTATAGTGGGTATACAACCAGGTCGATGACAGCAGGTAAATATGATGTACCTAGGGTTTGCAACTACTATGGTGATAGAACATTAAGAAAACGCATTCCCTATCTACTAAATACTTTGCCTGCTGTCATCAGACAACAAGACAATAAACATAAATTTGCACGCCTGCTAAAGAGACATTTATTGGAAATGTTGGTATAATCTTATTGCTATAATCTTTAATGTGATTATTTTTATGGTATCAGAGACTCACTGATCTCACAGTTAAACTGCGTAAGCAGTTTTGTGGGGCAATGTAACTATTTTTTATGTACTTGAAGAAGAAATAAAGAGTTCATTCATTCATTCATTCATTCAAGGAATCTGTGCACGTTTTGAAACTTAAGGACGAATTGGACGTTACTTTTGGATCGTATGAGTTCATTCACGAAATTCGTAGCGAATCCGAAAGAATAGAAGACACAGTTGTAAAAAGGTATGTAATACAAAAAAGTAGCACGTTCAAGACTATCTTTGTTGATGGCTAAAGTATAGGTACAGTGAACGAAAGAAAATATGGCTATTAATGTAGAAATCATCGACACAAAGTTTGAAATGAGACTATTTGGAGATATAACATTATTTTTGATGCGATATTTAGGAGAGCAAATGATATTTTGCATCAGATTTAAAGGTAAGAGCATCGACTGCACATCTTTGTCCACCATGTTATTTGAAATAATATTCACAGAATATGTTTTTCCGATATATCGAAACGTTTTCATTTTTATCGACATTGAAAGAAACCATCCTACACCAAAAAATTATAGTCTAATCGATACCTAATGCGAGTTATACAAAAACAATGATGATTATGATAATGTTTAATAAATTAGTTTTATCAATACTTATCTCAAAGTTTGACGAAGAAAAAGAAAGTTAAACGAAATGTACGACCATTAACTAAATACTCGTAAATGGTTATGTACTCGTAGTACCAAGTTCATTAATCAATCACAAAACTTATAAACTCAAAATGTTGTAAAAAATAATAAAAGGTATGACGGGGCTCAAGAGAGCCAAAGCCTGCCGGGGTCGCGGAACTTATCTCATTACCGTGACCCCGGAACTTAAAGGGCATTTTTTGGACACTGTGGATTTTAGTCAGTACGAGTCTGACAGTGAGGTGGGAGGACTCATTAAAATTTGATGATTTTACCACGCTAAAAAAAAAACTACGATAGGTAGGTATCCATCTTTTATTGAAGACTAGCTGACCCGTGCCCACTTCGTTGGGCAGAAAATATTTTAACTTGTGATGAAATTATAAATGTGGTTCTGTTAGTACTTGTGCTAGATTCCCGAGCACGGGCCTGTGATGTTTATACTCTTTGGTTAGCGAGCCGCTGCGAGCGCTTGGCGCTAGACTTCCCATCCCTTGTTGCAGAAACATGAAGACGGAGTACTGCATGCGATGTTCTCCAGCTTTGGTTAGCAAGCCGCTGTGAACGCTCGGAGCTAGATTCTCCAGCGCGTGCTTGCGAAATATTTTCTCTATTCCTCGAGAGGCGCTGATCATTTTCAAGAGCAGACTCTTCCATACGGCGTACTCGATCTGCTCTTGTCTTTTTTTTTTGTTACGTGGCAAAATTATCAAGTGAGTCCTCCCACCCCGGGCAGGGCGGGAGGGACTGTCAGTCTTGTACGGACTAAAATCCACGGTGTCCTTCGGTAGCCCTTTGTGTGCCGGAGTCGCGGTGTACGTATGTCCCGCAGCCCCGGCAGGATCTGCTCTTGTCTGGGATGTCTGACGGGAATGTTGTGATTTCCTTTTTAGCATGATAAACAATCGCTGAAACTTTCAGTTTAAAACGTTGAAGTTGTGTAGCTTCGAACTCGAAGAATAAGAACGAAGTAGTACCTATTTGTGCTTAAAGAAACCGAGCAACCAAAACAATTTTAAAAACCAACACGTAATTTCATAACGCCTTCTCTAAGTAAATGGATAAAACGTCCGTACAAAGCATGTTTTAATGCGATTCGTGAATGGACGGCGCGGCGGCATTTTGCGATTTAGAAATTTTATGTTATCTTCGAAACTATTTAACCTATTCACATACTATTCGGAGCAAATCGTATCTCTATGATGTTCTTGTGATCATAATAATATTTTTTTCGATAAGGTTTAATATTTTGTTGTGTAAAAAATCGTCCAAAGGCAAGTACGTCGAAAATAACTTTTTTAACTCATAAAATCTACTATATCTGCTAAAACATAAAAGATAAAAATATGGTGTCGCGGACTTTATTGTAGAACTACTCAAAGCGGACATTTTTGCCGTAAATAGTTTTCAATTATATACACCTGTTAAGGCAGCGCATGCTATTAACTGTGTTGGAAGAGCAATTTTTTTCCGCCTGGCTAGACAAAAATTGAGATATTTCGGCTAATATGCATGATATCTTTATAATTGATAGCCTATAGTACTCACAGATAATGTAGCTTTCTACCAGTGAAACAATTTTTAAAATCGGTTCATTACTTCCGGAGATTACCCCCTACATACAAACTTACAAACAAATTTTACCTCTTTATAATATTAGTATAGATAAAATTACAAAAATGCGAACTGTAGCAACACAACAGTGTAGTTGGTGAGAAAACTCATCACGACCAATTGTAACGCAGCGTCCAAGTAGAACAGTCCACATACACGTATCTTGCTGAATGATGCTCGATATAAGCGCAGTACGTTCTTGCACAGATTTTTTTCGTGTTCTGCAAGAATTATAAAAGTCATAGGTATATTATTAAGCTTGATATTTTATTTTTATCGTTGCTTTTTGGGTATTATGAAACTATAGCAATCAAAGGACATTGACCAATCATGTTTGGACGTTGGACCAAGTGCTGATCAGAATGGGACCTAAGGATTAAATTACTACTACTTTTACACCAACATATTCGTCATCTTCCTGTCCTTATCTTATTTTACTTGTGGTCGGTGCAACATGTTTTCTTCTTCCGTTCTCCACTTTCAGACGTCAAAGCAACATTTACTCCTTTACATTCATATCACTCCTCATACAATCTATCCATCTCTTTTTTGGCCTTACTCTTCCTCTCCGTCCATCAACATTCGGCACCACTCCCGAGTTACATCATTATCATCGTTCCTTTATTTTGTTTTTTTTTTCATCATCTATCAACTCAAACAAATAAATAAAAATAAAACAATATAAACTGTATAAAAATGCATTGTTTGTTTCTCATTTATTTTTGACATAGCTTACGATAAGACCGTGAAACCACTCTCATCCTTTTTTTTTTCTTATTGTCCTCCCACCCAATACGGGACGGGAGGCGCTGTCAGACTTGTACTAACTAAAATCTACGGTGATACTTCAATAGCCTTTTATGTTTCAGGGTCACGGTTATCTGACGAGACAGTCCTGCGACCCAAGCAGGCTTTGGCTTATCACTTTTCTGACAGCTCTTTGTCTGACCCGTGCATGATACATGATTGGACGGCGAGTCACCCAAAATTTGCCATTCGCATGGCCATGACAAAATCTCTTTCATTAAAATAAACATTGCCGAGTTCTGTATCTGATAAGTCTGTAGTCTTAAAGTCGAAATTGTGTTGCTTATTACCGAGGTGCGCTGTTAGATGTTCCAAATAAAATGCTACTAGCAAGGCTCGCTCACTTTTTCACACAAATCCGTCCATCCTTGCCTTGATCTTCTTCTCTTTCTTTATTCATCTACGTGTATATAAATAGCTTGTAAGAACAATCGAATAAGAAATATCACCTGAGCAAGTTGACATCATGTTAATAGCGCAAGTATCTTGAGCGCTTTGGAGAGCTGAGTAAAATTTCTCACATTGCTGAATTAACATCGTTAACCACATCAAATCCTTTATCAACCAGCATAGAACAATGAGTGTTGTTGATATTGAGTCTCCCTGTAAATGTTTGTTCATTATTAGGGAGCTCAGCTATGAAGCGATGCGACATGTACGATATCGAGTCGATTGCCGATTTAAGTCACACGTATTTGCTAATGGTGCAATTCGACCGAAAACTACGAAAATCTGCCTTATTATTACGACATAAAGGCGCCGCAAACAAAAGACAAAATAAGTCGTAGGTGACGAGTAGTTGCCACTAGAATTTCGAACAGAGAATCATACGTATTGTCATTAGCACGTACATGCAATTCGATATCGAGCAGGTCTGTGAGCAATATCATCATAATTTCCTTCGGCCGAAGGTTTATGCGATATCGTCAATCGATGCAATTCTGTTTTACGTCGCCTAATGAGTAAGCTTCCAATCATAATGGAGAACAAATTTAATGTACTCACTATATTGCGATCACTTTTAGAAATTCCTATTTTAAACATTTCGATTGCCACTTCAGTGTAACTCAGAGAATAAATTACTATCTTTAGAATATGATATAGGATCTGAAAGAGAAAAAATAATTTTAAATAATAATATGATATTATTACAATATAATAATATTGTTTTATGTTACCGTTAGAAATGTGCCGACTATGACTGTCCGGATGGTTGACTTGGAAGAAGCACCAACTACTAGTATGGTAGTATGGTATTGACTATTATACTATTGCCGGTACATCTCTAATTATAATTTTAGTGAATGATAATTACTTACATAAGTAAGTAACAATCATATTTTAGCATGGAATGACTATGCCAGGATCATCTACCGAAAACTCTCCATGCTTTGAAATAATTATGGTACTTACGTACTGTTGGTAACCACATTTGTACATTTTATAACATTTCAAAATATCAACAAAGGCCTGAAACGTGCTATCTACTCAAAAATCCACTGGTCCAATTTTACGTCCAACAATTTGAAGACTCTCGTGGCATAAATGATATTAAAATCGAAAATGATCAAAAGATAGTTGCTAGAAGTAATATACAAAGGTACACCAAGCTGGAGATGCAAACAAATAGAAATAGTGATATAAAAACATAGAGCCATGCTTGCGAAGATCCAATTCCAAAGAACGAAGTGGCTGACATTGGATTCTTTATTAAGAAATCTGTGTACTTTTTGATAAGTTAAGATAAGTTGGACATTGTTTTTGGATTGAACGATTTCGACCACAAAATTCATAGCAAAACCGAAACAATAGAAGAAACAGTCTCCATAGAACATGATGATCATCAAAGTGGAGTATTCGCTCCTGTCTCTTTCCATGTCGATAGCATAAGTGCTTAGTATGAATAAAAAAATGAATACAAACGTAACTATCATTGAAAGGAAATTGGAAATGATACTATTTGGAACAATGATTCCCTTTTTGATACGGTACTTTGGACAGAACATGAAATATTGCATCAGATTTAAAGGCAAAAGCATCGAATGCACGTCATTATCCACTGTATTTATCATAATTAATTCCAAAGTATTTTCGAAAAAGAGTTCTTCTTTTTTGTTCGAAAAAGATGTCTTATAAAACACGGTGAAATAAGTAGCTTCGTCAGAAGTGTTAGAACAATCGATGGGTAATGTAACAACTAGTTCCTCATACATAATTATATTAGCCATATATACAATGTATTACTTCGATTAATAGACAATAAATGCAATTAACATGATTGTCTTTGTTATTTGGTTCTTTTGATTGAACTTTTAATTTCTAGCTTAATAGGTACATAATATATAGTATTTATTTTAATGTGGAATAAAAATTATGATTCCACTTTCTGAAGAAATTTAGGTACTCAGATTTGGGAATAAAAAATTGGAATAGTAATAGTTTATATGGAAAAGATTAAAAATATAGTAAATTACAGATGAATTTCAGCTGGCATGGTAATTAAAACGGCTGAGAAAATCATCAAAATCAATATATTAAAGACAAAATTACAAAAATGTGAACTGTAGCAACGCAACAGAGTAGTTTGTTATAAGATACATGAAATTGTATTGTAACGCAGCGTCTACGTCGAACAAGCCACAGACCCGAATCTTTGTAAATGATGCTCGATGCAAACGTAAAACGTTTTTGCACAGCATTCTCTCGTCTTCTGCGAAAAAAAATGCCTGAATTAGCGACGCAAGAGGGTACTCCCAAACGGGGTAGAGCTACCATCATTATACACTTCCGGGATTTTACTATTACGCATGTTCCAGACGATTGAAGGCAGCATTCAAGATGTCTTCGGAAGGATCTTGGAGTCCATCCGCGAATTTTGTTTCAATAAATTAGGATTAGCCGATTGCCTTCTAGCCGTTAGAATGGAAAGGAACGCCGCAATCGAGGCGAAACGGAAGTTTCGGGAGGTTCCTGGTTGTCACCACTGCGAGGATCGCCCGAAGGACACGATGGAGCATACGGTATAGGACGGCCCGGCTTGGGCAGAGCACCGCCGTGTCCTCACGGAGGCGAAACGCGGCAACCTCTCGCGCCCGACTTTGGTCGAGGCCATGCTGCGGGGCAAGACGGAATGGGAAGCCGTCGCCTCCTTCTGCAAAGCAGTCATGCTAGCGATGGAGAAGGCGGGACGCATGAGAGGGGGACAGCGTCCACCTCACGACCCAGCCGCCATGGGAGACGACCACGCCATGGGACGTCGTGAGACGATTTCCAGTCACCGTAGGTGCGAGCATGCGGACTGTGAGTTATGGGTGACTCACCGTCTCATCATGGACCCGGGTCGACGGTGCGTCGTGTTCTATGGGTGTCTCAAAGAGCTGTCAGCAATCTGACGGGTCACAGCCTACCGGGATCATGGGACTGTCTCATGAGGTAACCATGACCCTGGAACGTAAAGGATCACCTTGGATTTTAGTCAGTACAAGTCAGCCCTGGGTGGTAGGACTCATTTGATGAGTTTATCACAATAAAAAAAATAAAAATAAAGACGTCAGGTGTTAAGGAGGATTTGCTACACTATTTTTTTTTTGGGATTTGCATTACTCTTAAATAAGAATAAAAAGCAACCAGAGCATGTGGTTTTCAAAATCTTCATGTTAGTATCTTGAACGCTTTGAACAGCTGCGTAGAATTTCTCGCATTGATGGACCAACATTGTTTGCAACGCAAAGTTCTTTATTAACCAAATTAAATGATTCGCCGATGCCCATGATGACCGATCCTGTAACAAAGTTAGCATTTGCTTTATCAATTTCAGAAACACTACATTGAGGATTTTCGAATAAGAATGTTCATCCGAGCTGTTGAGTTGGGTCGTCAAAGTAAAAAAAGACTATTTACCGAGTACCGTTTGGGGGTCAATCTCCGAGAGGCTCAAAATTAATGTCCTCGGCAATTTCTCGAGAACGTGTGTATATATATTTTTTTTAAGTGCTAGTCTTAAAAGCTAAATAATCAACAAAAATGGCGCTTAAAATCATCATCGTAAAAAGTCAATAAAAAAAAAGATATTAAAAAAAAACCACACAAAATTGCCATTTTTTCATGTGTCGCCACGGCACACGCGGGCTATATTTTGATGATAAAAAAAAATGTTGACTTTATTTAGCTATTTTATGTTGATGGCCGTAATTATACATAATCAATCTTCATATTCTTGAAAACATGGGCAATACTCGCTAAGTAAATAAAGAGAAAACTCAGGGTCAAAAAATGTGCGTCATTGTCCTGCGCTATGTTTGTTTTCAATATTAAGTAGATTAAGAGACAGGAGGGAGGGAAATTGGTGGCTGTGCGAACAGACCTCCCCGCACCACAGCTGGGCGACAAGCTTTGCTGAAGATACAGGCGCTCGTTTTTAGCAGATATGACTTTGAAATTCGTTCTCCTCAAAATGTTCACTTCAAACGTCATTTACATTTTCATTTATTAATCCGTCAAATATTTTTTTTAATATATTCATTTAGCAAAAAAGTATGAAGGTTTTGTGTACTTACACAATTATGAAACGTTTTTTGAAATACCATGTGCGCAAAACAGGTTTAACCAAGTTTTTTCCGATTTATCATTTTTCTCAACATCATTGTCCTGGATTTGTACTGCCAGGATAATGACGCACATTGAGAAGAATGACATTATGGACATAAGCTAATGACTCACGTTGAGAAGAATGACGTTTTTATTTTCTTTATTAATTTTAACACTTATTTTGGACATTAACATTACCTTTAAATTATAATTTAATTATTTTGGTGGTTTTTCTTTGCTCCCGCAATGAGACCCTCAGAGAAAAAGAGGTTCAGATCCCCTGTTAAGAAGTTACAAATTATGTATCCTTTAGTACTTTGCTAAGATGATAACTTTATGAATAGCTGCTTGTTTCTGTATTATATATACTTATGTGTATGTCTGCATCTAATTTATCATAATATCTATGTATGCTTTTGGCTACTAAGTATTCCTGTTGCTCCTATTACTACCGGTATGACTTCTGTAGGTGTTTTCCATAATCGTGTTATTTTTGTTTTTAGTAAGTGGTATTTACTCAATTTGTCTAACTCTTTAGGAACTATGTGATAATCTGATGGTATTGTTAGGTGTATTTATCTAAATACTGTATTAACTAAACTAATAAGAATTAAAATAACCTGTTTTAAGTTTTCATGGTTTGTCTCTAAATTTAAAATGTCACATAAGGGATATCTTCCGTGATTATATGTTTGTTTTAGTTCACGATATTTAGACACTGTTCCAAGCGCCATGATTGCGGGTTTAAATCAAAATCTGTCTACCCTCTTTCTTTGAAAAAAGAGGGTAGACAGATTTGTCTGCTCCTAACAATTTATTTTCATCCACCCGCAATCTCCAGTTAACCCGCGATCATGGCGCTTGCAACAGCGTCGAAATATCGGGAACTCAAACAAACATATAATCACGGAAGATATATCGTAAGTGACATTTTAAAATAAACTAACAAAGAGCATCAAAAAATTTATCTACATCACTGTCAACGGGATAAGTGCCCAGAACGCTGGCAGCATTGCCTTCATTGCGACGTTGGATGGCAATGCTAATTCTTTGACCAAGAAATAGGCCAGCCCTCTGGTCACACGCGAAGAATCGACTATACGTTTTGCAAGTTCTTTAAAAACTCCAAACGGCTCAAATACATAGCTGCCAGTCAAGCCATTGTATTTATGCTGTTTGAGGTTTTCAGCACTTGCAGCAGCCGCACCAGCATAGCACGCCGTACCAAAACGAAGGGATGGCGCAAGGGTTTCGACACATGTTGCCCAGCTTCCATAGCATTATAGTCATACCATTTAGTCTCTTCCTATGGTCGCGTGCCAAGCCAGTGGGATTTAAAACGGCTGGCATCTTGGCGATGACAAGAGCACGACGTATAATGTCATTTAAGCTGGCGTGCCGTGCTAACCGACCCGCACTCTTGCTGCCCGATACAGTCGACTGCTTCGCCACATTGACAGCGATGTGGAGCCCCGTAAGCAGCGCCCAAACGCAGGCATGTAGCGATCCGGAGTAGTGTCACTCAGCATGGTACCTATGTTGAATGACGATAGTGCCTGAAGCCATAGACCCGATTCCCATTCGCCCACAGCCAGCAAGCCAGCACGCCCTACATAATTGGCTGACGTATTAACAAGATTGTACCGTACCAACCTAGAAAGCGGCTCATCCCACTGCCTCTGGAAAGACGGGTTCACGGGCCCATATGAATCCGGGCAAATAATTTTCCAGGCGTTCAAGCAAGACACTTTAAATCAGCCAGAGAAAGATTTAAAATGTTTCAGTGCTGTGGACAGGGGACAGGAACTAAACTCACACTAAAAATTTTGCGGAAATGTCTATTAAATAATTCGGATACATAAATTATATCAGGACTATTTTGTGCTACTGTGATGTCTGTCTAGACTGAAATGTCTCACATTAATTCTGCAGACTCATTTTTTATTTATTTGTGGTTAATGTTTCTTAAACGCCTGTTAGTTTTTCACACCCAGAGATGATGTGTTGTGTGGTCTCATCTTTCGTTAGACATAACCTGCTCTCTCGAACTGCTTATAGTGGCAAATATTGAAAACTAACAAAAATACCGGTTGCTTTTTTAGCCAATTAAAAAGATATTATATATCTATGTTTACTTTTTCTAGTACTGCTTTATAATACGGCCCATATTACAAACGAGTAGAGTAGAACCGGTACCGCGTAAGTATTGATAGCTTTTACATACCTGATTCCTAGCATTTAATTGTGTGTTCGCTATTGATTTTATCCTGCCAAAGTATTCTTTCTTTAGTTGGTCTCTTATTCTGTTATGACCTATTTTGCCCGCCTCATTTATATCTATGTAAATATTTGTACGTCTCGTCTTTTTTCTAATGTTCAAATTTCAATTTTTAAATTTTTGCTCTTCGCTAACTCTACCGGTTGTCACATAACTGTAGAACATTGCACTTTCTTAATCCAAACTGCATTCCTGTCTCTAGTAAATATTTCTTTTCTATCGAGTTAAATCTTTAAACGACTTTTATAATTTGCATAAACTTTAAATCGACCTTATATAGGAAGTGGTTCACTGTTACAGTTACGGTTGAAATTGTGTTTATTTCTAAACAAAACAGAACTGGTGATAATGAATCTCCTTGGAATATTCCTCCGTGTATAACTATGGGATCAGTGGTTACACTAGCGTCTACGAGCCTTCATGATAACATTCCATGTAGGCATGACAGGACCATCTCTAGAAAGCCCATGATAGCACCCGGGCACTTGTATAACCTCAACACCTGAAGAAGCCATTCGTGTCAGATGCTATCAAAGGCCTTCAGAAAGTCTACTCATCCCATACTTAAGTTTTTCTGACACTGATGTGCGTCTTCTAGTATTGCTTTGTTAATCATGAGATGATCTTTACAGACCTGGCGCGTCGCCTGCATCCTCTCTGTTCTGGATAAATAATGTCGTCAATTACAGTGTTTGTACAGTTCGTTAGGTAGCATGGAAGTAAACAGTTTATACATAGTCGGCAAACATGCAATGGGGCGCCAGTTTTGTGGTCCATGAGAATTTTCATTTTTGGGAATCAAAATGATTTGTCCTGTCGTAAACCAATTTTCTACTGGGACTGTTTTTTGCTTGTTAGACTTTGTTAGATTTTGAAAACCGTGAGATTATAGTTTTGTTATAGTCGTATTTGTTATAATTGCCGAATGATCTTAAAAACCGTTAGTTTACCAATAGTTTTTAAGATCATACGGCGGAATCTTTTAATATTTTGAAATTAAAATTTTGATAGATACTTATAATTTACATAATCTATCTAACCTGATACTTTTAACCAAATAAAAATGTAATTTAGATACTTAATTATCTTCATTGTTTATAAGTACAAAACTAAATTCATAAGCATTGTCATTGTCCTCAACATATTATCGTCATTTTCCTAGGCTTGAAAATCATTTTTCTCACATGACATCATTATCCTCAACAACAGTTTAAAAAAAAAATTGATTATCTCTTTAAATTCTTGTTTATCTGCTGTGACACTAATATGAAACTTGTTAACTGAACATGCCCGTTATTACCGCTAAAAAAGATGAGCGATGCACGCAGGTTTTCAAGAATCCACAAAATTCAAACAAAAATAATCCGTTCCAGGAGATTTACCCTTGGGGCATCACTACTGGCAGTGCAACAATTGGCCTGTTGTTGGTCTTTCAATGTTACAATGCATTGATTTATTATCAAAACATAAAAAATTTAGGAGTGACACTCACCACGTTATTAATAATTATGCCAATTTTAAACATGTCAATCACATTTTTGATGTTAACTAGTGTGAAGATGAATGTTTTTATGATGTAATAAAGGATCTGAAAAATGACAAATATTAATAATTTTTTTTTTTATATAAAACGAAACATCGATTACGTACAAATAATCACAAGAAAAGTTTCATAACCGTCATTGGATTTCTTGGTATAACGATAAAGTAGGTACTTACAAATGGTTGGACATTGTGTTTGAAAATATCATAACACTCGATTATTCCAACGTAGGCTTGAAACGCCATACTGTGATAACTTTCTTCATTCGTGTTTTCTATTTCCTGGGTCTTAAAATTTCTAATATTCCACAAGACGACTTCATTTTCAATAAAGCGAAGGACTCTTGTGACATAAATAACATTGAAATCAAAAATAATCAAAAAATAAGCAGCATACATCGAAGAGAAAGGAGTATTCATCATTAAAGTGAAAAATGTTAACACAATGACGTAAAGAGCCAGAATTACGAGTACAATAATCCAAGTCCAAATAATGGTTTCGTTGATACCGTGTTTAATGTTGACAACTCTGTGCACTTCTTGAAACTTGAGGACGAACTGAACGTTACTTTTGTTCCGGATGAGTTCAACAACGATATTGAGAATAAACCCAATACAATAGAAAATGCATTTGTATGAAGAACTGCTATAAACAAAAGGAGTAAATCCGATGCTTCTATGGATAGTCAATGTCGTATAAATACAGTGAACGGAGAAAGTTATGTATACGAGTGTCGCAATCATCGAAACAATCTTTGAGGTGAGATTATTGGGAGTTATAATGCCATTTTTGATGCGATATTTGGGATAGAAAATTATATTTTGCATCAGACTCAAAGGGAAAAACATTGATTGCACATCTTTGTCCACTGTATCGTTTGAAATAAGTTGCATAGTATTAGTTGTCCCGATACTTTGAATTTTCTTCATTCTTCATAAAGAACTTAGCGAAAGGAGTTGTAGAACATAAGTGATAGAATAATCGATGTTTCTTATAGATATTTAGTTCTGATATTAAATTCGACAAAGAACTTAAACACTATCATTAATATCTTTAATTCATCAAGTCTAACTAATTTAACCTCTTATAGTAACAGTAATCATTTCTAACTAATATTGTAAATGCGAAAGTTTGGATGAATGTATCAGTCAGTCACGTCTGAATGACATACAAATCATCCTATGGGATGATTTTTAGTCTACTGTTAGTAATATAATGAGATCTGAGCAGGCAGATTACGATGATAATATTTTTTCTCTATCTTGAATATAATTATCTGTGACGTTGTTAGTAAAAAAACTTTTTCAAAAAAAATATAACCGCCTTCAAAAACAACCACAAAAAAATGTAAAATAATCTACAAAATAACTTTTCTTTCGGAAGTCGGTGCCTTTGTATTTTTTCTTTTCATTGTCTTTTTAGCCACCGACTTCCGAAAGAAAAGTTATTTTGTAGATTATTTTACATTTTTTTGTGGTTGTTTTTGAAGGCGGTTATATTTTTTTTGAAAAAGTTTTTATTTTACTCTTTTTAGTTTAAATATTCAACCCAAATTCTTGTTAAGAACATTATTCTCTTACATGTCGTCGGCTAAGAGTGTAAACCTGCTAACTCACTTTTACCCAATTTTACAGGAGACAGATAAAACTTAATAAATTTGAACTTTACAATTTTAGGTTAAAACCAAAAATACAGTTGGTGTATTTTTGGATATTCTACATTACTAGAAATTAATAAAATAGTAAAATTTGGTTTTTAATAAGTTATTAGTGTTTTTGTGACTTAGCTGGATTTTTTTTGGTAGCAGATGTTTAATTTTGGGGACATAGCAGGTTTTTCGAAAAATATCCAGAGTAAAATTAATTTAATTGTTACTTTATTTTACTTTATTTACAAAACATAACTATATTATAATTTACTATATTAATATTATATATAAACTATAAATAAAAACTGATTGTTAATATGTAGGTACAAAAAAAGTTTTTCTTTTTATATAAAATTCAAAAAAGAATACGTCCATATCGCTGCAATGGGAACAGTGCCGAGAACGCTGGCCACATTGCCACGTTGTATGGCAATGCCGATTCGTTGGCATAGGAATAGGCCAGCCCTCTGATCACCTGAAGAGTCGACTAATAGCCTGGCGATGTCCTTAAAAACGTGAGCACTCGGACCCAATAGAATTTCAACCCTTAATGGCTCAATAAATAGCTACTAGCTAAACCAATGTATTTGCGCTGCTTGGAGTTTTCAGCACCTGCATCAGCAGCGCCACCACTACACGCTGTACTAGAAAGATGGGATGACGCAAGGGTGTCGACACATGTTGCATCGCACACCACACCACACCTACTTAGTTTCCATGGCATTATGGTCATACCATTTGGTCTGTCCCCATCGTCGCTTGCCAAGCCTCTGGATTCTAAGACGGCTGGCACCCCGGCGGTGCCAAGAGCACGACGGATTATGTCGTTTAAGCTTGAATGTCGTGCTAACCGACCTGCACTCCTGCTACAAAAATGGCCACGGTGTCCGAGGCAGTCAACTATTTCACCACATTGACAGCGGTGTGTCCCCACAAGGAGCGCTCAAACACAAGTAGCGACCCGGATGGTTGTGTCACCCAGCATAGTACCTGTGTTGGGCGACGGTACACAGTTTACAGCAGTGCAGTGGTTGTCCAGTGGTATCGGTCCCGACTTACGAGTTGTAAGTCGTGGGTTTGAACCCCGCCAGGTGCATTACTTTGTGTAATTTATTTCATTATCCCTGCTCTCAAAATGAAGGAAAACATCGTGAGGAAACCGGCATGTCCTAGAACTAAAAATTCGAAGACATGTGACATCTGCCAACGCGCACTGGGCCTGCGTGGTGGATTACGGCCAACTTTTTTAGAGGATAACAAGTGGATAATCCAAAAAAAAACTTATTTATTGAATACTAGACGTAAAACGAAAAATGAATAGTAATAATAAAGGCTTGCCTCTACTATATTCCAACCAAGAAACCTTGAAAAAATTGAGTTAATTGACCGAAAACTAAATTTTAATTGCACGGAACGTTGTCACGCCGAAAACTCAGTACAAAATGGCGTCAATCATGGAGTTAGCAGTGCAATTTGACTTAAATTTATTTGGCTGTTTTACGCATCACACTTTTTTGCCGATTTTACGTTGAGAATGTGGGTAGCTGCTTTTACAGACTGTGTGGCTTAACTTTCTCTTACAGACTGCATCAAAATGTCATTTTTGGTCAAAAGTGGAGTTAGCAGGTTTACACTCTTAGCCGACGATGTGCACTAGAATTTTGTAATCCTTCGCACCAGTACTAACATCACTCATGTACACATTAAGCTAATAAAATTCCATATCTCAAAAATTACTGAACCGATTTTGATGAAACTTGCAGTATTCTCTTAGTTAAATGATACCTAGTACAACAAAAAAAGAATTACTTAAATCGGATTTGTAGTTCCGGAGATATAAATCAATCTATGCCTACTCCTTACTATTAAGGAGTTGTACCTTCCATCATCAGGTCATCCACCTGAAATGATGATTATCAGATGCAGATACTTAAACAGCTTTAGAAAATATATGAAAATGGTACTATGTGCCTATAAAATTTGAAGGTTGCCCTCAATTTCCCTAGGATCCCATCATCAGATCCTGACCTGGTGATCATGGGACCAATTGGAAAGTATACCCTTTCAAACAAAAGAAAAAAATTCCAAATCGGTCCAGGCGTCTTCGAGAAATCGGGGAACATACATAAAAAAAAAAAAAAAAAAAAGATTCCGACGAATTGAGAACCTCCTCCTTTTTTTGAAGTCGGTTAATAAAATACAGAATACCAGTATCAGTTTTTATAAACAGTAGGTACTCTATAAAATTATAACCACGTGGTTTTATAAATCCATCTTATAAAGAAAAACTATCTCAATTCTCAATTCATTAGAATTTTCATCAAATCAAATCAGTAATAGAGGCAGTGGTGGCCCAATGGTATCGGCCCTGACTTACGAGTTGTAGGTCGTGGGTTCGAACCCCGACAGGCTCTTTACTTTGTGTAATTTATTTCATCACTACTGCTCTCGAAACGGTGAAGGAAAACATCGTGAGGAAACCGGCATGTCCTAGAACCAAAAATTCGAAGACATGTGACATCTACCAACCCGCACTGGGCCCGCGTGGTGCATTATGGCCCATTCCCTCTCACAGAGAGGAGGCCTGTGTCCCAGTAGTGGGAACATTATAGGCTGATGATGAAGATGAAATCAAATCAAATCGTTTATTTCAACTAGGCCAATTACAGGTACTTATGAATTGTCAAAAGACATAAAATAAAACAAGTGCAAAAAATGTTATGGTGCTACAGTCCCAGTCACAAGACACAAAAACTGTGAAAGTACCGTAGGTGCTCATTCCAAAGCGTAGATCTCTATGGAGAAGAATGAGCAAGAAACTCCATGGCCACTCTTTTTCAATCGCCAAAATTATTACAAAAATTTTGTAACATCATTCATCAGATCTACTAAAGAGTTATCGTATCGTTAGCACTACCGCGGCGCTTTCTTAGCAAAAGCACTATTGCTCTACGAGACAGTATTAAAATGAAGTCCAATGGGCCAACCTTCCTCACTGCACTGTTGTGTTGGTTCTGATTTATTTATTTTTACTTCATGTACAAATTAATAGTACATAGACGGACTTATGGTGGCCAAGGTTCGGCCAAAGAAACCAGGGCCGCCCAAAAGCCCGTTGGGTTGACGATATCGTCAAGATCGCGGGGAATAAATGGATGAGAGAGGCACAGAACCGAGAGATGTGGCGGAAAAAGGGGGAGGCCTATGCCCAGCAGTGGGTGATTCCGGGCTGATATGATGATGATGAGACGGACTTAATGCCACAGGGCATTCTTTACCAGTCAACCTAATTCATACTGTCATTATTATTGTTATGCATTTAATCTGTGCGTTAAAGCTACATACAGTCTGCAGTATGTACAGAATTATTAATAGACATTAGTCCCAACCGTCATTTACTAATTTATATCTTTTAATCTATCGTGATTGTTTTCCTAAATTTTGGACTGGGTAATGTCAACAAATGATAACATTTCAACTTTTTTTTTCATTAGGTCGTATAACTTAAATCAATATTATCTGTATTTGAGTGTACTTCATCGATTTGTGTGTCACTTGCGGGCTTTGAAGCGACTGTTCAAGATGTTTCGGAATATTGCTACTGTGGACAAAGATGTCCAGTCGATGTTACTACCGCTGAATGTGATGCAATATTATCATGTCCATCGCATCAAAGATTATCATTACTCCTAATAGCTTGGTCTCCAACGTTTTTTCAATTATTGCTACACCTATTTTCATACTTGTTTTTAATCACTCTACCTATGAGGAAATCACTAACTACATGATTTTAGAATACAGTTACATTATGCTCCGTGTTGTTGGCTTATAAATGATAAGCTTTGGGTTCGTAATAAATTGCGTAAGTAGTATCATTCAGACAAAAATAATGACTGTCTAATTTGTCCTTACATTTCAAAACGTTCACAGTTTTGTTATCAGTGATTTAAGTTTTAAGAAAATTATGGTTGTAGAGGTCTTTATTTATGATAGTTCAATCTTACTTTTACAAAACGTCACGATCACCGTTTGTATCAGTGTATGCAATGGCATCTACTTTTTAATTAACCGACTTCAAAAAGAAGGAGGTTATCAATTCGACGGTATGTTTTTTTTGTGTGTTTGTTACGCGATAAGGAATGATATGAATGTCAAGGAGTACATGATGCTTGGACGTCTGAAAGTGAAGAACGGAAGAAACAGGAAGATGACGAATATGTTGGTGAATAAAATTATTAAAAAAATCGGCCCCAAGACTAGTTTAATCCTAAGGTCCCATTCTAATCAGCACTTGGTCCAATGTCCAAACATGATTGGCCAATGTCCTTTGATTGTTTTAGTTTCACAATCTTTAAAAAGCGACGATTCATAACGGGGATAAAATATCAAGGTTAATAATATGACTTATGTAATTCTTGCAGAACACGAGAAGAACCTGTGCTAAAACGTACTGCGCTTATATCGAGCATTACTCAGTAAGATACGTGTGTGGACTGTGTTCTATTTGGATGCTGCGTTACAATTCAATTTTGATGTGTCTTAGCGGACTACACTGTGCACTGTTACGTTCTTGGAGTTTGCCTTTGTATAATACATCTTGTAATAATTCGATTCAGTGGAATGTCATTATTTTTATTTTTCATTATGCTTGCTCTAAGATGGAGAAGTCACCTTAAAACTTAAATTTCTGTTACGCTGTTGACGTCATCAGTCGGTACATGTCCTCAGCTGAATGTAGGCCTCCCCTTTGTCCGCCACTCTGAACGACAGCACCACTTGCATCCATCAGGTGCCCATGACTCTCATGATGTCGTCGGTCTACCTAGTGGGAGGTCTGCCTACGCTACGTCTTCCGGTGTGGGGTCGCCGTTCGAGAATTTTTCTTCTCCATCGGTTATCACAATCGGCGAGAAATCGGCGAGGGAACAACGGCTTTACGTGCATTCCGAGGCATGGGACTATTATACCACCAACTCCCAAACTTGGGCTAGCTAATTATAATTTCTAATAGAAAAACCTAATACGAAACACTGACCCTGGTCTTGTGTTTGCAGTATTTTTAATCTTAATGGAAATTTACGTCCATTACTTAATGGAAATTTCCAATATCTATAACTTGACTGGTATATTGTAATCAAACATATTTTATTAGGAGATATTCCGGTTTAAACGACTGTTTACTGGACACCTATGTGCTATAGTTACACTTTGAAACATTTAATTTGAGACTTGAGACATTTGAGTGCAACCATTCAAAATGGACAGTAGCATTTCACCTAAATATTCCTCAAATTTTTGGAACAGTACCGTGGACAAAGATGTGCAGTCAATGCTTTTGCCTTTAAACATGTGTTCTCCTAAATATCGTATTAAAAATAACATCATAAATCCAAACAGTTTATTAATCAGTTTCGTTTCAATGGTTGTAACATTAATTTGTATCGTTTCTTGTATATTCTTCACTTATTCGGAAGTCCGGGACATTATTGACCTAAACTACAGTTCCTACTATTACGTCATCACTTATTTTGATTGCATCTTCTACTGCTTCGGTTTTGCTATGAATTTTGTATTCAAAATCATTCAATCCAAAAACAACATCCAATTTGTCTTAACTTTTCAAAAAGTTCACAGATTCTTAAACAATGAAACTAGTTTTAAACAATTCATCATTTGGAATTGGATTATTGTTATTGCGGCACTAGGCATTTTTGCTATTTTACTGTTTACCTTTAATATGATTCTAAATCTCTCTTACAAATATTTTTTGGTAAGGTATTGCTTCGTTGTTTTCGATACAAATATAATTTATGTGTTGCGATTATTAAAACTACAAGAAAATAAGGTTCATCTGTGGAATATTCAAGTTTTGAATTCTGAAAAAATGGACAGACATAACGATAAAGATTATATCGAGGAACTATTTCAGGCTTACGTCAATATATTAAAATGTTATGATGCACACAAATGTTTTTCTCAGCAATTTGTAAGTATTTTAGTCTAAAACAAGTTTAGAGCCATTAAGGCTCTGTTGCTATGCTTATGATAGCTGGTGGCTTAACATGACGTCTTATAGTGAGAGTTGTTCCACTGTGGTGCTAGACGACTTTTATAGCTCTCTTCCTTGTTGTATGGCTACAACGGCCACCTGTTGTATGGAAAACGCGTGTACTTGACGTGCTTACATAATATGAAAAAGATGTAAGTCGTCACGCAACTCGCGGCACGCTACGTTTAGCGGGACGTCGCTGCGCTGATCTCATCATCATCAGCCGGAAGACGTCCACTGCTGAACACAGGCTTCTCTCTTAGACCACCACGCCGAACGACAATTCGCCACTTGCATCCATCGGTTGCCCGCGACCCTCACGATGTCGTCGGTCCACCTAGTGGGAGGCGTACCTACGCTGCATCTCCCGGTCCGTTTTCAGCGCTGAGCTCGCTGTTTGCCAAATTCTTTACTCTGAAAGTTAAATAACATGTAATAACAGTTTTACTTTTCAGATACTGTTCTACATAGTAGAAACGTTCATACATTTTCTTGTTTATATTCAAGAAATAATCGATGACTGGACCTGGGATGATCCTTCTTTTGTGAGTTTTAAGAACTTGTCCGACAATTTTTTAGAAATAACTGAACTGATTTTATTGAAACTTCATACGCGTAAGCAGGAGTCAGATCATAAATATATTTCAAAAGATTCAGACACATTGAGACTGACTCTGACACAGTGAGATGGCAAACTGTTAAAAAAATGTCGCAGTGATAAATAATGACTCCGCAACGTGGACTCTTAACATGGACCTCAGTAAAAAGGTCAAGATATTCCAACGAGCTATGGAGAGGGCAATTTCACTGATCGAACTTGAAGTAGATATTCGTATACGAACCGAACATCAATATTTAGAACTGGTTTTCTTACCTTTGTCGACATACAAGTTTATGTGGCAGAGGGCAAAGCCACATAGCACGCAAAACTGTTGTTCGATGTGGCCGTAAGGTGCTCGAATGGAGATCACGTACTTGCACAATGGGACGTTCATCCACAAAGTGGACAGACGATAAAGACCACAGGATCGCGCTGAATGCAAGCCGCTTCCAAACGGTTCTATTGAAAATCCACAGGGAAGGACTATGTTCAGCAGTGGACGTCGTGTAGGAAGCCTTTGCCATGCGCAGGAGTGGGACATCAGGCTTTTTTTTATTATGGTTAAATCATCAAATGAGTCTGAGACTGTCAGACTTGTACTGAATAAAAATCCACGGTGATTCTTCAAAAGGCCTTTACGTTCCAAGGACACCAAAGACACGGGTATTTGATGAGATAGTCCTGCGACCTGGGCAGGCTTTGGCCCTCGAAGGGCCCCGTCAGATTGCTGAGTCTGACAGCTCAACGAGGCGCGCGTGGAACACGATGCGCCGTCGACCCAGGGTGTCGAATCTGCTAATTATTAGTCAGAATGGCGCCACAATGGCGTTTCAATTGTAGTGCTTATTCGAACCAGCAGTAAAAAATGGTTCGAATAAGCACTACAATTGAAACGCCATTGTGGCGCCATTCTGACTAATAATTAGCAGACTCGACACCCAGGCATCCCAGTATTGCCCAGGGATAGAGAAGGGTAGGATAACAAAAGATGGTAGAATGATCATTCGCATACTCAAAACGTATTTTATTGTTACAGGAAAATGCAATGTGGTCGGTGTTCATATGCTTATGGATCTTAAAGAATTTGATATGGCAGACAATGTTGAGTCGTCAATGCCACAACTTTTACTTATCCATCGAAAATGTTCAGGATACTTGTGCAATTATTTTAAAAACAACCAGTTCGGGTATGTTTTGTTTGTTTCTTTCCAAATTGTTTTGATTTTGATTGCCTATCTATCTGGCTACAGTTTTTTCATAGAGGTTCTGACTGATTAATTGATCTATAATAACCTCTTCGTAAGACAACCAGACACCAGTACCCTTATGACGAGTTTTCGGTTTTTGAGACGTAAAGTAAACTGGAACTTTGTCAATTTCAAACTGACGATTTTCAAGGAAAAAATTAGTTCCTTCTTCGCACACTAGAGGCGCTGTTCCATTTTTTCATATAAGAAACGCTGTAAATAAAAGACTGAAACGTCGTGCTAAGGGTACTGTTAGCCTCTTTGTACACTGTGGGACGTAATTCTCCGATACCTTATGTCTTCGGTATCCATTGACGCGTGGCTGTTTAGGAACTTCTATGGGTTTGTATTGCGACAGTCGCTTGGATACCAAAGTCGTAAGGTATCGGAGACTTGCGTGGCACAGTGTACGAAGAGGTTAACTGGTGTCTGGTTTCTTACTTCCCATCTACAGAAGACAATAACAAAGTGTGTCAAGAAGGCAAGAAGCAATAAACCCGTGGGGAACAGTGTATAATACGGGGACGCGAGGTATAATGGGGACATACACTCTTTAGGCATTACTTAACACAACATTAACGTAGCGCAGGACGTCATTTGCAAGCGGCCATTATCAAATGGCACCCTGTTGGCGCTTGCGCTACTTTGGTATTGTGTTAGGTTTGCCTTAAGTGTGTGATTTCCATCATACTCCGCGTCCCCATCTTATAGACTGTTCCCCTAAGAGGTAAATAATTTAACGTTATTTTCAGATATCGAGAAAAAGCTATGCAAAAATGTATTACGATTAAATCGAGCATCATTCAGCAAGATACGTGTGTGTGGACTGTTCTACTTGGACGCTGAGTTACATATAAGTCTAATGGCCCTTCTTGCTAATTACACTATTGTGTTGCTGCAGTTTTCTTTATTGTAATTCATACTATTACGTCGATTGGATTGCGAGACTATAAGCTTCTCGAAGGCTCCACAAGGTTCTCGACTATTTTAGTGAAGATTTGTCTGGAAGTTTCTAGAAAGTTCTACCCTGTTCTAGATGTTTCGGGATGGTTCTGGAATGTTCCAGAAGGTATGGGACTATGTCGAAGTCTATGGATGTTTCCAGTACATTCGACCACCTTCTAGAAACATCTAGTGGGTCCGGCCGGGGTATAAAAAGGGGCGCCGATCGGCGACCGAGTCAGTCTGGTTTTGACTACGATCGAGGCAACTCGAAGCGAACTACAAGCGATATCTAAGTGACTTTTGCGTGTGATTAAGAGTGTGTACAAGTGTTAAAGTGTTGAGTAGTGTTTTGTGATTGTTTTAATTTGTGATTTGTGTGTGAATAAAGTTGTACTTGGTTTTAATTGGTGTTAATTAATTTATCCCTAATACCCAGCTCGTAATAATACTTTATTTATTTATTTAAGTATATAATATTTTTTTATATGAACATCTACCTGATTAAATAGTCTGAATTCATCAGCTTATTATAATTATAGTTACCGCTAAATCGTTTATTTTACTTTAAAGCTTGTTATGTCACGTCATATTGATTGACATAAAAACTACGTTCAACCCTCAGGGGTTGAATGTGGAAACGTCAGGGGTCGAACACGGAAGAGGGTAGAAAATGTTAGGGGTTGAACGCGGAATAAACCTAATTAGTTATATTTGACTATTAGCGTGACCAATAATGTAGTTTTGCACGAAAAATAAGTACTTAAAATCACAGTGTGATTGAGCAGCGGTTTATCCGTCCGCTGATTTTGACGCTAGTTACGTTCGTATATATATTTTATTCATCCATAATCTTAATAATTTAAGTAAGGAATAGTAAGGATATGAACGCTTCCTATTACAATTTTAAATCCAAATTAACTTTTCCAGATCCTTATATAAAGTCTTATTAAAGTCCATCCGAGATAAAATACCGTAAAAAGTTAAGAAACTTCCATAGAGTATGAAGACTTTATTCATTTCACTACCATCTCTCGTTACTACGCAAGCACCAAATACAATTTGCAGAAGTTAAAAAAATATCTTTTCGCTTCGTGTTTAATTTTTAAAAGGACTTTGAGGGTTTTGGCCCAAGCTACATTATTATTTTCTACGTGCCGCGGTGCACAACGAAATTTATACACCGTGACTTTTTAATCGTCTTACAAAAGGGGTCCACATAATGTATCCGACCTAAAATACCTCTTGGCAAGTTTTTCTTTTTTTTTATTGTTGATAATATTTTTTATTTTGACATTAGAAATATGAAACACCCTGTTAAAATGTTTACGTATCAAGCTGTAGAGAATACCTACCCAGCGCAATAAGTAGGGCAGATCATTTCATTCCATTTTCTGTGAAACAAGGGTGTTTCTAACTACGCCTTACGTCATAATAAGGAATTGAAATTTTATTATTAAATTTTTCAAATCTCTTAAATACCTATTTTTTTTATTTTAATGTGTTCTAATCATTGGATACATGAACTGGGCTCCTTTTGTAAGACGACTAAAAAGTCACGGTGTATATTTAGATAGAATACACATCAGACGAACAATAAATGTAATAGGTCATAATATTCCAAAGTGTCAGGTTTCAGATTTATTCGCTGAAATGCGGGTTCAATTTCAGTTTTCGACTTATATTTCGACAAATAACTTTAAAACCTGACGCTTTAGGATATTATGCCCATAAATGTTCATCTGTGTCCTCTATCTAAATATATAACTTTGGTTCTGCACCACGGGTGTTGTTACCCTGCCGGAGGTTGCACGCCGGTGTCGTGCGGTCCATGGCCCTCTACCGGCCCCCATGTGGGCCGGAAGAAGGACAGATATTCGTCGGTTATTCTTACGTCTATTATAATGTTTCGTTACATAATAATTGGGTGAAGTCGGGGGTTTGAGTTATTTTATTCTTTTTCAATTAGATTTTCTTTTTACCGTTCTTTTTACCGTCGTGGGTTTTTTTAAGAATATTTACTATAGTTTTCTGTTATTTTTCCGTTGTTACCTGTTGATTATTGTTGTTTTAATTTTGTTTTATTATTAGGTTAAGTTTGAGAAATTATTGTGATCCTGTCTTGTTTTTAATTTGAATTAAAAAACGTTAATTTAATCTTATATGCTGACTATACTATCTGTCAACGTAAGTACAAGTCGCTATTTTAGAAACTTTTCTTCAATGGCACCGGCTTATAATGACTAACATCAACCCTGTTATTTGTATTGCCGCGGCCCTCAATACGACTCTAACAATCCTTTTCGTTTTGCAAAGAGCAGGAGGTCATTGAAACAAAAAAAGAAAATGAGTGCGTACCTTTTCACTCGTCGTATAAAGTCAACCTTCTGTCTCAGTCTACTTTGTGACTGAAAGAAGACACGCTACCTAATCCCTCAGGAAACTATTTCATTTCTATTAAGGAATTGATTAAAGATGGACCTTTTAGAGTTAGCTATAAAGGTCAATTTCGAGTGGTGTCGCTGCTAACTTTATAATTAATACCGTAATTGAAATAACTTTGTGATGGCCTGTACTCTCGCTAGGTTGTGGCTTTGAAGCGAGTAGACCGTACATTTTTCAACCGTCTTTTATCTTTAGGTATTTATAGCACGATTTTGTAAAAATAGTGTGGGGCACAATTTTTTGAACTAAGTCTAGCAATATACTTGCACAGATATAATTATCAAGGTGTACGCGAGCATTTTTAAACTCTTACACTCGTTACACTCTTAATGTATAAGTATCAGTTAAAATGAAATGTAGTGTGTAAACAATTGTTGGCTAACCTATAAATAAATAAATAAATATCTAGATGTCCAAGGTGCGTTATATTGTGGACGGACGAACGCAATATGGGAAGGGTATCGTCAGTGGCGCATCTGTACCACCACGCATCAGTGGTAGCAGAGATGCCTCAGTCGAAAAAAACGATCGGTGAGAGGCTGTCCGAATTCGTCAACCTATAAAGGTGTTCCACATTGGGCACCTTCTGAAATGGCACCTGAGCTATTTCACCTACGGCACCTATCAATATTTTTCGTAGAGGAATAGTTTTTAATCTAGATTTTTAGGCCACCTACAGATCGCAGCAGTTTTTAATCTATAATTTTATGCCATTTATCATGGCACCTACAGATGGCACTCGAGTTTGTTTAGGCTGTTTCTTCTCAGAGTAGCCAGATACGAAACACCGGCTTCTTCTAGTTTTATGAAAAGACGTGTGTTACGAGGCCAACCTGCAAGCTCAGCACATCGTATCGACAAAGCGACCGATCGGATTACGACACTGCGGTTCCCACGTCACCGACCATTGTCATCGCTTTTCTTTACCTAACTTCGGTGGGAACGGACACTGATATAGTAAACCTAATTAATAAGACATTTATTTCATAATTTTGATTTGTGTGTGAACTTTTAAATATAATTTCGCAACCGAAAAAGGACTAATTCATTGGAGAGTTTCCCGACACATGCCCCCACACGTAATTGGCGCAGTCGGAGCTCGTTACAGACTTAGAGTGCGGTAATGTTAATTACCTAAAAATCAGGAAAACATCGCATCAACTGTCTGGACGAAGAACCTATTGGAGGCCTGTCGAGGAAGCTGTTGCTACGAAGATTGGGACATCCAGAAATCGATGAAACAACGCTCGCCAGCAATGCTACTCACGTAAGTACATAAGTCCTATTATTGGTTGCTATATTTCTAACGCAGGGTACTATAATTTTCCAAAATTTTTCACCCACGTGGTAATAGGGACTTTAGTTTTAATTGGCGCAATCAACTCCGCAGCGCGCGAAGTGACGCCTTTCGTAATTTAGAAGATATAATAGAAAATTTAGAAACCATGCCGGAATCAAGTAGTAGTTCTACATTTGACATGAATCAGGTAGATTTATCGGATAAGATTTATAAATCACTTAGACTAGTTCCGGAATTTGACGGAAATCCCAATGTTTTAACTAGATTTTTAAACTTGTGCGATCAGTTAGTGCTCACTTATATTAGCCCAGAACCAGGACGTCAGCTTTCGAATTTATCTTTGATCAATGGAATTTTAAACAAGATTACTGGTAATGCTGCACGCACTTTGGCAACTAACGGAATTCCAGGTGACTGGGATGGAATAAGATCAACCTTAATTAATACATTTTCAGATCACAGAGATGAATCGTCATTGTATACTGATCTATCCCTCTTAGTTCAGGGAACCGATACGATTCAAGTTTTTTACGATAAAGTTCAACACTTATTATGCACAATTATGACGTACATCGAATTACACGAATCTATAAAAACTACCATAGAATCCAAACGAACTCTATATAAAAAACTAGCTTTACAAAGCTTTCTGAAAGGGTTAGAAGAACCACTGGGTTCTAGAATAAGATGCATGAGACCTTCAACTCTTGAAAGCGCTCTTGAATACGCTCAAGACGAATTAAATATACTGTATTTACAGAAAAGAACTAAATCAGTACCAACAAAAGAAAAACCCCAAAACTTTGAGCAGGTTAATCCTTCAACTTCTTGGTCACACCCTAATTTTCGTTCAGTTAGGCCAACAAATCAAAATTCAACATTTCAAACATACCCGAGGCCTCAAATCCAGCATTTGGCATTTCAATATCCACCACAAGGTTTCGCACAGCTCGCACAATTCGCACAACCAGCACAATTCGCACAACCCGCACAATTCGCACAACCCGCACGACCAGATCAGTTCAGACACTCCTACCCGAGACCTACACAGACTCAACAAATGTTCAGAGCAGCCCCTACAAACGTGTCAACTGGATTTCGAATACCACTACGCCAAGCACCTCAGAATAATTATCCTAAACCTATGAGTGGCATTAGTTACCCCGTTGCGCGTATTCTGCCACCTACGAACAACAATGGTAGACGCAGTTCGGCACTGGATATGAATAACGTTCCACAGTTTAAAGAAACGAACTTCAACGAATCTTCTAATGATAATCACTGCTACTATGTTTGTGATACCCAGAACACTGATGTTACTAATACAGATACAAGCTGCCCTAACAATCTTTTAAGCAACCTTGACGTTGACAATATTATAATTTTTGAAGATGGCCAGAATCTTCAGAGTGAAAATTTTTGCCCAGTCTTGGAGAAAAATGCCCCCAGATAGAATTAAATTTGCATAGTAAAAGCCATTTACCTTATATTCAAATCAATAATCCACCCATAAAACTTTTAATCGATACAGGCGCAAATGAGTCTTTTATAAGCCCGGAAGCTTACGAAAAATTTTACCCGCATATCCCACTTGTCTATGAACCCTTTTTGGTCACAAATACCCACGTGACTACCCAAAATTATTATTCGTTAACTGTGCCTTGTTTCGATGAATTTAAAGATTATATTCCGATAAAATTATACTTATATAAATTTCATAATTTCTTCGATGGATTGATAGGTTGCGACCAATTAAAAAAATGGAACGCAAAAATCGACCTCGCTACGCATACGTTAGAGACTAAATTCACACAAATTCCTATAATTCTATATAGCCCTGAACGCCTAAACTCTTATCAAATTACCATACCTGCACAAACTACTCAGTTAATCAAGGTGCCTACTAATATTGCCCAAGGAAACATTTACATTGAGGAACAACCAATTTCTGATTGCTACATCAGCGAATGCTTATCATCCGCCGAAAATAATCATGCCTATGTACAAATTACAAATCCGACGGATAATGATATTGTTATTTCTATAGGAAAACCTATCTTTGCACATATTTTTAACGAACAAACAATGCCAGTAACTCGAGTAGAGACGACCGTGACTACCGATATGCGAGCTCAGCAAGTCTTATCGCACTTGCGCATAGAACATTTAAATGCAGAAGAGACAGCCAATTTACTCAATCTTTGCAAAGAATATTCTGACGTATTTTATCTCGAAAACGAACCATTAACTTTTACCAATGAAATCAAACATCATATTAGAACCATAGACGATAGCCCGGTATACAGTAAAAGTTACAGATACCCGTATGTACATAGGAAAGAAGTACAAAATCAAATAGAATCGATGTTACACCAAGGCATTATTCAACCGTCTTCATCGCCTTGGAACGCTCCAATATGGATAGTACCAAAAAAAAGTGACGCGTCTGGTAAGGTCAAGTGGCGCTTAGTCATTGACTTCCGCCAACTTAATGCAAAAACGATTAATGATAAATATCCAATCCCAAACATTAATGATATTTTAGACAAGCTAGGCAGATGTTTATACTTTTCGACATTAGATTTAAAATCTGGATTTTTACAAATTCAGCTAAATCCGTCCGATATTCCAAAAACGGCATTTAGTGTAGAGCAAGGGCATTTTGAATACGTTAGAATGCCCATGGGTTTAAAAAATTCTCCGGCTACGTTTCAACGTGTGATGGACAATGTTCTTCACGGATTGCCAAATTGTACCACATACATGGATGATATTTTGGTATTTTCAACGTCCTTGTAAGAACATATAGTTAATTTGCGCGCCATATTTGAACGTCTTAGAAATTCAAATTTGAAAATTCAGATGGATAAGTCAGAATTTCTCAAACACGAAACGCCCTATCTTGGTCATATAATTACTACAGACGGTGTGAAACCAAACCCGGATAAAATATCAGCTATTGTAAATTATCCGGTTCCGAAAACTCCTAAGCAGATTAAGGCATTCTTAGGCTTACTTGGTTATTACAGACGTTTTATACCGAATTTCGCACGTGTCACTAAGCCCTTTACGTCATGTCTTAAAAAAGGCGCTAAAATTAATTTGACTCCAGAATATTTGGCTTGCTTTGAACACTGTAAAACTCTTCTTACAAATGACCCTATTCTAACATATCCAGATTTTAGCAAAGAATTTATTTTAACCACAGACGCCTCAAACGTGGCCTTAGGAGCAATACTTTCTCAGGGACCTATTGGTTCTGACAAACCCATAGCCTACGCGTCTAGAACTTTGAACGATAGCGAAATTAATTACTCCACGATCGAAAAAGAGCTTCTCGCAATAGTCTGGGCTACAAAATATTTTAGGCCTTACCTTTTCGGCAGAGAATTTAAAATAATAACGGATCACAAACCCTTAATTTGGCTTATGAATCTTAAAGAACCAGGTTCACGTCTCACGAGATACGTGAATACGACTATACTATTGTTCATAAAAAAGGTAAAATTAATACAAACGCGGATGCTCTGTCACGTATTCAAATCAACCAAAATGAAACCATGTCCTTGTTCGTTAATCATTCTGAAACGGCACATTCTGATACATCTTCCACATTAACTGCTGAAGGCAACAGTCCAGTACATTCGTCATCAACCCTCACGGCTCACTCAATTATGGCTGGAGGATCAAATGACCCACAGCATCAAGAAAGTACAGCCTCCCCACATATTGAAACCATACACACAAGCTTAGAAAACCCTGTTCTGGAAATTCCAATATCGGACGAACCTTTGAATAAATTTAAGAGGCAGTTAGTCATTAACATAATAAATGGTAGCCCCAAAAATAGACCAACAACAACTCAACCTTTTCAATCCTTTCAGAAAACTACTGTAGACATTAACGAACATAACCTTGAAGGATGTCTTATTAACGTCATAAAGTCTCACGTCGATCCAGAACTCCGTACAGCGATTCTTGTAAACCCTATCGAAAAAATGTTGGATATCATACCAATTTTACAGCAGACTTTCGAAAATTCATCCATGAACTTAGTTTTAGTCAAACATGAAGTCCTTAACATTAATGATCAGTCAAACCAACTAGAAGTAATAAAAAAATACCACGAAGGCAAGACCAATCATCGCGGAATCAACGAAACCTACCTTTCGTTGTCACAACGTTACTTTTGGCCGAAAATTAAAATAGATATTACTAAATTTATAAATGAATGCAATATTTGCAGATGTGCGAAATATGACCGAAATCCAATACGTTCGCAGTTCAGAATTGTACCTCCACCAACTCAACCGTTCGAATTAGCTCACGCAGACGTTTTGACTCTTGATCATGACAAATACCTAACTATTATAGACTCGTTTTCTAAATACGCTCAGGCGTATCTTTTACCCGATTGTACTGCACCTAATATATTAAAAGCCCTGTTAACTTACAGTACTCATTATGGATTTCCTTTAAATTTAACTACGGATCAAGGTACCGAATTTAATAATCAAGTTGTATCAGAATTTTTGCGATTGCATAAAATAGAACACCATATGACTAGTGCATATACACCAAACGAGAACGGTATCATAGAACGTTTCCACAGTACGCTTTTGGAACACTTACGATTATTAAAAATTCAGCATAAAAACGAGCCTACCCGAAGTCTTATACCGTACGCGTTAATCGCCTACAATAGTTCTATCCACAGTTTAACCAAGTGTAGACCATTTGATGTCCTAACTGGCCATTTTGACCCTCGGAATCCTATTGATTTAAATATGACGGACCGATATCTTCAAACTTATATTCAAGAACATCGTAGTAGAATGGAAACGGTGTATAAAATTATTCATGATTCTGCACTATCCAATCGTATAGGTATAATGACGCGGCGCAACGCTGATAGGGAACCCGTTTTAGATTATGAACAAAATCAAGTCATACATTTACGAAATCCAATGGCAAGTAGACAAAAGTTGGCACCGCGATTCATTCAGGACAAAATAGTTAAGAACTTGCCAGTACATATATACACCGCAAAAAGTCGTGGTCCGGTCGCAAAATCGCGGTTAAAAAGACCATCGAAAAAATGACGTCCTACATTATTATTGTTACAGGTACTTATTATTGCTGCCGGTTTTCCTAGTTGGAGCTCAGGACATACGTTTTGACAGCCTAGACAATGGACCGGGTATATTACCATTTAATCTCGGTACTACTAAAATTACATCTCACTGTCACACATTCTTGCAAGACATTGACCTTGAAGAAATTGAGTCACAAGTAAACACTATCAAATCTCAACTCGCTATCGCTACACATAAATTAACACATGGGGACAGCGCTTCATTCAACTATCAGATTAAACATCTATACCAAAAATTAGAAAGAGTTTCGGTGCAATTAGATACATTTAGGCCAACCAGAGTTAAGAGAGGCTTGATCAATCCGATAGGCACAATCATCAAAAGTATTTCTGGAAATTTAGACAATGACGACGCTCTGAAATTTGAAAATGCATTACGTATCTTAAATAAAAACGATCAAACTTTGTCACGATCGTTTAATAAGCATATTACATTATATAAAGAAATGACAATTCAGCAAAACCAAGTAATCCAAAATCTTTCAATTAATCAGGGAAAATTGGAAAAAGCTCTTTCTTATGTCATGAATATGACTAATAATGATAACGAGCGAATAATCCATTACGCTCAACTTGTGCAACTTTTCGCGACTTTGACCGAAAATGTACAAGAATTACTGAGTGAAATAAATAGAATAGAAAATATATTAGCTTTTAGTCGAGATAAATCAGTTCATCATTCCATACTTTCTGTCAAAAATCTTAAAAATATGATAAGCCAACTAAAACGTATTTACAGTTCCGACGAAATAATTGACTTAGATATTAGAAATTATTACGAGATTCTTAGTTTAGCTTCATTTTTTACCGAGTCCACGGTTGTAGTAGTCATTAAGTTTCCTATTACATATAATACTGAGTATCAGTTATATGAACTGTGCCCCGTTCCGAATAACAATAGCGTAATTATAGTACCACCTGCACCCTATATAGCATCTAATTCTCAGGAATTTGTGTACATAGAGGCTGAATGCCCGAAGGGCAACTCCTGGCACTTATGCGAGCAGAAGATCGCCCATCAGATTATGTCGAAAACAGACTGTATTCAGAAACTCATACAATCTCAGGAGATAGATGTAACGTGCAAAACCACGCCTATCTCTCTGGCCAAGGAAGCTCTGATTGAGCTAGACAGCTACCATTACATAATAGCTTTCCCCAACAGTACACAAGTAAAACTATCCTGTGGAAAAGAACGACACCAGATGTTACGAGGAAGCTTTTTGGTCACCGTTCCTCAAGGTTGCAAGATAAAAACCCCAGAGATCAGTATAATCAATTTGGAAAACAAATTACTCGGACAACCATTAGAACTCATGGCTCTACCGCATTATGAGACATTAGAGAAGACACGCAGTTTCCGTTTGCAGACTATAGATCTAAGCATTCTTCGCGAAATTCAGGACCAAATTACCATGCAAGACGAAATACAAGTTGAATCATTAGACACGATTGGAATGTACCATACCACAATTCCATTTTATTCACTAATACTATTTGGTGCAGGCGCACTGAGCATCTGGTTTATCATACGTCGTCGCCGCATTCGAGCTGCGAAAGTAAATATTACAACTCAAACAGCTAAGACCGAGTTGACAGAAGATGAAAGAAGAGCCGCAACTTTTGGAGTCAAGGTCACCAAATAGTTGCTTATCTGGCAGGGGAGATGTTACGAGGCCAACCTGCAAGCTCAGCACATCGTATCGACAAAGCGACCGATCGGATTACGACACTGCGGTTCCCACGTCACCGACCATTGTCATCGCTTTTCTTTACCTAACTTCGGTGGGAACGGACACTGATATAGTAAACCTAATTAATAAGACATTTATTTCATAATTTTTATTTGTGTGTGAACTTTTAAATATAATTTCGCAACCGAAAAAGGACTAATTCATTGGAGAGTTTCCCGACACATGCCCCCACACGTAATTCGTGTAAAAATGTTGATATAAACTACTTGCATAAATAGTAAACATCATTTCATTTCACTAGCGTCGGGATTTTACAGTTTTAATGTGGACAGCCATTTGTGGCCGGTCTTCGACACTTGAGTTCGCTGGCTGCTACTTTTTTTTAACCCATGCATTACTGAGGGAGACAAGAGAGAGAGGGGTGCGGAATCACTCGTGTTGTGCCACAAAACGCCGCCACAAGCGGCCACAAATTTTGTGGCCCGTGAGCTCAGCCCTAAGACATCGGGCCCGGTATCCACCAAAGTGGATAGGAGAGGAAATGTGTTTGAATAACCAATCAAATGTCTACAAATGTCAATTGAAGCTAAGCGGAGAGATGTGGACATCTGATTGGTTATTCAAACACATCTCCTCTCCTCTGCGCTTTGGTGGATACCGGGCCTTATTGGAGGCTACCTGGACATCCAAACAATAAAGGCCTATTCAGACCTAAGCGATATTCGCTGCCGCTGTGGGTAGAGTTACATACCGCGCGGGTTTCGCTCAGGTATTTAGTATCAAGTACCGCGACTAGAGCGACCTGAGCGATATTCGCTGCCGCTGTGGGTAGAGGAGGTACTACATACCGCGCATTATTCTACCCACAAGGATAGCGAAATCCGTTTTGGTGTGAACAGTAATATTACCGCATACCCACTGGGTTTTCTCTGCCGCAGACGGTAGCGAATACCGCTTAGGTCTGAATAGGCCTTAAGACAAGTAAAACTAAAAGTCATCCATATGATATAAGACACTCAATACTTACAAATAATCAATTAAAAAGCCATTAAAACTGCCTTAGTAGCAAAACGACACAAATACCTCACTATAACAACCTGTAATTACCAACTGAAACGTATTTCATGATATAGTGAAATCTCACTACGTTATTTGGCATCTGAATAATTCTGGTTCACACAATGGATTATGTTCCCTTGAACATAAACTTAGGAGATACAAAGCGTAGTGTGTATGAACATGTATAATATTAGTAGTTATAGATGTATGGAATTTATGTAATTTCAGTCTCGAAGTTTAGTTACTTCGGAATTTACTTTAGACTGTTTGAGAAACAGATTATAAAGCCTAGCTTTATGAATCTTATATATGATTGAGCACTTAGAACCTACTTACTGACATGGTGTACTGATCTATGGTGACTGTCCTAAATTCCTCAAGATCGAAGAAGTAAAGTCGCCATTAATCATCTGAGTGAAACAATTAAAAAAAAAACACACACACATCACATTCATTCACTCACAGACGTACACAAGAACATACACACACTTAAACCCTACCCTCGTCCGTGTGTCACTGCGTCGTGCCAACTGAAAACCAGCGCTGGGTTGGCTAGGTGTCTTTTTCGCCCAGCATATTATTATGCTGACTTGGTAACCCTTTTTGGTGTGGACATGCTCAGCAAAATTCTTAATTGTATTTTTTGAATTTTATTTTTTATTATGTCTGTGTGTGTGTCCATTATCGAATAAATGTTTTCTATTCTATTTAAACCAGTTTCATAGTACTTACGAACAATTATGTATTAGAACAATAAATTGTGTATTTACTGTCTTAGTTACTAAATGGGTCATTTCACGGTGGCTCAATTTTTTACTAATTTCGGTGGTTTTTTTTATTTGTAGGTTTTCGAATGAAATAATAATCTTGATTGATTCTAGAACACATTAGTATTCTAGATGTTTTAGTAGGAAATAAATAACTGTAGTCGTTTTGAAAATAAGACGGCCACCGAAATTGCCATCCCACCGAAATTGAAAACTGTACACCGAAATTGCACTTTTGGCGTGGACATACCTTATCACAATGGTCCTGATGTCTGCATGATGACAGAAGTAAAGGAAGTTATCAATATGGTTGCTTTATGCATAGACCAACATAATCATGTTCAATTTAAGAACCAAATTTCTATCACAACGTATTTAAAGAGGTAAATGCGCTTAAAAGTCAATCACGGACATACCACCGATATTGAGAAACGGACCTTTTAATAATTTTTTTTTTACAGTTTCTTATTTATACTAGTGCCTTCATATGAGCTAGTTTTCTTATTACACGAAAAAAATTAAATAGGTCTTATAAATACATTTTACATAGTGATTTCACACGAAGAACCTCTAAAAACGCTGTTGGTGAAATTACCCAAATGAGCTTCTTTTTGTCATTTAGCTTAGCTAGGTTAACAGTATGACATACTTAAAGGTAGTATAGATTTAACCTCAATGTAACACGTCCTGTACTAGAAATAATATAAAAAATGTACTACAAATCTTTTTTGAAAAAAAAAAACCGAGTTGAATATAGGACACCGAATAAGTCTACTCAATCCACCTGAGTGTTGTCTCTCAGGTGAATATATTCCGAGGTGAATTGAGGACACCAAATGTGTCCATTTTGTTCACCCAGATGAAACTGACATGGTACGCTACAGATGAACCTACAAGCATACCTGTCTGGCTTTTCTAAATTACATTTTGTATGATCATGTTTCCAATTGACTTTGACCTTTTTGTTGGTCTAGTAGTCTCAAGCACCACTGTTGAGCATGTGGTCCCGGAATCGTTTCCCGGGTCGGACACAGTGTTACTGGCTTTTTTAACTGACTTCTGGAAGAAAAGGAGATTCGACATGTACGTTTATGTATGTTTTTTATTTTTACATCCTTTTTCACACAATCCATCTAAATTTTCTTTTGCCTTCCTCTTCTTCTGCATCAACATTCATACTCATCATTTTCTCACATAATCACACTAATAAATAATGCATATTTAATCATAAAACGCATAATATGCCGCAGGTACATTCACGGGCACACCTCACTCCGCAATATATGCATGCAGTCAAGAGATATGTATGAAAATGAGCAAGATTATAATAACTATGCTAATGTCAGCTGATTTAAAACATTGCCGCCATGTTTATAGCAAACACGTCTGCGTCTACACGTCTTTGCATTGCAGCGTGCGGTTAGCTTATAAGATGTGCAATTGTACATTCACAAACATAAAAGTGACACTTGTTTTTAAGGCGGCGCTAGTCGCGAGCTCGAACTCACTGGCAGGCACGGTCAAAAACCATGATATTTCACCGGAAATCGAGCCATATTGTTCATGTGTGCGCGAGCGTCATCCCCCCGTGGAGAAAACAGGGGAAAACTTATTCAGTGAGATGCACGATCATTCAGAGTAAAAAAAGGCGCGCGGAAAAAAATACGAAAAAGCCTTTGGCTGTTGGGGTTTTATGAAAAAACCACTGCACCAAATAATTTCAAATAAAATTTATTAAATTCTTCGATAAATTTGCTGTGTCGGTACGGACTTCGTTTTGGAAATTTGTTGCTTCTTTAGCTTCTAATTTACACCTAAAGCTGTGTTAAAATTAGCAAAAAAACGAATCTTTAGAAGCTCGTAACTTTTTAAAAGCTTCATATTTTACAATTCTGCTTCCGTACAGACAAAATTAATAATGAGACAAAACGATACCATGTTTAATTTTGGATGTTCTTTGTCAAATAGTGGAGTAAAACTCCAACGAAGTTTCTATGAAAAAAATGTTGACTTGTTTGACTTTAAGTGGTAAAATCATCATAATTGAGTCCTCCCACTCCGGGCCGGGCGGCAGTGGACTATCAGACTCGTACTGACTAAAATCCACGGTGTCCTTCAATAGCCGTTCCGGGGTCACGGTGATGAGATAAGTCCTACGACCCCAGTAGGCTTTGGCCGTTAAAGGGGGCCCCCGTCATCATGCTGACACTCTTTGAGGCGCGCGTGGAACACAACGCGCCGTCGACCCAGGCAGCGTAGGACAGCGAGTTGCCCTCTCAATAGGTCTTACCTTATAGTTTTTACATGTATATATTTTGGTTGTGATACTGTTATTTTTATTTATTTTTGCTTGTGCCTGTACTGTCATTTTTCTGAAGTGTAGTTGTGAAGGAATTGTAGGTGTATCTCGTGTATCTGAAGTTAATTACATTTTGTCTAGACTTTTTCATTCACTCGTGGTTTTTAAAGGTCGAAATACAGATAAGCTATGTCCATAACTTCATCCAAACAGGGATTAAATCATGACGGAGGTTTTATGAAAATGTTTTAAACAAAATTTTATATGCTGAATTATGTTAATCCAATGTAGGTTTACTAAATTATTTAATTAATCATTTGGGGTTAACCCCTGTGTGAGCATTAATAGGAGTAGACATGACAAAAAATTTGGGTAATTTAGACCCAAAAATAAAATAACTGGTTGTAAATAACGAAAATACATGAAATTTTTGACAAATTTTCATTTGGTCTTTGAAATTTTTTTCTGGTCATTCCTGTTATCGTGGCAGACCTCGTAAAATTGACAGGTTGGTCTAGTCTAGATACTAACAATCAGAGGTTCATATTGGCCCTGAATTGGAAAAGTAGTAGAAGTCTATTTTTAAATTTTAATACGGACACTTTTAACTTGCTACATCGTTCTCAAATAAGGTACCATCTCAAAATGAATTATGTAACAAAGGTTGTATGACAATTTTGGCGATTTAAAAAGTGGATCTATAGAGATCTATTCCTTGGTATATCTATGGTACCCTCACAGTCATTATATCTTGTAACTGGGACTGTAGCAACATTTTTTTTAGTATTTAATTACATTTATTACAACAACTAGCACTTTGCCCGCGACTTCGTCTGCGCGTGTTTCTAACTTCGAACTCAGTGAATTTAATTCCCGCTCACCCTCCTTATCCTTCCCTTAAAACTTAATCAACCCTTTTCAAAATTTAGGGGGTGATTTTCGAAAAACCCAAATATGGAGGGTAGTTTTGAAAAAAAAATAGTGTCCATCTTTTTTATTTACTTATACTCACATTCGTACCAAGTTTCAAGTTTATAAACCCAAAGAATAAGATTTTACATACAAAGGTTTTCACCCCTTTTCACCCCCTTAGAGGTAGATTTTCGCAAAATCCTTTCTTAATGCTTATTTACATTATAAACTGCAACTATCATCCAAAATTCAGGTTTCTACATTTAGTGGTTTAATATCCCCCCTTCATCATCAGCCTATTAACGTTCCCACTGCTGGGACACAGGCCTCCTCTCTGTGAGAGGGGGTGGGCCATAATCCACCACGCGGGCCCAGTGCGGATTGGTGGATGTCACATTGTCATGTCTTCGAATTTTTGGTTCTAGGACATGCCGGTTTCCTCACGATGTTTTCCTTCACCGTTTTGAGAGCAGTGGTGATGAAATAAATTACACAAAGGGGGCGCTGCCTAACAACAATCTTATTTGAAACGCTCCGTATTTTTATTTGTTAAAAATTAGTAAAACTCAATTATTGATTCTATATCTGAAACTATTCTGTGTATAAAGTAACAGTAAACAAGTGGAAGTGTTAACAAACATAAATATTCACCACAGTGCATAATAAACAATAATGAACTCAAAAACAATACAAAATAATAAATCCTAATTAAGTGATAATAATCATCAAAACAATCTAATTTGTGTTAAAATAAATCACATTAGTGCGCGTTCTGTGCCGGTAAAAGTGAATATTTACTTTTTTAAGTGACTGTTGTTCAACAATTACTGTGCACCGAACATGGAAAAAATTCCAAAGAAATGAGTCACAGTAACGGACTTTTAAAATTTGAAACAAAACCTCATAGGACGCATACAGCAATTTCGTCGATAAAGTAAATTACGTCGTGGCCGAATGGCTACATGAGCCTACATGAGTCAACACAAGGAGTCGCAGGTTCGGTCCCTAGCTAATGTTTCTCTTTTTGTAAGATTTCTAAATCAATACAAGGACAACAAATACATACGCACTTGCTACCATTGACAATCAATAAATATGGATACAGATAATATCACATTTCGTAATCATAACACTGGTTCTTTGACTGACCTATCTGTCTGGACAAATGACGAGGAGGAGAAAATACTAGACACCACAATGATGAGCATACCGGATAGTTTGAACGACAATTCTAATGACGACACTATTAATTATTTAAAGGAACAATTGAATGCTCTTAAATTACAACTAAAAAATGCACAACAGGAAATAAATGACCTCAACAGCGAAAACTTCCGACTAAAATCAGACTTACAAGAAGCTTTGAGGACAGTCGAGACCTCCAAAATGATCTGCTTAACGCCTGACACTAAAAATATTACACCGTCACCATCGAGTCAACAAAAAATGAATAATAACAAAATTCGACCAATTACTTCAAATGATTTTGACTTGAGTACTTTGACTACGACCGATTGTTGCAAAGAAGTAAAAGTTATCGCTGTCGACCAAGGAACTCAAACATCAGAGATGAATATGACATATGATAATAAACCGTTAACACAAAAAAATAACCAGACACCATCTTCACCCTTGCGTAAAGCTGCTACAAAAAAAGTCGTAGGCGTGTCTGAATCAAAACAAAAAAATAGACTCGCTATAATGAGTAGTAGTTGTACTAAAGGAACACTGCCTTTAATGGACAAAGTCTTCGGTAGTCAATTTAATTACTGTCACTATCTACTGAATAACGCCAACACGGAAGATTTTTTAAGCACCGTCAAAGACAACCTAAAAAACTTCACAATGCAAGACTACTGCATGATCTTCATAGGAGAAAATGATTTAAGAAATTGCGAGTATCTAGATATCCTTAAAAGCCTGAAAAATTCGTTAATAAACATCAAACACACAAATATTATTATCTGCACACCGACATATATAAGAGGAGCACTTATTCATAATTATAAAGTCGAGATATTTAACAACCTTCTCAGCTTAGACATAGTAAATAATGAATATGCATTCTTTTTTGACAGTAATCACACTCTGACAATTGACATGTTTTCATGCTACACAGGCAAAATTAACAAATATGGATGGATAGACATTTTTGACCGGATAAAATCTAACATATTAATTGACTACAATCAAGATTATACTAAGGTTGGCGAAGATATCCACCTCCTTGAAGAAACACCTAGGGATACTTTTTTTCGTGAATAAAAATATATACATTATGCATCAGAATATTGCAGGACTCCTATCAAAATCCGAAATGCTCACAGTATGTCTGTGTGAGTTATTAGAAAAAAACATACAAGTGGAAATATTATGTATTACGGAACATTTCATGATGGAAGGTTATGAAGTCCATCTCAATGTCCCTAACTACTGTCTAGCTGCATGCTTCAGCCGCAAAGATAATAAAAGAGGCGGTGCTTGTATACTTATAAAAAATGGCCATCAGTGGAGAGAACTACCAAAAATCGCTAAATTATCTATATCGGGTATTTTTGAATGTTGCGCCATAGAATTATTAAATTGTAAAGTTGTAATTGTATGTATATATAGAGTACCAAATCCAAGTAATTTTGATGAATTTATTAAAAGATTAGAGACATTATTACGTATTCTGATGAAAAAACCATATAAAAATGTTGTACTGGCGGGTGATTTTAATGTAGATATATTGAAAAAAAACAAACAGTCTCTAGAGTTTGAAAATATATTATTAAATTTTAATTTAAAACTAGCTGTACGTCAACCAACTCGTTTGAAGAGCAAAACATGCATCGACAATTTTGCGCATAATTTTGATAGGTGCAGTAAAGGTATTATTTTGGAACTGGCTTTGTCTGACCATACGGCGCAGCTACTTCATTGCCCGATCACCATGGCTAGCGCTGGTAGTCATTGGCGGACCACAAGACGGGACTATAGTAAAGAGAACATAGTGAAATTTAAATCCTACCTCAATAGTCTTTCATTTGCTGAAGTATATGAGGCTAAAGACCCAAATATTGCTTACAATGCCTTTACAGAGATATTCTCTTTTCTATATTCACAATGCTTTCCTGAAATTATTGTCTCTATAAAAGTGAAAAGAAAGCCAAGTTGGGTCTCAAATGGTATTAAGGTGTGTAGCAAAAAGAAACGTCAATTACTATGGCAATATAGACAAAAACCAACCGAAATTCATAAACTTAAGTATAAAAATCATTCGAAATTGCTTAGAAAAATAATTTATTTAACCCAACGCGCACAAAATATACATAAAATTACAAGATCAAGTAATAGATCTAAGACCACTTGGGAAATAATAAACCAAACAAAACTTAACTTGCCAAAACACAATGTAGACAAAATTCGCTTCAATAATGAAACAGTAACTGACCACAAAATTATTGCAAATCTATTTAACGATTATTTTATAGATAAAATTAAACCTATAACTAGCTCGAGGACCATAGTAACTAAACACATTTTACCCAGAAAGGACTCAATGTTCATGGCCCCAAGTCTAGCCCCCGATGTATTAAAAATTATCGCTGCCTTAAAAAACACAAACAGTGTAGGTTACGATGGCATAAGCACAAAAATTGTTAAAACTGTAGCAGTTGAAATCTGTGGCCCCATAAGCCACATTATAAATTTAAGCATCAGTGAAGGGATATTTCCGAATACTCTAAAAAAATCAATCGTCAAACCATTATTTAAGAAACAGGATAGGGAACTAATAGAATGTTATAGGCCAATATCGTTAATACCTGTAATTTCAAAAATAATCGAAAAGTATATTCATAGAGAATTAAATACCTATTTTGAAAAAAATAACATATTCTGTAATGAACAGAAAGGATTTAGGGAGAAAAAAACAATAAATCTAGCTATTTACGATTTCTTACACACTGTTATGACTAACGTAGATAAAAATATACCAATTTGTGCCATTTTTTGCGACATGACACAGGCATTTGATTATGTCCAGCATACTACATTACTGAGTAAACTTTATGCATATGGTATACGAGGAAACATATATAATCTAATACAATCGTACCTACAAAATAGAAAACAAGTAACGCAAATTAATAGAATAAATATGAACACCAAACGTGAAGAGATTTTCACGTCACACGAACGTATCGTCCCTCATGGAGTTCCGCAAGGCAGTGTACTCGGGCCGCCCTTGTTTACGATTTATATTAATGACCTTCCCAAAGCCGTTAAATACCCTATGACACTGTTTGCGGATGACAGTACGATAACGATACCATGCCATAGTAACAACACATATAAAACAGACATAAAAAATACATTAATTGAAGCGGTGACATGGATGAATGATAATAATTTGAAAATTAATATTAATAAAACATTGATTATGCACTTTAGCCAACGATTATCAGTAATTCCTGGTCTTGACATTGAATATAATGACAATAAAATACAGACAGCTAATACTACAAAATTTTTGGGCCTAACAATTGACAGTAGCTTAAATTGGAAAGCGCATATTGAAGTTCTAGCCAAAAGAATAAGTAGTGGTGCATATGCGTTATATAGACTATCACGAAATCTCAGTACAGATGCTTTACTAACTGCCTACTATGGTTTAGTTGAATCCATCATTCGATATGGTGTTATCTTCTGGGGTAACTCAACCGACAGGGATATCATCTTCAAAAGACAAAAGTACTGCTTGAGATCGATGTTTAGTCTTAAAACTACTGATAGCTGTAAAAATTATTTCAAAAAGTATCAGATATTAACATTGTACTCACTATACATATTCGAAGTAGCAATGTTTGTAAAAACTAATCCACATCTATTCACCCGTATGGCAGACAAATTCCCAAGAAATAGACGTGATGATAGCAAACTATGTGCACATCCATCAAAAACTGCACTTATGAGCAAAAGCGTTTTCTGCATGGCGCCAACTATTTACAATAAATTGCCCAAAAGTTGGAAAGAGCAAACAATACCTGTAAAAATTATTTCAAAAAGTATCAGATATTAACATTGTACTCACTATACATATTCGAAGTAGCAATGTTTGTAAAAACTAATCCACATCTATTCACCCGTATGGCAGACAAATTCCCAAGAAATAGACGTGATGATAGCAGACTATGTGCACATCCATCAAAAACTGCACTTATGAGCAAAAGCGTTTTCTGCATGGCGCCAACTATTTACAATAAATTGCCCAAAAGTTGGAAAGAGCAAACAATACCTCAATTTAAAAAAACTATGAAATCGTTTTTAGCTCAAAAATCATATTATAGTGTTAAAGAATTTTTGAACGACTCCTTGTTGACTTGAATGAATAAATAAATTAATGAATGTATAATTATATTGTAATTAAATAATGAATGAATAATAATGATGTAAATAATATATTAAGTAAAGTTTAATTCTAAAATTGAAATAATTTAATATATGTAATTGGTCATTGACTGAAAATAATTGTAGGTACCTAACACATTTGCACGCCTTGAGAAAGGCAGACATGTCATGACTCACCCTTATTTAAGATCTTGCATGCATGTATTATTTTTAATTCTGTATGTATACACATGTTTAAGCAAATAAAAAATTCTATTCTATTCTATTCACAAAGTAATGCGCCTGCCGGGATTCGAACCCACGACCTACAACTCGTAAGTCGGGGCCGATACCACTGGGCCACCACTGCTCAATATCCCCCCTTAAAACTTGAATACCCCTTTTCACCAACTTGGGGGGTGAATTTCAAAAAATCCAAAAACACGTGTTTGATTAATTCTTATCTAGTATATAAATACTGATTTTCAAATTCATCAGCTCACGCGTTATGATTTTTCCATACAAACTTTAACAACCCCTAGATTACCAATGGAGGGTAGTTTTAAAAAAATAATGGTGCTAATCTTATTTACTTACTTGTGTTCTCATTCGTGGTAAGTTTCAAGTTTATAAACCCAAGGAATAAGATTTTTCATACAAACGTTTTCACCCCTTTTCACCCCCTTAGAGGAGGATTTTCGCAAAATCCCGTCTTATTGCCAATCTACATGGTAGACTGCAAATCCTGTCCAAAATTCAAGTTTCTGCGTTTAGCGGTTTCGGCTGTAGTCGTGTCAAAAGAAAAACCCCTGTTCTTTTATATATATAGATTATTATCTGCCTACTTGAAACGAGATTCATGTTCAAGTCAAATCAAATCAAATCAAATCGTATATTTCAAGTAGGCCAGTTACAGGCACTTTTGAATTGTTGGAAGACAAAAGTAAAATAAAATAGTTTAAAAATAGTTACGGTGCTACAGTCACAGTAACAAGACATAAAAACAGTGAAAGTACTATAGATGCCCATTCCAAAGCGTAGATCTCTATGGAGAAGAACGGGCAAGAAACTCCATGAACAAAACGAGTATAGGAGTTTCAAAAATAACTGAAAGAATGTAAAAATTACTCACGAGCAAAAATCCACATTTCACTTACGACTTTTATCTTTCTCACCATTTTACTTTGCGCACACAAAATATTTAATTTTAAATAGCAGTGTGTGATTTGTATCTTCAGCATTCCGAAAATTCTTGAAGGAAAAAGTAAGATACGAGAAAACAAAGATTTTCGTAAAGCTCGGTTTACAACAAATTGTTGGGAAATTCTTAAGATTTTGATGGTAAGAATTTTTCCGAGTAGTTTTGTTTTGTTAGGACGTTACATTTTATTAATCACCTACAATGAACTCGAAGCTTGAGTCTTTAGGATGCGCGAAAGAGATGACGCTAGACGACTTGTATAGCTCTGTCTCTTTCCCACAGCCTAAAGACTCACGCTTTAAGAGTTCATGGTAGGCTGAATTTTGTTTTGGATTGTTAAAATGAAATGATTTTTCCCATCTTGACTGGAGCGAAGGGACTGTCATACTCTTATTCACTTAAATTCCATCCAGGTGGCATACCATAAACTCTTAACGCGATCCAGTTTAGGCTGTGGGAAAGAGTACAAAAAAAGAAAGAGACATACGGGTCGATTTGATAACCTCCTTTTTATTTTAAAGTCGGTAAAAATATTAAAAATAATATCGATATCCATAACTTCAGAACCATTGTGTTCGATTTTTTTTTTAATTTTCCTTTTACCGTTACGTCTATTTCACCAGTTTCCGGCTTGACGTTGATTTTAAGGACACCCTGTATAGTTATTCGGGCAGGTTAAACTCCTCTAAGACATCTTCTAGTTAAGGACCCTCAACGGCTATAAATCTTTACAATAAATTAATTTATGTAAATTGGTTTAAATATCCTTTTGTGCTAAAAGTTTTAAGACCTAGATTATCGTATTTAATAGCTCATTAAAATTAAAGTCCACTGAACTTTGGCGAAACTAGATCTTGTCAACTGGGTTTAGTACCTAATTGAATAAAATATAACACTAAGTTTTGGGCAAATGAAATAATATATTTTTTGCCATTGATAAGTTTATTTTGGACATCACTGACATCGGTCGAAGAAAATCTCATGATGAAAAGGAGGTGTATTACAACATTTTAAAACCAGGGTTGTTCCAGTGGGTGAATGAGATGGCGCTAGACTTGTATAGCTCTGTCACTTTAACTCGCCGGAATAAGCCTGGTTTGAAGACGTTGAAACACCCCTGTCGCCTACTATAAGGTGTTAAAGCGAGAGTAATTCCAGTGTGGGAAAGACAGAGACAGAGCTATAGAAGTCGTCTAGCGCCATCTCGTTTTTAACCTTTATGAGAAGATGTATCTCTATTCTCTATCCTTCTCTATTTATGCTGCTTGGGATGATTGCTTGTCTATAAATACCGTAATCATAATAACCTATTCTATACTATCTTACGGCAAAACCTTCAATCAAAACATGAACTGCCCCATAGACAAGCAGCAGACGACAACAGACGACAATCGTTATCTCTCAGCAGTAACTAATACATTTTCAACTTTATACTCCAGCGCGTAGAGTAGAAAATCTATTGGAGTTTACAGATTGTTTTCGCTCACAAGTCTTTACTAGATTTTCAGCTATATGCGCCAGTGTATAAAGTTGAAAATGTATTAGTGACTGCTGAGCGATAACGATTATCGTCTGCTGACGTTTGCTGTTTGTCTATAGGGCCATATGATCCCAGCCTAACGTGTCAGGGTTTCTCAGCATTTTTATTAATGCAAACGTATGTCAGAAAACGTTGGTCTCTAAATATCTCTGAAGTGTTGAATAAATTACATGAAAGCGAGTCAAATATTCCTGGGCTGCGCTTATCCTGAAAAAATGAATAAATGAAGGAAAATGTTAGATTTTAACCAGTACGACACAGATAGGCCTTTTCTCCTTGGCATTTTATGATGATTTCTTAACAAAAAAAAAAAAATAAAAAAAAAAAACACGGCAATCTCCGAGTGTCACATACACTCGGAGATTGCCGTGGTGAATCTATTGTATAATTTTTTTTTGTTTAAATAAATCACCTACCGCGTATATTTAACGAGGATAGGTATAATTTATTTTATCTACTCTCATATCGTAAACTTCGAAATACAAAACTCAAAACGAGTTTATAATGACATACTTTATACCATAGAGTATCGTAATGAAATTAAAAAATTAAATTATAACACTGTTTCTCTAACAAAACATTTTTTTTTCATTATGGTACAGATTACTGATCATAGATACATCTATTTACTTTTTTATCTGTGGCTGCGCGCGCTTTCTAAGGGAATGTTGGGATTTTGACGTTTGTGTTTCGGTGGATGACATGGTGGATGATTATTAGTGTTTATTAATTTTTATCTTTTATTTGATATGTTCGTGTTCAATGAGAGTAGATAAAGTAGTGTATGAAACTGTACATAACTAGGTATTATACCACTCGTGCGATACTATTAAAAAACTCGCTTCGCTCGTTTTTTAAACTCACACTTGTGTATAATACCCCTCATTATGTACCAGTCACATAAACTACTATAAAATGTTTGTAGTGTACTACATACTGTAATAAAGAACTTCTTTGTTGTAGGACAATTTTATATGTAGGTTTCATTGTGAAAACTCCTTTTGTGGCTGGCCGTTTAGAATCAGTAAGAAAAAGTAGGTAATTTTTTTTTACGGATATTTTTATGATTGCCAGTCTCACGAACTGAAACGACGTTAGACGATGCGTGGTGTCAGGTTTTTCCGTTGATAAAAATATTTGATTTGTCACCACGCTTCGCCGCGCTCAGAGCCCGCGATAAAAGCTATGAGCTTAAAAAACGATTCAGATATCCAGTGGTAGTTTAGAGAACCAAAAAATAAACAAAGACAATGGGGAAGGCAAGTGTCAAAGTGACAAGTGACAGTTTGGTCCCAAAAGAACTGTCAAATCAAAGGAATTTTCTGAAAAAAAAACGATTTATTGATGTAAAATGACTAGATGTTGTGTAAAAAGCTGTAAAAATGATGGAATATACAAATTTCCGACAATTCACACTATCAAGAAATAATGGGTAGCTTCTGTGACTGCTTTGAAAACAAAAATTGTTTTATAACTAAGGAAAAGCTATAAAATAAACAAATATCCACCCTTGCGAAGCCGAGACAGGCCGTTAGTTGAGTTTATTAATGCGATTCTATGAATATACTATAGTTAAACAATCGAATACACTTTTTAAAATAGCATCTACTTTTCTATTGGAGGTTAAGTACCAGTATTGCATCGCTGTATAAATCATGAAATGGTTCGTCTAGTGGAAGAATTATCACCTGGAACGAATTTAGTGATTATTGTGGTGTTATGAAATTAAATATATTGTGATATTTCTCGAATCTAAATAGAAAAAAGGGGTAAAATTATTGACTTAAAACATTATGATGTTTTATCAAAATAGGAAGTCAGGAGCAGCATCATATTCTTGGTAGAGGAGAGGACAGGTAAAAGACACCTAAACACAAAAATTTAAACGTCAACTACAAGTAATTGTGGATTTAATACGGTAAAATCAAATGTACAACCACTCAATTAAATCACTTTTTTTCCTCTTGTAGATGCACCGCGGCGTCTTAGTTCTTCTTTTAGTATATGCACTTGCGTTGACGAATAATTTTCCATATTTGTTTTGTATTTATACTCAATTTTTATAATAATAAATCTTGTTTGTTTTTTGTACAAGGTAGACAGTAATCTGACGTGGGGACCAACTATCGCAGCGCCATCTACGATTACCTTTGAGTTGCCATCCCCATTAGCTGTAATGAGAGGATCCTGAAACAAATGACGCAACGCCTGTCAGTAGTTCTAATTAGAGTTATCGTAAAACAGTCAGCTAAGGGGCATTAACACGGGTAGATTTTTCGCTCAATTAACGCTGGAAAACATAATCTTGGTTGTTGTTTTGCTTCGATTTTAAATTATCAATGACCGAATTTGCGTATCCCTGTCTTTAAGAGGGTCGTCTACCGAGCGCTCGTCCATACTAAAAGATAAAACGTTTTCCTACCCCTAAATGTTATCCTATCTCAATATTTTTTAGAATGCTCCTTACACAGTAAAAAAACTAGGTTTATGGGTTTTCTTTTTTGCCTACTAAGCGGTTAGTTACCAGTTCCACTTGTAAAGGTTGACTTGTAGATAATGCCTTGTGGCATTATCTACAATTATTATTATTAGTATGCGGGAATACACCTGCCTAGAGTTCTCTCGATGTTCTTTAACCTCTGTATTAGTCACAGTTACTTACCCGAGAGCCTTATGTACACTACAGTGGCACCGATCGTAAAGAATAAAACAGCTGACTCTTCGGATATCTCAAATTATAGACCTATCTCTCTGGCTACTGTTATAGCTAAGGTGCTGGACAGTCTCCTCAAGCAGTTGGAAGAGCATCTACAATTACACGATGCCCAGTTTGGATTTAGACCGGGACTTTCGACTGAGGCTGCTATCCTCTGCCTCAAGCAGACTGTTCAGTATTACACTGGTCGCAGCACACCTGTCTATGCCTGCTACCTTGATTTATCAAAAGCTTTTGATTTGGTGTGTTACGACATGCTGTGGCAGAAGCTGGAGAGAGACACTCAGGTGCCTCGGGAGGTAATTTCGTTATTGAGGTTCTGGTACGGCAATCAGCGCAATAGAGTAAGGTGGGCTGGTGCACATTCAGATGAATACGGTTTGGAATGCGGTGTTAGGCAGGGGGGAATTAGCTCCCCCCACCTCTTTAATTTGTACATGAACCGGCTCATCGGTGAGCTCAGTGACACTGGTATTGGTTGTTCCATAGACGGAGTCAGTATAAACAACATAAGCTATGCCGATGATATGGTGTTACTGAGCCCATCGATTGCAGCGTTACGGAAACTGGTGCACACCAGTTTCCGTAACGCTGCAATCTGCCAATCGTACGCGGAAGACCATGGGCTCAGATACAACGCGAATAAGAGTGAGTTCATGGTGTTCAAGTCAGGTAGCAAATGCTACTCCCATGTTCCTCATGTAACTCTGTGCGGCATGCGTCTCAAAAAGGTCAGTGCCTTTAAGTATCTGGGCCACTGGGTGACCGAAGACCTGTGTGACAATGAAGACATCGAGAGGGAGCGCAGAGCACTGTCCATCCGGTGTAATACGAGTATGTTGGCTCGTAGGTTCGCACGTTGTACCACTCAAGTAAAGGTCACATTATTCAAGGCGTATAACTGTCAGACCTTCTACACGTGTAGCCTATGGACTAATTTTTCGCTGCGGGGTACAGTGCACTTCGAGTTCAGTATAAAAATGCGTTTAGGATATTATTGGGGCTGCTACGCTTTTGTAGTGCTTCCGCTATGTTTGCTGAAGCGCAAACTGATGAATTTTTCGCAATAATCAGAAAAAGGTGCGCCTCGCTGTTAATGCGTGTGCGTGGCAGCCCGAATGGTATTCTGAGCGCATTGTCCCAGCGGTGGGACTCACCAATGTTCATGAGGTGGATGCAACTGCACGCCAGCGGCCCCTCATTTATATAATTTTACTTTTAATTTTGTTTTATTATTTAATTTAATTTTGATTTTATATGTTATTTTATATTTTAATTTAATTTTGTTTTTATATTTTGATTTAATTTTTTATGTTTTAGTTTAATTTTTGATTTTGTATTTTCATTTAATTTTGATTTAGAATTTTTAATTTAATTTTGAATTTTAATATGATTTTATTGACTTCTTATACTGATATGTTTACCTAATTATTATGGATTATTATCTGAAATAAATAAATTGAATTGAATTTAATTTAATTAAGTCCGCCTTATGTACCTCAATTGTACGTGAAAGTTTAAATAAATAGTGAAAAACTAGTAGAATTATCATTTAGATAGACGATTTTCTCTGCGCGGCAATATTATTCGAATCACTCGAGTAAATCCTCAAATCCGTGGCAGGGCTCTTTTACTGTTACTTCCACGTCATAGTTAGGGAAATGAGAACCGGTTGTTTTTCGAAGTCCCGGGATTGTCGGGACTGTACCATCAATGAACCGGGTAGTACCAAAATCTCCCGATTCTTTTAGACTGTAGAATCAAAAATTCTAAACAGAACCGAGGGTTTTGGAAATTTCGAGATTCCTAAAAAAAATGAATTACACGTTTTATCATAACGCTCAGTCTGTCCCTCAGCCAACTACGTTGAGGGTCAAAGAAAAAGAGTTTTAACTTCTGAATTCTTTATTGAACAAAAAAGTTACTATTGGAGTACACAGAGAAGGAAACTGACTCATGGTTAATGGCTGGTTAAATCTATATTTTCGGCACTTCCGGAACCGGGATTTCCCGGTTCTATACCCTAGTCATAATGATACATCGTGTCATGAATAAGGACACTTCCTATTACTAACTTAATACTAATCAAACTCAAGACGAGTACACTATTAAACCAACTTGACTTAGGCAGTGGTCCAACCGCCGACGATGAACGAGTAACGAGTAGAAATTAAACGTCTAAAAAGAGTTGGCGATCGGCGGGAAGCGAGTGTAGTTTCGATAGTTTTGTGGCCGGGCGACAGCGAGTGTTCAAGTGCGACGAGCGATTACTCGCGCTATTCACCCGCGGTCGCTTTATGTGAAATTTCATTCACTGTACCGAACGCGAGCAACGAGAGCGAGATTCGCTGAACGAGTATCGTTGAGCGACTTAATTTTTGAAAGCTCGTCGCTCAGCGACAGAATGAGTAAAATGAGTCGTCGCGGGCAGTGTGAACAGTCAGAGAGCAACTATTAAAATATTATGTATCTCTTTCGTTTACACGGAATGTACATTTATTGTGCGTTTCATGAGAGAGAAAATCGGCGAGAGTAACTCGTTCTCTCGCCATTGGTCGGACCACTGCCTTAAGTATCAAATAAATTAGATTGAAGGGTATAAATTCTAATTCAATTCGTTACCTGCTTATAAATGAGGTATCCTTAGTAATTGAGAAGAGGTACTTTCTGTTTGATTTGACGTTGTCAAATTCTGAACTTAGTTTTCAGTTCAATAAGGGTGAGTTTTGTTTGACTTTGTTAATGATTAGCAAATATTGGAGTTAGTCACGGTAATGCTGTGTTGACTAATACGAGTACAAGGATTCTGAGTAGGATAATAGGACGATTTAGGTGCCATATTGTGACGATAATCATAGTAATATCAACGGCATTGTTAGCGCCGTGACTGAACTGACCCTGGAACGTAAAGGGCTATTGAAGGATTAACGTGCATTTTAGTCAGTACAAGTCTGACGGTTCCTTTTGTCCCGCCCTGGGTGGGAGGACTTTGAAGATGGAAACAAAAAAATAGCTTTTTATGTAGAGAAAACAACTTCTAAAAAAACCTGCATAGATATACAATAACAGAAATCGCCTTTGATTTTCTGTAAAGTTCTCTCAGTTTCTCTAAAATGCTGTTATATAGGCGAGAGGTCCAGGCGTGATCGAAAAATCGGGGATCATACAAAAATAAAAGTTTCTGCTGAATTGTGAACCTCCTCTTATCGAAGTCGGTTGAAAATAAACATAAAATTAACGCGTACTTTCCACTGTCCGTCTGTCAGCAGGCTTTATCTAATGATCCGTGATAGGTAGCAGCCAGTAGTTTTCACAGAACTTACCTATATTTCTGTTGCCGCTATTCCGTCAGATAATAAAATAAAAATAAATGGTACGGAACCCTTTATGCGCGAGTCCGACTCATACTTGGACGGGTTTTAGAGCCACACGTGGTACTAACACCAACTGTTTGCAGTGCGAACACGTTTCCAATTTCTAGTTAACCTCAAAACGTCTTTTCTTGTACTTCTAATCCCTACGGTAGTCTTGTAATTACAGAACTAATAGGGATCTAGCACTGGTATTATAAGACTGGTCTCAAGTTTATTCCAAAGCGACCATAGATACTCAATCTTAGCAACGGGCAATTGTGTTTACGCCTTCGAATTTCTGATTCGTTTCCGTAAATGCGTGTCCCATTTAAGGTAAGCGTCCTCAGGTCCGCATCGCACGTATCTAACGTATCGTACGCAACGGATTTTAGTTTGCCTTGTATTGCAACTCATAAAACTGCGTCCACTTATCCGCATCGTAGGACGGCTCATCGGCAATGCCTTCATGCGTACCTATCGATGACGTCATACGGAATGCCGATCCAGTGGACATCAGGTAGCAATCCGATTGCTGATAATCGCGTCGGCAATCCGATCGCTGCCGAAACAGCGGACGCAGTCTAATTAATCCGTTTGATGCGATGCGTCCGATACGTGCGAAGCGGACCTGTGGACGCTTACCTTTACACTCTACGAAGATTGAAGACATCTTCGAGTATTCACGGGAGAAGACCAACTGGAACTTGTTCGTGGTGTGCGTTCCGACCCAACATTTGGTGACCTTCCTCAAGGAAGAGTTTTGGCCGAAAAGTGTGCTGTATCGGCGATTCATGGGCGATTCCGAGGCCGGCTACGCGACCGACACCTCGCAGCGTACACGACGCCGTCACTTCGTGTGCAGTAGTTTTTTATTTTAAGTATATTGTTTGGAATATGTATTAGTTTGTCATTGTTTTATAATTATATGTGTATTGTGTTTTATGGTCCTTTAGCTGCCCGAAATAAAGGATAAATAAAGAACTAAAGTTACGGCAAGATTTCTGAAAATATCTATCAAATAATTTGTTCTTGGCTTTTTTTGCGTGGTTAAATCATCAAATGAGTCCTCCCAACCCAGGAAAGGGCGAGTGGGAGTGTCAGACTAGTACTGACTAAAATCCACGGTGTCCTTCAATAGCCCTTTAGTTCCGCGACCCCGGCAGGCTTTGGTCCTCTAAGAGGGCCCCGTCATTGTGCTGACACTTTTTGAGGCACGCCTGGTAACAACGCGCCGTCGACCCGGGCATGGTACATGATCGGACAGCGAGTCGCCCATTACTCGCCACCCGCAAGACATCGCAATGCTACGCCTTGGGACATGTCTATAAATTTTGCTTGATATTTAAGTTTTCATTTAGGAAGATTTACAGGTGTTTTTATTACTGGCATAAATTAAACTTAGTAAGTACCGCCTATTCCCTGTAAGCATCGTTAAAAGTGATTACGAGGTTATATCAAAGTATACAAGAGATTGTCCTGTAAATACGCGTTCTAAACTGCTATTTACGAGTACAGACGCCTTATCATCACAAGACTTCTGTATTTCATTTATGGTATACTTGAAGTATTTACTGGTTTTTTTTTTTGTATGTAAAATTCACCAAAAACTCACCTCTAGTGTAACTAGAATTAAATAGAATGAGGAACTATTTTTTCATCAAATTAACGTTAAAGTTATTGTTTACTTAACGTCACAATAACTAGAAAAGTCATGCTAGGACATGTACCCTTAGCACGAATTTTCACTCTTACTTTACAGCGCCTTTCCAGTATTTACAGCGTTTCTTGTATGAAAAAATGGAACAGCGCCTATGGTATGCGAAGAAGGAATTAATTTTATCCTTGAAAATTGTCAATTTGAAATTGTCAAAGTTCCAGTTTACTTGACGTCTCAATTTTATTATGGAAGGAACTAAAAATAAGCAACCTTACAGGATCACTTCGTTGTCTGTCTGTCCAGATCCTTTTTCTCAGAAACGCGTGGTAGCATCAAATTGATACTCGTTCAAGTCAAAGCCTATATTTATATCTATTATATATTATTACTTTACTATTTTATTATCTCCATCAACACCATCAGACATGATAATTGCCGCAGTGGTAGGCGCCCACGGCAACGGACGTCGCTAGATGATCTCCGGCCACCGTAGGCGCGGGCATGCGGGCAGCGAGTAAAGGGCAACTCGCTGCCCGACCATGGACCATGCCCGGGTCGACGGCGCGTTGTGTCCCACGCGCGCCTCAAAGAGCGTCAGCATAATGACGGGGCCCCCCTCTCAGAGGGCCAAAGCCTGCCGGGGTCGCGGGATTATTCCCTTACCGTAACCCCGGAACTTAACAGGCTATGAAGGACACCGTGGATTTTAGTCAGTAGAAGTATGACAGTCCCTCCCGCCCTGCCCGGGGTTGGAGGACTCATTTGATGATTTTACCACGCTAAAAAAAAAAAAAAGACATGATAATTGTTGAAAAACCGTACTTTCCAAGTAACAATTGAGTGATCGAGGTCGTTCACGTTCCTATTCTTATTTTAAATTCGTACAAAACCAGACGTCGAGTTGCTTGAACCATAACACAAGTCGAGAGTTGTGAATTTCAATATTTTGAAAACTACTTTAAATTCAGTGACAAACTTTGGGTGTGAAATTACTCATGAATATGAACGTAAATATAAGTATAGAAAACCCACATGGCATGAATGTTAAAATAGCAACAGCAATCTACGTCTGTATAATCATTTTATAGGCATTAGGTGCGTCCACATATAGCATGCAATCTCTCGAGGCATTTGTCGCGCGAGGAAACTGTGTGTGGATGTGGACGCGCCTATTGTTTCTAGACCTAGGCACGAAACAATATCATCATCATCATTATCAGTCTATAATGTTCCCACTGCTGGGACATAGACCTGCTCTCCGTTAGAGGGAGTGCCCACTCCCTCTCACGAACCCACACTCAGTGACTGCTACTGACTTTCTTTTGAAAAACTCTTCACCAGGCCATAAATTACTTTAATGCTTCAAATACTTCAAGTACGTTGTATATAAAATACGGAAATCTTGCCTCAGGAGTTGGGCATGCGGATGGCGAGTGATGGGTGCTCACCGTCTGTCCATGGGCCATGCCCGGGTCGACGTCGCGCCGTGTTCCACGCGAGCCCCAAAGAGTGTCAGCAATGTGACGGGGCTTTAGAGGGCCAAAGCCTGCCGGGGTCGCAGGAATGTCTCATCAGGTAACCGTGACCCTGGAATGGAAAGGGCTATTGAATTATCACTGTGGTTTGTAGCTAGTACAAGTTTGACAGTTCCTGCCGCCCCGCCCTGGGGACTCATTTGATGATTTTACAACGTCAAAAGTTTAAATGTGCGAAAAAAGTTCACACAAAATATAAATGACAATAGCAATTTTTTGCATTAATATTCACCATGTGCTGGCACTTGGCTTTGTTTTATAGCTTTTACGTGATAAGTCGGGGGAGCTGACAGAGATATATGAACACTTATTATATCTCTTTCACACGACAACATCCCGGTTTTTTGCAGGATTTTGTTTAGTAGTACCTATACGTGTTTTAATAATTAGGGTGACACACATTTCACCAGAGCAATTTACTCTACATCGAAGTCTATTAATGGGGAAGGCCGGTCAAAACTAATTATAGATGTCGCAACCATAGTTAAGTCCTAATCCGACCAATGAGGTAGTACTATTTTGAAGTACCTATAAGATTTGAACCAATGACGATGCTTGGAACTATTATAGTTGGTGCCAGTTAAGATGGCAATAGCGGACATTGACCCCTACCTAATAAGCCCTCGTATTATGACATAAGCTCAAAATTAGCATTTTTATAAAATACTGAATAAATAAGTAAGTATATTGTAGGGAAAGTATATTAAGATAAGTAAGTATATTGTATTTAAGTATTCATAAGATATCAAAATGGTAAAAATATTTCACTTATTCCTAAGATTTTATATTATTTCTATATTTAAGACTCACGAGTAAACACTATCATTTCACAGAAAAGTGCTAATTCTGATCTTATGACATTATACGAGGACTTATTAGGTAAAGGTCAATGACCGCTTTTGCTATCTTAACTGGCACCAAATATAGCTATACCAGCGCCATTCGTTTCCCAGTTGCCATCCCCCTTGATTACGATTAACACAATATTTTATTACTAACTTTATTAACTACACCAACGATAAACATTTCTACTTCCAGGATCCAGAAGCATGATCCCTTTCTGCGATGCAGTCATGCTAGTCAAAGAGGGGGCGGAGAGGAAGAGCACAGCATCCACCGCAAGACCCAGCCACTGCGGGAGACGCCCACGACAAAAGCGAGTAATCGAGTGAAGGAGGAGGCGCGCCGCGTGAGGGAGAGGACAGCGTCCTCCCTCCACCCAGCCGCAGTGGTAGACGCCAAAGGCGCCAGACATCGGCATACGATCTCCGGCCACCGTAGGCGCAGGCATGCGGGTGGCAAGTAATGGGTGACTCGCTGTCCGATCATGGTCCATGCCCGGGTCGACGGCGCGTTGTGTTCCACGAGCGCCTCAGAGAGCCGTCAGCAAAATGAAGGGGCCCCCTTAAGAAGGCCAAAGCCTACCGGGGTCTCGGGACTATCTCATCAGGTCATGGTGACCCTAGAACGCAAAGGGCTATAATAATAATAACATATTTATTTCAGACCAAAGAAAAACACGTACAGTCCATATTTAGGTGTTAGTACAAAACAAAAAAAACTTAACCTAATGTTAGTAGTTTAAAATCAATCCTGTCGACTGACGCTAAGCTGTGGCACTGTTTACGTGTAATCGTATCCAGTGCCCCAGCATCGGACAGTCCCACCTGTCACACAATGCACTCAGGATGCTGTGAGAGCTGGCGCGTATTCTTGCGAGGAGTGAGGCACACCGCTTACGGATGATGGCATGAAAACCATCAACCCTTGCCTCAGCAAACATCCCCGAAGCGCTACAATAGCGTGGCAACCCCGTCAGCATCCTAAACGCATTGTTATATTGGACACGCAGGGCGCTGTATGCCTTCTGCGTATATCTAACCCACAGATTGCAGGTGTAAAATGACTGGCAGTAAGCTCTAAAGAGCGTAACTTTTACTTGCTTAGTACACCGTGAAAATCTGCCGATCAACATATTACATCGGACAGCCAGCGCCCTGCGTTCCCTCTCTATGTCTAAATCATCCTTCAGGTCATCAGTGACCCAGTGACCAAGGTACTTAAAACGTGTAAGTACCTTGGTCACTGGGTCACTGATGACCTGAAGGATGCTATACTACATTACTATTTATGTAAACACTGCAATAGATTTTAGTCAGTACAAATGTGATAGTTCCTCCCGTCTCGCTCTGGGTGAGAGGATTCAATTGATGATTTTACCACAGTAAAAAAAAGGTCTGGGTGCTCCTTTGTGAGCTTATATAAGTTTCTAAACGCGCCCTCGATACAGGAGAAATTACTAGTGAAAAAGAAAAAAAAGCTGTACATCCAGCAAAACTGTTTTTCCTGTAAAAACTGCCGTGTGAGACACACAAAATAACGTTTTACGGGGTTTAGAACAAGATGTCTGTGGGCAAAAGTTCTTTTAACATCGGGCGAAAGTTTGTGAGGATGTATGTATGTGTATGTAGGAATGTTTGTTACTCTTTCACGCAAAAACCACTGAACGGATTTGGCTAAAATTTGATACACAGATAGTTTATAACCTGGATTAACACATAGGATAGTTTTTATACCGATTTTATGTTCCCGTGGGATAGTTATCGAGTTGTAGCGGGTGAAGCCGCTGGCAAGTCAGGCAGGCTAGTCTTTGCATAATTGGGAATTTCTCCGGTAAACGTTTCTGTCGAAATTATCAACTCACCAAGTTCATTTATTGAGTAAGTTTGTCCTTAGTAAATGGTCTGAGGCCTAGAAAGATACAGATACATTGTATCAGCTTACTATTGACTTTACTGAGAATTGGCAAAACAAATAGCTGTCGAATTTCGTTGCTAAAATATTTCTTGAAAAGCACCGAGGCAATCAAGCTCGACGAATTCAAAAGAACGAATTTCACTGTCTCGGATCCCGCAACGAAATAAATCAATCATAAAAGCAGGAAATTATTAACCGACGATTTAAGGGAAAAAGGATTTAACAAAGCTTTCTATGATAACTGTGGTGAAAAGCAGTGGTGGCCCAGTGGTATCGGCAACGACTTACGAGTTGTAGGTCGTGGAATCGAATCCAGCCAGGCGCATTACTTTGTGTAATTTATTTCATCACCACTGCTCTCAAAACGATGAAGGAAAACACCGTTAGGAAACCGGCATGTCCTAGAACCAAAAATTCGAAGACATGTGACATCTACCAAGCCGTACTGGGCCCGCGTGGTGGATTATGGCCCACTTCCTCTCACAGAGAGGAGGCCTGTGTCCCAGCAGTGGGAACATGAAAAAGGCTGATGATGATGACTGAAACGTAAAGTGCATTTCGAGGAACACGATGGATTTTAGTCAGTTTGAGTCTGGGTGTCTACTTTCAAGTCCGTTGACGAACACGACACGGGTATGGATACATTTATGAGCGAAAGTAATTAACGTCAAAAACCGCCACGACAGAAGTCCTTTTGACGCGGCGCTAGTGTCCATCAGACGTCACATAATGTACAATCGACAAATTTGAATCATGACCCATTTTGACAATAAATCGTTTGAATCCTTCAAATTATAATTGTATATTTACGCGAGTGTGGACCTAATTGTATTTGAAAGTCTGTAAGAAAATAAGCTTATGGTGGGTCATGATTCAACTTTGTCGACTGTACCATCACAAGTTGAATGATGTGTACAAAGATTTTGTTATAATTTTGGCGATTGAAAAAGAGTGTCCATGGAGTTTCTTGCCCGTTCTTCTCCATAGAGATCTACGCTTTGGAATGGGCATCTACAGTACTTTCACAGTTTTTATGTCTTGTGACTGTGACTGTAGCACTGTAACTATTTTTAAACTATTTTGTTTTACTTTTGTCTTTTGACTATTCAAAAGTGCCTATATCTGGCTTTTTTGAAATAAACGATTTGATTTTGATTTTTGATTTTAAGTGTCTTAAAGTCAATTTGCTCTTTAAAACACAAGTGCCGCGACAAAAGGACTTTGGAATTTTCTGCAGGATATAAGTGGTGGTGCAGACTCTAAGGAGCTAACTGCCAAAACCACAGATTTCGTGCTTACAGATTGTACCCCTGGGCCCTGACACTTTTGACAGCCCTTCCGGGCGGCCTATTTCCAAGCCTATATTTCAGTCACGTCGAGTCAGACTACAATCGATGAGCTTTTGTTTGTGCATATTTTGTTGAGAAATATGCACAAACAAAAGCTCATCGATATACTCAGTAAAAAACTTGACTCAAATAGAATTAGCTTTTTGTTTTGATATTTTCAAAAAAACTAAAACAATAAGAAATATGCACACACAAAAGCTCATCGATTAGAGTCCTACTTGTGACTGAAATATGAAATAGCCTTTGGAAATACGCTTCCGGGCGAGAGGACTCATTTGATTAACGTCCATGGTGTTTCGTTGATATAATTGCTTTTACGGTCCAGGGTCCCGGCAGCCTACTTAAATAGGCAGTACTACACACCGGAACTTTGTAAAGAACATCACAAATAAGGTCACCTTATAAGTCTTCTGTCAAGAAACAGTTCAGTCATCCCCTTATTTAACGAAGAGTTTCACTGACAAGGTACTAATAGTTCAATTTTATGTGCGGCCGGACTTTCTGTCCACATCATTTGTCAATGTTATTGTACCTGTCTTGTTCTGGAGCTATTATATTGTGATAGGGGTCACCGGTCAGGCAATTCAGGAAGATGTGGTTTTCTCTATTATGATCAAAAATGCTTTATACTTTATTTAGATGGAGGATTGGTGTAAAACACCTATTACGAGTTTGAAATGGAACGCAGACGAATGAGTGAAAGGGAAGAATGAAATGTTTTTTTTAAATTTATTTTTTAAAGAAACGAAAAATTCTGTTGCGAGCAGGGTTCGATCCTGCGCAGACGCGAAGCAGGCGTTATTGCGTTTAAAATTATAACTTTCGTTTAGAAGTCGCTCTCTAATACAGCATTTATTTGATTGCAATATAGATGTGTTGGTTGGTAAGTAGTTTGAAACACTACCAATAGATGGCGCAACGTGTAAACAGCGTTAGAAAAACAAGGGAACGAGAAATTCAGCGTTGTGAGTAGTGGTTGCGATGGCCTAGTGGTTAAGGCGTCTGGAGTACTTATCCAGAAGAAGCAGGCTCGAACCCTGCTCGCAACAGAATTTTTCATTTCTTTAAAAAAAAAACTTGACGCAGGCGTTATTGCGTTTATAAAATATAACCTAAGAATGAAATGAATGATAAAAGAACAGAAAAAGACAACGGTAGGACGGCAGTTTGGTTTTGAAGAGAGCGAACGGCAGTGGACGTGAAATACGATATTTTAAATAGTTATTCATATTTTATGTGGTGATACGAGTAACAAATAATCACTTGTAAATGAAGAAGTTTTATTAATACGAAAACCTGCTATTTGCTCACAAATATCCCAATCAACATAAATATTTATTGTATTATTTGAGTGGTCGCAAGAGCCTGGTGTTTCAGTTTCGAACAATGTGTTTTTTTTTAAATCAGGATTCATCGTCATCAATCATATCTCATGGATTCTAGACTTACACCCTGGTTGATGGTCATAGGATCGGCCTCTATTATATGAGATCGAAATATGTACCAGTATGAGTACTATTATTACCAAATCTAGAGTGAGAGTAAGGCATAATTTCAGTTTTATTCCCAAAAGATTATGTTTATCTTGATGAAACGTAACATTTGAGACGATTTTTAATAGTATTATCAATCAGGAGTTGATTATAGTTTTAGTTCTAAAGTCCAGCTTTCAAAAGCTCCAGTTACATAATTTTGTTTATTTCGTACAAGGAAGTGTAACGGCTGTAAATTTTGGTTTTTACGGACACAAAAACATTTTTCAGCTTTTAAGAACCGTCCCTTTGGATTCATACCAAAGACTTATTTTAAGATCGTATTGTAGTTGACTGAAAATTGCTAGTGACTCTTTCACAGCTTTTGAGATCATCAGCGTAGAAAATGAACTTGCAATTAATTCGGAGAGCAAAAATTATTAGCAAGTATTAACGAAAAGAAAAGGACCCACAAGAGAGCCTTGTGGTACACAAGACTTAATATAATGCAAATTAGAGTCGTTAACAGCAACTGAAATAACCTGGTTTCTACAATTAAATATTATTTAAATCAGACTAGAAGAAAAACATAAATACCACCAGATTCGAGTTTTTGTAGTAAAAATTGATGATCAGCCTTATCGAATGCATTGGTTTTATTGGTAATTTTAGGTTTTTGTTTGTAAGAAACTCAATACCGACCGGATTGATTTAAAAAAAAAAAATATTACTAACTAGCAAACCCGGCGAACTCCGTTTCGCCACCGGATGGCTTCGTTATTTTCTATGCTATAAACCTCACGGAGCCCGAGACCTTTCCAACGAATGCAAAACCTTGGAAATCGGTTCTTGCGTTGTAACGTTGTGGATTACCAACGTTCATTTCAAAACTATAAATAGTTCATTATTATAAATTTGTAGGTATCTAGTAAATATTCTTGAATTACGTCGAGACAAAAAGTAATTTATAAGTGGGTAGTTCTAAACTGGTAGTAACATTTGACAGTTCTGTAGTGACAGAACTGTGGAATGTTCTAGCTGCGGATAAGTGAGTGGCAATGCTTATGCTGTCTCACTCTCACGCGTGCAAAGTCCAATTCCCCTTCTCTTTGAGCGAGGCATTTTGTAGCAATCAGCTGGGACTTAAAACATTACCGCGAACGCTGGACGTAGTAGTAGACGTAGTTCCTCACTATATTAGGACTATCTAATTTTACTCGTCCCAGACTTAGACAGTTTTTTTAGTCAAATAATAAATACCTAATTATTATTTAAATTCTGTGTAATAACCCCGGCTTAAGGGTAAGTTGCCAAACCAAACCTTTATAACTGCTAGCTATTGTGTTTCTATCTTTTTGTATTGAGCAGTTACCTACAGACTTATTATTTTGTGTTCTAATTTTTCTTTGTTAGGTTTTTATTTTGTTAAGCCTCGAATGTTCCATACGCTCGTAGGCCTATGAACAATGTTTTGTGTTAATGCTTCACGCTAATTTAATATTGTGTACCTGCCATGTAAACTCCGTTCTGATGATGACCAAACTCACAAACGCCTCAAGCGCCTTACGTCCTAGGCTTTGGCTTACGCTAGGAGATCATCATCAGAGAGGATTTGCAGTGGACCTTTTATTTACCGCTGGACGTTGATTCCAGGGAACAAGATTGGGGTTTAAAATACCCATCCTCAACATTCGTTGAGTTCGACAGTGACTCACGCTACCGAACGTTCGAGGCCTGCGCACACACAGCACCTAGCCGCACACCGCTGACCAGCCGGCGCATCCACCATCCTGTCCCTGGGGTCTCTCTCACCTCGGGACAACTCCTCGCCCATCGCGTCTCTGCACCACGCGATAAGCCAGGACAGTACTTAGTGCGCCTACTTCCACGGAACGATTAAATACCAAGTGACGGCTGTGAACCACGACCTAAATAAATAAATACGACCTAAATAAATATAATTGTAAACGTTGGTGAGTTCTTTTATTCAACTCACCCGCTAACCGTTACAGCGTTCTGGAGTTATAGCGTCAGGAAGGAAAGCCCGACTTATTTACATATAGTAGAAGATATAAACTTACAATACTATCAACGAGTAAGATAAGCTATAATTATTATTTTAAAATCCACACAAACGGACTGTTACACTTAAATATTTATGGATTTCATTACTTTAGAAATAATTAATAAGAGTTTATAAGTTTTTTGAGCAATAAAACCATTAATTTTGTCACTAGTAGTCCATTTCATTAACTTTGTATAACTTTCGAATAGTTATTGATAAAAGTAATTTATTAAACATTCCCTTGTAAAATTACTTTCATAATGGGCGTATTACTTATAAAGTACGCATTAAGTATTGATTAAAACATCATATTCTGAGTCGGAGAGCTGTTTCTACGTCGACAAATATGACGACAATTAGAAATACGGGAAAAACATATCCTGTGAAACTCACTTCAAACAGTACGATGGACAAAGATGTGCAGTCGATGTTCTTTCCTTTAAATGTGATGCAAAATATCATCTGCTGTCCTAAATATTGCATCAAAGATGGTGTTATTACTCCAAATAGTTTCATTTCAAACTTTATTTCAATGATTGCTACACTGGTGTTCATATTTGCATTGGTTCACTGTACCTATCTTATAGCCAACAAAAATGAAAGTTTACGACATAATAATACATTTCTGCATTATGTAGCTTTTAACAACTTTGTCTTCTTTTCTTTTGGATTCGCAATGAATTTCATGCTAGGTGTCACTCGATCCAAAAGTCATGTTCAATTTATCCTTAAGTTTCAAAAAGTGCACAGGTTTATTAACAATAAATCCGATTACAAACGCATAATTATTTGGAATTGGATTATTTTTCTTATAGTTTTGGGTTTATATGTCATTGTTTTCACCTCTTTTCATGCGAAAATAGGTGATCTCTCTTCAGTGTATGGTATATACTTTTTGATTATTTTCGACTTTAATATCATTTATGTAATGAGAGTAATTCGATTATTGGAACATGAAATTGATATTCGAAATATTCAATATTTAAACCCACAAGACAGAGAAGGCATACTTGAAATTAATTATTTGAACAAAGTGATTAAAGCAAATGTTGAAATATTAGAGTGCTATAATATGCATAAAGACAGTTCTCAGCAATTTGTACGTATATTGCCGATGTAAAAAATCGAGATATTACTATGACATTACCAAGATAGCGCTAATTGAATTACGTCTTATTTCAGATACTTTATTACATAATGAAATCATTTATCTTCACACTTGTGAACTGTCAAATAATCATTGAGGTTTATAAAACTAGCATCATTCTTAACACAGTAAGTAATACTTATTTATTTAATTTTTCATAACGACATATGAACTTAAAGAGAAGCATGAGACAAAAATATCAATAAAGTAACATTGTATTTTTTTATTATTTTTATTTTTGTGTAAAACATAATAAGGTTTCGTTAGAATTAGAAAAAAGAACTATAGAAGAAGATGCATGCCAACCCCGTTCCTTTTTACTTCTTTCGCAGTTTGTAGAAACAAACGTTTATTTTTACAGGAAAGAACAATTTTATCAATTCTGATCGCATTCATTTGGATGATGAAGGACTTAGTGCTGCAAACAATGTTGACATACCAATGCGAGCAATTCTACTCAGCTGTTCAAAATATTCAAGATACTTGCAGACTCATGTTGAAGTCGTCATGCTCTGGTTATTATTTTTACCTTCTTATAACATCATCATCATCAGCTGGAACATGTCTACAAACGAACAAAGGGCTCCTCCTTAGGCAGTGGTCCAACCGCCGACGATGAACGAGTAACGAGTAGAACTGTTGGCGATCGACGGGAAGCGAGTGTAGTTTCGATAGTTTTGTCGCCGGGCGACAGCGAGTGTTCATGTACGACGAGCGATTACTCGTGCTACTCGCTCGCGGTTGCTTTATGTGACATTTCATTCAGTGTACCTAACGCGAGCAACGTGTGAGCGAACGAATATCGCTGAGCGAGTTAATTTCTGAAAGCTCGTCGCTCAGCCACAGAACGAGTAAGGGTGTCACATCTATCGACGCGGAATCGGCTTTTTGCGTCGCCCTTTCTTTTTCTGTCGCTTAGAACTGCCATTTGCTAGACCGAGACAGAAAGCATAATGCGATCGCACGCGGCGGAATCCTCGACGCGGCCGCGTGCTATCGCATTATCTCGGTCTAGCAAATGGCAGTTCTAAAGAATTGCATTGAATCTACGAGTGATGTGGCCTGCACATTGTCACTTGAACTTGTTATTAAGAGCAATGTCGAATACTCTGTTTTTTTTTTTATTTGCGAACTAAGTATATATATTATTGGTGTTATCTATGTTAGTAGGTACTTATGATTTAGCAGCCTTTTACAAACATAGCAAATACATTTTATTCACCTACCCTCTTACATATGTATTTACATTACTATTTCATTTTTAAACTCTTTAGCTTAAAAATAAATACTTAATTCATAAATTATTATGTCAAATACTGCAGAGTATTTCATTGGTATGTCATTATTATTTTTGCAGAAGAGAAAGCAAAATTGTATAAGGGCACGCTGCGCCTGCATCAAACATCATTCAGCAAGATACGTGCGTGCGGCCTGTTCTACGTAGACGCTGCCTTACATTTCAATCTGTTATGTCTTGTTACTAACTACATTGTTGTGTTGTTACAATTTGCTATTCTGTAATACTGGCTACCTCTTTTGTATTTGTTCAATTTACTAGTAGCTGTAAAGATGATTTTTGAGGAAAAAAAATTCATATCGCAAGTAGGATTCGAACTCGCGTCTTCTGGATAGGTACTCCAAACGCCTTAACCATACTAGGCCATTGCAACCCGCAAGCTGAAATTTTCTATTCCTCGTTTGAACGCTTTTCGGTAGTGTTTTCTAGAAGCAGTGTTTTTTTTATTAAGATTTAATGTCATCATTCATATTTAATTCTTCCAAAAAGTTGTTAAGCACGTTAATTATAAACATTCTAAGAGCAATGCCTTTTGTCTTTGCTATGAAATCTTGGGCCGCTGCCTCGAATATTGCGGGCAGCGGGGCGGCGCCGGCGGCGGCGCGGGATCGGCAGGATGCTATGCGTATAATCAAATGGACCGACCCTCGAACACAGCGCCGCGGGAGCGGTGTACTAGTCAATCGGTCACCGCCCGCGCGCCTGCGCTGTAGTGTTTGCCCACAACAAATCAAGTGTTAGGAAAACATTTGAATCAAAAAGATGTTGCCGTCATTGTTCAGACATTTTGTTCGCGAATAAAAACAAATATCTCGACGACACAATCATGAACACAACACTGCGCGGCTATAGTGACGCGCGTCGCGCGTTCTGCCTAGCTAGTTTCGAGAACGGGTCTGTGACAGACGCGCCCGCACCCGTGTGGCTGCCCGCAATATTCTAGGCAGAGGCCTTACTCCATTTGTTTAGTTTTTTTTGGTGTGTTGAAAACAGTTGAAGCTTAGCCGTCCGTTGAAAGTTATACCCAAGTTATACCCAAATCTTTCAAGTCTTAATACGTTAGGCCTCGACTTCTCGAACTCGGCGTTGTCGAGGCCATGCTGCGGGGCGAGATGGAACGGGAAGCGGTCGCCTCCTTCTGCGAAGCAGTCATGCGGACGACGAGTCATGGGCGACTCGCAGTACGATCATGGACTATGCCCGGGTCGTCGGCGTGTCGTGTCATCAAAATAATAACGCCCCCTTTAGAGGGCTAAAGCCTGCCGGGGTCGCGGGACTCACAGGTCCTGGGCCCGGAACGTAAAAAGCTATTGAAAGACAACGTGGATTTTAGTCAGTACAAGTCTGACAGTCCCTCCTGCTATGCCCGGGGTGGGAGGACTCATTTGATGATATCAACTCGAAAAAAAATGTCTAAATACATAAATTCATGCATAACATTAGATCAAACTACCTTTTTCTTTGAATTGGAAATGTAACAAATAATTCTTCTTCTTCCTCGGTCCCTCAATGCTGAGGATCGCGACCACAACAGCGAGCTCTCCATTCGCTGCGGTTGTTGCAGCTGTGGACTGCCGTCTGGATGTCCGGCCCCAAAGTTTTCCTGATGGCATCCGTCCATCTTGAGGGTGCTCTGCCCCTGGCTCGTCTTCCCTCCATCTGACCCACTATGATGTGCTTCTCCAGACTATGCTTAGGAGACCGCATGATATGTCCGAAGAAGCGAAGGGCCTTTTGGTGGCAGATTGCTGAGAGCCTCGTCGAGATGTTAAGTTCCTGCAGTATGGACTCGTTGGTTCTCATAGCGGTCCACGGAATTCTGAGCAACCTTCTCCAACACCACATCTCGAAAGCATCGATCTTTTTGCTATCGTTGCTCTTGCAGCACCAGGTCTCTGCGCCGTACAGGAAAATAGAAAATACCAAGGCACGAACGAGTCGCACTTTGGTTTTCCGTCGAATACCGCGGTTCTTCCAGTACTTCTAACAAATAATTGCCTGTATACAAAGGATATTATCATAATTGGTTTTATCAGATTTCGTTAATAATTTCCAACCAAGTAATTAATTCACTGTAATGTTTCAAGCGAAATCCATTCCATCAGTATTTATTTTTTGACGTGAATAGGCGATTTAAAAATGAAGGCTCCTGTTACGTACGAGTATTTGATTTCCAATTGCCATCTGAAATCTCTATTTAAATCTTTTTTTTTAAACGTTTGTCCCACATTAGAAATTTCACCTGAAATACGAACCCTAATATAAATTTGCTGGGACACAGGCCTCCTCTCTGTGAGAGGGAGTGGGCCATAATCCACCACGCGGGCCCAGTGCGGGTTGGTAGATGTCACATGACTTCGAATTTTTGGTTCTATGACATGCCGGTTTCCTCACGATGTTTTCCTTCACCGTTTTGAGAGCAGTGGTGATGAAATAAATTATGTACACAAAGTAATGCGCCTGGCGGGATTCGAACCCACGACCTACAACTCGTAAGTCGGGACCGATACCACTGGGCCATGACTGCTCCAGGTGGTAAAATCATCAAATGAGTCCTCCCACCCTGGGCAAGGCGGGGGAGACTGTCAGACTTGTACTGACTAAAATTCACGGTGTCCTTCAATAGCCCTTTATGTTCCGGGGTTACGGTGAGGAAATAAATCCCGCGACCTATAAATCCCGCGACCACTACTACGACCTACTAAATTATTTCGTAGGCCAGTAACCACTAAATTGATGAAAATGAAATTGCTACGTTTTCAAATTAAATGGGTTTATCGTAAAACACAATAAAAACCGTTAAGTTTGAAAAACCATCAATGTTTGGAACATTCTGGCAATCTTCCAAAATGTTCCCTTGTTTTTGTCATTATTCTGTTTTGGGTTTTCTCGACTCGTTCGATCTTAGTTAAATGGAGTTTTATTTAAAGTTGGGATTATCATGGAAGTATTATTTTCGCCTGCATCAATTTATAAACGTCGATAAAAAAAAGTAGGCATAAAAAGCTGGCTTTATTGATAGGACTGCCTGACCATGAAAAAGTCTTGAGAGCGCAACCCTAAACGCAAAGGATAATACTGTTTATGTGAGTTAATATTGTTTTCTAAGTTTGGAAGCATTTCATTTCGTTGAAATTTTCAAAGACTTCTTCCGTGAAAATCTCATCTTTCTTACTATCAGGAGATAGAGCCTGGTGACATACGGACTATAGGGTGACTGGTAATTAGTGTACGATACTTAAACATGTGATTGTGCTCATGATAACAAATAACTTTTATTATGGGAGCAAAGCCGAAATCGTTTGTTCCCAAAGTAAAGTTGTTTGTTATGAGCACAATCACGTTTTTAAGTGTCGTACAATAATTACCAGTCACCCTATATACGAGTATACTGATAGACGAACAGCATAGTCTCAGTAATAAGGACCGTTTTACTGTTTGGGTACAGAACCCATATAATGAAAGAACAAGGTGAGTTCAATCAGTTCCAGTTTGACTGTTCCTTCTTCTGGCTAAAAGTAAGAATTTAGCTCTCCATATTATAAACTTTAACTGTGCCTTTTATACAACTCTGTCAGCGTAATTTTCATTAAAAAAGTACAAAGTTTGTGCTTCAAGTATTACTATGGCCAAATGTCCACGTAACCGCACCTCATACGCACGCTTTCGTGAATTGACGAATGCGAAGCGGCAAAAATGCATGACGAACGCAATACGAGCGGCTGACGCGACGTTGCCTCTTCGTGGACACAGATTTCATTGTTTCTACGCAAGAGCAAGCATTCGTCTTACAATCGTCAATTGACGAAAGCATGTGTAGGTATGCCGTGCGGTTACGTGGACAATTGGCCTAATAGATTTAAATAGAAATTAATCTTCTATCAACACGTAATACGAGTCAGTACCTACTCTTAAGTGTATGAACGCGGTGATATGCATAAAAAAAGGGTTCGTCGTGATTAATGTGCGTGACTGTACTTAATTTAGCCTTGCTCCACGCTAGTATTGCTGTTTCGTGGGTGGGTTTAATCCCATTGGTTTCCCCGTCAGAATACAGACAGCTCTTTGAGGCACGTCGACACGGGCTTGGATCATGACCGGACGGCGGGTCACCCATTACTCAGCGTCGACCCACCGCAAGCATATTTGCAATCTGTGCTGATGACTAAGCGACACCACTGCCGGTGGTATCCTTTACCAGGGGCCGTATTATGAAGTTTTAAAACCAGGCTTGTTCCAGTGAGTGAACAAGATGGCGCTAGACGACTTGTTTCTTTCACTCACTGGAACAAGTCTGGTTTTTAAAGACGTCACAATATACGGCCGCAAGGCCGCCTGGCTCGTGATCACCGTCCTGTCGGAGTCAAATGGTATAGTTTAGTTACATTTTCTAAAATTACATGCAAATTAAAAAAAAGCTATATAATTTTAGAAAGTAACATTTCTCCTTAATTAAAATGTCTTCCAAATCGAATAAATATTTAAATACGGAACTATCTGTTGGTCATACAATTTGTAGTGTGCGGGAATCGAATTTGCGCAGTGCAGCTCGGCAATTGCGGCTTATATTCAATTAAGCCCCGGGACGTAATCCTGAGCTATAAATAGGGTGACTGGTAATTAGTGTACGACACTTAAACACGTGATTGTGCTCATGATAACAAACAACTTTATTATGGGAGCAAAGTCGAAATCGTGAAAAAAATATCAGCTTTTTTGCGGACTATAATAGTTAACGATGAAGAGTTGACCAAGGAATAATGATATCATGTAAGTACCATATCTTAAATATTACATTTCTAATCAAAGACTACGAAAGTGTCAAAATTTCTATAGCATCCGTTATTTTTGTTGCAATCTTTATTAATTACAACATAATTAAAGGGCTCCCTCCATATTTTAGAACACATTTCACGAAATTCAAGCCATGTCATATCAGTGTTAACATGTTCTTCGTAAACATGCCTCAAGTTAATGTCATCCTGTTTGAATAATATAATTAAGTTAGCATTATCTCTTACTAACTGTTTAGGGATTTTGCTATATGTTTGATTGAGATAAAAACAGTCGATGTGTTTGTGCCTTCCCATTGCAACAGTTAGACGCTTGAAAGGTACAAAACAAATCATCATCAGCCTATGATGTTCCCACTGCTGGGACACAGGGCCTCCTCTCTGAGAGAGGGAGTGGGCCAGGCTGGGTGTGAACTACCCTTAACGCATTTTGTCTTAGTATAATGTGGTGACGCAATTTCCGGGTCGACGCACCTATTTTTTGAGATGATGGAGCAAGATGTAATCGATTTTCACGAGCTTTGATAATAAGGTGTTAAGTAATGCTTATCACCATATTATGTAACGTCTAAAAAGCTTGGTTAATTTGAATAAAAAAATTCAGTAGCATTTTTATTGCGGTAAAATTATCAAATGAGTCCTCCCACCAAGTGGGGGACGTGAGAGCCTGTCAGACATGTACTGATTAAAATCCACGACAACCCTACAGTAGCCCTTTACGTTCCAGGATCGCGGTTACTCGATGAGAGGATATAAGAGAGATGATGTTGACTGGCCTGTTGGTCTAGCGGTTAGTGACCCTGACTGCTATGCCGGAGGTCGTGGGTTCGATTCCCACCCAGGACAAATGTTTGTGTGATGAGCACGATCATTTTTTCTGTGTCTGGGTGCAATTTATCTATAATAAGTATGTATTTAGAAATATATAAGTATGTTTATCAGTTGTCTAGTACCTATAACACAAGCTGTGCTTAGCTTGGGACTAGATGGCGTTGTGTGATAGTTGTGGAATATTATTATTTATTATTATCCTCTTCCTCGTGCGTCCTTCTCCATCCTCCAGCCCTGCATGGCGCGGGAGGGACTGTCAGACAACTCTCAGAGGGAGTTTTTTGATTGCCCCACTGTCCCTCTGCTGGGAAAAAGTCTAACGCCTTCCATTCCTTCCTATTTGTGACTTCCTCCAGCCAATCTCTCTGACTAAAAATCTACCCCTTTCTTTCAACTGCCCTTTATGTTCCCGGTAAACCGCTTAGAGAGTCCCGCTACCCAATGATAAATATAGAATATTATAATAAAAAATACGTGTGGCACTCGGGGATTGCCAAGGTTGAGCTATTGCATAACATTTTTTATCAACTTATGCAATTTTTTTAAGGCTTTGGTCCGCCACGTCAATCAAGTGAAACGTCAAGAAAAACAAACATTGTGCCGAAGTCTGAACTGAAACGACGTTAGACGATGCGGGGTGTTAGGTTTATTTTCGTTACGGTATTTCTTGATTCGGTCGCCGCGCTCAGAGCCCGCGATACGCTATAAAATAGCTTTATATATATGTGTATATAGAATAACACAAGATAGACGAGCACAAATTGTTTCCTGCAAGCACGAAAGTGGATATAGCTCTACCTAAGAATTGCAAAGGAAATCAGTTCTAAATTTTATTTTAGGACTGTCAGACTTCTACTGACTAAAATCCACGGTGTCCTTCAATAGCCCTTTCTGTTCCGGGGTCACGGTAAGGAAATAATCCCGCGACCCCGGCAGGCTTTGGCCCTCTGAGAGGGGGGCCCCGTCATTATGCTGACGCTCTTTGAGGTGCGCGTAGGACGCGCCGTCGACCCGGGTTTGCATGCATAATAAGCAATATTATTTTTATTATATGCGAAACCTAAATAAGTATTCGTCAGATATTTTTACGAAAACCGTGTGATTTCTCTAGTTATTTTACCAAAACTAAGTGAGATATTGTGTGTTCCGTACTATGACATCTTTTCCATATTGTATTTAGTGAGTTAAAGTGAGAAATAGTTGCTAATCGACACGTAAAAGTATATACGAGTAGTTTGTTCAGAATCAGTAAATGAATCGATTCCAATATTTTTACACCATGTTATGTTTTGTTCCAAAAATATTTTAAATAAGAACTTTGCCTGCCATAATTGTTTTCCGTATCCTTCATTATTAAAACATTTTTGACACTTGACAACAATTTGCCATTTACGTGCGAATGGAAATATTTTGCTAAAAATATTTCACCCGGCTAATAATTATACGATATTTTTAGCCTGTAAGCGTAGGTAGCGATCTACTGATTGATCAAAACTTTATTTAGTAACAATTTAGGGTCTATCCACTTATATTATTTTTGGGTCAAAGATCAATAGATTTTCCGTAAAGTTCAGAAACATTTTCGCTTGCGTTTCATTACTAACAAATTCATTTTTGTTAACATTTCCCAGTTAAATATAAATTCTCCATGGATTTTACTCCTACGACAACATTTGTTTTATTTTATAGGTTCCATAATCGCCTAGATATCGTTTTACATTCTGAATTTGGGGCACACTTATGTTTTATGTTAAAATTAAATACGTATAGGTTTTTTTTTAAAGTCGTTGCCCTGCACTAAAAATTTCACATGTATTATGGGTACAATTACAAACATTGAAACCCACAAAAATCTTTATTCCGCGCAGGAATTGAACTGACACCACGCAACGCTGCAGTCGATAGCTTAGATATTGCGCCAACCGTGTCAGCAAAGGCTTTTCTTCAGTCAAAAAAATGGAAAATCATATAATAGGGTGACTGGTAATTAGTGTACGATACTTAAACACGTGATTGTGCCCATGATAACAAACAACTTTATTATGGGAGCAAAGTCGAAATCGTGAAAAAAATATCAGCTGTTCAGTACATTAAACAAACATAAATGTACTGAACAGCTTTTTTTTTTCCCGTTTTCAGGTTTGTTGCCGTAGTAAAAGTTGTTGGTTATCATGGGCACAATCACGTGTTTAAGTATCGTACACTAATCGCCAGTCACCCTATTATATGATTTTCCATTTTTTTGACTGAAGAAAAGCCTTTGCTGACACGATTGGCGCAATATCTAAGCTATCGACTGCAGCGTTGCGTGGTGTCAGTTCAATTCCTGCACGGAATAAAGATTTTTGTGGGTTTCAATGTTTGTAATTGTACCCATAATACATGTGAAATTTTTAGTGCAGGGCAACGACTTTAAAAAAAAAAACCTATACGTATTTAATTTTAATATAAAACATAAGTGTGCCCCAAATTCAGATTGTAAAACGATATCTAGGCGATTATGGAACCTATAAAATAAAACAATAATGTTGTCGTAGGAGTAAAATCCATGGAGAATTTATATTTAACTGGGAAATGTTAACAAAAATGAATTTGTTAGTAATGAAACGCAAGCGAAAATGTTTCTGAACTTTACGGAAAATCTATTGATCTTTGACCCAAAAATAATATCAGTGGATAGACCCTAAATTGTTACTAAATAAAGTTTTGATCAATCAGTAGATCGCTACCTACGCTTACAGGCTAAAAATATCGTATAATTATTAGCCGGGTGAAATATTTTTAGCAAAATATTTCCATTCGCACGTAAATGGCAAATTGTTGTCAAGTGTCAAAAATGTTTTAATAATGAAGGATACGGAAAACAATTATGGCAGGCAAAGTTCTTATTTAAAATATTTTTGGAACAAAACATAACATGGTGTAAAAATATTGGAATCGATTCATTTACTGATTCTGAACAAACTACTCGTATATACTTTTACGTGTCGATTAGCAACTATTTCTCACTTTAACTCACTAAATACAAGATGGAAAAGATGTCATAGTACGGAACACACAATATCTTCGTAAAAATATCTGACGAATACTTATTTAGGTTTCGCATATAATAAAAATAATATTGCATAATATGCATGCAAACCCGGGTCGACGGCGCGTCCCACGCGCACCTCAAAGAGCGTCAGCATAATGACGGGGCCCCCCTCTCAGAGGGCCAAAGCCTGCCGGGGTCGCGGGATTATTTCCTTACCGTGACCCCGGAACAGAAAGGGCTATTGAAGGACACCGTGGATTTTAGTCAGTAGAAGTCTGACAGTCCTAAAATAAAATTTAGAACTGATTTCCTTTGCAATTCTTAGGTAGAGCTATATCCACTTTCGTGCTTACAGGAAACAATTTGTGCTCGTCTATCTTGTGTTATTCTATATACACATATATATAAAGCTATTTTATAGCTTTTATCGCGGGCTCTGAGCGCGGCGACCGAATCAAGAAATACCGTAACGAAAATAAACCTAACACCCCGCATCGTCTAACGTCGTTTCAGTTCAGACTTCGGCACAATGTTTGTTTTTCTTGACGTTTCACTTGATTGATGTGGCTGACCAAAGATTTAAAAAAATTGCATAAGTTGATATAACATGCTATGCAATAGCTCAACCTTGGCAATCCCCGAGTGCCACACGTATTTTTTATTATAATATTCTATATTTATCATATACCTACATTGTATGCATGGGTAGCGGGACTCTCTAAGCAGTTTACCGGGAACATAAAGGGCAGTTGAAAGAAAGGGGTAGATTTTTAGTCAGAGAGATTGGCTGGAGGAAGTCACAAATAGGAAGGAATGGAAGGCGTTAGACTTTTCCCAGCAGTGGGACAGTGGGGCAATCAAAAAACTCCCTCTAAGAGTTGTCTGACAGTCCCTCCCGCGCCATGCAGGGCGGGAGGGTGGAGAAGGACGCACGAGGAAGAGGATAATAATAAATAATAATATTCCACAACTATCACACAACGCCATCTAGTCCCAAGCTAAGCACAGCTTGTGTTATGGGTACTAGACAACTGATAAACATACTTATATATTTCTAAATACATACATATTATAGATAAATTGCACGCAGACACAGAAAAAATGATCGTGCTCATCACACAAACATTTGTCCTGGGTGGGAATCGAACCCACGACCTCCGGCATAGGGGTCAGGGTCACTAACCGCTAGACCAACAGGCCAGTCAACATCATCTCTCTTATATCCTCTCATCGAGTAACCGTGATCCTGGAACGTAAAGGGCTACTGTAGGATTGTCGTGGATTTTAAGCAGTACATGTCTGACAGGCTCTCACGTCCCCCACTTGGTGGGAGGACTCATTTGATAATTTTACCGCGATAAAAATGCTACTGATTTTTTTTATTCAAATTAACCAAGCTTATTTAGAGGTTATTTAGACGTTACATAATAAGGTGATAAGCATTACTTAACACCTTATTATCAAAGCTCGTGAAAATCGATTACATCTTGCTCCATCATCTCAAAAAATAGGTGCGTCGACCCGGAAATTGCGTCACCACATTATACTTTTTTTTTTTTTTTTTAGCGTGGTAAAATCATCAAATGAGTCCTTCTACTTCTACTGACTAAAATCCACGGTGTCCTTCATAGCCTGTTATGTTCCGGGGTTACGGTAAGGGAATAATCCCGCGACCCCGGCAGGCTTTGGCCCTCTGAGAGGGGGGGGGCCGTCATTATGCTGACGCTCTTTGAGGCGCGCGTGGGACACAACGCGCCGTCGACCCGGGCATGGTCCCTGGTCGGGCAGCGAGTTGCCCTTTACTCGCTACCCGCATGCCCGCGCCTACGGTGGCCGGAGATCATCAAGCGACGTCCGTCACCGTGGGCGCCTACCACTGCGGCTGGGGCGGAGGGAGGACGCTGTCCTCTCTCGCTCGCGGCCTGCCTCCTCCTTCACGAGCATTACTGCCTCGCAGAAGGAGCTGACCGCTTCCCACTCCGTCTCGCCCCGCAGCATGTCCGCAACCAATGCCGGGCGCGAGAGGTCTCCGCCTAACGCAGCCGTGAGGACACGTCGGTGCTCGGCCCAAGCTGAGCAGTCTTGCACCGTGTGCTCCACCGTGTCCTCCGGGCGATCTTCGCAGTGGTGACACCCAGGCGTCTCCTCCTTTCGCATCAGACACAGGTACCTCCCGAAACTTCCGAACTTCCGTGTCCGGTGAGGACCTGCGTCAAGCGGTAGGTCAGGACGCCATGACTTCTCTCCAGCCACTCCTCAAAGAGGGGTCTTACCGCCGCAATTGCGGCGTGCCCGACCACATTATACTAAGACAAAATGCGTTATGGGTAGTACACACCCAGCCTGGCCCACTCCCTCTCTCAGAGAGGAGGCCTGTGTCCCAGCAGTGGGAACATCATAGGCTGATGATGATTTGTTTTGTACCTTTCAAGCGTCTATCTGTTGCGTTACCAATATCGAGAAAAACGAGAAAAATAATCACGTTTGTTGTCTAGTTATGGTTCAATATTAATTTATTTTACATATTTCTTGTTAGCAACCGAAATTAAGAATCTGTAAAAAATTCATCTGTGTGTCTATTACTGTTCATGAGTATACGGCCGGTGACCCACAGACAGACAGTGAAGTCCCGTTAATAGTGTCCCGTTTTACCTTTTTGACACGGGATAATAAAAAGCGACTCTGATGTACAAACGACGAACTAAACTAACCTCAAAGTTCCTGTTTACTATAACTAATAATAATTATTTATTCCACAACTATCACACAACGCCATCTAGGCCCATGCTTAGCAGAGCTTGTGTTATGGGACTAGACAACTGATAAACATACTCATATATTTCTAAATACATATTTATTATAGATAAATTATACCCAGACACAGAACAAATGATCGAGTGATGAGCACATCACACAAACATTTGTCCTGGGTGGGAATCGCAGCCACGACCTCCGGCATAGCAGTCAGGGTCACTAACCACTAGACCGACAGGCCAGTCAAGTCACTAAAACGTTTACGCCACTCATCGGGAGAGTACTTATCGACTTGCCCAACTCTAGTAAACACAGTGTTTCCAGCAACTTCGCAACACGTCGCGTCGATTCAACTTTGTTGCTACCCAAATGTTTACAATAAATACAAGGCATAATATGAAGGTACTAACTTGTTATCAATTAATCAGTGTCAATAATCATTCGAGCGAGATTAATTATTATTTGTTTAAACGATAATTGGCTTCGCATCAAATACTGAGATAATCTGTTTAATTGGTATTTTCTCATTACCATTTCTAAATGACATTCTGTTTGTGTGGTTATGGCTTATAGGCGACTAGAAAGCTTTTGATTCACTAATCATTGATTTGCTCGCTATATCGTAGGTTTTGTCTCTGTCATACCTTCGATACAGACAAAGCCTACGATTACTATTAAGTCAAAAGCTTACCCATCTCTAAAGAGATTTAAAAGAAACTATAGAGCGGGCATTGGGAAAATTGTCAGTAGCGCTATCTAAGTGTAGCACAGCAACGCGGCTACTAGACTGAGGGACTTTTTACCTATTGGTAAAAAGTTTTGGATCACAAATTTCTTTGTGATGTCCCGTCTATTGCTCGTATATTATAGTTTAATGTCTTTGCCCATCTCGAATAAAAGATAAGCCCGTCGAAAGTATCACCAAACTGTTGAGTGAACCCTACTCCCTATCAAATAATTTATGTCCCATCCTCTCTTTTAAACTAATGAGTTTTGACAATACATCTATAGTAGGGTGTCCTCAAACTCCTCATACGCTGTTCAACCGCGTGTCTATAAAATGCCAGAAACTTCGGTCAAAACTACGGGTTTAGTGTATAGATAGGTACTCCAGTGAACCAGGGTTCATACGACTTCTGGCAAACATTTTTTTTAAATGAAGGCTGTTTTTAAACATACATAATTATGCATAGGCATACATAAAGGAAAGCAAGTCATTGTTGGCCCCCACTCAAGCCAAGCAGTTATGTTGTACTGAATTCCATTACCACCCACTGGTTAGTTGCAGTAGCGTCCAGTGACCGCAACAGCTGATCGCTTTCTGTGGTGCCCCCTTCAAAAAAATTCTCCGCGGTGTGTTGAAAAGCAGAGTATTATCATCATCATCATCAGCCTATAAATATTCCCACTGCTGGGACACAGGCCTTCTCTCTGTGAGAGGGAGTGGGCCATAATACACAACACGGGCCCAGTGCGGGTTGGTGGATGTCACATCATGTCTTCGAATTTTTGGTTCTAGGATATGCCGGTTTCCTCACGATGTTTTCCTTTGTCGTTTTGAGAGCAGTGGTGATGAAATTAATTACACAAAGTAATGCGCCTGGCTCTGTTTGAACCCACGACCTACAACTCGTAAGTCGGGACCAATACCACTCGGCCACCACTGCTCTTCCTACCAAATATTATACTCGGGAATAAAGATGCCTTTGACTTGGGCTAACTTATCCCTCGCTACACTAAGGAATCTTAGATTTATTCCCTGGTTTTGCTTGGGAATTAACTCTTCAACCTCTTCGCCATGCTAAGGAGATGCAACCCTAGAATCCTTAGTGTCGCTTCAGACTTTAATATGTTCATATCATGAAGTAAGGCACTGCTTTATTTCCTTGGTGCGTAATCTACTACTATCGTTCGGCGAAATATATTGCTCATCGGCTTTTTGAAAGAGGTAATCGTCCAAATTCAGTTTCTTAGAAAGTTATTTCGGTTGTAAGAGCACAAGGATCCCTAAAACTCTAGTATTTTGGTTCATTTGTAACTGTCAGAAAACTTGCAAAAAATATAGAACTCATCATAACAAAGCGAAGTCTATTAATTTGCTCATTAACGTACTGATGGGCTTCCAAATTGATTTCATGATACGCATATCTGTTGTAGTAGGGTTGCCAACCGAAAAAAAATATTTAGAAAAAATATGCTTCAACACAGAGACAAAAGAATGAAGTTACTGTTACTGTCAGCCTGTATCATCCCACTGCTGGGCAAAGGCCTCTCACCATGACTTCCAGCTATTTCGATCTAAGGCTAGTGTGAGCCACTGGTTGTTAGTTTTGTCCAGCTCATCCCACCATCTTCTGCGAGATCTGCCGCGACGCCTTCTGGCTGTGTCAGGGCTCCACATAGTGGTAATTTTGGCCCACAGTTCGTAGAATGAAGTATTTTCTGTATAATTATTTTCTGTCTCTGCGCTGCTTTGTATGCATAATAATGTTCAGACTGGTGTCGGTACGGAAAAACGTTAGATGTTATCATGAAATCAATATCCCGGCCCGCACTGTACCCTTAGCACCAGTTTTCACTCTTTTACTTTACAGCGTCTTTCCAGTATTTACAGCGTTACTTGTATGAAAAAATGGGACAGCGCCTCTGGTGTGCGAAGACAGAACTAATTTTTTCCTTGATAATTATTGTCAACTTGAAATTGTCAAAGTTCCGGTTCACTTTTCGTCTTAAATACTGAAAACTCGTGCTAAGGGTGCAGATTAATTTATGGGATAGTTTTTATGCCAATGATAAATATTCTCGTGATAATTTTCGACATATAGCTAGTTTAGCAGGTACCAACAGTAAGTATTTATAATAACACATGCAATCCTCACATGACTTTGTTTATAAAATCGTGAAATATATTTTCTGATGCATGGCAACCCTAATTCCGTCATACACTAAACAGATTCTCACATCAATCTCTGACCGTCGGCGTCGACACAAACAATAATATTTGAACACGACGCGTTCGATATTGTTCGTTGATTGTTTTGTAATCCATCATCTACGGGTCAGAGTTTGATTCTCAATTGATGTTGAACAGTAATTTCTTACAGTAACTGATTTTTGAGCGATGGACTTTGAACAGATGTTAATGTCAGTTATGACGGGTTTAAACAAGACAATTTGGTAGGTACATACTGATTTTGCCTATTGATGGAATACCAAAAAAAGAAAAAAGTTAGTACATCGTTTATTTTTTTGTAAGTGAAATAGTAGATTATTAACCAAGGGGATAAAGCAGTGTCTTCTGTCGTGGGAGACGATTTAAATCGTGAGCATAACGAAGGACGCGAGGCTTACTCCCGAGCGTAGCGAGGGTGTTAGAAACATAAATCACGAGCGTAGCGAGGGATTTAAGACGAGTCCTGAGTGTAGCGAGGGATTTAAGTTCACCCAAGACAAAGACAGCTTTATCACCGAGGAAAATACTCTACTTTTCGTACCACTTGCGAAAAAATTAACATAATAATAATATGAGATAAGCATTAATTAAACATTGAAAAACAATAACTTATTTAAACATGTATTTGATATATTTGAAGAAAACAAAACGCGGCAAATTCCTAGATTAATATTGTATTCTCGGAAAAGCAAAGGCATCAAGATCATACGGCCTCTTCGGTTTTCGTAATTTTATGAAATCATAACTGCGTAATAAAAATGCGTATTCCTTTTTCAAAAAGTTGTATAATGCTTTACATACAAACTCAATGGTGTAAAGACAGACTGATGTAGTTTACTATCGGTAAGTATTCGAAATTCAAATCACATTCTCTCCCTAGAGGATGAATGAAATTCAGTACAACTTTCTTTCCCTAGGGAAAGCTGTTATTAACAGATTAATAATGACTATTGTTATGTACGCTTTTTGTGGCATAGAATGTCACTTTTTTGAGCAAGTGGTACGAAAATAAAAATAAAGGGTTTTTTGTTATAAATTATTCCCCTTGAATAAAAGTTTTGATCCTGTTCTCCTAGTACTTTCTGTTCAGATTCCACATTGTGTCCGCGTTTCCGGTAGTTTTGTGCTGCTAGATTTTATAATTTTATTGTTCTGCTATCCACGTGCGGAAAATATGGGTCGAATGTGCAATAAACAAAATTAAAAAATAAACAAAACCGTTGGCTAATTCATAATTTTTTTTTTCTTATTTTAATGGCGAACTTACAAAAACCCAAAATAACTGAAGTAGCTTATATGTGTTGGCAGAATATATGATGTGGCGCGTGCTAAAAAACTTAAACTAGTCTGTAGTTCTACGCAATATTATAAAGAGGAAAGATTTGATTGTTTTTTTTTTGTATTGAGTAGGCTCTGAATCTACTGGTCCATCATCATCATCATCTTTCTGCCATTGGGCGTTTTTCCATTAGACGGCACGGCACCGGCACCGGCGACGGCGCCGGCGCCGTGCCGGTGCCGGGGAAGCAAGAATATATGAAAATGTATGGCTCGCTTTTCCACGCCGGCCCGGCGCCGCCGGCCCGGCGATGAGTCCTGCCGGCGCCGTCGCCGGCGCCGGAGTAATAAGCTTCCTAGTCGGTGCTGGCCTGGCGTTTTGCAATTAGCCGGCGCCGGCACCGGCGCCGGTGCCGGGGAAGCAAGAATATATGAAAATGTATGGCTCGCTTTTCCACTTACCGGCGCCGGCGTCGGCCCGGCGTTGAGTCCTGCCGGCGCCGTCGCCGTCGCCGGGGTAGCAAGCTTCCCAGTCGGTGCCGGCCGGCAAATGTGCATAATGTGTATGAATTGTAGCCGTGTGCGTGTGTGAGTGCGCAGGCGTGTAGGAGGACGCGGGGCGGAGGGCGTGAGACTCGGTTTGTGGCTCGTAATAAGGTTAATTTAGCCTCTTTACTTCTGAAAGTCTAATGATCATGTTATTTTGTTTTTTAGGAGAAATATATGTTCTTGTGTGTCATTCAATGAATTACATAAATGAAACATAACATTTTTATTTATTATTTATATCAACATAATATATTTTTATTTTATTCATTCATTTTTCATTCATTACTCTAATAGTAGCCATACACCATCCTGCCTATGTGAACGATAGATTTGACGCTTGCAATTGTTTCAAATCGGCAGTTCGTCCATATACCCCATACACCATACTGCCTATCGAACGATTGATTTGACACAACTTCAAATCTGCAGCAGTGATGCCAACTCAGCAACTAGATCTGGCTATTATTCGGTGACGACAGCTACAATTTCTAGCACCTTTTCATTTCATCAAGAGACTATCGAAATTAGATAAAAAAAGTGGTGCAAGCGATTTTCGACCTTATCGACATTAAAAATTTAGTTTGTTTTTCTCACATTCTCATTCGTTAACATTGCTCCTTCATTAAAATCCGGTGTTTGCATCATTGTCAATAAGGTCGAAAATCGTTTGAAGGTCGGAAAACACTTGCTTAACGATAGCAAGTTAAAAAAAGTGGTGCAAGGGATTTTCGACCTTATCGACATTAAAAATTTAGTTTGTTTTTCTCACATTCTCATTCGTTAACATTGCTTCTTCATTAAAATCCGGTGTTTGCATCATTGTCAATAAGGTCGAAAATTGCATGAACCTTTTTTTAACTTGCTTTCGTGGTCCCTTGACACCTCTCAAGTTTTCAATAGTATTTTGGTTTAAAATAAAATGAATAACACTTTTTTTTACGAGTGTACAATATGTGATCCATGTGCTAAAAGCCTCAGTTTTTAAAATCTCGTGTACGGTATACGCGAAAATAATCGCCGTGTGAACGTGGCCTAACCGTCCCTGTAGAAAAGTAGCTAAAAAGTTTAGCCACAAGTTGCACTTTTTAGCTTTTTTTCTAGCACCTTTATAAAATTAGCTAACTAGCGATGAAGTTGCTAAGATGGCATCACTGCTGCCGATTTGACGTTGTGTCAAAACGATTTGATGACCTATCAAAATTGGCATGACATGCCATCAAATTGGCATTCCACGCCCATACACGGTCAATTCTATTTGATCAAATTGGCAGCATTATGCCGATTTGACAAATAGGCAGTATGGTGTATGGCTACCATAATCCGGTAGCAATTGAATGGTACTGCCTTTGAACAACAGAGGGCGATCAAACACATCAAATATTCTTGAATTGTTATTCAAATATATTGAAAAACGTGGCGAGAATTAGTCGCTTCGCACTAAAAAATACATTGTTAAATTCCGACATCCGCGCGAACGAAGTCGCGGGCACAGCTAGTAAGAAATAAAACCATGCTGAGGAACCGGCGCCGGTTAGGAACCGGTGCAGTGGAAAAACGAAGCCCCGGCGCCGGTGCCGGTGCACGGCCATGCCGGTGCCGTGCCGGTGCCGTGCCGGTGCCGTGCCGGTGCCGTGCCGGTGCCGTGCCGTCTAATGGAAAAACGCCCATTCAGTGCCGGTTTTAGCACTACCAGCGCCCTGGGCGAGATTTTCTACGGCGCCCCCTAACTACAACACAAACCCATATGAAATAAGGAAAAGGATTTTATGAAAAGAAACTAACGTGACTCTCTGTTATGCATTTGTGCTTATTTGCAATGCGTTGCAATAGATGGCTTTTTGTGTTTTTGTGTTTACTTTTTGTGTTTTAGACGGGTATTGGGTTTATCCCCTAAACATCAGATGAGAGAGATTGGATAAAATCTATGATAAAGTAGGCCTGCGGAGCCCTGTCGTATTCGGCGCCCAGGGGGCCAATTCTCGGCTTTAGAGATGGTGTCGAACTCGACAAAAATTTCTAATGACGTCATTTTTTCGACAAATTTTAAAAGTTGCTATTCTGGGGATGTCGACTTCGACATTTGTCGAAGGCTAACGTTAGAGTTCATGTCGAGTGCTTCTGAGCAGTAGAGATGTAATGTCGATTGTAGAGATACGTCATTTCTGAGTGAATTTGTTGAGTTTTGGATTGTACACTGTTTTCTTTTCTTTCATTTTTAAATAAAATAAGGCTTGGCATGTCATACCTACTGGAAATTCGATTTATACTCTTGATTTTTGCATTGTGTTTTCTTGAAACGACGACCTTCACGCAATTAACAAACTCTGTAATTTGAGTACCCACGATTGCACTAGAAACCTTCAGTGGTTTCTAGTGCAATCGATGGACGAGTTTATTAGCATTTTATCTCGGAGTTGTTGGAAAGTGGCGAGCAACTGGCCAATACACGGCGACAACTGACAGCGCACTTATCCCGCCATCGATATTTACGGTTTGAGCGAAACAGAAGTCATTAAAATAATTCTCCTCCATGTTAAAATTAAAAAAAAAAAAACATTAAATGTAAAACAGCACAGCCCACTAGTGATTTATAAACAAAGAGTCCATGTAAACATAACAAAAGACGCAAATTCTGACACTGACAGACAATCAACTGTCAAACTGATTATTTTTAAGTAAAACGTTTCGTTTCATACTAAAATAATTAGATTTAGTCAGCGCATGTCAGCGTTTTAAAACAAAATCATTCATTCACCTATAGTTACCTAAAACGGAACGCGCGTTTCTTCATAATGGTAACATTATGTTCACTCGACTCGACATTTTCGTGACATTTATTTCTATTTTGACTGAGAATACGGATTTCTGCTCAATTCGACATTTTTTGGTAGAAATAGAGATATTTTTGATAGACATAGAGATCGACTTACAATCTCGAACTCGACAAAAATGGCGAAAATCGAGAATTGGCCTCCTGGGCGGTCGCCTTACCGCGCCTTGCCCGTACTGCTGCCATTATTATGGAATACTTATAAACTTATTAATTAAATTAAACTTATTACTTATTAATTATACTTTTATGGAAGGTCACGCACCTCCGCGTAAAATAAAAATGAATAACAATGTGTCTATGAGACTTAAATGTGCTAGTTGTAATATTGTCATATGTGAAGTGTTAGCGTTTATCCAAAATAAACAGGATGTGATGGACGAGCAAAGCCTCCTGCAAATATGTGAGAGCGCTTTTAGTGCAGTTGACATTAAAGTAGCGAAGTCGTTACTGTTTGAATCGTTGAGTAAGCGGCCCACAATGCGGAGGCGGGAAGGAAGAACCCTGCGGGATTTGGAGGATATCATCTGTTTACTGAAGGAGACAGATCCTGAAGAGATTCCGATTTTTGTAGCCAGAAAACTAGAAAAATTACCACCCGTAACGTTCGATCATATCGACGTCACAGTTATGCTCAAAAAGATAGTTTTACTTGAGAAAACCATACAAGACTTTCAACATCAGTTTGTTACGAGAAGTGAATTAAATGATCGGATAAATGAATATCATAAAACTTCGAGTTTTGTAAATCGCGAGAAAAATGTCAGCACAAAACTAAGTGGAGGTAGATTCACATTGTTCGACAGTGGGCCTATGGCATTACCCACTTTATGCGGCGATGAATCGGAGGTCGAGTGTCATGCCGATGTCGCCGCGAGCTATCCATCTCTTTCCCCCGTGCAGCCGCCGCCGACGCATCCCCCGTCATCGTCGCCTGCTCTGGCTAACGAGTCTGCGGCGTTTGTGAATGAGACAACAACTGGATGCGAACTACCAATTGATAACGGGGAGCCACCGCGTCACAGACCGCGTTCTAACTCTGTGTCTCGATCGCAGGCGCCGGTGAACAAGGCAGCTGATCGTTGTAAACAAATCAATGTCACAACAGTAACTGAGAAGCGTCCTTTGTTTTCTGAAGTTACTCAGAAGGGTGATAAATCTAAGATACCAAATAATGAGGAATGGACTGTGGTACAAAAACGAAAACGTAAGAATAAATTTGTTAGTCAAAGAGGAAGCGCGACAGTGGATTCTGAAGTTCAAAGTGGGCAGTTTAGAGCGGCGGATATTAAAGTTCCGTTATTTATTTCCAATGTGCATAAGACGGTTTCAGAGGAGGCTATTATCAGCTATGTATATGAGAAAACACGAGAGCGAGTTACATTAGTAAAAATTAAAATGAAACAAGAAAAGGGGTATAATGCTTACAAGCTATTTGTATCTAGACATAAAATTGATATATTTTTAGACGAAAAGTTGTGGCCGGCTGGAGTATCATTTCGGCGTTTTGTACATTTTCATATGAGGCCGAAAAATAGAGATGAAAGTATAGATAGCAAAAATGGATAGTCTTAGCAAGATAGTCAGCTTCAATTGCAAAGCACTGAAGAGGTCAATGGAGGGAGTGCGACAAATATGTCGGTCAGCGGATGTGGTAGCCCTTCAGGAGACGTGGTTGCTACCGCATGATTTACCGTTTCTCAGCACTATAGATGATGACTTCGGATGCACTGGGACATCAGCTGTGGACACCTCGGCGGGCCTTTTGAGCGGAAGGCCATACGGTGGCGTCGCGATACTGTGGCGTAAAAGTGCGTTCGAATCAGTGTTGCCGATTGAGTGTAATAATGTGCGTGTGTGCGCGGTCAACATAACCGTAAGTAATAGATCTGTAGTTATAATCAGTGTCTACATGCCCACTAACTCGAATGACAATCTTCCCGAGTTTACTGCCTGTCTTAGCTCTATTCGCTCAATAATAGAAGTAGAGGTGAACAAAGGAGTTGAGGCTTTTTATATCGTAGGGGACTATAATGCACATCCGAATGAGTTGTTTTACAACGAAATGGTACATTTTTGTTCAGATCAAGGATGGATCTGTGTGGATGTAAATATGTGTGAGAGCAATACCTATACTTTTACGAGTGAATCACATGGTTGCAATAGATGGTTGGACCACTGCATCGTAACTGAGTCAGCGCGGCAATCAGTCGCTAGTGTAACAGTTTTGTATGACGTGTATTGGTCCGACCACTTTCCGATTGTGATTGAATGTTACTTGCATAAAATAAATGTAAAAATTCAAAGTAACATACATACTGATCATCTTTTAAATCGTGTTAAGTGGGGCGAGAGGTCACCGGCGCAAATTAGCGATTACCGCGACCTCTGTCACTCTAAACTAAAACATATTGATTTACCTCAGGAGCTGAGAGATTGTTGTGATCAATTCTGTGAGAACCCGGAACATTGCTCAGTTATTGACGAAATGTATGTAAATATTGTAAATGTACTGACAGAGGCTGCCACACAGACATATAAAACAAAGTGCCGGAGGAATGGCGGCTATGTCACTGGGTGGAATAGGTATGTCGCCGACGCTCACCGCAGGGCACGGCTCACATACCAGGTGTGGACATTGGCCGGCCGCCCGGCTAGTGGCCGTACATTTTCTGATATGACGGAGGCGAGGAGACATTTTAAGGCTAAACTTAAGTGGTGTCAGAACAGGCAAGACCAGCTTAAAATGGATCTCCTCGCTTCTAATCATGCTAATAAAAAATTTAAACAATTCTGGAAGGATACAAACAGGATGAATGTGAGACCGAGTCTTCCGGTCAGTGTCGGTGGTATTACTGACCACAAAGACATTGCGAACGCTTTTAGGGACAAGTTTTCTGTGCGGTCACCTCTGAACTCGATGGTGGACGGTGCTGAGACCATTGTGACTGAGCGTAACGCAAAAATACCAGCTAAAGTGGTGGCTTCAATTATTTCCAAAATGCAACGTGGAAAGTCACCCGCTCACGATGGTCTCAGTATCGAACACTTCAGACACGCGGGAGTTCACCTTCCAAGAGTTTTGTCACTGTTTTTCACTCTGTGCCTAGGTCACTCTTATTTGCCGGAACCGCTTATGCGGACCATAGTCGTTCCCGTCGTTAAGAACAAAACGGGTGACACATCCGATATGAATAACTATCGACCCATCTCGCTCGCTACTACCATGGCCAAAGTGCTTGACGGTCTGATAAATGGCCGCCTATCAGAATATGTGGAAGTGCATGATGCCCAGTTTGGGTTCAAGGCGGGAGTATCTACTGAGAGTGCCATCCTTAGCCTGAAACACACCGTCAAGTACTACACAGCAAGGAGGACGCCGGTGTACGCGTGTTTCCTCGATTTGTCGAAAGCTTTCGATCTTGTCTCTTATAATCTGCTATGGGACAAGTTGAGGGGCACGGGTGTGCCGGCGCAGTACACAGCTCTCCTCAAGTACTGGTATGCTCACCAGACAAATCGGGTGAGATGGGTCGGTAGTATGTCGGATGAGTATAGGGTGGAAAGTGGTGTGAGACAGGAAGGATTGAGCTCGCCGCTTTTGTTTAATCTGTATGTCAACCAGCTTATTGAGCGGCTGAGCAGCACACATGTCGGCTGTCACATAGACGGTACCTGTGTCAATAACATAAGTTATGCGGACGACATGGTGCTGCTCAGTCCATCGATAGGTGGGCTTAGAAAGCTATTAAGTGTCTGCGAGACGTATGCGGAGGTGCATGGCCTAAAATATAACTCAAAAAAGAGTGAGATCCTAGTTTTTAAAGCACCTAGACAACACGCTCGCCGTGTACCTCCCGTATATTTGAACGGCGTGGCACTTAAAGTGGTTGACAGTTTTAAATACCTGGGTCATGTTGTCACTAACGACCTATGTGATGATAGGGACATTGAACGTGAGCGCAGGGCGTTGGCAGTAAGGAGTAATATGCTCGCCCGCAGGTTCGCTCGCTGTACGGCAGACGTCAAAGTGAGTTTATTCAAGGCGTTCTGTCAGTCCTTCTACTCGAGCGGCCTGTGGGTATCATATACAAGCCGAGCTTACAACGTCCTGCGTGTACAATACAACAACGCTTTCAGGATGCTGTTGCGGTTGCCGCGACGTTGCAGTGCATCAGGAATGTTTGCTGAAGCTCACACGGATGGCTTTCATGCCATTATACGAAAGAAAGCGGCTTCCTTGCTGCAACGCTTGCGTAACAATCGTAACGGCATCCTGAAAATGATTGCTGATAGGCCGGATTGCCCCATCCAAAATCACTGGATGAAATTATGTGTGGGTTCTATTTGATAAAATAATAATATAATGAACTATGTACATACTAACAACTCTAACTTAGGATAAGTAAATTCTGTTACTAACCTACTAACAACTTATGGACTATCTTGGTCTGATAATAAACATTTTATTATTATTATTATTATTATTATCCTATTTTAATTGTGGTCGGCGCAACACATTTTTTACTTCTATTCTATCAGACGTCACAGTATCTGAATCTTCTGGACCAGTTTCAAAAATTCTTTGACCTATTGAAAGCTGCTATGGTCCTTCTGAGTGACATAATAGGCAATGAGGTGGGCTCAGATCAAAGAAATAGGTAGACAGAACGCTCAGAACACGCGAGTGTCTCCACCAAAGTTAATACAAAATCAAATTGAATTACACTCCATAATGTTTTCTTTGTTTTTGAGAACAATTTTTACGATGGTTAAAGACACGAGACGATATTTTGGCAAAAAACAACAACGACGCGCAGCTTGGTGCGACGTATAACTTGGTACTGTCGCGACTTTGTATTCGATTTTGATTTTGTATTAACTTTGATGGACCCACTCGCGTGTTCTGAGCGCTCTATCTGCCTATTTCTTTGATCTGAGGAGGTAGACCTGCTGAGCGGCCGAAACCGCTGTGAAAAAAAAACAATTCACGTTATTTACTTTTACCTATGATGTATCACCAACCACAACTATTTCATAATTAAACAATAATTAATGAGTTATTTCGTAACAGGTACAAAATGTTCAAAATACCTACATAATTATTTCGACCACAGCAATTAATAATTAATTGGGTATTTTGTATGTGAGCAATAATACCAAAGCATAATTTCTTTAAAAATACATTGCATTTCAGGGGCAAAACCAGGTTAAGTTCCAAAACATCTGTTAACATTAAGTTAAAAACTAATTTGGTGACGTTACAGTACTTCTTTTTATTAAGTTGAGAAAAGGAGGAGAAGAAGAACATCACGTTCAAGGTTCGCGGTTATGGTCACGAGAGTCTAAAGGTTCGCGCTCGAGACCGCGACAGGAGACCGCGAAACTTGTCACGCTCTCTTCTACCAAGGGTCAGTACAGACCGCAACGCGAAGCGACGCGACGATGCGCGCACTATTTTAAGAGCCATTCAAAATACGACATTATTTTCTACACCAAAAGATACACATTTCGTTGTGAGAATTTAGATAGAAGCCGCTCGAGGCCGCTCGACGAGACCGGGAGGTGGAGGTGTCTGTGACCCAGACCACAATGCATAATGTGAGTGTCGAATTTCGCCAACCAATTCAAGTGACGAAAAGTTCAAAGAATAACAATTTTTATCTTGCCGGTCAATTTCCTGGTCCATTTTCATCTCAAAATCGTAAACGGAATGTAATAGTACATGATTTAAAATAATTTTAAAAATTATTTCCGAAATAATTTATCGAAAAATCAGATAACAGTTTTTTGCGGGACCGATAAAACTCATAATACTTAATTGCATAAAAATATTTTTTTCAATCAGTTTCAGGATTACGGGACTGTCTTAGCGTTGCGGGTCTGTCTCATCAGGTAACCATGGCCTGTAACGTAAAAGGTAAATGAAGGATGGCCGTGGATTTAAGTCAGTATGAGTCTGATAGTCCCCTCCCATCCTGCCCCGAGCGGGAGGACTCATTTATATAAAATAAGGGTTGTAGTTACCTGTTTAAACAGTCTCCTTTATGGGGGCCCCGTCAGATTGTTGACAGCTCTTTGAGTCTTACGAATCCCTCTTCCTCCTTCGCTGGCATAACTGCTTTGCAGAAGAAGGTGGGTGATTTGCAGGAGGAAGAGACTGCTTCTAGGTAACAGTATTAGATGTTTTTTGGGGTCTTAATCACAAGTTAATCTTTTCCGTTTGATAAGTAGAAAATGAGAATTAAAGTTTCAATCGCAACTAATACAAGAATCGCGTGACTGTAGGCGGGAACTGAAAATTGTAATTATTTAAAAAAAGCAAATTAATATTCATACACTGTGAAATATGTTCGTCACGGTCTCATTATGTATTCGTTAAGTAACAGAAAAGTTTGCGTGTCTCAAAACTTACGTAAAATCAAATCAGTTTTTTTATGAATAATGCGGTAGATATTTATTTATTCGATGAAAATATTAATAATACGACACAAGTTCCGAAAAAATATATAAAAAATAAATGTTTTTTTAATATTTTGAACGTATATTACAAGTTTATTATTTACAAAAAAAAATGTTATTGTCTTTTACCCAACTTCTCACAAAAGCTCAAAACATCCATATCATAGTTCCATTCATCTCGACTCAAATAAATTCCACATGAACTACTACAACGTTGAGCGTAGACAATTCCGTAGCCGCTTGCTACGAATTTGACTACGGCGTAGCAAGTGGCTGCTACGCCGTAGCCAGAGATCGGTGACATCTTTGACCGACTATTCACTTTTGGTGTCATAAAGTAAACTGGAATTTTAAGGTTTTGATGGAAAAAAAATAGTTCTTTGTTCGTAATCTAGAGGTGCTTTTTGATTTTTCACGCACTTTTACACGACGTAATAGCAATACAAGTCAATAGAAAACCAATTAGGCTTACTGTTCACACAGACGTCTTTCGTAGGATGCATGTAACCCACAAATGAAGATAGGCGTATTTTGCATATTTGTTATGTCTAAGCTACTTCATGCAATAGTCAGTCACGCTACAAAAGGTCTCAGTTTTCTTTCAACTAGCGTCGAGAAAGGATGTCCGGCAACGCTGGTGACATGTTGCCGCGCGCTCGCACCGCATGTCGAACGCAATAAGAGTGGCTGACGCGACGTTCCCTCTTCGTGGACACGGATTTCATTGTTTCTACGCAAGATGCAAGCATTCGTCTTGCAATAGTCAATTGAAGAAAGCGTGCGTATGACGTGCGGTTACGTGGACAATGGACCTTACTTTCAAAAACATAGAAAAACGTATGACTTTGTTTTTTTGATTTTATTAATTTCCACTGATTTCTATAGGAAAAAACAATTACAAAAATGCAAACTGAAGCAACACAATAGTGTAGTTTGTAGAGAGCCCCAACAAATATAATTGTAGTGCAGCGTCCACATTGAACAGTCCACACACACGTATCTTACTGAATGATGCTCGATGAAAGCGGAGGACGTTCTTGCAGAGTCTTTTCACAGCATCTGTTAAAATAGAAAATGCAATGAGAATTCATCCTGTGCGGCTGTAATTATTTAGGCACGACCTCCTCAAAACCAACCATGTTTATCAGCACCTTTGTAAATAAAGAACATAGAATTGATGTTTTTTATGTTAGTACGATGTGTTTACTCTTGACCTTAGTCTTAGGTCAGGAATGACAAAGACAAGGTCGACGATGGAGCGAGCTTACATAATTATGTATCCTTAAGGCTGAAGTCAAACGAGCGTCATTTTTGATTCATGAGTCGCAGAATTTCGGTTGCTTTAATAGAAAAAGTCTTCCATGACACAAAAGCGACCATAAAATTACGCTCCTTTGGCCTCACCCTATAATTATGTTTGAATAAAAAAAGATAACCCGAATAAGTCGACTTCAGAATAGTAATGGCGCAGGTATCTGGGACACGTTCAACAGCTAAGTAGAATTTCTCACATTGTTGAATGAAAGACGTATGCCATATCGAATTCTTTATCACATAAAATGTAACGTAACACGATAGCAGAGTTGTCAAATACTGTAACAAAATTATTTTATTAGCATGTGGTCTCGACTTGACAAGGTAATGTAGAAAACAAGAAAGAAAATAAGTTTGTTTGGCAAGCCTTAGGCACACAAGAAATACCTAAGTCCTGCCTAAGTCACATGGCATTCATCTTACTTAAAAACACGACAAAAAAGTGAGATCTAAATTGGTGTATCTGTGGGGGAATTACAAAGTCTTAAAACCAGGCTTGTTCCAGTGAGTGAACGAGATGGCGCTAGACAACTTGTAAAGGTTTGTCACTTTCACTCGCCGAAACAATGTAATTTTTTTTTAATTAATATTAACATTGTCCCATAGGGATTTTTCCTGCATCACGGATATGTCTATAAATGTAATACTTGGAAAAACGACGATCCATAATAAAATTATCCACTCTATCGATTGCCCAAAAAATTCAGAAACTGATACTCACCATATTATTGTTTATAATATCCTTTTTGAACGTGTCAATTGTGATTTGAATGTAAATAAGAGATTGCAGGAATACTTCTACGATATAAAATAATATCTAAAAAGTAACAAAATTTAGTATCTTTGGATAATTATAAATAAAAAGTCCCAATGCAACTAATAATGTCTTCTACTTTTACACAAAACCATTAATTATTATTTAATAGTTAACTAGAGAAGCAAGGGTTAAAAATAATTTTAAATAATAAATTGATGGAGAACACATAGGGAAGTCTATACTAGAAAGCAACACAATCTAGAAACCGGTGTCTAACAAGAACAAAATAATGATTCTTATTTGCAGTTACGGTTTATTTTTATTAATAAGTAGCGATGAGATGACATGGCTATAAAGATATAAAGGCTATTATTAAAAAAATATTACAGTACTTACAAACTGCTGAAAGCAAACTTTATACATTTTATAACACTTTAGTATATCAATATAAGCTTGATATAATTGTTGAACACTTTCTAAATGTGTGCCTTCCAATAATTGAGTACTTAAAACTCTGTCATTCCACAAGAGGACTTTATTTTCCAATATTTTCAGTATTCTCGTCGCGTAAAATATATTGAAATCAAACATGAGGGTCAAATAGGAGACATAAACAGCAAAGAAAGGCGCACGAAGCAGGGTGTGTAGACAAGTGGAAATGATGGCGTAGATACCCAAAGCTATTCCAAGAAACCACCAGCTACTAATAAATGGTTTGTCACTACCCTCCTTGTTAAGAAATCTGTGCACTCTTTGAAAAATGAGGACAAAATGAATAGAATTGTTAGTTTGAAGTAAACCAATCACGAAATTCATGGCAAAACCGAAACAATATAAGATGCAGTTATATTGCGTCGAAATGAGCATGAAAGTAGTGTATCCTAAAGTATCTTTCTCTACGGCCACGAAATGAGTACTGACTATGATCAAACTCATTAATACTACTGTTACAATCATCAGAATTATGGCAGAGGTAAAGCTATTCGGCATTATCCGATCTTTTTTGATGCGGTACTTGGGACAGAACATGACAAGTTGCATCACATTTAGTGGGGAGAGTAATGCCTGCACATCTTTGTCCACTTTGTTGTTCGAATATGTAATGTATTTTACAAAACATGACCTTTTGATATATTGAAATGATTTCATTTTTATAGGTCGTTAAAGGTGGTCTTCTTGTGCTCAACTGAAGTGATAATCGATGTAAGGTGTACTTGAGTTTATCATTACTTAAAAATGTCTATAATGATATTAAAGTAATGGTAAATATTTATTCAGTTTTAACTACGTAGGTATTTTATTTCATAAAAATAACCTTGAACATAGGTCACACAGTGACGCAGATCTATGTTAGTTGACCTACCTAGGACACACACTTGACTGAATAGAATCCAACAACAGCCTCATCGTGATTTTCGCGTGCCAGGACTGGTGGCCACTTTACAAATTCGGAAATATTCAAGAGCATTCAGAACGTTCTTGGTCATCATCATTATCATCAACAGCCGGAGGACGTCCACTGCTGAACATAGGCCTCCCCCTTAGACCGCCACGCCGAACGACAATTCGCCACTTGCATCCATCGGCTGCCCGCGACCCTCACGATGTCGTCGGTCCACCTAGTGGGAGGCCTGCCTACGCTGCGTTTTCCGGTCCGTGGTCGCCACTCGAGAACTTTCGTTCTTGGTATCCTATAGTATCCTATAACGTTCTTGGTATCCTATAGTATTCTGCAACTTAACCATTGCTTTCGATTAAGTTGATCACGATGAAATCACTACAATATTGTTCAATTTTGGTATTAGTATAGAGCTATTGACTTTTTACTTTGATATTTATTTATATAATTTTCTAAATATTTAATTTAACTCACTTTTCTAGCTTCTAAATAATAATATAACTGCCGGCACCGCACTTAACTGAAGTGTACAGCTAGGTTTCATCCTAGGGCCTCCTTTGTTTCTATCATAAAGAGAAAATGTAATGGAAAAGTTTACTAAATACATTTGACTACAAAAATGCAAACTGTAATAACACTACATTGTAGTAAGCAAGGAGACTTATCAGACTTAATTGTAGTGCAGCTTCTACGTTGAACAAGCCATATACACTTATCTTGTTGAATGATGCTCGATGTAAGCGCAGAACGTTCTTGCATAGTTTTCTCTCAGCATCTATTAACAAATATAATAGTAATTAAAACAGTTGGGTTCTCTTTACAAATCAAAGTAAAATACTAAAGTTTATTATGTTTAAGAAATAGCTAACCTGAGCGAGATGTCATCAGAAGAAATGCACAAGTGTCTTGTACACTTTGGCTAGAGGAGTAGAACTTCTCGCATTGATAAATGAGTACTAGTTGCCCCAACAAATTCTTTATCAGAAAACAAACAATGGATATCGTCAGCAGGATTACTTCATACTGTAACATAAAACGACATGATAGCATAAATCTAAAATAAATTAGAAATATTGAATTGTTGATATGTTTTCAAAGAAGGTAAAAGTAAATGTAGTCTGCACACAAAAAAAACCAAAGGCCCAAAGGTTAATCTCACTTCTATTTTTCACAAATTATTTTTTCTTTAACTATTATGTGTCCCATTGTTGGGCAAAGGACACCCCTTTAAGCAAATCTCTCTATTTTTTGCGATTTCCGGCTAAGCTTTTAGACTATACCCTTGTATCAGCCCAGATCCAACGTCGAAACTACGATTTGTCTTTGACATGTATTCAATTTTATGGTCTAAACTGTGGAGCATACAACTGAAAATGAACATTTGCTGGGTGGCTTTATTTAGTACTCACCAAATCCTCAATCGTAACGCAAGCTTTGAATTCTTCAATTGATACTTGAGTAAAAAGTAGGGTTTGAAAAAGTAGCTCTAGAACTTGAAACAATATCTGAAAATCGTTTTAATTTAATATCGTCAAGTGAGCGTCTTTTGTAAATCGATTGACTGTAATTTTTTTTTTATCTTTCATATTTAAATAATATATGCAACTGTAAACTCTACATCTGACTGTATAGCTCTCCAGAAGGATATCGATGCTTTGAGCGAATGGGCTGCCGCTAACAAAATGGAGTTTAACACCTCAAAATGCCAAATTATGAGCTTCGGCCGCATGCGGAGTCCTATACAATACGAGTACAGTCTGAACAGCGAATCTATAGCCAGAGTCTCGACTGCAAAAGACCTAGGTGTTCTGTTTGATACTAAAATGACCTTTCATCCACATATTATTAGCCTAACTAAAGAATCTTTCAGACGCTTAGGTTTTGTCTTACGCAACTGCCAAGGATTTAAGAATCAATCAGTTATCAGGCTCTTGTACAACGCCCTAGTTCGGTGCAAACTCGAAACTAGCGCTTGTATATGGAATCCTCACGAGGTTACTTATACACTTATGTTAGAAAAAGTGCAAAAAGCCTTTCTCAGATACCTCTACAAGCGTGTGTTTGGATATTATCCATATATGTATCCAACCAAGTTTATTTTAGGGTGTTTAAGTTTTAATTCCCTCAAAGTCAGGCGAGCTGTTGATCAAATCACAACAGCGTGTAAAATTTTACATGGTCATACCGATGCCTCGGATGTGCATGCGGAGCTGTGTCAATTGTTTGTTCCAAACAGTTACAACCGTTCTAGGAAACATAAATTATTTAATGTCCCATTTTGTCGCACTGTAGCCCGATCCACCTCTCCAATACCGCGAATGCTAACGATGCTCAACGCGCTCGTGGAGACCAACCCTGAATTGGACTTGTTTGCTGATGAATGGAAGATGATAATGTTAGAATGTCTGCGATTCTGTGAGAAGAGAGAATGAAAGGATCATTAAATTTCATTTAGTATTAATGGCATTTTGTAGCTGTACTAAATGTATTAAATAAATAAATAAATAAATAAATTAAGTTTTCCAATTAACCAAAAATTTTGATTTTAGAAAGCTTTATCGCTCTTTATTTTTCTTTTGTTTTTTTAAATGTTGCCTCACAATAGGATTTTTTCTTGTGTCGTGGGTTTGTATAGAAACTCACACACACTTTCTGGATGTTTCCCGGAGCAACTACTTGAAGGTCATACAAATATTTTTGTGCCGTGCGGGGATCGAATCCGCGACACGCTGTGCAGCAGTCGATTGTTCAACCGTTGCGCCAACCGTGCCGTCTTCAGCTTTATCATATGACAAATTGCATCACATTTAGTGGGGAGAGTAATGCCTGCACATCTTTGTCCACTGTGTTGTTCGAGTATGTAATGTATTTTACAGAACATGATCTTTTGATATATTGAAATGATTTCATTTTTAAAGGTCGTTCAAGGTGGCCCTCTTGTGCTCAACTGATATACAAATAAGATACTTACGAATGGTTGTATACAATCTTTATGGATTTCATAACACTTTAAAATATTAACATAGGTCTGAAATATTTTTGGTTCATATTTATTGTCATCCATGCACTCCAACTTTTGGCTATTCCAAATATGATTATTCCAAAGAATAACTTTATCTTCCAACATTTTAATGAGTCGCGTGATATAAATTTTATTGAAATCAAAAATTACAAAAAGGTAGTAATTATAAATGGTATAGAAAGGTAGGCCGAGCCGTATAAAGAAATAGGTTAAAACAATTAAATAAAAACTCAGAGCCATGAAAATGAAAATACAGTTCCAAACAACAAAGTGTTTAACACCACTGCCCGTATTAAGATGTCTATGAACTTTTTGAAAGGTGAGAACAAATTGAATGGAATTTTGGTTTGAGTTATGCTAGACACAAAATTGATAGTGAAACTAGTAGAGTAGATGATGCAGTCATAAAAATAGCTGATATACACGATATTCGTATATTGTAGGTCTTCATTCAAGAGTACCACAGAGGTGCTGTGCACAATATGAACAAAAATATGAATACGAGATTACTGTTCCAATCATAGAAACGAAATTGGAAATAAGGCTATTAGGAGTTATAATATCGTGTTTGATGCGGTACTTTGGACAAAACGAAACATATGGCATGATATTCAACGACGCGAGCATCGACTGTAAGTCACTATCAAGTATATTTTTAAGTGACATACCAACTAAACATTTTGGTCTCGCAATACAATACAGTGATGAAAAGTAAATGTTTCTACAGACTGATTTAATACGGTAGTTCATAGTAATAATGCAAATGACATCAGTAATAATTATTGATTGAACTCTAATAATAATTTATTCACATATTCTTACATTACTTGAATGACTTCTCATAATGTTGTATAGTATTTAGACAAACTAGCTGTTGCCAGCGGATTCACCCGCTACAATTCGAAAATTATCCCACAGGAACATAAAATCGGGATAGAAACTATTTTATGTGTTAATTCAGGATATAAACTACCTATAATAATAATATAACTAGTGTTTGCCCGCGGCTTCGCTTGCGTTATTTTAGAATTTGAGAAACAATAGGATCGTGTGGCGCCATCTGGAATATGAACGTAATTGTTTTCTCGGCTACAGCTCTCTTCTGTTATTCGGGATGTAAGATACCTTATATCCGTGTCTATACTCCTGACAACGTATATGCTAAATTTTGGGACGATCGATTCAGTAGGTAGTAATGCGTGAAAAGGTAAAAAACAAACATACTTGCATTTTTATTATTAGTTTAGATCAATACATAGTCTAAAAAAACAAGGTCTGGCACTCCCGAAGTGACACATGTTGACGTCACTTTCCAGTTGCCAATTAATTGCAACAAGATACGAAAATAAGGAAACATTTTCACCCATTATTTTGTTTAAAAGAATAAATAAAACATTTAAATTGTATTTAGCATAGCAAACGAAACAATTCAATACGTATACCAACAGAATTGTTTAATAAAACCACAACGTTTTATCGTATTCGCTTATGTAATAAATGCGCTTAGGGAGTTATAACCACACACTACTGGTAACACAGGAACGGGCTGTGTCATTGTCATGCCGCCATTTTGTCGTATAGCGCTATCCTTGTTTTATGCGTATGCCTGTCTCGCTCAGCGACTGTGGAACCAGCGGCACTCAAACATTTTTATTTGTGAACGTCGAAAAGTTTCTTTGTTATCTTTTATCCTAGGATGGATAAATAATGCCTTTTGTCACTGAAAATCTACTACGCTGAGGTAAGGGATGGAAGCCACGTGCAAAAGTTAGCAGTAATGTAATAATTAGGTCAATGTTTTATTAGGTTAAATTTCCCCAAACTGTAAAGTTTGAGAACCAGCAGATAGCGATGATGACGTAGGCTTGTGTCACCCACGTGACCACTGTGTCTCGGAGTGCCATACCTGGTATTATTATACCATGGATCAATAATGTTATATCTAGGTACATAGTTTGCATAGGAAACGTCCTTATTTGAGCGACATTAATTTCAAAGAACCGTGTTTATTTTAAACATTAGACTATCATTTTTGGGTTGATTTACAGTATCGCTGCAAATTGAACGTACGATAGCATTGCTCTTCTCCCTTGCATTCCGCGTGATACCTAAAAAATAACTAATTATCTGACTCGATGAGTACAACTTTTCGTCGTTTAAAACAGAATCTATGCACTGGTTTGAACACCAATTCAAAACATAAATAAACACAATTTTTTCTAATCTTTAAAATTCCACACCTCGAAACAATTACAATTAAAAAAAATATCCAACTTACTACCAACAATTTAAATCAGTGTAGATTTATATCCTAGAAAACTATTGAAAAAAAAATAGTAATAATTTAAAATCGCGAATAATATTGAAATAAAAGTATACACATTTTTTTTAATTATTTGAAACTCTCAGGACAAATATAAGAAAACTCAAAAAGTGAAAAATAGAAACAGCGAGATTTGATCCAGAGACCCCTTGCACGAACCACGAAAGTCAAGCAGGATACCAACCAGACTGGCTAGTACGCTGACAGTGTTTTCAAATAGCGGTTCTTATACAAATGTCAACAATGACTGAAAATCTACATATTATAAAATTGCTAATCCCCCAAAGGGAATAGCGTAATTATACATATCCTATTAATAGAAGAGCAGTTTAAGGAATATTTGGGGAAAAATTGACTAAATAATATCCAGTGGTTTAGCTTCCAACTAAAAACAAACAGATAAAAACAACAAAATTTAAAATTGCTTATCTCCCAGGAAAAATAGCGTAATGATACATAGACTATCAACAGAAGCATATTATTAGGAATATTTGAGGAAAATTTGATCGACAACTTTACAGTAGTTTAAGAGATAGATCAAATCAAAAAAACATAAAAAATTTCGAAAGAAAAAAAAAGTTGATTTGGCATCAGAATCGATCCCTTATCTCAAAAAAAATACAAAAAGAAAAAAATATTCAATGTACAGGAATGACAGCTCTACGATTTTATTATATGTAAAGAAAAAGATAAAGATAAAGATAATATTCCACAACTATCACACAACGCCGTCTAGTTCCAAGCTAAGCAGAGCTTGTGTTATGGGTACTAGATAACTGATAAACATACTTATATATTTCTAAATACATATACATATTATAGATAAATGACACCGAGACACAGAACAAATGATCGTGCTCATCACACAAACATTTGTCCTGGGTGGGAATCGAACCCACGACCTCCGGTATAGCAGTCAGGGTCACTAATCACTAGACCAAAAGGCCAGTTAACCTGTGCACTGTGTACCAAATTTTAGTCAAATCCGTTCAGTGGTTTTTGCGTGAAAGTGTAACAAACATACATTCACATACATACATCCTCAAAAACTTTCGCATTTATAATATCAGTAGGATATTATTTTTTCAATTTTTTTATTGTAAAGATATAGAGTATATACACAGGTAATATAATATAGTAGGTTATTTACTGCGTAAATACACAGAAAATCCGTTTTGTCCATCAGTTATAGTATTGAAAAATTATGAACACGTATTTTTTAACACGTTTCGAAATTGGGACTGTTAATATCTACCTACCGACAGAGCGACGTTTTTTAATTTTTGGAATAGGTAGTCGTATATTCGGCAATTTTAGTTTACGTAACAAAAGAAAACTTACGGATCAAATATTTGTTTTTTAAAGTAAAATAGACTTTTGTGAAAATATTCAAGACGATAAAGAAATATAGAATAAACGACAGTAGCGTTGGTGCGCTTGCCAAAACCTAATTATTATGTATGTGCATTTTTTTTATTTTTCGTTATAGAAGAAGTTGTATAATTTTGATTGTCTTTTAAGGCTAAAAAAGATATAACAATGAATGTTTCAGGTATTACTAGAATCTATGCAGTCTGTAACATAATTTTTCAAATGACTATATCTGTAAAAATCTAAAAATGCATAATGTGTGTGATGCAATGTCAATTTTTAAGTGGCTAATTTGCCAAACGCACAGATAATATACTGCTGTTAAAATAAAAATGACGATTAACAACATCAATTTTATGTAATTAACATTACAAAATTGAAAACCGTAGCAACACAACGACGTAGTTATTAAGGAATCTCATCAGACTCAATTGTGACGCAACGTTGAGATAGAACAGTCCACACACACGTATCTAGCTGAACAAAGCTCAATTTATGCGCAGTAAGTTCTTGCACAACTTTTTTTTCGTCATCTGTTAAAAAAATATCAAAGGTAAGAGTTAATGATGATCATAATAAATGACAAAGGTTAGAAGGGAAAGCATGTTGTGCCGATCAAAGCTAGAATGAGACAAGGGTTTTTATTTTGGTAACATCATCAAATGAGATCTACCTCTCAGGAGGAGGAGGACGGAGAATGGCAGGGACTGTCAGTCTTGTACTGACTAAAATCTACGGTGCCCTTTACGTTTCGGGGCTACGGTTCCCCGATAGTCTCGCGTCCCCGGCAGACTTTGGCCCTCTAAGGGGGGCTCTGGAGTCGCTCGTGGAACACGACGCGCCGTCGCCGTCGACCCGGTTATGGTCTATGATCTGACGGTGAGTCACCCGCTATACTAGCCGTATGCGGACTATTGTAAAGCGCCTCGTCCACGATAGATTAAAATATCGAAGAGCGAGTCTCATAGGGCAATCTATGACGTGTACACATTAACGTGATACTCTAGCTAGGGTAGTCTCGCTAATGTGTACACGTCGTAGATTACCCTATAAGACTCGCTCTACGTTATTTTAATCTATCGTGGACGAGGCGCTTTAGACTCAATGCACTATAGGGTTATGGGACATCTCGCTCACGAAAAAATTGGCCCACAGGCCATATGTCCCCTATGCATTATGAAAGAAAGAAAGTTCATAACTAATATGTCCTGTAAATGATTTCCTCCTCTAATAAATTAAAAATACTTAATGTACATAACACCGTAAAGGATATCATGTACTTTAACAATTATTTTCAAAGTGACCAGTCCGAAACTTAGATTATCGCCTCACTCTCGAATTTCTCAGCGTTTTATCCTTGTCACTATTGATCGATTTACGTGTCCATTATTTTTCAACACTCTGACGGACCAAACAGTTTATCAAATTATTTATGCAGTAAAATATCCTATTCTCAAGCCGTTTACAAATTCTTATAAACATAGTAACAACATAATTTCTTCCTACAGAGCCGCGTGTATTTGACAGCTGTCAATTTGTATGTTAATACGAGTACAACAAGGGATAACGCCATATTTTCCTCAAGTTGCATATTTATGATACCAAAGCCTTGTTTAGCTCGACTTTGGGGCAGTGGCGTAGTTAGGCAAGGGCTAAGCGGACCATAGCCCCGGGCCTCGCACCTGAAATACGGGCTTCGCGCCCAAGGAAAACAAAAACATTCTTGACAACAGCTTCACAAGTTAATATATAATAATCTACATATAACATACATGTGGTGTACGATGAGTGGGAACTGAAAGAGCCTAAGAAGCCTCGCAAAAGTGATGTCGGCTACGATCACATTTATGTAGGTATATAGCGCTTCCGCTGCTTACCTACGTGAGTCCCCCTTGTTGTAAGATGACTTGGTCATGTTTTATTTCTAACTGAAAGACGCCTCGCAAAGCTTATGTCGCAGACACAAGTTATCTTATATTAAGGGGCCTCGCGCGAGCAGCGGCAACAAATCATGTCTTTCGTCCTAAAAGGAAAGGGCCTTGTAGATACGTGTTGCCCTCTCCTAGATTCGGTCCCGCTACGCCACTGCTTTGGGGCTTACTTGGAAATATTCAAGTTGTTGTCTTGCATATAAAGATTTGGGCAGCTCAGTTGGGGCAGTGGCTTGGATTCTCTTACGGAACAAGTATTTGCATTGTAAATGGATATTTTTTGCGCAAATAAATATTTGTATGATCGGCAAGTAGTAGTTCCGTGTCTGTCTATTTGTGATTGTTTTTTTTTTTTATACGCACCCATAGTACAGGAGAAATCTAGCAGGATACAGTTGATCTATTTCTGTTGCCACTATAACAAAAAATACAAAAAAAAACAGACTAAAATAAATATTTGAAAAAGGTACTTCCATATGAAAGACAAATGATTTTTTGTTGTTTTAGTTACTTTTTGACTTAACCTTTAAGTATGGACGTGGAGTCTCACAGGCTACTCGACGTTTTCGTTTTCTTAGTTTCACCTAATTCCCACCACTCCCCGCGATTGAGCGGCTCAGTAGCTTTTGTATTAGTTGTAAAACTACCAACGAGGGAGTTAGTTGCGTCTTCCGATGAATATCACGTAAGTAATGACCATCCAAATATTGACCGACGCCTATTAGGCTACACGTCCATTGTTGCCCTATGATATATTTTATAAGGGCGATTATATTTGTTTCGAGAGAATATTGACAACAACTTTAGTGGTCGCGTCCGGATGCTCGGGAGGGCCCACACAGGGGCCCCGTAGAGGGCCATGGACCGCACGACGCCGGCGTACAGCCTACGGCAGGAGGCGTTTGGCCCGCCGAGATTGGGCAGGAGTCGCCTGAGGGTGGCTGCTGCCCGGTTCAGCCTTGGAGCCAAACTCAAGAAATGCTTCCTGAAGTTCCACCGGCTGTCGAGGTCTAGTCCTAGGTACTTCATCGTCCTCCTTACGCCGATGCGAACTCCTACCGTTATGTTGTACATGGCCTCCGTCTTGTGCAGCGCCACGTCGAGTCCGATGTTCCACAGGGGCGGTCCCAGGACCAAACCCTGTGGAACCCCGCACGACATCTCTCGCCGGTTCCACTCTCCCCGGTGACCGGGGTAGATGACGGCTCTGTCCGTCGGCTATACATAGGTAGACATAGGTAGGTCGGCACCCGGTGATACCGGAGTGCCTCCCTCATGCAACTCCAGGGCAGGTGTTGAAGGCATTGGAGATGTCAAATGTCACCGCCAAGACGACCCTGCCCCGGGCTACTGCATCCCTCGTCGTGACACGCGGATGATGGCGTCCACCGTCGAGCGCCGACTGCCAATAAATTTACGTTATTAGACTGTTGTCAATTTTTTATTTATTTGTTACCTGAAATAGGTGTTTTGCGTTTTTGGTTTCAGATATATTATACTTTAAGAAAAAAAGACTCGTTTTGTTATAGTAATTAGTTTAGCTATTTTTAATACCTATAATACAAATTAAGTAAATTTAAACTGAAAAGTACCGTTATTTTAGTTTTTTTGAAATTTCTATAATTCTTCAAATAAAATTTGACTATAAAAGCACGTTATTTTAACGCTAAATCACATAACATTAATATTCAATCAGTTTTAAAGCGATCTTATATCAAATTCCCAAAAACAATGTGTGTGCATATAGGAGCCTCTGAGACTCCACGTCCACGGTAGTGTTATGAAAAAATGACGTCCATACTTAAAGGTTAAAGTCCTATGTCCTCTGGATGGGGAAGAGGGCGTCCACAGACGTCTTCCGTCGCGATCTGTCTCGAGCTTCACGCTTCACTTCACTCCACTTCAATCCAATGCTTGCTAGCACGGTGCGTCACCAAGTTTGACAGGGACGTGCACGCTTCTTTTTCCTTTGGGTATTCCAATCCAAAGGTTGTTTGGGTATTTGGTCAGGGTACCTTTAGAGTGTGCGGCCAATCCATCTCCACTTGCGACGCTTGATCTGGCTGTCGATCGGGCTCTCATGGCATTTTCCCAGCATCTCTACGATGGAGACGGTCTCTGGCCAGTAAATTCCGAGAATGCGACGAAGGACGGTTCAGTTAAGACGATCGTCTACCGAGCGCTCGTCCATACAAAAAGAGAAAACGTTTTTCTCCCCCTAGATGTTATCCTATCTCAATGATTTTTTAGAATGAATCTGACACAGTAAAAAACTAGGTTTATAGGTTTTCTTTTTTTCCAAATTTATAATGGTTTGAAAGTTACAGGCGCATAAAAGTTACTATTTTTATGACTTCATCTTCAATCTTCAAAATCTTCTTCATTCTTCTTGAAGTAAAACCTTTGTATTTAAAAAACAAAGAAGTTTAAGAAAAAAAGCAAAACTTACAAACCTAGAATATAATATGCTGAAACGATTGACACCAGAATCTAAGAGATTGGTCGTGATTTAGTATGTGAAAAACGTTTTATCCCGAGAGACAAATTTCATATAAAAAATCGCACGATCGGGGTTTTTTCAAAGCGTGAGAGGGACAGTAGGAGTTTTTCTAAATACCTATATTTTGAAATGGCAGCAGCTATTCTATCCTCTTAAGACTTATATTTCTAGTTTTAAATCATTTTAAATACGTAACTCTAAAAAAGATATTAGTTATGGTTCTGTGCGTTCTATCAATAAATTAAATTCAAAATACAAACACGTTTTGGCTTCAGTAATATTGTATAAGCAGAGCATTGAAGCCATTATTCTTGGAATTACTATTATGATCTTCAACAAGATACAATTTCAGTTAGAATATCTTTGATTTTCTCTCCGAATGAACAAAGTTATACTACGAGACGATGCACAAACGTTTACTTAGATTAAATGCATCAAAATCGATCGGTTAGTACAGTTACGGGCATAATTACCTCACAAAATAACAAACAAGTAAAATTGAAACGTTATTATCGAAAAAAATAGAACACAAATCAAAATAATATGGTTTCATAAATACTGTCAGTGTAAAAAAAAATTCTAAGAAATGTAGGAGTCGTAACATTATTAGCTGACGTAAGTGATAAAATTTAAAAACAACAAATAAAATAATTATAGTACTACAATTTTCTTAATTTTTTTGTATCGTGGCAAAATCATCACCGAGGGCGGGGCGGGAGGGACTGTCAGACTCGTACTTACTAAAATAAACGGTGTCCTTCAGTAGCCCTTTACGTTCCAGGGTCACGGTAATTTATAAGACACGCGATTCAGAATATTAAAGTAAATAATAAACACACCACCGGTATTGAAGAAACAACGGAAGTTTTATTAAATACTCTTATCCCTGATGATTCACCTGTTAATGATACTGACTACCACCAACAGATTAGAGCATGGGCTACAGTCCCACCTGAATCACCAGCGTCAGACCTTCCATCCACTGACGAATTCATTAATGTTGTCAGGAGGCTGCCCCTTAACAAATCATCAGGGGAAGATAAAATATCCAATCGTATGATAAAAGAAGCGTGTAAAACAGCGGCCGACGCGATGTTAACTGTTTACAACCGATGTATTGCTGAAGGTGTTTTTCCTCGTATATGGAGACATGGCTTTATACGAATAATACCTAAAAGCGGCGACAAACCACCAGATGACCCTAAGTCTTACCGCCCCATAACATTATTACCATCTTTGGGAAAGCTCTTGGAGCGTCTTATCGTCCCACGATTGTTACCGGACGGACCCAAATTCCATAAAAATCAATTCGGTTTTACTGTCGGCAAATCAACCGTTGACGCGGCACTTTCTGTTAGAAAAATGGTTAATACCTCCGAGCACAAGTACGTAGTAGGTATCTTTCTAGACATTTCCGGGGCTTTTGATAACGCATGGTGGCCAATGCTACTACTTAAGATAAAAGCTCGTGGTTGCTATAAAAATATATTTAATCTTCTTTATTCGTACTTTTCTAACGGATACGCTAAACTTAAGCTCGGACATCATTCCGTATCGAAACCTCTTACTATGGGCTGTCCTCAAGGTTCGGTTATCGGTCCTCATTTATGGAATCTAGGCTTCGATGATTTCCTCGCGATTCCTCTTCCAAGTGGTTGTTCTTTAACTGGTTATGCGGACGATGCCCTTCTGCTCATTCAGTCAAGTACTCGTGCTGGACTCGAGAATTTGGCTGACACTTGCCTACGATTAATATCTCAGTGGGGCGATCGAAACCGCCTGACCTTTGCACCACAAAAAACCTATCAACTCATTTTAAAGGGTGACCTTAAATCGTGGCCTAGTATTAAATTCAGTAATGTTCCCGTTAAGAGAAAACAATCGGTGTGCTATCTTGGTTTAGTCTTGGAGAGGAATTTCACATTCATAGAACATACATATAAAAACGGTTGGTGAAAAAGCTAAAAATAACTTTTATGCCCTAACGAGAATATCTAAATCTACTTGGGGTTTGTCATTTTTAACCTTAAAAACTATTTATGGAGCTACTTACTTGGGCTGTGTGTGCTACGGGGCACCTGTTTGGGCCGATAGAGCCACCATAGGTGCGGCACGACGTAAATTGCTTCAAAGTCAGCGCTTGGCTTTGTTATTCTTAAGTAAAGCGTATAGGACCGTCAGTACTGAAGCTTTACCGGTACTTGCTGGTGTTCTACCAGTAGATCTTGAAGTGCAACGACGCGCTGCAATGTACTTTTCCGCACGGGAGACCACTGACGCTGATTTTCTACCGCAACGTGACCGTGATAAGATATCTCGATTATTCAAACCCCAGAGCGACGTCTGGGAGGATCTTTTATCCGAATGGCAAAATAGGTGGGATAATTCTATCAAGGGACGGCACCTCTACCAGTTCTTTCCATCCGTTCGTGAGCGGCTGGCTAGGACGTGGCTGGAGGTGGATCACTGTGTTGCCCAATTTCTCACCGGACATGGTAACTTTAAAAGTAAATTGTTTTCCTTCAAGCTTGTTCCCTCGCCTTTTTGTCAATGTTCAACACCTGACTGTGAATATGAACAATCAGCACATCATATTCTTTGGGAGTGTATTCTTTGGCAAAACGAACGCAATATTATGTTGGATGCTGTTCAGACTACATCTGGAGTCATTTATTATACGGACCTTGTCGAAACTCGAACAAACTTCCGTGCGTTCAAGCGTTTTTGCCATACCTATTATTGGAATCAAATATAGCAGCTCACAATACGTTTTAGGACCCATTAATATTAGTAATCATTTTTACCCGTGGTGCTAGGCAACTGGGCTTCTCCCAGTTGTAATACCCCTTTGTGCCTATTGGCCTTGTTCTGTTCTGTCTCCTGCTTGCATGGAGGGAAGTGGAAACATATTTTTCCTACTCCTCCACTATTCTTTTCTGATTAATTTCGTGCAGGATCCAAGACAGGTAAATTCATTCTCCGGGACACGTCGAGACTTCATTGTCTCGGCGCTTTTCTGGTGGTTGCCACTGTTGATTCTGGCTTTCAGGAGTTGCAGTGGTTTGGGAATAGTGTGGTGGGTTTGTCCCAAATAAAAAAAAAAAGACACGCGATCTAATCTTTGCCCTTGCGATATATTGTAATTTTGTTTTATTTGTTCATTTTATATTCTTAAAAAAATACTGCCCACACAAGGATTTTCTTTTCCTGTATCGTGGGCGCATTTACTGACTTTAAAACTTACATAAACTATACTAAAAATAAAAGTGTCGTGTAAGCTATTAAGGACCGTGACTGTACTTAGTGCTCAAGATAATATTATCCCCTCCCCTTTGCTATGCAAAACGGTTCAACGCAGCATAATGTAAGAAAATACGATATTCCTTTGTGAGATGTTCTGATTATAATTTAAATTGGTTATCAAGGCGCACGGCGTACCTACTTTAAATATTAATAGGCAGAGAATAGTATTAGTTCTTTGTGATGATGGGATGGAACAACAAAGATGTTTATTTTGATTAACTAGTCATTTTGTTGAGGTGCACGGTCAGGACGAGGAGCGTTTTTCCAGTATTTACATCGTTTTTGTATGAAAAAATGGAACAGCGCCTCTGGTGCGCGAAGAAAGAACTAATTTTTTCCTTGAAAATTGTTTTTTTTTTGAAATTGTCAAAGTTGCAGTTTACTTTACGTCTCATATACTGAAAATTCGTGCTAAGGGTACTGGTTCAAACCGGTTAACAGTTTTAGACTGTAACATGAATAGAAACTGAGATATGAATCTTTTGGGTCCACCCTTTATAGCAGAACTTTTTACGTCATAATTTTATTTTGCATAGCAACGGATAGCATAAACCTCTTTTCGCAGAAAATCGTTTGGCATACACTCATTTACCATAACACCGAAACCCATAATTTTGTAAGTCAGAATCATCTTTAGGCATACATTTAATTTCCATAATAATCAATAAGTATAACGATCATATCGTAGAAAGTTCACAACCAGAATCATCTTTTGGCATATATTTTATTTCCATAATAATCAAAAGTATAACCATCATAATAATATCGCAGAAAATTCACAGCAGGCATGGCTTCTGTCACGGCTCCGGCGCTGCGGGTCTCCGGCGGTCCCACGCGAGCTAATCGTCGCAGATGATTTTACGCCCACCACCGCAGCTTCGGCTTACTGGCCGGCAAGCCGGCCAGCCTCAGCCGCGGCGGTGTGCGTTAAAACCAACTGCTCCTCAGCTCGCGGGCCGCCTCGCCCCTCCGCGCCTACGCGATTATAAATTACACTCTAGGGGTAGGGCAGACAAGACTACGTGAAGTCGGTTTTGCAGCGATTCATTTCTGTCACAAACTTTTGTAGCACACCATATTGATTTTATAAACCATTTTTTTTATTTTTTATTATGACTATTAAATTATTTCTATTCTGAAATTCTGTGATCTTCGAAGTATACTAAGTCAAATTATTCCAAATAATCGGCGCTCTAAATAAACGTTATGCTTAATGAAAATATGCAAAATTATAACTCTGACAAAGGTAATTAAGCCCAATACAATTCTGCCATCTTAAAAGTATCCCAATTTAAATTCGGACATAAAAACATTAGGCCAAAAAACAATTATACTAAATATTTTTTATACCATAACAATGTTCGTTTAAAAAAGTTTCTGCCAAGTGAGTTCTGCCAAATAAGTTTCGGAGCAACAAGTTTCTGCCAGATAGAGGGCACCCGAATCTTTTAACTTTTGTCCTTGTTACCGATCAGAAAAAGCTGTTAAAAAATTTAGAGCAATATAGACTATGAGAACCATCCACAGTTCAATATTATCGACAGCAGTGGAGAGGGGCAGAGGGCTGTCATTAAGCCTCTATAAAACTCGATAAAAAGCCTCTTATTAGTTGTTATGAGGAGTTACTATTGGAAGTCGATTCTTTAAATCGGAAGTTTTTTTTTTTTAAAATTTACTATGGATTTATTCTCGTAAGGCCCAATTTGACCTAATTTGAGGACACAATTATTAATTATTTAAAATTTTAAATACGGATCCGGCGAACCTAAAATAATGACATGATATTTAAGGGTAATTTTTGGTTTAAAATAATCCCACCAATTTAAATCTGCCACGAAAAAAGTATTATCCTTGAACATGTAGGCAACTTTACACTTAATTCTAAATTATTTACATACACGAGTATTTATCTATAAATCTAAAACTTAAAACTAATATTTACAAACAAACATAATTACAAATAACAATACAATTAATATACATTTATTTACATTTAAACACAATCACTAAACACCATCATATCTACACCCTTACCAGTTGGTCGATAAATTTTCTATCGATAGTCACTGAACTATCGACCGAGCCGTCATCACTAATTACCGATACCTTTATAACTATCAATAGCCATATACGGCCGGCTACAGCTGCGCGGGCGCATGCCCTTTCACCGTGCAAGGTCGAGCCAGTCAGGACCTTGCCTCGACGCGGAGCGCACGCTTGTCGCCTCAATTTCATAATCACGCGGTATTGCGAATTAGCTTTGTTTTTCATTGTTATTCATCTGAACTTTTTCATCTGTCTATCATTCTTCTACTTTCATCCTTCCGCTACTCTGTACTGTGCTTCTGCTTGTGCTTGTGCTTGTGAACTCTTCTCTATTGTGTCTTCTGAACTTAGTGTATACGGTGTACAACTGTGGACAATAAAAATCCTCTGCAACGTGAGTTACGTGCTTATTTCTACCACACCACGCTTACCCATACCTATACTGGTGACCCCGACGTGATGGAAGGAGACACGTTCAAAGACGCACAAGGCACGGCAGCGTTGCCGCCACCTGGCACTAGTGATGGACCGATGTCGATAGACCCCAGCAACATTTGTAAAGTCGGCGTACGAGTACCTCCATTTTGGGCTGAAGAGCCCGAGATTTGGTTCGCCCAGGTTGAAGGCCAATTCAGCATAGCTGGAATAACCAGCGACGTTACCAAAAACACATCACATGGCAATGCCAACTTTACATTTTATAGCTAAGAATCTGTGGTTTTTATATAATAATATAAGCGTGTATTCACACTTATCACAACCACACCACCTCGCAGCGATAAAGTGTGCTGTGGTTACGTGTAAATAGTGTCGCAGCGGCTTTTTGTAGTTGCGTTGTGGTACCGACAAAATGTCGACGTGGTTGCGTTGTCGCTGTCGTTGCGATGTGGTAACCACGTGGTCATGTGCAGTTATACTCCGGCTTTCGTAGAGGAAACATGGCTTGACTGAACGTAGTCTTGGAGGAAGGATTGTTGTTGCGATGTGGACGCGGTGCCGCCGCTGGTGGTAGCGTTGCCATCGCGATGTGGTCTTAATACAGGGGTGGTCTTTAGCAACGGCAATAATATGTGGTACGCGTAACGCTGCTTTCACACTTGGGCGACAGTCGCGCGCTGCTTATGCGCGGCTGTTCATATAAAATGTGAAGAAATGTGCTTCTGCCGCGCTGCTAACGTCCTAATGTGAAAGCGGCCTAAATTGTAATATTCATTTTTAATACAAAACATTCGCCCGACCACATGGCGTCGTTGTGGTGTGGTTGTGGTACGTAAGAATTAACCCTTAAAAACTTTCGCTGTGTGAAATTTATGAAGTGAGAAGATTTTGTTCCTTCGAAACAATGGTAGGAGCAGTACTTTACGACGGCCACAAGCGTTGAATTTACAAGGGCTCGTTTTAGACCTACTTACAAGCATTTTAGCGCTTCTTTGCCTTTTTATAGTCCATATAATGGGTTCATTGAACTTCTGGTTTTATAACTAACTAGAGACCCACCCCGGGTTCGCACGGGAGCACTCTTTACTATCTTATGTATGTTGAATACATATAAACCTTCCTCTTGTTTCTCGTCTATCTATAAAAAAAACCGGCAGCAAAATTTGTTGCGTAGTTTTAAAGATTTAAACAAACATAAGGACGGACAGACGCGGGAAGCGACTTTGCTTTATATTATGTAGTGAAGTTTTATTTTAATAGGATTGGTGGATGTTCTAGTTTAGTGGTTCAGTAGAGCAGTGGTGATTCAGTGGTATTGGCCCCGACTTGTTACGGGTTCGAGTTGCGGGTTTGAAACCAGCCAGGCGCAATACTTTTTGGGATTAATTTTACCAGCAGTGCTCCATTTCGTTTCATTATATCTTTCGAATCTTTTTTGTTGATCTGTCTGTTTCAATACATATTTCTAAAAAAAATACACATCTCGTCTCATCTTTTGCAAGTGCAACTACGGAGCGTGACGTTCCAGGTTCAATTCCTTTTTCAGGTAATGTGGGCGTAGAGCCACTGGGCACACACAGCCACTCCGCCAATGGCAGGGTAGGTTAAAAAAGGCGAAAATCTCTTTACCATCAGAATAATTCATCGGCATCGAAAACTGATTTTCCCGGCATAAAATTCTGGCTCAAAGCTTTGAGAAAACGTCTGTCCATCTGTTTACGTCGTTTTCACAGATTCCAGGCCATTTTTATACCACGGGCAGTGAAATGGCTTTGTACAGGGAAATATTTGAAGCATTTTTCATTTGAAAAATTAAAAACTATTTATGTTGACTGCTGCCAAAAGTCAGGATGAAAATAATTTATGCCCGTTTTGACGAATACTGGGCATGGCTGTGGCAAGATGCGGTGTTATAAACGGGTTTAAGTCGCTGATCACTCTGTAAACGACTAGTTTTACGTCGCAAAGTTAGCCGTATCTGTACATGCCACAAGTCAGAAAAAAATACAGTGTAACAGAAGAATAAGATTTTCTTTGGAGAGGAAAAATTCGATCCGCGGGCAGGATTCGAACCCACGACCTTCGGATTCAGTACATCCGACGCTCATTTCCAACCGAGCCACCGAGGATCTTATCCGCCGCGGCGAATTCTTCCTTCCATTTCTAACGTCTCATGGTGACGTTCAGCGCCATCTATTGTAGAGTATTAGAACTACTACAACCAACATGTTAACATTACAGTTAAATCAATGTTGTAACAGATGACGTCAACCATACTTAATATTTTGAAGTGAAAACTTCTTTAGCGGCGTTGTACACTTTTTCTGTAATGGGTAAAAAATTTAAAACTCGCGTCAGGGTCACGTGACCAAAACTCGCGTCAGGGTCACGTGACCCTGATCGAAAATGAGTAAGACGTCATTCAAATTAAAAATAAAACATAGTAACAAAAAAGTTTTCACTTCTACCGGCACTCCTGGAGTGCAACCTTTTTGAAGTGAAAACTTCTTTAGCGGCGTTGTACACTTTTTCTGTAATGGGTAAAAAATTTAAAACTCGCGTCAGGGTCACGTGACCAAAACTCGCGTCAGGGTCACGTGACCCTGATCGAAAATGAGTAAGACGTCATTCAAATTAAAAATAAAACATAGTAACAAAAAAGTTTTCACTTCTACCGGCACTCCTGGAGTGCAACCTTTTTTTTTTTTTATATTAAACGCATTAACGCATGCGTAGCGAATTTCAAAGATTTTCTTTGGAGAGGAAAAATTCGATCCGCGGGCAGGATTCGAACCCACGACCTTCGGATTCAGTACATCCGACGCTCATTTCCAACCGAGCCACCGAGGATCTTATCCGCCGCGGCGAATTCTTCCTTCCATTTCTAACGTCTCATGGTGACGTTCGTGACGAAGGTCGTGGGTTCGAATCCTGCCCGCGGATCGAATTTTTCCTCTCCAAAGAAAATCTTTGAAATTCGCTACGCATGCGTTAATGCGTTTAATATAAAAAAAATATTAAGTATGGTTGACGTCATCTGTTACAACATTGATTTAACTGTAATGTTAACATGTTGGTTGTAGTAGTTCTAATACTCTACAATAGATGGCGCTGAACGTCACCATGAGACGTTAGAAATGGAAGGAAGAATTCGCCGCGGCGGATAAGATCCTCGGTGGCTCGGTTGGAAATGAGCGTCGGATGTACTGAATCCGAAGGTCGTGGGTTCGAATCCTGCCCGCGGATCGAATTTTTCCTCTCCAAAGAAAATCTTTGAAATTCGCTACGCATGCGTTAATGCGTTTAATATAAAAAAATATTAAGTATGGTTGACGTCATCTGTTACAACATTGATTTAACTGTAATGTTAACATGTTGGTTGTAGTAGTTCTAATACTCTACAATAGATGGCGCTGAACGTCACCATGAGACGTTAGAAATGGAAGGAAGAATTCCCCGGCGGATAAGATTCTCGGTGGCTCGGTTGGAAATGAGCGTCGGATGTACTGAATCCGAAGGTCGTGGGTTCGAATCCTGCCCGCGGATCGAATTTTTCCTTTCCAAAGAAAATCTTTGAAATTCGCTACGCATGCGTTAATGCGTTTAATATAAAAAAAATAGTAACAGAAGAACTTTCATATACTAAAGACATATCTAATTTTTTTTTAAATCAGTATTGTAATTTTTTTAATATTAAGATAAGACGGCAAAAATTTTCATAGAGCTTGGGTACAGCGCCTTATGAACGCCATCTAGTGCCCAAATTATCAGATAATGTAAACTTTTATAAAACTGAAGAGATTGTTTAGTTGAACGCCCTAATCAAGAAGTACTGTTTCAAATTGAAAGTGGAACTCGTGGCTAAATAATTACAGCCGCACAGGCCGATCTTCTGGGTAAAGCCGCGCTTGCCAAAGTTGGTCTGTGGATGGGTGACCATGTGTCATAGCGAGTTTCCCTCCATGCCTCAAAGCCCAGTGGTACTGGCCCCTACTTGTGGGTTCGATTCGAATCAAGCCAGGCGCATAACTTTGTGTAATTTATTTCATCACCACTGCTCTCAAATAAATCTATATCGCAATAAAAACTATTCAGTAGCTTAAAAAAACTGTCGGAATGTAATTTTCCAAGCCGTATCTGTAATGTAACATTACACGCGAATGCTCCTGAGAGCACCTTTACCCTAAAATTACTTTCTCATATCTTTCGAGAATACTTTACGGCCAGCAATTTTCGTCGCATGCACTTGAGTAATATTAAGGGAAAGTCGAGGTAAAAGCATTGTATGTGTTACCCCTGGGTGCACTTTAATCAATGTGCCAAAGCCTCAGACCGTTTATTTGGAAATACTCTCACTTTGTCTCAGGGTGGGTGAATATACTCGTATGTTTACAAAGAATGCGAGACTTTAGATAAATGAAAATGTAACTGACTGCTATTCGGGTCGCGGGATTTTCTAAACAGTACCCTTAGCACGAATTTTCACTCTTTTACTTGACAGTACTTACAGCGTTTCTTGTATGAAAAAATGGAACAGCGCCTCTGGTGTGCGAAGCAGGAACTAATTTTTTGTAAATTGACGATTTGAAATTTTCAAATTTACAGTTTACTTTACGTCTCAAATACTGAAAATTCGTGCTAAGGGTACAGGTAATGGTGATACTGGAAAGTAAAGGGCTATTCAATGTGACCGCAGCGTCGCGTCTCGCTGTATTGACCCTAAGGTACGATTCACACCAACCTGTCAGGCCCGACGGCATTTTATAATGCGGTAAAGAACATCTAAATCTATCAACAGTAAACAAAGTTCATATTTTAGACATGGGTAGTTCGCGAACGAATGAACTAAATGAACTAGTTCATTTAACAAAATGAACTTTTCATTCATTCACTGGCCAATCAAATGTGTCTTTAGTTCACTTAGTAATTCAGTGTTTCTATCTACACTCTACGTAGTCTGTGGTGTTTCTTTTCGCGCGTGCATGGCTGATGGCTATTGGCTGAGTACACAATGGGCTATGGACGGACGATAAGCCCGCTCTACTCACACACATTCAACCAAGGCGCTCTCTCACTCGTACATGTTCGTGTTACTTCGTCGGCTGATCGAATAACGTCGGCTGATAAAGTAACGAGCGAATACGGCGCCTCGCCACCACGTGACCACGGAAATATGTTATCAGTAGTTAGTCTTTTCACTGTAATATGAACTTTATAGTGAAAGGAATACAGTCTTATTTGACGTACAACAAAAGTGTAAGTAAACCAAAACGACTATTACCACCAATACAACTATATTTCTAGGTTGACAGTCCTAAGCCTGTTTAAAGTATGAAGGAAAATCGACATACGTATTTAACAGAACTAGTGATTTATTGAAATTCATCATTTCTCTAAATCACTAGTTCAGTCAGTGAACTAGTGATTTCACTTCACTAAATCACCAGTTCAGTGAAGTATTTCAGTGAACTAGTTCAGTGAAGTAGTTCAGTGAAGTACTTCAGTGAAGTAGTTCAGTGAAGTAGTTCAGTGAAGTACTTCAGTGAAGTAGTTCAGTGAAGTACTTCAGTGAAGTAGTTCAGTGAAGTAGTTCAGTGAACTAGTCCAGTGAACTAGTTCAGATTTGCTGGACGAAATGAAGTACTGAATGAATGAATGAACTACTTCATCAAGTGAAAAGATATACTTCATTCATTTTCTTTTTACGGACACATTTTGCGCATCTCTATCATATTTGCTTGGAAACTTATCTCCGTCGGAATTCCGCGACACGTAGCGACGTGTCCCGTAAGTTACATCAAAATATGAACTGTATTTACTGCTTTGAACGGCATTGTAAAATGCCGCCGGGCCCGGCCGGTTGGTGTGAATCGTACCTATAGCGACGCACTTTTACTCAAGTGGTCCACAGATGTTTTTGTTTCTTTAGAAAATAAATTATTCAGCAACTATTTCATACAACACAAATCTTCAGTTAAAGATCAAAAAGATAAGTTCTTTTGATTTGTTAAGGGGTTAAAAATGTAGACGTCAGCGTCGGAAAGGAAAATTACACTCTCTTGGAGAGTTAAAGGTAGGTGTTAAACGAGGAAGAGCAATTTCCAGTTTTCATTTAAGGTTAATTTGAGCGTAATTATAATTTTGACGGGACTTTGCGACTGGCAGTCGTATAATTGAAATTTCAAATAATTTGAAATTGGAAAATAAATGAAAAATATTTTTCTTGCTCGAGTTTTTGACAGTAGTCTCATGAACTGCCGCCCGACCAGAAACCGAATAATTATTTTTATAGTATCCTACTAATATTATAAATGGAAAAGTTTGTGAGGATTTATGTATGCGTGTATGTAGGTATGTTTGTTATTCTTTCACGCAAAAACCACTGTACGGATTTGGCTAAAATTTGGTATACAGATAGTTTATAACCAGGATTAACACATAGGATAGTTTTTATCCCGATTTTATGTTCCCGTGGGATAATTTTCGAGTTGCAGCGGGTGAAGCTGCTGGAAACAGCTAGTATAATATATTAGCTTTTTTCAAGCACATGCTACGTTCAGTAAGATATACATTTCGTGGAAAGAAAAGAGATGCATATATTAATAGTTAGTTACTGACTGTTTACAATACCTGTCAGGACTCGCTTCATTAGCTTAACGTAAGCGACAAGAGCTTTAAAAATAATACTCGCTTAGCGAGGCTCCCTTTTTTTAGCGTTTTAAAATCATCGAATAAATCCTCCCATCCCGGGCAGGGTGGGAGGGACTGTCAGACTTATAATGACCAAAATCCACTGTGTTCTTCAATAGCCCTTTATGGTCCGGTAAGGAAATAAGTCCCGCGACCCCGCCAGGCTTTGGCCCTCTGAGAGGGGGCCCCGTCATTTTGCTGACACTCTTTGAGGCGCGCGTGGAACACAAATAGCACATACAAAAATATCATCTATAATATAGAAAAACCGGCCAAGTGCATGTCGGGCCACGCACAGTGTAGGGTTCCGTAGTTGCCCATCAAAATACTTATGCGTACTAACTAAACTGATTCGCTGAATGTAATTTTAAAAAGAAGAATTTTCAAAATCGGTCCAGGAGTCTTTGAGAAATCAGGGAAAATACATAAGAAAAAAGATTACGACGAATTTAGAACCTCCTCCTTTTTTTGAAGTTAGTTAAATAGTGGACGATAAAAACCTACCTATCCCCAAAAAACATACCGTAAAAACATACCTATTAAAGCTGTAAAAATAAAGTCGACAAACTTACATTTGCAGTTGATTTATTGTTTCTGCGATACATTTTGTTTAAGAAAAAATTTAATCAAGTACATTTTATAAGTTGGTCGACTATTACTCGTAAAGTTGTAAAGCCTACTTAGTCATGATAATTTTCTTTTAAACTTCGTTATATATACTACTAATGTGAATTTTTTCACATCCCCAAACATAACCGTTTAGGGGGGGGACACTCGAATCGAGCAAAATTTAGCACTTTAAAGCTTAATATTTCACAAACGAATTTTTTCATCAAAAAATTTTTAATGGAAACTAACATTATTTTTTAAAGGCCTATTTAATGATACCCCACACTAAGGGGTACGCGAGAAAAAAAAAATCCTCACTTCACGTGTAAGTACAGGAGGTACCCTAAAAAAAAATATTTTACGAGATTTTATATTACCACTTTTTCGGCACAACAAATCCGTATATTCACACCAAATTACAGCTCTCTAGTACTGTGCGTCTCTGAGCTAAACTGCGGACAGACGGACGGACGGACGGACGGACGGACGGACGGACGGACGGACGGACATGGCGAAACTATAAGGGTTCCTTGTTGACTACGGAACCCTAAAAAATATTAAATGTTGTGAAAAATATCTAGTTTTAATTTCGCGACAAAATGTCCGTGACACCAATGATATTATAAAGTCATAGATATGTTATACGCGTACAAATCGACGGAAAAAACTGTGCCGCACCGAGCGGCAGCACAGATACACACTTTTTTATTCACACATTACATTTCACTACAAATAAAAAGGATAGCTTGATACAACGCAATAAGAAAAAAAGTGACAGCTAGATAAACAAACAGCGCCACGCGTCATCAATCCCCCCGCACGTCAGCGTCTCCTCTCACTCGCACCCGTTTACGCACTCTTTCTTTTACGACGCCATATTTATAGAAACGTAATGTTTTATTTGTGAAAATATTAAAGATAAATAGTATATTTACGAATTTTATGTGATTCCTTGACTTTTAGAAGTCTTGCATGTTTAATTTGTACAATATCTCATCACACACGACGGCATTTTCGATAGTTTTGAGTCACTTTTACTTTTAATTCAGTCTGTGGCACGTGAAGTGCCGCTGGCAACGTCGCACTGAGATCAAGATGTGTGAATCAGCCTCATTTGAGCGTTTATGTTATTGAGCGCGTATGACGTATCTACACCTTTTTTACTTATAATATCATTGCGTGACACTATGTCGCGGAATTAAAATTAGATATTTTTCATAACATTTAATGTCATGGATTTCCGCAAAGTAACGTCTGATTTTTGAGTTAGTTTGAGTTTCTTTGAGTTTTGTTTATAGAAAAAAATATTTTGTTTCCTTTTATTTCACTTGATTTTCCAGATTATTTTTTAAAGCACATTCAAAATATGACAGTTTATATTATTTTTTTTGTGACGGTTATTTATTTCTTAGTTTTTAAGACAATTTTCAACATCTTTACTGAGCATTAGTCGGCCATTTTTTATTCTCGCTGAACGACCACTTTAATCTTAATGGCTATTTAGCAAAATTGTTTAAGGCTTAATGTTCTGTATACCTATTATTCCTTAGTTTAATTTCTTCTAATTTTCTTACGAGGCTGAATAAGGGCCCTCTCGTGTGCTTTACAAATTAATTGGTTCAATATATTAAAGTGAAGTCAGTCTTATCGAGGGATCATAGTGTCGTGTTACTGGGTTCATCATCTGCCGAGTAACGAGTGAACGAGTAACTCTCGGCGATTTTCTCTCTCAAGGAACGCACAATAATTAATGTACATTCCGTATAAACAAAAGAGATGCATATATTAATAGTTGCTCTCTGACTGTTCACACTGCTGGCGACGACTCGTTCTACTCGTTCTTTCGCTGAGCGACGAGCTTTCAAAAATTAACTCGTTCAGCGACACTCGTTCAGCGATGCTCGCAGACTCGTTGCTCGCGTTCGGTACCATGTATGAAATTTCACATAAAGGCCTTTGTCAAACAGACAGGCGATAGCGAACCGAACCGAATCATGTCATATAAAAATGCGAAAGCGATCCGATATTCTATGTGACAGGCTTTAAACAATTCCATAAATTACAAACAAAAACGCTACGCCACGCATTCGCTTCATCTGTCAGTTTGACAAAGGCAAAAGCGACAGCGGCGGGCGACACTTGAATACTCGCTGTCAACCGGCGACAAAACTACCGAAACTACACTCGTTTCCCGCCGATCGCCAACTGTTTTTAGAGTGTATAGTCTACTCATTCATCGTCGGTGGTCGGACCACTGCCTAAAATAGGGGTTTGTATCTTAGCAGTGGGAAGTAATATGAACTGATTATGTATACACCCACGGGTGTAAGCACCCATGAGTATACCTGTAGGATGTCGGATATCGTCCACACGGTCTGAAGTCTGAACGGTGGTTGCCCAGTGGTAGCCGAATGGTAGCCCAATGGTTCACCACCCACCGTCTAGACTAGACTACATTGTTTAAGACTTGTTTTGCAGTTTTGGTCTGTATGAGGCCCTTAGTATATAGTCCAAGATATAAGATGTGATGTATCGATGACTAGGCTTCAGCAAAGTAAAGATAAAGGTTTGCGTTCTATTTTTTTTATTGGAATAATAATGTAGTGTTGTTTTGTTTTGATAAGTATACCTTTAACTTTGCCACACTGGGAGCTCGGCGCGGCGCGACAGTAGCGTGGCGTGTGCTTGGCGTGGGTTCGTACTTTGAATGTAAGTCGTCACACTAAAAACGCCAGTCTAGTGCCCACGTCTCGCTTAGGCTACCGTGGCGTGTCACGCCCCGTCAGGCACACGCCAGACTACCGTAACGCCTCGCTAAGCAAAGCTGGCTACTCGCGGCGTGTCCGTGCATGCGTTCGCCACACTTTAGAACCATTGTTTTCACACTTCACCCAAATAGATAGTAAACCTTAGAGATAGCTTTCAGACGACAAAAAACCTAACCCAGTTTTTTCGTTCGTATATTGCGATATTTGCGATCTATGAATATTTTACTTTAAGACATGAGAACCCAAAAACCTTTCGGTAGAATCTTGTAAAATACTTGCTTAACTATTCAACCCTTTTACCAGACTTTTTTATTTAAAACTATTTTATCCTTTTTGAGAGGATGAGTGAAAGGCGACTCCCAAAAGGAATTTATAGGGCAGATGCCAGTCGTAACGCCGCGCGGGAGCAGACGGTCTAAGAAGACCTACACTGACGTTATTTTTTATACATATGTTATGGTGTTATGGTCCTTCAGAAAATTGGGTGAGTAGTACATGTAACCATGCATTATCTTTTTACCGACTTAAAAAAGTAGGTTCAACCTGTCTGTTTGTATTTATATTCGTATGTATGTTAGTCCGCGATTATCTCTCGTTTGGCTGAACCGATTTTATTGCGGTGTTCAGAAAGTGTTTATTGCAGTCTGGAGAAGGTTTTAGTTTTGTTTTGTCTTAATGTTAATTTATTTAATTTTTATTAATACCGATTTTACCATAATCATAATAATTTGTTTGCCCAAACATGAGTACAATGCATTTTTTTTTTTTTTTTTTTTTTTTTTTAACGTGGTAAAATCATCAAATGAGTCCTCCCACCCCGGGCAGGGCGGGAGGGACTGTCAGACTTGTACTGACTAAAATCCACGGTGTCCTTCAATAGCCCTTTATGTACCGGGGTCACGGTAAGGAAATAATCCCGCGACCCCGGCAGGCTTTTGCCCTCTGAGAGGGGGCCCCGTCATTATGCTGACGCTCTTTGAGGCGCGCGTGGGACACAACGCGCCGTCGACCCGGGCATGGTCCATGGTCGGGCAGCGAGTTGCCCTTTACTCGCTGCCCGCATGCCCGCGCCTACGGTGGCCGGAGATCGTCGCGCGACGTCCGTCGCCGTGGGCGTCCACCACCGCGGGTGGGGCGGAGGGAGGACGCTGTCCTCTCTCGCTCGCGGCCAGCCTCCTCCTTTACGAGCATTACTGCCTCGCAGAAGGAGCTGACCGCTTCCCACTCCGTCTCGCCCCGAAGCATGGCCGCAACCAATGCCGGGCGCGAGAGGTCTCCGCCTATCGCAGCCGTGAGGACACGTCGGTGCTCCGCCCAAGCTGGGCAGTCTTGCACCGTATGCTCCACCGTGTCCTCCGGGCGATCTTCGCAGTGGTGACACCCAGGCGTCTCCTCCTTTCGCATCAGCCACAGGTACCTCCCGAAACTTCCGTGTCCGGTGAGGACCTGCGTCAAGCGGTAGGTCAGGACGCCATGACTTCTCTCCAGCCACTCCTCAAAGAGGGGTCTTACCGCCGCAATTGCGGCGTGCCCGGCCTTCGGTCGCGACAGTCGTCCCCTCCATACTGCCCTGAGATCGCGCCGGAGCTCTCCCGCCGCGCCTCGACTTCTCGAGGCAGCGGGGTTATGCCCCGGCGCTGCGCCTCCACGCGCCACTCATAGACGCGCTGGAGGGCAGTCGCCTCCAGATCCCAGGGCAGCAATCCGGCAAGAAGGTTGGCCGATTCGCCGGCAATCGTGCGGTATCCCCGGATCATCCGGATAGCCATGACCCTCTGGCATGCGACCAACTTTAGTGGTCGCGTCCGGATGCTCGGGGCCCACACGGGGGCCCCGTAGAGGGCCATGGACCGCACGACGCCGGCGTACAGCCTACGGCAGGAGGCGTTTGGCCCGCTGAGATTGGGCAGGAGTCGCCTGAGGGCGCCTGCTGCCCGGTTCAGCTTTGGGGCCAAACTCAGGAAATGCTCCCTGAAGTTCCACCGGCTGTCGAGGACGAGTCCCAGGTACTTCATCGTCCTCAAGACGCCGATGCGAACTCCTCCCACCGTTATGCTGTAACCCGACTGTGGCGCGTTGACGCGGCCACGAAAACACATGGCCGCCGTCTTGTGCAGCGCCACGTCGAGTCCCAACCGCCGGATCCTATCGACGACTGTCGCGACCGCTTCCGTCGCCACGTCGGCCGCCGCCTCGTGCGACTCTCCCTGCGCCAAGATGAGCGTATCGTCAGCGTAGCATACTACGCTGACGCCATCAGGGAGGTCGCCGCGCAGCACCCAGTCGTACCCGATGTTCCACAGGGGCGGTCCCAGGACCGAACCCTGTGGAACACCGCACGACATCTCTCGCCGGTTCCACTCTCCCCGGTGACCGGGGTAGATGACGGCTCTGTCCGTCAGGTAGTCCTCGACTATGCGACGGAGGTAGGTCGGCACCCGGTGATACCGGAGTGCCTCCCTGATGCAACTCCAGGGCAGGGTGTTAAAGGCATTGGTGATGTCTAATGACACCGCCAAGACGACCCTGCCCCGGGCTACTGCATCCCCCGTCGTGAGGGCTCTCACGCGCGTGATGGCGTCCACCGTCGAGCGCCCCCTGCGGAAGCCAAACTGGCTCTCCGACAGGTTCGGGCCCACCCGGTTCAGGTGCCCGACGAGGCGGTCTGCAATTACTCTCTCAAAGAGCTTGCCCACCTCGTCGAGCAGCACGATGGGCCGGAATGCGGACGGAGAGTCCGCAGGGCGCCCGGGCTTCTGGATGAGGACCAGTTTCCCCGTCTTCCAGCGAAGCGGGAACTGGCCCCTCTCCAAGCACGCGCTCAAAAGCCCCCCCAGCCGAGGACCGAGAGTCCCGAAGGCCAGGACCCAGGCTTTCCCCGGCAGGCCGTCGGGTCCTGGGGCGGTATTTTTGGCCTTGAGCCGCTGTACCGCCACTCTTAGATCTACCTCGGTCACCTCTGGAGCATCGTAGACGTCGTCGTCGCTGTGGTCCGCGTTTGCGTCAGCTTCTTCCTCAGATTCCGTCGGAGACGGAGCCATGGGCGGGGGAGCATACTCCTCCCCTCGCGAAGGGAACAGGGCGCTCACCACGTCCTCCACGAACTGAGGCCGGAGACTCTGTGTCAACGGGGGAGCCCAGGGGCGGAGCCTTTCTCGCACCCACTTGTAGAGGCGGCCCCATGGGTCCCCGTCCAGAGTCCCCAGCATCTCCTCGCGGGCCAATTCCTTGGCCCGCCAGATCGCGTCGCGGAGGACGGTCTTCGCTGCCCTGTAGCCCTCGTACAGCTCCGCCTCTACGGCTGCCGCATCCGGAGGTCGGGTGCGGCGCCTGCGGAATCTCGTGTACCGGCGGCGCGCGGCAACGCACGCTTCCCGAAGCGCTGCTAGCTCGCGCGACCACCAGTACAGCTGACGCCGGGCGCGTCCTTGCCGGACCCGGGGCATGGCCATGTCGCAGATCTCTGACATGGCCTCCCGGAACCACTCGGCCTCGTCGTCTATGTCGGCAGGCCTGTTCGGTGGTGACACCCAGGCCTGCACGATCGAGGCCTCCAGGAATAGCTCCCGGTCCAGCTGCTTCAGCGCCCATCGCGGACCACTTGGGTTCCGTCCACTTGGGACCGACGCGTCTGAGGTCTGGGTGGAGACGTCGAACCGGATATACCGGTGGTCGGAGTAGGTCTCCACCTCCTCCACAACGCGCCAGTCAGTGACGCGCGGCGACAGGTCGGGGGTGGCGAACGTAATGTCCACCACCGACTCTCCCATGAACCGCACGCACGTGGGGACAGAACCCCGGTTCTTGATTACCAGGCCATGCGCACGGGCCCAGCGCTCGAGCATCCTGCCCCGCGAATAGTCCATGGACCGGGAACCCCAAGCCGGATTTTTGGCATTGAAGTCCTCGAGGACGAGCGCGGGGAGGGAACCGAGGGCGACGACGACGTCTCCCAGCTCCGTTAGGGAGTCCTGGAACTCGGCGAGAGATCGGCTCGGGGAGAAATAAACGCCTACCACGGCGATCTCCCCGAACCGGGCTGCGACTATCCCGCGCCCTCTCTGTACGCGATCGAGGGGCGGGGTACCGGCGGCGGCCGACGAAATCAGGGTCACCGAGCCGTCCAGGTCCGCCACCCAGTCATTCCTGGGCAGCACAAAGTACGGCTCGGCGACCACGGCGACGTTGATCAACCACTGCGCCATGCTCTGGAGCAAAAGATCCTGAGCAGCGGCGCAGTGGTTGATGTTCGCCTGGAGGAAGCGCAATGGAGACATTATTCTGAATCCATTGCGGCCTCCTCCAGGGCCCCCTGCGAGGGCGCAGCCACGGCGGCGGCGGCGGCGGCAGCGGGAGCGGCGGCGGCGGTGGTGGCAGTGGCGGCGGTGACGGCGGCGGCAGAGGGCCTACCTCTGCGCCTGGCTTCGGTGGGTGGAGCGCAGGACTTTCCCCCAGCCCGGTGATCGGCCGGCTTGCCAGCCGCCTCACATGCGAAGCAGTGAGGCGGGGCGGAGCACGAGCCGGCCTTGTGACCGGGCTGACCGCAGCGGAAGCACCTATCGCTGCGGTCCACCTCCGAGGTGCAGACGCATGCCGCGTGGTTACCCACTTGGCAGCGATAACACCTCAGGGGTCGGGGTTCCAGGATCTTAACCTGCGCCGACACCCATCCCACCAGGAGCCTTCGGCCCTCCTGAATCTTTTTGGCCGCCGCAACGGGGCAGCTAACCGTGATGGTTTGCAGCCCCGCAAAGCCAGGACGCAGGGCGCCCGCCCTCACCTCGTCTGAGGAGCACCCCCCAGTCCTGGCAACGGCAGCCACCACGTCTTCCGCCGTCACGGAGTCATCCAGACCCAGTATGCGCATGTCATGAGTACAATGCATTATGTTAATTTACAATACCTTTATGTTTGTTTAATAATTTAATGGTTTTTATTTTAACTCACTATGGATCAAGCTGAATTACAAATTATATTAAATGAATTTTATTTTATTTAGTATAATTATATAAAACATACCTGTTATAGAAAAAATAATAATATCCTTAGAATTGATTATTATTTAGAAAACAAAATCGCTATTAGTAACATATTGCACCAAACCACAAAGGGTCAAGTTGACCACATCCTGTATTTCAACTTCGACTCGAAAGTCTTATATAATTGAGATACGATAAGCCTAGTTGTTTCCCGGCTACTTTCAGTGGGTTAACCGTAATACCCTAAGTTTGTAAGTAAGGGGTTTGTCTTAATTAATAATATCAAACTATGAGGTTGTTATACCGTGTGTACTCACGGTTATGAATAGAGGCGTTAACGAAACGGCAACAATTATAATATAATAATATTCCACAACTATCACACAACGCCATCAAGTCCCAAGCTAAGCAGAGCTTGTGTTATGGGTACTAGACAACTGATAAACATACGTAAATATTTCTAAATACGTATACATATTATACACATAGATAAATTACACCCAGACACAGAACAAAATGATCGTGCTCATCACACAAACATTTGTCCTGGGTGGGACTCGAAACCACGACTTCCGGTATAGCAGTCAGGGTCACTAACCACTAGGCCATCAGGCCAGTCAAAAATTAGCCAGAAAAAAATTGACTTACTATTAGAAACGCGCAACCCGCCCGTGCCGCATGTCATAATCCCGTTACATCCTTAAATGAGGCCTTACTCGGTTGCTACCTACGTAAAGCTCTTATTTCAACTATATTTTTTGGGTAGATTTTCATCAAATGACTGCAGCCAGGCTGGGACTCGTAAAGACTAAAACCGTCCCTATTTCTTCAAGTGCCCTTTGCATTCCAAGACGCGGCAACCTCTCATGCAACGCTGGTGATCTAATCATCTTAATGAATCAGCAGAATTACAAATGTAGGAGGATACATTTTTAATCCTGTTAATTCATTTCAAGCTTTTAGCACAGTGGTATTGCCCTCAACTAAGTGCCCTCAACTAAAAACCCACAACCTACAGAGGTTGTGGGTTTTTATCCAGTCAGGTCAGTATTACTTTGAGCACTTTATTTCATCACCACTGCTTTCAAAACGGTGAAGGAAAACAGTGTGAGGAAACCGGTGTTCATATTTTCTGATGAAGTGAAGCCCTTTGAGGTTTAACCGATCGTTAGGCAACGTACTCATTAGAGAGTGTTTAACCGTATAGCAAGGAATTCCTAACATCGCGATTCAGTCAAAATAGTTCATTGTTCCTCGATAGATGGTGCTTTTTATTTTAGATAATTTTCTGAATCGCGGTGTTAAGATTCGCACGCCGATACATAAGTACTTCGGATGTATAAATTTTCGGCAACTCAAAACAACCCAAAGCAACTGTGATCAACTCAGTTCAACATACGGGCAACCCTCTTGCCACTATTGTATCGGGTTCTAAGGTGTAAGCACTGCATCTGTGAATAATAAACGTGGCTTGGGGTCTTCAAGGTGCTGGATCAGTGATCCGCATTCCTGAGTTCAAAACTCGACCTGGCTTTTTCCATTACCCCCATCACACACCTTGGGAGGAAGCCCAGGTCGTTCATGGTCCTTCGAGCCGGATGTGGCAAAGGCTGGACTAGCATCAGGTGTTCTTCCACTGGACGGAGACACCAACCCCATACATTCCTGCGGAGTGGCCCTGGATGGTGAGAGGAGACAGCAGCACCGGCTACAGCAGCGGGAAGTACGGCGGGAGGAGTACCATCAGCAGCAAGCAAGCTGCAGACGACTTTGAGTCGTAAGGAAGTGAGTGATAGTGCCTAAAATCGTGAGTACTTTGTGATTTCTTATGTGCCAAGCAAAGGTGAACTTTATTGCCTAGAAGATTTTAACTTTAACTTTCAAGTAGAAAATTTGGACTTAGAATAATTTTAGCTGTGTTTCTTTAGACTTAGTTAGATTTAAGCCAAATTGTGTACCGACGGGGAACCTATGCCCGATTTTTGAAAAGTGTCAAACACTTAGAAAAATATCTTTGTTTACATTGACTTGTTAAATTTTCCGAAAAAAATTGGGACTTGTAAAATTTTTCAAAAATAGTTTGGACTTGTCATTTTTTTTGGGAATTCTTGGAACTTAGAATTTTTCTGTTTGTTTTCATCGACTTGTAAAATTTTTCGGAACTTGTATTTTTTGTTTACTTCAAAAATGTCTTTGCAATCTCATGTTAAGGTGCAAGATGATATTTACGCTCGATTGTCAAGAGCTAAAACTAATTTTATAAAGTCGCCAAAGGATAAAATAACTAAACAATATTTGGAAACCAGGCTAGAAAATATTAATGAATTGTGGGCGCAATTTAGTTTAACTCATACACAAATTATAAAAGATTTTAACCCTAAAGAGTTGATGTCATCACCTTATACAACGAACGAAATTTATTTTAATACTGAAGAATTGTATTTGGATTTGAAATGTGAATTTAAAACTGCATTATGTAAAATTAGTGACGCGTCTCCAGTTGCGGGGTCATCATCAAATAATACTTCTGGAGGTAAAAACATATCTATTAAGTTGCCTAGAATAACTATCCCAACATTTTCTGGTAAATATACCGAGTGGCCAACTTTTCGTGATTTATTTGTGTCAGCTATACATAAAAATAGTTCTATTGATAATGTTCAAAAATTGCATTATTTAAAAAGTTATTTGTCTGGGGAGGCCGAGCAGCTCCTTCGTCATATACCAATTTCGGAGTCCAATTACGAAAGATGCTGGACACAGTTGGCGACCAGGTATAATAATAAAAAATATTTGTCTCACTGTATTTTAGTAAGATTGCTCAGTCAAAAGAACATAGTACAAGAGTCAGCTAGTGCTTTAAAGGAGTTAATGGATACAACATCAGACTGTTTAAATGCACTTACTAATTTGGATATTGATGTAACTTCATGGGATATTTTAATCATTCATATTCTGTCATTAAAACTAGATCCAGACAGTAGAAAGGATTGGGAACTAAGGGTAACAAGTAACACTGATTCAGATAAGCTGCCTACATTTGATCAGTTCAAAGAGTTTTTAACAAGTCGCTACAGGGCATTTGAATTTTTAGGAACTAAGACAGTTAAAAATGATGTTAATGTAACTAAGGCAAAGGTCTTTCACACAGCGGGCAATGCAATCATGGCTTGTCCCTGTTGCAACAGTAAGGATCACAAAATAAGAAATTGCAAGCAATTCGTAAACGAAGATGTGGATACTCGGCGTAAGTTTGTGCAAGAGCATAATTTATGTTTTAATTGTTTGGGGCACAACCACTCTGCCAGAGTTTGCAAGTGCACAGCCTCTTGTCAAGTGTGTAGACGTAGACATCACTCCTTGTTACACCCTAAAGGTGAGCAGGAGTCTGTAGGAGAAACAGGAGATTCTTCTATCGAAGAAGACGCAAACGCAGTCGATTCGGAACACAACGTAGTATCATGTTTTTCGAAAGGTAAAGCTAATAGCCAAGTCTTATTAGCCACGGCCCTTGTGAAGGCTGTATCGAAAAACGGGGTTATGTCAAATATCAGGGCCTTGTTAGACCAAGGGTCTCAAGCATCTTTTGTTACAGAGCATACTGTGCAAAGGTTGGGATTAAAGAAAAAATCAGCTAAAGGTTCAATAACTGGTATAGGTGCTCATAACAAATTAAGCTCAAATTCGGTTGTTGAAATTAAAATTCAGTCCATAATTGATCCGTCAATTGAACTTGCAGTCAAGGCACATGTTCTTAAATCTTTATCGACGTTGTTGCCTAGTAGGGAAACTGTACATTTAGATTGGGTTCAAACTAGCAACATACAATTAGCAGATCCTGGGTATTATAGACCGGATAAGGTAGATATGCTATTAGGAGCAGAGATTTATGGGCAGATTTTAAGAAACGGATTAAAGAGGGATCCTGATGGTGGCACTGTAGCTCAGTCGACATCATTAGGATGGATTTTATCGGGAACAGTAGCCTCTGCCTCTGCTACTAAAAGTAAATCAAATATTAACGTAATGCATAGTCGCCTTGGTCATGACGAACTCCTGAAAAACATCTGGGAAGTAGAAAAGGAAACGAATCAAAGTAAAAAACATATACTTACCGAAGAAGAAGTAATCAATAAAAACTTGGAACTGAGATATATGAGGCCAATAACTAAAGTAGAAGATCGTAATAAACAATCAGTGCACTTACCATGTGGTTATTCGCGACGGTAGAGTTACTAGCAAAGTTCGGGTTGACTTCGATGTTTCCTGCAAAAGAAAAAATATTAAACATAATAAAATATTCAAAACGTTGGGACTTACCTGTAACCGAAGCTGCGACACCTTCCAGGATTCTGTTCAGTTGCCTCCGCTGCAAAAAAAAAAAAAAAACAAAAACTGAAAGAAAGTATCATACTTTTATAAAACTGCAGAAAAAATGAGATTAGCTAGTCATGCATACCGGTATGTCAGCGTCCAGATTTAGAAGCACCTATTCTGGATCTGCAAAAAGATATACCTAAAAGAAACGTGTTTAAGCTTTTAAATCTTTACTTCGATTTTGTTAATATCGTCAGGGTGGGCGGTAGATTTGAACGTTCGGGTCTGACCGCGGATCGTAAAAATTAAACAAAGGAAAATAAAGCATATGAATAGGGTAATAGGAAGCTCTACTCTAACTTTGAAGAGATGTCCATATTATCAAGCCAAGTAGAAGCATGGTAAAAACAAATTCGGGAACTCAACGTAAGGGACGTTGTGTTAATTAAAGAGGATAACTTACCTCATTGTCGGCAGCTTCTTGGCAGGGTGGTTGAAAAACATCCGGGGTTGGACAATCTTGCACGAGTAGTCACACTTCGTAGTAATAATTCTATATTTAAGGGGCCAACATCACTGTGTGTCATGCCTATTACCTAAGAATTTTGTAGATTATGTGTTTATTTTAAGTTCTGTATTGTGTTCTATAGTATTATGATTATAAGCAATGTTTAAGTTTAAGTTGTACATAAGGGTTAGAGATACTGTTTCTTTTGGGTAGTGTACAACACTTGTAACATTTATTGCTTTTAACTTGGAAAGGACATAATGTTCCACAATATGTCCTTGGTGGGCGGAATGTTTAACCGTATAGCAAGGAATTCCTAACATCGCGATTCAGTCAAAATAGTTCATTGTTCCTCGATAGATGGTGCTTTTTATTTTAGATAATTTTCTGAATCGCGGTGTTAAGATTCGCACGCCGATACATAAGTACTTCGGATGTATAAATTTTCGGCAACTCAAAACAACCCAAAGCAACTGTGATCAACTCAGTTCAACATACGGGCAACCCTCTTGCCACTATTGTATCGGGTTCTAAGGTGTAAGCACTGCATCTGTGAATAATAAACGTGGCTTGGGGTCTTCAAGGTGCTGGATCAGTGATCCGCATTCCTGAGTTCAAAACTCGACCTGGCTTTTTCCATTACCCCCATCACACACCTTGGGAGGAAGCCACAGTAAATCCGGCTCGAAGGACCATGAACGACCTGGGCTTCCTCCCAGGGTCTTTGATGGGGGTAATGGAAAAAGCAAATTCGGGAACTCAACGTAAGGGACGTTGTGTTAATTAAAGAGGATAACTTACCTCATTGTCGGCAGCTTCTTGGCAGGGTGGTTGAAAAACATCCGGGGTTGGACAATCTTGCACGAGTAGTCACACTTCGTAGTAATAATTCTATATTTAAGGGGCCAACATCACTGTGTGTCATGCCTATTACCTAAGAATTTTGTAGATTATGTGTTTATTTTAAGTTCTGTATTGTGTTCTATAGTATTATGATTATAAGCAATGTTTAAGTTTAAGTTGTACATAAGGGTTAGAGATACTGTTTCTTTTGGGTAGTGTACAACACTTGTAACATTTATTGCTTTTAACTTGGAAAGGACATAATGTTCCACAATATGTCCTTGGTGGGCGGAATGTTTAACCGTATAGCAAGGAATTCCTAACATCGCGATTCAGTCAAAATAGTTCATTGTTCCTCGATAGATGGTGCTTTTTATTTTAGATAATTTTCTGAATCGCGGTGTTAAGATTCGCACGCCGATACATAAGTACTTCGGATGTATAAATTTTCGGCAACTCAGAACAACCCAAAGCAACTGTGATCAACTCAGTTCAACATACGGGCAACCCTCTTGCCACTATTGTATCGGGTTCTAAGGTGTAAGCACTGCATCTGTGAATAATAAACGTGGCTTGGGGTCTTCAAAGTGCTGGATCAGTGATCCGCATTCCTGAGTTCAAAACTCGACCTGGCTTTTTCCATTACCCCCATCAAAGACCCTGGGAGGAAGCCCAGGTCGTTCGTTCAGAGAGATTATGAGTTAGTCTAACTCCAACGTCGGGGAACTCGGCTAATTATAATAAAAACGTATAGCTTGGAAAATAATTAGTATGGCTTTTGAAACAGCTTATGGCTTAAATTTTAAACGGAATTGTTAATTGTTTGGTTTATATTATGATTGGAAGTTATATTTATAAATCAAAATGAAGTCGGTTAATAATCTTTTTCACGTAAATGGGTTCTGGAGGTCCGATAGACAGTCGCTCCATGTAAAATACTGATATCCAGCTGCGTCTGGTTCGACTGGAAGCAGACCCCAATATAGATGGCTAGTTAGGTGACGATTCTTTTTCACGTGGGATACTTTAAAAACGTCGGAGAAAACAGGTGTTGAATCAGAGTAGGTCATTTTCATGGATATGAAGAGTAAGAAGTTAATTGTATACAACAAATTATTAATTAGTTCCGCTCCCCAGGGCGAGGAGAACTTATTAAACCAATTAAAAAGATATCAGTTGAGAGAAGACTTGAGTCATTATCAAGATAGGTATATGAAGCTTCACATAGTAAATCACTCGTATTAGTATTTGCGAATACCCCACGGGTTGTCTCAAGTGACAGCATAACTTTTGAAAGCCAATATTTTTAAGCTATTGCATATTTTTTATCGCGGGCTCTGAGCGCGACGACCGACTCAAGAAATTCCCTAACGAAAAAAACGTTACACTCGTCTCAGTTCGGGAGAATATGGCAATCATAAAAATACCTTCATAAAGACAATTTACTTTTTCTTATTGATTCTAAGCGGCCAGCTACAAAAGGAGGTTTTCGCAATGAAACATACTTATATAATTCTCCTACTACAAAGCAGAGTGGTGCCGGAGGGTGGAAGCGTGCCGGGCCCATAAACTGTTAAAAGTGAAGGAAGGAAGAAAGGGAAGTGAGATCTGAGAATCCTGCTTACATGTTTATGTACAAGCACCCATAGTACTACGTCATTGGTCGAATTTATAATAATAATAATATTCCTCAACTATCACACAACGCCATCTAGTCCCAAGCTAAGCAGAGCTTGTGTAATGGGTACTAGGCAACTGATAAACATACCTATATATTTCTAAATACATACACATTATAGATAAATTACACCCAGACACAGAACAAAATGATAGTGCTCATTACACAAACATTAGTCCTGGGTGGGAATCGAACCCACGACCTCTGACATAACAGTTAGGGTCACTAACCACTAGACCAACAGGCCAGTCAAATTAAGGTATGGTCGCACCATCTACAATTAGCTTTGACTTGCCTTCCCCATTATTAAGCCACGAGCTCCCTATGACGGCCTTACTATGTGACAGTTCTAAGCCTTGTTCCAGTTCCTTCTCACACTAACTCCGAAGTGGATGGAGAATTGATCGTGTTACACCACCAAGTTTATCAATCAATCAATCATTTCCTTCCGATCTACGATGTAACTTGATCCAACTACTTGCTGATTGATAAGGAATATTACTTATACACACTAGTTGTGTGGCTGTTCTGTATTGGAGAGGTCATTGTTCGCTGACGTTTTTGGGTATTTGTTTTTTTTTTTGCATAGGTCCCGCGTTTCACGCAGTATGTTTTTAAAGAGGCACTGAGCAGTGGAGGCCCAGTGGTATCGGTCCCGACTTACAAGTTGTCGTGGTCGTGGGTTCGAACCCCGCCAGGAGCATTACTTTGTGTAATTTATTTCATCACCACTGCTATCAAAACGGTGAAGGAAAACATCGTGAGGAAACCAAAACCAACCAAAAAATCGAAGACATTTGTGACATCCATCAACCCTCTCACAGAAAGGAGGTCTGTGTCCCAACAGTGGGAACATTATAATGCTTATGATGATAATTGAAAGAGGCACTAAAACTAACAGAATAAATCATGCATTCAATGCAATGACAAATGCATTGGATTCTCAGGTACAATATTATTATAAGCTACGCTGCTACGTCCGCGTCGTAGCAAAATGACTGCTACGCCGTAGCACTGAGGCTACGAAACCGTAGCCGAAACTTAATACATTTTGTCAGCTGATTATCAGGACTTGCATAGGTCTTATAAGTGCTAACTAAGTATATTTAACACTTCCCAATATGACCTTACGTAATATAAGAAGCACTTAGCGTAAGTGCGCTTTTAGCTTGAGCAGATAAGGTACTGTTGAAAGTCTGAAGAGTGCTTTGACGGTTGGTAGGTTGGCACCTAAAGGTTAAGTTGATCATAGAAAAGTTTCTAGGAAATTATTTAGTTGTTGGAAGACATTGACTTAGGGCCCACTCACACTACGACATTTGAAAAAACATCTTCAGTAAGTATAATATTTTTCATTTATTTAAAAAAGCTTTTTCCATGTTGACGGAAAATATCGTGAGGAAAACTGGACCGACTTTTTTCATTCTTTAAAAAAAACCGGACACTAGGATTTTCTCCTGTGTCGTGGGTGCATTTACAGACACTCACAAATAACCAGACCCGGAACAACTACTTGTAGGTCATACAAATATTTTTTCCGTGCGGAAATCGAACCCGTGAAACGTTGCGCAGTATATAATTATGAATACAAAGCCATGTGATACGCCTGTGGTGTTAATTAACTTTGACACCAGTGGGTGGCTACATCCTGTTTTTATTAATTATCCTGTTTTGTCTCAAAGTCTGAAAACCAGTCTTACCATGGAGTATCGTATTACCCAGTTACAGGGTTGTGGAGATTTGGTTCGACTGGAAGCCGACCCTTATTATATAGTTGAGAAAAGGCTAGACAGGCAAGCTTTTCTGTCCCACTACTGGGCCAAGGCCTACCCAAAATACTTCCACTTGTTTTTGAGTGAAAAATATTTCCACATACTCATACAAAAAAAAAAAAAACATTCTACATTGTGGTAGAATAAATCACAGGCTTGTACAAAGTCTTTCTTTTATTTTTATTGATAGTGCTGTGAAAAAATGTGAGGCATTTTCTTTGTGGACGTGACAATCGAGTAATTGCTTTGTGAAAAGCAAAGCTTACCGCATTAAGGCTGCTTTTCCACCAGAGATGCACTATACTACGTTGCTGCGGATGCGTTTGATATCCATCAATCATATTCATGGTTTACATAGCACAGCACTGCACACTGGCGGAAACGGATTCATCTAAGATGTGTTTTTTAAATAGAAGGATGTATGATTATGGCTGCGTGCTATGGGTCGTCTTCCCGACTATTGATACATCGCATAGCTCGAGCTGCGCATCTTTCTAGCGCATCTACGCATTCATAGCGCAGCAGGATACGCATCTTCGTAGCGCAGCTACGCATCTTCGTAGTGCAGCTTCACATCTTCATAGCACATCTTACTCGTACAGCTACATAGGGTAGCATCAGTGGATACGGTTACACAGTTTCGTAACTCAGCTTTTACATCCTCGCAGGACAGCTACATAGCACATCTCTGCTGGAACGACACCCTAACACTAGGCCCTTTGCAAGCGCAAATACGGGGTGTTTTTTTTCCGTTGGGCATTCTAAAGAACATAGATAGATAGATAGATAAAATATAGTACGATTGGCGCAGTGGCTGAGCGAAGGACTGCTGCACAGCGTGTCGCGGGTTTAATCTCCGCACGGAATAAAAAATATTCGTATGATCTGTAAGTAGCTGTTCCGAGTTTGCGTGTTTGTGTGTGTGTGTGTGTGTTTCTATGTTTGTAGACGCACCCACGATACAGGAAGAAATTCCTAGTGTCGGGCAATGTTTTTTCTTTTATTTATTATGCACAACATACAAATTGCAGCTCGATCGATCTGCTTTGTCCAAACTGAGATTCGAACTCAGTATGTCATGCCCAGCAGACGCTTCCGACTAACGAAGCGGTTAATTTATTTTATCGTAACATTTGCGAAAAAAATGACTCGGTTCTTAGAAGATTTATTGTTCGACGTCTTAAGCGCGGTTTAAAACCGCAGACCCGACATGTACTAATGAGAGTTTTTCCTTGGCTTACAGTTAAGAAAAAACATTGTGAGAAAACTGGTTTTAAACAGTCTGAATAAACACTGTCTCAGTCCAACTTCTTTAAGGAAGGAGTGAGATAGCAATGTTTTTCATTGCTTGTCTTTTAAAGGGTTTGAAAAGGAAGTTCATTTTGTGTAATGTTGGATTGTCACATTTCAGTGTAAATAAAACGAAATTCAGTGATAGGTTTTTAGGGTTCCGCAGTCAACAAGGAACCCTTATAGTTTCGCTCTGTCCGTCCGTCCGTCCGTCCGTCCGTCTGTCCGCAGTTTAGCTCAGAGACGCACAGTACTAGAGAGCTGTAATTTGGCGTAAATATACGGATTTGTTGTGCCGAAAAAGTGGTAAAATAAAATCTCGTAAAATATTTTTTTTTAGGGTACCTCCAGTACTTACACGTAAAGTGAGGATTTTTTTTTTCTCGCGTACCCCTTAGTGAGGGGTATCATTAAATAGGTCTTAAAAAAATAATGGGAGCTTCCATTAACAATTTTTTGATTAAAAAATTCGTTTGTGAAATATTACCTAAGCTTTAAAGTGCTAAATTTTGCTCGACTTGAGTGTCCCCCCCCTCTACCAGCTAAACGGTTATGTTGGGGGGTGTGAAAAAATTCACAATAGTAGTACATATAACGAAGTTTTTAAAGAAAATTATCATGACTAAGTAGGCTTTACAACTTTATGAGTAATAGTCGACCAACTTATAAAATGTACTTGGATATCATATTTTCTTAAACAAAATGTATCGGAGACAACTGCATAAGTAAGTTTGTCAACTTTATTTTTACAGCTTTTATAGGTATGTTTTTTGGGGATAGGTAGGTTTTTATCGTCAACTATTTTTAACTAAATTCAAAAAAAGGAGGAGGTTCTAAATTCGTCGTAATCTTTTTTCTTATGTATTTTCCCCGATTTCTCAAAAACTTCTGGACCGATTTTGAAAATTCTTCTTTTTAAAATTAAATTCAGCGAATCAGTTTAGTTAGTTCGCATAAGTATTTTGATGGGCAACTACGGAACCCTACACTGTGCGTGGCCCGACACGCACTTGGCCGGTTTTTAAACTGATAAATTGATATAAAAGGTGGCCTGAAATTATAGTCGTAGATTGTTTAATTTTTCTGAAAAATTAAAAAAAGAAAACGTTATCCCTCGTTAGTTCATCATTCATTGATTGCTGAGTTTCTGCGCCAAACAACAACTAAATAAACGTTAAATCTAAGACCTTCTTTATATATCATAAAATGTCTAAAAGAGACGTCTTTTCCAATCCCCAAGGTATGCAAAAGGAATATTTGCTGCATATTGACTTACGACTTTCAAATCTGTGCACTGACTTTAAAATTCGGATTGGGAGTTTGCGGTTCACAGCTGTCAGATCGACTTTTGACAAAAATACCTTTGACTTTAAGCCTCTGTTCAGACACGGCGGGAACCGCGCGATTTCAGAATCGCATGGAAATCGCGTGAGTCTTATTTGTATGAGTTATTAAGTAATCGTTCAGACATAACAGCGCGATTCCCGCGCGGGAATCGCGCGGTTCCCGCCGTGTCTGAACAGAGGCTTACAATGTGGCTATAGTCGGCAGAAACGATTTTTCATAACTCTTTTAAAAATTGAACGTCTGGCCAAGATACCTGAAGCGGTTTTTTTAAGGCTATTATAATACGATGGCCAGTTTCACGGCGACGACGAAAACGTCGATTTCGCAGAAGGAGGTAAATGCAGCAATGTAGTTGTGTAATTATCTAAACAACTAGTAATGACGACGTGCTTTACATTGCAATAAACAGTAGTCCTTTTATATAAATTGCAAATCCAATAAAATTAATTACTCATTCAGTGTTTTGAAAAATAATGGACACGTGTTTGGAGTTTTGAAAAATAATGGGGGATGGCAACTGGGAACTAATGGCGATATAGTATGTGCCATTTAACACGGCAATAGCGGTCATTGCTCCGACTTTCATCCCGATATCTCAATGAAATGAGAATGCTAATTTTGATCTTATGTCGTTTTTGTTTTAACCTGACGCGATGACGTCATCGCGTCAGGGGTGCAGCACCCCCGGCAGCAGCCGCCATTTTGATTTGACATTCCGTGTGGAAGTTCGCTTGCGTTCGGTCTGTGCAAAGACATTAAACTAAATACGAGCAATAGACGGGACATCACGAAGAAAGTTGTGATCCAAAACTTTTTACCACTAGGTAAAAATCGCTCAGTCTAGTAGTCGCGTTGCTATGCAACGCTACATAGTGCCACTGACGCACGGCATCAATAATTTTGTACGAAAATTTTCCCAATGCCCGCTCTATAGGTTCTTTTAAATCTCTTTGGGTCTGTGGTATAATTTATTTGCTTTTATTGTTATCGTTGTGGAGTTTGTTACAGTTTTGTTTTTGTGTTCTGTGTTGTTATTGTTACTTCATTTGTTGCTTGTAAAGAAGCATGGAACCAGAAGCTGGAACATCTACTGGTGAAACCAGTAAACGCCGTCGTCGTCCAAACATATTCCAACCTCAAGAAGGTTCGGAATCGATACCGCTCACATCGCCGCCAGCAAAAAGACAGAAGACGATTCTCACCAGCGGAGAACGTCTTAATGATTATTAATATTTTTAAATATGTCCAAAACACAAAGCCCGAGGATAAATATTTAACTAACCATGATCTTGTCAAACGTACGTCAGAAATATGTGGGGTGAGTGAGAGATCGATATAATTATCGGGTATTACGTGAATACAGAAATACTCATAAAATAACGCAACCTGAAGGTAAGTCGACCAAACGTTCTCCAAAACGTTGATGATTTTGATAAATCGGCAATTACTAAAACTTTTGGAAAAAAAAAGTTTTTAACAAACATTGTTTAGAAACATGGGCTGAGTTACTCCACGAGAGGTTTTGCGCTATTAACGTTACACGTTGTATATACATAATTATATACATTTGATTCTTTTGATGCCTGTGCATTCCACATTTTTTTATGATGATTCTTTCACAGTCCAGGCTGTCGTTTGTGGAATGCATTGCTTGTATCAGTAAGACAAGCCAAGTCACTGGTTTCTTTTAAAAGCTTAGTCTTAAATCATTTCCTTTTTCTCTAATAATACATATTTATATTTGTGTATTTTATTTTATTATTAATGTTTGTGTGTATTGTAATTTATATTATCGGTTATCTATTATTTGATGTGCATCACTACCCTCATTTTTTTTAAGGTTCTTCAAGTCCATCATAATTGTCTGGAAGATATCGCTATTAGCGATAAGACCGCCGTTGTACCCTTAATATTAATAAAAACTTTTTTTTATAAGTACCGACTTCAAAAACAAATACAAAAAAGTGCAAATTAACTTTTCTTTCGGAAGTCGGTGGCTTTTGATTTTTATGTCATTGACTATTGCCACCGACTTCCGAAAGAAAAGTTATTTCCACTTTTTTGTATTTGTTTTTGAAGTCGGTACTTTAAAAAAAAAAAAGTATTTATTTTACCCTTTTTAGTTCAGACATTCAACAAAAATCTTCGTATAATCGGCAACTTAAGAAATTTATATCCAAGCGAGCAACAAAAACGGATCTATGCGGGCAACGTCACAAGACATCCATTATTATTAATATTAAAACCTTCCCTAGACTGTAATAAACATTTTTCCGTAAACCGCATGAAAATCGGTTCAGACAAACGCGAGATAATCGTGAACAAACATACAATCGACTTTGAAAATCTACTATGATCTGCGCGCGGACGAAAATACATATGACGGAAAAAGGGCCGTTGCCTATCACTCCGTCACACACTGTGGAACATTTTTTACGTCCCGCGTAAATTTATAAGCACACAATTTGATTTCTAGAAATAAAAAATAATAATTTTTAATTAGAGCAACACAAGATTCACAACCCCTATATGTCAAGCAGGCTGGTACCACGATACTGTAGCGATAGAAGCAACTGTCGATTATTAGTAGTTTTAGGTAACAATAAGTGTCATTATCGCTTAGTGATGAAAAACTTGGTAGGAGGGAGTGAATGACCTCTATTGCCATGTTAAATGGTACATAATAGACCTATAGCTAGTTCCAAGCATCGTCATTGGTTCAAATCTTATAGGTACTTCAAAATAGTACTACCTCATTGATCGGATTAAGACTTAGCTGTGGTGGCGCCATCTACAATTAGCTTTGACTGACCTTCCCCATTGCTTGCGACGTATTGGCAGTTTAAAGCGCCATTTAGACGGGGAGAGTTTCTCGAACGTTTCCGTTCGAGAATGTCTAAGCAATTATCGTAAGCAATAATCGCCATAACATAATCGTATCAAACTGTTTACACACAGGCAAGAACTAAAATCTCGTCTACGATTATATCATACGAGATTCGCTTATGACATTATCGTAGGCGATAATGTCTATGTTTGTTTACACGGCGATATTATTGTAAGAAGATTATCGCATACGAGAAACTCGACTTGTCTAAACACGATCTCGTATGACATTTTTTCTCGTTCATACGAGTATCGTACAAATCAGTTTGAACCGTTTTGTTTTGTTATGTCACTCATGTTAGCAACTGTCATAAAAACTCGAAATGCGATTATTGCTTTGACGTTCTGGTTAGACGGACACTTTCCCTTACGAGAAATCTTCCTATTCGAGGCGATTATCGCCCAAGTCAACGGGCGATGTTTAGACGAAGACAATATTTTATATTCCTTCGATTATCGTATGTTCGAGTCGTGAAACTCTCCCCGTCTAAATGGCCCTTAAAAAGCGTCGTATCGTAGTCAAACTTGGTTTACGAAACAAAAGAAAAAATACTTTGTACTACGAGTGATTAATTTTTGAAAATCGAGCAGCGAACCAATTAGATTTTAGACAAAAACCTTTTTGTGACTGCATCATCATCATCAGCCTATAATGTTCCCACTGCTGGGACACAGGCCTCCTCTCTGTGAGAGGGATTGGGCCATAATCCACCACGCGGGCCCTGTGCGGGTTGGTAGATGTCACATGTCGTTGGTAATTCTCGGACATGCCGGTTTCTTCAAGATGTTTTCCTTCACCGTTTTGAGAGCAGTGGTGAATGTGGTGATGATATAAATTACAAAAAGTAATGCGGTGGGGTTCGAACTCACGACCTACAACTTGTAAGTCGGGACTGACAACACTACTACTTTGTGACTGCGATCACGTCCAATAACCAAACGAAATCGTCAATCATTATCTTGTAGTTAGTCGACTAGTGTGCGCTTTTTCGAAAGAAGCACTACCTACACATAGTTCTAGTGTCATTCACATCACATTAGCGAAGTAATATGATTGTGTTCGTTCTAGCGTGATTTTAAAGACGTTTACAGTTCGATGAAGCGACTCGTTTTAATGCGTGTCTGGTCGTGGCTTTCGGAGCGAGTTTCGTTTCTAGACACGCGAAAGCGTTGCTAGCCAAGCAGTCGCGCTCTTAGTGTGTAATGTTACACGAACCATTTGGAGCCAATTTTTAGCCCCTCATAACTCAAATTTATTTCACAAAAACTTGGCAAATTTTGCTAATATATTGCCAAGTTCAATGGTCAGTCCTGAAATTTATTTATAACAAAACGAAATAATTATATTTCTTCTTATAACTAAGGATCATTTACATTGTAGCCAAATTTCTGATTTGGCTATTTCTCTACGAATTATATTTTAGCCTTCATAATTTTTAAACCTTTTTCTTTTCATCAAAAGTTATTTTATAGTTTCTTTTTAGGGTTCCGTAGTCAACAAGGAACCCTTATAGTTTCGCCATGTCCGTCCGTCCGTCCGTCCGTCCGTCCGTCTGTCCGCAGTTTAGCTCAGAGACGCACAGTACTAGAGAGCTGTAATTTGGTGTAAATATACGGATTTGTTGTGCCAAAAAAGTGGTAAAATAAAATCTCGTAAAATATATTTTTTTAGGGTACCTCCAGTACTTACACGTAAAGTGAGGATTTTTTTTTTCTCGCGTACCCCTTAGTGTGGGGTATCATTAAATAGGCCTTTAAAAAATAATGTGAGTTTCCATTAACAATTTTTTGATAAAAAAATTTGTTTGTGAACTATTAAGCTTTAAAGTGCTAAATTTTGCTCGATTCGAGTGTCCCCCCCCTCTTCCAGCTAAACGGTTATGTTTGGGGGTGTGAAAAAATTCACAATAGTAGTATATATAACGAAGTTTAAAAGAAAATTATCATGACTAAGTAGGCTTTACAACTTTACGAGTAATAGTCGACCAACTTATAAAATGTACTTGATATCATATTTTCTTAAACAAAATGTATCGGAGACAACTGCAAATGTAAGTTTGTCAACTTTATTTTTACAGCTTTTATAGGTATGTTTTTTGGGGATAGGTAGGTTTTTATCGTCAACTATTTTTAACTAACTTCAAAAAAAAAGGAGGAGGTTCTAAATTCGTTGTAATCTTTTTTCTTATGTATTTTCCCCGATTTCTCAAAGACTCCTGGACCAATTTTGAAAATTCTTCTTTTTAAAATTAAATTCAGCGAATCAGTTTAGTTAGTTGGCATAAGTATTTTGATGGGCAACTACGGAACCCTACACTGTGCGTGGCCCGACACGCACTTGGCCGGTTTTTTTTGTGTTTGGTTTTGAAGTCGGTTCCTTTTTTTCAAAAAGTTTTTTTGTCCTCTGTTTTAAGTCCCATTTCTTCTCTCCACCAAGTGGTCATCCTACGATGGTAACAAGGTTTTGTAGGTCTTTTTTTCAGAGAAGGTAAAATAATAATTATTTAAACAAAAAAAGAAATATAACAGGAGAACAACGTGACAAAAAAGGTTATAAAAAAAAAAAAACAAGAACATAAATATTCTTCTTCAACAAACGTTAGGTAAGTAATACGGGGTCTTTAATACCCACACAAAGACAGAGAGGGGTCTATTGTCTCTAACGAATCTGTAAAGTTTCTGAGCCGCGGAGGCCATTGATTAGAGGCCGTACTATGGTGCAGACGTAGAACATAGAACTAGGGAATTCATATTTTTTTACAAATTTTGTTTCTTTCTGCGGCCTTTTTTATCGTGGTAAAATCATCAAAATGAGCTCTAACTCTGAGCGGGACTGTCGAACTTGTAGGTACTGATTAAAATCCACGGTGATCCTTCAATAGCCCTTTGCGTTGCAGGGTCACGGCTTCCTGATTTGGCAACCCCGTGACCCAAGTTCTGGGACTTAAGAGCCACGCTCGCAAAATTAAAAATCAAACGACGGAGGCCCATTTGAGTATTTTTTGTTGGAACAAACTACACTATTCCCAAGCCACTGCAACTCCTGAAAGCCAGAATCAACAGTGGCAACCACCAGAAAAGCGCCGAGACAATGAAGCTCAACGTGTCCCGGAGAATGAATTTACCTGTCTTGGATCCTGCAACGAAATTAATCAGAAAATAATAGTGGAGGAGTAGGAAAAATATGTTTCCACTTTCAAAACTTTCACAAATTTAACAGATTGATAATTGGAAATACGAATTAAAACAATAAATAGATCTTAATGGAAAGAGGTTGAGGCAACAGAAGAGGTGGAATACCTCTCTGTTACCGTAGGATAGGCTAGGATGGTAGGAAGTAGGATAGAAGGATAGGACTGATTTACCGGGAAATCGGGAAAGGCATCGCTTTTGAATAAATTTCTAAATCGGGCGTTTTTGGACCCCCGTAGGACATAAATAATTTAGACACTGATGTATCAGATGCGATGCTTCCTGATAACCTGCAATCAATCTTCAAAGGGTTGGGCAAGGTATGCTTAAAGTACACAGATCCAGGCTCATGGCTGCTATTAAAGTCATCCAACATTTACGCTTTTTTTCTCGTTTTAAGGAGTTACTACACTCTTGGGCCAGAGTTTTTTTAAATGAAACGGACCTCCATACTAGAAATTTCTCCTGTATCGGTGCGGCAGTGCGTTTACAAAATTTTTTTTTTTTATCGTGCTATATGAAACGTCATCCAACATTTACGCTTTTTTTCTCGTTTTAAGGAGTTACTACACTCTTGGGCCAGAGTTTTTTTAAATGAAACGGACCTCCATACTAGAAATTTCTCCTGTATCGGTGCGGCAGTGCGTTTACAAAATTTTTTTTTTTTATCGTGCTATAATTATCAAATCGGTCTTCCCACCCAGGCAGGGCGGGAGGGACTTTTTTATATTGGGACAAACCCACCACACTATTTCCAAACCACTGCAACTCCTGAAAGCCAGAAGCAACAGTGGCAAGTGGGGCGGGAGGGAGGACTGTCAGACTCGTACTGACTGAAATCCACGGTGTCCTCTAATAGCCCTTTATGTTCTGGGGTCACTGTAATTCTTAAGTCCCGCGACCCCGGCAGGCTTTGGCCCTCTATGCGAGTATGTAGAGGGGCCCCACCATAACACTGACACTCTTTGAGGCGCGCGTGGAACAACGCGCCGTCGACCCGGTCATGGTCCATGGTTGGACAGCGAGTCGCCCATTAATCGCCGCCCGCATCTTTCAATACCTAATATTAAAGTAAGGATTTTATTCAGCCGCATCTAATACCAGTCAGTTTCCTTGTACCACGTACCACTGATGAAAGCCTTTCACACTTCGCGTCCATCGTTATCGACAGTATTGACACCCGAGTCGAGGGAACGATCAAATTGCTAGGTTTTATGATCACCTAGTACTTTCAGAGTTCATCAGGCAGTTTTTAGTGAAAGTTCTGGATTACTTTTGACATAAAAAGAAAAGCTAAATGATTTTCGGAATATAGAAATGGCGTTTCTTGCCTGTTTTCTTTTTTTATTTTATAAAAGGTTGCCTCGCCCTAGAATTTTCTTCTTACCCACATACACAAATAAATTATTATTCCCTGGGGACATCGAACCCGCGATACGGTGCTCAGAAGTCGATCGCTCAGCAACTGATACAACAGTGCTTTATTTTGACAGTATAAAAAAAAACAAAAAGTCGTGTGAATGAAGATTTTACCTCTCAGTACGGAGGTCTTAGCACAAAATTTTTGTGTTTTACCGCTTAACGTACTGCGGCGTTAAGGGTATGGAAAATGGAAAATCATCTTTATGTCGACTTTATAACGTGCGGGTTAGGATTAAGTTTTTTTAATAACAGCCTTGTACCTATAAGCTTCGCCTTGCCATAGATTATGGAAGTATAGAAGTGAAACTCCTTCTTCCAAATGCTTTCAAAATGTAATCTTCATTACTTCGTCGGAGAGTGTGCTCATGATCTCGCTGCGTTCTTATGACCTATCCATTTTGGACATGGGCCTGTAGTCTAATACATTTGACGAATTTACTTACCAAAAAAGTGGGTTCTTTGAATACTTCGATGACAGCAAAGTGGAAACGGACATCTACATTTTTTCGTAAATGCTTTTTATACAAATGTGCTTATATTATTATTATCTACAAGTCTGTATCAATTTTTTTTTCAAAATAGTGAAGAATTTTTGACACGTAAATGAAGACATCTACACTGGATTTTTAAAAAAACATCGCAGTAGAAACGGCCATGAGGCATTTGTCCGCTTTACTTCGGAGCTTTGACAGATGAATGAAACGTTAACAAAGACATCTGTGAGTCACTTGTCACATTCTAGCACGTACCGGTTATGTTTTCGTTGAATTTACACATTCTCGACCCGTGTCTCTATCGTCATTCTGGTCCTGGGCATCAGAATAAACGGTTTTTAGGCAGATGTCTTTTCTAAGTCAATGTTTTTTCAGCGTAAATAAAGACATCTGCAGTATTTCAGTAAAACAATGTTGTAGCGATAAAACCTGTTACCCAATTCATAAAGAAGGTTATTTTAAAGCGTCATAGAAAATTTCAGGTTAAATCACTCTTTTAAACTAAATCTGCTCTCCTGTAAAGTTGCGATTTTGTAGATGTCCGTTTCTACTTTGCTGCCACCGATTTAGTCTATGCCTCCATATTAAACGAGGTTAAAATGACGTGAGGTCGCGTAGGCACCGAGGTTTCTACGTTATACATTGAGAACCTTGTGACGTCACTGAGAATGTAGTGCGGTTTCCGAATGCTATGCTTTGATGTTTGACTTCTTGAAAGTGATATAAATTACTGGTATACCTACACTGAATTATTAATTTAAACTCAGTCAATTTAATGTTAGAATTTTAGAAATATACTAGCTGTGCGAAGAACCAGAGTCACCGACATAGCTCATAAAATTTGCAAGTTGAAGTGGCAATGGGCAGGCCACATCGGTCGTAGGACTGACAACCGATGGGGAAGAAAAGTTCTTGAGTTCACCGTTTTGAGAGCAGTGTTGATGAAATAAATTACTTACACCAAGTAATGTGACATCACACATTCGTTTTTCTCAATTATATTACTACACATAGGATTTTGAAAGAAATTTGCACACAGTTTACAACACACACAGGGTAACTTTTATCCCAATATGACATTTTCGTGAGATAATTACCGAAATTCACGCGATTAACGTTGCCACGCCGCAGTCATAAGTATAGTATCACTATGAATTTCTCAGAAGATTCTCCTGAAACTTAGAACCTCCATTTATTAAGCAGAGTGAACAATAAACTAAGTATAAAGGTTGCCTCGTAATAAGGCACTACCACAGGCACTACTCTAAATTGGAGCCTACAAACATTATCATATTATTAACATTGTGGAATTAGAGTGGGGACGTGCCGGGATCTGACGCGGGATTACATTTGTTGTACATTTTTTCTTTCATAAAAACCTAAAATTTCCTTAATACTCATACATATTTATTGGGAATACATACTTATTTAAGTTTAAAATTTTGGATTAGTTATTGGTGTTAAAAACAATCATAGCTAAATATATTATAGAAAAATGAAAAGAAAGAAGAAATAAAATAAGTTTATTTGGCACGCATTTGGCACACAGTTTTACAAAACAATACAATAGAAATAAAAAATAATCGCAAAAAGTAGGTACCGTGTGCCTCACGGCTGTGCTTAATAGGCTCAGTTCAGCATAAAGCCAGGCCACATCCCGAGCCTGACGCTGGTTTTCAACTGTTACTACTTAAATTATAATTAAATACTTATATTATAAAATGTCTAGATTCCGTGCTCGAAACAAACAAAGCTTTTGGTTAAGCCACTTGTTTAGAAATAGCCCCGTCAACGAATGCTCAAAACAAAGTATACAGGGGAATGTCGTGGAACACAATTTTTGACTACGCACATAGCTTTGTTTGGACTACTTAGTTAGGAGGTGAATATATCAAAAGATGAAAAATCTAGAATGAGTTTCTGCTCCCTTGGTGGGAGGAAGACAAGAGATTTCAAGTTTGATGGTAGGCTTATGTGGTGGGATAGTGGGCATCGAGAGGGACCACTTTATCTTGAGACCCGTATCACCTCAAGATGGAGGTTTCACTGGCCCTGTTCATCGTACGCGGTGAAGGGAGAGCCCGAAAAGACTGCTTCTCTCTTTGACTGTTTGTTGACTGGGCTAAAACGTGTCAGTGAGCGCCATGCACACATTTATCCTTGGAGATAATCATTTGTTTTAAAACCTTTGTCGTACCTTCCAAAGACATTAAACGATATACGAGCCATATACGGGACATCACGAAGAAATCTGTAATCCAAAAATTTTTACCAATAGGTAAAAAGTCGCTCAGTCTAGTAGTCGCGTTGCTATGCAACGCTAGATAGTGCTACTGACGCACGGCATCAACAATTTTGTATGGTAAATAATTCCCAATGCCCGCTCTATACGTTCTTTTAAATCTCTTTGCATTAGCGCTCATGTACACGACGCCGCCGCCGCGCCGCCGCCGCGCCGCTACCGCGCCTCTAGGCTGTGTATACGGTCGCTACCGCGCCGCTACCGCGCCGCCGCCGCTCCGCTGCCGCTCCGCCGCCGCTCCGCTGCCGCTACGCCGCCGCTCCGCCGCCGCGCCGCCTCCGCGCCGCCACCGCGATGCCATTCGCTAGTGTTTTATTTATCTAACAAAGGAGATGTCTCATTGCGGCCATATAATGTTTTTTTTTTGATAATTCAAGGATAACTTCTTCGTTTATGAATCGGTTTTGATGATTCTTTTTTTGTTGGAAAGAAGGTATTTCAAAGGCGGTTCCATGATATGGAGATTAGGGTTTGATGATGGAAGACCAGAGAAATCGAGTGGAGCTAAATAGTAAGAAATATCTGCTTTCCAACAAAAAAAGAATCATCAAAACCGGTTCATGAACAAAGAAGTAATCCGCGAATAAACATTAAAAAAAACATTATGGCCGAAATGAGAAACCTCCTTTTTCAGATAAATAAAACACTATCGAATTGGATTCGCGGTGCCAGCGCGGCGGCGGCGGCGCGGTGGCGGCGCGGCGGCGGCGCGGTAGCGACCGTGTACACAGCCTAGAGGCGCGGTAGCGGCGCGGCGGCGGCGCGGCGGCGGCGTCGTGTACATGAGCCCTTAAGCCTACAATTGCTACCATTTTATCTGATTCAAAGTCCCGGCGTGCCATCGTCGATCCCGGGAAAGTTTACAACACTGTCTACCCGTATTCAGGTGATGCTCTCTTTAGATTGCAGATTACGTCTTGCTTACATTGTTGCTACAAATTCACTAATTAAGCATTTGTCTGTGTGTTTGGCTTCTCAAAGTGAATAATTTATGTTTGACTTGAATTAGGATTCCAGAATGTAAACAGAAGGTTCGCAGAGGCGTCATTTGTAAATAAAAAACATGTGGCACTCGGAAACCTACTCACTTTTGAATTACTGCGAAACCCGTCCAGTATTTACAAGTACCAATTTTCTCGTATCACTAATTACTCTATTCAAATAGCAGTACAATACTTAGCTCATTAGTAGCATTAATTATATACTACGAGTACTTGAGCGCACCGACTCCCGCAAAGCCATTCTTTTCTGACATTAAATAATGCAGCAGTTAGAAGCAAAAATGCAGTAATGCTTTTTGGCGATTAAAAAAGGGTTAGATTGCTTTTTTTAAGTTCACAGTTTTGTTTGTAGTATTGCTTCAGTGTTGAAACTACAGTTTAGTGTTCAGTAAGCTACCTACACCATCGTCTTACGGCAATGGTCCGACCAACGGCGAGAGAACGAGAAACTCTCGGCGATTTTCTCTCTCAAGGAACGCACAATAAATGTACATTCCGTGTAAACGAAAGAGATGCATATATTAATAGCTGCTCTCTGACTGTTCACACTGCTGACGACGACTCGTTTTACTCGTTCTGTCGCTGAGCGACGAGGTTTCAAAAATTAACTCGCTCAGCGATGCTCGCTGACTCGTTGCTCGCTTTCGGTACAGTAAATGCAATGCCACTTGACGCGCAACATGTTGCACAACAAATTTTGTTGAACAACTTTTTCTGTCTACTCCTCTAATACTTTATGTCAGCCGTCGACAACATGTCGCCAGAGGTACTGGTTTCGATATCACCGGCTATGTTGTCGCGCGTCACATCTCCACTTGACAACAATAATTGATGCTCAACTAACGATGCTCTTTAAACCAAGGACCGAAACCGGTATGATCAATACGGGTATTTTTTCGGTAACAACCTTTTTTTCTTTTACCTACAGGTAATTTTAAAGATAACCTTTATTATTAAAAGTGAATACATAACCAGTATTAATACCGGTTACCGAAATAAAAATTACCCCTATCTTGCACACTTCACACGTGCCGTCGGCAATAGTCACAGGGCGCGCATCGCATGTGTGTGTGACAAAGAGTCGTTATCTTTAGTTAACCGGTATTAAAACGGTAACCTGAATAGAGGTTACATTTTTCTTCGGTCTGGTTACCCAGATAGCGGTTACCTAAATCTGAAAAATAACCGAAATTCTTTAATACTGGTACCGTAATTTATAAAGGTTTTCGGTCCCTGCTTTAAACAAACAACAACGCTCGTCATGTTGAGCGCCAGGAGGTAACGTCGCGCGCTGTTGTTTAGCATTGCTGTACATGTTAAGCGTCACGTTTCGCGGCACAAATGTTGCCTAGTGGGAACGCGGCTTTAGACTGTATCTCGATGACGAGCTCGACACAGCGCAAAGTCTAAAAATTGTCTTCTAATGAATACCACAGCAAGTTTTGAACCAACCTCAATGTACAGAATTTTTCGAACATCAAAAAAATCGTGGTTTAAATAAAAATACCTCAATGTTTTGGTTCGTTTCATAATATTGAATGCCGTGAAAATATGGGATACATTTTATTGCCTCTCGTTAAACGCATTTGAGGTGAAAATTATTCAATCAGCGTACGCTTCGAAACGATGCAATGCAATGAAAACATTTCAAGCATTTATGTATGGAACTAGCACTTTTTTTTTTTTTTTTTTTTTTTTAGCGTGGTAAAATCATCAAATGAGTCCTCCAACCCCGGGCAGGGCGGGAGGGACTGTCAGACTTCTACTGACTATAATCCACGGTGTCCTTCATAGCCTGTTAAGTTCCGGGGTTACGGTTAGGGAATAATCCCGCGACCCCGGCAGGCTTTGGCCCTCTGAGAGGGGGGCCCCGTCATTATGCTGACGCTCTTTGAGGCGCGCGTGGGACACAACGCGCCGTCGACCGGGCATGGTCCTTGGTCGGGCAGCGAGTTGCCCTTTACTCGCTGCCCGCATGCCCGCGCCTACGGTGGCCGGAGATCGTCGCGCGACGTCCGTCGCCGTGGGCGCCTACCACTGCGGCTGGGGCGGAGGGAGGACGCTGTCCTCTCTCGCTCGCGGCCTGCCTCCTCCTTTACGAGCATTACTGCCTCGCAGAAGGAGCTGACCGCTTCCCACTCCGTCTCGCCCCGCAGCATGGCCGCAACCAATGCCGGGCGCGAGAGGTCTCCGCCTATCGCAGCCGTGAGGACACGTCGGTGCTCCGCCCAAGCTGGGCAGTCTTGCACCGTATGCTCCACCGTGTCCTCCGGGCGATCTTCGCAGTGGTGACACCCAGGCGTCTCCTCCTTTCGCATCAGACACAGGTACCTCCCGAAACTTCCGTGTCCGGTGAGGACCTGCGTCAAGCGGTAGGTCAGGACGCCATGACTTCTCTCCAGCCACTCCTCAAAGAGGGGTCTTACCGCCGCAATTGCGGCGTGCCCGATGGAACTAGCACTTTGCCCGCGACTTCGTCTGCGCGTGTTTCTAACTTCGAACTCAGTGAATTTAATTCCCGCTCACTCTCCTTATCCTTCCCTTAAAACTTCATCAACCCTCTTCAAAATTCAGGGGGTGATTTTCGAAAAACCCAAAAATGGAGGGTAGTTTTGAAAAAAGAATAGTGTCCATCTTTTTTATTTAGTTATACTCACATTCGTACCAAGTTTCAAGTTTATAAACCCAAAGAATAAGATTTTGCATACAAACGTTTTCACCCCTTTTCACGCCCTTAGAGGTAGATTTTCGCAAAATCCTTTCTTAATGCTTACGTACATTATAAACTGCAACTATCATCCAAAATTCAGGTTTCTACGTTTAGTGGTTAATATCCTCCCCTTAAAACTTGAATACCCCTTTTCACCAACTTGGGGGGTAATTTTCGAAAAATCCAAAAACACGTGTTTGATTAATTCTTATGTAGTATATAAATACTGATTTTCAAATTCATCAGCTCACGCGTTATGATTTTCCCATACAAACTTTAACAACCCCTAGAATACCAATGGAGGGTAGTTTTAAAAAAATATTATTGCTTATCTTATTTATTTACTAATGTTCTTATTCGTGGTAAATTTCAAGTTTATAAACCCAAGGAATAAGATTTTTCATACAAAAGTTTTCACCCCTTTTCACCCCCTTAGAGGGGGATTTTCGCAAAATCCCGTCTTATTGCCAATCTACATGGTAGACTGCAGTGGCGCAGGGTAAAATTTCTTGAGAGTGAACCCGGACCAAAACGTGAATTCCAGTAACTATTGCTCCAACCTAGACTTTTTAGTTTAAATATTCAACCCAAATTCTCTGCGATATTTGAAAGATCTACTTGATTTCTCTGGTCTTCCATCATCAAATTTCCTTATAATGGGACCACTTTCGAAAATATCTTCCTTACAACAAAAAAATAATAATATCAAAGTCGGTTCATTAACGACGAAGTTATCTCGCGAACAAAGAGAAAGAACCAACAAAAAAAAATGTAATATACATATGGATGAAATAACGTACGGTTAACAAATTGAAATCACATTTATTGGTAATCTCAATCACATCATAAAACGATAAAAAAAATATTATGTTCACACAACCTTATACTAATCGCCTTCACACCTTAACACCGCGATTCAGGGTCGTGACGTAAATGCACAGCGCCATCTAGTTGAAAACTTCGAAACTAACATGACACTGTTTTACGATGCACACTGAACACTTACTAAACAATACTATTGAACTGAACTTACCTTGATATTACTGCGCTAACTACACAAAACTTAGAAATTTCAACAATAATAATACCAAGTATAATGCAAATGGACAGGTGAAAACAATAAACCCAAAAATATAAAGCGCGAACCAAAACTAATGTGAATCTGTCATCCGAATAATACTATCTAAACGAATTACGAAGTCCAGTATCATTCTATCTCGTTCTGGCTTACGCATTTCATATTTCTATCCTTATCATAAGCCGGTAATATTCGGCTTTCCAGCGTCCTCAAACTAGCGGTGTTATATGGCATCAAGCTCACGATCGCTACAAGAGAAACTATGAATTAAATGAACTGAATTCTGGATTCGCCTTGCGGCTTACAAACGTTATCTGTTTGGCGTGAGTTGAAATTGCGCGGAAAAAAAGTGTAGGCGTTTATTTATTTTTTTGATTGTTCTTTTCATAATTTGTATATGATAAATGAAAATAATAGATACTAGTTTTTGCTATATTTCGAAAGGCAAGCCGATAGGAATCGTGTTGTTAGCTGGCTTCGGGCCTGATAGACTGCAAATGCTGTCCAAAATTCAAGTTTCTGCGTTAAGCGGTATCGGCTGTAGTCGTGTCAAAAGAAAAACCCCTGTTCTTTTATATATATAGATAATGAAAGCATTTCAGACTTGATTGAAAAGGCGATTATGATTAATACATACATTAACTCACGCTTTTTTCATATTTATGGGGGTAGGCAGACACTACGGAACGCCACCTGTCAGAATTACACATACTTAATAAAAACCCACCGTTTTCCTGCAATTGCCCTTTTCGTTTCAAGGTCACTAATACTTGATTACATAATCCAGCGACCCGAGCAGATGTTTGGTTCTACGAAGACCAATCAATTTGCTGGCAGTTCCTTGAAGCGAGCGCGGAATACTTAGAATTACTTAGAATTCGCCTACGATTGTCACTTTGCCAGAAATTTCATTAATTCAACGGCTAGTCGTGTTTCACGCGTCTCAAAGAACTGTCAGCAAACTGATAGGTCCCCCTTTAAAGGGCCAAAGCCTCCCGGGGTCACCGAACTGTTACATGTTAATCGTGGCCCTGTAACGTAAAAGACTATTGAAGGAATAACGTGGATTTTACTCAGTTCGAGTCAACAGTCACTCTCGTCCCGCCCTGGGTAGGGGGAAGACTTAAATGATTTAACCACTTAAAAAAAAAGACAGGCTTCTTTACTTTCAAAGTAGGTACTTTTACTGTTGTGAGAGACTTATTCTCGTAATTCGACTTGTTCAACCCTCTGATAAAGAAAATTGATCCTTACTCCACAACTTTTAAGAGCTAATGGAACCGATGAAGTACGGTAATAAAATTTATTATACCTAATATGGGTTGCGAAAATGTTCGCTAGACAATTCTTTTTGTTTTTATTAAGAGGCTTGGTATCGCCGTGTTTCGTGTATTTTAAAAAAAGTCCCTTTTAACAAAGATGTTCTCTATTCGACGCTTTTTAGACTTGAGACCATCTTGAGTTAGGATAGATTTTTCAAAATCAAAATCAAAAGTCATTTATTCAAATTTATCAGCACTTTTTGAAGGTCAATTTTTATATAAGACAGTCCCCTAAAGCGCTTCGACACTTCCTAGTGTTTTGGCTGGGAAGAAGAAGTAACGGAACAAACTCCCCAGCAACACATTTGTCTGTATGGTTAGAAAAACCAAGATTTATACAATTTAATAGAACATTCACATTAGATATACATCAATCCGAGATTACACCTAAATGGTGACTAGAAGGCACGTAAAGATTAAACTAGGACCATCCATCATAGTAAAAAACAACATAAAGAAATGAAATTAAATTACATATAACAAAACCAAAGATCACCAAGTCGACCAGACACCACAAGCAGCACCCGTTCACGAGTATAACGCAAAGATCTGCTACTCCCCCACGCCATGTAAGTGGGTAAGAGGCAACCCGACCCTCGACGCTACCGCAAGCAATGTCAACTAAGGGAGCATGACAACTTGCCGCCGGTTCCTCAGTCAAATACACTACTAAAATAAGATTAAAAGTTTTTACCGTGTTGCCCTACACTACGAATTTCTCATGTATCGTGGTTGCGTTTCCAAACATATAAACTCACATACACAAACACCCAGACCCGAAACAAATACTTGCAGATCATAAAAATAATTTTTCCGTACGGGAATCGAACGGAAGATGTAACAGGAGAGATTCCAAACTATGAAATCAAATTTTCTTTTCTGAAAATCGATGTAATAAAACACCTGACTCGATATTAGAACCTCTCATAATTTCTCTTGAAAAATATGAATCGCAAAAGATTTTGAAAGTCCTTCTAAAATGCTTCAACCGTTCTTATAATAAAATTTTATCGTCTAGCAAGCATCCGGTAAAATATGAAACTGTTAAAATGGCAGATTTAACTTTTATTTGAATTCTTTTAATATGGTTGATCATTTTTACCTACTGACATGAGTCCTCCCACCCGGGGCAGGGCAGGAGAGACTGTCAGACTTGTACTGACTAAAATTCACGGTGTCCTTCAATAGCCCTGTACTTTCCGGGGCAGAGGTTACCCGTTAGTCCCGCGACCCCAGCAAACTTTGGCTCTCTAAGGTGTGCGTCCACTGATCCGCATCGTACGGACGGCTCATCGTCAATGCCGTAATGCGATGCGTACCGATGACGTCATACGGAATGCCGATCAATGGAAGAGATCGCATTGGCAATGCGATTGTTGATACTCGCGTCGGCAATCCGATCGCTGCTGACACAGAAATCCGTTTGATGCGATGCGTCCGATACGTACGATGCGGACCTGTGGACGCTTACCACTATGGGGGACCCCGTCATTATGCTGACAGCTCTTTCAGTCGCGCGTAGAACATAATTCGCCTTCCAACCTAGTAAGTAACATACGTATAAATTATCCAATCAACTGCTAGTCTGCCTCACTGAATATTGACATGTATAATCACGAAAATTTTAAACTAAACACGTCTAAAATCGGTTCATAGATTAAGAATCTTTCTGATTCTTACCGATGTGTTTGGAATTATCCAGTTCCTGGATTGTGGAAGTCAGAGAGTAATCGGTGCGATGTTTAGTGGCTGTGGTACAGTCAGTAAAATAGTTATGCAGAAATTAAAAGGTTGGTTATGTTTCCAATGTTGTGTTATATTTCATTGTGTCTGCACACCACAACTCTTAGGGTCAGCGCACACCGAGAGCAGAGCAGAGCAGACCGCTGTCGGAGATTTTTGGAAAAAATAATTATGATTAATCATACCTACTTCACAAAATTAAATACACGCCCAAAAGCGCGAAAGTGTGCACGGTCGCGTTACCGTCTTCTTATCAGGTAATCGTGACCTTGGAAAGTAAATGAATATTGAAGGATCATCATGCATTTTAGTCATTACGAGTCTGGAAAAAGAATTAACATGCACATGTACACAGAAAATTCGTTTGAAATTTGCTGCCCTCACACCTGTTTTTGCTGACTGTACTTACCTTGAATTCATGCTAAATAATAAAAATGCTCTCAACCTCTTTGAAAGAAGTTTTCCTGTAAAAGTTGAGTACTTTTCTTTAACGACTTAAGATATTAAGTTAGTACGGCTACTTTTATTATTATTTACACACAATATTAACCTTTAGCCAACCTGAAGCGAATACTTTGCTTGTAGAAATATTATCTTTATAGGTTACCGCAGCTCTAGAACGCATAGGGTGATAGTAGGAACAGGGTGATTACATTTACTTAAGGGAGGAGTTACGGACTTTCGGCTGGTGATTAATAGGTGCCTCGCCGTCCGATCATGAACCATGCCCTCGCGCGCCTCATAGTGCTGTCAGCAATCTGTACCCTGAGCACGAGTTTTCACTCTTACTTTACAGCGTCATTCCAGTATTTACAGCATTTCTTGTATGAAAAAATGGAACAGCACCTCTGGTGTGCGAAAAAGGAACTATTTTTTTCTTTGAAAATTGTCAGTTTACTTTACGTCTCAAATACTGAAAACTCGTGCTAAGGCCCCCCCTTAAAAGGCCAATGCAATGTCAACTTTAAATTGATATCAAATTCATTCAAATCCCGACTTTATTAAAGTAGATAATATACCGGATCAATTCCAAGTAAGTGATTCTATATTTTTGCTCGTCAGTGTACCCATTTGTTAAAAAAACATATAATAATACAGGGTGTAAGGAACAGCCCTCCACAAACTTTCAGGGCTTGCTCAGTAGACGAAACTGAACAATCTTCCACAATATTTTTCAGGAAATGGAATAAAATCAGCCTCTCCATACAAACTGTCCAATCAAGTTTATAATTTTGTATGGTGATGCTGATTTTTTTTTTCATTTCCTGGAGAAAACGGTGTATGGTAATATTCGTCCAAATGTAAAAATGTCTACATGTCAGAATAACCTAATGTCATATTTCTATTTGGTTAGAATGAAGTTTTGTAAAAATCAACAAGTATTATAATGTCCAAAAGTCATAATGTACATGGCTCAAAATCCTAGATTTTGTGATAAAACGACGTCTGGATTTGTTTTTTAGATAGGTAATAGGTCAAATTTCATTATTTTTTATTTCAAAAGCCCTTTCTATTCCAATGTCGTTAATAAAATTTGTAAATGTACAATCATTTTCACTTTTTGTCGTATGGACATTTTGTCACTTGATCTTTATATCAAAACTTTTGACTTTTTTACGTAATTACATGTGGACAATTTAACACTTGGACGAATGTTACCATAATTCGAAAAAACAATTGTGGAAGACTGTTCAGTCTCGTCTATTGAGCAAGCCCTGAAAGTTTGTGGAGGGCTCTCCCTTACACCCTGTATACATTTTATAATTCTACATACAAAAGGCGAGCGGTTTCCAACCTAATGTCACCTAATGTGCCCATTTACCCTTCTCAATCAACATAACGATGCTCATAATAAAATATGCTTGTGGTTATTGTTAAAACACATTCAAGTAATGATTCGTAATGTGAAAATGTAATGTATCTGTACTACTATTTGGATGTACATTTTTGTCACTAAAATTAATATTGTAATACTAGCTGTTGCCAGCTGCTTTGCCCGCTGCAGCTCGAAAATTATACCACGGGAACATAAAATCGGAATAAAAATGAAAAAAAATCCTATGTGTTAATCCAGGTTATAAACTATATGTGTGCCAAATTTTATCCAAATCCGTTTAGTGGTTTTTGCGTGAAAGAGTAACAAATATACCTACATACACATACAGAAATCCTCAAAAACTTTCGCATTTATAATATTAGTAGGATTAAACTAGGTATTTCTGGAATCGGGATAATAGTTGCCTATTTCAAAAGGTTATACCCAATTAGGGAGCCAATTAGCTCGACTAGCCTATTATTAACTATGCTTTCATACTCCAAAATTAATATAATAGGATAAAATAGTTTGGCCGCGTCTTTACTCACTCGCTTAATTTAAGATTAGATTTTGCAGTTAATCAATCAACAATACATCTGCAAAATTTCATCAGCATCCTATTAATGTTCCCACTGCTGGGACTCAGGTGTCCTCTCTGTAAGAATGAGTGGGCCATAATCCACCACGCTGGCCCAGTGCGGATTGGTGGATGTAACATGTCTTCGAATTTTTTGGTTCTAGGACATGCCGGTTTCCTCACGATGTTTTCCTTCACCGTTTTGAGAGCAGTGGTGATGAAATAACGACTGACAAAGATCTACAAATGGCAGCCGGGACGAATAGCTTTACGTGCTTTCCAAGGCATGGAGGAAACTCGCTATGACAGTACTCACCCATCCACAGAACAACCTCGGCAAGAGCGCCTTAACTCCGAAGATCAGCCTGTTTGGCTGTAATTATTTAGCCACGAGCTTAATTACAAATATTGAGGAGCTAGTGGTTAAATAATTTACATGGGTTGGTCTGTCGATGGGTGACCGTCTGTTATAGTGAGTTTCCTCCGTGCCTCGGAAAGCAAGCCGTTGGTCCCGGCTGTAATTTTTAGATCTTAAACATTCGTTAATCTCAGTCAGAAGCTCGAAAGTCTGACAACCAGTCAACCAGTCTTACCACGGGGTTCCGTATTTCCCAGTTACTGGCTTGTGGAGATCCGATAGACAGTCGCTCCATGTAAAATACTGAAATTCAGCTGCGACTGCTTCGACTGGAAGCCGACCCCAATATAGTTGGGAAGAGGCAGGCAGATAATAATGTGCTCAATTACAATTATTACCCTGACAGTTCTCAATATAAACGACTGTCAGACAACCACTTTCACCTTGTTAAACAAAAACGGGGTCGCAATATTTCAGCTCTTTTGTCGATGCTTTCCATAATAAAAACCGTCTGGCACAGTCGAAGAGAACAATGGGTAGACTAACTTTTGTATACCCGGTGCTCTCATAAAGGGGGACAGACTTTCGAACTAATAGATAGGACGATCGGCTTTTGTTTTTTTGCTCTGTGCGGGTGTGAGTTGGCTGTCTTTTAGGCAGTGGTCCGACCGGTGGCGAGAAAACTAGTAAATATCGGCGATTTTCTCTCTCAAGAAACGCATAATGAATGTACAATTACATTCCGTGTAAACGAAAGAGATGCATATATTAATAGTTGCTTTCTGACTGTTCACACTGCCGCCTTATTAGTTGAGGATACGATCATTTCGTATTTTTCATAATTGATATACCTACTGTATGCTAATACCGTATGTTCTGTGACTGATTTTAATGAATTTATAATAGCAGCTGGAAAATCAAACAATGCATGAATGAAAATAAATCAACCTTCGTCAATCTCATTCAATTAATGAAATCATGACAAGATGACGTAGACTACAATATAATATTATGTAATAGACATGTTCTCAATTTTGGGTGTTATTCATTGATTTTGAATTGGATATTATTTGATTTAACTGATAAAACCACTATTTTAGGATAACTTGAATGTAAACTATGCAATTGAAAAAAAAAACCTGTATTCAATCCCATGGCTGTGGGCGCGCTTTCGAAAGTTGTTGGTTCGATTTTTATTATATCGAAATCGTTATGTCGATAATTCAGTTGTACGTCGTGGGTTCGATTCCCACCCAGGACAAATGTTTGTGTGATGAGCACGATCATTGTTCTGCGTCTGGGTGTAATTTATCTTTAATAAGTGTTTAGAAATATATGAGTATGTTTATCAGTTGTCTAGTACCCATAACACAAGCTCTACTTAGCTTAGGACTAGATGGCGTTTTGTGATAGTTGTGGAACATTTAGTTATTTCTTTATTATATCGATGCTTTATTGGCGCGATGTAACTTTTGTGACAACATAAAATATTTATGCACCTGGTGAGGTGCAAATCCCAACTAAATGATCTTGCTAGTTAATTTTCCCTCTTTTTAAATATTCAATTTTAAAGGCCTCAAAAACTTTTTTGGGACCAAAAAAGTTGCATCTTTAAGTATGTCTTGCTTCGTTCAAAACCACTGTCTATCAAACAGTTCTTAGGCTTAGGCATAATAGGCTTGCACTGTGGACACACACACACGCTAGTTGTTGGTTTGATTTATAATATATCGAAATCATTATGTTGAAAATTCAGTTGAACGATTTTTTATTATATCGATGCTTTACGTAAGTTATCGGGAATTTTGTCATTAATTTAATGGAAAAAAAAACCCTTTACCTCTTTGATTTTCCATACAATAAACGCCACGCCGGCCGGACCGGTTCCGTATTCGATCGTACAGTGTACTTGAATACTTCAAGTACACTAAAAACCTATAAGGCCCTGTGGGCTACCCATGAACTGTTAACGCGATCCAGTTTAAGCTGTGGGAAAGAGATGGCGCTAGACAACTTGTATCGCTCTGTCTCTTTCTCGCAGGTTAAACTGGATCACGTTAAGAGCTCGTGGTAAGGCAGGCTCGCAGCTCAAACATTATAATTATTCTAATTTGGCGCGCATCTTATACGTTTTCTATAATACATAGTTCTTTTCTAGCACTTACCGTGGTCTGTGTCACATAGATTAGTGCTGTGTTCCATATCCGCCGCACGCTGATGCAGATATTTGTGACTATGCAGCAATCGACTATCATCGATATTGTAACTATCATACATATTCGTATGTCATCATCATCAGCCTATAATGTTCCCACTGCTAAGACATAGGTCTCCTCTCTGTGAGAGGGAGTGGGCTGAGCCCAGCACGGTTAGTAGATTTCACATGTTTTAGAATTTTTGCTTCTACATTCGTAGGATATGCCGTTTTCCTCACGATGTTTTCTGTCGCAGTTTTTAGAGCAGTGGTGATGAAATAAATTACACGTTGTTTAATTTGCCTAACTGGGTTCCAACCCACGACCATTCATAATTAGAGATCAGATTTACAGGTTCTTCGTATAATAAAACTGAACTAGATAAATTTTTCGAAGGTTCGTAACAACAAACTTTCGAATAATTCATCTCCAACGATGTCAGTTATGGGCAATGTGTTGTAAAATAGACATGGCAGCTTTCAGAAAAGAAGTAAGACGCAAACGTGGCGGAGAGATATGTCTCTTCGGCGTCTCATTCATACAAAATGTAAAGAAGCGTCGCCACGTAAAACACACAGAAGAGACGGGGGTGCGGACGCTACTCTCATACATTTTCGCACGTTCGCTACGCGTCCTTGTCTTACATCTTTTCTACGTGTCCCGCGCCTAAGGTTTTCGATTCATGGCTGTACTTAATAGATTATAAATAGTTTTTTTGTTTTGATTTCGGAGAAAATTCAGTTGCTGTTTTTCTTTTACGTTTTTGATGTTGTGTCAGATTAAAGACATGGATCTGTTTTCGATAGCCGACAACGTCTTTATAGATTTTATCTTTATTTATAAAGCCCTAACTTAGGTTCTAAAACAGCTGATCTCTTAAGCTTTTCTCCCACACATAATATCTCTTTTTTGCTTATAAAATTTTAGCGATGCGAAAACCCTAACTATTTGCTTTTTGTGTTAGAAGCCCAACAATTTATGACCAATTTATCAAACCACCAAATTAGTTATTATAAATTACACTATTAATTTTTGCAAATGAGACCTACTATCCTTCTCGGCTTACGATTCTATGATAGGAAAGGTCGGGTACCCTAAAGGTTATAGCACACGTAAACGACTCTGCTCCAATACCGCTCCCACCCAAAACCGCCCTAAACTTAGACGAATGCTCGCAGTTCACTTAATGACGGTTAGACGATTAGATTTTCCAGCTGACTGACTTATCATCATCTGCCTATCATTATCATTATCAGCCTATAATGTTCCCACTGCTGGGACACAGGCCTTCTCTCTGTGAGAGGGAGTGGGCCATAATCCATAACGAGCGGGCCCAGTGCGGATTGGTGGATGTCTTGTCACATGTCTTCGATTTTTTTTGGTGCTAGGACATGCCGGTTTCCTCACGATGTTTTCCTTTACCATTTTGAGAGCAGTGGTGATGAAATATTTACACAAAGTAATGCGCCTGGCAGGGTTCGAACCCACGACCTACAACTCGTAAGTTGGGACCTTTACCACTGGGCCACCACTGCTCCTACATCGTCTGCCTAGCCTTATCTAAACTATCAGTCAGCATCCAGTCGACCCAGATGCAGCTGAATATACGGATTTTACACTGACTGACTGTCTATCGGACCTCCATAACACAGTAACTGGGTAATACGATATCCTATGTCAAATTATGGTTAGTACATTCATAGACTCAAAAGAGCCTATAGAGCGGGCATTGCGGAAATTGTCATACAAAATTGTTGATGCCGTGCGTCAGTAGCGCTATCTTAGCGTTGCATAGCAACGTGTGGTAAAAAGTTTTGAATCACAACTTTCTTCGTGATGTCCCGTCTATTGCTCGTATTCGTTTAATATCTTTAGTTTTAAGACATCATAAATCATGGTCATACTTTGTTTATCTTTTAAGCATAATTTCTCTAGTCATACTTATGTTTACGCAAACTAATATTAAAGCATAACTTGTGTAGGCATAATGTTGACGAACCTTTTTTTAAATCTGCAAGGTCAGTCCCAGTCAAATTTTTCACACCACCTGTTAAGGCGTTTAGACGTCTAGCCGCCTCCGCAGGTGCTATTTTGCTCGGACAAATAAGGTTGTAAGAAACCTAACCTGTCCGAGTCGGGGCACTTCCATTCTTGAGCTCGCTTCGCTCGTTTTTGCGTTTTTATTCAAATTGCTGATGACCACCTACTCGGACGGCTCCTACTTCTGTGTGGAAGTTTTTAAAATTAACCCCGTATATTACGACAGTTTGGGATGGAAACCTGAATTAAAAGGTACCTAAACTAAACAAAATATATGACTACAAAATATCCTCAAAAATAACTTTTCTTTCGAAAGTCGAAAAGACTTCCAAAAGAAAAATTATATTGGATTTTTTTTTCAGAGATAAAAATTAAGTACCTTTGATCAGAATAATATTTAATCTATTTAAAAAGTTAAAACTGGGAATTCAACTATGTCGTGATCCAATTTTATATTACCATTTACTGAACACAATCAACCCTTTATGAGAATTTTGTAACAGAAAAACCCTATGTTATTTCTTGATTGCTACCCTTTAGAACAATGACAGAAGTAATTTAACACGATGTCAAAAGTAATCAAAATTACTATTGTGTAATAATACAGGGTGTAACAAAAAAAATACGACTCTACGTATAAATTGTACGAATTAGTAGCCAATTATGCATAGAGAGTTGATTGTTGAAGTACAATGTAAATTTTTGTACATTGTATTAATTTTTTAATGAAAATGTGTCCCATGTTTTAGATGTAAGGCGTACTGATACTGATACTGCTAGCCTACATCATCCCACTGCTGGGCAAAGACCTCTCCCCATGACTCCCAATCCAGGGCCAAAGTGGACCACTGATCAATGGACAATGGTTCAAGCTCGTCCCGCCATCTTCTACGAGGTCTGCCGCGGCGCCTTCTGGCTGTGTCAGGGCTCCACAAAATGGTTATTTTGGCCCACAGCTCATTGAGCATGCGGCAGACGTGGCCGGCCCAAGCCCATTTCAGTGCAGCAGCCTTTTGGACCAACATCAGCAATTTGTGTTTTGGAGCGTAGTGTGGTGTTTCGAAAGGCATAGAAAAAAAAAAACAGGTACTGTTCATCTTTATTTTATTATGTACAGATTATCAATACAGAGCTAGACACGTTTGTACCTAGCCATAATTATTACATTACTTATAATTACCTTTAAGATAGAAATGGTACTAGGCAAGCAGAGGCCTTACCACGAGCTCTTAACGCGATCCAGTTTAGGCTGTGGGAAAGAGTCAGAGCTATGCAAGTGGTCTAGCACTAACTTGTGCTACGATAAAAAAAGTTCGAATGTTTGCATGAGTCTAAATATTTTTAGACAGTCAAGTCACACTTCCTTCTGTTACACTCAGAAATACCAATAAACCTCAAAAAAACTATTCAAAAGTAATGCTCAAAATAATATTTTGTGATAATTATTCGGTGAATGCTCCAAAGAGAAAGGGCCTTTGTGCTTATCCCCCACACATATCTCTTTAAGTACCCAAAACCCTGCCCACCCCGTGAGGGCCTGAACTTAGTGATACACAAATTCTTACTTAAAAACGGTACCTCTGTACAAAGTTTAACTTTTTATTATCCTCAGTGGGACCCAAGTTTTAATATAGGAGAGAATTGAGTAAAGCGTTGGTCATATCGCGAGCCGAGATAGTTGTTTCGCTTCATCTTCTGTTACGGCCCGTCAGCGAAAGTGGCACTTTAAACAATGACTCGGAGCGGGTCAACAAGCAGTTAGATCAATTTTATTGAAATTTTTGAAACATGCCATGATGCGTGATTAAGAAAGTAACTCATGTTAGTAAATTTGCGAATGCTGCAATACAGACTACGTAGGTACTAACTTGCAACGCGTGGAAAGCGAGGCTTCAAATAGCGCTATATCATTCTGAGATATCGATACCATTCTATTAGCGGCGAGCTCGCTGAAATTGCCCTGTCTACTAATTTATGTCGCAAATGTTAAGTATATTTAAGGACGAATTATTAAAGCCCATAATTATTTGAATTATATGGTTTTTGCCGGGTGGGAACTTTTGTGAGATCTTTACTACCACTTCGTGCTATTCTTGAGCTGAATCCTAGTTCGTTCATTTGAGCCTATTCTGAGCTAAGCTAAGCTGAGCTAAGCCAGTTTATCTCGCGGTGTGACCTCCGCCTTAGGTATGTTGGCATGTTGTGGTTTTAATAAATGGAAGCCACGGCGTTTCTTATTTCAAGAATTATGTTGCTTGATAATTGATTGCACATTTATTGTTTTAAAGACTTTTTTTGGGTTTGTGTGATCGACTTAAGAAAACCTTTTATAACTCTATTATACGTATAACCATTTTCATTAACTTTATTAGGAATATGGTGACACAAAACACTAATACATAGAGAATTATATCATGGCATAAAGTTATCAAAATATTCCTCCGGCTATGAAATATTTAAAAAAAAACTGGTTATCATTTGAAAGTAAGCTCCTGGTAATAAAAATTATATTTCTACCTTGCCTTGTACCATTTCTACAAAATTACAATTAAAATTCTAAGTAGTAGAAAAGCTCGAAAGTTTTCACATTTATTTACATTTTTTATGCAACATTGATCTTTTGAAATCTTACACTTGGTGACACAATAATTAATCCACTCAAATAAAGGTAATTTCTACTGAAATTACTTTACTTAGAGACTCATGCGTCACCTTAATTCGTTCGTTCTTTACATCTAGATTTAATTGAATATTATATACTTTTACATCTAATGATCTCGTATAAAACATACATTTTTTATTTAAAACTAGACATAAAACACCTTTCATAATTTTCAGCAATCCATTAGTTAGAACCTTTTATGTTGAAGAATCACTCAGAATCAAATCGATAATTAAAATCGCAATCAATCTTTTACATAAATAATTACAAAAAAGTTTTTATTATCTTTTAAATGTAAACTTGTATTTCTAAAATAATATTTTTATATTGCTTTCAGTTTTTAGAAAATTAAAGAAAAAAATATAGTTACATCGCTGAGAAACTTCGACTCTAAATCATAAATATAATGTAGTGATGTAAAATATAGATTTAAATACTGTAAATAAAAATACTGTACAATGAATATTCAACCTTATTTTTGTGTAATAAAAAGTCTACTACGCATTCTGTTACCATCCAAAATTAAAAATACACCTTGTAAATTTTTAAGAAAAACGAATATATTTTATCGTGTAGACAAATACAAATTTCTTTAATTAATTTGATAACTTAAGTCGTTGAACTTAACTTTAGTAAGACAAAGTTCATTATTACAAGAAAAAAAAAATGTTAGATTCACCTTAATCGATGTTAATTAAATAATACTTATATGTTTTCTTTTTAAATCTAAAATACATTAAAGTGTTGTTTATAATAATTATTTACAATAGTACAGAAATGCAGTTTTTTTTTCTTAAATTAAATCTTAACCTAGCTTTGGTCACATTTATACACATATTTTTGGGTAACTAGCATAGAGGTATCAACTGATCAAACTGTACAAAATCTGTAAAATGGTGATTGATAAGCGTTAATATTGTAAATCAGAGGCCTTACCACGAGCTCTTAATGCGATCCAGTTTAGGATGTGGGAAAGAGATGGCGCTAGACGACTTGTATAGCTATGTCTCTTTCTCACAGCCTACATTGAATTGAAAATCTGGTGCCCTACACGTCTTAAAGCGTGAGTAGATCAGCTGTCGGAACGAGATAGCGCTATGTGACTTTCCCTCAGCGGAAATATCTCACGCTTTATTTTTATTTAAATTAGAATTAAAGAAATTTTTCCAACTTTTTACTTTATTGAAGTAATTTTAACGTTTATTTTTTTTATTTTACTAGGAGTTTTCTTGAAGACATTCTTTTGAATATGTTTGCTATTATATCAATGGTATATTAAAAGATAGATACAGACGATCAAACTAAGCAGCTTTTTGTAAAGGTGCTCCCATACAGCAGTTATATAACGTTAAGTATACAACATTGTGTAACACGATAACATTTATAATAGCGTGTAACAATACTCTACAACATGTTAAGAAATGTTACATGTTATAAACGCTCCCACATTGGTTGAACTCGTTGTATCACATCGTATAACATTATGTTTAATCAGTTTGAGTTTGTTTTTTCGCCCTTCCGCTAACGTCCAGCTGAGACTCTGATGATGTTAAACAACAAAAGTTATATTTTGTTATATCATAATACAATCAGTTGTAAAACATTTTGTTATATAACATCAATAACAATTCATTATAATTTGCAACAATTTATAACTTTTGTTATAATTTATTTAAAAAGTCAGTCTTTAACGTTATATAACTGCTGTGTGGGAGCACCTTAAGAGGACAAATATCGATATATCGCAAAAAAAAAACAGCATCACAAACAACAATGTCCAAATTATATGGCACAGTGGTTTACATGCTATATAAATAATAAATATTCACTGAATGATAAATAATTATCTGGGACAAATAAATATTCTTACATTATCTTTCATGATCTCAAATAAAAGAATCGGAACTCAGACTTACAAGAATAAGCTAAACATAAATCGTATACAGCAACATGTCCGGCAGTGTACGATCAGTTCTGTATAAACACGTCATTTCCTGCACCCAAGTGTACTGTTTACTAACAATAATAATTATAACATAAAATATCTTGTTACTCGTATTAGGATGTACAGTCACGAGCAGTAACATGTAAACACTTAACAAAATTCAAGCGCAAATTGCTCGTGAAATACTGATTTCCACTTTGAAATAAGACCTAGTTTGTAATAGTATGGCTTCCGAAATAGAAGTCTTATTAAAAGACAAACGTTTAATCAATATGGTAGCAGAACATCGCTTTTGAATACTGCTTAGTGTATTACTATTGCTCGTGACTGTAATAGAAATCCAATATGCGGATGTGCGAGTAAATACACAAGCAACAAAGCAAAATACTGTCAGGAAATCAAAGCTTATTGCTTTGATTTCCTGACAGTATTTTGCTTTGTTGCCATACTCAAAAACAAATTTTAAGACGGCAGTTAGAATTTTTGATTGCTACAGTATTGTAGTAGGTACCTAGTGTTATTACCAAATTATTGGTAAACAATGAAAAGCTATGTAGATGGAAATTAAACGCAATATGCGCGTAATATACTCCGCAATACATCGATGCCAAAAATATGTACCTAATTTGAAACTGTACGTGAACAATCCCTGCGTTCTAGTTTTTGTTCAATATACGCATCGCCGGTGCTTGTATATTAGATGTAGGTAGTAAAGTCACGAGCAATAGTATGTATACACTAAACAGTATTCAAAACCGATGTTCTGCTACCAAATTGATTAAACTTTTGCCTTTTCATTAGATTTCTACTTTGAAAGCCATACTATTACGAAATAGGTCTTATTGAAAAGTGAAAACCCTTTTTTGACGAATAAATTGCGTCTGAATTTTGTTAAGTGTTTACATGTTATTTCTCGTGACTGTACTTCTTATTTCAAAACGAGTCGTACTAATAATTTTAAAATAACAAAGAAAATTAAGGTACGTTCTCATTTCAAAATTAAACTCAGTAAAATAAATAAAAATTTGATTAAAAAATAACAGCCAACACCATTGACGGTTTTAACGGTTCTTCTGTCAACATTAATTTTTAATTTTAGTTGCAATAAAAACTTTTTACAAACGCTTTTTCAAGCGGTTAATTAATTAACTTTAACAACAACACTGCCTAAATGGAGGTTTAAACGTGGATTTTTATTTCGCAAGTTCTAAAAATTCGTTTCATTTAAAACATTAAAAAATTTACAACAGTTAAAATCCTTTGTTACCGAAATTATTATTCGTTGTTTTTGTAATTTCGCGTGGTATTAGTAAGTACAGCCAGGAGTATAAATATGTATTCACGTAGCAGCTTAAAAAGTATATTTCCTCCTAATGTTCCTTCAAAAAATTCTAGCACTAATGTATATTTTTTAAAGGAATAGTTCTAGAATGTTTTACAAAGAGCCATTGCTCAAACCACTAAAGTCATTTGTCAACTGTACTCAGTAGCTATAGATCAATGCCATAGAACAGTAAGAAACGACGAAACCCTTCTAATATATTTTTTCAAAGCGGCCTGTGAGAAAACGGCAATTTCAAAAGACGTTTCGGCCCAGATATTTGATATAATAAAATCGATTATTGAAAATTGATCAACGATATTGAATAAGTGACAACCCTAACTCTCTTCCACAGAACTCAATTTGTGCTTTTACGACGAAATATATTTACAAGAGCTCACATATTTCAAACTAAGATATAACTTTAAATTTCTGTTGCACCGAAACTTACGCCATTCTTATCAATGAAACTTTTAACTTGATTTGAGAACAGAACTTTTGTCTTCAATTTCCATCAAAAACATTTGTAAGTTTGTAGAAAAATAACGTTTTAACCCAAAAATATTAAAGTAATTTTTGTTCTTAATAAAAATAATGTTTACCTTTTACATCCTTGCAAAACTGAACATCATAAGATATTCTAGACAGTCCCAATTTCAGGATAAGTGGCACAAAGTCGCGCCACAAGGATACAAAAATGAGGTCACATACTTTCCGCTATTAAGGAAACCGAAAATGTGAGGGATCAGTAATGAGGTCATACCAATTGACAATACTGAACCAATCAATTAAGGTTTGGAAGTGGATATAACGTAGGTATATAGTATATAGGAATGTGTGTGTAGTTTCAGATGTAATCGTTTTGAACGACGTAATCTACAAAGTAAGAGATAGATATCCTTGGCAACTGTACAAGAAGTTATGAATGAGAAGAAACTTCAAGTTTGTCAGATGTAAATAAAATAATTTGTCCTCCTCGTATATCACTTGAACTATTCTCCACAGATTTTGCTGCGGATTTTTTTTATTTATTGCTCATAATTATTTGGACAAAATTTACGTGAAAGAAATATTTGCCTTCTTTCAAAATCTTTGCTTATTAACTTCATTAGAAAATTTCGTCCTCTTGAATCCGGTTGCAACTTGCTACTGTAGTTTAAAATAGTGAAACAGACATCCAAAAACAATTGACAGAATTTACACACACAACTCAATAAATATTAACCTTCCTCTTATTCTTAATCTGACAGCTATTCAAACTGCGATTGAATTTGAATTTGAAACCGTTTTTCAAATCTTCGTCATACGAATCTTTAGTTTCATCTACATGCCTATAGTCAGCATTATCACTGTGCCTCTCTTCAATCTTCCCATCTTTGAAGCAATCATAATACGGTTTGCAATCGATACTGTTGGTACTTCTTGCGATATAAGTTTCAATGCCATCTCTATTACGTATGTCAGAAAGAAGATCTTTGCCTAGTTGTCAATCTCTGCAAACGTCTGTTGCTAAAGTGAATCTCGTTGCTGACTCTGTGATGGAATCGTCTCTGATTTTAGGACGACGGTTTCCATTCATCTGTTCTATGAAAGAAGTGTTAGTATTTCTGATATAGTCTCTATGTATGTTGTGGTTTGAAGGGGATAAGTGCGTGAGGCGATAGCTAACGTAGGAATCGTTTCGACGAACCACGGTCCTTGTTGTGCCAGCTCTGGAGCTCCCTATTGGTGCGAACGAGGTTCCATTTTGATCTGGAGTAGCTGATGAATGGCAGCAGCAAAAACATTTGAAGTATGATCTGTGGAATTCTCGTCGGAATTTACCTGAAACAAGACAAAGTATGGAGTTTATTGACAATTTTTTGGTAGGGAGGTGCAGGGTGCAGGAATTTGTGATATTTGGTGTAGTATTTGGTGATGGACAAAATTATAAAGATTGTAAGAAAAAAACTCATTTATCAGTATAGCACCTTGGTCACGACTAGTAACAAATTTTTGCCAGTAAGTGTCAAAACTAAATATTGCCACAGCTTGAGACAAGCTGAGGCCAGGCTCGTCACAAACAGTGTCAAACTTGAGCTGGATTCGGCATGACTTGTGGCAAATTTTTGCCACATCATTCGCGACTAATGCTAGTGATCAATATGTTATCGATAGAAATAAATCCAGCGTTTTTGAACTTAAAGAAACTCCTTGCCTCGTTTCCTTGAAATCTCAATTCGGAGTTTATTATTATTGAAGGCTTTTAACGCAGCGGTGAAACATTATCATTAAGAAAAGCACTCAACACGCGTAGTAAGTACATAAGAAAATACTGTCTTAATGACGTAAAGTATTTTCAGGGAAAACCATGCAAGAGTTTTTTTTAATTACTTTTAAAATGTTGGGGTGGTGGGAAATAAAAATGAAAAGCGGTGTGGTAGTGTGAGGCTTTTACGAAATAAAATGTTTGAAAAATAAGCTTGTGAAAATCTGGGTTTGTTTTTATCTACTTTTTGCAATATAAACATAAAAAACTGACTGTGTCAGTTAAATGTTAACCTACTCTTAAATGAATTTGGTGTATAAAAAATTGTGAATTCTGTATTATATGGCTTTAGCATAATTTTTTGAACAGATTGTCTGGCTTAGGTGAGTAATTGTGAACATTTATGACTATTATAACGCTGTTTATAAACATAAACTGAAGCTCAACAAAATATACATCACAAAAAAATAGCTGTTATATTTGCACGGAATTGTACGGATTTTATCATAATCCTGTTTAGCCTGTCAGGCCAGTATACATTTTATTATAATTATGCGACTTTACAAGGAGCGACTGTTTATCTGGCTGCCACAGCACAGTAATTAACGATAGCGACTAATTTGGTCATCATTATTTTACTAGCGACCCACAAGGATTTCACGCGAATAAAAGAGTATAAGTACGCCACAAAAATTATTCCCTTCGAAAATAAGTTTTAATCCTGTTCTCCTAGTACTTTCTGTTCAGGCCCTATAGACAAACAGACGACGACAGCAGACGACAATCGTTATCGCTCAGCAGTCACTAATACATTTTCAACTTTAAACCCCAGCGCGTAAAGTTGACAATCTATTGAAGTTCACAGGTCATTTTCGTTTATTTCGTTCGTTATCACGCAGCAGTCTTTTAAGGGGCTTCACACACGGCAGCTATAATGTAAAAATGTACATTATAGCACGATACACCTCATTACATCTTTCCATAGAAATTCGAAGATGATGTAAAAATATACATTATAGCTGCAGTGTGTGGTCTCCTGACGATTTTTATGGAAAGATGTAATGAGATGTATCGTGCTACAATGTACATCTTTACATTATAGCGATATATCGATTTTTAACTTTATGCTCTATCTGAAAATGTATTAGTGACTGCTGAGCGATAACGATTGTCGTCTGCTATCGTCGTGTTTAGTCTCAGTACCCTGATTCGACATTGTGTCCTAATTTTCGGTAGTTTTCTGCTGGATATTGAAAAAAAAGGGTCAAATCAGGACCCTTTGCCTAATTTTCACATACTTTTTTCGTGGGGTATTACTTTTGTGGCGAACTTACAACAACCATAATTTACGCCTATTTATGTTCTGATGTATCTCAAATGTCAGTGTTTTCAATTAATGCTCCCGCTATTGATAAAGTAGGTAAGAAAAAAAATTGCTTATTAAGCTCAATCTTCAATGGAATTGTTAAATATTGAGCTTAATTGACCGACTTCAAAAAAAGGAGGAAGTTATCAACACGTCTGTTTTTTTTTAATTTTATCCATTTCCATACAGTTTATTTTGGTTTTTCTGAACTAAAAAGTTTGTAGAACATATTCATAAAAGTTTCGGACCTTACCTTGACACCGGCACCGTTCAAAGAAAACGATGAATATTTGAAAGCATAGCGGTGTGACATGACTTTGTTCCCGAGTTTGTACAAAGCTGTAAATTATATTCTATTCTACTTAGAATACAGACGATTTTTGTGTAAGAAATTTAAAATAAAATAATGTTTCAACCATGTTTGTTATTGTTATTACTGGAAAAAAACTATTGGTATTGTTTTTTTTTGGTGACTACTATCTTAAATGAATTCCAAGCCAAAAATGAAAGCACGAGATTGTGTCTCCATAGCTTTTTTTAATAACGTGGTAACTTCTTCAATGAGTCTTCCAACCCAGGGCTAAAAGCGCGCCGTGTCGACGCGCGTTTTAAAAACACTTGACGACGGCGACGGCGCGTTTTAAAAACGTGGTGTTCTTAGGCCCCAAAGTACAAAATGAAACAAAAATCACTACGATTAATCGTTCTTAAATAAAAATTTTATGACCCTATAATAAATTTGACATCGGTATATTTTGTTTGAATTTTTAATATTTTACTACAATAAAAAAATCTATTTTTTTTATATAAAATTAGAACTCGAGAATCAAATAATGTCACATCACTAGTACCACGGTAATGATCTGTGCTAGTGCTGTTCCAGAAAAATAAATCAGGGGCAAAGGGTTGTCCGTGTACTGACCTGAAAAGCCTGGGAAGCCTGAAAGAAAAATGTTAGGTGACGTATTTTTCAGGAATAAAGCCGAAATTTCCAAGAAAAATGATTTTTGTTATGATACTAGACATGATGGATATGAATTAAAATGGATGTGATATAAGGCGAGCCTCGGTTTGGTCAAGACCCAAGAATTCCTTCAAATTTTTCCGTACATTGTAATATTGTTATTTATTCTGAAAATTTATGTCTTATTTGCTCTCTTATCGGTGAAAGAAACCATTGTGAAGTAACCAGCATGTTTTTGATCATTTTTTATATTATGTTTTTTTCTTTATTTAGTCCAATATTTAACCCAAATTCACGACGAATAAGTAGTAGTAAATCGTTCATCGTTCTAGTAAACAAAGCGAAAATTGCTCATGAAATGAAAACACTACTAAACCAAATTATTTTTATGACACCAAATTGAAAGTATACGAGTAAGTACTTAGTACTAATACAAGTGTTATAGGCGATTTATGGTACAAAACATTTCAGTCCTTAAAAATAACATTAACATTCCAACTGAAAATCTAAATGAATTAAGATCCAATTTTCACCGCTAGGTTTACCAAAAATTTCAAAGATGAAAATTTGATTGAAAACGTCAATTTCAGTTGTTAGAAACCGTTTAAATTTTTTATGAACCATAAAAAAAAAACTCTAAATAGATATTTAAGGACAGATTCATTCAGCTTTTTTCTTTTTGTTTTACAAATCTAAAATATGGTCGCGTGTTGAATTATTACTCAGTCCCAGCTCAAACAAAAGAGGCCTGTATCTACAAAAGATGAAACAAAAAAAAAAGAATAACTTCTAACTTATTTTTTAAAACTTTATTTACTCAGATCTTTTATAACTGTTAAAAGATTTGACATAATATTTTTCGAGGCCCAGCTTTCAATTGTTTTAAGAAATTAGCCTACCTATAACGTTTACACGAGGGACTTTGAGTTTGAATACGAGAGAGATAATAGATTTTTCGTACCACTTGCTCAAAAAAGTGACATTCTATGCCACAAAAAGCGTACATAACAATAGTCATTATTAATCTGTTATAAACAGCTTTCCCTAGGGAAAGAAAGTTGTACTGAATTTCATTCATCCTCTAGGGAGAGAATGTGATTTGAATTTCGAATACTTACCCATAGTGAACTACATCAGCCTGTCTTTACACCATTGAGTTTGTATGTAAAGCATTATACAACGTTTTGAAAAAGGAATACGCATTTATTATGCAGTTATGATTTAATAACATTACGAAAACCGAAGAGGCCGTATGATCTTGATGCCTTTGCTTTTCCGAGAATACAATATAATCTAGGAATTTGCCGCGTTTTGTTTTCTTCAAATACATAAACGTTGAGTTAATTTTAATTTATTTTTTTAAATAAGTTATTGTTAAATTTAAATGTTTAATTAATGCTTATCTCATACATATTATTATAACGTTAATTTTTTCGCAAGTGGTACGAAAAGTAGAGTATTTTCCTCGGTGATAAAGCTGTCTTAGTCTTGGGTGAACTTAAATCCCTCGCTACACTCAGGACTCGTCTTAAATCCCTCGCTTCGCTCGTGATTTAAGTTTCTAACACCCTCGCTACGCTCGGGAGTAAGCCTCGAGTCCTTCGTGATGCTCGCGATTTAAATCGTCACCCGCGACAGAAGACACTGCTTTATCCCCTTGGTTAATAATCTACTATTTTTAATTATATGCTAGATAATTTACACTAAAATTTTTCACTGTTATAAAAATAATAGTAACACCAGATATATTTCTATTCTACCAAGAATAGACAAAGTTATTATTTCATTGTTATTTCTACACAATTTGACTATATTTCTATATGAGTATGGTACGAATCGTAAACTATTGAAAAATAAAAAAATACGTGTGGCACTCGGGGACTGCCGAGGTAAAGCTATTGTATAGCATTTTTATCAACTTAGGCGTTTTTTTTAAGGCTATGGTCGGCCACGTCTATCAAGTGAAATGTCAAGAAAAACAAACACTTTCCCGAAGTCTGCCAAACTGAAACGATGTTAGACGATGCGGGGTGTTAGGTTTATTTTAGTAACGGTAACTTCGTATATATGTGTAATTTCTCTTGAGACAACCCTGAATAGAACCAACCCTACGACGTATTAATAAATCTCTTTGTCATAAATGAGTTCCGTTTTCATTATTTGCTCCAGTAAATTTTCCAGATGTTGCCAGTACTACAAATGGAAAAGTTTTTATTCTGGTTGTATCTGGATTTATGATTGAAAACCGACCTAATGCGAGTTTCATTTGTGCACGAATGGTCCCATACAATTCTATTGAAAAACTTCAAAATTTTCAGGTTTTTCGTATGTGAGCCCCCTCATTTTTTGTTATATGGAGGATGCTGTTTTTTTTTAATTTTTTTTTTTCAAGTGTCCAACAATAGCGGTTCATGAGATACAGCTTGGATCGACCTACAGACAGACGGATGGATGGATGGCAGAGTGTTAGCAATAGGGATTAAATCTTTGGTACAGTCAATTTATGAGAAAACTCACCCCTTTAGTGATGTCACTAACAAAAGGGTTAGCATACTTTGAGGAGTGGCTGGATAGGTGTCATGGCGACCTGACCTACCGCATGACGCAGGACACGGAAGCAGGACACGGAAGTTTCGGGAGGTATCTGTGTGGGATAAATGGAGGGAAGAAACGCCTGGGTCACAACTGCGAGGATCGTCCGGAGGACACGGTGGAGCATACGATGTAGGACAGCCCCGCTTGGGCAGAGCACCGCCGTTAGTCAGTACGAGTCTGACAGTGGGATGACTTATTTGATGATTTTACCACGATAAAATAAAGCTAACCATACATAATCCTACAAATAACAAAATAATGTACTTTCTTCAAATACCACTAAAGGACTTTATCCAATTTTAGTTCTGAAATAACCGTATTTGAAAACAAAATATATCAGTAGTTGAACAAAGAGGTTGAATTTAAACGTTGAAAGTTTAAATCGAAATTGGTTGCCGGTGGCTGCTGCGGTTGTATTTACTTTGATAACTTCGTGATTGCTATGCAGTTCATCGATTTTAGTCATTAATGTTCGTATTTAAGTTCTTTTAGTAGTTAGTAATAATCGCAAGGAAAATCGCAAGGAAATTTTTCTTTTTTATCTTGGTACAATCATTAAATGAGTCCCAGGGCGGTACGGGGGGGGCAAGTCAAACTTATTCTGATTAAATCCACAAAATCATTCTGTCAGTCTTCTTCTTAGCGTGTCGATTTTGAATTTAGTGTTTGTGTCATTATGTCATAATTTTATATTGACCCAAAATTCAGCCATACGTCTAGTGTACCTGTACAGGTTACAGGTGGATGGATCATTATCTGCAGAGTCACACCACATAAACACTTCAGATCCGAATCGTCCGTGAATCCCCATCTGTGGAGATTATCCTCGCTACGACCGACTTGGGTTTGCAGTCAATTAACATTATACACGTAGAGATGTAAATCTCTTTATCTTAAGGGGCAGGTCTTGTAAAATTCACGCGCGCCGAATTATTTGCGTATCTTTGTTTGTGATTTTTGAACAAAATAGTGCAATAGCTTGAAATATTATTATTGCACATAAATAACCATGATATAAGTAACAGCTAGTTATTTTTTTAAAGTTGATTTAAGTAGATTATATTAGGTAAATCAAGCGTTCAAAACAGCTCTTTCCTGCCCAACGTCATTTCGAGTTACGTTGGTGCACTCAATCTGAGACAATGAAGAATTCATTTAAAAATCTGATCAGCGCATAATGACCGCAATATCCTCGTCTTCAAACTGCGCTGATTAGTTTTTTATGTTTATCTTCCATTTTCTTAATTAAGATGGCAGAATATCATCAAAATTCTCGGATTTCATCTCTTAATAAATGGTTTTTTTTCATAGGAACTATGCATCGTAGGTATGTAATATTACATTATCTTGATGTCAACAGATCAATAAAGCAAATTAAAAAAAAAATTGTACCTAAAGTGCTTTTTTTTAACAATAAAAAATATCTCAAATAACCTCTCAAAAAGTGTTTATAAACGAGAATTGCAAGAGAAATTCCTTAGTGGCCGGTGGACGGCCGGAGCGATTGGACGTGAGGTCCACGACGAATTTTTGTTGGTCCCTCTCGCTCGCACCTTCTCTCGCTCTAACGGTGATGACGCGCAGTTACGCATCTCAGGTTGCTCTACTTTATTATGTTAAAATATATTTTTTAACCGACGGAAAAAAAGGAGGAGGTTCTCAATTCGACATGTATATATTTTTTTATTTATGACCATTCTTTACTTTCTCTAAGGTGGTCCAATATCAAAAAATCTTTTTTTTGTCGGACAGAGTTTATCAGAAAGTTGGTCCCATTTAAATATCAAAATTAAACTCGGCCTATAGGGGTAGAAAAAGAGGAATTAATTGTCAAATTTCCTACAGAATTTTCAGTTGTGAACCGATTATTGTTAAAAGATATGGAGAAGTAACTAAACAAGTTGGAGCGAATTCCGACCTTATTGACATTTAAAATTTAGTTTGTTTTTTCTCACTTTCACGATCGCTAACATTGCTCCTTCATTAAAATCCGGTGTTTGCATAAATGTCAGTAAGGTCGAAAATAGTTTGAACATGTTTTTTAAATTGCTTAACGATAGCAAGTTAAAAAACAGCTTCAAGCGATTTTCGCCCTTATTGACATTTAAAATTTAGTTTGTTTTTTCTCACTTTCACGTTCGCTAACATTGCTCCTTCATTAAAATCCGGTTTTTGCATAAATGTCAATAAGGTCGAAAATCGCTTGAAGCTGTTTTTTTAACTTGCTATCGTTAAGCAATTTAAAAAACATGTTCAAACTATATTCGACCTTATTGACATTTAAAATTTAGTTTGTTTTTTCTCACTTTCACGTTCGCTAACATTGCTCCTTCATTAAAATCCGGTTTTTGCATAAATGTCAATAAGGTCGAAAGTCGCTTGAAGCTGTTTTTTTAACTTGCTATCGTTAAGCAATTTAAAAAACATGTTCAAACTATTTTCGACCTTATTGACATTTAAAATTTAGTTTGTTTTTTCTCACTTTCACGTTCGCTAACATTGCTCCTTCATTAAAATCCAGCAAGTAACAAAACCGTTGGTTTCTCTGTCTCCCGGTGGTAATGGACTGTGCCTATGACAAGGAGTGCAGTCCTTGGATGGGACTCTCAGATTTGTACTGACTAAAATCCACGGTGTCCTTCAAATAGCCCTTAATGTTCCGGGGTCACGGTAATGAGTACCGCGACGACAGCAGGCTTTAGCCCTCTAGAGGGGGACCCCGTCATCATGCTGACGCTATTTGAGGCGCTCGTAGGACACAACGCGCTGTCGACCCGGGCATGGCCCATGACTTTTTTTCATGATAAAATCATCAAATGATTCCTCCCCAGGCCAAGCGGGAGATACTGTCAGACTTGTACTGACTGAATTTCACGGCGTTCTTTAATAGCCTTTTATGTTCTGGGTTTACCACTGCGGGGTACTATGGGATGTAAGGTTTACGCTGTCCTCTCTCTCACGCGTCCCGCCTCTTCCTTTGCCAACATGACTGCTGCACTGACCTTTTTTTACGTTTAATTAGTTAAACACGATTGTGTTTAACAAATTAAACCTAACAGAATTTAACCTATGAGAATATTTAAATAGTATTAAAACACTTGTGTGATACTCGTATTATTACAAACCAAACAGGGTTGGCATGATGAAAACAAGTTGTTTTAAAACACCTGTTCAAAACAGTTTGAAATTAAACAGTGTTTTTATTACCCGTTTCAACTACTTTTTAAGGCAGATGAATGCATATAAAATGAAAACAAATTAATATTCAGGAGTCTAAATAGTTTGACATAAAACCTTTTGAGTTTAATGCCATTGTTATGTCATATTTCTAACTTTTATTGACACTGTAATGAAATAATGCTTAAAATTTTTAGAAAAAAAACATCACATGTTTTTATTCCTGTGATCATTTTTCGTAAAAAATTCATTACAAAGGGTGAATTTGAAAAGATGTAGTCTAGAAATGAAACATAATTTATATATATACGTTTAGACATCAACAAACAAGGTGGAATTAATTTTTAAAAAGAACCAGAAACTAAAAATCACTTTTTTAAAACATTTTGAATTGTTACAGTTTGTTTTATAAATTAAAAAAAAAAACTGTTTTTTTTTCCAACCCTGAAACCAAGTCATTTTAAAACTCCTTATTAAGCAAAAATTCTATAACTCCTTTTAAATAATCCTTAGTAGACCAATGTTCATACCGCATCAAAATTGTTTTATAATAATTCAGTGGGCAGGATGTACGCGGGGGATTGCGGGAAGGGAGCCCGAAATTTGACGTACGATCGACTGGCCGAACGCGATTCAATTTTGTGCAAAAGAAGACGGAAGCCTTAACACAGTTTCCTTCCATTCCAATTTGCCACCAATTACTTGCAACAGTAAATCCTGTTCATCCCAAGATATTGGCTCATGCTCAGTAAATCTGAATAGTATCGAGACGGACTAAACTTGTGGGACAAGCTCCAATGAATCATCTGTCTATATTTCCTTCCGATGCAACTAGTCAATCGACTGAGTTATGGCACGGTTACGTCTTGCATAAGATATTACGAAGACGAAGGGTGAGGCCCTATAAGGACGAATGGACGTATCAAGATACAATATGGGATCGTATCCAACGTGTAACGTTAATAGCGCAAAACCTCTCGTGGGGTAACTCAGCCCATGTTACTGAACAATGTTTGTTCTAAAACTTTTGGAAAAGAAAAATGATTTTTCATACTGATGGGCTCGATCAATTTCTTATTTTTTTTTTTTTTTTTTTTTTAGCGTGGTAAAATCATCAAATGAGTCCTCCAACCCCGGGCAGGGCGGGAGGGACTGTCAGACTTCTACTGACTAAAATCCACGGTGTCCTTCATAGCCTGTTAAGTTCCGGGGTTGCGGTAAGGGAATAATCCCGCGACCCCGGCAGGCTTTGGCCCTCTGAGAGGGGGGCCCCGTCATTATGCTGACGCTCTTTGAGGCGCGCGTGGGACACAACGCGCCGTCGACCCGGGCATGGTCCTTGGTCGGGCAGCGAGTTGCCCTTTACTCGCTGCCCGCATGCCCGCGCCTACAGTGGCCGGAGATCATCAAGCGACGTCCGTCGCCGTGGGCGCCTACCACTGCGGCTGGGGCGGAGGGAGGACGCTGTCCTCTCTCGCTCGCGGCCTGCCTCCTCCTTTACGAGCATTACTGCCTCGCAGAAGGAGCTGACCGCTTCCCACTCCGTCTCGCCCCGCAGCATTGCCGCAACCAATGCCGGGCGCGAGAGGTCTCCGCCTATCGCAGCCGTGAGGACACGTCGGTGCTCCGCCCAAGCCGGGCAGTCTTGCACCGTATGCTCCACCGTGTCTTCCGGGCGATCTTCGCAGTGGTGACACCCAGGCGTCTCCTCCTTTCGCATCAGACACATCAGTAACATGGACTGAGTTACTCTACGACAGGTTTTGCGCTATTTACGGTACACGTTGTATAGAGATAAGCTAGTAATAGTCTCGCAGTTTTAGGGGAAGAGAGTGGAAACTTCCTTGATACTTGAAAAGGAAGGTGCCTTATAGACGGGTGCTATGTCTGCTGGGCTTTCTGTCCGACATTCGTTGTCGGAATATTCTAAGTATTTAAAAAGTATCCCATTAAAGAAAAATACGTGTGGCACTCGGAGACGGGGTAAAGCTATTGCATAGCATTGTTTAACAACTTATGCGTTTTTTTTTAAGGCTATGGTCAGCCACGTCAATCAAGTGACACAACAAGAAAAACAAACACCGTGCCAAAGCCTGCCGAACTGAAACGACGTTAGACAATGCCAAACCTGTTAGGTTTATTTTCGTTACGGAATTTCTTGATTCGTTCACCACGCTTAGAGCCAGCGGTAAAAGCTATGCAATAGCTTAAAACTTAATACAATTCTGTGCTAAACCACAAACACAATGTTCGCTCGTAAAAACTAGTGATCCGAACACTTTCTTATCGGCGATATAAAAACAAACGGCATTATAAATATCATGTAATAGGTTACAAATAAATACGATAAAAGGCGGTCGCCAATTTATTTGAAACAATTGTAAATACACTCGAGTTTTAAGCTATTGTCAAACAGAAATTTACAATTATATACATTACAAACAAAAACGCTTCGCTTCGCGTTCGCCACGCCTCGCCTGTCTGTTTGTTTGACAATAGCTTTAGACCGTGGAAAATGTAAAGTGTACTGTGTAATACACAGTGTCTAGCCCAAGGAAATAATGTCTCATAAATTGTGGAAAAAAACTGCCTCTGCCCCTGCAAGCGTTAAACATTAACCATCGTGCAGCAAAAACTTTTAAAAGTCTGTTAAACACTTGTCTAAAAAAATATCAGACAGACGTTGAAATAAGGTCCATTTTTCAGTCACACTTTTTTTAGACAAGTGTTCAACAGATGTTTCAAGTTTTTGTAGTAAGGCTGTTACCGTTTTACTACGAGAAAGATAAACATCTATTGAAAACTTGTCAAAAAAAGTGTCAACATCAAAACGACATTTCACGTTGATATAATAAAACATTGGATTAACAAAAGAAAAATACGTATATTTTTAAAACCTACTGATGGAGTAATAAAATTTCCAATAAAATGATTGTGTCAATTGTCAACCATCATCATCATCATCAGCCGGAAGACGTCCACTGCTGAATATAGGCCTCCCCCTTAGACCGCCACGCCAAAGTGTGTCAACCAACGTGCCTATTATTCCTAAACCAGCGTATCCCGCGACTTTGTTCGTTAGAAGTTCTGGCCACGGACTTATCGCGTCACAATATCCCATTCAAGTCCTTGTTATTCACTTTTTCCTACTTACTCGACAAAATTTGTGCTAACTCAGCTAACATGTATGGTAAAATTCTAATATATAGCCAGAATAATATATTATAAATCATCTTCCGAGAATAAAAGAATTGGATCATTAGTTCCGGTATTACCTACAGACAAACAAACAAATAAATTAATTTCATCTCATTATAATATTAGTTTATATGATTTCCAACTCACAGAGGAAACTCGACATGTAATGAATGTATTTCCTCAATAAATAATGGCCATAATTCAATAACAAGCTCTATATGATTCACATCACGTAATAGCAGTTACGAAAATGTGTCTCAGAAACTTCGTTCTATTAATTATTTGTTCAGAAGTAATGCTAGTTCCTTTGTAATTAGTGGAGCTTTACAAATTAGTCTGTTATATTTGTGGGCCCAATTATGGACAAAAATGGTGTGGTTCAACTTCTTTTTTATTTAGTTCGTCTTTTTTTTTGGTCAATTCATCTAATTAGTTCTTCCGCGAAGGGCGAGACGGGAGGAACTGTCAGAATTGTACTGAATAAAATGTACAGTGATCCTTCTATAGCCTTTTACGTTCCAGGGTTACGGTAACCGTTTGGGGGGAAGGACTCTCTACTATTTTTGAAATCCGCAGTTCTACGATAAAATTACTGGGTGTTTCTCATAAGTACCCTTAGCACGAATTTTCAGTATTTGAGACGTAAAGTAAACTGGAACTTTGACAATTTCAAATTGTCAATTTTTAAGGAAAAAATTTGTTCTTGCTTCGCACACCAGAGGCGCTGTTCCAGTTTTTCATACAAAAACGCTGTAAATACTGGAAAGACGCTGTAAAGTAAATTAGTGAAAAATCGTGCTAAGGTTACAGGTTTAATTTCAAATTCTGTAAAGTCGCCATATAAACGAGCGAGGTTATAATGAAATAACTTGACGTCCCGGTTGGCGCATTGGCTGAGCGATCGACTACTATTATAGGTGTTCCGGATCTGGGTGTCTGTGTATGTGAGTTTATATGTTTGTAAACCCACCCACGATCCACGAGAAAGTCCTAGTGTGAGGCAATTTTTGAAGTGAAAACTTCTTTAGCGGCGTTGTACACTTTTTCTGTAATGGGTAAAAAATTTAAAACTCGCGTCAGGGTCACGTGACCAAAACTCGCGTCAGGGTCACGTGACCCTGATCGAAAATGAGTAAGACGTCATTCAAATTAAAAATAAAACATAGTAACAAAAAAGTTTTCACTTCTACCGGCACTCCTGGAGTGCAACCTTTTTTTTATAAAAAAAGGAACTACCTACCGATTTGATTTTATCCGTAGCATTGATAAATTCAAAGTTGAAATCAAGTGTCCAGGCTATCTATGTTATAAATCGATTTTTATTTCTATTTTGTTGTTCAATTTTGTTTTATGTTAGCAAACAATATTATATTACCCAAGAGATACTACTACTTTGTCTACAAATTTAATCAGGGATTTTAATGGGTTTCAAAAATATAAAGCCAATATATTTCAGGGACACGATGTTAATGAAAAGCAATAACTTTCTGTCTTCACTTTGAAATAAAAATGAATAGCCGAGAAACAATTTTACAACGTGAATTTATTTGTCAATGATAATATTCGTTCTAAAAAAAAACATTAAGGGTCTATAGTACCTCAGCATAATCTTACTCGCTCGCACTTGCACGTACCACGCACTATTGCTTGCTCTTTCTTTTAGCTGTCTACACGCAAATCTATTTATTTTACGGCGAAAAAAAAGGAAATTCAAAAAAGTAAATAACATAAGACCTGCTTTATAGTTAGTTCAGTTAGTATAAAAAGTTTCATGATCAAATTTTAAGTATTATCTGATTGCCAGCGTTTTATTGTTCAATTTAGAGGTAACTTTGGGTTTTTTTTCTATCGAGAATATTTTATGGAATCATGTTTTCGCCAAACATAAGACCTAACATTAATCCTCAACTTTACCATATATTTATTTCAAAATTAATGCTGTAGTATTTTCGACGTATCACAGGTTTCTGCTAAGCCATTTGAGGTAGTATAGGCTCTTAACAACAGTTAGGATTATAATAATTTTGGGCTTTATTAAGAGTGCATATTCTAAAAGTTGCCAACGTCGCAAATAGCTCGATATAATAAAAAAAATTGATAAATTTACTGTATGAGAATAAAAAATATGGCTTTGTAGTACAATAAAAACCGGCCAAGTGCGTGCCGGGCCACGCACAGTGTAGGGTTCCGTAGTTGCCCATCAAAATACTTATGCGAACTAACTAAACTGATTCGCTGAATTTAATTTTAAAAAGAAGAATTTTCAAAATTGGTCCAAAGTCTTTGAGAAATCGGGGAAAATACATAAGAAAAAAGATTACAACGAATTTAGAACCTTCTCCTTTTTTTGAATTTAGTAAAAATAATAATTGACGATAAAAACCTACCTATCCCCAAAAAACATACCTATAAAAGCTGTAAAAATAAAGTTGACAAAGTTACATTTGCAGTTGTCTCGGATACATTTTGTTTAAGACAATATGATATCAAGTACATTTTATAAGTTGGTCGACTATTACTCGTAAAGTTGTAAAGCCTACTTAGTCGTGATAATTTTCTTTTAAACTTCGTTATATATACTACTATTGTGAATTTTTTCAAACCCCCAAACATAACCGTTTAGCTGGTAGAGGGGGAAGACACTCGAATCGAGCAAAATTTAGCACTTTCAAGCTTAATAGTTCACAAACGAATTTTTTTATCAAAAATTTGTTAATGGAAACACATTATTTTTTAAAGGCCTATTTAATGATACCCCACACTAAGGGGTACGCGAGAAAAAAAAATCCTCACTTTACGTGTAAGTACTGGAGGTACCCTAAAAAAATATATTTTACGAGATTTTATTTTACCACTTTTTCGGCACAACACATCCGTATATTTACACCAAATTACAGCTCTCTAGTACTGTGCGTCTCTGAGCTAAACTGCGGACAGACGGACGGACGGACATGGCGAAACTATAAGGGTTCCTTGTTGACTACGGAACCCTAAAAATTGAATACAGGAATGCAATTAAAACACTGAATTTGATGTTGTAACCGTTTTAGGTGTAAAAAAGGCATTTCGCAAGTTTCCAAATACTTTTTTTAGACCTAAAACTACATAATTATTCAGTGTTACGATATGAAAATAATTGCATTACTTTACCAATTTTTACTGCAATAAAGAGCCATAATTCTTATTTCCATACAGTCATCATCATCATCATCATCGTAAGCCTATAATGTTCCCACTACTGGGACATAGGACTCCTCTCTGTGAGATTCATTTTTTTTGTGTCTTCGGTAATTCCACGATAAGGTAAAGAATTACCGTGGATTTTAGTCAGTACAAGTCTGACAGTCACTCCTGCCTTGTCTTGAGCAGGAGAACTCAATTTAGATGATTTTACTAATAAAAATGTAACAGAGAGTAATTCGTAATGGATAAACTAAATAACACTGCCCGACTCGGTAGTCGAACCCTGGGACCTTGTGTTCAGTAGTCGTGCTTGCAACCACTAGACCATACTAATATTGATGAGAGTAACGAGGCAATATAATATTAATATTGGATAATATAATTATTAATATAACGACACACCATAAAAGGCTATTTAGACTCATGGTCATAAACGCGGCAGGCGTTCGCTTTATCCATATCTGCGATAGGGAAGGTTTACACTTACCACAAAAAGTAGTGAACGGTTTTTTTTTTGGTTTTTGACTTTTCCGTGGTTTCGAAATACACAAAATATGGGAAAAATCTGCCTAGCCTATTCCCAACTTTATTGGAGTCGGCTTCCAATCGAACCAGATGCAGCTGGATATCAGTATTTTACATGGAGCGACTGCTTGTCGGACTTCCACAACCTAGTAACTGGGCAATGCGATACCCTATGGCATATGTTTGTCAGACTTTAGAGCTTCTGACTAATAGTAACGACTGTCAAAGATCTACAAATGACAGCCGTGCGTGCTTTCCGAGGCACGAAAGATGTTTGACTATACTATGTACCTATAAAATAAAGTGAACTCTAGATCGATTAATGCTTGAATGTCATCGTGTTGAAAAGGCAACAAGTTGTTTTGCCCAAAACAAACACTTTCTTATTTACATTTTTGAAAATCAAGACTAAAACGTAGCGTAGACACGGTGATATTTTTCAAAGAAAACTTCTAACGGAAAGTTTTGCAGGACTACGATAAGAGTTAAGCAGAAAGTTCCAAGTTGTAACGATCTAATATATTTTGGTGAAATTGGTTTGAGAATGGGTTACTAGTTACCAAGGTTTCATTTGTCCACCCTTATTTTCACAGACTTCAAGTTTAAGTCATAACACAGATCTATTACATTTCACTCGGATATCTTCTAGGTATAATTATAAAATCAATATTTTATGTACCTAGGTACAGTCGACAAAGAGGAATCATGACCTATTTTGACAACAAATCGTTTGAATCCGTCAAATTGACAAAGATCAAAGTCGTCACCATGGATTATGTATGTTTACGCGAATGTGGACCTAATTGTATTTGAATGTCTGTAGGAAAATAAGCTTATGGTGGGTCATAATCACACTTTGTCGATTGTACATTCAGATATATCAGAGTTCGCTTCACAATAAAAATCAAAGCATTTATTCATTTTACTTTTAAGACATAAGAACAAAATAAAATAATGGAGCTATAGTTCCAGTCACAATAACTTCGATTTAACTCTGAAAGTACTGTAGTTGTCCTTTTTTATGGAGAAGAACGGACAGAAATCTCTATGGATACTCTTTGTCAGAAAATGATTTACAAATACTTTGTAAACGATACAGCAATTTTATAGAGCCTCTAGGAAGACAATTAAAAATTAAGACAATTTGTTAATTTATCAAAATAAACCATGGCAGCTAAGAGATGGCCAGTCTCAACTAACAGTGGCGTACACGAACATGACGCATGGTTAGCACCATTTAACTGAACGTTTGTGAACTGAACTAAATGATCCGACCTATGCGCCACCATCAGTGACACATTTGGGTGAGTATGACTTACTCTCAATCGCACGCGGCCATTTGTAATTTTATATAGTAGACGACAAGACTAATCGATCATTTATTATATAATTGAAATCTGTTTTTTTTTGTTTACCAATGTTTTATAAATAAATTAATTGAATTTGTATCCTATTCAATTAAAGACGTAAATAATTATGTATTGAAATATTGTAATAATTCACAATAACTAATATCACCAAGAGCAATCGTTTCTAATATACCAAATTCTAGGGAAGAGAAGTCAGAATTTCTCTGTAAACTAATAATTTTGAAGCAAATTAATGCAGCTATCTGACAAACAAAGCTATTTTCGTGGTATAGTAACAACGAGATTTAGCTACTACTAATCTTCTGCGAACCACGTGGGGTTTAATAGACCCCAGTCATGGGTGAATCCTGAGATTCGGAATATTTAGGTGATTCCCTTGGCGAAATTTATTTAAACAGATTTTTTATAAGTAATAATTTAATATGAAATTTAACTTCATTATAAACACATTTAACGAATTGGCATCACTTTTGGCCGGATGGTTCCCAATATATTGCGTTTTAATTTTTTTTGACCAGGGGAATCAAAAAAAGGTAGAAGAAAATCAAGTTTTATTACTATTTTAAAGTAGCCTCTATGAAATACTTATCAGTCTCGTTAACAATTTATCACTTTCAATACCCGACCACAAATCGTTAAATCACAAATTGCATTTGAAAACGTGGTCAGGGTAATCAACGAGCTAGCGAAACCAAAACCAGGGGAATCAAATACTTTTGTTCATAATTTCGTCCTGGACCAACGAGCGGCGTAATCTTTCACAAAGACGTACGAAGCTCCACCCGCAGCGCACATGCGACGGCATGGAGACAATCTTCTATAAGATTCTACTAAGATAAACGAAGATTTCTGACGCGCCAGGGGAATCACTGTTTAGTCCCGGACAAACTTTATATTGTAATTTAAAAAAAAACTAACATAAATATACATGATGTATCTTTTTTAAATATATCTACAACAATCTTGGTAGCGATTAGATCGCACTGTTTATTTTGTTTACGTTCGTAAGTATGAGTTTTTTTGGTTTTTTGTTTGCAAAATGTGCTGCGGACGCGCCAGGGTTATCAATTTTTAGGCCTTTTGGATTTTTTTTCGACAATTTAGATCCAAATTAGACACAAAAACTATCGTGCAACAGTAAGATCAGACAATATAGTGGCATACAAAAAATATTTTGGCTTCTAATTTAAATACTACGGGTAGTTTTTTTCTTCGGACAACGTAAAATGAGCCTCTCAAGATTCACCCTCATATAAAATTCCTAGTAACTCTTTGAAAACGCGGTGTTCTCGATTTGATTTTGCTTTTCGGAGCTGAAGTTGCGATATTGCCACATAACTTGGAGGCAAACAGAAGTATATAAAGTGCAATTGAGTCCTACAGACCCCACGTGGTACGGGATGTTGTTTAAAAGTTAGTTGTAAACTAATACCGATGCCGTCCGAAGTAGAAGCTCTTAAAAAAAATACATGATCCTCAAATCGATCATAGATCGTCATGTTTAAAAAGCCGACGACGGCGACGTATCAATCGGCAACTAAAAAAAATCTTTAAAATACTTACAAAAAAAGTCACACACAATAGTGTGAACCCTCCCTTACAATTCGACACATAAAATAGTGTTAATTAGCCACAACAACATTTTATATTTATTGCTCGGACTATATTTATAATCTTTATAATCAACCATAAAATCTTACCTACACGCCAATTAAACCCTTAGACCCTTTAATAGGCGAAAGGGAACATTAAAACTTAGTTAAGCAGAAAATTCAAGTTCATCAAAATTATGAAAATTCAAGGGTAATTTAACAAGTAGGTCCATAACGTACTGACAAGCTCTAAGATTTATGTAGATTTCTAACGTTAGTATATTCTGAGAAACAAAATAAAAAAGAAAATACATTTTGTCGTTTGAGGCACAGAATTTTTTCACATTAAGATACAAAATGGTTTGCGATGTTTGTCCTTAGTAACGGGCGTTATGACAACGAGCCCGAACCACCGAACTAAGAATGAATGATAATTATTACGAATAGAAAGGTTGCTCTTTATAGTCCACGCTAACAATCACGACGTGCGGAAAATGGTACTACATTCCTTTAATGCCATCACCATCATCATCAGCCTATTAATGTTCCCACAGCTGGGACTCAGACCTCTGTGAGAGGGGGTCGGCCATAATCCACGCACGCGGGCCGAGTGCGGATTGGTGGATGTCACATATCTTCGAATTTTTGGTTCTAAGACATGCCGGTTTCCTCACGATGTTTTCCTTCACCGTTTTGAGAGCAGCCGTGGTGATGAAATAAATTACACAAAGTAATGCGCCTGGCGGGGTTCGAACCCACGACCTACAACTCGTAAGTCGGGGCGGATACCACTGGGCCACCACTGTTCCTTTAATGCAATTTAATATAATTATATTGAAACTATCGCCGCGAAGTGGCGCGAATTTACTCGTAGAATAAAATAGTAAAACCAATATCAATTTAACTATAAATCAAATATTCCATGATATTCAGAAGATACTTTCAAAACGCTAAGTAACAGGTATTTGATACTCAAAGAAACATTAAGTGGCAAGATCTTCTAGAAAACAGCGTGGAATTCGTTCAATTTGTAATAAAATTGATTGTCAATTGAATTTGTACGCAATTTGCGATTGTGTCGAGTCCTATTTTCCTTGAAAAGATAGATAGGACAGAGATGTTGAGTTCAATGAACAGTATGACTGACATCAATATAAAAAGACAAGACAAAAATTCACGAGACTGTTTTATCAACGTTTTAAGCAGTCATAACCAATTTTCTTTGTTTATCGCATTATTAGCGATCCGCCCTTTTTTATTGTTTTACAATTATCAAATGAATCCAGGGTGGGACGGACTATCAGACTCCTGTAAGTAATTGGACGGCGCCTACGGTGTCCGGAAATAGTCTCGCGACGGCCGCGACTAGGTCCGTGTACGTGACTACGTGCCCCTCCTCCTTCACTAGCATGACTGCTTTCCAGAAGTAAGCGACTGCTTCCCATTCCGTCTCATGGCCCCAACCAAAGGTTAATACCGCCAAAATTTTCACATAATTAATAAAAATAAGTGCCGTCTATGATGAAACAGTACAATTTGCATGTATTTTGTTTGTATGGGGGTCTCACGCACCCCACGTACTGATTTATGTAACTTTACAGAAACGACTGATTAAGAGGAAACAGCACGGTCGTTTTTCCATACAAACGTAGTCCCCTGTTTTCTTCCTGGATAATGCCAGTAGAGCAATATTTTTTTTAGAAAAAATCTATGACCACAATTGGCATGTCTCTATGTTTTCCTTTTTTCCATAAACTAATTATTAAAAGAGATATGAACATTCAAAATCCTAAAAAAATAGCCAGATTTTCCGCTGTGTTCAAATATCCAGAAAACAAATTGGACTAGATTATATAAAAAAAAGAAAACATAGGAACACGGTCAATGCCTTTCTTTATTTTTTAAAGAAAAAAGTAGTGAAATCGGTTAAGTTTTGGAGGAGTAATCAGGGGACTACGAATCGTTGATTTTATACCATTTAATAAGGTATTTTCGGTCCAAGCTGCTGTTGTCTCTATCGCGCTCTGTAACTCTGTTGTGGGCACTGCGCGACAGCAATAGATTTTACAAATACGTATTTTTCAATTCTCCAGCCCTTGCTGTTTCCTCTTAAGGGTTAACATAACTTCGAATTAAACTGTCACGTCCAATTCAGGTGTAATTGACAGGATTACATACATTAATCGTTTATTTATGTAAATCTCTCAGATAAAGGTAATCCCGACTCAATGTTCAGTCAGATTTATTGTACCGACTCAATTTATTTTTGGGGTGTATTTTATTTTTATGAGACTGGGAAATAAATAATGACTGCTTTAATTTGGTGTCGGAAAAATACTAACTTACTGAAATATGAGTACTAAACCCTTTCTGAAGCCGCTTTTGGAACCGTAGGGTAGGGTAGTTCCAAAAGCGGCTTAATTGGCACATTGATCGAGCAATCGACTGTTGTGCTGTGAGCCGCTTTTTGGCCGAGTTGGAGGAAGATGGGAAGACAAGGACTACCCAGGACTAAGAGAGGTTGAGAGGTTTGGAAAACCCTCAACCTCTCTTAGTCGAAGAAAAGAGAGTCGTCGGCATGGCATATAATTATGATCTACAAGTAGTAGTTCCAGCTGGGTGGCTCTGGCTGTTTGTGTATGTGAGTCCCGTATTACATTATTTTAGGATATCCAGAGTTGGACTGGGCTGAAAGGGAAAGGGCTCCCCTTCACGCACAGAAATGTCTAGCTACCTGTACGAGAACTTCTTTCGAGACTTAACACGCAGATAAATGTATACGAGAACTTCTGGTTGCAACCGTGACAGCAAGACTCACTAGTTGACTTAACAACATTTCTATTAATAAATACTAAGTAAGTAGTAGAGACGTAACAAGGAGTTAGTAATTATTACTAGAAATTTTGTAAGACACCTATTGAGTCTTGCTGTCACGGTTGCAATCAGAAGTTCTCGTATACATTTATCTGAGTGTTAACTCTGGGTTATAGTCATTCTGTCATAACCAGTTTTAGCACAATACTTGAGTCTTTTTTTAGTTTTTGGTTTAAGTTGAAAGGTGTCCCCTTGAAAACAATGCTGGTTCTTCCCAATGTTTTCCATTATTTATCGTTGAAGAGCATATTGTACAACATTCTCAAACGGAATTTTATAATTATTATATACAAACCAATTTGCAAAAAATCTTTTTTGAAGAAAGAAAAATTCAGCTGCGAGTAGAACTCGAACCTGCGGAACACTGTTACAATGGGCGTTTTTCCATTAGCCGGCAATGAAGTGCAAAAACTTCTACATTTTCATACATGTACGGCTTGTTTTTGCAATTACCGGCGCCGGCACCGGCACGGCGTTCATACATTTTCGCTTCCCAGCATCGGCACTACGGCAGCGCCGTCGCCGGTGCCGGGCCGGCTAATGGAAAAACGCCCAATCGATGGTCCAAAGTTACCACCGACACACTTCTGTGTGTCAGTCCACCGCAGCTCTCTGCAGTGGACTAATTGGTAACTGGAGTACAGAAGCCTTATCACAAGATTTCTGTATTTTATTAACGGCGTACTAGAATTATTTACTCCATGTGACTTTTTAGTCGTCTTACAAAAAAGTTCCACATATTGTAACCGACCTAAAATACCTCTAGGCAAGTTTTTTTTCTTTTGTATCGTTAATAATAATTTTTATTTTATAAATAGTTACATTAGAAATATGAAACATCCTGTTAAGATTTTTACGTATCAAGCTGTAGAGTATACCTACCCAGCGCAATAGTCGGGCAGATCATTCCATCTCCATTTTATATGAGACAAGGGTGTTTCTAACTACGCCTTGCGTCTTATTAACGAATTTGAAAGGACAATGGGCAAAAATGTATGGAACTTGGTCCAAGATCCTCCACTGATGACACTTATGGGAAATGGAAGAACATAGTTAAGACATCATTCTGCCAAAAGATTATCGAAATCTGCCCTGGGGTTCTTTTTTTATGTCTATTTAAGTGTCTACTAACCTAACCTAACTTTACCTATCCAAACCTAACCTAACCTAACTTGTTTTGTTAAGCTGTAAATGATACCCGACGTATACTGAACCATCTGGGAAGGCGGTTGGCTTATGTGTGACTTCGAGCCACTAAAAATACCAACAAAACCCATAAATAGCTAACATAACCAAACTTTTTTTGTTCAGCTAAAAATGATGCCCGACGTATACTGAACCATCTGGGAAGGCGGTTGGCTTATTAAATACCAACGAAACCTTAAATAGCTAACCTAACCTAACTTTTTTTGTTCAGCTAAAAATGATGCCCGACGCACAGTGAACCATCTCGGAAGACGGTTGGCTTATGTGGGACTTGGACCCACTAAAAATACCAACGAAACCTTAACCACTTCCCTGTCCACGACTATTGTTTAGGTATTGTGTCTGCTGCGCGGACAGTGAAAGTGTTAAATAGCTAACCTAACCTAACTTTTTAATTCAGCTGTAAATGATGCCCGATGCATACTGAACCATCTGGCAAGGCGGTTGGCTTATGTGTGACTTCGAGCCACTAAAAATACCAACAAAACCTTAAATAGCTAACCTAACCTAACATTTTTGTTCAGCTAAAAATGATGCCTGACGCACAATGAACCATCTGGGAAGACGGTTGGCTTATGAGTGACTTGGACCCACTAAAAACACCAACGAAACCTTAAATAGCCAACCTAACCTAACATTTTTTGTTCAGCTAAAAATGACGCCTGACGTTCAGTGAACCATTTGGGAAGACGGTTGGCTTATGTGTGACTTGGACCCATTAAAAATACCAACGAAACCTTAAATAGCTAACCTAACCTATCTTTTTTAATTCAGCTGTAAATGATGCCCGATGCATACTGAACCATCTGGCAAGGCGGTTGGCTTATGTGTGACTTCGAGCCACTAAAAATACCAACAAAACCTTAAATAGCTAACCTAACCTAACATTTTTGTTCAGCTAAAAATGATGCCTGACGCACAATGAACCATCTGGGAAGACGGTTGGCTTATGAGTGACTTGGACCCACTAAAAACACCAACGAAACCTTAAATAGCCAACCTAACCTAACATTTTTTGTTCAGCTAAAAATGACGCCTGACGTTCAGTGAACCATTTGGGAAGACGGTTGGCTTATGTGTGACTTGGACCCATTAAAAATACCAACAAAACCTTAAATAGCTAACCTAACCGTAACCTAACATTTTTGTTCAGCTAAAAATGATGCCCGACGTATACTGAACCATCTGGGAAGGCGGTTGGCTTATGTTTGACTGACACTGACTAAAATACTAATGAGACCTTAAGGTCTGCTAAAGCTGAACAAAAAAAGTTAGGTTAGGTTAGCTATTTATGTAGCTAATAAGGTCTCGTTGGTATTTTTAGTGGGTGTAAGTGAAACATTAGGCAACTGCATTTCCAGATAGTTTAGTGGCATCGGGCATCATTTACAGGTCAATTAAAAAATGTTAGGATAAGTTAGCTATTTAAGGTTTCGTTGGTATTTTTAGTGAGTCCAAGTCGCACATAAGCCAACCGCCTTCCCAGATGGTTCAGTATGCATCGGGCATCATTTACAGCTGAATTAAAAAAGATAGGTTAGGTTAGCTATTTAAGATTTCGTTGGTATTTTTAATGGGTCCAAGTCACACATAAGCCAACCGTCTTCCCAAATGGTTCACTGAACGTCAGGCGTCATTTTTAGCTGAACAAAAAATGTTAGGTTAGGTCAGCTATTTAAGGTTTCGTTGGTATTTTAGTGGGTCCAAGTTACACATAAACCAACCGTCTTCCCAGATGGTTCACTGTGAGTAGGTCATAATTTTTAGCTGAACAAAAATGTTAGGTTAGGTTAGCTATTTAAGGTTTTGTTGGTATTTTTAGTGGCTTGAAGTCACACATAAGCCAACCGCCTTGCCAGATGGTTCAGTATGCATCGGGCATCATTTACAGCTGAATTAAAAAAGTTAGGTTAGGTTAGCTATTTAAGGTTTCGTTTTTATTTTTAGTGGGACCAAGTCACATATAATCCAACCGTCTTCCGAGATGGTTCACTGTGCGTCGGGCATCATTTTTAGCTGAACAAAAAAAGTTAGGTTAGGTTAGCTATTTAAGGTCTCATTTGTATTTTTAGTCGGTGTAAGTCAAACATAAGCAAACCGTCTTCCCAGATGGTTTGGTATGCATCGGGCATCATTTACAGCTGAATTAAAAAAGTTAGGTTTGGTTAGCTATTTACGGTTTCGTTGGTATTTTTAGTGGGTCCAAGTCACACATAAGCCAACCGTCTTCCCAGATGGTTCAGTATGCGTCGGGCATCATTTACATCTGAATGAAAAAAGTTGGGTTGGGTTAGACTAGGTAGTCACTTTTAAACGGAAATAAAAAAAGAACCCCAGGACAGATTTCGATAATCTTTTGGCAGAATGATGTCACAACTATGTTCTTCAATTTCCCATAAGTGTCATAAGTGGAGGATCTTGGACCGCTTTTGCCCATTGTCATTTATTTTTAAAATTTTTAAATCTCACAAATACCTATTTTTTATTATAATATAATATAATAAAATCGTAGAGCTGTCATTCCTGTACATTGAATATTTTTTTCTTTTTGTATTTTTTTCGAGATAAGGGATCGATTCTGATGCCAAATCAACTTTTTTTTTCTTTCGAATTTTTTTATGTTTTTTTGATTTGATCTATCTCTTAAACTACTGTAAAGTTGTCGATCAAATTTTCCTCAAATATTCCTAATAATATGCTTCTTTTGATAGGCTATGTATCATTACGCTATTTTTCCTGGGAAATAAGCAATTTTAAATTTTGTTGTTTTTATCTGTTTGTTTTTAGTTGGAAGCTAAACCACTGGATATTATTTAGTCAATTTTTCACCAAATATTCCTTAAACTGCTCTTCTATTAGTAGGATATGTATAATTACGCTATTCCCTTTGGGGGATTAGCAATTTTGATTTTCAGTCATTGTTGACATTTGTATAAGAACCGCTATTTGAAAACACTGTCAGCGTACTAGCCAGTCTGGTTGGTATCCTGCTTGACTTTCGTGCAAGGGGTCTCTGGATCAAATCTGGCTGTTTCTTTTTTTCACTTTTTGAGTTTTCTTATATTTGTCCTGAGAGTTTCAAATAATTAAAAAAAATGTGTATACTTTTATTTCAATATTATTCGCGATTTTAAATTATTACTATTTTTTTTTCAATAGTTTTCTAGGATATAAATATACACTGATTTAAATTGTAGGTAGTAAGTTGGATATTTTTTTAAATTGTAATTGTTAAGAGGTGTGGAATTTTAAAGATTAGAAAAAAATGTGTTTATTTATGTTTTGAATTGGTGTTCAAACCAGTGCATAGATTCTGTTTTAAACGACGACAAGTTGTACTCATCGAGTCAGATAATTAGTTATTTTTTAGGTATCACGCGGAATGCAAGGGACAAGAGCAATGCTATCGTACGTTCAATTTGCAGCGATACTGTAAATCGACCCAAAAATTAATGTCTAATGTTTAAAATAAACACGGTTCTTTGAAATTAATGTCGCTCAAATAAGGACGTTTCCTATGCAAACTATGTACCTAGATATAACATTATTGATCTAAACTAATAATAAAAATGCAAGTATGTTTGTTTTTTACCTTTTCACGCATTACTACCTACTGAATCGATCGTCCCAAAATTTTGCATATACGTTGTCAGGAGTATAGACACGGATATAAGGTATCTTACATCCCGAATAACAGAAGAGAGCTGTTGCCGAGAAAACAATTACGTTCATATTCCAGATGGCGCCACACGATCCGTATAGTTTCTCAAATTCTAAAATAACGCAAGCGAAGCCGCGGGCAAACACTAGTTTATTATAATCGTGTTCTAGTCATTGGATACATGAACTGGGCTGCTTTTGTAAGACGACTAAAAAGTCACGGAGTATATTATTTACTAACACCAGAAATATAAGGTATTTTACTAACAACAGTAATATACATACAAGGAACTATTTAACTTCCATCAAATTAACTGGGCTGTTGGTTTAGTGGTAACTGACCCTGACTACTATGCCGGGGGTCGTGGGTTCGATTCCCATTCCCACCCAGGACAAATGTTTATGTGATGAGCATGATCATTTGGTCTGTGTCTGGGTGTAATTTATATATAATATGTATGTAGAAATATATAAGTATATTTATCAGTTGTCTAGTATCTATAACACAAGCTCTGCTTAGCTTGGGACTAGATGGCGTTGTGTGATAGTTGTGGAATATTATATAATTTATATAAAACGTCACAAATACGTGAAAAGCCATGCTAGGGCTTCTAAACCGGAGGAACGCAGTTTTGAGTACAGCTCGCAGCCTATTATTTCCTTCTTCAATTTTATTTTTTATATGCGATGCAAGCGTTAATCAGTATAAAATACTGATACTGATAGATACTAATACTGCTGGTCTACATCATCCCACTGCTGGGCAAAGGCCTCTCCCGATGTCTTCCAATTTTCACGATCCAGGGCCAAAGTGGACCACTGGTCATCGGTTTTATCAAGCTCGTCCCGCCATCTTCTACGAGGTCTGCCACGGCGCCTTCTCGTTCCACAAAGTAGCTATTTTGGCCCACAGCTCAGTGGGCATGCGGCAGACGTGACCAGCCCAAGCCCATTTCAGTGCAGCAATTTGTATTTTGGAGCCAAAGAAATTTAAAAGAACCTATAGAGCGGGCATTGGGAAAATTGTCATACAAAATAGTTGATGCCGTGCGTCAGTAGCACTATCTAAGCGTTGCATAGCAACGCGACTACTAGACTGAGGGACTTTTTACCTATTGGTAAAAAAAAAATTATCACAAAGTTTCTTCGTGATGTCCCGTATACTGCTTGTATATAGTTTAATGTCTTTGTTTGGAGCATAAAATATTTGGATGTCAATACATACCACTCATGAAGTTGTAAATAAGCGGGTTGACTGCCGAGTTGGCGTAGCACATGACGTGGCTGATCAGTGCTATGCAGGTCATCACGTCCGTCTGCTGCACGTCTAGTGCGACCCTGGGGAGAAGAGATACTGGTTAAAAAATGTAGAAAAAAAAATACGTGTGGCACTCGGGGGGTAAAGATTGATAAAAAATGCTATTCAATATTGAATAGCATTTTTCATCAACTTATGCAATTTTTTTTAAGGCTACGTCCTCATATCAAAGAAATACGCAGATAGAACGCTCAGAACACGCGAGTGGGTCCACCAAAATTAATACAGAATCAAATCGAATTACATAATGTTTTCTTTGTTTTTAAGAACAACTTTTACAATGGTTAAAGACACGTGACGGCATAATTTGGCAAACAACAATAACGACGCGCAGCTTGGTACAACGCGTAGCTTGGTACTGTCGCGACTTTGTGTTCGATTTTGATTTTGTATTAACTTTGGTGGAACCACTCGCGTGTTCTGAGCGCTCTATCTGCCTATTTCTTTGATCTGAGGCTACGTCTATCATCGGTTATAAGTTCTACGAGCGATGTAGCCTGGCCATTGCCATTTTAGCAAAATGCCCGACGCTAATTATAAAATTAATAGTGTCCGACGCTATTTGTCAAATGCTGGTCGCTTGGCAGTGATTGATACAGAAACTTTTTTTTGTTTGAGTGGTAAAATCAAATCAAATAATTACTCTTACCTTCATACATAGTCAACATTTATGAGGAATAGTTCTCAAGGGACATAAAATAAATACAAAACTTAATTCGACTTTACCTCCCAGCAAAAAATATAATTATCTTTGCGTAGTAATATTGTTAATCTTCTGTCACAAACTTGTAGTAGTTATTAATCTCTCATGAACAACTTGTACACCAACTGATACTTCGAAAACTTACAGGATGAAGTTTTTCTCTACTTTGGCAACACTTTGACCTATTATAGCATAGAGTTTTAATAAAAAGCGAGGCCAACTTATACTGGTTTTAACGTGTGGATTGCTGTTCCAAAAGTTACGAAGAGTTATAAGTATATTATGTATATCAGTTGTCTAGTACCCATAACACAAGCTCTGCTTAGCTTGGGACTAGATGGCGTTGTGTGATAGTTGTGGAATATTATTATTAGTTATCATCATCTACCTATCGTTTTCGATATTGTGCAACGGTCCATCGTCTACCGGACGCTCTTTACCTCTATTTTATGTAAAAAGTCTGCCTATCTGACCTCCACGAACCAGTATCTGGGAAATAAGATAATATCTGCTCGCGTTGTTTTTTGATCCTGCTCGCTTCATAAGATCGTCTGTCCACCTTGCGGGTGGACGTCCAACGTTGTGAAATGTCTACTTATCTGACCTCCATAACCCAGTATCTTGGAAATAAGATATATCTGCTCTCTATATGATTTTTGATCCTTTTGGTCCACCTTGCGGGTCTCGATTCGAAAACTTCACTGCCCGGTCATCAGTTCTGCGTGCTATATGGCCTGCCCACTGTCATTTCAGCTTTCTAATTCGTTGGGCTGTGTCGGCAACTTTGTTTCGTTTTCAAATCTCCTCGTTTCTGATTTCATCGTGCAGAGAGATTGCAAGCATAGCCCTCTCCATACCGCGTTACACTATCTTGAGTTTAGGTTACTTATCTATATATTATATAAAATTCAAAACTGACTGACTGATCTGACAACGCACAGCCCAAACCACAGGGCCTAGAAACTTGAAATTTGGCATAAACCCTCTTTATACCACGTAGGTGAGCACTAAGAACGGATTTTGCGAAATTCGGCCCCTAAGGGGTTGTTTTTGGGGTTGATAGTTTGTATGAAACTTCGTAACTACAAGTGGTAGGAAATTTAAATTTTGAATACGGGTTCTTTTGAGAACGTAAGAGTTACCTATGACAGAATTTTGCGAAATTCGACCCCTAAGGGGTTTGTTTTAGGGGTTGACAGTTTGTATGAAACTTTTAAAGTACAAGTGCTAGGCGTCTCAAATCTTGCATGGTGGTACTTTTTAAGATGTAAATGCTCACCAAGGTGGAAATTTTGAGAAATTCGACCCCTAAGGGGTTGTTTTTGGGGTTGATCATTTTGAGATTCAAATTTTTACATAGGGGTTCCAATTTGGAAGTAGATGGTCACCATGACGGGATTTTGCGAAATTCGACCCCTAAAGGGTTTGTTTCTGGGGTTGATAGTTTGTATGAAACTTTTTTAGTACAAGTGCTAGGCGTCTCAAATCTTGCATGGTGGTACTTTTTAAGATGTTAATGCTCACCTAATTTTGCGAAATTCGATCCCTGTTTTTGGAGTTGACAGTTTGTATGAAACTCTGTTACTACAAGTACGAAGACTCTCATATTTTGCACCGGGTTCCTGATAGGACTTAGATACACACCATGGCGGGATTTTGCGAAATTCGACCCCAAAGAGGTTTGTTTTTGTGTTTGATAGTTTGTGCGAAACTTTTTACTACAAGTGCTAGGCGTCTCGAATTTTGCGAGGGTTTCTTTTTAAGATGTAAATGCTCACTAAGACTGTTTTGCGGAATTCGACCCCTAAGGGGCTTTTTAGGTTTTGTTGAATGTTGATTTAGTTTTTTCAACAGCATCCCGTATAGAGGGTGACCGGGACTAGAAATTCACAAAGGCAACGTTCGAAAATCACGCGGACGAAGTCGCGGGCGTAGTGCTAGTCAGTCAATAAAATTATTATCACTTGCGCCACCATAATGATAATAATAATTATTAACTCTATCTCTATCATCTGGTATTCTCATCTGGTCTATAATCTGGTATCTGTGACGGTGTGGTCGCGGGATTATTTCCTCACCGTGACCCCGGAACATAAAGGGCTACTGAAGGACACGATGGATTTTAGTCAGTAGAAGTCTGACAGTCCCTCCCGTCCTGCCCGGGGTGAGAGGACTCATTTGATGATTTTACCACGTTAAAAAAAACTATGACAGTGTAAATTTGGATTTATAACAGCTTATATCGAGTAGCGTCACAAACAATGGGCCTTGCTTTCTTAAAACATGATTGATGATCTCTGTCCTTGAACTTTTTCGCCAAAACAAAGACATCTTCGCCGTCCCGTTTACAACACCCTTAAAAAAAAGATTATCGTTCAATCTTAATTTTTTAAACTTTGTTAAAAACACCAGAGAGTCTAATTAAAACTGACAAAAATTGTCAAGAGAGAAAATAATATTCTCGAAGAAACATGGCTCTGAATTATTACTTTAATGAATAATTCTTTCCGCGTTCGAAACATTTTCTTAGTGAGTTGTTGCTAAGGGTACTTTTGAAAGTGATAAAGTAATCACTTCATAATGATCCAAAGTTTTGACAACTTCATTTTGTTTTTTTTTTTGCTTTTTTAGCACCGAGAAATATAATTATTTATTATAAAACTATTGCGGAGTGCCGCCAGCTTTGAAAGCAGAAGCCAGCATATTACCTACGTATCTCTCAGTAACTGTTCTCAAAATCCAGAAAGCATATCCATTAAGTATTTTATTTAGCAAAATTCCTCTTCAATTTGAACAAGACTATAATATTTACCAATGCCAAGTGAAACAGACTTGAAATTGTCACAATAATAGCTGACGTTTAATTTTCTCGGCCTGTTTCTCAGAAGCAGTTTGGAATATTAATTGCACAGTTAACGCTCTTCTTGTTTTTCAAGTTATTGGCCTTAGGCGATGTATAATGTTTCAGCTATTTTATGGCTTAAAGTTTGGGCGAAGTTTGAAAAGCAATCTATGGTTTCACAAAAACGTCAATGAAATTTACTGACGAAAGATATATTCTGAAATAACAGACACGTTTAATCCTATCGTCATAGAAGATTCTAACAAAGTAGCCTACAGTAAGAAGTCAATTATTTTTCTTCTCTTTATCATATACGACGTGTTCCACGCTTGTCTTAAGAAGCTAAGGAACAGGGTGAAGTTTAAGAGAAGAGTCTGACAGTACCTTCCTACTACTACTCTTTTTTTCTAGCGTGTTAAAATCATCAAATGTGTCCTCCCGCCCCGAGTCGGTTCAACATTGCGCGGGTTAAAACAGAGAAGGAAAACATCGTGAGGAAAGTGGCATGTCCTAGAACCAAAAATTCGAAGAAATGTGCGGATTAAAACATCTTTTAATCCGCACTGGTTCCGCGAGGTGGTTTACGGACCACTCCCTTTCAACGAGAGGAGGTCTGTGACCGGCAGTGGGAACATAATAAGATGATGATACATAATAATTGTGGCAAAGAAATATCCATCTTTTGTCAAAACAGGGGCATGTTGCTGTTTCCTTTAGGAAATGCAAGCATCTTATTCAAACAGGGCTTTCGATAACAAGCATTAATGGCCATGTTTCAGATGTATCTATAATAAGTTGTGTTTGACCTGTTAGTACATGCGCACTAAGTGCATCGTCACCCACTATAATGTGGTTCTATTAACATTATGGCTTGAAAGGTCAGGTTAGTGTGAACTATAAACTCTATGATAGTGTTTATTCTATTTAGAGTGAAATTATCAAGGCATGGTCTTAGGAGAACCCGGCTGATGATAAAACGGTTGTAAAAAATCTTACCTCAAAACAGAGAGGAGATGCACAGGGAAGTAGCAGACAGCAAACATAACGACGACAGCCACTAGCATCTTAGCTGCCTTTCTCCTGGATCTGAGCTGTCCCTCTGTTGACGCGTTCGTGTGGATCGAAGGTGTGGTGCGCCGGTTCGCGGCCAGCCCTAGACACAGGGATGACAGAACTGATCAAATTATTAGACTGTCAGCATGTTTGGTAAAAGAATTTTCATTGAGTGAAGAAAGGAAGTTTATTAGACTTGGTTGAGGTTCCTAAGGTGCAAAAGGACCCGCCAAGCATTAGCCCCTTCATACATTAGGCGACTCAAGTCTCCGATACTTTACGATTTTGGTATTCATTGACGCGTGCCTATGTACGAACCTCTATGGGTTTGTATTGTGATAGCCGCTTGGAAACTGAAGTCGTAAGGTACCGGAGACTTGAGTCGCCTTGTGTACGAAGGGGCTTATAAGAAAGTAGCAATGTGTAGCTTGCCATCCGATAATGGACCAGGGGTACGACTGCCATCTACTCATGAAGCCGATACGTTCCATCGACTTTTCAGTGTTCTTTACTCTTTATCACTGACGGGCATAAGATCAGTTAGTGAAACGAAATAAAAATTGGTGAAACCATGACTGGACTGGACAATTTCGACTCTCGATGTTCCGTCAAAACATATGAATTCAGAAATTATAAGAACAAGGGTACATTCAAAAGTGTTGGGTTACTTTCGTACAGGTGCGTATATTCTTTGACGGACTATGAGAGTAGACCACCTTGATTCAATAGGCTAGTTGCCCTAAAAAATGTAATTAGTCCGTCTTTTAGATTATTCAAAAATAAGGGACACGTATTTTTTTATTTGTAAATTAGACCAAAAATGACAGAGATATGGCCTATTAAAGTTACGTGTGACGTCACGATGCATGGCATTTTTTCGCGCAGAGTGACGTCACAGGTAACTAAAATAGGCTATATCTTTGTTATTTTTTGTTTAATCGAAAAAAGAAAAAATACGTGTCTAATATTTTTTTATAATCTAAAATACGGACTAAATAGAATGTAATTATTTTGATTCTGGAAACTACCCTATTGTGCAAAAATGACTCTTCAATTCAAGAAGTACACAAAGCAGTAGTTAGAAAAAGAAGAAAATAATTATACTAGCGTAAAATCTCTTACAATTCTTGCAGTTATTATGTCCTTGCGGTGTTGAGCATAACGTGTGCGACTCCGTATGCCCTGGGATGTTGTCTGATCTCCACAGCACCCTCACGATCTGGCAGTATGCTATCATCATCAGGAACAGTGGGAATCTGAGGACAACGTATTGGTTGAAGCCTTTCTTTAACGTCATTTCATCCGTACGGATGAGACTTCCGTGATTTCAGTGGACCTGTCCAGTTGGTACATTTTGTCAGTTAATTTGTGTAGCTCAACGCACAACTCAAGGAGCTCAACGACACGACGAACATTAATAAATAAATGATATTTATTTTATTTTATTTTGGAGTAGAATTCCCTGTCCGTGTCTATATTTCTTGATAGATGTAACCGCGGGGTCTTCAAAGTCAAGAAAGATTACTTGAACGCAAGTGTGTCTTCATCAGCGACCACATCTTGGATTACCACCATGTGAGTACCTAGTAAAACGCGAGTGTGCTAATGGTCATCACAGGTTCGGATTGACCCATGCTTGAAAATTTCATTCTGTGTACTCTACTTCTGCTATCAAATTGAACAACTTCTATATGTATAAGATCATTGTCATAATTAATCTTTTAAGGTTACACACCAACAGCATTGGCAAACATTTTAACATTACAATTTTGATTTTCCGCATTACAATTACTATCTCCATAAAGTTGTAATGTAACGTCGGACACATTTAACTACAGATGGAGCGCATTGATGTTACAAGTTGTACCAGTTAGTTGCACATTATGTCATTACAAGGTGTCTATTATAGTGCTCGGTTCGCTTCCCTAAGGCCTTTGTCAAACAGACAGGCGATAGCGAACCGAACCGAATCATGTCATATAAAAATGCGAAAGCGATCCGATATTCTATGTGACAGGCTTCAAACAATTCAATACATTACAAACAAAAACGCCTCGCTTCGCGTTCGTCACGCCTGTCTGTTTGACAATAGCTTTACGCCTTGGCCACGTAGACGGGCTAGGCTAAGCGCGGGCGCGGGTGACTTAGGCGGTCGCGGGTGGCATGCCACGTACATTCAGTAGCGGCTATAGCGGCTGGCTAAGTGGACGTATTGAGGATGCCTATAACTAAAGTGACGCGTAGTTGCCTTGACAGCAGTCCGCTCCGATCCGGTCCGATCCGGTCCAGTCCAGTCCGGTCCGGTCCGGTCCGGTCCAGTCTGGTCCGATCCGGTCCAGTCCGGTCCGGTCCGGTCCAGTCCGGTCCGGTCCGGTTCGGTCCGGTCCGGTCCGGTCCGGTCCTGTCCGGTCCGGTCCGGTCCGGTCCGGTCCTGTCCGGTCCGGTCCGGTCCGGTCCGGTCCAGTCCAGTCCAGTCCAGTCCATTCCATTTCATGGTAATAAACACATTACCCTCCTTTGCGTCGCGCAGTCGGGCAAAAGTGTCGTGACAACTTTTCGTAAGAATTTCCGTCCAGCCCCCTTTCACAACGCGCGATAAGGAACTTCGTTCCAAAAGCTGTTTGATGTCTTTTTATTACATTTTCATATTTATGTTGTGGATGCTTGGACATCCAAATAGGTGGTTGGTTTAATATTTCTGTAATAAATGCCTCAGTGTCCATTATAAAATCCCGCCGCTCGTCAATTCGTCTAAACAAAATTGTTTCACTCGATCCGTCCCGCGCTAGCCCTTTTCAACCGCTCGAAAAACCGCTGTACACCGTGGCCAGGCTCAAACAAACTCATAGTATTGTTTCCACCCGCCCGCCTCGCCCGCCACCGCTGCCGCCGACCGCCGCCGCCAGCCGCAGCCGCTCTAGCCCGCCGCGCGCGCGTCGTGGCATGTTTTATACGTTCTCATACATTTGTTCAATTAGCCAACCGCCGCCGCCACCCGCAACCGCGCCTAGTCCGTCTCCGTGGCCGACACGTTACTGATGCAATGCTCAAATCTGTAACGTTACATCACAAGCAAAAGCTCTCGATGAGGGAGAATAATATAGGTACACTGTCGTCGCTTAGTCGAATGGAGCATTTTAGTAGTAAATAAAGTAAATTTTACATCTAAAAGTAGCCATGAAACAAAGAAGGCACTTGTGCATTACAAATCGAAAAAGCTACTTGAAAGCACTTTATCGAATATTCGCTTTGATGTTCCATTACAGATTTTTAACTTTGAAATCGGGAGCCGCTTTAAAAGGCGGACCCTTTGTAAATGCGTTTTCAATGTCGGTAAAATTCCGGGACGGAGAACCCACTTAACATGTAATTATCTGTGTAAATAAAATTCAATTACCGTAATATTTATTAAGGACTGCCATTCCATTTGAAAATGGCTCGAATGTTTCGTCGTGGACAGGGCAATTTGGTATAAAAAAAGTTGATTATTATCATCAGCCTACATGTCCACTGCTGGACATAGCTCTTTTAAATTGCACACCCATTCACTGGATCTCCGGTCATTCTCATCTAGTTGCTACCTAACACTTTATGAAGGTTATCGCTCCACATAGCTCATCTCACCCTACGTTTGCCGATTTGCGGTCTCCACTCGAGACCACTTCTACTTCCATAGTCATCGTTCCTACGACTAATATGGCCAGCCGATGCCACTTCAGTTTGTTTTATCCGTTATTTATAATTTTCTTATGTCTGTCTTTTCAAATTGTAACTTTAACCAAGATGGTGATAGGTAGTTGAACGTCATCATTATGATGATAATTATGTTTTTAGCCGACAGTTTTCATAATAATATCTACTACATCGGATTTCATGCTAAATCACTTAAACTTTCTAAGCAGGTACCTACAATTACAAAGAACTACTCACGTGTATAAAAACAGTGCCTTAATGATATGCCATTTAAGGTCACTCTCGTCTGACCACGTCGAGGTGCACTGCATCAGGTACTGCGCGTTAAAACGAAGTTGTATCTTTTGCTGCACTTGGAGAACCACGAATTCTGGTACATCTGGAAGGAACATTAAGTTAATCATGATTATCTACGATTATGAGGCAATTTTGCATGAAATGTGGAATGTTTTTGAATGAAAAAAGCGCGCCTACCCGTATTGCTATCAATACTGTTGCTGTGAAATAGTTAATTAAAAAAAAACAATAACACTGCCCGACAGCTACATTCTCGAGCGAAACGGCACTTTTGGTGCAGAGGCTGAGCGATTGACTGATAAGCTGGGTCCAGGTCCAGGTTCGATTTCGCATGGAGTAACTGTATATTTGACTGGCCTGTTGGTCTAGTGGTTAGTGACCCTGACTGCTATGCCGGAGGTCATGGGTTCGATTCCCACCCAGGACAAATGTTTGTGTGATGAGCACGATCATTTGTTCTGTGTCTGGGTGTAATTTATCTATAATATGTATGTATTTAGAAATATATAAGTATGTTTATCAGTTGTCTAGTACCCATAACACAAGCTCTGCTTAGCTTGGGATTAGATGACGTTGTGTGATAGTTGTGGAATATTATATTATTATTTATAGATATGATCAAAAAGTCGTGTTTCCTGGTCTGGGAGTTTGTGTAGGTATGTGACTTTATATGTTTGTAATCACACCCACGACAAAGAAGAACTTCCTAGTGCGGCGATACTTTTTTTTTTAAGTTTGGCATCACTTAGTCTTAGTGAAAAATTATTTATTGTTACTATAATTTTTCCCTTTTGCAAAATGTTTAATTTGGTTTCATGTAAAATTATATTTATTTAATACTAGCACTTTGCCCGCGACTTCGTCTGCGCGTGTTTCTAATTTCGAACTCAGTGTATTTAATTCCCGCTCACCCTCCTTAAAGGATACTTTTGGAAAATCAACCCTTTACAAAAGTTAGGGGGTGATTTTCGAAAAACCCAAAAATGGAGGGTAGTTATAAAAAACGAATAGTGACTATCTTTTTTATTTACTTATAGTCATATTCGTACCGAGTTTCAAGTTTATAAACCCATGGAATAAGATTTTACATTCGTAAGTTTTCACCCCTTTTCACCCCCTTAGAGGTAAATTTTCACAAAATCCTTTCTTTATGCTTCATCATCATCATCATATCAGCCGTAAGACGTCCACTGCTGAACATAGGCCTCCCCTTTGGACTTCCAGTAGGACCGGTTGTAAGCTTTATGCTTACTTACATTATAAACTGCCACTATCATCCAAAATTCAGGTTTCTACGTTTAGTGGTTTAATATCCTCCCCTTAAAACATGAATACCCCTTTTCACCAACTTGGGGGGTGATTTTCGAAAAATCCAAAAACACGTGTTTAATTAATTCTTATCTAGTATATAAATACTGATTTTCAAATTCATCAGCTCACGCGTTATGATTTTCCCATACAAACTTTAACAACCCCTAGATTAACCAATGGAGGGTAGTTTTAAAAAAAGAATAGTACCAATCTTATTAATTTACGTGTGTTCTCATTCGTGGTAAGTTTCAAGTTTATAAACCCAAGGAATAAGATTTTTCATACAAACGTTTTCACCCCTTTTCACCCCCTTAGAGGACAATTTTCGCAAAATCCCGTCTTATTGCCAATCTACATGGTAGACTGCAAATTATGCTGTCCAAATTTCAAGTTTCTGCGTTTAGCGGTTTCGGCTGTAGTCGTGTCAAAAGAAAAACCCCTGTTCTTTTATATATATAGATTAGTTTTGTACGAATTTAAACTATTTGTAGTACTTAGATATAGGTAATAGATATTATGTATCTCAACATTTGCTGTGCCCTGACAGGGTCTACAACGGATCTTAGCTCTAAGCTCTTTGTAACATCTTTTGTGTACCTTGTGGAATGCAAATAAATGAATATGAATATGAATAGTCCGATTCCGTCCGATCTTGAGTAACTAGCATAAATAGTTAAGAGTAATAAAAATTTTACCATTTAAAAGGTTTATTAAGATTTTTAGGGTTCCGTAGTCAACAAGGAACCCTTATAGTTTCGCCATGTCCGTCCGTCCGTCTGACCGCAGTTTAGCTCAGAGACGCACAGTACTAGAGAGCTGTAATTTGGTGTGAATATACGGATTTGTTGTGCCGAAAAAGTGGTAAAATAAAATCTCGTAAAATATTTTTTTTTAAGGTACCTCCCGTACTTACACGTAAAGTGAGGATTTTTTTTTTCTCGCGTACCCCTTAGTGTGGGGTATCATTAAATAGGTCTTTAAAAATAATATGAGTTTCCATTAACAGCTTTTTGATAAAAAAATTCGTCTGTGAAATATTAGGCTTTAAAGTGCTAAATTTTGCTCGATTCGAGTGTCCCCCCCCTCTACCAGCTAAACGGTTATGTTTGGGGGTGTGAAAAAATTCACAATAGTAGTATATATAACGAAGTTTAAAAGAAAATTATCATGACTAAGTAGGCTTTACAACTTTACGAGTAATAGTCGACCAACTTATAAAATGTACTTGGGTCATATGTTTTCTTAAATAAAATGTATCGGAGAAATAATAAATCAACTGCAAATGTAAGTTTGTCAACTTTATTTTTACAGCTTTAATAGGTATGTTTTTTTTTGGGGATAGGTAGGTTTTTATCGTCAACTATTTAACTAACTTCAAAAAAAGGAGGAGGTTCTAAATTCGTCGTAATCTTTTTTCTTATGTATTTTCCCTGATTTCTCAAAGACTCCTGGACCGATTTTGAAAATTCTTCTTTTTAAAATTACATTCAGCGAATCAGTTTAGTTAGTTCGCATAAGTATTTTGATGGGCAACTACGGAACCCTACACTGTGCGTGGCCCGACACGCACTTGGCCGGTTTTTACTGTTAACTTTAAATGGATATCAAATAACGCCATTATTTAAAGGTGGAGCTATCCCAGAACAATTCCAAGTAGCTCGCTAGTGTAGTTTGTCATATTGTCACAGATACCTCTTCCCATACAAAATGTAAGGGAGTTTTCGTTTTGCCAGCTTCTAAAAAGGATGTCAATTCATATATTCACATATTATTGTGGTTTAGAGTGAAGTATTGGAGTCTAAGGGTCGAAACACATCTGGCAGCACGGAATCGCCTTTTCCGTCGCCCTTACACTTTCCGTCGCTTAGAACTGCCATTTGTTAGACCGAGACAATGCGATAGCACGCGGCCGCCTCGCGGGTTCCACCGCGTACTATCACATTATGCTTTCTGTCTCGGTCTAGCAAATTGCAGTTCTAAGTGACAGAAAGAGAAAGGGCGACGGAAAAATCCGATTCCGATAGATGTGGGAGCATCCTAAGTCCACCAAAGTTTCACTAATAAGTATTTCCAATTAAACTTTTACCAATGTAAATCATTATAGGCCGTAAATATTCAAAAAGTTAATTAAGAAAATGTCAAAGTACTGTTTTGTTGAATTTCAAATAATGCTGGCCAGTCAGCCATACTGTCTGTTAACTTTGTTACTATGAAGCCGCAAGGGAAAATATGTTATGCATAGTTTTGAGCGTTGGAACTCGCTGTTAAGGCTAGTATCTATGCTAATTTACAAGCATATGGCCACGTACTAACTTTGTGGGCCAGTGCGGGTATGGCGTACGAGGCAGTCTTTAACCGAATACCTTTTATTTAATTAAAAATAATAAACGTTTTTAAGTCAGTCTTAGTAAGATCCCATTTCACCCTTTCGGTACGGAAATCTTTCATCATCATCATCATCAGTTGGAAGACGTCCACGGCTGAACATAGACCTCCCCCTTAGACCTCGACCACGCCGAACGACAATTCGCCACTTGCATCCATCGGCTGCCCGCGAACCTGCACGAAACCTTTCATTACCGTAATAAAGTCATCGAATACGTTCTCCTAAAGCCCGGTATACACGACAACGATTTATCGTAGCGATCTGACTGCGCAGTCGGTTTGCACAGTGCACGATTTATCGAATAGATTTTAATCCTTGCTCCGATGGCTTGCACCAACCAAAAAAACGTTCGATAAAACTGCGTAAATGAACTGTGCAGTTCGCTTGCGCAGTTTTATCGTTGCTGTGTATATCGGGCTTTAGGACAAGACGGGAGCCTGTTGGAAGCCAGTTCTTTCATCTAGTCACTGCCAGCTACCTTCTTCAGGTCATCGGTCCATCTTGCTAGTGCAGGCCTATGTTTACTCACGCGGTTTTCTTTCGAGAATTTCATACTCCAAAGAAATGACCTTTACGCAAATGCTTTCTACTGAAATGATGTTTCTTATGGTGAAATACACTTCCATGGATTCCAAGGGATAATGAAATTACCGACGAATTAATTATGAAACAAGAAGGCTGTGAGACGGAAATTAAATCATTTGGAAATAATGTTACAATGATATTAACAAGTTAACAGGGTCGTTATTTTTTAGGTTTTTTTTTGGAAGCGTTGCGTCGATGAAAACTTTCTGTGGAAATTATTTCTTGTCTTGTTTTGATAATAAATTGCAATGTTTTGCTTCGATTTTATTCAAACAAATTAGCTAAAATAATCAATATCTCTACTTATGAAAAAGTGTGAATTATGTTCTACGAGCTGTTGCAGTTTCACCCGATACAACTCGAAAATTATCCCACGGGGACATAAAATCGGGAAAATGGCCAGAAACAGTGCCATGATACCTGTGGATATCATGATCCTGCGTCAGACCGAAGGTGAGGACGCCGTGACGCCTCTCTAGCAACTCCTCAAAGAGGGGTCTTACCGCCGCAATTGCGGGGTGCCCGAGTGTCAGATAACTGAGGATCCCGAAAGATTGAGTGTGTAGGTTTTACCCTATAAAACAAACTTTAGGGCTTCAGCCGAGTACCGTTAATCGCGCACGGTCACTATTTTTTATAGCGAGAAATAGAGTACAAGACGCTGACAAGCGTCGCAATGTGGCGCTAAGAACATAATATTCATACGACAACGTTACGAACGACGTAACAGGAATTTAACCCTCAGTGAAAGTTTTAATCAAACGGGATGTTCTGTCCTTTTTCGAAGGGTTTAGATAGTAAACTATTAATCAAGTGCCTACTTTGAATAATGATCTAAAACTGCTTCTATTTATTCGATCCTTTTAAAAGCCTTTCGATAAAGCTCACGGAATGATTAATGATGAGTAAAAACTGGTTGGGTCTATATATAAGATAGAAAGCAGATTTTTTCTTTGCCTCTTTAAAAATTAGACAAGACCAAAATACTAGGGGTTGAATCTGGACAAAGAAAAGATTACCAATGTACTGAGTTCCACGTTCAACCCTTATGGGTTGAATGTGGAAACGTTTAGGGGTCGAACGCGGAACAGGGTAGAAACTCTTGGGGGTTGAACGCAGAATACACCTGTCTGTGTAGGTTGCGAGAATTATATAGAAAGTAACCGTCGCCCTGAAACTGAAACGCAAATGGCAAATCAAGAAACAGAAGTTTGTTTTAAACCAGTGAAGGCTTTTTATCTTCACCTCATTTAGTGATTGACCAACAAAAAATAACTTTTCCCCGTCAAGCAATTTCTCCGCTTTCGTTGGTGCGGTAACAAAACATAAAAAAGACAAACTCCCAAATCCGTAACACCTAACAGATCAACAAATATTTGTTACATGCGGGCAACGAACCGGCGACAAAATAAACACCGGGACAACGAACAGATCATACAAATATTTGTTCCGTGTATCAAACCCGCGACACGCTGCGCTGTAGTTGATCACTCAGTCATTCTTCTGTGCTGGCACAGAATACTTAATAGCACTACGTACAGAAGTGTCACTTTCCAAAAACAAACGAGTAAAGTAAAATTTTTGCTCGAGAGAATAAAGTAAAAGTATCTACGGAGCGCGTGCGAAACGGGCGGCAGGTGATAGCAGACTGTGAAACCCGTCCACGGTGCGCCCTCGTGTGCTTCCAGTTTCATACTACAAGCACACGCGGGCGCACCGTAGACGGGGCTACACCGCGGGGTGCGTCAGAGGCCTTATCATGAGTTTTCAGTTATTTTGACGTAAAGTAAACTGGAACTTTGACATTTTCAAATTGTCACAAGGAAAAATTAGTTCTTTCTTCGCACACAAGAGACGCTGTTCCAATTTTCCATACAAGAAACGCTGTAAACTAAAATCGTGAAAACTCTTGATAAGGGTACAGGCCCTACAGTCTCGACAAATGTAACGACAAAAACCGCTCGTTAAGTTTGATCGATGTCAAATTTCTTTAATAGATTTTCAACCTTATGCTTTGGAAATAAAGTTGAAAGTCTATTAAAGGAATTTGACAACGATACGACTTAGCCACCGATTTTTGTCGCTGTTTAATGTCGAGACTGCAGGGCAGGTCTGATATAGGTAAGTACTTACTGAACGACAAAGACAGCAGCCATATAATGAGTATGGCGGTCTTGGCGCGTCCCGTGGTGGACTTGAACTTGAGCGGGAAGCAGATGGCGTACCAGCGGTCCACTGAGATGAAGGTCAGCGTCAGCACCGACACCGTCACTGATACTGACTGTAACAAGAGAGAAAGAGATGAAACTTGGTGTGGTGATGATCGCGGGACTGTCTACCGAAATCGCGGGACTGATCCCGGGATCGCGGGTCGCGGTTTTCGTATATGCAGCTTGGCCAGAACGGATTGAAACGGAACTAATATTTTTGTTTCTGATAACGTTTTAAAACCTTTGATATTTGATGTAAACAAAGACCGCAGGTTTGTTAGTTTTATTACTGTGCCATAAAACAAACGTCTTATTTATGTGAATAAAATCATCCAAAATGCTGGTAGCGCAAAGACAGTGGCGACTTCCGGTTTTCTACAGTTTTATGTCAAGCTGTACTTACTCCCCTGAATTCCAGCACATTAGCGACAATATCGAACGGTGTTATGATCCAGGTTGTGTTTTTTTTTTCTCCAAAATTAGCAATATTATAGCCATACAATGATACAGAAATAATTTTCATCACTAAAAAGTTTAGAATTCGAACCAACTGTTTCTGAGATTAGCGAGTTCAACCAAACAAGGAAACAAGTTCTTTAGCTTTTTAATATTAGTTTGCTTGTAGTATTTTACTTTGGAGTGACAGAGTTGTCAGATGAAGATTATGTTCACCCTTATCGTGGTAGAATAGTAAAGCGCGAACCACACACTACCGATTTTCCTATCATCATCAGCATAATTAATGTTCCCACTGCTGGGACACAGGCCTCCTCCCTGTAAGAGGGAGTGGACCATAATCCACCACGCGGGCCCAGTGCGGATTGGTGGATGGCACATGTCTTCGAATTTTTGGTTCTAGGACATGCCGGTTTCCTCACGATGTTTTCCTTCAACGATTTGATAGCAGTGGTAATGAAATAAATTACACAAAGTAATGCGCCTGGCGGGGTTCGAAACCCACGACCTACAACTCGTAAGTCGGGACCGATACCACCGGGAAACCACTGTTCCATACGATTTTCCTAACCTAGGTTTAATAGTCCAACAAAACAGGGACGGCCAAGCTGTTACTGTATCGGAAATGGGCCAATAATGATGTGACTGGCCCGGTCGCGAATCGACAACGTTTCAAATGTGCTTTTAAAAGCACTCGATGGACTAATGTGTTTGGACAATGCTCACTGGACGTACTGATGTGTCAGCGCAACTGAATGTCATTTATTTATATGGCTTTACATTCAGTTGCGCAACGTAACCTTCAAACTGAAAAGGGTCAAGTGGAGAGCTGAAGTACAGTCGTGATTAGAGATGTGGCAAGGGCAAAAAATGGGCAAGAACTGGACATAAATGGCAAATTAATGCCCTGTGATAAAACTGGTTGGACTATTAAAACTGGACTGTTGCGTCTTGGACTGTTTAAGTTTATACTGGACATCACTGGCATCGGTGCAGGAAAAATTGTAAGGAAAAAATCTATTGTGAACAGACAGTCGGGCCTTTTTGAACATCAACATTGTCTCCTTGTAACACAAATAAACGTCTGGAAGATTATTACAACATCTGGCTACGATATTAATCTTGGTAATCTCGTAACAAGCCCCTTTGCGGGCAGTAACCGAATGAGCGGAATCTTAGGATTTGCATAACAATTATGTATAGTTAGCACTAAATCTGGCCGACGAGCGAGCAGTGAGGTGGCATTTTGCTTCGGTGAACAATTTTCCCGGGTGACTTCGTGTGTTTGTGAATGTAGAGAGGATATATACAGGGTGACTTTTTTACCACCGTCCAAAATTTTTCTATGCATTAGGTATCAATCACTAAACCCATTTTTGAAAAAAAAAACGATGGTACGTCAAATTGTTATTATAAAATCATTTTCTCATCCGCTCTGTGTGGTCACTAAGCTAAACGTTAATAAATACACTTGCCGACGCATAAAACGGGCAGAGCGCACCCCGCTGACCCCCCGCCCCGCCCCGCTACACCTGAGCGACACATCACAGCGCGGTGTCCAGATTCATCAACTTTTTAAAGAAAACATTGATACGTGATATCTCGATATTTTTGTATTGATTGATACAAAAAGAAAAAACACGTATTCAATGATTTCGCCAAAGATTAATACATTAAAATTTGGATGGTGACTAAAAAATCATTCTGTATAAGTATCTACAGGATATTTTTATATCATCATCTGCCTATAGCTAATTGGAGCAGCGGTGGCCCAGTGGTATCGGTCCCGACTTTCAAGTTGTAGGTCGTGGCTTAAAACCCCACCAGGCGCATTACTTTGTGTAATTTATTTCATCACCACTGCTCTCAAATCGTCGTGAGGAAACCGGCATGTCCTAGAACCAAAAATTCGAAGATATGACATCCACCAATCCGCACTGGGCCTGCGTGGTGGATTATGGCCTGTGTCCGGGCAGTGGGAACGTTATAGGCTGACGAGGATAATGATCTCTGACTTTAGTGATCCCACTGCTGGGACACAAGCTTCCTCTCTATGAAATGAGTAAGCCATAATTTTCCATGAGAAACCCAATGCGGGATTGTAGGTGTCACATGTCTTCGAATTTCTGGAGGGCGTCCAACACTGCGTTTGACGGTAGTCTTTCGGGAAACGATTTATTAAGCCCATAACTCGCAAACGGCTGGACCGGTTCTGATAATTCTTTTTTTGTTGTGTTTGTAACCATCAGGACCAGGTAATAGAGGACAAAAATCATCGTGTCCACCGCTTCTAGGCTTTACTTGTATGAATCATGGAAAAGAGACAATAATAATGGCACAGAAATATCCATTATTTGTCAAAACATATTGCTGTTTCCTTTAGGAAATGCAAGCACCTTATACAAACAGGGCTTTCCATAGCAAGCACTAATGGCCATAAAAAAACTGTTAACGTCAAAATGACATTTCACCTTGATATAGGGGTCATTTTGCAGTTACAGTTTTTTCTAGACAAGCGATCAAAACCTCTAGAGCTGCGTGGCACAGCTTTGTGCCACCAAACCCTGACCGGTTTTAAGACTTATTTTCAAAAATACAATTTAAAATCGGTCGGGGTGAGGTGGCACAAAATTGTGCCACTGGTGCTTTAAAGGTTCAGTTTTGTAATAAGACAGAATCTCAAAAAAAAGTTTTTAAGTAAACAAATAGCTCGCGACCACTATACTTTCGGCATCCGGTGCTCTGACCTCTATTAGACATTGTTATTATGCTTCTAACTGTTTTAGTTATATAAACAGGGTTTTCCATAGCAAGCACTAATGGCCATGTTTCAGCTGTATCTATAATAATTTGTGTTTAACCGACCTGTTAGTATATGCGCACTAAGTGCATCGTCGTTCACCATGTGTTGTTATAACATTAAGGCTTGAAAGGTCAGTTTAGTGTGAACTATGAACTCTATGAACAGTAATGTTTATCTTATTTACGGTTGACAGCCGGGACCAACGGCTTTACATGCTTTACGAGGCACGGACGAAACTCGCTATGACAGATGGTCACCCATCCACAGACCAACCTTGGCAAGCGCGGCTTAACCCGGAAGATCGGCCTGTGCGGCTGTGATTATTTAGCCACGACCTCCTCCTCCTTAAATTCAATGCATTACATTACATTAAAATACAGTTTAAAAAGTGTGGTGGTTGTTATCCACCTCCTAGCGGTCTGTCCCAGGCAACGATTAGGTATCACAGGCTAATCTATTGTGAGTGCAGCTTCCTCGTAAGTGTGTCGTAAGTCTGCGTCCCCGTTGCTGGTCGCTTTCTGCCGGGGCTTGCCCAGGGAATTGGGGTTCTCACCTGACAGGGGCAGGTTTTTAGGCTGTAACACCTACCACTCTAGCGCTTAATTTCAAATACACAGTGGTTGCCTAGTGGTATCGGCCCCGACATACGAGTGGGTGGTGGGTCGTGGGTTCGAATTCAGGTAGGCGCATTACTTTGTCTAATATATTTCATAACCACTACTCTCAAAATGGTGAAAGAAAACATCATGAGGAAACCGGCATGTCCTAGAACCAAAAAATTCGAAGACATGTGACATCCATCAATCCGCCTTGGGCCCGCGTGGTGGATTATGGCCCACTTCCTCTCACAGAGAAACTGCAGGTAACGATGATGATTGTGGTCAAACGCGAGCCGATCGGTAAAAGCTCTTTCAAAACGTTTGTCTATTCAATTGTCTAACAAGACCCTCTCGACCATGAAATTAATTTTATATTTAGTTTAGGTCTACAAAGTTTAGGGTCAGTCAAAGTTTAGACTAAAATGACAATAGCTAGGTTTGGACAAGCAAGTTAGAGTTACTGCTTTTCAGATTACTTCAATAAAACCTATTGAAATTTTGTCAGGAATTGTATCTAGGTAACACAAGTTACGGGGCCCCCTTGGAAGGTCAAAGTCTATCGGGTTTGCGGAAATTAGCATCGTAAAGGGCTATTGAAGGACACCTTGGATTTTAGCCAGTACAAGTCGGACAATCCCGTCCTGGCTTAGGTAAGAGGATTCATTCGAATCAATTCATTCTTTTTATTTACAAAGTAAAAAAAAGGTCCGGTGCAAGACTGCCCCGCTTGGGCAGAGCACCGACGTGTCCCATGGCGGCGATAGGCGGAGACCTCTCGCGCGCGGCATTGGTTGCGGCCATGCTGCGGGGCGAGACGGAGTGGGAAGCGGTCGACTCCTTCTGCGAAGCAGTACTGCTTGTGAAGGAGGAGGCGGTTCGCGAAAGGGAGAGGACAGCGTCCTCCCTCCGCCCGAACCGCAGTGTTAGGGCCAAAGCCTGCCGGGGTCGCGGGATTATTTCCTAACCGTGACCCCAGAACATAAAGGGCTTTTGAAGGACACCGTGGATTTTAGTCAGTACAAGTCCCGCCCTGCCCGGGTGGGAGGACTCATTTGATGATTTTACCACGCTAAAAAAAAAAAGTAAAAAAAAGGGTACCGCAAGTTCGTTCGCGGGATTGTTAAGGCAGGTTACTATGACTCTGGCATGTAAAGGGCCTGCTTAAGGACAATTAATAAAAGTAATCGGTACCGATTTTAATCAGTGCGTCAAACAGTCCCTTTCACTCCACCCACAGCGGGAGGACTCATTTTAGGACTTTATTATCTAGAAAAGACGCGGGACTGTCTAGTACAAGACTAAATCCCGTCCCGGTCTGGATGGGAGGACTCATTGGAAGATTTTGCCACGATAAAAAAACCATCTAAAAAAAGTCATCATTAAGTGCTAACTTATCATGACTTTTTAAATTAAGCTTCTATAGGTACTTGCTATTCGACTGTCTGGGTATGAAAATTTCGGTTTATTCCACTTTGTTCACCTGGGTGATATCACCTGGGTGAACAAAGTGGACAACATTGGTGTCCTCAATTCACCTCGGAAAAATATCACCTGAGTGATATCACGCAGGTGAATTGTGGACACTAAAGTTGTCCACTTTGTTCACCTCGGAAAAATATCACCTGGGTGAACAAAGGCGACTTTTCTTACGCAATGTAGTGGACTTTTATCACCTATGTAATATTGTTGTATTCTACAAAAAAAAAAATGTCTGAAGACAAAATTGTTCATTTTTTTCAGTGATCTTTTGTTCTACAAAGTTACACGCGCTTCACGGCTAAGATACTAAAACATTTTTTCTTAAGATACCTTAACGCTCGCCATACATTTCAATGGACCATCTCCAGATATAAAATATGTGTATATCTTACCTTAACACGGCGTATGGTCAAGCGAAAGCGTCGTTTGATGAGTCGGAAAAGTTGCCACGCACCGCCACCAGTAGGCGCCTGTATCGCAAAATTAACGCAATCCAAAGTTTTATGTATTTCATTTCGTCAACTTCGACATTTCATAAAGTGTTCCCTTTACCCAAAATACATGTATTACTCTAGTAGAAATATTTTGATATAAGGATATCGAAACATTTACTAAAACAAAATGATAGAAATACTTATTGATGTGGATAAATATTTTGTAATATTTTTATCATTCAAAGTCTTAAATTTATTTTTAGCACTTTGACACAGATTTTGACGTCCCGAGATAACGAAAATAACTACTACCTATTTGGTAGAAAATGAATGATAATTGGCATACCTTACGAAAGTGACAAAACCTATTATCGTTAAGCCCCAAACACACGCGCGCACGGGCAAGGGCATGTGCTTTGTGTTCCACGCGCGCCTGAAAGAGTGTCAGCACAATGGCAATGACGGGGCTCTCTTATAGAGGGCCTACCTGGGTCGCGGGCTAACGAATACCATGACCCCAGAACGTAAAGGGCTATTGAAAGACATCGTAAATTTTAGTAAGTATTCCGAGTCTGACAGTCCCTCCCGCCCTGCCCTGGGTAGGGCTGGTAAATTATTTTAGCACGCTAAAAAAAGCCCCAAACACACGCTCCTTTTATTAACGTGCGTTCACAAAGCTGGTTGTGTGATATCTTAATATGTTCGAGAGTGGAAAGCTAAGGGTGCTTGACACCCTGTCCTCCACCATCTGGTGTTGGTACTAATTTTTGATGCATTTTGATGTAATGACGGACACTAGAACAATTTAATGTCAGTAACCTCTTTATAATTAAATCTACATTCTATAATATCTTATCCACAGTATTTTTTTTTGGGACAAGGTTGTAATAATCACTTTTCTGATAAATCGACGGTGTCCTTCAATAGCCCTTTCTGTTCCGGGGTCACGGTAAGGAAATAATCACGCGACCCCGGTAGGCTTTGGCCCTCTGAGAGGGGGGCCCCGTCAGTATGCTGACGCTCTTTGAGGCGCGCGTGGGACACAACGCGCCGTCGACCCGGGCATGGTCCATGGTCGGGCAGCGAGTTGCCCTTTACTCGCTGCCCGCATGCCCGCGCCTACGGTGGCCGGAGATCGTCTAGCGACGTCCGTCGCCGTGGGCTTCACCACCGCGGGTGGGGCGGAGGGAGGACACTGTCCTCTCTCGCTCGCGGCCCGCCTCCTCCTTCGCGACCGCTTCCCACTCCGTCTCGCCCCGCAGCATGGCCGCGACCAATGCTGTGCGCGAGAGGTCTCCGCCTATCGCAACCGTGAGGACACGTCGGTGCTCTGCCCAAGCTGGACAGTCTTGCACCGTATGCTCCACCGTGTCCTCCGGGCGATCTTCGCTGTGGTGACACCCAGGCGTTTCCTCCTTTCGCATCAGACAAAGGTACCACCCGAAACTTCCGTGTCCGGTGAGGACCTGCATCAAGCGGTAGGTCAGGACTCCATGACTTCTCTCCAGCCACTCCAAAATGAACCCAGTACTGATCTTTTTTTACTCCAAAGCAATAAATAGAGCGAGAAGCAACTTGTACCGAACACGCGGTGAGACAGCAATGACCACCGATTTTTCTCATCATAGACGATATTTAACCGGGTGATGGGTGCTATGCCTTATTTGTAGTTGACAAGTAATTTTGAAGTATTCAAAATGACAACAGCAGTTTTCATTTAATTTATTTTAATCCTGTTTCTTAGAAATTGTTATAAATCTGTGACGAAACTAAATAAATAATAATAAAAGTGAAGTGCTTCTTATCCTATATCGCAATTTGATACGATTAGAAGTTGTTTTCAGTTACATATTATCTCAAAATGTTGACTGCAAATCTGCATTTATCATTAGTTTATGTGAAATGGTATTTAGATGCATAAAGATTAGATGGGAGGAGGATGGACACAGAGGATCCATCCGACAACAATAGTACGACATCACGATGGCATTGATATAATATCACTGTGAGTAATTTATTATAATTGATGATAGGAACAATTCGTAATGTATAGAATCATACGTATTCTAACATTTCCCTTGTTTGCTCAGTAGGGGTCGTCAGGAATTTCCTGCGATGATTTTCAGTGAGTTTGGTTTATTTTATTCTTTATTTATTCATCAAAATAATGTGTTATTTAAAATAGAAAGTTTACGTGACTTATTTACAGTCAAGTCCGTTTAATCACGTCCCATGTAACACAGCGGAACATAGTTTTCAATAATCTATAAGCCTACGTATCATTCGTTTTTATTTTCTCGATCTTTTTATCCATTCCAATTTTATTATTACGAAAATCTGACAGCCGCGATCTGAAAAAAAGTGTCGCAGGTCTAGCCTGTAAGAGCCACGCTGGCTGACTGATTCGTCATGGAACGAAAGTGATGACACTACTTTTAAAAGGCAAAAGATGAGAGGACGATAGTGAATGTGTGCTCAGAATAAAACGGCGTATGTGCCCAAACATATTGACGTCTTTTTATGAATTAAAATTTTTATTAATTGAAAAAATGTCTTTACAGAATTTAGATACTAGTATTTTATACAATTTAAAACAACATCCTTTCAAAAACTCATAGTAGTTATTCCATAAAGTCCAAAAAATTAATTAGATAGACCGAACTTTGCATTTTTTTTGTATCGAGAAAATTTAATTGAATCGTGTTTTCAACTTTGTGAGAATTTAGATCATTTATAGTCAATAACTATATTCCAAGTTGTAAGATCTGTAGTCCAGATATGTACGAAGAAAAGTAAAAAATAAAAACCGTATTTTTACTGACCTATCCCCTTAACATTTCATGCTTTTGCCGTGCTATCTACACATACTGTCTCGCTGCTGTTGTGTGTAATCGGCCTTCTATTTGTCGATGTTTCTTGCAAGGCCGTAATCATTAAAAGAAAAATAAATATGAAAGCTAGAAACCATTAAAAAAAATTCAAAAGGAAGGTTGGAAGATTTTGGTGGTCTATTTCGTATTGATGATTTAGAGAAAAAAAATTTTGTAAGTAGACATAGAACTGATACAGTAAATACCAGCTTGAAATTATGCATGCCTAGTAGGTACTCGGTGGAGCATACGGTGCAGGACTGCCCAGCTTGGGCGGTGCACCGACGTGTCCTCACGGCTGCGATAGGCGGAGACCTCTCGCGCCCGGCATTGGTTTCGGCCATGCTGCGGGGCGAGACGGAGTGGGAAGCGGTCGCCTCCTTCTGCGAAGCAGTAATGCTCGCGAAGGAGGAGGCGCGCCGCGAGCGAGAGAGGACAGAGTCCTCCCTCCGCCCCAACCGCGGTGTAGGACGCCCACGGCGACGGACGTCGCGCGACGATCTCCGGCCACCGTAGGCGCGGGCATGCGGGCAGCGAGTAAAGGGCAACTCGCTGCCCGACCAAGGACCATGCCCGGGTCGACGGCGCGTTGTGTCCCACGCGCGCCTCAAAGAGCGTCAGCATAATGACGGGGCCCCCCTCTCAGAGGGCCAAAGCCTGCCGGGGTCGCGGGATTATTCCCTTACCGTAACCCCGGAACGTAACAGGCTATGAAGGACACCGTGGATTTTAGTCAGTAGAAGTCTGACAGTCCCTCCCGCCCTGCCCGGGGTTGGAGGACTCATTTGATGATTTTACCACGCTAAAAAAAAAAAAAAAAAAATGCCTAGTAGGTACTTGAAACTGATATGCTGAGTTTCTTCATTTTGGTTTTATGTGTGTCCCACAACAAAAAAAAATGTTAATCTATTCCATTGAAGACAATGCGGGACAAGAACATCTTCATGATCCTGTTCTCCTAGTACTTTAGTTCAGATTCCATAATTATTGAATTCCACTAACACCTTTTTCATAATCCTGTTCTCCTAGTACAATTTAAATATTAAGTTGTCCATTACTTTTTATGTAGGTGATACAAGTCCACTACATTGCGTAAGAAAAGTCGCCTCTGTTGTTGGTGAACAAAGTGGATTAAACCAAAATTTCAGGTGTTTCATGTACTCATCTTTCGTTTAAACACCCGTATTTTTATCCTTCAGGTTTGGTTTCATAGCAAAAGTTGTTTATAAGTACTTTCAGCCCATAAAGGTTTTAATGTTTTACAAGTTACCCTGTAAATAAATTGACATTAGCTGCTGCCAGCGGTCTCACCCGCTACAACTCCTTAACACTTTCACTGTCCGCGCAGCAGACACAATAGATAAACAATGGTAGTGAGTCACATGTGATTCATCGGACAGGGAAGTGGTTAATTATCCCACGATAACTTAAAATCGGGATAAAAACTATCCTATGAGTTAATCCAGGTTATAAACTATTTGTATGTTAATTTTCATCCAAATCTGTTCAGTGGTTTTTCCGTGAAAGAATGAAAACATCCATCTATACAAACAAACTTTCACGTTTATCCAGACACGCGGGAGCGTGTCAGAGCCAAGCAAAGCTGGCGCGGAGCTCACAATTTGTAATATTATATTATACGAGTAGTAGGATTCACCGATTGTTCATCATCATCATCATCATCATCAGCCGGAGGACGTCCACTGCTGAACATAGGCCTCCCCATTAGACCGCCACGCCGAACAACAATTGCCACTTGCATCCATCGGCTGCCCGCGACCCTCACGATGATTCACCAATTTTATTGATAAATCGAATTTAAAAGCCTTTTGTCGCAGTCCATTTAGTTTAAAACCGGAACTTTTCGCAACAATGCAGCCCTGGATTCCATTATCCGTGTGTTAACTTATGTTAAATTGAATTTACACCACATTATTCGCGAGAGCTCTGAGTGTTACTGCGTCTATCGTTGATGATACCATAGACTTTAGAAATGTATAGAAGTGAACTTCATAATCTGCCTAGCCTTTTTTCTTATTGCTCAAACGTTTTTTTACAGGATTGTTTTTATTTTTATAGCGACATTGCTTTTTAAATAGTCGAGTTCGTACACAAAAAACGTTAAAATAATCACGTGTAAGACGTGTTAATTTAACGTTTACTGTGTGTTATCAAATTGAATAAAAACACAAAAAAATACAATCATGAATCATGTCAATGTTGATGCGTCATGATGTATCCAAATTTTTAAGATACGAGTACCTCAGGCCAACCTCAACCTCAGAAACCCAGTTACTGAGCAATACGATAGGTACGATACGATAGACAAGACATGCATTTCGTTGGTGACTGTTACGAGTCTTGGCTTCATAAGACAATAATGTTTGTATATCTGGGTATTACAATGTCTTAAAACTAGGCTTATTCCAGCGAGTGAAAGTGACAGAGCTATACAAGTCGTCTAGCGCTATCTCACTCACTCTGTGTGTGATAAAAAATAATATGGGTTTTAAAAGGCTGTTAGCAGGCGAATGCCACTTCTAAGATTTATTGTTCTATGACAGTGCTCGCTCGCTATGTCAGTAAATGGAAGAATTTACGCAATATCGAGCACTTTCGTGTCGTATGTACGGAGGCACAATCAGAGAGAAAATTATGTACACATTTTGCGAAATCATTATGTGAATCTTTGAACAGCAGATTTAACATAATATTTTGTACTACAATATTTATACGAGTACTATGGGTAAAATATTATTATCTACATAATTTTTAATAATACTGATGTTTCACAAAATGGAATCTCACACTACAGAAGAAGCCCCAATTGTGGGCAACATTTAAAAAATATACCGGTATGGCTGGCAGAGTGATTAAGTTATTGACTGTAGCTGTGTGTGTTCGATTCCTGCACGGTACAAAATATTTGTATGATCTGCAATAATTAGTTGTTCCTGGGGGGTATTACAACGTCTTAAAACCAGGCTTGTTCCAGTGAGTGAACGAGATGGCGCTAGACGACTTGTATAGCTCTGTCACTTTCCCACAGCCTAAACTGGATCGCGTTAAGAGCTCGTGGTAAGGCTTCTGGTCATAAGAATAATTAAGTTTGTTCCGTAGGGGAATTGCTTCTGGCAACAAAAATGTTCCAGATCCAAACGAAAAACAAACAATGAAAGGTCGAGCTTTTCATTTTGGCAACAATCGTTGCCAAAAAATATTTTAATTTGAATGAATTAAAATACTTAAACAAATAAATTACACTAAAGTCCATTTTAAAGGCTTTATAGTCCTTTCAAACCACTAAAAACCGTAGTCTACTTTATTAATTTGATTGACAAAATGAGATAAGCGTTTGTGCACTAAAGGTGCTTTGTTCATTTTCTATACAAAAAAAACACCAGTTTACAATACGTCAAGTAAGGCTGAGCGCAGACTTGAGTCACGACTGTTTTAAGACAGTCTTTCCTCACAAAGAAAAGTCTGCCTTAAAACCAAAACAAAACTGTTTTATCTACGACACGTCGCAGAAATATTTTAAACAATATTGTCTTCATTTTATTAAATTGTCTTTTTAACAAATTTAGATAGATACAATTTTATAGATCTTCGAACAATATTTCTTTTTTTATTTGTATTTCAGTATATAATATGAAATTGAGACAGTCATGCTATCTAAAGTCTGGAAACGGAACTATAGCCCACAACAAAATGCACACTTACTGAGCGAAAGGACCTTAGACGAGGCTACAAGAGAGGAGTTACATCGATCGACTGTTTTGTCGTTGATGTGCGCACCTGCATGCATAAAAAAGGGAAGCCGACCAATCGTTAGTCAGACTTGTTGCTGTGCAGTTCTTGTGGGTATTAGACAATATTGTCTTGATACGCTTCGTTTTAAGTGTGCGCGTTTTTATATTTTTTGTAAAGCAACAGTCTGTCTTAAAACTGTCGTGACTCAAGTTTGTGGTACTGTCTAGGTACTGGCGGTAAAACACGGTATTTTTGTGATGGTAAATAGATAATATAGAACCTGGATTAATACCTAATTGGGTACTCTTTATCCTCGTTAGTATTTAAACGTTTCCGCGGAATAATTAACGCCTGGAGCTAATTCTTTAATAAATTCTGTTTCATCTTCAATTTAATTGCAAAGAGCAAATGAAATAATTAAAAGTAAACTACAAAATTATTATAATTTTTCTTTGCATAGCTTAATTAACAAAGTTTTGCTTAAAATTTATTTTGAGCCTAATTTATGATCAACAGAATAATAAAAAGAATATTATTATGGAAGGAGGACTCGAGGCGATGTCCGCTTAATTATTATTTATATAAAACTAGCCTTTGTCCTCGGTTTCGATTGCGTCAACTTATAATAATGACAATTTATTTGGGATGTATGTGCCTAAAGTATTTCAATCACTATTTCAAAGATATTGTGCATTTTAAAGACATGGCGCCATCTATTTTTTAATCATCATCATCGTCATCAGCCTATTAATGTTCCCACCGCTGGGACACAGGTCTCCTCTCTGTGAGAGGGGGTGGGCCATAATCCACCACGCGGGCCCAGTGCGGATCGGTGGATTTCACATGTCTTCGAATTTTTGGTTCTAAGACATGCCGGTTTCCTCACGATGTTTTCTTTCACCGTTTTGAGAGCCTTATAGATTCGTCATGTCTGTCTGTTCGTCCGTGTGTCACAGCCACTTTTTGACGAAAGTATAAAAGCTATCCTGTTGAAACTTGGTAAGTAGATGCATTATGTGAACCGCATTAGGATTTTCACACAAAAGTAAAACAATGTTTTTTTTTTTATTTTATTTTTGTTTTACTTTTTGTGTGTAGTACTTGTGTTTGTTGTACTTAGAATTGAAACTCAAAAATTTCTACGGTCATACCCGCCAGACGGTCTTCGCCGAGTTGTAATAATAAGCAATCTGAAGTAACAAGAAATTGTGCGAGATTACCATTCTACGAGTACGTGGTTGTGTAGTTGAACATTGGAAATTCAAACGCCATTATAAAATACATTACCTAACCTGTCACAATCAAAAATTATGACATCAATGATAGCCATTCTGACACTATTGTTAAAACAGACTTGAAGCCCAGAAAGGCTGTAAGGAAATTAATGGGTCGACTCAGTGATCGATACTGTTGATAAATTGTACATCGTACTCGATACAAAGCAATCTGTTTGATAAAGTACCGGGTGTACGAAGAAGGCCTTCGAAGACAACCCTGGTATAGAATTTTGTGTAATTTAATTTGTAACAGTCATAATTTTGTGAAGGGCTCATATTGTATTGGATGGTTCGTAGAAAATGATTAGTAGGTTCAAAATTCGTGTGGGTTTTTTTTTAAGGTGGTAAAATCATCAAATGAGTTCCCTTCCGCCTCGGCTGGGGCGGAAGGGACTGTCAGACTCTTACTGACTAAAATAAACCCGTGTTCCTTCGGATGCCCTTTACGTTCCGGGGCCACGGTATCCAGCAGGCATTTGGCTTGAAACACGACGCGGCACCGACCCGGGCGTGGTCCCTGGTCGGACGGCGAGCTACCCATCACTCACCGTCCGCAAGCCCGCTCCGCCGTTGTGCCCTCTGCCAATCAGAGGGACACGCGTTGGAGCGTCCACACGACAGGCTATTCGCATACGGGCAAAGAGACCCCTTAGGCACACAGTGCCTAAGGGAGAGTTTTGGCCCGCATCCCAGGATGCACCGGCCCGAAAAACTCTTCTCCCTCCGGACGTATCCGAGAGGGAACTCCAGTCCACGGGCGCACGTGGAGGTTTCCTGTCTTAGCACCCCAAAATTCGTGTATAGCCTGAAGATTTATTTGGGTAAAGTTCAGTTTTCATGGCAAATGTTTATGTGACTGTCATTAGTAGATCTTTGACAGTCGTTAATCACGTTCAGAAGCTCGAATGTCTGACAACCAGTCTTGCCATGGTGTATCGTATATAACCAGTTACTGAGTTGCGAAGGTCCGATAGGCAGTCGCTCCAAGTAAAATACTGATATTCAGCTGTATCTGGTTTGACTGGTCGACCCCAATATATTATGTAGTTGAGAAAAGGCTAGGTAGATGATGATGTCTTGGATAAAATTGTCAGATGATGGAAAAGAGCAGATAATTTCAAATAAATCGAGGTTGCTTAACCCTAATTTAATAATAATATAATATAATAATAATAATATTCCACAACTATCACACAACGCTATCTAGTCCCAAGCTAAGCAGAGCTTGTGTTATGGGTACTAGATAACTGATAAACATACTTGTATATTTCTAAATACATACATATTATAGATAAATTACACCCAGACACAGAACAAATGATCGTGCTCATCACACAAACATTTGTCCTGGGTGGGAATCGAACCCACGACCTCCGGCATAGCAGTCAGGGTCACTAACCACTAGACCAATAGGCCAGTCGGAATAATTAATAATTTAATGAAACCAAACGTAAGTTTATTTGTTAAGACAATCGTCTACCGAGCGCTCGTCCATACTTAAAGAGAAGTTATCCTATCTCAATGATTTTTTAGAAAGCTTCTCAGTAAAAAACTAGGTTTGTAGGTTTTCTTTTTTTCAAAAGTAACTCTTAGGCGCCTGTAACTTTCAAATTGTTATAAATTTTGAAAAAAAAAAGGAAAATCTATAAACCTAGTTTTTTACTGTGCATTCTAAAAAATCATCGAGATAGGATAACATTTAGGGACAGGAAAACGTTTTCTCTTTTAGTATGGAATGGACGAGCGCTCGGTAGATGATTGTCTTAAGTTTTCACGTCTCTGCTGCTGGTCCGATATTGTTGAATTCTGGTACTGGACAGAGACAGATGAAACCTTGGAGACAGTTATAGGATGAAAAAAAGCTGCTTAGTTATTCTTAAGTGTTTGTGCTGTTCATCGTCTCCTCACGTGCTTTTTTTATTTGGTAAAATCATCGAATGAGTCCTTTCCTCCCAGAGCAGGACGGGACTTTTTTTGTATTATAGGTAGATAGATTAGCGTTTGACCACTATCTCGCCTGATGGTAAGCGAAGATGTGGCCGACGGTGAAGCACGCTTGCCTGGAAGTAACCTGTGCACTCTTGACTTGAAGACCCCAAGGTTATAGCCGTCGGTAAATACAGATGGCGGCAGGGATTTCTACTCCTTAGCTGTGCGTACAATAAAGGTATTGGCAAAATGCTCTGTACGAGTGTACGTACCGGAGGCATGTCCACCATATATCGATGGCGCATTGCCGTGCGTCTTGTAGTTCGATGATGGAGAGGGCTAGGCGGAATCAAGCTGTGAAGTTCCATCGCACACTCTCCGAAATGTAACCGATAAAAGAACCGACAGGCTGGCCACACGGCGGACGTCGATATTCAAGGCTCTGGAACTTTGAATCGACCAGAGCATCGTTACCGGCCTCATGGCCCTTTTATCAATAGACTTAAGTGCGTCTAGTTGGTATTTGGCGGATCCATCCCAAAGGTGAGAGCAGTACTCCATGCGTGACCGAACTTGTGCTTTATATAAATTTAGCAGCTGTCCAGGCGTGAAGTACTTCCTCACCTTGGAGAGGACTTGCACTGACGGTGTCTTTCAATAGTCCTTTACTTTCCAGGGCCACGATTACCCGATAGTCCCTCGACCATATTCTCACGCCCTAGGTGTATACTGGGTTTTCTAGTTACCTTATATTTCTATTCATCGTTTCATTGGCCTTCTTCCACTGTTATAGTCGTCCATATTCTCTGGGCACGCAACTCCCAAAAACTTAATAGATCTGCAATGCACACATTATTGGATAACGTTTTTGGCTCGAACGTAGGAAGCCATTATTTTCCCCGAGACTGGATCTATCGCTTGATGACGTACGTTATCGATGAGCCGTACTTTATCGTTCCGGATTTTGACGGATGCAGGAAGGAACTCACAGAGCTGATAAACATGGATATAATGTTTTGTATGGAAGTGCCTGCTACTGCCGTTCGCTTTTAGTTTTTTTTTAGTTATTACCTACGTTAACTTTATGATCAGGATCTAAATAGTTTTTGTTTTTATGCCAGTCTGCCAGAATCGTTCTATTTATTTCCGATTCCTAATTATTCGCAGAAACTACAAAAACAAAGATGGCTGAATGATTACGTGATTTTTTTGCGAAATCTTTACCAAAAATGTCAAGATCAATGTGGCAATTTTTTTGTTTTTGTTTTGTCTGAACATTGTTTAATATGGTGCATCTAAAACCTTCTCCAGAATGTAATGAACACTTTCCTGAACACCGTATCAAGATCCGTTCAACCAAACGCGAGATAATCGCGGGAAAATAATACATACATACAGACAGGTTGAACTGAGAATTGTTTATTATGGTGTGTCTAAACGGGCAATATTTTTACTGAATTTGATGTTGCCATATTGCTCTAAATTAATAATAATAATATAATAATAATGTTTATTGTGTCAAAAGTAATACACAAACAATATTGGGTTTGGAGTCTTTATTTAAGCAGATAATGCCTGTATTTAAAGACTCCGCTCCTTTACAACAGTAGTACTTACATTAAACACAATAAAAACAGTAAATGGGTATAATAAAACAAAATAATTATGTGAACGTGTGCGTACAGGTGCATGGGTTGGTTGTGTTGATGAGTGTGTGGTTGTATGTGTGAATGAACGTGTAGGTATGGGGAGAGCCTCTGAGTGTGTGTGAGTGAGTCGTAAAAATGTGTTAGGTTACGTTTTGCAGGAAAGCTTCAGTGCTTTCATATGTCAGTGGTTTTATCCAGTCCGTCAACATTTCTTTACATAAATGGTAAGATTTTGCATATACGAAAATTTCTTTATTTATTTTGTTATATAATTGTGCTGAACGTTTACTAAATTGCATAGATCCGAATTTGGTCTTAGTTTTAGGTATTTGAACTATATCATGTTTTCTTCGTCTAGAGTGTACATCTTTATTATAAGGCAAGGCTTTGTGCTTATTTAAAATTATTTGAGTAATGTACAATTTCCTAACTGACAATACATCGCTAAGTTTGTAGAGGTTCTCTGTAGAATATCTCCTTTTTTTAAAATACATTATTTTGAGCAGGGCTCGTTGTGCTCGCTCCAATTGAATGAATTTAGATTTTGCTGCCCACCCCAAACAGGAATACAGTATATCAAGATTGATTGCGCAAGAGACAAGTATATTTGTGTGAGCATATTTCTGACAGGCTTACTGCTACTCTGAACTGGCCTAGGCACCACGTGACGCAGAGTCTTAAAAATCCAATTTAGCTTTCGTACTCTATTGGCAACTTGCTCAAGATGAGGGTACCAGCACAAATTCTGATCCAGCATAACCCCTAAATATTTTGTGCTAGAAACTTTGCTAATACTAGAACAGTTACAATTATCAACATTAGTACCATCACAAGTGTGTATACTGATTCGAAAATCATCGGTTGGTTGAGTACGATTGCATATGCTGAAACTTATAAAATTTGTTTTAGAGGTATTTAATGTGAGGAAATTAGCATTGAGCCAATTCGCAACCTGGGACATACCTGCTTCAGCACTTAGCTTCACATTGTGCCATGTCTTACCCAAGGGCGGATCCAGCTTTTATATCAGGGGGGGGTCACCATGTCGCAGACTGCTTGTCTCCGTAGTTTAGTTCAGATAGATTTGAAAGAAAGTCATCCCGAATACCGTGACCCTGGAACGTAAGGGGCTATTGAAGGACACCGTGGATTTTAGTCAGTACAAGTCTGACAGTCCCTTCTGCCCTGGGAGGACTCATTTGATGATTTTACCATGCTAAAAGAAGAAAAAAAAAGGAGTGGCCAACGGGTCGATCGCGACTTAGTCCAGTCGATCGTGGCAAGGCAAAAAATATAAATAATAGTATAGAACCTATAACAAACCTATACTGGATTTTTGTTTTAAATTGGTCAAAAGGAGAAATCTGCTTCCCTATGAGATACAGGAAAACTTTCTTAGGAAGCTTTAGCTATTTTTTTACCCGATTGCGCGACGCAAAGGAGGGTAATGTGTTTATCAGTCTATGTATGTATGTAAGTATGTATGTATGTGTGTATGTATGTTTGTTTCTATGTGGCGTTCTAGAGACCAAATGCGTAGGCCGATTTTGATAATTTTTACGTCAATCGATTCGTCTTAATCTCGCGAGTGTCACTAAAGACATGACAGTAATCAAAATTCACCACAGCGACAACCAGACGCCATATTGTCAAAATGAAAAAAAAAAATGTCGATGAACCATGTCATGTGGGGTATCGTTGAATAGGTATTTTAAAATCATCATTAAGTTCCCTTCATCATTTTTCATTTTAAATAATAGTTTAGGATATATAACGATTTAAAGTTGTTTAGCAAAACAATAATTCTCTGAATAGTAACTAAAAAGTATAAAATAAAAAAAATATTTAACGAAAAACAAAATACCCGACTGCGTTAAAAAAACTAAAAAGAAAGAAACAAGTCCAATAGTTAAGAATTCACTCATTCACACTCACAGTCGGGGCCCATTCAAATTATACCAATCAAATCATCCCAACGGGCCCCGACTGTGAGTGTGAATGAGTGAATTCTTAACTACTGGACTTGTTTCTTTCTTTTTAGTTTTTTTAACGCAGTCGGGTATTTTGTTTTGATGTTGATAATTTTGGCGTTTTTGTGACCAAGTGTGAGTGGCCCACAAAAATGAGGGACGTTGGGCTTTTCGAATTTTATTTAGTGCCATTCGATTTTGTTTCATGGAAAAAATCGGGGCAGAAGTTGGTCTTATGGAAAATATTGTTTCTATGCGGTTTGACTTCGGCGTGTCCGTCGTGTTCCACGCGCGCCTCAAAGAGCGTCAGTTTTTGTGGGAAACTCACACATGACCAAAAAAATAAAAACGCCAAAATTGTAAACACCGAAAAAGAGCTAATGTTCCTCAGAAAGTTTTTCCGTAAGTATCTCATATGGATTCAGATTTCTCCCTTTTTGGCCAATCGATCCGATCGATACCTATACGAGTATGTCGATTAACATCACCAACTCAGACTTTGTTAAGTCTTAAAGTAGTTACTGAAGCCTCGATAGATGGCGTTGTTCTTTCAGGCTGAAATACTGAATCTCGGTGTTAAGATTTTCCTCAGAAACATGACCTTCCTTGTACAAAAATTATTAAATCCTCTCGTCCTGAGCGTGTGTTTTCTTTGGTGTAACCATAAACATCTCGGCGGCTCCTCGGGACTTTTTGGAACTTGTACATGGTCCTTATAGAGTCGGATTGACAAAATTGGTTGGGTGTTACTATCACACCACGGCACGGCATAACCAGCTATTTCACAACCACGACGCAACAGAATTAAGCTGGGTGGACACCAGCAGCGAGAGCGGAGCAGAGCGTCGGCGGCAACAGCGGAGCGACAGCAGCAGCAGTTCGACCAGTGTTGTGCGTGCTAGTGTTGGACACGAAAATAGTGAAGTATACCAAGTGAAAATCGTGAGTACTTTTAAAATATTACAACTTTAGCAATTTCAAGCAAAATTGAGACTTAGAAAAATTCGTGATAAAAAGTTCGGAAAAAATTACAAGTGTAGCATGGACTTAGAATAGTTTCCCAAAAAGTGAAGAGACGGGGAATCCATGCCGGTTTTCATATAGAAATGCCAAACACTTAGAAAATTTTGAAGAAAAAGTTCAGCGACTTAGAATAATTTGGATTTTTGCATTATTTTCAAACTTATTGAACAAGCGACTAAAACAAGCAGTTTTAAACTACACAGTATATAATTATTGAAGTTAAAATGGAAACTTATATCAAAGTTCAAGAAGATACCAATTTAAAAATACAAAAAGCAAGGAGTAATTTTAAAAAATCCCCTAAGGATAGGATATCACTGTCGTATGTGGAAACGCGACTGGAAACACTGGAAAGTTATTGGAACTCATACCGTGATACACATAAATTGATTATTGCGGAATTTGAAAGTAAAGAAATAAAGAAGTCCAGTTATTACACGACTGATGCATATGACGTGACCGAAGAACTATATACAGATTATAAGACGGAATTAAAAGGATGCTTGCTTAGTTTTAAGGTCGATTATAATTCTGTCGGGTCGTCTGATTCTAAGGTTAATATGTCAAACGCTGCTCAATCCTTTAGTGTTAAGTTGCCTAAGATTTCTATTCCCAATTTTAGCGGTAAATATACAGAATGGACTAGTTTTCGGGATCTTTTTACATCACTAATCCATAACAACAAAGGATTGGACGACGTTCAACGACTTCATTATCTTAAAGGTTATTTGTCAGGTGAAGCTGAACAACTTTTGCGGCATATTCCTGTCACCGCCGATAATTATAAAGTATGTTGGGAACAGTTAGAACACCGCTATAATAACAAAAAACATTTAGCTTATTCCATTTTAAAACGTTTTATGGGTCAACGTAATGTACAGTCTGAATCTTCCAGTGCTATAAAAGAATTGTTAGACACAAGTAATGAATGTTTAAACGCCCTAAAAAACTTAGATATTGATATTTCTTCTTGGGATATAATTGTCATATATATTGTTAGTTTAAAACTTGATACAGAGTCTAGAAAACTGTGGGAAGCCCAAATTAGCAAGGGGAATGATGTATTACCCAAGCTAACTGAATTTATAGAATTCCTAGATCAGCGTTTCAGGTCTCTTGAGTTTTTAGATAATAACCAACATAAGTCGAATAATAGTGCTCGTATTTCAAAGGTTTTGCATGTTACCTCAGATGTTTCAACTTGTAGTTTTTGTTCCGAAAGTCATAAGTTAACCAATTGCAAGAAATTTGCTAAAGAAGATGTTGATGCACGTCGTGGTTTTGTCCAAACCAATAAGTTGTGCTTCAATTGTCTAGGTTCAAATCACTCCGTATATTCATGTCGTAATTCCACCAATTGTCATATTTGTAGAAAGAGACATCACTCTCTACTTCATCCAAAAGTAGTCCCGAGGGATGAAAACAACACTAGTGATAATAAAGATGATGATATGGAGCAAACGTCAACTCCACCATCATCTTCACAGGACGAAGCACCAATCGTATCTTGTTTTTCGAACTTGAACAGTCAAGTATTATTAGCCACTGCCTTGGTTAAGGTAGAATCAAAAACAGATACTATCATATTGCGATCTCTTCTAGACCAAGGATCTCAAGCATCTTTTATTACCGAGTCGGCAGTACAGATGCTAGGTCTGAAGAAGATTCGCAATAAGGGCTTTATTTCAGGACTTGGCTGTGATCAGAATGCAACATTGCATTCTGAAGGGTATGTTACCATTAAAATTCAATCACGCCATGATCCCAACTTTACAGTTGATGTAAAAGCTCATGTTCTCAACAAGATAACATCACTTCTTCCGGAAAGGAAGATTTTCATCAAAGGTTGGTCATCACAACTTTCAAATTTAAAATTGGCCGATCCTTTGTTTAGTGTACCAAAGAAAATTGATATTTTGCTTGGTGCAGAAGTGTACTGTCAAATTTTAATGGAAGGTGTGATCAAGGGTCTACCTGGTTGTCCATTAGCACAAAATACCAAACTAGGTTGGATCCTCTCTGGCAGTATACACGCACCACAAAACCGTGATGATCTGCAAGGAAATAACATTGTCAGCATGCACACTTGTGTATCGGCAGATGATCACATAAAGAAGTTCGAGCAGCCTCCTTCCAACGGAAAAAGGTTTTTATCAGGAGAGCAATCTTGCAAAGACTTCTTCATAAAAACTCACAAACCACAACCTACTGCTATCTACTTACCACTCCACATGGTGGTTACAAATGATATATCTGCAAATAAGGTTAGAGACTCTCTTCAACCTGGTTTAAGACGTGTCATCATGCGCTGGCTTGGTCACTCTACTATGCGTCATGTTGCAGGCATAGTAAAGATATACAAGCGGGTCAAAGTGTCTGAGGCAGATGTTGGTTTCCAGCGTCTTCTGTGGCAAACAGACTTAAATTCAGAACTTCAGCATCTTGTATTATTCGGTTCATCCTCAGCGACTTACTTGACGGTACCAGTACCTCAACAGCTTGCGTATGATGCGAGTCCTAAATTGCTAAAAGAAAATACAGTCCATTATAGTAAAGGAAAATTTAAGAAAAAATACTTAAAATAATTGTCTATTGAAGAAGATTAAGGTTATAGAAAGCTTAGATAAATAAAGGTTATTAAATATTTCAGCAAAACTAAACATAACTAATAATGCTAGTACTAATAAAACTTAAAACTACTCGTTGGCTAGTATTCAATAAATAAAATTAATCATTACTTACCTATATCCGGTTATGTCAAAGGGAAAGTTACCTGAAAGAGTTAGAGTTTATAAGGGATAGGTAAAGTAAATAAAAAGCAGTGAACTTACCTCGCTTAGTCCATACCTTGGCGACGAAGGAATCCTCAGGGTGGGCGGCGATTTCAGGCTAACGTGATCGATGATAGGATAAAGTAGTACTCATTCATACATAAGTCACATCTAACGACTTTTTCTGTGACAGATGCACATGTTCTTACAGATGAGTCTTCAATTAATTATGAGCTATCTGAGAACGCAGTAAAATTGTTAATGCGAAGAATCTCTTCAGACTGTATGGTAGAAATTGCGTCGTTTGAGTTCCTCATACTGCTTAAACGAATCAACAGTTGATGGGTCAAGGGCGGATCCAGCTTTTATATCAGGGGGGGGTCACCATGTCGCAGACTGCTTGTCTCCGTAGTTTAGTTCAGATAGATTTGAAAGAAAGTCATCCCGAATACCGTGACCCTGGAACGTAAGGGGCTATTGAAGGACACCGTGGATTTTAGTCAGTACAAGTCTGACAGTCCCTTCTGCCCTGGGAGGACTCATTTGATGATTTTACCATGCTAAAAGAAGAAAAAAAAAGGAGTGGCCAACGGGTCGATCGCGACTTAGTCCAGTCGATCGTGGCAAGGCAAAAAATATAAATAATAGTATAGAACCTATAACAAACCTATACTGGATTTTTGTTTTAAATTGGTCAAAAGGGAGAAATCTGCTTCCCTATGAGATACAGGAAAACTTTCTTAGGAAGCTTTAGCTATTTTTTTACCCGATTGCGCGACGCAAAGGAGGGTAATGTGTTTATCAGTCTATGTATGTATGTAAGTATGTATGTATGTGTGTATGTATGTTTGTTTCTATGTGGCGTTCTAGAGACCAAATGCGTAGGCCGATTTTGATAATTTTTACGTCAATCGATTCGTCTTAATCTCGCGAGTGTCACTAAAGACATGACAGTAATCAAAATTCACCACAGCGACAACCAGACGCCATATTGTCAAATGAAAAAAAAAAATGTCGATGAACCATGTCATGTGGGGTATCGTTGAATAGGTATTTTAAAATCATCATTAAGTTCCCTTCATCATTTTTCATTTTAAATAATAGTTTAGGATATATAACGATTTAAAGTTGTTTAGCAAAACAATAATTCTCTGAATAGTAACTAAAAAGTATAAAATAAAAAAAATATTTAACGAAAAACAAAATACCCGACTGCGTTAAAAAAACTAAAAAGAAAGAAACAAGTCCAATAGTTAAGAATTCACTCATTCACACTCACAGTCGGGGCCCATTCAAATTATACCAATCAAATCATCCCAACGGGCCCCGACTGTGAGTGTGAATGAGTGAATTCTTAACTACTGGACTTGTTTCTTTCTTTTTAGTTTTTTTAACGCAGTCGGGTATTTTGTTTTGATGTTGATAATTTTGGCGTTTTTGTGACCAAGTGTGAGTGGCCCACAAAAATGAGGGACGTTGGGCTTTTCGAATTTTATTTAGTGCCATTCGATTTTGTTTCATGGAAAAAATCGGGGCAGAAGTTGGTCTAATGGAAAATATTGTTTCTATGCGGTTTGACTTCGGCGTGTCCGTCGTGTTCCACGCGCGCCTCAAAGAGCGTCAGTTTTGTGGGAAACTCACACATGACCAAAAAAATAAAAACGCCAAAATTGTAAACACCGAAAAAGAGCTAATGTTCCTCAGAAAGTTTTTCCGTAAGTATCTCATATGGATTCAGATTTCTCCTTTTTGGCCAATCGATCCGATCGATACCTATACGAGTATGTCGATTAACATCACCAACTCAGACTTCCAATCCAATGTATTTAAGAAAATTTAAGGAAAGAATCTCACATGTGATATGAAAAGAAACTCCTAAGACTGGTCAATAAAAATTACTACTTGATTGTGTACTAAACTATGCTGTTTCATGTAGGCCTAGGCCTGGCGGTGCCTTTACTTTAGTTCCGTTCACGGCTTCTGAAATATGATAATTCCTCGATGGGAACCAGTTCCATACATGGAAAAGAAAAGCCTCGTATGGAACCAGTTCCGAAACTCTGGTTCCATAGACGGCTGAAGCGGTTTTTAAGATTTCCAGAAGTATGTAATTAGTGCACGGGGTTTCGTTAGTAAACAGTAGATCTTATGTCTAATCAAGTTGGCCACCCCTGCTATAATAGGTATAGGTAACCAATAACAGCACAGAATTGCGTTATTATGATATTATGCCCCTTTCGCTTAAAATTAGTTTAAGTTTATAATAAACTTAAATAACCTATGACCCAGCCTGTCGCCCAGGGGGGGGTCATGACCCCCATGACCCCCCCCTTGTATCCGCCGTTGTGATGGGTCAATTACCATCAGCTCATGTCATTGCTTACCACTCTTTTTCACCTTTTCGGTGTTGATACGCAAATGCATGGAGACGTGGTTATCACTTCACTAAAGGCTGTGTTTATTCATCTGCACGGCCACTCGTACAATACACTCTGAGGTGATGAGTGACTTCACCTCAGAGGCATTGTTGGTTGCTTGAAAGCATTTTGTTGTACGAACGGGCATTGTGCAGACTTGTGGAGTGATACCAGCACTAACTTTGTCGAAACTAGGGAGTTAAAAAAGATTTCATCAGGAAGGGTCGGTAGCATCAGGTGACATTACTAGCTGCCTTGCAACCATATTGGTGCGGACAATCTTACGCGTGTTGTAACATTGAAATATAAAGGTTTGGTTATTAAGAGACCTGTATCATAGCTCATAGTTTTTATTACGACATTTTACTGTTAGATAATTATATTTGTTTGATATTTAAGAGCATTAGTTAGTTATAGTTATTGTTTAGTTTGTACCTATCACTTGTTTGTTTGGAAGGTTCATTTACATTATTTTTTCTGGACACTTGGTCCATGGTGGGCGGTATGTTAAGTCTTAAAGTAGTTACTGAAGCCTCGATAGATGGCGTTGTTCTTTCAGGCTGAAATACTGAATCTCGGTGTTAAGATTTTCCTCAGAAACATGACCTTCCTTGTACAAAAATTATTAAATCCTCTCGTCCTGAGCGTGTGTTTTCTTTGGTGTAACCATAAACATCTCGGCGGCTCCTCGGGACTTTTTGGAACTTGTACAGACTTCCAATCCAATGTATTTAAGAAAATTTAAGGAAAGAATCTCACATGTGATATGAAAAGAAACTCCTAAGACTGGTCAATAAAAATTACTACTTGATTGTGTACTAAACTATGCTGTTTCATGTAGGCCTAGGCCTGGCGGTGCCTTTACTTTAGTTCCGTTCACGGCTTCTGAAATATGATAATTCCTCGATGGGAACCAGTTCCATACATGGAAAAGAAAAGCCTCGTATGGAACCAGTTCCGAAACTCTGGTTCCATAGACGGCTGAAGCGGTTTTTAAGATTTCCAGAAGTATGTAATTAGTGCACGGGGTTTCGTTAGTAAACAGTAGATCTTATGTCTAATCAAGTTGGCCACCCCTGCTATAATAGGTATAGGTAACCAATAACAGCACAGAATTGCGTTATTATGATATTATGCCCCTTTCGCTTAAAATTAGTATAACCTCGTAAGGCCCAATGACCTAATTTAATGACAAAAATATTTTGGCACTCCGGCCCAAGACAGTTTTTAAAATCATCAAATTGCGGCCCAGCGGCCTAAAATAATTATGACATGATATTTAAACGTAATTTTTGGTTTAAATAATCCCGCCATTTTAAATCTGCCATTTTAAAAAACTATTATCTATGAACGCATCTCTAATTTTGGCAATGTCAACTTGACATTTAAGAACCAAGAATCTGTCCTTTTGACATTTCATCTCATGTGAACGGAAGTCTCGTGGAGATGGGTAAGTAAATCTATTCATATCTTTATAATCATTACATGGTGATTTCTAAAATGTATTGCAAACAGTTGCGGAAATATTATATTTTGTTCCGACATGTTTTTTTCATATCAAAGTCATTTTAATTCTGTAATATACGAACGATAAAAACTATGTCCCAAAATAAGGTCGGCGGGTTTTTATTATAAAAGTTAGCCTAACTTCTATGTCATAATTTTAGGACATTGGGTGTTTACTTTATTTTCCTTTGTTTAAGCCATGGACGACGAAGCTATAGAAAATCAGCTTAATCTAGACGTATCCGAGTTTGAAGATGATGAAGGCGATGATGATATCGATGATGTGGATTATCAACCTCAGGGCCGAAATCGTCAATCGGACAATTCAGCAGAATCGTCTTCTGATTTGAGATGACTTTTTTAAGTGCATTTCTAATTAGTATTGTGATACGACAACTTGAATATTATTATTTGAAATATTGCCATTGATTAATAAGTAAGGACATTATTTTATTAATATGATTAACATGTGTAATGCGAAGATACATTGTTTGCTAAAAATGAGACTGATTTAGAAAATTGTGTAATTGTTACATAAAATTATTAATTAATAAGGTTTAAAATGAATGGAGAAGATAATAAATATTTTTTTTACAAATTTTATTTTTATTTCTGGTATAATTTGCAATCCCATGATAAATAACTGAATAAATTTGATTGATTCAAAATAATGTTATATACAAAAACTGGCCCAGTGACCTAAAAAAAGGACAAGCTATTTCAACATATTTTTTTGCGTGAAATAGGTAACTTTAGGTATAAGAAATACCCCTTAAAATAATTTCACCAAAAGCATTACATTTAAACACTTTTGTACTTTACCAAAGTTCTGGGCCGCAACTACTTGCACCTATTTTTAGTACGTTGGGTCGTAATGTATATCGACCTAAATTTAGGTTGGGCCTTACGAGGTTAAGTTTATAATAAACTTAAATAACCTATGACCCAGCCTGTCGCCCAGGGGGGGGTCATGACCCCCATGACCCCCCCCTTGTATCCGCCGTTGGTTACCACAGAAGATGACAGCTGTATCATCGCAACTAGACTATAAAATAATAAAATAAGTCCACAACTATCACATAACGCCATCTAGTCCCAAGCTAAGCAGAGCCGGGCTAGCCGTAATCGCGGCTGTAAGACCCCTCTTTGAGGAGTGGCTGGATAGGTCCCACGGCGTCCTCACCTACGCATGACACAGGTCCTCACCGGACATGGCTGCTTTGGGAGGTACCAGTGCATGATAAAAAAGACGGAAACTCTCGGGTGTCACCACTGCGAGGAGGACATGGTGGAGCATACGGTGCGGGACTGCCCTGCTTGGGTGGAGCACCACCGCGCCGTGCCCTCACGCAGGCGATTGTTGGAGACCGATCGCACCCGGCATTGGTCGCGGCCATGCTGCGGGGCGAGACGGAGTGGGAAGCGGTCGCCTCCTTCTGCGAAGCAGTCGTGCTGACGAAGGAGGAGGCGGGCCGTGAGAGAGAGAGGATACAGTCCTCCTATCTTCCCTCCGTCCCAGACACAGTGGTAGACGCCCACTGCGACGGATGTCGCGGGACGATCTCCGGCCACCGTAGGCGCGGGAATGCGGGGGGCGAGTAAAGGGCAACTCGCTGTCCGACCATGGACCATGCCAGGTTTTCCACACGCGCCTCAAGGAGCGTCAGCATAAAGTCGTAAAGTATTAGAGAATTGCGTCGCCTTGTGTACGAAGACTGGAATTTCTTTCTGTTTTCTCCCTAGTAAGTCGCTAACTCACACGTTAGGTCATGGCCCCTGGCCAAGCCTTTAAGCATGTATTGTATGTGGGTGGTCCTTTATTTACAAGTAAGATAATAGTTATTGTAGAACGCAGTGTAGTGAACTAAAAAGGAAATGAATATATCTGAACATCCTTTGGAAAATATCGATAATAATAAATCGTTTTGGATATAATTTGTACTTTACGACTTTATGCTGACGCTCCTTGAGGCGCGTGTGGAAAACCTGGCATGGTCCATGGTCGGACAGCGAGTTGCCCTTTACTCGCCCCCCGCATTCCCGCGCCTACGGTGGCCGGAGATCGTCCCGCGACATCCGTCGCAGTGGGCGTCTACCACTGTGTCTGGGACGGAGGGAAGATAGGAGGACTGTATCCTCTCTCTCTCACGGCCCGCCTCCTCCTTCGTCAGCACGACTGCTTCGCAGAAGGAGGCGACCGCTTCCCACTCCGTCTCGCCCCGCAGCATGGCCGCGACCAATGCCGGGTGCGATCGGTCTCCAACAATCGCCTGCGTGAGGGCACGGCGCGGTGGTGCTCCACCCAAGCAGGGCAGTCCCGCACCGTATGCTCCACCATGTCCTCCTCGCAGTGGTGACACCCGAGAGTTTCCGTCTTTTTTATCATGCACTGGTACCTCCCAAAGCAGCCATGTCCGGTGAGGACCTGTGTCATGCGTAGGTGAGGACGCCGTGGGACCTATCCAGCCACTCCTCAAAGAGGGGTCTTACAGCCGCGATTACGGCTAGCCCGGCTCTGCTTAGCTTGGGACTAGATGGCGTTATGTGATAGTTGTGGACTTATTTTATTATTTTATAGTCTAGTTGCGATGATACAGCTGTCATCTTCTGTGGTAAGACCAACGGCGGATACAAGGGGGGGGTCATGGGGGTCATGACCCCCCCCTGGGCGACAGGCTGGGTCATAGGTTATTTAAGTTTATTATAAACTTAAACTAATTTTAAGCGAAAGGGGCATAATATCATAATAACGCAATTCTGTGCTGTTATTGGTTACCTATACCTATTATAGCAGGGGTGGCCAACTTGATTAGACATAAGATCTACTGTTTACTAACGAAACCCCGTGCACTAATTACATACTTCTGGAAATCTTAAAAACCGCTTCAGCCGTCTATGGAACCAGAGTTTCGGAACTGGTTCCATACGAGGCTTTTCTTTTCCATGTATGGAACTGGTTCCCATCGAGGAATTATCATATTTCAGAAGCCGTGAACGGAACTAAAGTAAAGGCACCGCCAGGCCTAGGCCTACATGAAACAGCATAGTTTAGTACACAATCAAGTAGTAATTTTTATTGACCAGTCTTAGGAGTTTCTTTTCATATCACATGTGAGATTCTTTCCTTAAATTTTCTTAAATACATTGGATTGGAAGTCTGAGTTGGTGATGTTAATCGACATACTCGTATAGGTATCGATCGGATCGATTGGCCAAAAAGGGAGAAATCTGAATCCATATGAGATACTTACGGAAAAACTTTCTGAGGAACATTAGCTCTTTTTCGGTGTTTACAATTTTGGCGTTTTTATTTTTTTGGTCATGTGTGAGTTTCCCACAAAAACTGACGCTCTTTGAGGCGCGCGTGGAACACGACGGACACGCCGAAGTCAAACCGCATAGAAACAATATTTTCCATTAGACCAACTTCTGCCCCGATTTTTTCCATGAAACAAAATCGAATGGCACTAAATAAAATTCGAAAAGCCCAACGTCCCTCATTTTTGTGGGCCACTCACACTTGGTCACAAAAACGCCAAAATTATCAACATCAAAACAAAATACCCGACTGCGTTAAAAAAACTAAAAAGAAAGAAACAAGTCCAGTAGTTAAGAATTCACTCATTCACACTCACAGTCGGGGCCCGTTGGGATGATTTGATTGGTATAATTTGAATGGGCCCCGACTGTGAGTGTGAATGAGTGAATTCTTAACTATTGGACTTGTTTCTTTCTTTTTAGTTTTTTTAACGCAGTCGGGTATTTTGTTTTTCGTTAAATATTTTTTTTATTTTATACTTTTTAGTTACTATTCAGAGAATTATTGTTTTGCTAAACAACTTTAAATCGTTATATATCCTAAACTATTATTTAAAATGAAAAATGATGAAGGGAACTTAATGATGATTTTAAAATACCTATTCAACGATACCCCACATGACATGGTTCATCGACATTTTTTTTTTTCATTTTGACAATATGGCGTCTGGTTGTCGCTGTGGTGAATTTTGATTACTGTCATGTCTTTAGTGACACTCGCGAGATTAAGACGAATCGATTGACGTAAAAATTATCAAAATCGGCCTACGCATTTGGTCTCTAGAACGCCACATAGAAACAAACATACATACACACATACATACATACTTACATACATACATAGACTGATAAACACATTACCCTCCTTTGCGTCGCGCAATCGGGTAAAAAAATAGCTAAAGCTTCCTAAGAAAGTTTTCCTGTATCTCATAGGGAAGCAGATTTCTCCCTTTTGACCAATTTAAAACAAAAATCCAGTATAGGTTTGTTATAGGTTCTATACTATTATTTATATTTTTTGCCTTGCCACGATCGACTGGACTAAGTCGCGATCGACCCGTTGGCCACTCCTTTTTTTTTTCTTCTTTTAGCATGGTAAAATCATCAAATGAGTCCTCCCAGGGCAGAAGGGACTGTCAGACTTGTACTGACTAAAATCCACGGTGTCCTTCAATAGCCCCTTACGTTCCAGGGTCACGGTATTCGGGATGACTTTCTTTCAAATCTATCTGAACTAAACTACGGAGACAAGCAGTCTGCGACATGGTGACCCCCCCCTGATATAAAAGCTGGATCCGCCCTTGGGTAAGACATGGCACAATGTGAAGCTAAGTGCTGAAGCAGGTATGTCCCAGGTTGCGAATTGGCTCAATGCTAATTTCCTCACATTAAATACCTCTAAACAAATTTTATAAGTTTCAGCATATGCAATCGTACTCAACCAACCGATGATTTTCGAATCAGTATACACACTTGTGATGGTACTAATGTTGATAATTGTAACTGTTCTAGTATTAGCAAAGTTTCTAGCACAAATATTTAGGGGTTATGCTGGATCAGAATTTGTGCTGGTACCCTCATCTTGAGCAAGTTGCCAATAGAGTACGAAAGCTAAATTGGATTTTTAAGACTCTGCGTCACGTGGTGCCTAGGCCAGTTCAGAGTAGCAGTAAGCCTGTCAGAAATATGCTCACACAAATATACTTGTCTCTTGCGCAATCAATCTTGATATACTGTATTCCTGTTTGGGGTGGGCAGCAAAATCTAAATTCATTCAATTGGAGCGAGCACAACGAGCCCTGCTCAAAATAATGTATTTTAAAAAAGGAGATATTCTACAGAGAACCTCTACAAACTTAGCGATGTATTGTCAGTTAGGAAATTGTACATTACTCAAATAATTTTAAATAAGCACAAAGCCTTGCCTTATAATAAAGATGTACACTCTAGACGAAGAAAACATGATATAGTTCAAATACCTAAAACTAAGACCAAATTCGGATCTATGCAATTTAGTAAACGTTCAGCACAATTATATAACAAAATAAATAAAGAAATTTTCGTATATGCAAAATCTTACCATTTATGTAAAGAAATGTTGACGGACTGGATAAAACCACTGACATATGAAAGCACTGAAGCTTTCCTGCAAAACGTAACCTAACACATTTTTACGACTCACTCACACACACTCAGAGGCTCTCCCCATACCTACACGTTCATTCACACATACAACCACACACTCATCAACACAACCAACCCATGCACCTGTACGCACACGTTCACATAATTATTTTGTTTTATTATACCCATTTACTGTTTTTATTGTGTTTAATGTAAGTACTACTGTTGTAAAGGAGCGGAGTCTTTAAATACAGGCATTATCTGCTTAAATAAAGACTCCAAACCCAATATTGTTTGTGTATTACTTTTGACACAATAAACATTATTATTATATTATTATTATTAATTTAGAGCAATATGGCAACATCAAATTCAGTAAAAATATTGCCCGTTTAGACACACCATAATAAACAATTCTCAGTTCAACCTGTCTGTATGTATGTATTATTTTCCCGCGATTATCTCGCGTTAAAATATCGATAATAATAAATCGTTTTGGATATAATTTGTACTTTTCTTCAGATATTTCTCTAATAGGATCCATTAGCTTTTAAAGATTTCCGGGAAGTAATTAACAATGTGACTCTTATTGTGTTTATTTCAATAAATCTCTTATATGTCACGAGATTTCACTTTTTTGGGTCGTAGGGAAGGTTAGCCTAATAGCCCGCCTAAAGCCTGTCATCCACCAAAGTGGAGAGGAAAGGAGATGTGTTTGAATAACCAATCAGATGTCCACATCTCTCCGCTTATTGACAGACGCTTATTAAAGACATCTCATTGGTTGTTCAAACACAATCTTTTCTCCTCTCCGCTTTGGTGGATGACGGGCCTAAAACGGGTATGCATTTTAAATAACGATACATAACATTTATATTACATCCATTAAGCATTCAATTTACGTCGGTACTATATTTACTCAGCGTACTATGCTATACTACAAAACAACACTAAAATAACATATTGAAAACCAAAAATAAAAACTAACTATGTAGTCCCAGCAGTGGGACAGTATAGGTTAATAAAAAAAAATGTAGTAACTTGTACATAGAGATAAAAAATAAAATAAAACAGTCAAAGAGTGTCAAAGGATACGTTCATTCACGTACATCGCTGTCAACAGGAACAGTGCCCAGAATGCTGACAGCATTGCCACTTAACTACACTAATCCTCTAAATATTCAAGAACCATGTCCTGTGTCCTCTATTGTAAAATATTAAAATAGAGGGAATTAAATATATTTTAACATTTCACAATAGAGGGCACACCATCATCATCATCAGTCGGAAAACGTCCACTGCTGAACATAGGCACCCCCCTTATGGTAAGCGTTCACAGGTCCGCATCGTACGTATCGGACGCATCGTATCAAACGGATTAGTTAGGCAGCGATCGGATTGCTGACGCGTTTATCAGCCATCGGATTGCTGATGCCACCTGATGTCCACGGAATTCCGTATGACGTCATGGGTATACGCATCTCATGTAGGCATTGCCGATGAGCCGTCCGTACGATGCGGATTAGTGGACGCAGTTGTATGAGTTTCATTACGAGGCAAACTAAAATCCGTTGCGTACGTCCGATACGTGTGATGTGGACCTGTGGACGCTTACCTTTTGAACGCCACGCCGAACGACAAATCGCCAAATGCATCCATCGGTAGTAATAGAGGGCACACTCTATTGTGAAATAGAGGGCACCAGGTGGTAAAGGAAAATCGGAAGCAGAGACGAATGAATACAATCTTGATATAAGATTTATCAAGATTCACGTGATATTATTAAAACGCACCTGAGATCTTTTGAAAGTAATCCGTATAAAATTCAGAGAATTCCATTTTATTGTATTGTAGTAGAACCGGTTTAAGTTTCATAAATACCTTAATGTTATCACATAACAGTTACCAAGTTATTTCTATTTTAAACCCTTTTAAAATTGTTGGAAGTTCAGCAGAACGAAAAAAGATTAGTAGGTGAGCATTATTTTGTGGTCCAAACACTGTAATTAATTTTCAAACAGTGTAAGTGAAGGCAAGATTTTTTTTATTAGTCGTTTATGCTCCAGTTGGTGGGCAAAGACCTCCGTCATACTTTTTCAAGTTTCTTTTTAGCACACTTCAGACCAGCCATCACAGTGCGAGTCTAGATCATCTTGCACACCTTGCTAATGGCGTCAAAATCGGAATCTTTAAACAAAAATGAGTTCACTCACCTGAAAATAGAGCACTATTCTGCACATCGTCGTCCCAAAGAACCACGTCTCCGTCACATCCCACAGTACGGTAGGTGGCAAACAAATGAGGATCACCATAAAATCCGCCACAGCCAAGTTTACGATGAAATAGTTCGTCACAGTCCTCATTGAATGGTTTCTGAACACCGCTATGCACACTAAAGCGTTCCCTATTAAACCAATCACGAAGACTATACCGTGTGTTGCAATCAAAACCCATTCGTATGGCTGTGGGAATATGTACTCATTTAGCATTTCGAAGTATGCTTCTTCTGTGTAGTTACAATACTCCGGATCGCCCACACAGTCATCGTAATCGGTAGGTTCTGTGTCATTATAATCTGATCGTTCTTTACTGTCTCTACTGAGTGTTGTATTAATTATATTGTTATACTCTTCCACTTCAAATTCATTTTCAGTTTTATTTGCCTCCATTTTTGTTCTATCATCTAAATTTATTAAGCTATCTAATTTTGATATTGACATGTTAGCGTATGTGTCCGTCATTGAAAAACTAAATTTACACAGGATTAGTATTGTGAACGTCGAAAATAATATTTTTAAATCCATCTTTTCTTTTTCAAGTTTGCATGTTGGTTAGGTGTTCAGTCGTTTTCTTCGTTGGGTTTCCGTTTTTGGCGCCATCTGTAAAAGAAAAGTCTTTATTAAAATTGAGAATTTTTGCTTATTTGGTTCTCTTTTATCTCTTTTATTTGGTTTTTCAACATTATTGATAGCTTTTCCAAAGAAATAAATTGAAAAAGTAAAATTGCTACTTCACTTTGAGAAAAGTTAGATAAACATTACTTAAATGTGATGAAAAAGTTAACTTATAATTATGTTAATTTAATTATGTAATATAAAATGTCATGGCTTTTGCTATTTATTACCCAAGTGACGAATGCAGGTACAGTCGACAAAGTTGAATCATGACCCACTATAAGCTTATTTTCTTACAAACTAAAATACAATTAGGTCCACATTCGCATATATATAATTATATCCATGGCAACGACTCTGATCTTTGTCAATTTGAAAGATTCAAACGATTTATTGTCAAAATGGGTCATGATTTAACTTTGTCGATAGTACATACATCTAAAGGGAGTAACCACATCGTGTCGCGGACTATAATTAGGTATAATTACACAGGGTGTAAGTGACAGCCCTCCGCAAACTTTCAGGGCTTGCTCGGTAGACGAAACTGAACAATCATCCACGATTATTTTTTTCAGGAAATGAAAAAAAAAATCAGCCTCTTCATACAAACTGTACAATCAAGTTTGTAATTTTCTATGGTGAGGCTGTTTTTTTTTTTCATATCCTGGAAAAAAAATGAGTAAGAATGCTCAGTTTCGTCTACTGAGCAAGCCGCGAAATTTTGCGGAGGGCTGTCCCTCACACCCTGTATATTTTGTATACTTTTTTTTTTTTACAAAAAAGAATATAAATATAAAGACGCGCGCGAAACGCATGTTGCATTGCGCATGGCCTACATGCGACATGCGTTTCGCGCGCGTCTTTTTAGGGTATGAGGTAAGAAACATCGCGATGACGACATTACATTGATATCGAAATTATTCACTATATATTATTATTTTATTTATTTAGTAATTATAACACATATTTGAAGAAACGTGACGATAAGGCATTTTTTTGTTAAATAAATTGGATCGACATTTTGTTTTGGTGTTATTATCATGATTCAGTATTTTATTTTTGTTTTTGAAATATTATGACATATGACACGTTTTAGTCAGTTGGTCAGTTGTTCTTTTTTATCGTAAAGCTATTGTTTAAGTATGTGTCAACGGTAGAAGGCGTTCCCCCCACATTATGTAGTTTCTGTTAGTATTTGTTTTTTGTAAAATATTTACAACATCTCAATGTACTGAGAATACATTAAGACAACCCTTACTATGAAACCAAACCTAAAAGATTAAATAAATCAGGTTTTACTTACAAAATGAATATTTTTAACTCCTGAAAGCCAGATTTGACAGTGGCAACCACCAGAAAAGAGTAGAGTCGAGACAATAAAGTTTGACGTGTCCCGGAGAACGAATTATCCTGTCTTGGATCCTGCTACGAATTTCCCTCCATGTAAGCAGGTGACAGAACAAAACAAGGCAAATAGCCACAAAAGGATATTACAACTGGGAGAAGCCGAGTTGCTATCGGAAATCCTATCAGATCTCCACAAACCAGTAACTAGATAATACAAAACCCCATGATAAGACTAGTTGTCAGACCTTAGAGCTTTTGACTTATAAACAGTAACGACTGCCAAATATCTACAAATGACAGCTGGGACCAACTGCTTAACGTGCTTTCCGAGGAACGGAAGTAACTCGCTATGAAAGATGGGCACCCATCCACAGACCAACCTTGGCAAGCGCGGCTTAACCCGGAAGATCAGCCTGGGTACTCATAAGTCCTAATTTGTGAGTTGCCCGTTTAGTATTGAAAGAAAACATTACTTTCCTGCTACACTTAATGAATTTGTACACGACCCATTATACACACATTACATACAAACAAAACAATTAAAACAAAATGAATGTGCGGTGTTCCCCACACAGTGTAAGCAATAAATTTCAAGTAATCTATACTCATACATCTATTTAATTCTCGAAACACTGGCGATGCCTTCATTTACTTTAATTAATTAGTTTCGCCTAGCAATTATTTGTTTTGTATCTACACAAAATTTATAAAGTTTGTGAGTTTGTTTGTAGGAAGTAACCTCTGGAAGTGCTGAACCGAATTAGAAAATTCTTTCATTTTGCAAAAGGACGTTTTGTGATAGGTATATTTTGCAAAAGTTAAATTTTGCAAAAGGGACGTTTTCTTTATTGTAAATTGGAACTTTGACAATTTTGAAGGAAAAAATTAGTTGCTTTTCGCACATTGAAGAGTCGCGGGCAATCGATGAAGGTAAGTGGCGAATTGTCGTTCGGCGTGGTGGTCTAAGGGGGAGGCCTATGTTCATCATTGGCATCTTCCAGCTGATGATAATTGTTGGTAGATTTGATAGCCATTTGTGTGTCTTTCTGTGACACCGTATTTCTTAAACAGATGAACCAATTTAAATTTTTTTTTCGTGACAAACAGATTTTGACTTTAGCGTAGTGTTTTTTTTTTTATATTCTCCACATAAACTTTAATATGCCAAACTTTACTGCGTTATTTTGATAAAAAACAATACAAAATGTTCACTTCACGTATTAGTATACATGATACATGTAAATATACAAGTATACATAATTATAATAACCTCACCTATTTTAGCAAAATATTACGCTATTTGACAGCATAACGACGTAGTTCACGTATCTTTATAGCTTCAAGCTTGTTATACTAACGAAGCAAATAGAATTCGAAGCGAGACCAACACTAATTATATTACAACCAGACACGGTTAGGACCTAACATAGGAAAATGTATCGTCAAAATTATGAATACCTGGTGGCCTACCATGAACTCTTAACGCGATCCAGTTTAGGCTGTGGGAAAGAGATGGTGGTAGACAACTTGTATAGCTCTGTCTCTTTCCTACAGCCTAAACTGGTTCGCTTTAATAGCTCGTGGTAAGGCCTCTGTTTTTCTTGACTGATAAAATCGTTAAATTAGTCCGGGGAGTTTTAAGCGGGGTGGGAGGGTCTGAAATGCATTTCGCACTTCTATGACTTTCAATAAGTTTTGTATTAATTTTGACAATAATCTAATTTTTATATTTTTAAAGGAAATCGTTGTCACGTTTTATTTCTCCTTCATCCCTCCTCCTCCGCTAGAAAATAATATTCATATATATATTATTACATATATATTCATTTATATTATAGTGGCTAAATAATCACAGCCGCACAGGCCGATCTTCCGGGTTAAGCCGCGCTTACCGAGGTTGGTCTGTGGATGGGTGACCATCTATCATAGCGAGTTTCCTCCGTGCCTCGGAAAGCACGTAAAGCCGTTGGTCCCGGCTGTCATTTGTAGATCTTTGACAGTCGTTACTGTTAGTCAGAAGCTCTAAAGTCTGACAACCAGTCTTACCGTGGGGTATCGTATTACCCAGTTACTGGGTTGTGGAGGTCCGACAGGCAGTCGCTCCATGTAAAATACTGATATCCAGCTGAATCTGGTTTGACTGGAAGCCGACCCCAATATAGTTGGGAAAAGGCTAGGCAGATGATGATTATAGTTTTCTCATGAGAATAGTTTCATGAAAACTTTTTTTTAATCTATATTATTGTTTATGACGGTGCTAAAAATAAAGGTAAAAAAGTAGTACTTAACTATAATAAACTATCACACAATCGTTCATGTAACCTATTTAAAATTGTAACAATCAGTTTGTAAAACCAAACCATATTATTAAAAGAGTAACCATGGAGTTTCTAGCCGGTTCTTCTCCATGGAATCGACCAACCCGAACCGAGCACCTGTTGTCGACGTTTCATAAGTGCCCTCATGGGCCTATGTGAAATAAAAATATTTGATTTTGTTTTTTTTTTTATTTCATGGTTTATAAAACGTGTAACGTTAAATTCGCAAAACCTCTCGGGGGGTAACTCGGCCCATGTTACTGAACAATGTTTGTTCTAAGATTGTTGGAAATTCGCAAAAAAAAATAGTTTTTCATACAAAATGAGAAATTGCTCGGGCCCTTTAGTATGTTTTTTTCAGTTCAGTAACATGGGCCGAGTTACCCCACGAGAGGTTTACTTAACATTACACGTTGTATAAACTATTTATTTTTGTTTTATTATTGCAACGATAATAATATAATTTTATTTGTTTAACTATTGCTATGATATTAATAATTATAAACGCGCTTGCCAGCAAACGCCGCTATACAAAGAACGCTCTTATGTCCGTTAATTAATATCAGACACTAATGAGTCTAACGCCGATCTAGACAAGACTAAAAGGACTAAAATAGTAACCCTTAGAAGATTATTTTGCTAACAAATCTATTCATTAGGGCTTCAAAAGGGTTGCAATGACCCTCTAATTAACCAAAAGTCTATTCTGCTCCAAATAGGGTTGTTATTTAGAAGCCAAAGAATATAAATGTTGATTTAGAAGTTACAAAAAAAAAGTGGAAAATTGTACTGAAAAAAATCCTACATACTTTGTTTCTTCATTTGCTGCTTGCGGTCCAGGGCTGTCGTTAAACATTAAGTGTGTATTCACACGTATACCACAACCACACCACGTCGCGTAGCAGCGACAAAATGTGGTCAAGCTATGGTTACGTGTGAATAGGTTCGCAGCGGCTTTTTGCTGTTGCGTTGTGGTACCGACAAAATGTCGATGTGGTTCGTTGTCGCTGTCTTTGTGATGTGGTAACTACGTGGTCATGTGCAACTCAGTACTACTCAGAATGAAAGGGGGGAGCGCAGGCGCCTGCTAGGCGCGCTCTGTTGATGACGTCATGTCGTGGTGATGTGGCCGCGGTGCCGCTGCCGCCGGTGGTGGCGTTGCCGTCACGATGTGGTTGCGATGTGGTCGTATTACACAGGTAGTCGATAAACTCGATAACAACGGTAAAATGTGGTACGTGTAAATTGTAATATTCATTTTCAGTACAAAATATACGCCCGACCACATGGTGTCGTTGTGGTGTGGTTGTGGTACGTTTGAATTGACCCTAAGCGGATAATATATTAGGCCCTAATTAAGCCCTGTCAATTAGATTGACAGCTCTTTGAGGTGCGTGCGGTTAAAACATAACGTACCGTCGAATCGAACTTGAGACACGATTGGTGACTGAGCATTGGACTGTTGCACTGCGTCGCACGAAGAATATGTGTTTATGATCTGCAAGTAGTTAATAATAAAAAAACCACTCGAATTTCAACTACTGAAGTACTGTAGACCAGTCAACGAAAAGTTGTAGAGGGAAATTCTTGGACATCTTCCCGACACCTCAAGGGCTAGGAGCGGTGACTGTTGATGTATGTATTTACCTTCTAATCCTAAGTCCTAACTAGTCCAAATAAAGTTACCACGACAAAAACTGTTTCAAGAATTGCCTTTACTTACACCTTTTTTTGGTCATTTGTTGACTGGGCTACTAAGGGCAAGCATTAAACTGTAATGTAACGTCACAGATTCGAACATTCGAAGACAATAGAGCATCAAATTGCGCACTTTTATGTCACATTACAGGTGAATGCTCGCGGTGAGGGAGCGCCTTAATACTTTTAATTAATTGTTTTTTTAGGCATTGTACTTTTTAAGAAAAAAAAAAATGTGATAATTGGAAAAATCTGAAAAGTAGTAACCCTAATAAGGACTCAATTAATTAAAGTTAATCTTTGAACTCGACCCATTCAGAAAGGGTTAATTTGGGGTTTTTATTTTAGTAGGATAATCCATTTCCTTGAACAATTATTTGGATTGCGGTTAAAATTAGCCGTTATGATTTTCACAGTATTATGCTTTTTTATTAGGGTTCAAAATGCCTTCACAATTATTTATATACCAGCGTCTGCTCCATTACTCGCGTGGAGTCTGAAATTTTCAAAGTAACGTATTCAAGTATCAAAGTATTTGTAATTCAGGTTATAAATTGTAAGGTTAATAAGATGGGGACGCGGGTTTGACACTGTTCCCCTAAGACTGGTTGATAGTCTTACGGGGATCTGACTTACAGTAACAACTGTCAATGATCTACAAAGATATGGGGGAAACTCGATATTATGATAGATGGTGACCTCACTACCACACCAATCTAAGGCAAGCTAGGCCCTCACAGAGGCGATTTCAGGCCACCGTAGGTGCAGGGTGAGACCCTGGAACGTAAAGGGTCATTGAAGGATCTTTGTGAGTTTTAGAAAGTATACAAGTCTGATAATTTGGGTGATTTTTTTTTCTTTGTGAGAGGAAGTGGGCCATAATCCACCACGCGGGCCCAGTCCGTGTTGACGGATGTCACATGAATGTCTTCAGAACTTTGATTTTAGGACATGCGGCGAAGGAAAACATAGTGAGGCAACCAGCCTCACTATGTTTTCCTTCGCCGTTTTGAGAGCAGTGGTGATGAAATAAAGTACTTATAATGCGCCTGGCTGGGTTCGACCCACGACCTACAACTCGTAAGTCGAGACCGATAACACTGTGCCACCACTGCTGCATTAATCTAATTGCTGCGATAAATCTAATTCTATGTAATTTTGACTGGCCTGTTGGTCTAGTGGTTAGTGACCCTGACTGCTATGCCGGAGGTCGTGGGTTCGATTCTCAGGACAAATATTTGTGTGATGAGCACGATCATTTGTTCTGTGTCTGGGTGTAATTTATCTACATAATATGTTTGTATTTAGAAATATATAAGTATGTATATCAGTTGTCTAGTACCCATAACACAAGCTCTGCTTAGCTTAGGACTAGATGGCGTTACGTGATAGTTGTGGAATATTATTATTATTTGTGCATTTCATTTATTTTTCTCGGCTGGCCGGGTTAACCAGGAAGCCGGGAAATACTGATAGAACGGGCCTAAGCCAAGTTACTATCAGATGGGTTTTGAATGGTTGTGGTGATGGTTGGAGTTATATCACATTGCAGGAATTTCCTCACTAATCTACATGTGTTTAATATCGCTGCTTTCTGCAGCAGGTGGTAGGTGTTAGAAGGCAGATTCATTATTATTATTATTTAGTCCTACTTCGGTTACCCGGTTAGTGCCCACAAAACTTACGTGTCTCGTCGTGTTAATGTTGTGTAACCTTTCTAGAGCATGTAAGCGTTTAAACATCATTTTAGGCACCAAATGTTATCTAACCGTTTAATATTTTTGTCACGTAAACTCCAGTTAACATGACACTTTGTGTATTTTCTCCTTCCAAATTAATTTCGTGACAGTACTGTTTAATGTGTTTCAAAATGTTTCAATATTTTACTTGGCAATGTCTTTTTTTGTGTTAGTGCTTTGTTCACGTAGGCAGGAGCGGGCGTGGTAGCGGATGCGGATGCGGTAGCGGTTGCGGGCGTGGTTTATTCGGCGGGTTCGTTTCCACGTTGACTGCCACTTAGAACAACGTGATAACTTTTATATTAATTAAGATACGTTTTTGAAATTTGGTATGCTTAATAGTTAATGTAAGTATTTACTGTTATATCACACTTTTATTTTTGGTTAATTATTTATATTTTTTGATTTAGTGCGATTTAGCCGTATAAAAACCTAATTCATCAATAAAATGGTAATAATAAGCGGGCGCGGTAGCGGGCGCGGTAGCGGGCGCGGTAGCGGGCGCTGATGCGGTGGCAGTTGTGGACGCGGCTGTTTACTCGGCGGGTCCGTTTCCACGTTGACTGCCAGCTCACTTAGAAAAGTGTCAAGCGATAAAGAGAAACGCTCAATAGTCGTTAGTAGGTACATTTTCAACTTTATATCCTAGAGCTTAAAGTTGAAAATCTATTAAACGTAAACGACCGGAACAAACGAAAACGCTCTGTAGATTTTAATACATTTCATCTCGTCTTAAAACTTGTGTAATCGAAATGTAATAGTCCAAAATTAATTTGTCATTTATGTTTCGTAGGTATGACCGTAGTCTTTACAAGTCAACTTTATTGTCTACCTACATTAATAAAAAAGTATTTCAGCATAGTCATTGTCTATTGACAGATCATGACAATAAAATTCTTCGTAAAAGAATTTACTACAAAAGTCTATTTTCAAAATTCAGCCTTGCTGTTTTACATCACAAAAAAAAAAAAGATTTATCATCTAAAAGCACGTCAATGAGGCCTTTTTTTCTAAAAAAGAACTCAGCGTTTCTCAGATTTTCTTTTACGAAACCTCAATTCATTAATAAAAGATTCATTGAATATAAGGACCAATTACTATAATTCTGGGAGCCACAGTCTCAGAGAAAACCAAAGTAAACAGATCCATCGTTCAATTTCTTGGAATTATTCTGCTCTCCAGTTTTTATTTGAATCCCTATCCACTTCACCACATTTCAACAAAACGTTCTAATAATAAATGGAATGTTAATTCTACAAAGAATAAAATGATTGTTTTAAGAGCAAGTTACCGCATTTCATGTAAGATCTTTTTTTCAGTGGTTAAAACTCAGATCAAAGAAATAGGCAGATATAACGCTCCGAACACGCGAGTGTGTCCACCAAAGCAAATACAAAATCAAAGGACAATGGGCAAAAATGTATGGAACTTGGGACCACCCTCCAATAGCAATATGATGTATGTCGTTAGATAGGGCTTTTCATTTAGAACAATAGTTGTTATGGAAGCTTTGTTGTTACAATTGTCCGTTCGTAGTAATAAGACTTAAAAGTTACATTAACAACAAGTGTAAGGCTGTCTACAGATCTATGTTTGAACCATATTCTTAGCGAATTAAGAAGTGGTTCGTGTTGGAAGAAACGGGAACTTCGAAACAGGCCTCCAAAAATCGGGAATTTTCGGGACTTTCTGGACAAAAAAGTTATTTTTCCATGACATCAAATAACAATAAAAGAACTAAATAACTGTAAAGCATATTATTTATTCTGGTTTAGGTAAAGTGTACTAGTTTACCCAATAGAAGTCTAAATACGCTTACTTTGAAGAAATCCGAGATAGTTCTACTATTTTGCCGTACGCAATAAAAGAATATTTGGAATCGTTTAGTGCGAATTGAATTTTGAATGGAGACCGCGACTCGGCAAACGTAGTGTGGGACGCCCGCCCGCGCCGGCCAGGTGGAGTGACGAACTACGAAAGGCGGCTGGCAGAGACTGTATGAGGAAAACTCAAGACAGGGCTCAGTGGCACACATTGAGAGAGGCCTATGTCCAGCAGTGGAGTGTGAATTAATGAAATGGCAACTAGGGATGTATGAAGACTAATAACCTGAATACCATATTAATGATTGAATGCGCCCACGTAAAAGTCACAGATTTTCCTGAATAATAAGTTACAAAAAAAAAATGTGTTACTATAATAGTTTTATTTTTCAACAATTATCAGGTGGTATTCGACAACACGCGGAGCGTGTGCCATAGATGCTGGCAGATGGCTGCAAATGCCGCCAGACCACCTGTTGTAGCAGAAGCGCCAGAAGTTCCTGAAGACTATGAACAGAATGGCCATGCACTTCATGTTCCCGATTACGTGAGAGCGCCAAATAATCACAGGAACTGTATTTTTAATAACTGTGCTAATAATACCCGACTCAGAATACCAGAACCTATTAAAGTACATATCTTTTGTGAATACAAGTTGTACATACCCGATGGTGCCAGAGTTTGTAGAGAACATTTGGAAAGCAATAACTGGGTTGATTTACCTCAGTTTTGTAATACAACTCATGATTTTACTGCTGTCCAGTTCAATGATGTTTGTAACATGTTACGGACAGCCCTTCAACGTGGTTCGAGGTTGGATTTTAGAGTTCGTGGAGCCCTGAGTAATGAAGAAATGCATTTTTGGGTTGGTCTTAATAGAGACCAGTTCGATGCCATTTTGGAGCAAACTCCATCGCTGAGTGAGAGAGCTAATGATCCAAGTACTGCGTTAGCCATATTATTGACAAAACTTCGCACGGGAGATTCCAATGAAAGGCTTGCGACATTATTTAATATGTCACGAAGAAGACTAGAGCGCTCTTTAGCAGCAGCTCGTGAATGCCTAATAAATGAATACGTTACACATCACTTAGGTTTGGATCACATAGATAGAGAAAATGTGTTGACGAGAAACTTAACGATTCCAAAAAACCTCTACGGAAATGCAGATAATAGCAAAATATAAAAAGCATACGCATAATGTTATAGGGCTTTTGGTTGGAACAATAGTTAGAAAGCGTTGTTGTTACAGCCACCCGTTCGGAGTTATAAGACTTATAAGTAACATTATAAACAAGCGTTGGCTATCTATACAGATCTACGTGTTGCACCATAAGGGAATTAAGGGTATTATAGACAGAGTAGAGATGACATACGTTTCACTGTAAGCGGAAACGTCTGACGATTAAAGAGGCGATTCAGTAAAAAGTGAGAGAATATATCGGTAACGGCCCCACTCCATCTATCGGTAATACCTCTACGGCCTAACGGTTATCTACAATGACATGATTCAGAAACATTGCAGGTGCATTAAATCCTTCATGGATCGCATAACCTAAATACCATATTATGGATATAATATGTGCACATGTGCCCATCGTTCGCCTTCCTGATAAGCATGTACAATAGTGTTGTACTATGCCGTTGCCTTCATTTTGGTTATTGTTTAATAAAATATAACAATTATACGTCCTTTGTCGGACATGGCGCGATTGTATGCGTCCACGTAAAAGCCACACATTTTCCTGAATACCGTAATCGGGCAGATCATCTAACTGATTCTCCCTATACGTTTCTATAGTGTATAAGCCGTTCTGAAGATGCTCGCTGCAATAACTTCGCGCCAGTTTTAACTGGTATGTACCCAAGGCTAGTAAAATGATTTGGACTTCGGTGAGCCTTGGGAAGTTTTCTATTACATTTGCTTCCAGGCGTTGAAAATCTGCCCTACGGTTATTCAGGCGCTTTCTATCTACATAAGTATATAGAAGATTTGGTGTATCAACTTTGAGTCGTATTTGATTTAAAAAATCTTCTGCGTAGACGCTGTCTTCGATGGGTACGTGGAAGTGGTTTATAATGGCTGCAGCAATTCGGAAATCCACAAACATGTGAGGCAGCGCTCTATTAAAATATTTTTGCCGCAAAAGCTTAAAATCGCGTTTAAATCGGCCGTTTACCACTTCCACTACCCATCGGCACATTGTTACAGCTCGACCGTCATTAGCCTGCTCTGTAGTTAGTTGTGTCTCTTGACGGTCTCTAGTAGGCGGCACATAATATTCATAACCACAAGCCTCTACAGATTCTAAAGCATCCCTAAACCCGCGGTCCAAGATAAATGCATCATTTTCTTGAAGTAAAGCATGTAACGGGTGTTCTTCATTATGCATGAGATTTTGCATGATTTGCGCATCAGTTTTCGTAGCAGCGAATGGTCCCAATATATCAATAATATAGCCATCTGGGGCAACGATTAAAAATGGCTTTAACAAGTTTTGGTACTTGTGCAAGCTATATGTGAGGCGTTGAAACAAAAAATTGCTGCTTTTGTTAATATAAATATAGGTCCCATCACATATCATTATAGCTTTGCTATTATCTGCATTTCCGTAGAGATTTTTTGAAATCGTTAAGTTTCTCGTCAACACATTTTCTCTATCTATGTGATCCAAACCTAAGTGATGTGTAACGTATTCATTTATTAGGCATTCACGAGCTGCTGCTAAAGAGCGCTCTAGTCTTCTTCGTGACATATTAAATAATGTCGCAAGCCTTTCGTTGGAATCTCCCGTGCGAAGTTTTGTCAATAATATGGCTAACGCAGTACTTGGATCATTAGCTCTCTCACTCAGCGATGGAGTTTGCTCCAAAATGGCATCGAACTGGTCTCTATTAAGACCAACCCAAAAATGCATTTCTTCATTACTCAGGGCTCCACGAACTCTAAAATCCAACCTCGAACCACGTTGAAGGGCTGTCCGTAACATGTTACAAACATCATTGAACTGGACAGCAGTAAAATCATGAGTTGTATTACAAAACTGAGGTAAATCAACCCAGTTATTGCTTTCCAAATGTTCTCTACAAACTCTGGCACCATCGGGTATGTACAACTTGTATTCACAAAAGATATGTACTTTAATAGGTTCTGGTATTCTGAGTCGGGTATTATTAGCACAGTTATTAAAAATACAGTTCCTGTGATTATTTGGCGCTCTCACGTAATCGGGAACATGAAGTGCATGGCCATTCTGTTCATAGTCTTCAGGAACTTCTGGCGCTTCTGCTACAACAGGTGGTCTGGCGGCATTTGCAGCCATCTGCCAGCATCTATGGCACACGCTCCGCGTGTTGTCGAATACCACCTGATAATTGTTGAAAAATAAAACTATTATAGTAACACATTTTTTTTTGTAACTTATATTTTAGGGGTTGTTAATACAATAAAAAAAACTATGTTTGATGGGTTAAATAGCTGGTACACCGTGATCGCGACGACCCCTATTTGAGGAGTTTGCTGAGCTCTAAAGCAGTTCCTCTCTAGACACGGATATTTCGAGAGCTTCTTGCGTCTGTTTGGGCGTTAAGAAACGCCTGGGTGTCACAATTGTGCAGATTGCCTGGAAGGTACGGCACAGGTCTGCTCCGTTTTGCAGAGGACCGCTGAATGCGATAGGCGACGGTGACCTATTTTTTACCACGTAAAAAAAAACGGATTGTAAGTAGTAGTTTAGTTTCTCCCAATAAAATCACGGAAAAGATAAGTAAGTACAACACTCCCACCTGTAAAACTGCATGTTGTTGTATATATGTAGCAACCTCTGGTCGCGTTCCTGGGAGATTATCAGACAGAATATGTTGCTGATATCTTCTGCGATAAAGCCCTCGCCGACACATAACACAGTTTCGATAGTTTTCCATCACAATTACCCAATCGATATGCAATTCAAAAGTCCAGTTTGATAGCCGAATTCAATAAGCAGAGCGATATCAGTGTCCGAGAAGAATGCCAAGTCAAAGTCTTTAGAATGAAGCGAGTGAGAGAAAACGAAGGAGCCTTAGGTACCGTAGTCGCTAAAGATGAGGAACATCTGTCATTTCGCTTTAGTAGGTAATAAGCAATGACAAATGTCAACACAAATAGAATTCTTTTTTTGAATTCAAATAGAGCAAAAATAGACGAAAATATATAAATTCAGAGTTCCGGATTGTCTTATCTGGCAGCCGTGTCCCTGGAATGTAAAGGGCTATTGAAAGAACACCGTGGATTTTAATCAGTACGACTTTGGCGATTCTTTCCGTTCCCCCAGTTTGTGTGAGGACTCATAGGATGATTAAGAAACATAAAAAAAGGGGAGGGGTCTCGTCGTGTCTGCCTAGACGCGTCCCTAAGGTACAGTAAGTGCGAGACTAGCATAAAACTACTAAACATGTATAAGTTTGTTAAACATATTTTCATCGAGCTAATAAGTCTCATAACTCCGAACGGACAGCTCTAACAAAAAAAACTTCTGAACAATAGTTGTTCTAAATAAAAAGACCTATCCAATGACATACATCTTATTGCTATTGGAAGGTGGTCCCAATCTGCCCATTCTCTTTTAATTACATTCCATATTGTTTTCTTTGTTATTGAGAACAACTTTTTAAATATTTCTAAAGAAACGAAAATTTTTTTGTTGCGAGCAGGGTTCGATCCTGCGTCTTCTGGATAGGTACTCCAGACGCCTTAACCACTAGGCCATCGCAACCACTGCTCACAACGCTAAATTTCTCGTTCCCTTGTTTTTCTAACGCTGTTTACACGTTAGAAAATCAATTTTTCGTTTCTTTAGAAATATCTTTAAGAAGACGCGACGCAGGCGTTATTGCGTTTAAAAATATAACTTTTAAAATGTTTAAAGACACGAGATATTATGGCAAACAACAACAACGACGCATAGCTTGGTACGATGCGTAGCTTGTTGGTACTGTCTGTGGTACTGTCGCGAGTTGATATTCGTTTCTGATTTTGTATTTGCTTTGGTGGACATACTCGCGTGTTCTGAGCGCTTATCTACCTATTTCTTTGATCTGAGGGTTAAAATAAGAAAAGTGACGTTGGGATCGTGTTGGAATGACGAATTTATGAAAATAGCAGACTAAGGCCCTTTTTTTTAACGTGGTAAAACCATCAAATGAGTCCTCCCGCAGTCCCCCCCGGGGCAGGACGGAAGGGACTATCAGACTCGTACTGACTAAAATCCACGGTTTCCTTCAATAGCCCTTTATGTTCCGGTGTCACGGTGATGGAATAAGTCCCGTCATTATGCTGACGCTCTTGGAGGCGTGCGTGGGACACAATGCGCCGTCGACCCGGGCATGGTCCATGGTCAGGCAGCGAGTTGCCCTTTACTCGCTGCCCGCATGCCCGCGTCTACAGTGGCCGGAGATCGTCTTGCGAGACTTAAAAGGCTCTAGTTTGTGCAACACTAAAAATATATTTTGAAATACCAGTCTGGTTATTCATTGGTGTTTTTGTAAAACGTTCTTTTAAGGTTTACCTACGTTCATCATCATCATCAGCCTATAATAATATTACAATGTTCCCACTGCTGGGACACAGGCCTCCTCTCTGTGAGAGGGAATCAACCTAATCCACCACACGGGCCCAGTGCGGGTTGGTGGATGTCACATGTCTTCGGAATTTAATGGTTCTAAGACATGCCGGTTTCCTCACGATGTTTTCCTTCACCGTTTTGAGAACTTAGACGTTAATCTTTCTTAATTCTTTCATGTTTTCAACTTTTATTTTGTTAAACTTATAACGTCAAAAACGTTATTTCGTTACTTGGGGTCGGCATCACGTTTTATTTCGTTAAACTCTTGAGAAATATAAATTCTACGCAGATTTGGGACGAAGAATTAGCTAATGTAATAAAAACACGACTGTGCGGAAAGAAATGAAAAAAAAAGTGAGTAAAGGCGGGGCTCACAATTAAAACAAAACATTCTGAGCTTACGCCACGTTAAAGACGTGTCGACACGGTTCGTTTCTTGAGATCGGAGTGAACATATTGTTTTAGCATTGATATTCAAAGCTAAAACTAATTTAATACTGTATGTCGTGATTCAAATTTATTCAACGACTTACCCATCAATATTAATTTTAGATAGAAATACGTAGCTATTAAATTGGAACGTATAATTACAATGTTTTTGTATTATTTTGACTCAAACCCATAGAGGTCTCAGAGAGAGAAGGCCCACGTTCCAGCAGTGGGAACATCACAGGCTGTTGCTTAATACTACTGGAAGCAATTTTATTTAGATTCTAGACTCAAAAAAAAAAAAAATCATTGAATTGGTTCAAAGAAAATATCTCCGCGCTATGCACTACAGATGCTTCCGTAAAAAAATCTCATATCAATCCCTACTTAAAAAATTCGACCTTTTGACTTTACGATCCAGACGCACTCTTCTTGAGATGATGACACTTTTTAATATATGTCGTAACAAATTTGACTGTTCCACTCTGGTAAATAGTTTGTGCTACCTGGTCCCTCGTACAGTGCACGGGCGTGAGTCCCGCTCTAAGCGGTTATTCGCTGCTCCATTCTGTCGATCTAATTCGGGAGCTCGCTCACCGCTGCATCGCTTAGTTGATACTTATAATAATCACTTTTCTACAGTAGACATAATTTTCCTTAGCAAGGTATCATTTAAAAAGGAAATCTACAATATCTTAAAAGACCAACATTAGTCAATGAAGATGTGCATGTTGGCTCTTGGGTCGCTTAATCCTTACAGGTCATTACAGGTCAATAAATAATTTTTCAAATACACCATAGTTGGGCGACCTATGGCACTAACAGTACATTTTATTAATAGTACAGTATCGGCCACAGAATTCTTGAATTCGTATCTTTTCTTTCTTTTTCAATATTATAAAAATCATGTATAATTTACATTAGGTTAAGTAAGTTAATTGGTACTGTCTTCACTAACAGCTAGCTATTTTGTAAAATAATTTGTGGATATCGTCGTTAGTAGTGTATATGCTACTCCTGTTTACAAAATATTGTTATTTAATTATTATACGCTACTGTTTGTTATCCCTAATGAAATAAAAATAAAAATAAAAACATTTTTTTAAAACTTTTTTTGTTTTTATTTCTGAAGTTTGAGTTTTCTTTTTTGAAAGTAAAACATTAACAATATTCGAAGACAAAGAAAATTATTCGAGGGTCAAAGCCTGCCTGACTAACGAACGAACGACGGGACTAACGAACTACTGAGAACATAAAGTTATTGAAGGACACCGTAGATTTTAGTTAGTACAAGTCTGTCAGCCGCCCTGCCCTGGGTTCAGGACTCATTTGATTTTACCACGATAAAAAAAGATTAAGTGTTGAAACGCAACCTAATTGTGTTTCATCCGTCTTAAAACGACTGTAGCTATTGCGGTAACAATATTACACAATTTGGGTAGACTCGGGCTGTCGTCTCGCTTACATTAGGCCGAGTTTATATTTAGGCCTTACCTTAATGCACTTGGGAGCAATCCCTTAGTTACGTCAAGGAAAAAATAAACTTTTTTTACTTTTATTTTATTTTTATTCTTTTATTAGGTACCTGAAAGAACTAAAGGCACTCTTAAACGAAGAATATTCTTGGAAAAGTTCAAGCTGTTATTAGAATTGCTCACTGAAATTAGGCCCTTGCTTTTGAGAAAAACTTGAGCAAGGAATTTAATCACGCTTCTTGAGACAAAATGTTATCGACACGGACCTGGGGGGTTAAAAAGGTCACGTTAACAGAATTATAATCTTTTACTAATCCCTTGGTAAGCTTAGTAAGATTCATCATCATCATCATCATCAGCCGGAAGACGTCCACTGCTGAACACAGGCCTCCCCCTTAGACCGCCACGCCGAACGATTCGCTTGAATCCATCGGATGCCCGCGACCCTCACGATGTCGTCGGTCCACCTAGTGAGAGGCCGGCCTACGCTCCGTTTTCCGTTTGTTTTAGTAAGATTGGTTCTATGTAATTGAGAAATGCACAGATGCACATGATGTTTCAAACCTGCCTCAAACAGTGTCAGCGCGATGACGGCCTTAGAGGGCTAGAGCATGCCGGGGTAACGAATACCGTGACCCCGGAACGTAAAGGACTGTTGAAGAACACCGTGGATTTTGGTCAGTACAAGTCTTACAGTCACTTTCGCCTTTCTCTGGATGGGAGGACTCATTAATTGTTCATTCTAACACGATAAAAAAACACTCCTTTTTCAGGGAATTCATATAAAAAAAATTACACTTACACTTAATGGTGCCGTGACTTTAAATAAAGTATAATGATGGTTTTGTTCATAAATCTACTTCACGCCGGAAAATTGTGGGCATTTGAAAATCACTGGTCTATTATTTTTACATGACAGGACGCGCCTACTACGTCCGGCCTGACGCGTCCCTCACACGCAACCCAAGTTTTTGCGGAAAACAAAACATGAAAATGACGTATTAGTCACACATCAAAAAATGTTTGTGATCGCTGATACGAGTAATATATTTTTGGGTTGTTTTAAGTTCGCCACAAAAATACTTACCCACGTAAAAATGTATGTATAAATTAACCAAAGGTCTTTGTTTTTTTTTTTAATTTTGTGTATTGTACATCCGCCCCTTTTTTCCGCACGGGGATAGCAGAACAATTAAATTATAAAATACAGCACAAAACTAACGAAAACGAGGACACAATGTGGAATCTGCACAGAAAGTACTAGGAGAACAGGATCAAAACTTTTTCGACCGTAAATTTCTGTGGCGAACTTACAACAACGCATACTTTAAGAAATTATGGAAAAACAATTGAAACGTTATAATTTTTAATGTATTTCAAAATAAAGAATCAAAAAAGTCTAGAATCAAAATAGTCTCTGAATTACCTCTAAGAGTGTCAGCCGGAGGGGGGGGGGGGGGGGGGGGGGCAAGCTTGCCGGGGTCGCAAAACTAACGAATTACCGTGACCCCGGAATGTAAAGGGCTATCACAGTCCCTCACGCCCTGCCCTGAGTAGGAGGATTCATTTGATGATTTTACCATGATAAACAAGTGTCACTGAATTTAGTTATACTGTCAAAAAAACAAAAACAAAAACCGTCATTGTTTTATGTAAGGGTACGCACACACTTTTAATGTTTACGACGTTGACAAATGCTGTGTTTATTGCCTCAGTGACGTCATTGTCAACAGACCTGATTGCTACAGAAGGATCAGTTGACGCGAACAAGTACTTTAAAGTATTTCCAAAATGGACTTCTTTACGCTTCCCGAGATTCAAGGATTGGTGATTTGTGGAGGTGACTTTCACTAATAAAAGTAGAAAGCGTTTTTAAACCACGCCTTAAAAAACTGTGTATTTTCAGCGTGGCTGTGGGTTTTGTTAACCACTCTGTTAGAATTTTTCCATTGTTTGGCTTGTAGACGGCGAATTATAAGTAGCTCGCCGTCCAATCAAGGATCAGCTACGCTTTTCTCTATAAGACTACAATGACCTCGTTGAAGAGTTCCTAATAGATTTTCTACCTAATTTGAATCTATCGCTATAGGTTTGCGTTTAACCATGCACTATCTCTTCAGTCTCGTCGTAAGGAGCAGTGGTGGCCCAGTGGTATCGGTCCCGACATACGAGTTGTAGATCATGGGTTCAATCCCTGCCAGGCGCATTACTTTGTGTAATTTATTTCAACACCACTGCTCTCAAAAAAATTCGAAGACATAATATTGTGAAATCCACCAATCCGCACTGGGCCCACGTGGTGGATTATGACCCACTCCCTCTCACAGAGAGGAGGCCTATGTCCCAGCAGTGGGAACATTATAGGCTGATGATGATGAATATTAGAATTCTCGTCTGTAAGCGAAGATGTGGTCAACGGTAAAGCACGCTTGCTTAGAAGTACCTATACATTCTTTACGGGGGGGAGAAGGGGGCCAAGGGGGGGAACTTTGAAAAATGGTTTTTACTTTTCCGAGCCTCCTTATAATGAATCCGTAAAAAAACAAAACACGGGTCTCTTAGTTACTGAGATACGATTGGGCGGGCGTGGGGGAGAGGCCAAAAAGGGGAGGCTTGGTACTTTTGCCATACTCATGGGAGAAACTTGTAAGTTTGCTTGTCGTCACCCCTGAGTTACGCTTCACCCACTCAACCTTGGTTACGCTAAGAAGCCCAAGATTGTAGCTATCAAGAAACAGGATACAAAGACACCGGTACAGAATTTCACTCATCAGCTGTGCGCACAATGAAAGTACATACATATTTGCAAAACGCTTTGTACGTATGGGTCCCCGTAATGTCTACCATATTATATCGATGGCGCATTGCCCTATGTTTTAAAATCCGATGTTGAAAAGTTCGTAACTGTCGAAATGCGATTACCACAGACATCTGTCTCTCATCCTTTAAGTAAAGAGGTGTGATGTCATTTCATTTTATGCAAAATTAATTCTGTATCTTAATTAATTCACATCATGTCTCTTTGACGCTGCTTTCACAAGAAGAGTCTTATTACGAAATATTTAATTACAGAATGATGCTACCGTCTACTTAATTTACAAGAAAATGAGTGCTTTCTGAAGATTGTGTCACACAAAATATTTAGTGACCGACCGAAGTTTCAGTTTCGGTTTCGGTTTCGGCCGGTTTCGGCCAAAAAATCTAGTTTCGGCCATAGTTTCGGTTTCGGCCAAAGTAAAGCCAAAACTTTGCCGAAACCGAAACCTGACGAAACTCAAGTGTTCGTGCATTTTCGTGCGTCGTTCGGTAACATTCGTAGCCAACACGTGCTTGCAAGACGGAGGGGCCTGGCGCTGTTCGCCACCGTTCATTTAATCGTGAGTTGAGGTTATGTTTTCGAGTTTACTGCCAAGAGTAAGTCTTGTATATTCATGTAATAATAAAATATGTGTATATGCGTAGGACGTCCACCAGCAAGGTGGACAGACGACCTTATAAGGTCGCTGGAAGACGCTGGATGCAGGCCGCTTCCAACCGGTATATGTGGAAGTCTAAAGGGGAGGCCTATGTTCAGCAGTGGACGTCCTACAGCTGAGATGATGATGATGAATAAAATATTTATTTAAACTTATCAATCATCAAGGCAGAAAATATAGATTATGGTTCAGTAGAAGTTAAATAACATAGAAACATAGCAATTTCTTAGAAACCTATTTGTTCCATAAGTTAATATAACATTAATTTCCAGAATTTGATCCTTATTAGCAACACTATCGAATGGTGTAATAATGTGTGGTTTTTTTTTCAAAATCTGCGGTTTCGATTCCTGACCAGCACTATTGATTTTTCTAAAATACAATGATGCCCTTTTCGTTTTCGACAAAATCGGTCTTCAGTCATCCTGTAATTCCTGTATAGTTATACACTTTTTCTTAAGTGTTTACAAATGTAAAAAAAATACATAAAATTTTAGAAAATAATCGAAAATTTAAATGTTTTAATAAGTTTCGGTTTCGGTTTCGGCCGAAACAGAAAGCTAGGCCGAAAGTTCGGTTTCGGTTTCGGTTTCGGTTGAAAAATCAGTTTCGGTCGGACACTAAAAATATTAGCTCACCAATTTCAAGAAGGTTGATAAACTACAGCTTGGCCAGAACGTCTTGAAACGGAACTATTATTTTTGTTTGCTGACAACTTTTTAACCGACTTCAAAAAGAAGGAGGTTATTAAAATCTTTGATAGTTGATGTGAATTAAGACGCAAGTTTATTAGATTTATTATTGTGCCATAAAACTAACGTAATAAGTGAAAATAGATAAAATAAAATCATTCAAAGTGCTGGTAGCGAGAGCACAGTGGCGACTTCCGGTTTTCTACTGTTTTTTGCCAAGCACAAGTCAACACATTTTCCACGCGGCACCAACATGTATGATCTGCAAGTAGTTGTTCCGGGCCTGGGTGCATAGTATTGTGTATGTTTGTAAACGCACCCACGATAAAGGAAGAAATTCCTAGTTTGGGTCAACGTTACTTATAAAAAAACACTGATATTTTTCCAGGTTTGTTAAGTGTTGACTTCTAGGCCAACACGACTTCCAGAAAAACCTCACGATTTTTCATGGATCTTCTGATTTTTCTATTTGATTCAAAAGTCCCTGTAGTCATAGAAAAAGTGAAGTGTACAGTAAAACGTGACCTTTTTGATTTTTATGTTGGTCTGGTAGCTAGATAAACCTGCATGAAAAGTGGATGCGTTAACACAAAGCCCGTAACAATTACTTGTAGATAGTATTTGTATAACAAATGGGAGTATGTCGTTTAGTCAAAATGATAATTATAGACAAAATTACATTACACAAACTTTTTTATACAGCTTCATACAGTGGTTAGTACAGTCACGAGCAATAGTATGAATACACTAAGCAGTATTCAAAAGCGATGTTCTGCTACCATATTGATGAAACTTTTTACTTTTCATTAGACTTCTATTTTGGAAGCCATACTGTTACGAAATAGGTCTAATTTCAAAGTGGAAACCAGTATTTCACGAGTAAATTGCGTTTGAATTTCGTTAAGTGTATACATGTTATTATTCGTGACTGTACATACTCAAAATTCACTTAAAGATTCTTCCAGACGGCTCTATAACACATCAATATTTTTCCCTAATCGCAACATAGTTGTCTATCCATCTCGCTGCCAGACGAACGACCCAAATTACATAACAGCTGTCAAAAAATTAATCTTAGCTTCACTTTCTGAACAACTCTTCGTTCTGAAATTATCATCGCAATCTTTAAAGAGTTTTCGCAACTGGCGGGAGTATTACTAAGCCTAATCCTTCTAAAAGAAAATTGATCGCAGAATTTTAAAAGAGATGTCGTATTTTTTTAAATAACACTTTTTCCTGGCACGTGTTTCATTTTTCAGTCTGTGAGCTGTTAATTATTACGCACTTCCAAACCTTTTTGTACCGTCATTATTTTTTTAAAGGAAAACAGTGTGTTTATGTGAAGGTTCTACAGTGAAATGGTAAAAGTTTTCGGAAACCTTGTTTGCTATTTAGCAGTATACGTTTTGTAAAGGACTGAGAAACATGATAAGAAAAAAACTTCAAAAGTGTTTGAAATGTATTCAGAAATGATTCAAACTCTAGATTTTGTAGTCCTGCTAAACGACTTTAGAACCTTAGTCCAATAGATTTTATTTTGATGGATAAAATTAGTTCCTCGATTATTGAAAAAGCGCCTACTAGATGGACTTTTTTGTTTTCCATACGGTTCATGTCGTATCACTTCAAGTAGGTAAGCTGTATGGCCAAATAAGTAGAATAAATGCTAAGGCCTCGGTTTATTACAGTAGATGCTCGTAAGTGGCCAACTTTAGTGAACGATGCAATTAATTTTGGTTATTTTCTTTATTATTGAGGACGTAGAAAAAAATACGGCACCCTAAAAACACGTCAGTAGATTATAAAAATAATACATTACACTTTACGAGTCCACGCTCAGAAATAGCTCAATTATGATTTTATTTGGCGACAACCATATTTTCAGGTTAATTTCGTTTTACACTGAAACTCAGAGATTAACTGGACAACTTTTTAATTTTAGAACTTAAATAGAAAAGTTTTTTAAATTGTGATCTATGATTTTATAAAGTGACTTTCAGGCGCCAAATATTTTTTATTCTTTTTTCTATTTTAATTCCTACGCCTGTAGAGCTTTTTTATCATGGTAAAATCATCAACTGAGTCCTCCCACCCAAGGCGGGACAGAAGGGACTGAAATCCACGGTGATCCTTCAATAGCCCTTTACGTTCCAGGGTCACGGTTGCCTGATGAGACAGTCCCGCGACCCCGGCATGCTTTGGCCCTCTAAGAGAGTTTCGAATGTACATAATTTCGTATTCAGGCGTTGGCCTTCCCAATCAGACACAACAACTCAACCCTCAAATCATTCGTGTTCGGTGAAGACTTGCGTTAGGCGGAAAGTGAAGATACCATGGCCCATGTGGTGTCATTCCTCAAAGATGGGTCTTCTTCCGTCGAAAAAGGAAGATAGAAAAATCACCCCCCAAAAAAATTAAATAAAATAATCCCTGATCAAAAATTCTTAGAATTATAGCAACGTTATTCACCGTATTATAACTTCAAGTATACGCTATCTTATTTCCTGGGAAGAACTTGCAAAGGACATAATGTAATCAGTGTCAAATGACGTCAAACACATTCTAACAAATTGGCCCACCACATGTTCACGTTACAAGATTAATCTCATGATAATGATAAGATTTTATGAAAGGACTAGTGTTTGCCCGCGGCTTCGCTTGCGTTATTTTAGAATTTGAGAAACAATACGGATCGTGTGGCGCCATCTGGAATATGAACGTAATTGTTTTCTCGGAAACAGCTTCTGTTATTCGGGATGTAAGATACCTTATATCCGTGTCTATACTCCTGACAACGTATATGCTAAATTTTGGGACGATCGATTCAGTAGGTAGTAATGCATGAAAAGGTAAAAAACAAACATAATTGCATTTTTATTATTAGTTTAGATCAATAATGTTATATCTAGGTACATAGTTTGCATAGGAAACGTCCTTATTTGAGCGACATTAATTTCAAAGAACCGTGTTTATTTAAACATTAGACTATCATTTTTGGTCGATTTACAGTATCGCTGCAAATTGAACGTACAGACGCCAGCACATCAAGCTACCACAATCTGTCAGATTTCTTTAATAAAATTTCAACCTTATCACAAGAGTAGAAGGTTAAGGTTTGAATGGTAAAATCTGACAGATTCGGGTAGGTTGACCTGCTGGCGTCTGTACGATAGCATTGCTCTTCTCTAAAAAACCGGCCAAGTGCGTGTCGGGCCACGCACAGTGTAGGGTTCCGTCCGTCGTTCCGAAGAATTTTCAAAATCGGTCCAGGAGTCTTTGAGAAATCGGGGAAAATACATAAGAAAAAAGATTACAACGAATTTAGAACCTCCTCCTTTTTTTAAATTTAGTTAAAAATAGTTGACGATAAAAACCTACCTATCCCCAAAAAACATACCTATAAAAGCTGTAAAAATAAAGTTGACAAACTTACATTTGCAGTTGTCTCCGATACATTTTGTTTAAGAAAATATGATATCAACTACATTTTATAAGTTGGTCGACTATTACTCGTAAAGTTGTAAAGCCTACTTAGTCATGATAATTTTCTTTTAAACTTCGTTATATGTACTACTATTGTGATTTTTTTCACACCCCCAAACACAACCGTTTAGCTGGTAGAGGGGGGGGACACTCGAATCGAGCAAAATTTAGCACTTTAAAGCTTAATATTTCACAAACGAATTTTTTTATCAAAAAATTGTTAATGGAAACTATCATTATTTTTTAAAGGCCTATTTAATGATACCCCACACTAAGGGGTACGCGAGAAAAAAAAAATCCTCACTTTACGTGTAAGTACTGGAGGTACCCTAAAAAAAAATATTTTACAAGATTTTATTTTACCACTTTTTCGGCACAATAAATCCGTATATTTACACCAAATTACAGCTCTCTAGTACTGTGCGTCTCTGAGCTAAACTGCGGACAGACGGACGGACGGACGGACGGACGGACGGACATGGCGAAACTATAAGGGTTCCTTGTTGACTACGGAACCCTAAAAATAACTAATTATCTGACTCGATGAGTACAACTTGTCGTCGTTTAAAACAGAATCTATGCACTGGTTTGAGCACCAATTCAAAACATAAATAAACACAAATTATAGAAACCCTGATTTTTTTCTAATCTTTTAAATTCCACACCTCGAAACAATTACAATTAAAAAAAATATCCAACTTACTACCTATAATTTAAATCGGTGTAGATTTATATCCTAGAGAAGTATTGAAAAAAAAATAGTAATTATTTTAAATCGCGAATAATATTGAAACAAAAGTATGCACATTTTTTTTGAATTATTTAAAACTCTCAGGACAAATAAAAAAAAACTCAAAAAGAGAAAAAAAAAACTGCGAGATTTGATCCAGAGACCCCTTGCACGAAAGTCAAGCAGGTTACCGACCGGACTGGCTATTTTTTTTTTTTTTTTTATTGGGACAAACCCACCACACCCTTCCCAAACCACTGCAACTCCTGAAAGCCAGAATCAACAGTGGCTAGTACGTTGACAATGATTTTCAAATAGCGGTTCTTGTACAAATGTCAACAATGACTGAAAATCAACATATTATAAAATTGCTAATCCCCCAAGGGGAATAGCGTAATTATACATATCCTATTAATAGAACAGCAGTTTAAGGAATATTTGAGGAAAAATTGACTAAATAATATCCAGTGGTTTAGCTTCCAACTATCAACAAACATCTAAAAACAACAAAATTCAAAATTGATTATCTCCCAGGAAAAATAGCGTAATAATACATAGCATATATACAGAAGCATATTATTAGGAATATTTGAGGAAAATTTGATCGACAACTTTACAGTAGTTTCGGAGATAGATCAAATCAAAAAAACATAAAAAAATTCGAAAAAAAGTAAAAGTTGATCTGGCATCAGAATCGATCCCTTATCTCGAAAAAAATACAAAAAGAAAAAAATATTCAATGTACAGGAATGACATCTCTACGATTTTATTATATGTAAAGATAAAGATAAAGAAATGTGATACGGGGAATTTTTATTTTTTGTTAGAAATGAATTTGAAAAATAAGCAGCATGTTTTCAGGTTTGAACTCCAATCGCAATAACAAAATGGTATTCTAACTAGTGTTTTTTGTAGATAAACTTGACCCTACAATTAAAACTTCTTCTCTATCGTGGGTTCGTTTAAACTCACATCCTTAACCTCCTTTTAAATCATTTGCCTTGCCGACGACTCTCTTTTCTTCAACATTAAGCTATTCAACACTGCGTGTAGATCTTTTAGGTCTTTTCGAAATATCCAAACCTCTCTCGGTCCTGGGTAGTCATTTTCTTCCCATCTACCGCCATCTCGTCCTAAAAGCGTCGGTTCGCGTTCGTGACAGAGGCAGGAGACCGCGACCGGACCCCGCAACCGGACCACAACCGGAGCGCGACCGTATCTGTCTCCTTTCTTGTCCTCGCTCACGAACTGCCGCTAATACATTGGACCCGCGTGGTGGATTATGGTCCACTCCCTCTCACAGAGAAGAGGCCTGTGTCTCAGCAGTGGGAATAGGCTGATGATGATGATGATACCCATACAAGTCCATATAAAGAATATTAGCCACAGGAATTGCGAGTGGCATTAATGAAGTGTGACCTATAATCTCGAACGCCCTTAGTCAGTTACGGGCGTGCGCGCCAAAAGGACTTCATTAGTCGTATGGGTATTTCATCAGTCGTGGCGGTTTTATCCGTCCCCTTTGATTTTGACATTAATTACGTTCGTATATCCGTATTCGTTCCCGTGTTTTCCTTAACGGTCTTAGAGAGTAGACCACTAGTCTCTGTCGATTGTCTGTACCGCGACGTGAAACACAACCTTAATCCAACTTTATACTTATTATCATAAATCTTTCTCAAAGAATATTACGCCAGTAATTCCAAATTACAGAAGAAATATTAGATTTAGAACTTTTTAATTCAATTTTATTGAGGTGTGGTTTATAAATTGATATAAGTTTCATAATTTTACTGTGAAAACATTTTGTACGAAATTGTTTTACGTTTCATGAAATCTGAATATTTTTTGCATTAGTATGGAAATGTTTGCTTTATTGGGACTGCGAAATGAGATAGTTGTGTATTAATTAATTCATTTAAGTTAATTATTATTTTGCTCGTTTTATTGTATAATAAAGAAAAAAAACCTAATCGGTTAGTTTTGAAAATTAACAAAAATATCTATCCAGCCCTAGGGTTCCGTACCCAAAGGGCAAAACGGGACCCTAAACTCCTCTGCCCGCCTGTCTGTCCGTCACCAGGCTGTACCTCATGAACCGTGATAGTAAGTCAATTAGGGTGCTTGTACACGGCGCATGTAACCCGCGCAAGTACCTCAACATGTTCAAGCTACATGCACCGTGTACAACACCCATTAAAAAACGTGCGGGTCCAGCAACTTGAGCATGTACCAAAGCAAGCCACCCGCGCAACTAGATCACGTGCTCTGCGGCGCGCACGGGTTACTCGCGCATGTTACTTGAACAGTTTTAGAAGTGCGTAAAATTCAAAATTCCGGCAAAATTACATTTTGATTTGGTCGAACAGAGCCGAGCATAGAGCCAAACATCGCTACGAACATTTTCATGATCTTTCTAGAGAACGGTCTAGTCGATGCTTTTTTTTTTTTTTAGCGTGGTAAAATCATCAAATGAGTCCTCCAACCCCGGGCAGGGCGGGAGGGACTGTCAGACTTCTACTGACTAAAATCCACGGTGTCCTTCGTAGCCTGTTATGTTCCGGGGTTACGTTAAGGGAATAATCCCGGGACCCCGGCAGGCTTTGGCCCTCTGAGAGGCGGGCCCCGTCATTATGCTGACGCTCTTTAAGGCGCGCGTGGGACACAACGCGCCGTCGACCCGGGCATGGTCCTTGGTCGGGCAGCGAGTTGCCCTTTACTCGCTGCCCGTATGCCCGCGCCTACGGTGGCCGGAGATCATCAAGCGACGACCGTCGCCGTGGGCGCCTACCACTGCGGCTGGGGCGGAGGGAGGACGCTGTCCTCTCTCGCTCGCGGCCTGCCTCCTCCTTTACGAGCATTACTGCCTCGCAAAAGGAGCTGACCGCTTCCCACTCCGTCTCGCCCCGCAGCATGGCCGCAACCAATGCCGGGCGCGAGAGGTCTCCGCCTATCGCAGCCGTGAGGACACGTCGGTGCTCCGCCCAAGCTGGGCAGTCTTGCACCGTATGCTCCACCGTGTCCTCCGGGCGATCTTCGCAGTGGTGACACCCAGGCGTCTCCTCCTTTCGCATCAGACACAGGTACCTCCCGAAACTTCCGTGTCCGGTGAGGACCTGCGTCAAGCGGTAGGCCAGGACGCCATGACTTCTCTCCAGCCACTCCTCAAAGAGGGGTCTTACCGCCGCAATTGCGGCGTGCCCGGCCTTCGGTCGCGACAGTCGTTCCTTCCATATTGCCCTGAGATCGCGCCGGAGCTCTTCCCGCCGCGCCTCGACTTCTCGAGGCAGCGGGGTCACGCCCCGGCGCTGCGCCTCCACGCGCCACTCATAGACGCGCTGGAGGGCAGTCGCCTCCAGATCCCAGGGCAGCAATCCGGCAAGCAGGTTGGCCGATTCGCCGGCAATCGTGCGGCATCCCCGGATCATTCGGATAGCCATGACCCTCTGGCATGCGACCAGCTTCTGTGGTCGCGTCCGGATGCTCAGGGCCCACACAGGGGCCCCGTAGAGGGCCATGGACCGCACGACACCAGCGTACCAGCCTACGGCAGGAAGCGTTTGGCCCGCTGAGATTGGGCAGGAGTCGCTTCAGGGCGGCTGCTGCACTGTTCAGCTTTGGGGCCAAACTCAGGAAATGCTCCCTGAAGTTCCACCGGCTGTCGAGGACGAGTCCCAGGTACTTCATCGTCCCCTTAACGCCGACTGGAACTCCTTCCACCGTAATGCTGTAACTCGACTGTGGCGCGTTACGGCTGCCATGAAAACACATGGCCTCCGTCTTGTGCAGCGCCATGTCGAGTCCCAACCGCCGGATCCTGTCGACGACTGGGCAAAAAGATCGACAGAACCCTTATTGTAATGCTCGCTAAAACGCTCTCGTTTATTTTCCTGTTACGTTACATTCGTAAGAATGATCATTACAGGTTTATCAGCACTTTTACAAGCCATAATATTAGTGATGGTCAATGACCTGGTCTACCTATCAATTGGTATAATAAATTGACCCTAATCAATTATCGATTAACTTGTTTGCCTCGGGCTAATAGCAGGTCGGTTTTCCGCAATCATTTTTGTCCTTGTTTTATCCACTCATGATTATTTACGTCTATTGGTGTCCCAAATAAACAAAAATAATGATGAGTTTATTATTATTTTTGTCTATTGGGACAATCCCAGCACACTATTGCCAAACCACTGCAACTCCTAAAAGCCAGAATCAAAGTGGCGACCACCAGAAAACCGCTGATATGAAGCTCGACATGTCCCAGAGAATGAATGCAAAAAATAATTTTAGAAGACTAAGAAAATTATCAGCGCAAAAAGCTTAGAGACGTATTGACTGGCGTTTTGATTACAAGACGCAGCGTAGGCAGGCCTCCCACTACCACCTAGTGACGACATTGTAAGAGTCGTGGGTAAACGTTAGATGCAAATGGCGGATTGTCGTTCGGTGTGGTGGTCTTGGGTCTTTGTATAGCAGTGGACGTCCTCTCCTGACTGATGATGATTTTCACAGTTTACGCTCACTTAGCTCAACACGATAATAATTATCACGCCTCAATGTAAAGACAATCTTTCTCTGTCATGTTCCTGGTCAAAGACTTGAGATTATTCCGCAATCGCTGGCCTGACTGCTGAAAATCAGATCACGGTTTCAATTCCCAGCAGATTGAGCAAAATGTCATTAGGTTTTTCCACAAGGAATATCTCAGTAAGTAGCAGCCTCATGGATTGTCCCATAGTTTGCAATGGGCAATCTCTATTACATAGGACTGTAAAACTAGCGAAATATGGACGTAAGTACCCGGCGAACATAAGACAGAAGTAATGATAATTTAATAGGTACGGTTCTTAACTAAAACAACAAATATCCGACCTTATTTACGTGACTACATAATCTATTTTCCTGCGCAGTATCGTATTTTGATCATTTATAAGCCCTTTAACAAAATAAACAAAAGAAGCTCGCATTAATAGAACATTACAAATGCTGATAGCCACTCTAATCTTGTTTATTTAATCTGATTCTATTTGATTGAGCTATTTCTATTTCGGTTTTACAAAGACGCGGTAAGTAGACGTTTTAACTTGTACAAACAAAATAGTGTTTGCGAAACGTTTTTTTCTGGTATTATGATAGGTTGGTCTTTTAATAAATCTGTTTTTTTTTTTATTGATTTATATCTTCCGTTTCATAACTCCTCTGCCCGGATTTGTATTTTTTTTTAGTTTATGGCTAATTTTGTTAGTGTAATGAAGTTATAAACTTATGCCCTAAACACACGGTGAAACGCAGCTTGCAGTTGCGTTTCACCGTGTGACCAAAGACTCTTATGAGTGAGCGCACATGACGCAACTGATGAAACAGATGCGTCATGTGCGCAAAAACTCAAATGAAACTCTAAAGTAACTAGAAGTTGCAGTTTCGCTGCAGTTGCGTTTCATCGTGTGTTTAGCGCCTTAGAAATAACTGGCAAAATTATGGGTTCATCTAATATAGAGGGCCGCGGGCTTGTCTAAACAGGGTGTCGTTTTTCTTGACGTTTCACTTGATTGACGTGGCTGACCACAGCCTAAAAAAAAATGCATTATGTTGATTTAATGCTATTACAATATGACATGCTTTACCGCGGCTTTCCCCCAGTGCCACACGTATTATTTTTTCCAGTTTAAAACTTAACGCATTCTACATTAAATTTTATTAAAATTACCGGAGGCATATCAGACTCTTCCATTTAATTTAATGTGATTTAAAATATGCAGAGGTTACATACAGTCTGTTAAAACATAGTTTTTTCAAATAGAAGAAAATCTACAAAAAGTTGAAAGCTTTTAAAACAGTTGGAAAAACAAATGGAAGAAAATTAGACGTTCCTTTTAACACAGCATTGTGATTTTTGAGAAAAAGCATCTGCAGAGAAGGTCCGGTTTTGTAATTTCCTTTTTTTTTTCACTGAAAACGAAATTTTATGAGACAGGATTTTGCTTTATAATCCAGCCTAGAGTAAGGGTAAAATTACACGTGCTTTTTAGTAGCATTTTTATTTGAAATACCTATTGTTAATCGATTTTTCGCCTTGCGCCGCACATTTCATGACACAAAATAGGATTTCAGTCGACGTTGTACTTGCTTATTTTAAGAGTGCTTACAGAGAGATGGAGGAATGTTTCCATTAGCCGGCCCGACACCGGCACCGGCACGGCACCGGCGCCGAGCCGTTGAAATGGAAACAAAAATGAATGGGCAGCACTCAACGCCGGGCCGGCACCGGAGCCGGTAGGTGAAAAAGCGTTTTATACATTTTCATACAGCGCCGGTGCCGTTGCCGTTACCGGTGCCGTGCCGGCTAATGGGAAACGCCCATTCGAGTCGTTCGATTTTGTGTCATGCATCACGATCAGATAGCGAGTAGTCTTCGTCGTGCTTCACGCGGGCCTCAAAGAGGAGAGGACAAAGCCTGCCGAGGTCTTGGAACTGTCTCATCTGTGTGTCCATCACCTGTAACGTTTTAATAAACTAGGAGGTTAAACATTAACAAACTAGGAATGTTACATTTTATTTAGAAATAGAAAATACAGGTTATTATAAAAGATATAGTCCAAAACACAGTTCACAACACAGTCAGCACAATGCACAGTAGGTATAAGGCCACAATAGCCCTCAGCAGGCAGGAACCGAAGCAGGAAGTAAGAAGCTCTTCAGTAGTCCTCAGGAGCAGGGAGTTCTCCAGAGGGCAAGATCCTCCTCTGGGGTAATAGAGGCTCTTTAGTAAACCTCAGCAGCAGGGAGTCCCAGAGGGCAAGAACCTCCTCTGAGTGAAGAACGAAGAGTGCTCCGACAGTCCCGGATAGAATACCCGGCAGTCCTGGATAGAATTCCTCGAAAGTCCCGGATAGAATACCCCGATTCCACAGAATCCTCGGCTTTTATACCAGTCAGTCCTTGTCAGCTTGTTTTCGAAAACATTGTTCTCTTCTCTTTTCAAATTGATGTAGAGAATCTGACATATCAGACCACGGAGGTCTGCGTGCTTTTACATGTGTAAAATTAGAATTTAGTATTTTAATATAAATATTATTAAATTAGAATTTATACAATACAATGTAATTAATTAGATAAATTAAATTATATAAATCAAAATGTAGCAACAAAGATCAATAAGCTATAAGCTAAACAGTAAATAAAAATTTGACAGTTTGGCAGTTGACATGAGTGTCACAGGAAAAGTAAACAATTATAAAAAACGATTACAAAAGGAATGATAAGATGAATAGTATTATGAATACCGCAAGTATACATAAATATTATACACCGTGACTCTGGAACGTAAAGCGCTATAGTCCGACAGTCCCGTCCCATCCTGCCCTGGGTGGGAGGATTCATTCGATGATCTTACCACATAAAAAAGAAGGTGTAAATAACTATACATTTTTAAATGCGTCTGCGACGAGTCCTTAGAGAAATAGCTCTGTTGATGTTGTAAATAAAGTGAAGATGACACTAACTTTCCATAAACGTTTTCTCATTTATATTAAAACTTCGAAAAAACGTGGATTATTTCAACGAAACTTTTAAATTATGACCGTCTGTTGTGATAATAAGTTCTAAAACTCACGTTCTGCTTTAAAATATTCTTCTTTATTTAAAAATGTTACGAACTTAGCTCCACATCTGATTTCATTTTAACTTATGAACGTAAAGTTATGAACGTTAATTAATAAACGTGCAGTTTAGTTAACATGAACATTCTATATATATATTATGTTAACGAATGGTTACCGTGTGTCAGTGTGGAATATACAGGGTGGAATTTTGTAATACCACCTGGAGAGAAAGTACTTTTAATACTGCAGATAGAAAATTTTACTCTGAGGAAACATTCCTTTATTTTTAAATACAAAGCAAACTGCATTCAAAGATTTTTGAAAATTCTCTTCTCTCACACCGGGAATCGAACCGGGTAAAATCTGAAAAAAATATACTTTTATTGCATCGATCGTTAGGGTCAATTATAAGGATGAAATCTCTCTAACGAACATGATAAATTAAATGCCATTTCAAGCCCATTTCGAGCAACTAATTAGTTAGTTTAACATTTTTTTGTAAATAATTAAATTAGCTTAAGACGATTGTCTACCGAGCGCTCGTCCATACAAAAAGAGAAAACGTTTTTCTCCCCCTAGATGTTATCCTATCTCAATGATTTTTAGAATGCATCTGACACAGTAAAAAAATAGGTTTATAGGTTTTCTTTTTTTCAAAATTTATAATACCTAGTTTGAAAGTTACAGGCGCCTAAAAGTTACTATTTTTATGGCAAAATCTTCATTGAAGTAAAACCTTTGTATTTAAAAAACAAATAAGTTTAAGAAAAAAGCAAAACGTACAAACCTAGAATATAATATGCTGAAACGATTGACACCAGAATCTAAGAGATTGGCCGTGATTCAGTATGTGAAAAACGTTTTCTCCCGAGAGACAAATTTCATATAAAAAATACTTACAGACAGTCGCGAGCTGCAACGCTCTCTATCGCACGATTGGGGTTTTTTCAAAGCGTGAGAGGGACAGTAGGAGTTTTTCTAAATACCTATTTTTTGAAATGGCAGCTGCTATTCTATCCTCTTAAGATTTCCTGATTTTCCTTTTATTTAATTTATCATGAAAGCAATGGTAGCCCACCATTGCTTTCATTGGTCCAGAATAATGTTAGTGGATTAAATAATGCTGGCCTGTAAGTGCTAGATAAACACAAAACAGCCTTAATTAGATTTGTCTGTATTCCGTTGCCGATTCCGCCAATTAAACAGAACATGTGCGTATTAGGGTCGTCATACTGTTGCTAATCACACAATTGGTTCAAATATGCGGTTTGGCGCAACCGTATTGTGAGCTCTTGTGTTTGTTTTCTATTGAAATGTTAATTAATTTAGGAATTATATTTTCGTCTGCATTCATGCATCTTAACCTTTTGAATTAATTTGGGTGAAATTATGTTCGTTATTATGAGGATGTGGGCACTGTATAAAATCTCAAGCGTTTCTTAAAGCCCTGGTCGACGGTGTGTTGTGATCCATGCGCGCCTCAAAGAGCGTCAGCAAGATGACGGGGCCCTCCTAGAGGTCCAAAGTCTGCCGGGGTCGCGGGACTTATTCCATTACCTACCATGACCCTGGAACGTAAGAGCTAATAAAGAACATGGTGGATTTTTTTGATTTTACCACGCTAAAAAATAACAAAGCGTTACTTAAAATTAGCTACAACCAATCAAATGGCTTGAATCTAGTTTAAAGCAATGCTAAAGCGTTGAGCGACATGCTGTAATACGGGACTAAGAGTGATATAAGTCATAGTAACTAAAAATCTACCCAGTTCTTTCCACTGCACTGCCCAAGCTGGGCAGTCTTGCACCGTATGCTCTACTGTGTCCTCCGGGCGATCTTCGCAGTGGTGGCACCCGGGCGTTTCCTCCCTCCCTAACAGACACAGGAACCTCCCGAAACTTCCGTGTCCGGTGAGGACCTGCGCCATTCGATAGGTCAGGACGCCGTGACGTCTCTCCAGTCACTCCTCAAGTTCGTGACAGCTACTGTAAAATTCTAATTTAGAAGTCCATTTCTTGCTCAGCAGTCAAGTTTACGAAGACGAATCCGAATCGGCAGTCTAAAAATATTTATGTATTAAACTTGTCTGTAAACCAAACTTTTTAACTGAAGCTTACATCCGCACCTTTAATCAATATTTACCTTCACAAAGCTTTGATTTACCAACCAATTCATCTGATATTTACACGAAAAAGTAATCAGTTTCTGCTCTAAAATTAATTCAATTACCCAATAGACAATCATCAAAAAGCTTGTTTTTTTTCTAATATCTGCGTTCAGTTATTATTTTGTTCTTAATCAAAGCCCGCATCTGCCATAAAAACTAGGGGTTGAATCTGGACAAAGAAAAGATTATCAATGTTGTGAACTGAAACTGAGTTCCACGTTCATGTGGAAACGTTCAAAGGTCGAACGGGGAAGAGGTTAGAAAATCTTAAGGGTTGAACGCGGAACAAACCCCACACCTTTAATCAATATTTAGATTCTAAAAAGCTTTAATTTATGAACAAATTCATCGCATACTAGGAGCACAAAATAGTATATTAAGCAACTAATGAACAAAGACAGATTTAAAGCGGGAGCTGATAATGAATCACGAGCAAACGAAAGATTCCTAATGACTGAATCACGACCGTACTTCATGATGGTTGAATCACGAGCGTAGCAAGCAATTCAAGTGTTTCAATACTGAGCGACGCGACTTCGATATAAATCTGTTTTATTCAAGAGTTGCATACCGTACTTTTACGAGATTTTTTTTTTGTCGTTTACAAAAATCTTAATTCATCATTCATCAGAAACAAATAATTGTAGATCATAGAAATATATTTTGCTCTGTGCGGGAACTGAACCAGGTAGCGTAGCAGTCCAATCGCTCATCCACTGCGCTAACAAATCGATATTTATATTGGAACAATGACTAAAATTAAGAGTAATTTTCTTGATATTACTATTATTGTCAGTCTTATTGTAATGTAATCCCCAAAATCAAAACTATAATGTTACATTACGCGCGAATGCTCCTGATGAGCGTCTGTAGAGGGAAAATGGTATGAAATTATTTCCTGTACCAAGATTAATTCAATTAACTACCCAATAACCGAAAAAAATGCGTTATAACTACGTTCACATATTACTTTAACGGCCTCATATGCCGTGGTATGTGGCTCAAACATAAAACAATGGCGTGTTAATGGGAAACGTCAGTCAATACGAGAATTTTTGGCGCGTAAAAAATAAAATGGTGGATGTACTTCCTGTGAAAAATTGCGCCGTCGTTTTTTTTTTCTCTCTGCTATTTTTCAACGGCACGCAGATTGATTGAAATGGTTCCGTAGGAGTAATAAACAGGATATTTCGTGATTGGTTCGTTTAGATAAAAGAGTATTTTTTTCACAAAACAAGATGAAAGATTCGGATATTGAGAATTTCTTTGATTGTGTTTTTTTTTTAAACAAATCGCTACTTTTTGTACTGAGATAAATTGGGGAGGTTACGATAAGATGAATCTATACTAATATTATATCTATACTAATATTATAAAGAGGTAAAATTTGTTTGTAAGTTTGTATGTAGGGGGTAATCTCCGGAAGTAATGATCCGATTTAAAAAATTGTTTCACTGGTCGAAAGATACGTTATTCGTGAGTGCTATAGGCTATAAATTATAAAGAATACATGTATATTTTACCGCCCAACGAAGTGGGCACGGGTCAGCTAGCTAGTGGTTTATAAAAACAAAAAGAACTGACAGTTTTACTAAATCAGTAAGTACTATATGCTAGTCTAAAATAGTTGATCAATCCGTTAGTTTGTAGGGCAGCAGCAAATAAATAACAACCCTAAAAGAATGACTGTAAAGATCAATGCTGTTTGAAAAATTTGTTAGAGACATCAATGGAAATATAAACCTTATTACGAAGAAAGCAAAGATGAGTGTCTTTTGGACAGTGATGCATATAATTTGAAAGAACGGTATTCTGTTTATCCCTATTACATTAAAGGTGCCTCTGTTTCCGTGGCGTAACGTCACTTCCTTCATTGATTAGCTGTAAACATAACACATGCTTGCGTTAGTGGTCTCGATTCTACCGATTTCTACCGGTATAATACGGCTTCTACCGAAATAAATGAAGGTAAAATAATATTTTTTAACGGCAAATCATAAAAGCTCGGTTGCTAACACAACGCATCTTTTGTAGCCTAATTGACTGTATTACGTACGACGTAACTAGTAGGTTAAGTAAATGAAAAAGTACCTCTAGATTAACATCATCATCAACCGGAAGACGTCCACTACTGAACATAGGCCTCCCCCTTAGACCGCCACGCCAAACGACAATTCGCCACTTGCATCCGTATCTATCCATAATTATCATGTCTAGATTACCGAGGTACCTGAAAACTGGCGCTAGGGCCTTTTTTATTACGTGGTACAACCATCGAATGAATCCTCCCACCCAGAGCAGGGCAGGAGGGACTATCAGACTTGTACTGACTAAAATCTACAGTGTTCTTCAATAGCCCTTTACGTTCTGAAGCCACGATTAGCCGTTAGTCCCGCGTTCCGGCAAGCTTTGGTGACAGAGACAAACCGTCTAACCACAAGAAAATTAAACAACCGTTGATCACTTGTCTAAAAAAATTGACAACGTCAAAACTACATTTCTCCTTGATATAACGGTCGTTATGCAGTTACACTTTTTTTAGACAAGCGTTTAACCGATGTTTATATTTTTGTTGTAAGGCGGAAAGTGTTTTTTTTCGTGATAAAATCATCAAACAAGTCCTTCTGTGGGCGTGACGGGAGAGATTGTCAGACTTGAACAATCGATTACAATCTACGGTGATCCTTCAATAGCTCTTTACGTTCCATGCTCACGGTTACTCGATGAGACAAGATAAATGCAATTGTATTTATTGAAGACGTTTTTTTTAAGTTTTCTTACCTGTTTTTGTAATAAAAACACAAAACATTTCAAATTGAAATATTCCAGGAGCAGTTTTTCTAAGAAAAACTATAAAAGACCTGTCTTAAATCCCCGATAAGATGGACTTGTTGACTGATGTAGTTATACCGCATTTACATTCAGCCGTAGTGAGCAGGGAAATGGGCAGGGAAGTGGGCAAGACGAGTGTGTAAACGCGATACTTCTCATACCACTGCCATTGCCACTCGCGCTGCCCGATGCTCCCCAAAAAGGCGGTTTTTGTGCGGAAGTCAAAGGATCGGCAGCGCGAGCGGCAGTGCGTGTTTACATTCTGCTCCGACGCTCAGTACTCGACGAGCGCCTGGAGGAGAAAGACGTTCGGTAACATCATCGAAAATGCTGTACGAATGGAGCAACAAGATTACAATAAAATTCTTAGAACAACTGGAAACGGAAAAAGTAATTTGGGATGTTAAGGATAAACAACATGAACAGTTATAACGTAAAGTTCTATTTCGATGGATAGATATCATCCACCATCGTCTACGACGAACATTCTTTTTTGTATTCGATATCTTTTTATTAAATATCGAACATAATTAAGTATCACAAAAAGAGACAGCGCGGCCGCTGTAATTCTTTCGACGTCTGCCATTGCCGAATCTTGAAAGCGAAGTGAGTGGTAGGGCAGAATGTAAACACACACTCCTCTCGATCCTGCTGCAGCAGTATTTAGGGAATTATTGCCGGCAGCGCGAGGGGCAGCGGCAGGGGCTGAATGTAAATGAGGCATTAGTTAGCAGTCAATTAAGAACAGTGTAAAATATTTGATTGAACTGCACAAACAAACAATTTCACGTCGAGTTATTTTAGTAGTACGTAGTCGTACACACGGTATCAATCAATGTACTAATTAATCTTTTATCAATCAGTATTCCACTGATTGATAAACACTTCTCTTTTATCAATCAGTAAGATAGATTTACGAATTTAGGTACGTATAATAAATCTGTAACAGGCCGATGTCTGTACATTTATTTTGAAACAATAAATGCAGGTTCTGAGCGTAGCTGTTTATTAAACTTACAAATTAAAATATGCGTGAGGCACTCGGGAACTGCCGCGGTAAAGCTATTGCTTAACGTTAAAAAAAGAAAGAATAAATAATTTATTTAAAATGTTTCTGGTGCACTTCTGTAATTAGGAAAAAAATTGAAGATATAAGTGAGTCTTTTATATACAGGATTCCCAGGTCTCACTTCCTGGGCCAAATATGAAATAGGTTACGGGCCCTGCACCATTCCACTGCTTCACCTTGTTTTGATATAGGAGAATAAATTTGAAAAGTGTGAAAACCTCCTTTCGTAGCTGGCCGTTTAGAATCAGTAAAATAACGTAAATTGTCTTTATGACGCATGTTGTATGATTGCCGAAGCCTCCCGAATTGAAACGTAGTTAGACGATGCGGGGTGTTAGATTATTTTCGTTAGGGATTTTCTTGAGTCGGTCGCCGCACTCAGAGCTCTAAAAGCTATGCTCCACTTTTTATCCGGGCAATATGATCCTGTGGGCAATCACCGAGCCGAGTTAAAAGCGCTCTGGCATAAGCTGGGCTGCGTTTGTCGATTCCCGGGAATATTTTTGTACAAACAATAAGAATTATCCGGGTCGGGGGGTCTAATCTCTAAATACTAAACCCGTTGCTTTCTTTAGCGTTTTGACAACAAGCCCGAACTAAGAATGCATGACATTACGATTTGACATTTACAACAATTTTCCTCGAATTCTAAGGACCTTCTCCTTAGAGTCCGAGGAAAATTCGTGGTAACTACTAAATTTTTTGAAAGGAGTCTCAAACCCAATTGTAACGAAAACGAAAACTCCATCAAAGGATTTTACAAAAAATCAAGAATCTTGGTCAGGAACCGGATCCGCTGATTTTGAAAAAATCACACCCTATATTATTACACCATTCGATAACGTTGCTAATAAGGACCAAATTCTCGGAAGTAAACCTAAGGAATGGCAAACTTAAACAAAACGTAAAATTAAAAAAAAAAACTGATTTGTCTTCAAGGCAATGTTTTACGAAACATACTTAATTATGTTGACCGTCAGTCAGTCATATAATTTTTAGGAAAATCTTGAATTTTACGAAAATTCTCCATTTTTCAATTTAAACAACAATTAGAGACATTTGGGTCACTAATTGTTGTTTCATTAACAAGTCAACAAGGCTTATTCATCGAAGCCCCATCAAAATGCAGATTCAAATATTTTTGTCCAAATTCCATTAATTTGTCCGTTAAACCTATTGGCAATCGCTTCGCTGTGAAGTTAATTAAGGCATAAAAGATTGGATGTTTGACAGGATTAAAAAGCGAAGAATCTAATAGGGTTACCCCAATTGGGTTAAGGGATCAGTTAATTGGGTAACCCTTTAAATGGTAATGCGGCTCTAAGTGACGGTTTTATTTTTGAAACATAAATCTAAAGAGTACCTATTTATTATATTGTAGACTATGTCTGTCTTACTAAAAAACAAAATTAAACATGTGTTGAACATTTTTGTCTAAAAATTTTGTAACAGTAACTGCAAATCGACCCTTCAATCAACGTCGAATGCCATTTTGTGTTTGACACTTTTATTAATTGACAAGTGTTCAAGAGATTCTTCATATTCCATTCAATACAGTAAACACTTCCAAGTAGGCTGTAGGTAAAACATGGAAAACTTGTGGTAGGTAAGCCTTCTGTTTTGGTAATCTTAACAGTACTTAATGACGCGACATGTTGACTTAAACTTCAAGCTACTAGAATTTAGAGGGAAGGATAAGGTCCCCTTGTCAGCGGTTTGGATCGTAGAAAGAGAGCATGGAACGAGGATTATCAGCAGCTTAACATTGCCATTACTTTAAAGAGAGAAAAATAATTGAAGGGTCATTCCTCTCTTTTTAACATTACCACAGACATTTTTTTCTAGTGTGGTAACGTCAGCAAATGAGTCCTCTCACTCAGGGCAGAGCGAAAGGGACTGTCAGACTCGTACTGACTAAAATCCACGGTGTCTTACAATAGCCTTTACGTTCCGGGGACACGGTAATTCGTTAGTCCCGCCATCACATTACCACAGACATATTATAGGAAATTATATCTGTCATACAGGTACGATAGAATGGTCCTTCCATTGTTTTTCTTCGAAGAGAGTGATGATTATGAATGTTGATGGATGGAGAGGAAGAGGAAGGCCAAAGAAAAGATGGATGGATTGTCTAAGGAATGATATGAAAGAAAAAGGAGTAAGTGATACTGTGACATCTGATAGGGGAGAATGGAAGAAGAAAACGTGTTGCGACGACCACAAGCAGAATGGGATAAGGACAGGAAAAAAAAGAAGAACTCAAAGTCAGTGTATACAAGAAAAAAAAATGTTCTAAAATACACAGTTTTAATTTTTTTTTTGATTTTTCCTTGGGGTCTTAAAATTCCCGTGTGCCCTAAATGTTTTACAGTTTGTGTGTCAAACAATAATGTAAAAATAGCACCCGACGTTCACAGCTGCTGTAAAATTAACTAAAATATTTACGTAACAAAGTGAAACTCGCCATCTTTGGCCGGTTTTTACACATAATCGGCTACAACTATGAAAAAATATATGACAAGTATTAGTTTTTTTTTATTTGCAAACCAAGTGCAACCTAAACTCTTGATATTAAACTCGAAACCTGCAAAACTTATGACTTTTTATAAAAAAAACCGAATTTAAATAGTCAACCAAAATTACCTCGACTTTCTGCCAACATTAGCCACTGCATATAACTCTTGGATTTTTGCTCTTACAGCCGTATAATTAAGAATTACGATAGGAAACTGGTTAAAGTTGACGGTTAAAAGATAATAATAACAAAAGGTTACGTATTTAGCCGTACAGGGCAGTGGCCAAAGTTACCCAACATTTTTTCTTTAAATTCATACAAATGATTTTTAGACATAGGGTTGTCCAAAATAAAATAAATCGATTGGATGTTTTTAACAGAAAAACGTGTTTTAATATCAATCATTTTTATTAGGTACCTATAACTGTAGATACTTAACAAATTAAGGTATCAGAAAAAATGGCAATTTTACTTATTTAATAGGTTACAAAGTCCCTGGAGTAGGGGCAGTCCCTAGCACATGTTTTTTGGTGGCCAAAGTTGACATCTTGTGTTCGCAGAAAGTGATTGTAACATTGGTCGCTTAATTTCTAAGTTCAAAAGACTCGTTGAAGATTTAAAAAAGCTCATCATGTTATTATCATGAATTCACCCAAAAACATATGAAAAAAAACTACTCATCTCGGCAAGTTTTCACGCTTACTAGGATCACAAAACACGATGCACAATTTGGTACCACTCGAATCGACTTTCTTTCGACGACCCTCGACAGCCAACTGAGTAAAGGTAGCAAGTGAAGGTATTTATCAGTATTGCCATAAATATAACCTATTTTCCTTATCAGACTGTAAAATGTTGCCATTTGAGACAATATTGTAGTTACAACTTGTTTTGCTTATTTTTGGTAACTGGCCAATGTTAGGCTTGAAAACCAAAGTTGGCGGATTTCACGGTAATAAATGTTTCCAAATATTTACAGAGGTTTCGTCAAAATAATTAATAAATTATATTCAGTTAGTAACATTATTTATAGCAGTGGTGGACCAGTGGTATCGGTCCCGAATTACGAATTGTAAGTCGTGGGTTCTCACCCCGCCAGGCGCATTACTTTGTGTAATTTATCTCATCACCACTGCTCTCAAAATGGTGAAGGAAAACATAGTGAGGAAACCGGCATGTCCTAGAACCAAAATTCGAAAACATGTTACATCTGCCAACACGCACTAGACTCGCGTGGTTGATAATGGCCTACTCCCTCTCGAAGAGAGGAGGCGTTTGTCCCAACAGTGGGAACATTATATTACGAGTGTTACGATAACTACGTAGTATACAACACGTGTATATTCAAAAGAAAAACATTTTCAATTCCAATCAACTTCTTCAACCATAACTGTCCAACTCAACAATTAAAATAAATTTTGTTGAAACAAACTTTTCAAATTAATTCGCTTCATCGCGTTTACACTATGGCCCATCCCATTTAGGGTTCCGCTAATAACGGGCCCCCAACTTTAGTGGTCCCGTCTGCATACAAGTTTATTCAAATAGGTTGTTTGAACCACGCCCAGGCCTTGTAACGTCAGAAATTAGTTTACTTCTTGTTTTAGTTTTTTGGATTCTGTCTGTACCCTTATCACGAGTTTTCTCTAGTTTACTTTACAGCGTCTTTCCAGTATTTACAGCGTTTCTTGTATGAAAAATGGAACAGCGCCTCTGGTGTGCGAAGAAGGAACTAATTTTTTCTTTGAAATTTAAAAAATTCAAAGTTACATGTTTACTTTACTTCATAATAATTGAAAACTCATGATAAGGCCTCTGTAGGTGAGTTTTTGTAGTGAGTGCTGGCTGTCTATAATAATAGTGACAAAAGTCTGTCGATAAATTAATGAAAATGAAAATAATCTATTTATGGTTTCTTAAATATTTTTTAATATATTTTAAGGCGCTCCTCACTGCGAGCATTCAAAAAGCGCGCAATTTGATTCTCTATTGTCTTCGAATGTTCGAATCTGTAACGTTACATTACGGGTGAATGCACGTGGTGAGGGAGCGCCCTTAGATAAACGTGGTTTAGGTTTGCCCAGACAACAGCACATCAACCTAGTGGCAATTTTTTTTAAAGATTTTTCATTTAACCATAAACCGCTAACCGTGCCGTCACTTTACGTCACAAAACGAGAAAAGTCAATAATTAATTATTCCACATTACTGTGCGGAACCCATATAAAATATTTTTTTATTTGTCGGCCTGTTTATAATTTGCTTTCTAAGATTTTTTTTTTTAATTTACGAAATCATTTTGACTCAATTTTCTCTTATTTGTTGTTTTAATTGGCTTTTCTTGTTTTTGTTTGCAGCTTGTTAGGAGTTCCAAGAAAATAAACTAGCTCTGTCAATTATTGTTTTGCAAAAATTTAATTATTTTTATTATTATGATGAAATAAATTAAATTGAATTATATAGACAACATTAAAAAAAAAAAAACAATAATTGAAATTGCTATTATATTTTTTTAATAAAAACCATTCCAGTTCTAGTTAATTCATAATTTTGTGAGATGAATCTTTTTTTTTACATTTTCTAAAATTGCATGAGTTGTTTTCAGTACCTACCCTTAGCACAAATTTTCACTATTTGAGACGTAAGTTAAACTGGAACTTTGACAACTTCAAATTGACAATTTTTAACGAAAATATTAGTTCCTTCTTCGCACACCAGAGGCGCTGTTCCATTTTTTCATACTCAATTTTTGGTAACAACTTTTAACACTGTCACTTAAAAAAGGTTATAAGTTATTATAATTACTAAAAAAAAAAAACAACATCTTTATAATCATTATTAGTGTAGAAGTGTAGATTTGAAATGGCAACTCTCCAAAGGCGGAGTCCACTGTGGGTGAAGCGGGAGTGTTAGATTATCAAAATTTTTATTATTTCTTCGATTGCCCTGTTACTTTTTTGTTATTATATCATATCAGCTCACAAGGTAATCCCCAACAAAGGCATCCATTGAACAAGATTGAATCTTTCATTCTTTTCCACATTTTGTTTCTTCAGACGTCAAGAAACAAAATGCGATGTTCTTTTCGTGTTTTTATAGCAAAGTGTTTATTATATTGTATCTTTTTGTTGTGGTAAGTACATTGTGGAGGATCTTTTGACAGGATGGTGGATGCGCCGGCTGGTCAGCTGTGTGCGGCTAGGTGCTGTGTGTGCACAGGCCTCGAACGTTCGTGAGTTACAATTTTTTATAAAAATATAGTAATAATGTGGTGTGATTTAGGCACTTTTTGTGCCCTTTTTATTATGTCTGAAGAGTTTGATATTGTGGTCTTAAAGCCGTTTTTGCTTCCCATTAATATTTTCATGATATTTTTATACATAGCTGGCAATGATAATGACAAGCATTTATATTCCTATTAATTGTTTTAGCGTATAAAACTTCAATACTAGGAAAAAGAAATAAAAGTATTAGTTTTAATTTAATATCGCAACGGAACTGTTTTTGCAAAGGTAGCCCAATGGTAGTCCCGACTTACAAACTGTAGGTCGTGGGTTCAACCCCGCCAGGCGCATTACTTTATGTAAATTATGTTTATTATTTGACTCTCAAAACGGTTTTGACAGTAAAACCGGCATGTCCTAGAATAAAAATTCGAAGAACTGACATCTACCAACCCGCACTGGGCCCGCGTGGTGCTTTATGGCCCACTAACCCTCTCAAAGAAATAAGGCCTGTGTGAACCAGCAGTGGGCACATTAAGCTTATTCCCATGATTATCATCTTTTGTTAATATTTAAATTTAGTTATGAAGGTATACTTGTAATAATATTTTTAATTGAATCCTAAAAAAAACCTGTTTTCACTCAGTACTGTATTAATATATGTATAGTTAGAATATCTCATGTAATAAGAATTATAAAAATAAATAGGTGCTTGGTTTTTTACCCATACGAGTTAGCCCAATTACGTGTTTAATATTATCAGTCTCCCAAATTACACAACCAAGTACAACAACCTATATTTTTTCACAATAAAATAATTGTAATTACCTTACTTACACCTTTTCAACAAAAATATCACGTCTTGCGTGTATCAAGAAATACGATGTAACGCGCTGTGACACGTGCTTATCAACACGTGATTACAACACCATTCCAACTAAATTTTTTTACTTATTGTTTTAAAATACTAGATCTACAATGTGCTTTTAATTTTAATTTAGTTTTTTTTTTTTTTAAGAAGGTATTTGTAATAATATTTTTAAAATCATGTATGAAAAAAAAACTCCCACTCCCTGGCAGGGCGGGAGGAACTGTAGACTTGTACTGAACTAAAAATCCACGGCTTGTTTTTTACTTCATAATAGCCCAATTATGTACCGGGGTCACGGTAGGAAGTAATCCCGCGATTACCGGCAGCTTTGGCCCTCTGAGATTTTTCACAATAAAATTATTGTAATGACGCTTCTTAGGCGCGCTTTTCAACAAATATAACGCGCCGTCGACCCGGGCATGGTCCATGGTCGCGCTGCGAGTTGCCCTATTACTCGCTGCCCGCATGTAACGCCATTACGGTGGCCGGAGATCGTCGCGCGACGTTTAAAATAAACGCCGTGGGCGTCCAGACCGATGTGCTTTGGCTTTGAATAAGATTTTGTTTTGGTTTTGAATTTAGTCTTTTGTAGGCAAAAAGGGAAATTTTATTTGGGACACGCTACGACTCCACAGATCATTATTAAACCTTAAGCCTGCTCTACACTACTTGCGAAGTTGATCGAAGTTGATCGAAGTCCCGAAGTATGTGACTACACTACTCGCGAAGTTGCCTGTGTCATCATTGTGCCCTTTGATTCGGTCGCAAAAACCGACAATAAATGGAAGTCGCCCGAAGCCGAAGCTATGGTGACACTCTTTGAGGAGCGTGTAAAACACAACGAGCGACCTATCGAACCGGCCATGGTCCATGGTCGGGCAGCTTCTAGCCATTACTCGCCGCCGTCAAATCGATTTTTCGTATTTTCGCCTGTGATCCATTCCTTGATGGTATCACTTAGTAGGCCCGAGATCTAAGCGCTATTGACAGTGAGATCAATTAGCAAAGATTAGCCATTCGCCAGCACCGTGGCGTGGCGTGGCTGCCACTGGACACAATAAGTGTTAACTACTCTTAAATGTTTAAAATAATATTTCTTTTCTTTTTGCTAAACAAAAAAAAAGAAAATTACTAAATAAATAAATAGCTTTACTCAAATAAAAGATTCCAATTGAATACGATATCTTTTAATCTGTATTTTCGGCGTACCTATACACAACATTTTCAAATAAACAAAGTAATACAAATAAATACTTCCTGCAAACTTCAACAATGCGAGGAAAGCGTATCACAAATCAAATGTTCCTGAATAAAAAAAACTCCTCAGAATGAATAATAAAAAAAATACTTGGAAAAACGAGTCAACCATACGCGGGTTTTCAGATAAGAACGATTGGAAACGCCGATAACGTTCCTTCAAATCAGAAAATACTTTACATTCACAATAATAAACTAATAAAGCAGAAAGGAGCTCAATGATTTCAAGCATTTCATTTGAAAAAGTCAGAAACGCCCTTAGTAACCTAGATTTACATTATTCGAAAGGAAACTCTATTTCTGGAACATTACAGCTTATTTCCCATTACTGTGTAAAATGATTTGAACAAAAATGCTTGAAAACCGTAACTCCATTTTAAATTGGACGTTATTTCTCATACGCAGAGTTGATTTTCAATTGAAATAGAGCTCTATTTACGATGTTTTGCCAAATGTCAAGATCACGAACGATTATTCAGAAGAACGATAGGTTATATGATACTAGCTGTTACCAGCGGCTTCACCAGCTACAACTCGAAAATTATCCCACGGGAACATAAAATCGGGATAAAAACTATTGTATGTGTTAATCCAGGTTATAAACTATCTGTGTACCAAATTTTAGCCAAATCATTTTAGTGGTTTTTGCGTGAAAGAGTAACAAACCTACCTACATACACTACACATACACTCGAGAGCAATGAATCCGGGTCACTTAAAGAATCCTAAAAATCTCGGAAACTATTTTTTTTCAAAATGCTAGGTTTACAATAAATTGTATTTAATAGACAATGTAATACTCCTTAAATGAAGGTATTAAAACTTCTTAGTTATTGTAAAGTTATATCATAAAAAAATCTAATTTGAAAAAGGGCCACTTTCGAAGACCTACGAAATTACAGCATTTGGTTTTGTTTGTAATCTGTCATTTATGTGGGTACATAAACCATGTTGATAGTGCTCTATATTCATTATTCAAGCTGAAATTATGTCGCTTACGCCTGTTAGAATGCACCAGAATACTTACAATGCTGGAAACGGTGCGAAGTCAGCGCGATACAGCCAGGACTGTTGGTGTGTCGCTGTGAACAGTACAAAGAGTTCTCCGACGTTACGAAGAAACTGGTTCTAACCTACGTAGACCAGGAACGGGCAGAACCAGGTGTACCACAGCACGAGAAGACCGATACTTGGTGAACACCATGCTTCGAAATCGCTTTCTCACAGGAACTGAACTCACCAATCAGTTTCGACGCCTCGGAGGAAGTAACCCAAGTGCATGGACAGTTAGACGTCGGCTTGCTGAATCTAACTTAAAACCCCTTATACCTGCAAACGGCCCTAAACTGGAGCGTGGGCATCGTATTTCAAGACTAAGATATGCCCAGAGCCACGTAAATTGGAGTATTGAAGATTGGTCAAAAGTTATGTTCTCCGACGAATCAAAATTTATGCTCTACAAGCACGATGGAAGACACAGAGTGTATCGAAGACCAGGGGAAAGATTCAAGCAAGCATGCATCGAAGAAAAAGTAGCCTACGGTGGTGGGTCTGTACTTGTGTGGGCCGGAATTTCTTCTGAAAGACGCACAGAGCTGGTGATCATAGAAAACGGCTCTTTAACTAGCGTAAGATATGTGGAAGAAATCCTCAATGATCACGTTGGTCCATTTATGGTCAATTTAGGTGAGGATGCTATATTTATGCATGACAATGCCCGACCTCATACAGGTAGGATTGTGAATGACTACCTTCAAGAGAAGAACATTACTCGTATGGAGTGGCCAGCGCGCAGCCCGGATATCAACCCGATTGAGCATGCTTGGGACGAGCTAGGCAGATGCGTAAAACAACGAAACCCTCCCCCAATCACGCTTCGTGAGCTCAAAATTGCTCTCACAGAGGAATGGGAGAATATTCCCCAAAATCGTATAAGGAACTTGGTGTGCAGCATGCCAAACCGCGTAAACGCAGTAAAGGAAGCACGAGGAGGCAATACGAAGTATTAAAATTCAAGAAAATCGTAATAAAGTTCAAAAATTTCATGTTTCCTATTTTTGTTTTAAGGAGAGATCAGCAGTTTTTTTCTTTATGTAATTTTGTGTTAATAAAATGTATGGTGACTCATATTTTTTTTACTTTCATTTAAGGAGTATTACATTGTCTATTAAATACAATTTATTGCATTGCACAAAGAATGTTAAAAATCTCGGAAACTAAAAATGATAATTTTTAGTTTCCGAGATTTTTAACATTCTTTAAGTGACCCGGATTCATTGCTCTCGAGTGTACATACATCCTCACAAACTTTCGCATTTATGATATCAAGTAAAATTGTTTACCTTATGTTAATGTAGGATTTGTTCGAGAACTTAGGCAGCGAGATGGGAATAAATTGTTTGATCTGCTTTGAAAAGGGATTTGAGCGAACGATTTATGAACGAATTTCTCGTTTTAAAATACATTGAGATTTAATGGCGGCTTTTAACTGCGGCCGTTGCGGTTTTAGATTTGATATTTATAGCACGTGTTTATTAGAGAACAGTTCCGACCTGGAACGCAAAGGAAAGTGGAAGAAACAAAGTGAATTTCGTCAGTACGAGTTTGACAGTAACTTCCGCTCTTCGTAGGGAACTGATTTCATGAGTTCGGGACCCAAAAAGTTTGAAAACCCTGTTTTACGAATTTAAATAAAATTTTGTTGCTTTTCCTTTCGATGTTACATGTTTGTGGAATATTTTTTGTGAAACCGCTGACAATAACTAGTGGTATGGGAAAAAAAATTCTAACAGTCATCATCATCATCATCATCATCATCATCATCATCATCATCAGCTTATAATATTTCCACTGCTGGGACACAGGCCTCCTCTCAGTGAGAGGGAGTGGGCCATAATCCACCACGCGGGCCCAGTGCGGATTGGTGAATGTCACCATGTCTTCGAATTTTTGGTTCTAGGACATGCCGGTTTCCTCACGATGTTTTCCTTCACCGTTTTGAGAGTAGTGGTGATGAAATAAATTACACTAAGTAATGCGCCTGGCGGGGTTCGAACCCACGACCTACAACTCGTAAGTCGGGACCGATACCATTGGGCCACCACTGCTTCTAACAGTATCAAATACAGTGAAACCTGGTTAAGTGGGACCTGGATAAGTGAGAAACCTCTTTATCTGGTACTCATGCTGAGGCCCCACAATTTGGCACTGAATTACCTCTGTTAGTGGGACGAAGCAAACCTCTATGTATAACTGGGATTCGTTCTTACAATTTTATCGTCCTAGTTACCTCTATAACTGAGGCAGCAAGTAAATTTTATATGCATTAACCTCAGTAACTGAGACAACATTGTTTTGACTGTTTACTTACTTATTGTTATTCTACCTGCAAATTCCGCACTTATCTAATTTGAGCATCAAATGAACTTCAGTTTTAGTTTTGCTTTACTACGAGTATCATACGGATGCTTAGTACGGATGTTTATTTGAAAAATGCCGATACGAAGGCTCAAATTATCAATAATCCAAAATAAAAATAAAATTCATTTTTATTTCATTCATTTTTGTACTGCATATCTTAAAAAAAACCATTTTATATTAATTACATTACAATACATAATTACGATCATTACCTTTTTTGATTCCCAATAAAGACTAAAACTATTTTATTTGATAATCGCACCTCTATAACTGAAATAACCTGTATTTTGACTTCTATTAATGAAACCCTCTGTAAATGGGACAGATATTTATTTATACCTGGATATCTGAGACACTGCGTAAGTGGAATACCTCTTTAAGTGAGACATATTTACAGGTCCCTTGAGGTCTCACTTAACCAGGTTTCACTGTACATTTTCCTCTGAATATTATGGCAAACATCCAGTCAGTGACTGTCGTCAGTGCTGGCGCCGAAAACTGATGCACACTATTTATACGCAGTCAATATGCGGTCAGTAGGAACTGTACTGACTTGAACCCAATTTACACTATGGCAGTGCCAGGTCAGCACTGACTCGTCAGTAGACTGACGTCAGTTACTGACTCAATGTGTATCTGCCTTAAGTCCAGCGCATTTATCGAAGAATAAGTAAATCAAATAAAAAAACGGAAATTTATTTAATTTATTTCATTCTTCCTTAGAGTTCCCTTTGAGACCGACTCACCGCAATTCAAATACTTTTTTTTCATGAATAAGAAATGCACTCTACTTGAGTGAGATTTAAAACTTAATGAGAAAAGTATTTTTTTTTGTTGGAGCAGTAATTTTGTTAGTAGCGTGAAAAGAAACTGATTAAAAGGTTTAGTATCAAGGTACTTAATTTGACAGCACGGTTGGCGAACAATATTATTATTTTACTTGTTTGCAATGTTGGTCTAGTGGTTAGTGACCCTGACTGCTATGCCGGAGATTGTGGGAATCGAACTCACAACCTCCGGCATAGCAGTCAGGGTCACTAACCACTAGACCAACAGGCATTGGTGCATCCATGAATAATTTTATATATAGGCTATTGTCACCTTGTCCATATTCACAGTAACTTCTTTAGAGAGTTCCATGACCCCAGCAGGACATGTAAAATCCCTGATCCGGCCATCGAACTAAGGACCTCATGTCCACTTAACCAACGAGGCAAGAGAAGGCTTAACCCCTTTAACATTCGGGGTAACCAAAGCCCTTAATACCTTATCTATTATTTACCATGCGACCCTAGTACCTACAAACGTAACCACTACGAATAAGATAAGACTACATAGCTAATCTAATTCAATGCGGGTTTACCTAAGATGTGTACCACCTGAATTATATTAGCTGGTTCTAAGATATGTAATAAGTTATTATATCCTAGCTTTTAGCCCCAGACGTATGCGGCTTTCGATTTGGGGTCGGTCTTTTTTACCCGACTGCGCCAGAAGGAGGGTTATGTTTTTTTCGAATGAGAATGAAACCCTTTCGTTTAAGAATTTGTGAAGCCGTCACTGGAATCACTACAGTCAGGCATTTTATGTTCTGTAATTTATTTTTCGTCACCACTGCTGGCTATCAAAATGGTGAAGAAAGTAGCAGGTCCTAGAACCAAAAATTCTAAGATATGCTAACCTGCACTGGGGGTCTACTTTCTATGTCTATGAATGAAGAGACGGGTTTGGATGTCCGAACGTAACTGACTTCAAAATCAAATTAAACGGATAATTTCGCCACGATTGTTGTCATTTTGACGCGGCGCTAGTATTTCATAAAAAACCGGCCAAGTGCGTGTCGGGCCACGCACAGTGTAGAGTTCCGTAGTTGCCCATCAAAATACTTATGCGAACTAACTAAACTGATTCGTTGAATATAATTTTAAAAAGAAGAATTTTCAAAATCGGTCCAGGAGTCTTTGAGAAATCGGGGAAAATACATAAGAAAAAAGATTACGACGAATTTAGAACCTCCTCCTTTTTTTTAATTTATTTAAAAATAGTTGACGATAAAAACCTACCTATCCTCAAAAAACATACCTATAAAAGCTGTAAAAATAAAGTTGACAAACTTACATTTGCAGTTGTCTCCGATACATTTTGTTTAAGAAAATATGATATCCAAGTACATTTTATAAGTTAGTCGACTATTACTCGTAAAGTTGTAAAGCCTACTTAGTCATGATAATTTTCTTTTAAACTTCGTTATATATACTACTATTGTGAATTTTTTCACACCCCCAAACATAACCGTTTAGCTGGTAGAGGGGGGGGGACACTCGAATCGAGCAAAATTTAGCACTTTAAAGCTTAAATGCTGTAAATGCTACGCTGTAAATGGAAACTATCATTATTTTTTAAAGGCCTATTTAATGATACCCCACACTAAGGGGTACGCGAGAAAAAAAAAATCCTCACTTTACGTGTAAGTTCAGGAGGTACCCTAAAAAAAAAATATTTTTCGAGATTTTATTTTACCACTTTTTCGGCACAACAAATCCGTATATTTACACCAAATTACAGCTCTCTAGTACTGTGCGTCTCTGAGCTAAACTGCGGACAGACGGACGGACGGACGGACATGGCGAAACTATAAGGGTTCCTTGTTGACTACGGAACCCTAAAAATGGTGTTGTACTTCCTAGCACGACCACATATTACATATAACTCACTCCATACAAAATGTTCAATACCTACCGCTTTAATAGCCTACACTTTCAAGTCGATAGACGCTGCGAACGAGAATGTGCCTTATCCATACAAACGTAAAGTAAATTTCGCTTTGAAGACGCGCGCCGCCGCGTGGAGATTCTTAAAGGCCTATTCAGACCTAAGCGGTATTCGCTACCGTCTGCGGCAGAGAAAACCCAGTGGGTATGCGGTAATATTACTGTTCACACCAGAACGGATTTCGCTATTCTTGTGGGTAGAATAACGCGCGGTATGTATGTACCTATACCCACAGCGGCAGCGAATATCGCTCAGGTCGCTCTAGCCACGGTACTTGATACTAAATACCTGAGCGAAACCCGCGCGGTATGTACCTCTACCCACAGCGGCAGCGAATATCGCTCAGGTCTGAATAGGCCTTAATACGAGGGCTGCCTCTGTCGACAATGATGTTAGTACCTAGGGTTTTTTTGACACTGTACACTTACTTTCTTACGAATTTAGTTGTTTATCAACACTTAATAATTCAGAGTTTTATTTTCTATATATTTTTGAAGTGAAAACTTCTTTAGCGGCGTTGTACACTTTTTCTGTAATGGGTAAAAAATTTAAAACTCGCGTCAGGGTCACGTGACCAAAACTCGCGTCAGGGTCACGTGACCCTGATCGAAAATGAGTAAGACGTCATTCAAATTAAAAATAAAACATAGTAACAAAAAAGTTTTCACTTCTACCGGCACTCCTGGAGTGCAACCTTTTTTTTTTTTGTCCTTTTGATATTAAACATTCGATAATTCGTAATAGCGAGAGTTGGCGAAACTAAGCTGTACCTATTATTACGAGTTCATCTGCTCAATCGGAAGCCGGGAAGTAAGTCAAATATAATTATCAACTTATCAAGATTTTACTAGATACAGACCGCCAACGGAACAAGTGGAAATTAAAAATATACACTTGTAAAAAGTTTTTTAAAATTGTCCTACACCAGAAATTTCTCCTGTGTCGTGGGTACGTTTAAAATAATCGAAACGTAAAATCGTCGATGAAAAATGTACCTACCTACAACTTTATAATAAACGACAGTATCAAATAATTAATACTGTGGTTACATTACATTTTAACATTCATTACCTTTTCGCGTACATTTTTTCATAACAAATAAAAACCTCTGCATCACGAGGAAAACTGTAAAAATAGTTTTTTCATCCCACCTATTCGAAAAGGACGACTTGGTTCGCCTTTAAGTGCGCCCAAAACTGGTGTTTTCTATAGGGAACTTTTAGCGGGCAGAAATGAGTTTTTAATCCTCTTTATAAGTGCGCCGCAAAGAACATTGCCGCGCACTTTTTGAATTTGGAACATCTTAGTGCTAATTATCAAAGAAATCGAACGCAAATAGTGTTTGAATAAAGACTGGCTGGAATGACGGCCCATAGTCAAGCCGCGTCGCTGGCTGAATAAAAATTGTAGATTGATTTTTTTTTCGGACAGTGGCATGGATGTATTTTGTTTTTCACGATGCGTCCACATGTTTTCGCCTTGTTCTCAATGGAATCTTTATAATTTTCATAATTGCGAAAATGTCTCAAATGTAAATATAAGTTTTTAGTACTTACCTAGTTATATTATTAGATACTATTTAATTTCAATTTAGTTGTTACTCTTTGTTTTATTAAAAAAAAACTTGAGAGGTGTCAAGGGACACCCGGATGGAACGAAGTTACTGTATACACTCAACAAAAATAATCGTCGCGACTCCACTCCACTCTACTCCACTCCACTCCGATCCGATCCGATCCGATCTGATCCGATCTGATCCGATCCGATCCGATCCGATCCGATCTGATCCGATCCGATCCGATCCGATCCGTTCCGATCCGATCCGATCCGATCCGGTCCACTCCACTCCACTCCACTCCATTTCATTCCATGGTAATAAACACATTACCCTCCTTTTGCGTCGCGCAGTCGGAAAGTGTCGTGAACTCGTGACAACTTTTAAGATTTTTTTCCGTCCAGCCCCCTTTCACAACGCGCGATAAGGAACTTCGTTCCAATAATAATCTATATATATAAAAGAACAGGGGTTTTTCTTTTGACTCGACTACAGCCGAAACCGCTTAACGCAGAAACTTGAATTTTGGACAGCATTTGCAGTCTACCATGAAAATTGGCAATAAGACGGGATTTTGCGAAAATCCTCCTCTAAGGGGGTGAAAAGGGGTGAAAACTTTTGTATGAAAAATCTTATTCCTTGGGTTTATAAACTTGAAACTTACCACGAATAAGAACATTAGTAAATAAATAAGATTAGCACCACTATTTTTTTAAAACTACCCTCCATTGGTATTCTAGGGGTTGTTAAAGTTTGTATGGGAAAATCAAAACGCGTGAGCTGATGAATTCGAAAATCAGTATTTATATACTAGATAAGAATTAATCAAACACGTGTTTTTGGATTTTTCGAAAATCACCCCCCAAGTTGGTGAAAAGGGGTATTCAAGTTTTAAGGGAGGATATTAAACCACTAAACGTAGATACCTGAATTTTGGATGGTAGTTACAATTTATAATGTAGATGAGCATTATGAAAGGATTTTGCGAAAATCTGCTTCTAAAAGGGTGAAAAGGGGTGAAAACGTTTGTATGAAAAATCTTATTCCTTGGGCTTATAAACTTGAAACTTGGCACGAATATGAGTTTAGTAAATTAAAAAGATGGACATTATTATTTTTTCAAAACTACCCTCCATTTTTGGGTTTTTCTAAAATCACCCCCTAAATTGGTGAAAAGAGTAAGTTTTAAGGGAAGGATTTTACTGCTTGCTTCGATGAACTACTTAACTCTCAATCGAATAAAAGACGCGTAATAACTCCTAGCGGTGTGAAAATCGGAAAATCAGTTGTCTTCTACGATGGATCGTTTGTATTGTTGAATAGGCTCCATAACTACTAGAGCATTTTTAGAATTCCAAAAGTATCCTATAAGGAGGGTGAGCGGGAATAAAATTGACTGAGTTCGAAGTTAGAATAACACGCGCAGACGAAGTCGCGGGCAAAGTGCTAGTACTACAATAAAATATGAGGCGCTTTTTATTTTCTCATAGTGGGTGATGAAAAGTAGAGTGTAACACTCGGGCGCAAAATATATTTTTGGCTCGGGCGACGTACTTTGAATCCCTCGCTACGTTCAGGATTCTACTAAAGAATCCCTCGTTACGCTCGGGATTCTACAGTAGAATCCCTTACTTCGCTCTGGATTCAAAAAAGCGCCCTCGCCGTAAAAATATCATTTTGCTCCCTTGTCATACAATCTACTATTATCTCTTCAACCATATCTTAGTATTTCAAAACTAACATCAATTCGACCTAAATATGCGTACGTGCGCGTCGCGCGACTATTGACAACCCGCTTCGCTAAGGTCTTTCTATGGACCGGCGGCCAGTAGGTAGTTAGCGCGTGTAAGTACATGGAGTGCATTATCTGGTAATCTGTGGCACGACCGTGAACATATTCACTAAAACTTTTGATCTTAACTTTTGAAGTACCACGAATTTTGCGCAGGTGTAATTTGGTGGTGGCGCGGACTCTAAGGAGCTTTTTTTATCGACGTAAAATCATCAAATCATTTAATGACCCAGGGCAGGGCGGGCGGGACTGTCAGACTTGTACTGACTAAAATCTACGGTGTCCTTCAATAGCAGTTTACATTCCAGTGTCACGGTAATTTGATTAGTTCCGCGACCGAATCCAAGGAGCTTTCCGTCAAGTTGTAATATCATTAATTCCTAGTTCAGGATCGATGACACGGGGCGTAGAAAACCTCGGTTAAGCGCCATTTAGACGGAGCAAGAACTCGTATGCGAGTTTCACTACATTGCGGCCTTTGTTTCATTAACTGAATTTGTTCTACCTATAAATTCCGCAATGTAACGCAACTCGCGTTCGAGTTTTTGCATCGTCTAAATGAGGCTTTATTATAGCCGAAACCACGGGTTTCGCGCTTAATTATGCCACTTGGACCCGTATGGTGGATTAATCTCATTATATTTCACAGAGAGGAGACTGGCATCCACGAAATGGAAACATTTAATGCTGATTAAAGGCCTATTCATACCTAAGCGGTGTTTGCTACCGTTAGCGGTAATATTAGAGCAGTTGTGGCCCAGTGGTATCGGTCTCGACTTACGAGTTGACTTATAGGTTGTGGTTTCGAGCCCCGCCAGGCGCATTACTTTGTGTAACTTATTTCATTACCACTGCTCTCAAAACGGTGAAGGAAAACATCGAGAGGAAACCGGCATGTCCTCGAACCAACAATTCGAAGACATGTGACATCTACCAACCCGCACTGGGCCCGCGTGGTGGATTATGGCCCATTCCCTTTCAGAGAGAGTAGGTCTGTGTCCCACCAGTGGGAACATTATAGGCTGATGATGATGTGTTAATATTACTGTTCACACCAAAACGGATCGGGTAGAATAACGCGCGGTAGTCTCTAGGTCGCTCTAGCTGCGGTACTTGATACTAAATAAAGGTAAGCGTCCACAGGTCGGCATCGTACGTATCGGACGCATCGCATCAAACGGATTTCTGTATCGGCAGCGATCGGATTGCCGACGCGAGTATCAGCAATCGGATTGCTGATGCCACCTTCATCGCGTCCACTGATCGGCATTACGTATGACGTCATCGGTACGCATCGCATGTAGGCATTGCCGATGAGCCGTCCGTACGATGCGGATCAGTGGACGCAGTTGTACGAGCTTTAACACGAGGCAAACTAAAATCTGTTACGTTCGATACGTGCGATGCGGACCTGTGGACGCTTACCGTTACTGAGCGGAACCCGCGCGGCATGTACCTCTACCCACAGCGGCAGCGAATATCGCTTAGGTCTGAAAAGGCCTTTAGTAATTATGCTTGACGCCAGATGGGGCTTGTTACCGAATAATTCGCTGCCATGTAAACATTGTGAGTATAAGTCTAATGTATGACACAATTAAGGGGAGGGTAAGAAATTGTTTTAATCACCTAGCTTAGCGCGTAAATTTATGTTGGCATTCTGTCATAGTTAGCAGATATTAATCCATCTCAAATGCTCGCTAGTATTTAGATATAGCATATTACCTTTTCAGGATTTAAAGTTGTAAAATCATCAAATGAATCCTCCCAGTAGGGCGTGAGGGACTGTCAGACTTGTACTGACTAAAATCCACGGTCTTCTTCAATAGCCCTTTATGTTCCGGCTAAGAAAATAAGTCCCGCGACCCCGCCAGGCTTTGGCCCTCTGAGAGGGGGCCCCGTCATTTTGCTGACGTTCTTTGAGGTGCGTGTGGAACACAACGCGCCGTCGACCCGGGTATGGTCCATGGTCGGACAGCGAGTTGCTCGTTACTCGTTGCCCGCATGCCCGCGCCTACGGTTGCCGGAGATAACAAAAATAGAGATTCTGACGAACTGAGACCCTTCTGGTTATTTTGAAGTCGTTTAAAATTAAAATATTTAAATGAAATGCTTCAAGCAACATGTTAGAATATTCTATCATAGGTATTTAAAAATAGGAATATAAATGAATAATATAAAATAAAGCTAAAATAGGTATTATCTCATAATGGAAAACGATATTATGACATTAATATATCTTTATAAATTTAATTTAATTTTTATGTTTATTTAAACTTAAGTATTTTCCTCCATTCTTCTCTGTCAGCCCGAACACGGTATCATTTATTCCTGCCGGGGTCGCGGGACTTATCTCATTACCGTGACCCCGCAACATAAAGGGCTATTGGAGGACACCGTGGATTTTAGTTAGTACAAGTCTGACAGTCCCTCCCACCCTGCCCGGGGTGGGAGGACTCATTTGATGACTATGCATCGTTAAAAAAAATATCAAAGGCCTGTTGTGTTCCCATAGATGGTTTAATTAACTCTGGAACCAGAGACCAACTCGCCAGGTCCTCACACTAAAAATAAAGCAAAAAAGTTAAAAATAGACTGATTTGAAAACTAATCAAAGCTTCAATGTTCATTTTAAACCATCTACGACCATTGTACCATTAATGAATACTTCAACATTAATCGGGCTATTTATCTGATCAGACAATCAGAATAAGATTTACTTGTCTAGCTTATTTGAACGGGACTTAGCCCAAAATCATATTTGAATAGGAATATTGAGATGGTAACATTATATTGGCCTATTGTTTTAGTCTATTTTGGCTATTAATAAAGATGACTAGAGAGTATAGATATTAGTATCCAATACATAATAACAACATCAACTAATTAATTTAATATAACTAACTTATGAAGGTCGCCGGAAGACGCGGGGCGCGTCCTCTGATCGGCATTCCGTATGACGTCATCGGTACGCATCGCACAAAGGAACTGCCGATGAGCGGTCCGTACAATGCGGATCAGTGGACGCAGTTGTATGAGTTTTAATACAAGGCAAACTAAAATCCGTTACGTACGATACGTCCGAAACGTGCGATGCGGACCTGTGGACGCTTTCCTTTACCTAGTTACTGGATTGTGGAGGTCCGATCAGTCACTCCATGTAAAATACTGATACTCAGCTGCACCTGTTTTGTCTGAAAGCCGACCCGAAGTCCCCAATATAGTTGGGACAAGGCTAGGCTTACGGATTACTTTGAAAGCAAAAATGTAAGTTTCTGTATCATGTCGGACATCGGGTTGCTTACCCATTTTGAAAAGCGTTCGACAACCTCAAATGATGTTACCGATGCCTGGATCAATTTCCTAGAAACCTTTTAGCTTAATAAAGGTTGTCTGTGAGAAATCACTTTCAGTGATAGAATAGCCCGTTCTTATGTAACGTTTTCTGCACAGGATCGTATTTTTTTTGTTGATATTTCTTTCTCACAAATATGTCACTTTTTTGTTTGTTTATCCTGTGTGTCTCAGTAAGTACCTGATCTATCTTCAAATCTTCAATCTTTTTTCTACATTGACAGATGTGAGTACAATATAAATAACACAATTATAAAAATTATCATTATCGTCCTGTCCTTATTCCATTTTACTTGTGGTCAAATGTCAGTCTAATTTAATCGTCACCCTGTTTTCTGAAAAATATTTCCTACAAAGTTTTTAGACTGATCACTTCAGTAATTTCATCGACATTGAAATAGCGTACACGCCCTTTAATCTTTTAACGTCGGATATATCACGACAAATATTTTTGGGCTCATTACGCCAGAGTCGGATATATTATCCGACAGAGAATATACACGATCAAAGTTTTTCTTAGGAAAGAAAAATTCGATCCGCGAGCGGCGAAGGCCGCAGGTTCGAATCCTCCGAAATTCGCTACGCATGCGTCAATGCGTTTAATATTATAAAAATAATTATTAATACGTGGCATGCCTTTTAAGTTTTGTCGTTTGAAGAAAAAAAAACAAATATAACCTTATAATACCTTTCATTGCTTTTCAAAGTATTCAACACGTAGTTTTATACACTTTTCCATTCGCTCGAACCAGTTATTAAAGCATTTATTCCACTCCAAAGTAGGGGTGTTCACTACAGCTGATTTGAAAGCGTCGACTGCTTCTTCACCGGACTGGAACCTTTGACCACGAAGAGATTTTTTAAATGTAGGAAATGTAAAGATTTCGTTAGGGCTTAGGTCAGGACTGTGCGGAGGATGATCAAGAATTTCTACGTTTTCCTGAATCAAATACTCAATTGTTTGACGAGCGCTGTGTGAGCTTGCGTTGTCATGGTGTAGGATGATGCGACGCTTGGGGTTGGACTTTCAAAGTTCGGCGATGACTTAGGGTAAGCAAACTGTGGTATACCACTCTGCATTAATTGTTCTACGATCTTCAAGTGCAATCGTCGCAACATGAACGGTTTTTGCTACGAAAGTAGCCACCATCTTCTTTGAAGTGTTTCGAGATCGAACAACTTTCGTCGGTTTAGGCTCGTCTTGAAAGACCCAGGTTTTGGATTGTTGTTTGGAATCAGGATCGTAAGCTTATATCCAAGATTCGTCACCACTGATAATGTCGTAGACGTGATTTGGCTCTCCTCGGTTGAACCTTTGAAGAGTTTTCTTACGCCAACTAACGCGGGTCGCCTTATGATCATCAGATAGCAAATGCAGAATCCAACGGGAAACTAGCTTTCTCACACCAAGAGCGTCATGCAAGATCTTCTGAATAGTTGTCCCTGAAATGCTTAATTCCGCCTCTATCTCCCGATATATCACATGACAATCAAATGAAAAAATCAGACAAATCGAAACGAGCTGTTCGTGCCATCTACCAACTTGGTGCGCGAGATTCTCTGAAAGATTTCTTCAAAGAGATTGGAATTCTCACAGTGGCTTCGCAGTACATATTTGCCAACATCTTATATATCAGGCAAAACATTCACCTATACAGTAAAAATAGTGATATCCATAATTTTAATACCAGGAATAAGCACAAACTTCGTGTTCCTTTTCATCGGCTTCATAAGGTGCATAATTCATTCGTTGGGGTTGGTATAACTTTTTATAATAAGTTACCGTCCTCTTTCCTAGATTTGCCATTTAACGTGTTTAAAGCAAAAGTAAAAGCTAACCTCTGTTCTAAGGCTTACTATTCTGTGAGTGATTATTTAGATGATAAGCATAGTTGGTTGCTGTGTTGAACACAAGACATTGTTCATGTTCTTTCAACAAATTATTCTGTATTATTATCGTATTTGACTTTAGTTTTAATTAGTGATTTTTTTTGTGTATGTTTATTCTCTTCTTTTTTAACGACAGTCGTAGGGTATCATCTAATACTTATGTCGGAGCTGATGAAGATTGTTAACTAACCTTGCATTGTATAGAGTCAATCTTTCTAGTATTATATAGTTTCACAGGAATCATTTTGTGAGTACAATTTACTTTATAACTTTCAATGAGTAGATACCCACGTCTTTTAATGACTTGAATGACCCTGGCGGTTGAGATTATGTCATGCTCACTCTAATGTCTCGCTGGCGGTGGCGCGTGTGTCGGATCATTTAGTTCCCTTCAAAATGGTTGAGCTGAGTGATGCTGATGCATGTGTCATGTTCGTGAACGGGCGCTGTCAGTCGTGACTGGTCATCTCTTAGCTGCCACGGTCTATTTTAATTATTAATAACTTTATTTTGAATTGTCTTTTTACTTTACTATGGACACTATTATCTTGCCACATCGTTCTCACAAAAATGTACCATCTGATGATGAATGATGTAACAAAATTTTTGTAATAATTTTGGCGATTGAAAAAGAGTGTCCATGGAGTTTCTTGCTCATTCTTCTCCATAGAGATCTACACCTTGGAATGAGCACCTACGGTACTTTCACAGTTTTTATGTCTTGTGTCTGGGACCGTAGCACCATAACTATTTTTATACTTGTTTTATTTTATGTCTTTTGACAATTCATAAGTGCCTGTAATTGGCCTAGTTGAAATAAACGATTTGATTTTGATTTTGATTTTGAATCTTCGAGTATTAGTTTTCTCACAGTAACGATGTTATCTTCAGTGAATGCGGATTTTGGACGTCCTTCACGAGATTTGTCATTAAAACTGGTATGTCCACGCTGAAATTTCAAATACCAGCGTTCGACCGTCTGCAGGCATGGGGCTTCGTCATAGAATACAGATTTTATCTCTTCGAAACATTGGAACCGCGTTAGGCCTCTTCGGAAGTTGTAGAAAATTATTGCGCGGACGTTTTCCTTAGTCAAATTCATTTTTATAGGTGACCTAGCAGGTTCAAAACAACGCTGTGACTAAACAATTGAATTTATTTTAATAAATTCAATTGATTTGATATTCTAAAATCCAATAATTTTGAATATTTAACAGTTCCAAATTCGAAATTCGCGGCAAACATTTAAACGACAGAACTTAAAAGGCAAGCTATCGTATTCACGATGTTTGTTGTGTTGTTTGATTTTGCTGCATCTATTCTATATCCCCCTGTTTATGTAGATAGACAGATATAATAACTTTTATCTAGGTACTCTCACATCGTAAAATTCGAAATACAAAACTCAAAACGAGTTTATAAAGACGTTCTTTATTCCATATAGTATCGTAATGAAATTAATAAATTAAATTATAACACTGTTTCTTAAAACAATGTTTAAATAATATTTTTTTTTTCATTATGATACAGATACATTTATTTAATTTTTTATCTGTGGCTGTGTGCGCTTTAAATGGGAATGTTGGAATTTTGACGTTTGTGTGTCGGTGGAAGATTATTAGTGTTTATTAATTTTTATCTTTTATTTGATATGTAAGTTCGTGTTCAATGAGAGTAGATAAAGTAGTGTATGAAACTGTACATAACTAGGTATAATACCACTCGTGTGTATTAAAAAACTCGCTTCGCTAGTTTTTTAAACTCACACTCGTGTATAATACCCCTCATTATGTACCAGTTACATAAACTACTATTATGGTACACCATAATGTTATCGTATCTCAATGATTTTTTAAAATGATTCTGACACAGTAAAAAACTAGGTTTATAGGTTTCCTTTTTTTCAAAAGTAATTCCTAGGCGCCTGTAACTTTAAAAAATAAAACCTAGTTTTTTATTGTGTCAGAAGCATTCTAAAAAATCATTGAGATTGGATAACATTTAGGGACAGGAAAACGTTTTCTCTTTTAGTATGGACGAGCGCTCGGTAGACGATTGTCTTAATAGCCCCATTGTGCACTAGGCGACACAAGTCTCCGATACCTTACGGCTTTGGTATCAAAGTGACTATCTCAATACAAATCCGTAGAGGTGCGTAAACAGGAACGCGTCAATGAATGCTAAAGTCGTAAGGTATCGAAGACTTGCTTCGCCTAGTGTACGAAGGGGTCAACATGAAAGATTTTTTTGAATTTGCATCTGGGCGAATACGAATGTGTATTATCCGTTATATGCACAATAAATGCATTGAATTTTTTAAGTTTATCTTGGACATTACTTCGGTGAATGAAAACATCGTAATGACAACTGTACTTTTTAACCGACTTCAAAAAAAGGAGGAGGTTATCAATTCGACTGTATTTTTTTTTTTTTTTTATGTTTGTTACCTCATAACTTGCGACTGGGTAAACCGATTTTCATGATTCTTTTTTTATTCGAAAGCTGGTGCTTCCCGTGTGGTCCCATTGTCACCATTTCAGGATCTGAAGATTGGAACTTGGAGAAATCGAGGGCAAACCTCAAATTTTATTAGCTGACACATAGTTTTTTGCATATCTTATGAAGTAATTCAAGTACTTGCGTATGGAAATCATCATTTCATGTAGCTGAGCTGATGATGGAAGGTACAACTCCTCAAGTAAGAAAATTATGTTTGTATTCGCATATCTCCGGAACTACAAGTCCGATTTAAGTAATTCTTTTTTTTTTGTACTAGGTATCGTCCAACTTAGGGAATACTGCAAATTTCATAAAAATCGGTTCAGTAGTTTTTGAGTTAGGGAACGAATGAAAGAGATGTTAACGATATTATTACCGGTGCTACGGATTACGAAATTCTAGTGCACATGTAAGAAAATAATGTATTTGACAAGAATTTTGGTTGAATATTTAAACTAAAAAGAGTAAAATAAAACATTTTTTTCAAAAAAAATGTGACCGCCTTCAAAAACAATCACAGAAAAGGGTAAAATAACCTACAAAACTTTTCTTTCGGAAGTCGGTGGCAAAAGAGACAATGAAATTAATAAAAAAAGTCACCGACTTCCGAAAGAAAAGTTTTGTAGGTTATTTTACCCTTTTTTGTGGTTGTTTTTGAAGGCGGTCACATTTTTTTTTTGAAAAAGTTTTTTTAGTTAATAATAATATTAACACTAAAAGGTGGGAATACTTTCACAGAAAAAAAAATTAGGGTCAAGCGCGAAATATGACAAATATAGACAGATAGACTGACGGGCGGAACCACTATCCCGTATTGTGTACGGAATCAAAAAAGGAAATAGTATAGACATAAATTTGAAGAAAAAACTTCCAATTCGTTCGAATGCAGTATGTTATAGAGATGAAACGGAAATTGCAAGTCCCATGAGCCAACTGACAGGACACCGAATATTACTTTGATTTTATTCCCAAAATCAAGTTGAAAATATACGTCCCGAAAAAAATGATTCTATTTTTACCTACTCTTAGAGGATTATTCCTAAATGGTCCTTTTAGACCCGGAGAACCTACACATTCTTGTACCCTTTGAAGATCTAAGAAAAGACGGAGATAAAAGGCCTAAAATTTTATACGAACTAAAACCAATAAACCTTTCTTTAAGCCTCTTTCGGGACCCATACATGCAAATTAATTTATCAAGACCATGATGAAAATCGGGATTAGACACACAATGGGAATTCCCATAGTAATTGACTTTACTTTGTTCCTTCTAGTCCCTCGGGGCCAAAAATGGGAAGGATGGATACACAGTCCCTCTCTGTTGTGGGTAAATCAGTGGGACCATTGTTAGGTACGTATTTAAATAAATGAACACAGCAGTGGAAGGTCAAAAGAGTTTTTATGAATGGGGACTTTGAATGCATGGTGGTAGTATGCAAAGGTTTAGATCATTTGAACGGCGAGGTTTGACAGCGCGACGAAGGAATGTGTATATTATTTTTCATTTGTTTATTTTATTTTTTCAGCAATAAAATTTTGTTCTAAAGCTATTGTCAAACAGACAGGCGTGGCGAACGCGAAGCGAGGCGTTTTTGTTTGTAATGCACGCAACTGTTTGAAGCCCGTCACTTAAACTATCGGATCGCTTTCGCTTTTATAAGTATGTGACTGGATTCAAACAATTCCATACATTTGAAAAAAAAACGGTTCAGATCGCATTCGCTTCGCCTGTCTGTTTGACAATAGCTTTATGGTTTAAATAATGTAGTAATAAAGAAACCTAATAATTGCCATTACGTTAAATCGTACACTAAATTATAAAAAATAGATATAGCACTTTGTCTTTAAATAAATCTAGCAACAATTACAAAATGAGAAAATTTGAAAGTTTGACTACTTTACTTCGGATAAAATTCGGTACAGCGATAGATTTTAGTCTGGAGTAACATAATTATAGGTTATAATGTAATCGTAATTCTTCGATAATATAATATACTAGCACTACGCCCGCGACTTCGTCCGCGTGATTTTCGAACTTTACCTTATTTGTGATTTTCTAGTCCCGGCCACCCTCTTAACTCGGAACTTAGGTCCTAAAACAACCCCCATGCCGAAACTCCTAGCATTTGTAGCAACAAAGTTTCATACAAACTGTCAACCCCATAAACAACCCCTTAAGGGTAGAATTTCAGAAAATAGTGCCTTGGTGTGCATTTTCGTCATAAAAGAACAACCTAGCAAAATTAAATATTCTTAGCATTTGTAGAAACGAAGTCACACAAAATATCAACCCCTTGGGGTCTATTTCCACAAAACACCCACAAATACATCAAAAATCCTTTTTTTCTTTGCAAAATTTGAGTCTCCAAACTATCAACCCCGAAACAGCCCCTTAGGGGTCGAATTTCGCAAAACCGTCTTAGTGAACATTTAGGTAAAAAATTCGCAAACGCAAAATTCGAGACGCCTAGCACTTTGCAGTAACAAAGTTTCATAAAAACTATCAAACACAAAAACAAACCCCTTTGGTGTCGAATTTCGCAAAATCTGCCGTGATGCGCATGGTGTGCATCTAAGTCTTATAAAGGAACCCGGTGCAAAATTTGAGGCTCCTCGCACTTGTAGTAACAGAGTTTCATACAAACTGTCAACCCCAAAAACAGCCTCTTAGGGATCGAATTTCGCAAAATCCCGTCTTAGGTATTACTTACGTCTAAAAGAGAACTCATGTATAAAAAATTGAATCTCAATACTATCAACCCCAAAAACAACCCCTTAGGGGTCGAATATCTCAAAATTTCCACCATGGTGAGCATTTACATCTTAAAAAGTACCCACCATGCAAGATTTGAGACGCCCAGCACTTGTACTAAAAAAGTTTCATACAAACTATCAACCTCATAAACAAACCCCTTAGGGGTCGGATTTCGCAAAATCCCATCATAGTGAGCATCTACGTTCTAAAAAGACACCCCATGCAAAATTTGGAATTCCTAGCACCTGTAGTAGCGAAGTTTCATACAAACTATTAACCCCAAAAACAACCCCTTAAGGGCTGAATTTCGCAAAATCCGTTCTTAGTGCTCACCTACGTGGTATAAGGAGGGCTTATGCCAAATTTCAAGTTTCTAGGCCCAGCGGTTTGGGCTGTGCGTTGTCAGATCAGTCAGTCAGTTTTGAATTTTATATATATTATATCGAAGTATTACGATCTAGTGGGACAATTTTAATAGCTATAGTCTAACACAATTCAATCACGTGGGTACTCGTAAAGTTCCAAGTACGGTTCGGTCGTTCAGTATCTAGACCTAATTCAAAAGCCTATTACATCTCCAATACAAAGCAAATCTACAAACGAACTAAATTCGAGCAATCATAAATGTTCACCGATGGAAAAGAGCTCCTTTTGTACGAGAATAGGTTTTAATCTAACTACAATAGAGTGCAATTTGGGTTGAGATGCCCAGTCGTAGGCTAGATTGCCGTCTTCCGCCCAGCTCAGATTGGTGCAGTTTAATACATGAAGCTAGATTTCGCGGATGAGTGGGTCTTGTGATTTCAATTTTGAGATATTTTGATGTTTCTGTGCCAAGACAATTTTGATTCTCTGCCGAAGTCGTTGCAATGTTATTACTTTTCAAAGAGTATCTTTTTGCTGACAATTCATGACTAAATAATAATCACTACGCCGGTTACTTTATTTCATCACCACTGCTCTCAAAACGGTGAGGGAACTGCATGTCGTTGCACCAAAAATTTGAATGACATCCTATCCAACCCGCACTGGACCGCATAGTAGATTCTATGGCCCACTCGCTCTACAGAAAGGAGACCTGCGTCTCAGCAGTGTGAATATTATAGGCTGAGGATTATTAGTAGGAAATAGTAATTGGTCACACGGGAATACCTTGCACAGTTCTATTTCGTTGGAACGCAGCTACAAAAATGAAATACTTTCGGAACTCTTTGCGTTTGAATCCTGGCTGGTTTCTTTTTGGAAAATAAACCGCAGTGCTCAAACAATCAACGTAGTTCATATTCCGTCCAATTTCTAAAATAATACAAAATACACCGTATGAAACTCTGGGAGAGCGCAGTTTCGTCCTCAGAGCACCGTTTACACATACGAGATTTGATCTAATAAACTATAACGCTTCACTTTGTATAAATGCATCCACACTGTTTTGCTATTTTAATTCTTAAGTTACCTACGTAAACAAAGTGCAATTTTCAATTTTTTTCTTTTTTAAACGTCTCGTACCCAAAGGCTAAAACGGAACAGACACTATTAATGACTCCGCTATCCGTCCACTTGTCCATCTGTCACTACTTCACCAGGCTGTATATCAATATAGATAATTGAAATTTTTACAGATAAAGAAAGAAAGAAAGAAAAACATTTATTTGGCGTAAAGCGAACACGATGGACACACACATTCAAAATAAAAATAAACACAGAGAAAAGAAAAGAGAAAATCTATATCTAACACAAGAAAAAAATAAAAAAATAATTTTTGTGTCTCACGGCTGCGCCAAAAAGGCCCAAAGATGTATGTATCTCTGTTGCCGCTATAACAACAAATAGGTAGTTCTATCTTACTTATGTACCAACCCGCCTGGTCCTGGGCATTCCGCATCCTTCCGCTGCCAGCCACATACTTCAAATCATCGACCCATCTTACAACAGGGCGTCCTACACTACGTTTGTCCATTCGCGGTCTCCACTCTAGCACTTGTCTGCTCCATCTACCATCAGTCCGTCTACAGACGTGGCCGGCCCACTTCCATTTCAGCATGCTTATTCTACGCGCAATGTCGATTACTTTGGTTCTCTGGCGAATGCCTTCGTTCCTAATTTTATCTAAGTTTCTTTTGTTCTCTCCATTGCATGCTGAGCAACCTTGAACTTGTGGACCAGGCCTATGGTAAGTGTCCGCGTTTTGGCTCCGTAAGTCAGTTTTGAGGGATTGTGGGATCGTTGATTCGAAGATATATGACGCAGCTTCCCGAATGCCGCCGAAGCGTATCGTTCTGGTTGCTTCCTCCTCGAAGAAAAACAGAATGAAATAAATATTTAAGATGCAAGCGTGATTTATTTTCCGTTTCTGTTATTCTTTTCAGTGCATATTGTCACTACGTTACTTTTGTATCGAATAACAAATAGATGCATTGTGTCAGATAAACTCTGGGGGTTGAGTCTATTTAAATAAATATGCTATAATTCTTCACGGTGCTTCTGTGGGTAAAATTCCAAGGAAAAAGAGTCGCTAGCATTTGGAATGGTGCAAGACGTTTGTCTTTTGTAGTCAAATACATAGATCTGCGATGGAACTGCAACACAACTTTGGTTAAATCAAATTCGGGCCCACAGTGACGCCATTCGGTAGTCATGGCTTGCTCAGTCGCACCTAAGTCTCGCAGTGTCATTAAACTACGTAACTCATTAGTTACGTCAACGATTTGCGTTCTTTGGCGTAGTGTGGTGTATTTATTCCTTTCTGCGCCCTATTGCTCATTGGCAACCCTTGAGTGGACTTTTGGACCTCAAAGAACAACTTGTATTGTCTATGTGCGAAGTGGGTGGTGGGGAACGGCAAATCGATCGTAGCGCACGACGTGGCAGAAATGTGAATTAATTCTGGGCTGTCATGTGTCAAGTTGCTTTATTTTCATAACTTTCTTTATAATTTTAAGTAAAAACGTAAAAATTTGCGATATGGGTCATCATGCTGTGCTAATACTAATTTTTTCCCTTTTTGCTCAGTTTGAGGTTGGAAATGTATTTTATGCTTAACCGATTCAAATCCCGTGCGTATTATAATATCCATATTTTCACCAGGAAGAAAATCGCTAGGTATAATATACACACTCACTTTTTACACTATTTTTTTCAATTTCGTTGAAAAACTAGTCGAAAATGAATATCACAAAGATATCTTATCATCTAGTTGACATGATTTGACAGATGACAAGTCCTGAATAGTTGCTGCCACTTGGGGCGCTGTCATCGCGCACACAACGAATAACATAGGTAGTATTAAATGGAAAACTGAATCATTGCTGAGTTTACAATTTATTTAATGAAATATAATTTTCATGTTGCAACTTGAATTTGCCGGTATTGTCAAATCACACCGCGCTGACATACGTCATCCTGACTTCTCTCTGCCCGCTCCTCTAGGGATGTACCACGTTGCGTAGGGTTGGGATTCCAGTTACGGATTTTCGTTTATCAGTAGGATGGGGAGAAAACACATTGGCCATTTTCACATAAGACGATAAAGATAACGACACGATATCACTAAGACTGGTAGTTTCATAAACTTTCTAGGGAACGCATTCACACTATGTTGAACAAAGATTTTGCCAAGCGTACGTTCCAGTTTCAGCATAATGACGGGGCCCCCTCTCAGAGGGCCAAAGCCTGCCGGGGTCGCGGGATTATTTCCTTACCGTGACCCCGGAACATAACAGGCTACTGAAGGACACCGTGGATTTTAGTCAGTACAAGTCTGACAGTATGGGGTGGGAGGACTCATTTGATGATTTTACCACGCTAAAAAAAAAACAAAGCGTACGTTCCAGTGTCATATTTTTTTTTATCCAGGTAAAATCATCAAATGAGTCCTCCTAGCTAGTTGTCGCATGACGTGAAAGCGCCCATTTCCGTAAGGTAGCGTTTTGCCTGGCCTGGGCAAATCGCCCTTGAATGGCTCTTTTATGGACATGAACAAGAAAATTACAGATTATACTTACTTTTCTGTCTTTTTCTGTGCTTCTTGCAACTTCCTTGTGGAGATTGCAAAGTATTCTCTCATGGAAAATTATTGGGAAGATAGCATCATGATTCTCAAACCTCAATAACGGCTGGTGATAAATTTTTGAGCCCAACAACTTCCATCTTTTTTTCAGACGTTAAATGTAAGAGGAAGCCAGATGACAGTTAGGTGCTTTCTCTTGTATCATATTATTATGGATTAAAAGGATTGTCACAATACATTTGTATCGTTTCGGAAAGAATCCTGCCACATAAATCTTTCGGGAAGAAAAATGGTGTTCTGTTACGAAAGATGTAACAAGTTCATGATTTTTTTTTTATTCTAGTACAAGTAGGTACAACATTCGTGGTAAAATAAAAGTACTTGTTGAGATAAGTGTGTATACTTCAGTCTTATTACAAAAACGAATTTCTTGTATGGAATGCTTTGTGGTATCATTTGAATCATTTGGGAGGGCCGTCGACTCACACTCATTTTTAGGGTTCCGTAGCCATACGGCAAAAACCGGAACCCTTATAGATTCGTCATGTCTGTCTGTCTGTGCGTCCCATGTCACAGCCCTTTTTGACGAAAGTATAAGAGCTATTCTGTTCAAACTTGGTAAGTAGATGTATTAGGCCCGACGCTGCGTTACGCGGATGCACGCGCGGTTCTGTACAAAAGTGCTCCGTCGCGGGGACCCGTGCGGGGACCCGCGCGGAGCCACGTGCGGGGCCACGCGCGGAGCCACGCGCGGAGCCACGCGCGGGTCTATGCGCGGTTCCTGCCAGCGGTAACACGCACGGGCTTGTTCAGTCAATAAGGGTGCTTATACACGGTGCATGTAAGGGTCGATTTATACTAGCGCAGAGTCGAAGCGCATCGAAGCGTATTTCTAAAACTGAACATAACAATTTCAACCTTAACTCCACAGCGTAAAGCACATATTACTTCTAAGATTTTAAAAAGTGAAGAACGCTGATCGTGAATCGTGAAAATCTTAGTAGTAATGTGTGTGTTACGCTGTGGAGTTAAGGTTGAAATTGTTATGATCAGTTTTAGAAATACGCTTCGATGCGCTTCGACTCTGCGCTAGTATAAATCGACCATTACTGGAGCAAACAGAGAGCAATTTTTTTTTGTATGAAGGCTTTCGAAAAATTCCTCCGATGCTGAAATTTGAAATATGGTGAGAGTAGGTAATACGGATTATAGATGCACAATAATCCAACATTTTTTTAGCCGAGAAGTTCTGTTTTTTACCAAAACATGAAAATTGCATATGTATAACTCTCTGCGAAAAATTCCTCAGTCTCAAATTCTTTTTGTAGGTATTTGTTTAAATGAAATAATAGGAAAAAAAAAGTATAAGTTAGAATAGGAAGTATAAACATCCAACAAATGTTCGATTTCAGTGTCACTCCAAATCAACTTTTTACATATCGCGCTTTAACTTGAAATTGAAATAAAAATCTTCAAATTGAACTAGCGACACTGCGTAAATCGGTCTCCGCGACGGGGACCGTGGCATACCCACGGAAACCAGCCGCGTAACCACGCGCGTGTCCCCGCGCGGCGCCACGCGCGGGGCCACGGACGGGGCCACGGACGGGGCCACGCGCGGGACCACGGACGTGGACCCGCGACGGTTGCCCGTCGCGGGGACCCGTTTAACGCAGCGTCGGGCCTTATGTGAACCGCATTAGGATTTTCACACAAAAATAAAACAAAAACCAAATTTATTAAAGCAAAGAATTGAAACTCAAAACATTTTTTTCGCCTGACCCATACGTGTGGGTTATTTATGAATAGGTCTTGAAAAATGATATCGAGGTTACTAACATCAATTTTTACTAAACTGAAGCTGAAGGGTTTGCGCGAGAACACTTCCAAAGTGGTAAAATGTGTCCCCCTCCCCCTGTAACTTCTAAAATAAGAGAATGATAAAACTAAAAAAAATATATGATGTACATTACCATGTAAACTTCAATTGAAAATTAGTTTGAACGAGATCGAGTAATTAGTTTTTTTTTTATCGTCATAAATCGTAAAACGCAATTTACCTTTCAAAGTTACAACCAACTACAAGAACTTTTAAATTATGTTACTTACTGCTAAGGAACCCTTTATGGGCGAGTCCAATTTGCACTTGGCCGGTTTTTAACCATCCTAAAATTGGCCTAGTTTGAATACGGCAATCCCTTTGTACTGTGCCACTGGAATGTTACCGTATCGCTGATTCATTGCTACCGTTTTATGTGGACTGGTAATCGTTTATTAGGAGTACGCAGTGAGCCTGGAGTATTCCCATAATGAGTGCACTTCGCTGTTACATTACTGCCGGCGGTACATTTGATAAGCCTGCTAATGCGGCAACGCTTAATAGGTATGACGTCATAATTGAATCGGTTATTTTGAAAAAGGCTTAAGTCTACTTTTGTAAACTTTTCAGGAGATACAAAAAACAATCTCTAAGCAAAAAAAAAAAAAAAAATATTAACATGACATGATTAAAAATTGACATGACCTGTCATTCAGCAACGAAGCAACGGACTAGTGCCGTTTTCTGTGAAAACGGGCGGGTATAATAGACAAACCCTTCCTCATAATTAACTCAATTTCAGCAAAAAGTGTGACATGTGCCCTTTTCAAAATAACCGATTCAATTACTTTTATCGTGGTAAAATCATCAAATGAGTCCTCCCACCCAGGGCAAGGCGGGAGGGACTGTCAGAGTCGTGTTGACAAAAATCCACGGTGTCCTTCGATAGCCCTTTACGTTCCAGGGTCACGGTAGTTGGAAAAGTCCCGCAACTCCAGCAGACTTTGGCCCTCTAGAGGCGGGCCCCGTCATCATTGTGTACACATCGCGCCGTGGACCGGACCTGGTCCACGGTCGAATAGCGAGTCTTAGAATAGGTCTGTTTAAATTCGCAGTAGGTCGAATAATTTCTAATTAGGCTTTAGTATTGAGCCTCCACTTTCAAGTTTTGTTGAGTTTTGTTCTTGTTTGACACTTATAAAAAAACGTTCATAATAGTCATAGATATATAGTCATATATATAATAATTTATTTGTCGGAACATGGTACAAAATTATGGTCTTAAGATTAATTTTATTGGTCTCATCACATTCTGCCAATTTATTTTTTATTGTATTTATTTTTCAAAACCGACGGATTAATTTAGATTTCCAATTAATTAATGCTAGCATAAGCATCTTATCATCTATGTCAAGATAAGATCGTCCTCTAAGTACCTATTTAGTCCTCTAAACTACAACCTCTAGAAAATTCCTTCACCTCAAAATTTTCAATAACCAAAATGAAAGGAAACCTATTAAAGTTTCATACAACTTTAGCATAAAATTGTATTGTTACTGAAGACTTCAAGGGCGAAAGTTGCTCAATAAACTTCCATTAGAAGTCGCTGAAGACGTGGCTCTGGTGCCACACTTATCCGTGTCAATAGGGGGCTGTTTGCATTTTAGCTGTGGGTTATGGTATGAGCGACGAGCGTTTTTTCCTTATTTAACTAAACGTTAGACCATAGGTAGATGAAATGCTTTTACTTAAAAGCTGACAGATTACTACTTATCTGTCACCTTTTTCGCGAAATTTCCCATACTTATCTAGCTATGGGAATTTTCACGGGACCGTCTAATCAAGGTGTTATTTGTTTTATTGTAGTCTTGAAACGTAAAGAACAATTACCAAGAGAACAAAAACTACTAACTATGGATCAATTTTAATCAGTAATTCCCGGGGTACACGAGGCTAGTTTTTCAAGCTAGGATTATTTTTTCTCATAATAATACAAACTTCTAAATTAAGCCCCATAAAACCGTTGTAATGGTTTGACTGTGGGATCGGTGAGTCTTTGTAAACAGTCGTCATAATTCTAATTTGTTTTTTCTCAAGTTTATACTCGTAGGATACCAAGCTAGTATCAGTAAGCTAGTACTTCTTGCTTCGTGTAGATAAAACTAGCTTCATTTCTAAGCTTACAAATGAAGTTAACTAGCTTAGAAATGAAGCTAGTTTTGTCTGCACGAAGCCAGAAGTACTAGCTTGCTAGCTTACTGACACTAGCTTGGTATCCTAGCTTGAAAAACTAGCGTCGTGTAGCCCGGGCATAAGAGTCTGACAGCACCGTAAATAAAATATTTTATTTCATAATATGGTTTTACCAACCAAAACAAAGGTTCTGTATCAACCTGCGCCAAGCGACCAATCAAGTGCTAGGAACAGCGTCAAAGTCAAAGTCAAATCATTTATTCCAATTAGGCCATCAAAGAGGCACTTTTGACCGACGACGTCGGACACTATATAGGTGTCCGACACGTTTACTGAAATGAAACTATTTAGCGCGACCGTAAATTACGCAGTATTTTTTGTTTAGTTTTTTAAGGTTTGTTTGATTGTCTTTTTTTTTGCAGAACAACTTTACTGAAAGCAGATGTTTGATTTTAAATCAATTAAAATTTAGCACTTCCTGCCGCTCATCACGATCATAATCTATCTTCTATTTAAATAAAAATGAATTGTTGTTCGTTAGTCTGATTAAAACTCGAGAACGGCTGGGCCGATTGAGCTGATTTTGGTTTTGAATTATTTTGGAAAGTCCAGGGAAGGTTTAAAAGGTTTTTTTTTAATCGTTTCTCAGGCGGTACGGAGTTTGCGGGGTCAGCTAGTGATTTATATAAAAAAAGTAAAAAACTGAAAAAAAAAATTCTGAACAAAATTTTCTGAAGTAAAACGTGATTTGCAAGGCAAAAACATCGTTACTAATTAACACCACAATCTGTCCAGCGTTTTCCACTGGTATTAGCGTTTTTAGAGCTGCTTCCATATTTCCGATCTCAGCATCTCAGATATTAGTACTGGGACAACATCTTTTGATAAGCCTGGTTATCAAGCATTTAGACCAATGACTGCCTGCCTAATACCTGCGACGACTGACATAAGTCATACTCGTATAATAAAAAACAAAAATTTCCAAACAAGACCTAAATCTTCGCTTTTAGTTGCCTGCCAGTCACAAAAAAGATAAGAAAACATTCTTGGCATAAATCCAACCTGTTGCTATCACGCCGTCGCAAACTGCTTCAACTACCAAAGCGCATATCCGCTTCAGCTTATCGCTTGAAAACTTTTGAAACAGGAGATGAAATAAGTTCGTCGTTGGCAGCCGTCAAGGCGAGATGAGATCCTCGATAATATTCGATAGTTATAGTACAGTAGTTTTTATAGTACAGCAAACAGAGAAATGCAAGACTTACTTAACGGGTACGAAGCTTTTGACATACATAATATACCGTATATGCAAGCGTAAGAGTATGTAATTTGCGTGTTCAGAGTAAGATTTTAATTCGATAATGCTTGTGTTATATAATGTTGCCATAATTCGTGTATTGCAGCTATTATAACTATTCCAACCGTGCCAACTAACGACCATCCTTTTAAAACAGATAAACTTAAAAAAGCGCACTTCACAATTTTCAAGCCTCTCTCATTTATGCAGAACTGTGAAAGTGCAAAAGCCATCTAAATTTCATACATTTGAGAGCATAAAAAGGCAATTTAACTGCACTGTGGATTTCAAAAGTGATTTATTAATACGATACCAAGTGCATTTCTGAATAGACGGAAATAAGCGAGTAGGTAATAATCCGCTTTTGACTGTTTTAATTTATGCTAAGTTTAGCAGTATCTGCGATAGAGATTACTGCAGTACTGGGGTGCCACTATCTAAGCACGAAACCCGTAGCTTCGGCCAAAGTTTTCGGAGCAACCTACTCTTTGTTACTTACAGACATAAGATAATAAGACAATGGTAACATGATTGGACAAAGTCCAGGGTTCCGATGTATTGTCAGATCTGAGCTTATGAATTCAAAATTAATAAAGAGTGAGGTCCTCTCTAAAGTTAAAAGTTAGATACTTTTGGACAGAACGGAATCTATTAAACTTCTGCCTATGGCTGCTTCGCCTAGTGTCCAAGAGGCAAATTGATAAATTTCTTGTAACCACGACGTCATCGGGATTATTTCCTTACCGTGACCCCGAAACATTAAGGGCTATTGAAGGACACCGTGGATTTTAGTCAGTATAAGTCCGACAGTCCCTCACGCCCTGCCCGGGGAGGAAGGCTCATTTGTTTATTTTACCAAGTAAAAAAAAGCCTTTTTAACATTATTGGAACATGTTTTCTTCCTCTTTAATTATTTTAATTAGACTTGCAATTTGTGTATGCTGTCAAGCAAGAATCAACATCCCTATTAATATGAACACAGACCTAAAATACAGGTTTTTATAAACTTAGTTCAGGCAGGTCGCTACATAAATAATTCAAATGCCCATGTACAATCTACAAAGTTGAATCATGACCCATTTTGACAATAAATCGTTTGAATCCGTCAAATTGACAAAGATCAAAGTCGTTACCATGGATCTGTATGTTTACGCGAATGTGGACTTAATTGTATTTGAAAGTCTGTAGGAAAATAAGCTTATAGTGGGTCATGATTCAACTTTTTCGATTGTACATATTTTTAACATGTAGTTAATGTCACTTAATTATACACTATTTTTAATGTGGGCACTATGTCTATTAGAGTTTAATCAACTTTCTGTGTCGTTCTATAAACATAATCTTTGTAAAATGTTTTATGAATAAATTATCTTATTTATCTTATCTTATAAAAATTGGGAAAATTTCGATATGTGTCTAATTTAAACTCGAAACATTAAAATGCACAAACGCACAGCCCTGAGCAGGAGATTAAAGGTCTCAGCACACATATGGGATCGGAAAGGGATCGTAACCGTAACGCCTTTCGCCTCGCTGTCAACCAGGCGTCAACCTACCGTATGCACGTAACGAAAGCGTATCAGCAGCGCCTGTACGTCAACTCGGCTACGGCTAGGCGACACCGCGCTTACGGCTCGCCGCCCCCTGGCTGACCTGGTTGGCACCAGATCGTCGCGGCGGCGTCTTTAGCAGGCAAGTCGCGGGAGGGGAAAGGGGAAAGGGTGGACGAAGAGATGTGAGCTCGGGTACGGAGAGACGTAAGCGCGGGGACGGAGAAACGTAAGCGCGGGGACGATGAGCCGTAAGCGCGGGAATTCAAGTTTGGAGCCTGTTCCGAGGCGAGGCGATTACGTTATTATTCCGATTAGTGTGCGTTGCAGTAGGGAGTTTAATACAAACCATTCTGAACGGCTCGAGGCGATACGGTGACGATCCCTTTCCGATCCCATATGTGTGCTGAGACCCTTAAGGGGTCATTCAGTCGATTCACTCCTGCTCTAACGTAATCCCTTTGCCTTTGACGGTAGTAACGTAGACGGTAGGAAAGTACAGAGAGTCCCTCACTTCATCTATTTGGGAACCGCGAACTAATGCAGATCTCTCTGAGGGAATTTTGAAGGCAAACTTAATCCAGTCTTAATTAAAATTAGTCAAATGACTACAGGAATTTGACTTGACATAATAGAGCAAACTACAGAAGGTTAGTTACTAACTTTGACGGCACGATTAGCGCAGTGGTTGAACGTTTGGACTGTTGCGGTGCGTGTCGCGGGTTCGATTCCTGCGCAGAGCCAATATTTGTATGATCTTTTTTTTTTTGCGTGGTAAAATCGTCAAATGAGTCCTCCCACCCCGGGCAGGGCGGGAGGGACTGTCAGACTTGTACTGACTAAAATCCACGGTGTTCATCAATAGCCCTTTATGTTCCGGGGTCACGGTAAGGAAATAATCCCCCGACAGGCTTTAAATAAGCGACCCCGGCAGGCTTTGGCCCTCTGAGGAGGCCTCGGAGGGGGCCCCGCCATTATGCTGACGCTCTTTGAGGCGCGCGTTGTGTATGTGGCTTTATATGTTTGTAAATGCACCCATGATACAGGAAGAAATTCCTAGTCTGATAAAATTATCTCATGGGAAGATTTGCCTGCGTTCGTTCACTGCTGGACATATGCCTCTCGCAATATACACCATGTGGCAGTCTTAAGCTTTCCTCATCCAGTCTCTGCCGGCTACCTATCACAGGTCGTTGCTTTACCTGGCCGAGTACACATGTTTTTTCACAGTGATAAGTTGGAGTAACTAATTTACTCCATGTATTGTTTATTACCTTAGTAACTATCCCCATATTTTGTACTAAACGAAACCTAATTAAACTTCCATTTTTTCCCCAATCAAAAACTTGACAAACTTTCAATAAAGAAGCTCGAATAATTCCGCTTCCTTACATAATAAGACTAATGCCCCACATAGAACAAAAGTAGAACAAAACCCTTAAAAATGCGCGAATAATTGTGTGTTCTATTTTTAAAATTCCAACAAATCGTATTCCAAGATGGCTGCCACGACATGATGTCTCTCTAGATTGCGAATAATAAGGCTGCTGAGAACGCAATAAATCTCTTGAAAGATATTATTATTTACTGTGTAAGTATAAACCTACAACATTTTGGCTTCCCAGAAAGTTGACATTTTATAGGCGAATTTATGTTCAGTTATTTACAAATATTATTTTTCGTTATACAACACTAAGCTTTTTCTTGTATCGCAGGCCTGCATCCGAATATTATACACCGTAACCTCGGGGTGCCGCTGATGTCGGATTTAGTTACTAGTATTAAAATGTCAAACTATGTCTTTGTTGACGAATCGTTCTGCGGTGAAAGTTTTTGTCGTCGAACCGTCCAGGAATGTCGTTGGTGTGTCGGCCAATCGTTAATGCGGAGAAACGTTTGTCGGAGTTATGTTTCAGAGTGAACCGAGCTGCTTCGCTTGGCAAATGCATCACCAGGCTGCTCGTTGTGTGTGGACGCACCTATTGACATAGCCTATGTCGATCAAGACTAAACGCCATTCCATATGAAGGGGGGAAGGAGCGGGCGAAGCCACTAGCAATCGGTAGTATTTATAATAATTAACTCACCCAAACAGCCAGACCCGGAACAATTACCTGTACGCATACAAATACAAATATTAGTTCTCTTGTGGGAGTAAGAGGAACAAACAAACCAAACAGAAGCCTTAGCAAAAGATTTCCGTATTTTACCTACAGTACGAAAGGAAAAGCTTCTCTAACAAAATGATGACGAACTATGTATATTTTTCCGTCAAATTAACGGCAAAGTCCCCGTTTTCACAAAAACATCACAAAAACGTCAAATGTACTCGTATGTTAGGGCCGCAAACTCCATTGTTTTTTTTTTAATTTTGAGAACAGCTAGCGTTTTTTCGTTTTTAACAGTCTTCAAAAAAAAAGGAGGTTATCAATTCGACCTGTATGTATGATAACCTCCTTCTTTGAAGTCAGGGCCGCGCCGCCCCTATGTGCGAAGTGTGCGGCGCACACAGGCGCCAGGGTATTAGAGGCGCCGGATGACTAGTGACAATTGTTTAAATTATTTTTGTCACATTACAACATATTTACTTAAATAATACTTGAGTATGGATAAGTAAGTAGATACAAGTCTCCCAAGACGATACTAATCTAAACTATTTCAATTGACCCACTGTATATATTTTGGGTTTTATTTACATGAGTTACAAGCCCTGCTTTAAAAATCAAAAGAACCGCCGGCCGCACCGCATTCGCTATGACAGCCGATTATTTTTTATAAGAATATTAATCTATGTATTTTATTACAAGGGCCGTGCCGTGGTTATAAACGTAACCCGATGCGACTCAATGGGGATTCCCTACAATTACAAACATTTTATCGAAATTGGGTTTATTCTAGTGGAGTCGCGGGTTCGGCGCGTACTGGCAGGAAACTCATAAATTGATCCGTAAAACTAATGAAAATATTTCGGCAAAAAAATTGAATTTATAAAAGAAATTCGAAAGACGACACGTAAAATGCGCTTCATAGGTTTTGCACACAGGCGCTTCATAGGCTTTGCGCACAGGCGCTGCAAGGGGTTGGCGCGGCCCTGTTTGAAGTAAGTTAAAAATCTAATACTAAGTTACAGTTTGAGGACATTAAACACATAACGCATACTAACTATTAATTTACTGGATTTTTACTCCTTTAGTGGCTGAAAAACGAAAAAGGGAACAATTAAAAAAAAAATGCTCGTATCTAGCGTGCAAAGACCAAGCCCGGGTCGGTGGCGCGTCGTGTTTCGCGCCAAATGCCTGCTGGGGTCGCGGGTTTTTTCTTAACCCAGGTTACCGTGGCCCCGGAGCGTAAAGGGCATAGGAAGGAACACGGGTGGATTTTAGTCAGTAAGAGTCTGACAGTCCCTTCCGCTCCACCCAGGGCGGGAGGACTCATTTGATGATTATACCACCTAAAAAAAATCCTCTTTCACTGCAACCAAGTTTCATGTCTAATACCCATTTCTTATTAGCAGCTACTATTATGACGTTGCTACTAAATTTCTTTAGAGATTGCGATCTAAGTCTAGGTCTTAGAACCAACCTACTTATATTTAGAACAACTTCAGAATTTGCGAACTAAAGATTTCCTCACACTTACGCGGCTACTTTGATTCTGCGATTCTTTTCGCAGTGCAAAAAGTTACGTTTTTTTTTAATCAATCGTAATGTTGGTATACCTGCACAAAAAAATATTGGACAGGTGTATCGGGTTTCGCATAAATAAAAAATAATGTTGTAGGTAGATTGGGGAAAATACAGTTCTAATAATTTATATTAATGTCAATATTTCGACTAATAAATTCTTTGTGTAAAAAAGCCTATTGTATTTTTGTGAGTGACTGCTTGTCTGACTTCCACAGCCCAGCAATTAGGGTAAACTGGTTGTCAGACTTTTGATCTATTGAATTCCAGTAATGATATTCAACTGGGAAAAATACCTAAAATATATTTCTGAGGCCCAGATGGGTCGAAATAAAATAAATAATTACAAACCGACCTCGGTGAGCGCTGAAACCTTAATTTATTGACCTTTGCGGCTTTTCACATCGCCGCAAGAGCCTCTCAATCAAAATCAGTACCCTTAATTTATTAAATGGAATACACTGGTTCGTTTTTTGAGAGAAAATAACATAAAATCAGTGAATTTGTGACTAAATAATTACAGCCTCACAGGCCATGTTAAGTGGCGCTTGCCGAGGTTGGTCTGTGGATGGATGAACTTCATAGCGAGTTTCCTTCGTGCCTCAGATCGCTCGTAAAGCCGTTAGTCCCGTTAGATCTTTGACAATGGTTACTATTAGTCAGAAGCTCTAAAATCTGACAACCAGTCTTACCATGGAGTATCGTATTACCCAGCTACTGCGTTGTCGAAGTTCGACTGGCAGTCGTTTTATGTAAAGTAAGACTAGCAGCTGCAGTCTTTTTATTTCATTAGAGGAACTGCCGTCTAGATAATAGGCATAACGAACGCTATCCTAAATTATTTTGTTTCTGTAAACTTGAAAAATAAGAACTTGAAAGTTTTTATGAATTGCGTACAGGCACGTAATAGCAGTTCCTTCTTGAAAGTTGTTATTACCACCTGCTTATAATGGCGGAAACATGCGAACGTGTCGTGGTGTGTCGTGCGTGACGCATCAGTATTATAAATTAATTCGTTTCATTTAATATAAGGAGAGATGTTTGATCAGTAGTTAACATCTCATCATCATCTGCCTAGCCTTTTCCCAACTATATTGGAGTCGGCTTCCAGTCAAATCAGATTTAGCTGGATATCAGTATTTTACATGGAGCGACTGCCTGTCGGACCTCCACAACCCGGTAACTGGGCAATACCATACCCCATGGTAGGACTGGTTGTCAGACTTTAGAGCTTCTGACTAACAGTAACGACTGTCACAAGATCTACAAATGACAGCCGGGACCAACGGCTTTACGTGCTTTCCGAGGCACGGAGGAAACTCGCTATGACAGATGGTCACCCATCCACAGACCAACCTCGGCAAGCACGGCTTAACCTTGAAGATCGGTCTGTGCGGCTGTATCAGTAGTTAACATCTAAATCTATATAACTCAAAGGTGACTGACTGACATAGTGACCTATCAACGCACAGCCCAAAGCACTGGACGGGTCGGGCTGAAATTTGGCATGCAGGTAGATGTTATGACGTAGGCATCCGCTAAGAAAAAAAGGATTTTGATCAATGCTACCCCCAAGCGGATAAAATAGGGGGTGAAAGTTTGAATGAAAGTTTGTCAATTCTATAAAAAATACATTGTTAAGTTCCAACAACCACGCGAACGAAGTCGCGAGCACAGCTGGTTTTAATAAAATATAAGGAGAGAATGATGTTTGATTATTTAGACAATCACTGCCTTACCACAAAAAGATAAACATCTGTTGAACGCTTGTATAAAAAAAAGTGTAGCTGCAAAATGACCCTTATATCAATGTGAAATGTCGTTTTGACATTGACACTTTTTTTAGACAATAGTGTTCAACAGATGTTTAACTTTCTTGTGGTAAGACAGTTTTTGCCGTAAGGCAGGCTGCACGGCTAGTTGTGACGGCTAGTCAGTCAAGACAAATCGAGCGAAAAGTCGACGGTAATGCCGGTAAAATATCGGTTTCGACGATAATACCTACCATTGTGTCACCGTTTGTCAAATATTATGAATATTATAATACTTAAGTAAATTAAAATTTCTATAGTGTACAGAATAAAGAATATTCTATCTATTCTATCAATCTACGAGTAAAGAAACGTATTGACCTACTTTTAGTTAGATAACAAACTTCACAATAAAATGAATAGTCAACACGCAAATATGGTGCTATATTCCGAATTGACACTGTTAAAAACACACTAGTTACTGTATGTTTGCTATAAAATAGTTCTCAAGTCTTTCCACGAGGCAAAGGTTTCCGCAAACTGAAGTTTTGCTTTGTAGAATTCGTTTGGAATGGAAAAGAGGTTTACATAAAGTAATTTAGTCATTTATAAGGCTTGAATTTCTCTTTAGCTGATATCGGTGACGTGGGGAAATAATAACAGCTGCATAGGCCGATCTTCCAGGTTACGCTGCGCTTGCCGAGGTTGGTCTGTGGATGGATGACCATCTGTCATAGCGAGTTTCCTCCGTGCCTAGTCGTTGGTCCCGGCTGTCATTTATTGATCTTTAACAGTCGTTATCTACTATCAGAAGCTCACCAGTTTTACCATGGGGTATCATAATTATTACGCAGTTACTACGTGGATTAAATATTTCAATTTACAGTGAGTGTAGCCCTTTGTACAACCAAGTTTTAAATAAAAAGGAATGTATTTGTATTCGCAATAAAATATAATAAAAAAACCTGAATTTTAAACCAAATCTGAACCAGCATTTCAATTATTTATCATGAAAATGTAAGCACAACAGTTATTAATCCATGATTTTATTCACAGTGAACCTTGGAAGGCGAACCCCAGTAATAATTGTAAACCTTTCTTTCAAATATTATCGCCGTCTTTCAGAATGCGCTTGAAAAAAAGACAGATAGTGACTCGCGAAAATTGAATTATTAAAAAAGAAAGTCCTTTCTTTTCTTCCTAACTTTTCAACGGATTTTCTTTTCATTTCTGTGCCAGCATTCATTCGCGGTGAATCTAATTACGAGCTACCTTCGCTTCGTGTTACGCTGTAGTATGAATAGGGCTTTATTAGACGAGAAGAATACTTTGAACTTACAGAAGCCATATCTCGTTTTTTGGCGCAACGAAAAAGGGGACTTCGGCATTTATTTGATGGGTATTAGTGCGTAATTGCGTATATAAGAGGCGTTTTTTTTAATTTTCCAGGCAATTTATATCGCAACACTTCAAACACGCTATTTTGCCAAATAGAAGGAATTTACTTTAAATTGTAGGGAAAATTACAAAGCAGCCCTAATATTCAAGCAGAGATAAATCTTAACTGCTTATGTACAACAAAAATTCACGTTTGATTTACGTCACAAAAACGGCAAGACTTCTAGGGTAAATTTATGTCTAAAACTTGGGGTGGTGCTGTTAGTCAAGGAAAAAAAAACGTGTGGCACTCGGGAACTGCCGCGGTAAAGCTATTGCATAGCATTTTTATCATCTTATGCAATTTTAATTATTTATTTATTACGTTACTAAAAAGACTATGGTCAGCCACGTCAATCAAGTGAAACGTCAACAAAAAAAAAAATACATCATAATTATACTAATTCACGTTGACATGACAGATGTTATAACTATTATTAATATTCACTACAGAAGTTTTTGTAATAAAACGACGTGCTTGATTTTTAAGCGATACCGGAAGTAAGGTTTTATTCTTTAGTTAACATAGACAACACAAATCCATAGAGTTAGAGATATGCTTTTACAGAAATAGACAAGGGTATTTTGAGCACATAATAACACCCCCACTCTCAAAATACAAACCTAAACATTTGAAATACCCAACATGTTCATAAACTTATAGTGTTTTACTGAATTTAAGCTTTTGGTGAGCATGTCCGCTGGCATATCATTTGTAGGCAAGTAATCTACTTTAACAATTTTATTGGCAATGACTTCCCTGCAATAATGATAGCTTATGTCAATGTGCTTAGTCCTATTATGAAAGATAGGATTTTCAGACAACTTCTTGGCACTTTGATTGTCATTATACATTACAATAACATATAAGTTCTCAGTTATTTCATTTTGTAAATTACTAAGATATACAGCTTCCCTGCAACCCTCTGTGAGAGCTATATATTCTGCCTCGGTACTAGAAAGTGCCACTGTCCTTTGTTTTCTAGAACCCCATGATATGACTGAACCTGACAATGTAAAACAAAAACCTGAATAGGATTTTCTATCAATAGGATTATTTCCCCAATCACTATCAACATAGCCCTCAATATTTACATTTCCATCCTTACTGTATCTTAAACCCAAATTCTTGGTCCCCTTTAAATATCTTAAAACTCTCTTTGCATAATTCCAGTGTTCACTATTGTGACTATTGTTAAACTGACTTAAATATCCTACAGCATAAGCTATATCAGGCCTGGTAAGAACAGCAAGATACATCAGACTACCAATAAGTTGCTGATAAGGATCATTACTGTTTTGACCTTCATTTTTATCAATTTTTAATTTACTCTCCATAGGTGTATCAATGGATTTACATTCATTCATATTAAACTTTTGTAACAACTGATCTATATAGTTTGCCTGACTCAATGTAATGACCTTATTGACTTTATCAGTATTCACATTTATACCAAGACATTGTTTTATTTCACCCAAGTCCTTAATTTTAAAATTACTATTTAAAACTTCTTTTAATGACATTATCTCCATTTTATCATTCGAAAATATAAAAAAATCATCAACATATAATGTTACTATTGTTCTGAGACCATTAACAATTTTTATATATAAACATGGCTCTATTTTAGATTTTTTATATCCATTACATAACATTACATTATCAACTTTTTTATGCCAAGCTCTTGAGGATTGTTTGAGACCATATATAGCTTTCTTCAGCTTAAGGACTTTGTTTTTATCAACATCAGAACACATAAAACTATCTGGTTTTTGCATATATATGGTTTCCTCCAATTCTCCATTCAGGAACGCAGTCTTAACATCTAAATGAATAGTTTCTAAGTCAAGCTGCACCGCTAAAGCAAACATTAGCCGTAAAGTAGTATGACGAACTACTGGAGAGAAAGTCTCATGGTAATCAATCCCATGTTTTTGATTATATCCCTTTGCAACAAGTCTAGCACGATAATGAATGTTATTGTCTTTATCATATTTTTTCTTGAGTACCCATTTACACTTCACAATTGTTCCACTTTTTGGAGCGTCTACAAGCTTCCATGCACTATTATCACTGAAGCACTTTAATTCTTCTTGAACAGCTTGCATCCAATGTTCCTTTTCTGGACCTTTTAGAGCTTCTTCCAAGCTCAACTCACTATTATCTATGCTGGAACTATCTGTACACATATTTGAGTAACCATACCTTTCTGGTTTTTTTCTTACCCTTGGTGGTAATGCCTCAATTACACTGCCGGTACTCCCTGATGAATTATCAGATTCTTCACTCGGCACATAAGAAGGATCTTCAGGATTATCTGTAGAAACAAATGAATCATCAGACAGATAACTATCCCCCACTAAATCTGATTTTTTTTCTTCAACTTGGACAGGAGTTTCCCTTTCTGAGTTATCAACTGTAACTGTCACATTATTTGTCTGTGACTCCTTTTCAATAATTATGACATCACGACTGGTTGTTATTGTTTTGGAGTCAGGATTGTATACTCTATATCCTTTTACAGTGTCTGGGTAGCCCACTAGAATACATTTTATAGATTTTTTATCCCATTTCAGCCGTCTCTCTTTAGGCACATGAACCATGACAACACTCCCAAACACACGAAGATGACTTATATTTGGTTTCTTGCTAGTCCACAACTCGTACGGAGTTTTATTGTTTAAAGAGGTTGATACTGTTCGGTTCTGCAAATAAACAGCTGTATTAGCGGCTTCTGCCCAGAACTTTTTCTCCAAACCAGCATCAAATAACAAACACCTAGCCTTTTCGACAATAGTTCTATTCATGCGCTCACTTAACCCATTTTGTTCAGGCGTATATGGGTTTGATTTTTGGTGAGTTATGCCCTTTTGCTTTAAATAGTTTTTAAATTCATGGCTGCAAAATTCACCACCATTGTCACTTCGGAGAATTTTAATTTTCTTACTCAGTGTATTCTCTACATTGGTCACATATTCTCTAAAATATGTAAAAGTTTCACTCTTATTTTTCATAAAATAAATATGAGTCATGCGACTATAATCATCAACAAAGATTATGAAATACCTTGATCCTCCAAGGGAGATGTTCTCCATAGGCCCACACACATCGGTGTGAACCATCTCGAGCAACTGGTTACATCTGTTGCTACTGCTTGGAAAAGCTAAGCGACTCTGCTTCCCTTCACAACAAGTTACACATGTACTACTCTTACTTGTCAACGCCTTCTGATCCATGTTGAGACCCTCCACTGCATCATGCATTTTATTGAGGTAGGAACTATTAACATGTCCCAGCCTACGATGCCACATCTCACTAGATACAACTGCTGCTGCTGACATATGCACAGGTACATTAAGTTTGTACACACCATTTACTAAAGTAGCTGTTGCAACCAAACATTCCTCTTTATTGTAGATGTCACAACCATTCGCTCTGAACTTCACTTTGTTGCCTTTCTTTATGAGCTGACTTACTGACAGAAGGTTTGTTGTCAGACTCGGAACACACATAACCTCTTCCACTGTCACATCAAAATTACATTCATTAGTACAAGTAGTTATTCGTACATCACCGGAACATTTTACTGGAACTTTGTTCTTATTGGCAACAACTATTTCCTTTACGCATTGTTCATACGACGGATTTAAAATCCAATGTTCATTTGTTGTCAAATGTACGCTCGCACCAGAGTCCACGTACCAATCTGATTCACCATAGGAACCGCTAAGAAACACTGCACTGAATGCGTTCGTTTGTTTTCGATCCATTTCTTTGGAATTAATCTGGTTTTGACATTGATTACGATAATGTCCCGTTTGTTTACAACGAAAATATTTTATTTTCGACTTTGACAACTGACTGCCATCTTTGCTGCGATTTTTGTCTCTGTCCTCTGATTTCGTATTTTTATTATGTTGGCTACGCTGATTTCTGCTGTGAAATGTACCAAACGCAGCACTCTTATCACGAACTTCCGATTCCATATCCAGTAATTTCGATTTAATGGAATCCGTTGTGATGCTAATTCCCGAGTGCTCAATTGCCATTATCATTGGTGTAAATTTCTCAGGCAATCCCGCCAGCATCAATGAGCCGATCCACTCATCATTAATATTAAAACCAGTTCCCACCAATTTCTGACCCGTCTCCACTAATTGAGTCACATATGAATTCATAGAATCACAGTCTTCAAGTCGTATCGATATAAGATTTCTTAAGAGACTTATTCTTCTTGTAAATCCTGAATCATCATAAAGAGACTTCAATTTATCCCATAGTTCCTTCGTAGATTTCACTTCTTTGATATGAACATAAATGGATGGATCTATTGTAAGGATCAATTTTGCCCTGGTTTTAGCGTCATCTACAGCCGTAATTGCCGTTTGACCTGGTTCTGGCTTGATGCATCCTAGCATCCCTTCTAGCACTAAGAAGTTCTCGGACGCAAAACACCACTCACTATAATTCTCACGTCCTTTTAGTTTAGGCACGTTTACAATATAGTTCGACGCCATTACAGACTTCAACTCGCTTATAGATCAACTGCACAAAACACCAACTCTGTCCTCTTACTGCAACTATTATACAGTTCACGTAAAATACACTGTTGCGAGAACTAGTTTAGGCGTGCCTGGGCACAAAACCTATTATTAATATTCACTACAGAAGTTTTTGTAATAAAACGACGTGCTTGATTTTTAAGCGATACCGGAAGTAAGGTTTTATTCTTTAGTTAACATAGACAACACAAATCCATAGAGTTAGAGATATGCTTTTACAGAAATAGACAAGGGTATTTTGAGCACATAATAACAATAACGACATTTGATATGACTAGGTAGTGGCTAAAAGAGACAGAATCAGTTATGAGCAGTTAGCAGTACTGTAGCTAGTTTACCACTTATACGTCTAGCTGCACTCACACAAACATGACATTTTCCATACTTTATTGACACAATTTTGATAATTTGACATGCATTTATGCTCGTACATTTTAGATTAATAAAATTTGTAAACTGGTTTTGTATGCCTATAGGTGGGACATGGATTGTACATTAATCTATTGAAAAACACCTGTAATCACCTATGTTCACAAAATGAATAAATGAATTTGAATTTGACAAATACCGTGCCGAAGTTTGCCGACTTTAGACGTTGCACGGCTTTCAACGCCACACCGCTGTACAGGCCGGAATGAGGGGTATTAGATTTATTTTCGTTACGGAATTTCTTGATTCGGTCACCGCGTTCAAGGCTTGCGATAAAAGCTATGCAATAGCTTAAAATGTAAAGATATTATGTCAAACCTAGTGCATTTAGTTTAGATCTGTATTTTTCCGCTTCCATGTGTGTTGGTCGACATATACTGGTTCAATAGCTCAAGGACGCATCGCCTTACAATGAAGTTGAGAATATTTGCATTTGACCCCGTTCCTAGCGACCAAAATAAAACCTTATTGAACTGGAATAGAATTTAAAGCATATTCGGGTTTGTAGGTTTGAAGGTATTTGTGAAAGGGTTATGAAAATGAGTTTTGTTTTTTCAACTAATGTCTATACTTCTATGTAAATGGCTAAATAATTTTTTGGTTGGGTTGTACAGGATGATTTCGTGAACTGCTTTCTTCCCTATCTTGGTCTATGTAAGTATGTATCAAGGAAGACCAAACATCACACTACGACAAATAGGAAACGAGCATCAAGGGTAAAATCGCGGGGAAAAAGTTTCATCAAGATTCGTTCAGCGGATCTAGCAAGTAACAAAAACTAATCCGTTAATCCAAATAAATATATAAATATGGAATCAGGCGTTACTTTGCGGAAATCCATGACATTAAATGTTATGAAAAATATCTAGTTTTAATTCCGCGACAAAACTCCAGGCTCGTTGCAGGATGCAATCCCACCCTATGCAATCATGCTTAAGCACATGCAGGAAAGGACACATGCATATGCACATGCGTAGAGAGGAGGAGGAGAGGGAGGGAGGGCGAGGGACAGCGGGAGGGTGGGTCCTTTGGAGCATATGCATGATTGAGCCTGGATTTTTGTCGCGGAATTAAAACTAGATATTTTTCATAACATTTAATCCAAATAAATATACAAACCTTCGTATCTTACCTCTACGTTAAATAATAATTAATGTAGGTACAGAAATAAAATACTTATCGTAGTATTAGTAAATGCAACATTTATTTTCGACATGACGTGTTCGATTTGTACCCAAACTATAACATTCCTGTACCACTCAAACACTCCAAATGCACCACTTTAGACCGATTTGCCAATTACCCACATAAATAACTCTTAGTTCATAACGGTCTATTCTTACATTTATCGAGTACACATAGCAAAAAAATGTTGTTACTCTTTCCATAGTATGAATATTTTTTAATGTACCATATAGCATGTGTGACGTTTCAAATATTTTCGAGTCATTGCAAATTAATTTAAAAAATGTAAGTAGGTACCTAAAAATAACTGAATCAAATAAGGCCGTATTTTTTAGGGCAGAACCTCTTCTACGCCTATGTAACTCAAATACGGTCGGCCGCGTACGGTCGTTCGCGTACGTGTCATTGATGTCAGTGTCGCAATATTTATTTATGTTTTTATTTATTATGTTTGGGAAAATATTTATCGTACTTGGATAACAAACAGTAGTACAGTAAAGGGTAAACAGTATTGTCTTAACATTAAAATTAATAAAAATATTCTACCCTTCTATTAAGTATGTCTCTTCTATAAAGTGTGTGTGGAAAATGTAATATTTTCTATACACACTTTGAGACAATATACTTACTAAAAAATAAAACTGTAAGCAAACATTAGCTGTAACAAGTTAAAGGGGAAAAAGTTATGTACATAATTATAAAAAAGAGTTATTTTTAACAATATTTTATCAAAGAGGTAAAAAAAAAAATTAAAAATACGAGTATGTCTAGAATGGTCTAGAATGATTACATCATTTTTAAATTTACATCTGCTCACGAACAATATAATATATCTGGTGGTAATTTGGTGCTATATAGAACACACTGTTTGTTCGTACGCGCTACCTACGTACGCAACCAACGCCAACGTAGGATAGTACCTAGTCTGTGGATAGTACTCGACTACCACAGGCGAACTCTGGCAACAGTTAGTTCTAAATATAGCGTATGAGATTATAAGTGATTGATATGATTACATATCTAAATAAAGGATCACAATAATAACTAATTTATTTTTGCAGCAACAAAAATGACTGGAAAAATTCCCATTACTTACCCATTTTTTTCCACACTGTACCTACACGTATTTTACAACTAGGTACTTACGTACGTAGTAAGTGCGTCATGAATTCAGCCTGTATAGCTATATTAGAAATTGTTACTCACCTATTTGTTGACAGGTCAAATGTGACAACGTCATAATGACGTTATAACTACCGTTCAGGAATTACTAACAAAAACATGCTTTGTCATGCTTTGTGTTAAAACTGGTTTTCTATCCTAGAAATGAATCATTACCTAGTAATTGTCCAACCAATTTTTAAGTTTTTGAAGTCAAAACTACATGTCCTTTAGAATAATTACTGTCTATCTGTATGTTTGTACAAGCACCACCCAAAATTATAAAATATTAAATTGAATGAAATTTTCACCGTTACTTATAGGTGTAACTTAAAATAATAGGCCCTATTTAAAAAATAAAGATATCTATTTTACATTCCACGCGTTGAGAAATAGTATCGGATAATTTGAAAAGTTTGATTGTATTTATTTTTCAAAATTAGTTCTTCACTATTATGTAGGTACCTGCTACCGCAGCATAATTAGCAAACTTCTAATTTCAAATAAAAACGGATCTTATCGAAATCAAAACACGAGGAACTATTTGTTTAATTCAGGTCTTCAAGGTTAATTCATGTTTGCTGAGTTTGATCTGTGGATTATTGACTTCTTCATCTTATCACAGCGAGTTTGTAGGTCCTAGCTCTCATTTATATTATTTGACAGTCGTCACTGATAGTCATAAGCTTGAATATCTGACAGTTAGTCTTAAGGTGCGTACAGACTATTATATAATATTCAGATGATGTGGACACAAAATGTTATATAACAAATTGTCGTTTGTCGTTTTTCAGTGCTATCCACAATATCGACACGAGAGGACCTTTTGCTGGCTGCAGCAGCGACAATTTTATTTTTAAAAATTAAATAAAAACCAAAAAACGTAGATTGGTTTGTACTACTTTATTGGCCAGAGAAAAATGCAGTGGCGTAACTATATAACATTGTTATATAACATTATTACACTTATGTGTACGGTATTGCTTTATATTGCAATGTTATATAACAATGTTACATGGTGTGGACGTGGTATATAACATTGTTACATGGTCTGTACGCACCTTTAGCAATAGGTATCGTATTACTCAGTTACTAAATCAAAAAAAAATCAAATGTTTTCATTTCATACAGGCCCATGACCACTAGGCCCATGCCCCCAGTGCCCACTTATAAAACGTCGCCAACAGGTGCTCGGTTCGGGTTGGTCGATTCCATGGAGAAGCAAGAAACTGCATGGTTACTGGACTTTAGAGTTAAGATAAGCAGTCGCTCCATGTAAAATACTGTTTCCAGCTGCATCTAGTTCAATTGGGAGATGACCTCATCATAATGAGGAAGGCAAGTCAAAACTAATTGTAGATGGCGCCACCATAGCTTAGTCCTAATCCGACCAATGACGTATACTATTTTGAAGTACCTATAAGATTTGAACCAATGACGATGCTTGGAACAAGCTGTACTAGCGCCATTAGTTCCCTAGTTACCATCCTCATTGGTGAAAAGGCTAGCTAGATGATGTTGATATGAAGTCAAACCACGTGTCAAGTTACATTTACTACTTTCGGATTTACAGTGTATTTACTGAACATAAATAAAAAATCCGCCAAGTCAGTGCTCATCGTTCCACCTACAATATCTGTAAGCTATTAAATAAAGAGCAAAAGGTCGTAAGTCCATTTACGGCGGGGCTAACATCCGCCATTTTGTTTTATAACCTTTTCTGCTAGGATACGTTGGTTCGTGGATAATGGCGACTGTTATAACTCTAGGATAACGATTCTGGATGACCTGGTAACTGGTTCTGAGTTCAGTGTGAGTTCGAATTTCGATTGAAGTTCGTTAAGTTTCGCTGAGTCAAAGAGTACCGGCGTCGATTTGTCTGGTCGTGTTATGTTGTGCTTGCACATTTTTTGTTAGAGTGCACAGAAAATAAAACATGCTACTATTTTATTTGCAAAGGTCATTGTGGGTGGTTTACGGTGCGTCGTGTTGCACGCGAGCCTCAAAGAGCGTCAGCAAAATAACGGGGCTCCTCTTAGAGGGCCAAAGCCTGCTGGGATCGCGGGACTTATTTCATTACCGTGACCCCGGAACATAAAGGGCTATTGGAGGACACCGTGGATTATAGTCAGTGCAAGTCTGACAGTCCCTCCCGCCCTGCCCGGGGTGGGAGGACTCAATTGGTGATTTTACCACGCCAAAAAAAAGATAATTGTGGGTTTTATTTTATTATGTAAGCAACCTAAAGGTTTTAAAGATTTACTTAGGAAAGGAAAAATTCGATCCGCGGGCAGGATTCGAACCTACGACCTTTGGATTCAGTACATCCGTCGCTCATTTCCAACCGAGCCGTCGAGGATCTTACCTGCCACGGCGAATTCTTCCTTCCATTTCTAACGTCTCATGGTGATGTTCGAATTTTTCCTTTCCTAAGTAAATCTTTGAAATTCGCTACGCATACGTTAATGCGTTTAAAATTTAAAAATACTAAAGGTTTTATTGAGGGCTTGTGAAACTGAAGCAATGATGATTGATAAAGCCAAGCCGCCAAGCTGGCTGTCCGATCAAACGAATACTACAAAGACGAATTGAAGGAACAGGGTTGGGATTTTTAGTCAATACTCACTACTTAACAACTAGCTGTTGCCAGCGGGATAAAAACTACCATAATGTGTTAATCCAAGTTATAAACTATCTGTGTTCAAAATTGTAGCCAAATCCGTTCAGTGTTTTTTGCGTGAAAGAGTAATAAACATACCTACATACACACATACATCCTAACAAACTTTCGCATTTATGATATTAGTAGAATTATACACTCTTAGATTTAAAAAATTTAAAACAAAAAGTCCTGTTTGTCTGTAATCGCATTTGAATAAGAAAGGTAGTCGTAGTTACAAAGTAATCACACAAGGAAAACAGTTTTTTTTTATAATTCTTAACAATTATTCTTTTTCTAATTCTGCTGACACCAAAACCACATTGTGAACTTCACCTATGTAATTATGATGTCAGTATTTAAATGTATAACAAAGTAAATGTAGACCGGTAGTCACAATAATAGAAAACACGATTAGTTGTACAAACACAGCTCGTATTTCAGATACCGTGTTTTGTTTTAGAATAGCCGCGTAAGCGGATTTGTTTGAGATATTTGCGTAAGAAACATTTTCTCACAGTCTGCGTGACGCCTTTATTTTAATTTTAATTATTTACGTAATTATAACATTAAAAAGCGATGCATCCGAAACCGATACCGATATATCGGCGATACTTCGGGTTAGCCGATATATCGGTATCGTCGATATTTTTATGACCGATTCAACGATACTTTTTAATTTAAAAATGTAGTGTAAACGAGCGTGTTATCTCGTCTATTTCCTTGCAAACGAGCCAAGAACTATGCTCGGGGAAACCTTTGCTGACCAGACTTGCGAAAAATCGCCGTTCTCCGAAAAATATAAAATTGCTTTGTCTTTTAAACAAAAATCTTGATGTTAGTTTTAATTACTTAAATGTACAATTTGTTTAATATCAACGTATGTCACTACTTTTTATATTAATAAAAAATAATGTAGATATCAATAAAAATATCTGTTTTTAATTTATTTGTTTTATCTTATTTTTTTTTATTCACAATATTACGGTCAGCTCAGACCGAGACGTGACCCTGCGCGCACTTTTCAATAGAGTTATTCAAAATGTAACTCTATTTTAAAAAAAACTAAAGATACACCTTTCGCAACACAGCTCGACGCCGCGCTGCGCAGATCAACGAAATAGGCAGATAGAGCACTCAGAACACGCGAGTGGGTTCACCAAAGTTAATACAAAATCAAAATCGAATACCAAGTCGCGACAGTACCAAGCTACGCGTCGTACCAAGCTGCGCGTCGTTGTTGTTTTTTGCCAAAATATGCCGTCACGTGACTTTAACAATCGTAAAAGTTGTTCTCAAAAACAAAGAAAACGTAATGGGATGTAATTCTATTTCATTTTGTATTACTTTGGTGGAGACACTCGCGTGTTCTGAGCTTTCTATCTGCCTATTTCTTTGATCTGAGTTAAATCCACTAAATGCCCAGCAACGACAACATGAACAAAAAACACACAGGGCAGTAAAGTTCACTCAAACATGCAAATATGTTAATAAACATTTAGTTTTGTTTACACAAACACGACAGAAACGCGTCAACTACTCGTACAACATTATTTTGTTTACAAATAAAACATAACCTTGTTTACATTGCACTTTATGTAGTTAAACGACCTTTGTTGGACTAGTTTTTTTTGCTGAATTTTAAGATGTAAGCAAATGGTTTTATTAACTATTAAATAACGTTTTTTTGTTGTTCTTGTACTTTAGCACATGAGAAATATGAGTATTTTTCCTCCCACTTCAAAGATAATTGATATACAGCAATGATATTTTATAGAAAGATACGCCATGTTATACTGAATGGCGTCCAGATATCGTTGCGTTGTTATTATAGTAATTTAAAACTACGACAGCGATAGATTATGTGGAACATATTAAGATAGAAAGAGATAGCAGATGGGAAAGAGCAACAATTGTCTTACTTTGTCCTCAACAATTTGTGCGTGCTAGTGCGCTATCTACCTCTTTTTGTTTTTAATATCATTGATTTACTACGCGTACTAGCTGTTTCCCATAGGTTCGTCCGTGTGACTTGAAAATTATCCCATGGAAACGTTGTATCGGGATAAAAAAGTATAGGTATTTAGATAATTAATTATCTGATGATGATGTCTTATGATATCGTCGTGTTTTTCATGTGTGAACTGACCTTTATAGGTAAATAGTACGATCGGGAACGATGAGGGTATGCCTTGGGCGGCGAAACATGCTAATATGCCCATCGTTCTACCAGGCGGCCGATGCAATGAGGTGGATGGTGTGCCTAATAGCAGAGTCAAAGAAACGCTTGGAAAGACGTTGCATGAACTGAAGGATGGTATTATTTATAAAATTTACAAAGTTTCATACAAACTTTCATCCAACAATAGGCATACACATTACTAAAATTAAACAAAATTCCTAAACGTTGTTAGCTGATAATTTTGCCTAAAGGCTCATTTAGACGATGCAAGTACTCGCACGCGAGTTGCGTTACATTGCGGACTTTTAAGGTACAACGAATTTAGTTGATCATACAAATGCCGCAATGTAGTGAAATCGCATGCGAGTTCTTGCTCCGTCTAAATGAGGCTTAAGAGTTTGCCGGCGTCTGCCTCTTTGTATGGTTATACTTGGCCTCTATCCAAGGTAAAGCCAGGCTGCAGTAATTAGGTTTATAACCTATGCTACTTTTATCTACAGTGATTGATCAGTTGATCGCATAGTTATTATGATTAATTTGCTGACCTGTCGTTACCTATGTACACTCGCGAGCATAAAGGCTGGAGCAGACTAAATGCGTATGCGTAGACGTAAGCGTAAAAGTGCGCGTACCACTGAGTTATAATGTATGGAACTGTATAAGGCAGGACACACCACTTGCGTAACGTAGATGTGCACGTGAACGTGATTAAATTCTTCCCTTACATGGATTACTTGTCATTTTTTCAGGGTATCTTCAGGTTTTTGGGTCAACACGCATTTAGGACGCAAGAATGGGGGAATAGTTCACTTTTATGGGTTAATATTGTGGACATTAGAGGGGTTAAATTAGATAGTTATTGGCTGTTTACTTTTATACACACATGGGTGTTGTGAACAGGTCGCAGATCTGACATAAAAATTTAAAAGCAGCCTAAGGCAGTGGTCCGACCGCCGACGATGCACGAGTAACGAGTAGAACTACGCACTCCAAAAATAGTTGGCGATCGGCGGGAAGCGAGTGTAGTTTCGATAGTTTTGTCGCCGGGCGACAGCGAGTGTTCTAGTGCAACGAGCGATTACTCGCGCTGCTCGCCCGTGATTGCTTTATGTGACATTTCATTCACTGTACCGACGCGAGTAACGAGTGAGCGAGCATCGCTCAACGAGAATCGCTGAGCGAGTAAATTTTTAAAAGCTCAGTGCTCAGAAACGAGTCGTCGCCGGCAGTTTGAACAGTCAGAGAGCAACTAAGACCACTGCCTATAAGAACGCAAATGGAAACTGGAGAACGAAGTTTGATTTTGGTTAGTCAATTCTAACAGTCCATTACGTTCCACGTTTCATTTAAATCTGTTGCCACATTTTAGAAATTAGCATGTTTAAAATTAATAGTGACACGTGCTCTATAAATATTAAAAAGAAAAAATAAGAAACTACGTTGCCAAGTTCTTGGTATTTTAACATTAATAAAATAGGATTATTTTTGTTGATTTGGTGTCATAAAAAGACGTGATTTTTCTCAAGAAAGACATTTCTATGAATTTATTTAAATACGTTTTTGTGTGGCTTGCGTGGACATTGAAAAATGTGTTAAAAGAAGATCCCAAACTCGATGGATTTGCATCGTTTCTTTTTCAAAGTTCCCATAGCCACCTTCCAATCAGATCGACTACTGTACCATAGAAATGCATTGTCTTCATAGATAGACATGTTTACCTTTGAGCTCAGACAAATATCAGGAAATAGTTCTAAAATTAGGATAAAAAAGACCGATGCTAACTTCATAAAAATGCTCTATCGTAATTAAAAGCATTATCAGTCGTAGGACGTCCACTGCTGAACATAGGTCTCCCTCATAGATTTCCAATAGAACTGGTTGGAAGCAGCTTGTATCCAGTGCTACCCTGTGGTCTCCATCAGATCGTTTGTCCACCTAGTAGATGGACATCCCACGTTGGGCCTGCTAATGCATGGTCTCCATTCGAGAATCTTACGGCCCCATCGGCCATTAGTTCTGCGTGTTATTCAACTTGCTGAATCACTGGGCTATAACAGCAACTTTGGTTCGTCTACGAATCTCCTAATTTCTGACTCTAGTTAAAGCTTGTTGTTAGTTAACTGAAACTCTGTGAAGTATTTATGAGTAAATGAAGCAGAAAGGCTCCTATACACAGTGCCGGCGGCAGTACCGCCGGCCAAGGGCGGCATTTAAAGCCGGCTTTGTAACACAAAGGAGCCGCCGGCATGGCCGCTGGGGTATGCCGGCGGGTTACCCGGCTTGCTGGCGTCAGTTCGTTTCTGGCATTCAAGCGGCGTTCTATGTGACTATCAGAACGGGAATGATGCTTGGCGGCTTGTACTGCCGGCGGCATTGACGCTCGTTATGCCGTTCACACGTAGAATTCGTGTTATATCACACGGGGTGGATTACATTACACGTTACACCAGTCTGGACCAAGCTTTAGGTAAGTTATTGAATAAGTGTGGCATGAAGATAATATAATAAAATAAATAAGAATATGTTTTCCTTTTCACAAGTAACTCAAGCGTGCAATCAATCTACACGCGTCCTCGCGCCTCGATGTATACGAAGGTTGAGTTTCGCCAAGACACACAAATTAATACACGGTTATTTTATCTATCTACTCGTTTCTATACTTATCTATCTACGAGTATCTACAGCAATCGTAGCATGGCGACTCTTTCTCTATTCTACCAAGAAAAGACAAAATTTGTGATTTTTAGAAGTCAGTGTTCACGTAATCTTCGTCAATTTTGGTTTACGTAAAAAAGGAAAAAATACGGGTCTCATGTTTTCAGATAATCTATCTTTTTTTTAGAAAAATAGCCTATTAAACAATTCAGCAAAATGTGATAAAATTATCTCATCTTAAATCAACTTTAAATATTTATTAAACATTTTATTTAAGTATTAAAATAGGCGGTGCACTAATCCTGATCCGCATGCCCCAGGTCGTGGTCGGGTGTTAACTTTTTCAATAAAGATACGGGCCTATACGAAAGTAACTCGAAACTTTTGATAGAACCCTACTCCCTATTGTTTTCGAATTCATGAGTGACAACAAAGTGGGAGTAGGGTTGATTGCCCAATCGTGTTTTTTCCTTATTTTGTCTATCTTGTGTATATAAAACTCAAAGGTGACCGACTGACATAGTGATCTATCAACGCACAACCCAAACTACTGGACGGATTGGGCTGAAATTTGGCATGTAGGTAGATGTTATAACGTGCCCATCCACTAATAAAGGATTTTGATCAATTCTACCCCCCAAGAGGATAAAATAGGGGGAGAAAGTTTGTATGAAACTTGAACATGCAAAGTCGCGGGCACAGCCAGTCTATCTATAAATACCTTCTTGCCGTAACTGATACTGAATCGACGGGCTTCGTGCTAAGAGAAAAGAACCTACACAGGTCCTCACCGGACATGGCAGCTTCGGGAGGTACCTGTGCATGATAAAAAAGGAGGAAACGCCCGGGTGTCACCACTGCGAGGATCGCCCGGAGGACACGGTGGAGCATACGGTGCGGGAATGCCCAGCTTGGGCGGAGCACCGCCGTGTCCTCACCGCGGCGATAGGCGGAGACCTCTCGCGCCCAGCATTGGTTGCGGCCATGCTGCGGGGCGAGACGGATGTCGCGGGACGATCTCCGGCCACCGTAGGCGCGGGCATGCGGGCGGCGAGTAAAGGGCAACTCGCTGCCCGACCAAGGACCATGCCCGGGTCGACGGCGCGTTGTGTCCCACGCGCGCCTCAAAGAGCGTCAGCATAGTGACGGGGCCCCCCTATAGAGGGCCACAGTCCGGGGTTGCGGGACATACGTATACCGCGACCCTGGCACACAAAGGGCTACCGAAGGACACCGTGGATTTTAGTCAGTACAAGTCTGACAGTCCCTCCCGCCCTGCCCGGGGTTGGAGGACTCATTTGATGATTTTACCACGTAAAAAAAAAAAAAAAAAAAAGAGAAAAGAACCTACTCCAGAGCCTGAGAACTGAGAACTCGGGTAAAATATGTCGACCTTATTCCTTTTGATATCACATCTTTCAAATTATTTCTGTAGGCCATAACTAGGCTTATACGTCAGAAAAAAACTTTACTAATAAAGTAAAAAGCCTTCAGATAATCTCGACTGATAACGTGTCTATGTTTTTTACAGGAAATTAACCTGTCGCTCGTAAGCCATATACAGGGTGTGTCTTGATCACGAAGTGCTTTGATAAATTTTCTGATCAAAAAAGGCAAAAAAAAATATTTTGATTGACAGTTTATTAACTAGAGATTAAAATTAATTTTACGAACCTATTTAAATGGTAATGTGAGGCTTTTTTAGGCAGATCGTGCACAAAGAAGAAAGAGAACAGTGACACAGAATACGGAGTGGTGCAAGTTTTAAGTTATAGATTTGAAGCTTTGCATTTGTGAAGCATAGTTTTCGCCTCTCCTTATGAGGCGCCACGTCCTGCACGCTCACATTCTCAGCAAGAACGAAGCGAAGGTAATTTAATATGTAAGTCGGGACCGATAACACTGGGCCACCAATGCTCTCGCTTCTTTACTTCACAATAAAACCAACATACTTATTTTTTTTCTTATACATATTAAGTTTTCATTGTAAATAGGCCATAATCCCAGTTTTCGACAATTTTGCTAGCTATATTTTCTACTTTATGAAATACAAAATCAAATTCTCTTTTGATGCTAATTCTTTAGGGATTAAAATCTAAAGTCATAAAGTTTATTACACCCTGTATGTACCTACACAGTGAGACGAGTCCCCTAGGTATAAGACGTGTGTGTGTAGGCGTGTGAGTTTTTGGGACAATTAGTTTAACCTTCATAAACACTTCATCATCAACTTCTTTTTCATAATATAGCCGGCCATTACTACCCACTGTTGTGCATAAAATGAAAGAAGAAGCCTTTATTTTAACGTGGTAAAATTATCAAATGAGTCCTCCCAAGACCAGGACGGGAGGGACTGTCAGACTTGTACTGACTAAAATCCATGGTGTCAAAATTTAATTAAAACTTGTAAATATTTGATAGCCATTTGCGACGTTGCCAACTTTCATAATATACGCTCTTGACGGTTGAATAGGTAACAATAAATCATTTAATTTACATAATTGTACATTCGACCCATTTTTTCCGCCAGGGGATAGCAGAACAATTAAATGATAAAATCCAGCACAAAACTTCCGAAAACGAAGACACAATGTGGAATCTGAACAAAAAGTACTAGGAGAACAGGATCAAAACTTTTTTCGAGGGGAATATTTTTTTTGGCGAACTTACAACAATCCGAATTATAACACATATCTGTAACACGGTAACAAGATACTTACTTGGTAAGATTGCGTGTCAGATTTATCCAATAATCTTATCAGCTTTAAAAGAACTAATTTGTAGTTAGGCAAACTCAACAGCTAAATAATAATATAATTTTTGCAATTACAAATGACAATAACATAAAGACCAGGTGGCCTACCATGAACTCTTAACGCGATCAAGTCTAGACTCTGGGAAAGAGATGGCGCTAGATGACTTGTATAGCTCGGTCTCTTTCCTACAGCTAAAACTGGATCGCGTTAAGAGCTCGGGGTAAGGCTGCAGGGGGGTATTACGACGTCTTAAAACTGGCAAGTGAAAGTGACAGAGCTATCCAAGTCGTCTAGCGTCATCTCGTTCACTCTCTGGCAAAAGCCTGATTTTAAGACGTTTTAATACCCCCGCTGGCCAATGGTACCATCAAATTACTTAGTAATCGCATTTCAACGTAATAAGACCGTATTTCTGCGACTAAATGCAAATGAGATGCCGGAAAATGGCCGAATTAATAAACTATACTCATTTGAATACCCAAATCCGATGTTTCACGAATAGCAGGAAATCTAATAGTAGGCATACACCATCCTGCCTATCGATACGATAGATTTGACGCTTGCAATTGTTTCAAATCGGCAGTTCGTCCATATACACCATACACCATCCTGCCTATCGATACGATAGATTATTATTAGTCACAACTTCAAATCTGCACCAGTGATGCCAACTCAGCAACTAGATCTGGCTATTATTCGGTGACGACAGCTACAATTTCTAGCACCTTTTCATTTCATCATGAGACTATCGAATTAGATTAAAAAAGTGGTGCAAGCGATTTTCGACCTTATCGACATTTAAAATTTAGTTTGTTTTTCTCACATTCTCATTCGTTAACATTGCTCCTTCATTAAAATCCGGTGTTTGCATCGTTGTCAATAAGGTCGAAAATCCCTTGAAGGTCGGAAAACATTTGCTTAAGGATTGCAAGTTAAAAAAAGTGGTGCAAGCGATTTTCGACCTTATCGACATTTAAAATTTAGTTTGTTTTTCTCACATTCTCATTCGTTAACATTGCTCCTTCATTAAAATCAGGTGTTTGCATAAATGTCAATAAGGTCGAAAATAGCATGAACCTTTTTTTAACTTGCTTTCGTGGTCCCTTAACACCTCTCAAGTTTTCAATCGTATTTTGGTTTAAAATAAAATGAATAACTCTTTTTTTTACGAGTGTACATGCGATCCATGTGCGAAAAGCCTCAGTTTTCCTGGTAAGGCCACATTCACATGGCGATTATTTTCCCGTATACTGTATACAAGATTTTATCGAATAGAGCAGTAATAACAGTTCACAAATGAAAACTTAAAAATAGTTTAAACGGCGTTCATACGGGAAAATCCCGTGTTTGAGAAATATAATATTTTACCGTGTACCGTGCAAAGTTGTCCTAAAACTGGTCAACTCTATTCGATAAAATCTCGTGTACGGTATACGGGAAAATAATCGCCGTGTGAACGTGGCCTAACCGTCCCTGTAGAAAAGTAGCTAAAAAGTTTAGCCACAAGTTACACTTTTTAGCTTTTTTTCTAGCACCTTTATAAAATTAGCTAACTATCTATGAAGTTGCTAAGATGGCATCACTGCTGCCGATTTGACGTTGTGTCAAAAACCATTTGATGACCTATCAAAATTGGCATGTCATGCTATCAAATTGGCATTCCACCCCCATACACGTTCAATTCTATTTGAGCAAATTGGCAGTTTTATGCCGAATTGACAAATAGGCAGTATGGTGTATGGCTACCATAAGACGGTGTAAAACGGGCGATAACTTAAGGGGAGGTTGCGTACTTTTTAAGATTTTTTAATCTTTGTAAATTTAATTAAATATGAGATTTTACATCTACAGAAATAGAAAGAAAAGATTTGTATTTTTGAGTGTATCATCATCAGCCTATTAATGTTCCCACTGCTGGGACACAGGCCTCCTCTCTGTGAGAGGGGGTGGGCCATAATCCACCACGCGGGCCCAGTGCGGATTGGTAGATGTCATATGTCTTCGAATTTTTAGTTCTAGGACATGCCGGTTTCCTCACAATGTTTTGCTTCACCGTTTTGAGAGCAGTGGTGATGAAATAAATTACACAAAGTAATGTGCCAGCCTGGATTCGAACCCACGACTAACTTGTAACTCGGTGCCGATACCACTGGGCCACCACTGCTCTTTTTGAGTGTATGTTTGTTATGAATAAACTCAAAGACTACTGATCCGATTTCACCTAATAGGTACATACATCCGAAAAAACTGTTAACCAAACTTAATGTTAGTTCAATTAAAAACGAGTTGCCAAAAATGCTTGACGGATAACGAACTATGAAAGATCTGAATATATTTTTTGAATTTCATACTGGATTTTGGTTTGCACAACCAATTAAAGCATTTTGTTGAAGAGTTTTCCTTTTTACCTATTCATTTTTCACACACTGGTTAGCCGGGTTGGCTTTAAAATTAAATAATCTAGCCAACAGAATATTTTGTTTGAAAACTTTTCTTTTTGGGTGGGCACTGAACACATAGTTGGAAATTCTCTGCTGAATATAAAATGCACTAATGTTTTACCGTACTTCATTCTTATACTTTCAGAAATAAGGTTGAATTTGGGTAACTGATACGGTGGGTACACTGATGGCACTGAATGGTTCTGGAGAAACCACCATGGTGTAGACGAAGGAGCATCGTAGTTTCCCGTATCGTCAGCGTAGTCTAGTGAAGGCCGCAAAAACGCCCAGGGTAGATTAAAAAAAAAAATTATTTGGAATCTCGCTCTGGGTCTCTCAATCTCGTATCGACTAAAACTCACCATATTCCTTTAATTACCGGGCCGCGGTAAACTCTTGCGCGACCCAAACATTCCTGCAACCTAGCCTTACCTTGCTTGTGTATGTTACCCCTACCCTATCTTCCCAACTTTCTTAATACCGTACCCTATCTACTCTACCCTACAATATTTAACCTTTTTTTTAAAGCGTTAAAAATGCCTTAAGCATACCCGAACCGTCCGGTGGACGGTTGGGTTATGTGGGGCTTACAGTCGCCTTCTTGGATGAGCCATGAAACTGCTACCCATGATTTTTGATGATTTTTTGTCGCGGAATTAAAACTAAATATTTTTCATAACATTTTAATGTCATGGATTTCCGCAAAGTAACGCCTGATTCCATAATTCTGCTACCCATGACTTTTACGACTCATCCAACACAGCCCGCTTTCGGGCACCACGTCTTTTGATGATGTTCAAGCGTGAGATATAGCCATCAAACATGAGGGCCGTGCCATGCGACGACGATAGTTACCCCGACCTATGCCCGCTGGCACCTTAACCTACCGTAAGATCGACCCTGCCCTATGAACTCTACCCTAACCTAGCTACCCTGCCCTACCTACCTTATTTTTTTATTAACCCTGCCTTATCTACTATCCCACTCTATTTGAAATCCTGGCTATTAAACTACTTTATGTCCTATAATGACAGTCAAACTACTACCTACGACAAAAAAAAAACTGGTGCTTTTATAGACCATAAAAGTACCAGTTGTTTTTTTTTTATTGTTGTGTATTCTTCGAATGCGTCCTCTCAGGGCACGATGGAAGGGAACTGTCAGACTTGTAGTGACTGAAATCCACGATGAGCCAATGACTCTTTACGTTCCAGGGTCACGGTCAGCTGACGAGACAATGCTGCGACCCCGGCCCGCTTTGGCCCTATAAGAATAAAAGGGTTTATTCCGCGTTCAATCCCCAATAACTACCCTCTACCGCGTTCGACCCCTAAACGTTTCCACATTCGACCCCCAAGGGTTGAAAATGGAATTTTATTTTTCAAATGTATTATAGTGTATTCTTTATTTAAACGTTGGCCCAATACGAAACTCTTTACTTAGTGAATGATAATATAGTTATTTATGATACTAGTGCGGTAAGTTGGTTTTTACAAACGAGTAGACGAATGTAAACCCGAGGCGAAGCCGAGGGTTTACCATAGTCACGAGTTTGTAATTACCAATTTCTGCACGTGTGTCATACAACGTTTTTCAACACATTTGCGAGAAAACAGTAAAATATGTAATTAAACAACCTTTATTTAGTAGAAAAGTCGCAACAATTTTTGAAGTTCCTAATATGAAAATGGCGTGAATTTGCAAATGGCGCCACATGCACGTGGTGGAAATTAGAACTACATCTTTCGTCTCATTTACTCATAAGTATTAAAGTGAGACAACGTATTGATCAAAAGGAGCTTCCAAGGAGGTTCGATCAGTCAGGCTGTTTATTCTCATAATGTGAAACTCTTTGGTGGAAACCTTTTTTTTTTAATGGAAATTAAAAAAAAAACCGTAAAGTAAACGCACGCTCCGTTGTATGGTGCGTAATTTTTAACTTTCGAACAATGTATACAGGCTTCGTAAACGCATTTTTCGAGCAAATGTGTTGAAAAAATAATTATGACGCGTGGGTTCAGGAAAAACAAAAAAAAAAATCCTGCACCAAAATATTTGTGCCGCAAAATATTATTGTAACAAGATTGGGTATTTGGGTAGTATTTCTATAAGTCGATCCTGTACGATGTACGATTTATGAGCTTGGTGATTTATATAGGTAGCGGATTTGTTACATATTGTTTTTCTAAATGAAGGATCCTAATAGGGTAGTTTCCAGGGTTAAAATAATTACATTCTATTTAGTCCGTATTTTAGATTATAAAAAATATTGGACAACGCCACACATCGTGATGTCACACGTAACTTTGATAGGCTATATTTTGTCATTTTTGGTCTAATTTACAAATAAAAAAATACGTGTCCCTTATCTTTGAATTATCTAAAAGACGGACTAATTAGATTTTTTGGGCAACTACCCTATTGTTAGCTGTTATGGGTTTGTAGCAGCCGAACCAAAACTGAAGATACTTGACGAGAGCAGTAGGGTCTGTCAGACTCGTATAAACTCAAACACCGGTGTTTGCTTGCACATATCGTTGGAAGATTTAGGCATATAATGCTACTTGCAGCCTTTTTGGTCTTAGCAGATCTCAATTATAAAAAAAAATGATTATTTTTTGGAGGTTCTTATCGATGATTATTTTACTTTTGCCCACGCCCACAGCCCACAGACTCCCATTTGAGTTGAGCAGCTTTCTAGCCCAGTATCCTGCTTCATTTTTTTTTTACTACCAGTTTCCGTCACAACTTTCATCCCGTATATTTCTACAATTCAGCAATGCCTTAATCCAGCTATAAACAGGGATACAAAATCGTGATAAACGTAGTAAGACCCAAACAAATGGCTGAAGAGATTCAGTTCGGGGATAAGTCCAGCTTAGTCTAAAGACTATTATATTTAGACACCATTTTGTTTGCCGAAAATCTGTGTTTGATACTCGTGAATTGCGTCTTATTTATGAGATAAATTGATTTTCGTAATAGCTGTTGTAATTTACCCATTACAAGAGTGAAGATACTCGTACCTGCTTTTAATTGTAGGTTGTTATTTTAGCCTTGACGGGGTCGCGGGTCTACCTCGGGTAGGATATGTGGTACTACATCGGAGTCGCGAGACTACTTTGGGGTCGTGGGAGTATCTAGGGGTCGCGGGATTACATTGGGTTTGTGGGACTACCTCTGGGTTGCGGACTATGTAAGGGTTGCGGGATGATACAAATATCCAAATCCAAAGATCGCGGGAATAACTAGAGTCGTTCAGGTATGTTCTACGGGCGCCTAAGGCAGTGGTCCGAAACCCAACGGTGAACGAGTAACGAGTAGAACTATACACTCTAAAAAGAGCGATCGGCGGGAAGCGAGTGTAGTTTCGATAGTTTTGTCGCCGGACGACAGCGAGTGTTCAAGTGCGACGAGCGATTACTCGCGCTACCCGCCCGCGGTCGCTTAAATGTGACATTTCATTCACTGTACCGAACGCGAGCAACGAGTGAGCGAGCATCGCTGAACGAGTATCCTTGAGCGAGTAAATTTTTGAAAGCTCGTCGCTCAGCGACAGAACGAGTAAAACGAGTGGTCGTCGGCAGTGTGAACAGTCGGAGAGCAACTTTTAATATATGCATATCTTTCGGTTACACGAAATGTACATTTGTTGTGCGTTTATTGAGAGAGAAAATAGCCGAGGGTTACTCGTTATCTCGCCATGTTGGTCGGACCTCTGCTTATGAGTGCTGTCAGCAAATTGATGGCACCGCTATAAAGCCAAACGGCTGCCAGGGTCGCGGAACTATTTAAAAAAGACACCGTAGCCCTGGAACGCAGACGGTAATCGAAAGAAAAGAGCAGATTTTTAGTCCGTTAGCCAGGCAGTCCTTTCCACCCCTTGTAGAGCGGGAAGACACATAATTATGATGATTTACGGTACTAAAAATAAATCAGTCAACAGCTCAGTCACTGCGCTAACGATGCCGTCAATCTTCAACTAAAAGCCAACACCCACGTGGAGAGAAGGGTTATCTTATTTTTAGCAACAGGCAGGATATTTACGATTAGCGCTATTACGCACACTGCATTATCTGCAACGTTATGAAGTACCAAAGCCTTGTTATGAACAAAATAGCAACTTTCCGTTATCGATAACGGTTTTTTGATATTAAAATAATCAAGTGCATGTTGATTAAAACAGAGGGGGTCTAGTGAGCAACTTTTACCAGGATTTGAATATGAATTACTAAACAATTATTAGAAAAAGAAAAAGAGCGACCATGGAGTTTTTTCTCCATAGAATAGAGATCTTCGGGGTCGCGGGATTATTCGGGGTCGCGGGATTATTCCCTTACCGTAACCCCGGAACTTAACAGGCTATGAAGGACACCGTGGATTTTAGTCAGTAGAAGTCTGACAGTCCCTCCCGCCCTGCCCGGGGTTGGAGGACTCATTTGATGATTTTACCACGCTAAAAAAAAAAAAAAAGAATAGAATCTACGCATTGGAATGGACACCTATAACGGTACTTTCACAGTTATTATGTCTTGTGATTTTTGAACTGTTTATTTTTTGTGTTTTAATTATTCTAAAGTGCAATGGCACTTTAGAATACCTGTTAATGAACAGGCGTACTTAAAATAAATGCTTTTAATTTGTATAAAAAAAAAGAACTTACTCTATTATTTACCATAAAAACATAGTACTTCCTAATCTAGTAACCTGAACTTTTAAGACAGCTTAAAAGTTCAGATTTCCCTAAGTTATTATATTGTTTCATTTCAGATAGGCAACGGTGTAGTTCCAAGAAGCGACTCAATTATATTAACTCTGACACCACGAGAAGGTCAAACCACGCGAAAAAGAAAATACTAAATAAAAGTATTCTACTCATACGTGATGTAATGTCCACAGAACTTTTATATATACGACAAACAAAAAATATACTTACTGTGTTCGACATTTTCCCTTTTTTTTTTCGTTATTGACGGAGGGAAAAACGCTTACGAACATTTCCTTTCATGAATTTCCCCCTAGTTGGGAAAGGCCGTAATCAAGACTTATGCAATGGTATGTTGGTTTGACATCGATTTTCATTATAGTTACTTCTTGGTACCAGATAATTCTGATATTTGTGACTTGTAGCCAAAAATCTAGCTAAATATTTTAGGTACATGTGAGTCGGAACCCAACCCCCATGAATAGTAGCCATTTTTGTTTTTCTACATCCCCTTTGAGTTTGAACAGATCTAAATCGGACCTACCGGACCCACATGTGGGTCGGAACCCAACCCCCATGAATAGTAGCCATTTTTGTTTTTCTACATCCCCTTTGAGTTTGAACAGATCTAAATCGGACCTACCGGACCCACATGTGGGTCGGAACCCAACCCCCATGAATAGTAGCCATTTTTGTTTTTCTACATCCCCTTTGAGTTTGAACAGATCTAAATCGGACCTACCGGACCCACATGTGGGTCGGAACCCAACCCCCATGAATAGTAGCCATTTTTGTTTTTCTACATCCCCTTTGAGTTTGAACAGATCTAAATCGGACCTACCGGACCCACATGTGGGTCGGAACCCAACCCCCATGAATAGTAGCCATTTTTGTTTTTCTACATCCCCTTTGAGTTTGAACAGATCGAAACCGGACCTACCAGACCTACATGTGGGTTGGAACCCAACCCCCATCGATCAATTTGCTGTCATTCATTGAAGAGTTCCTTCGATTTTTTAAGATAATTACTTCGATATTTTGGTACTGTTTGTTGCTTTTGTATGACCGTTTTGAGAGTAATGGTAATTAAAAAAATTACACAAAGTAATGTACCTGTTTGGGTCGAAACCCAAGACTTACAACTCGAAAGTCGGAGCCGATGCTACTCGCCTTACGTTTTGTATCTAACATCAAAATATACTGAAACGAGTCCCGAAAAATACTTTTATGCGACATTTGTTTCAGTTGATAGTTTTTTTATTGGAAAACTTTTTGTTATTGTACAGACGCCAGCAAGTCAACCTACCCGAATATGTCAAAATTTACCAATCAAACATTAACCTTCTACTCTTGTGTTAAGGTTGAAATTCTATTGAAGAAATCTGACAGATTGTGATAGCTTGATGCGCTGGCGTCTGTACTTACATGTGGGCAATAGAAAAAGATTTACGTATTTCAATATCAAGAAAGTGTTGATACTGTCATAAAGTATACGCTATTAGCTGAAGACCGCGGCTTTGCTCATGGAATGGTATGCAGTTTTCACCAATGTATTTATAGGCAAGCGTGCTTCACCGTCTACTATATCAATGCTTACAATCAGGCAATATAACAGCTTATAATAACAGCTTATCTTCAAAAATGATAATACTAAAGATGCTTGCACACGGCGCATGTAACCAGCACAAGTGCCTCAACATGCTCAAGCTACATGCGCCGTGTTTATGCACCCCGTGGGTAACTTGATCAAGTAGCTCGCGCATGTTACTCGCGCGGGTAACCCGCACCTTTACTTGCGCGGGTTACATGCGCCGTGTACATGCAACCTTATATTCTAAATTATCCCGCCCGTGCGAGGTCGAGAACAAAAGATAGTGTCAATGTCAAAAACCTTGTGCCAAAACATGAATCACTTCTTGTTATTAGGTTTTGATAAACTTGAGTATTCACTTGTGATGATCATTCTTGTGAATGTTACATTACAGGAAAATAAAGAAGAGCGTTTTGGTGAGCACTCTAACGAGCGTTCTGGGGAGTTTTTTTCGAACCGACTGTCAAAGTTTGACATCTACAGAAAAAAAAAAATTTTTTTGACTTGCTTACATGGATGCAATGGCCACCATCTGTGCAAGCAAGATTCATTATATTTACGCCGGAATGACAGAGATGGGTCATCATCTGCCATCATCTGCCTAGCCTTTTCCCAACTATATTGGGGTCGGCTTCCAGTCAAACCAGATTCAGCTGGATATCAGTATTTTACATGGAGCGACTGCCTGTCGGACCTCCACAACCCAGTAATTGGGTAATACGATACCCCTTGGTAAGACTGGTTGTCAGACTTTTAGAGCTTCTGACTAACAGTAACGACTGTCAAAGATCTACAAATGACAGCCGGGACCAACGGCTTTACTTGCTTTCCGAGGCACGGAGGAAACTCGCTATGATAGATGGTCACCCATCCACAGACCAACCTCGTCAAGCGCGGCTTAACCCGGAAGATCGGCCTGTGCGGCTGTGATTATTTAGCCACGAGCTCCTCAGAGGACAGAGACAGAGAGGACAGAGATGGGTAATAATAATAATATAATATAATAATAATCATATTCCACAACTATCACACAACGTCATCTAGTCCCAAGCTAAGTAGAGCTTGTGTTATGGGTACTAGAAAACTGATAAATATACTTATATATTTCTAAATGCATAGGTACTATTATGTAGATCTATTAAACCCAGACACAGAACAAATGATCGTGCTCATCACACAAACATTTGTCCTGGGTGGGAATCAAACCCACGACCTCCGGCATAGCAGTCAGGGTCACTAACCACTAGACCAAGAAGCCTAGCTGTCGATAATAGGTCAATACGTACGAATTTCTCCTGTATTGTGACCGGACTTTAGAGCGTTCGCTAGAAAGATTGCGAACATGTTCGTAGTGATTTTTGGCTCTGTTCGCTGCTCAGTTTGACAAAAAATAAATGGGGAATGTTTAATGTTCTGTAACAAAGTAATGAATATTCAGTACCCTTAACACGAATTTTTACTTTACAGCGTCTTTCTAGTATTTACAGCGTTTTTGTTTGAAAATGGAACAGCGCCTCTGATTCGGTGGAAGAAAGAACTACTTTTCGCTCCAGCGATGCCGTATTGAAATCGGTACATCGAGGTGTTGAAGTTTTGTATAATAACGCCACCATGTCGGTCTAGAGTACAGGAGCAGAGCACGATGGCGATTCCATTGAGAAGACGTGAGACAGGGGGAAATTATCTCCCCGAAACTATTTTACTGCCGCTGTGGAAGATTGCCTTCAAGTTTCTTGGAATGGCAAGTGCTTTCAACATCAACGGCGAATACATCACTCACCTTCGGTTTGCCGACGACATCGTAGTCATGGCAAAGTCGATGGAGGAACACAGCATGATGCTCGATGGCCTCGAACGAGTTTCACAACGGGTGGGCTTGAAAATGAACATGGACAAGACGAAAATTTGTCAAATGCCAATGTTGTGCCCAAGTCTCTGTTGGAATACTCAACTCGAAGTTGTTGACTCATATATCTACTTAGGACAAGTAGTCCAGTTAGGTAGGTCCAACTTCGAGAAAGAGTTCAACCGCCGAATCCAACTCGGTTGGGCAGCGTTCGGGAAACTACGCAATGTCTTTTGTCCGACATACCTCAGTGCCTCAAGACGAAAGTCTTCAACCAATGTGTGTTACCAGTAATGAGTTACGGCACCGAAACGTGGTCTTTCACTATCGGCCTCATCTCAAAGCTCAAAGTCGCTCAACGAGCTATGGAGAGGGCTATGCTAGGTTTTCTAGTACGTGATCGAATCCGAAATGCCAGATCCGTAGACGAACTAAAGTCACCGATATAGCCCTTCGGATTAGCAAGCTGAAGTGGCAATGGGCAGGCCATATTGCTCGCAGAGCAGATGGCCGATGGGGTCGAAAAGTGCTAGAGTGGAGACCACGGACTAGCAAGCGCAGCGTAGGACGTCCACCAGCAAGGTGGACAGACGACCTTATAAAGGTCGCCGGAAGACGCTGGATGCAGGTCGCTTCCAACCGGTATCTGTGGTGATCAAAAGGGGAGGCCTATGTTCAGCAGTGGACGTCCTATGGCTGAGATGATGATGATGATGGTCACACAAACATTATTATGGGTGGGAATCGAACCCACGACATCCGGCATAGCAGTCAGGGTCACTAACCACTAGACCAACAGGCCTGTCGATAATAGGTCAATGTCGTCAACGAAATTGTTCCTGTTTTGTGATCGGACTTAGAGCATTCGCTATAAAGATTGCGAACATGTTCGTAGCGATGTTTGGCTCTGTTCGTTGTACAATTTGACAAAATAAAAAATGGCGAATGTTGAATTTTCTGTTACAAACGAATATTCAGGTCTACTTGCATAATTATTACATTGAAGTGAAATAGTTCAAATTAATGTATCCTTTCATTAATATTTCATATTCTGTGTCTGTAGTAATAATTGCCAAAGTTTCCTTCTGATCTGTTCAAAATAGTTTTGAAGTGGCACTCAACCGTTGTTAATGGTGTGACAATAATAATAATTATTGTCATTTTATGAGTAGTCTACGAGACATACAAACACGCAGGGTTTCTAAATATAGGTAACTGTATGTCATTGAAAATTGCGAAGATCTTGTTATAAACAGATGGAATGGCCAATAATCAACGCGGTTGTTCTCTTTATTTTTCTCCTTAGGGCCTATTCACACCACGTTTTTTAAACGCGTGCCGACAGCGCGCTTCTATCAAATAGAGCAGTTTGTTGTCGTTAGTATCGCGTCAAACCCTGCGCGGCTACGGCGCGTCTGTATCGATACAAACGCACGGCAACGGCGCGTTTAAAAAACGTGGTGTGCCCTGTAAACTGTATTTACTATTTATAGATTTTAATGTTCTTTATCGCATTGTAAAATGCCGCCCGGCCCAGCCGGTTGGTCTGAATCGTACCTTATAAACCGGATAGCACATACGTTCATGATGTTCAAGAAAATGTGTCTTTCATGCAAATCACAGCTTAGAATTGCCGAAACATAAACCTCGTAACTTCGACCATTCGCGAATAATGTTTGCTCCCCGACGGACACATTTAATTACACAATTATGTTACAAGTTTGTATCAAGGTGTTAGACATTGTACGAGTATCATTACGAAGTTCTGATTTTAATCTTCGATGTTCCTCCGTCACTGATATAATGCTCGATTTTGTAGCGTTACATTACAAGCGAATGCTCGCGGTGAGGACGCACCTTTTGGGCTGTGTCTGCTTTAGTATATACTTATGTCGAATTATGTGTAAAAAAAGTCAAAATCTTTGTTATGATTTCGTATCTACAAATCCGAATAAAGCAAAGGGCTATTGATGAAACAGCTTAAAACAAAAACACAAAAAAAAAAACAAAGAAAAAAGGTTGTCCTTATCTTGCCTATTTCAGAACTTATGTCCTAAACCTCTTTAATGGCCTGGCTTAGTGACAAAACAAGCCTGTAACCTTAAAAGGAAGCCTGTAAAACTTTCCTTCTCTGAGTCTTGTTCAAAGCAGTGAAGACCTAATTAATGTCTAATCACATTGTTCTTTGCTTTACCTTTTACTAAGTCTGTGTGAAAGTTTTATTAGTAGGATGAAAAGGCTTCCTAGTTAGAAAGTCTTACATTTTTTATCGACTTCAAAAACAGGAGGAGGGTCTTAAATAGGTCGGTATGTTTTTTTTATGTATCTACATCGATTACTGCGAGGTTTCTAGTCCGATTAGAGTGATTCTTTTTTTGTTTAATGCAGTATAGGTACTTGCAGTGTGGTCCCATAAATTAAAATTTCATCCGATTTGGTTCAGTACTTTTTATTTTGCGAGCATTTTTATTGATTTCGGCTACTTGGATGACATGTTGATATTACTTTACCCTGGTTGTATTTGAAGGCGATTTTTTTTTTTTTAAGTTTTTTTTAATAAGTTTTGATGTAGGTATATAGAACATGTGAACCCGCCTGTGATCCCTGAGAAATGTTACTACTAATAGTACAACTATCAGCAGACGATCTCCGGCCACCGTAGGCGCGGGCATGCGGGTGGCGAGTAATGGGCGACTCGCTGTCCGACCATGGACCATGCCCAGGTCGACGGTTGTGTTCCACGCGCGCCTCAAAGAGTGTCAGCGTTATGACGGGTCCCCCTTAAGAGGGCCACAGCCTACCAGGGTTACGAGACTCACGAATTACCCTGACCCCGGAATGTAACGAGCTATTAAAGGACTCCGTTGATTTTAGTCAGCATGAGTCTGACAGTCCCTCCCGCTCTGCCCTGGGTGGGCCTCATTTGATGCATGATTTTACCACGCTGAAAAAAAAAAAATGAACCTTAAACCGCGGGCATGCGTTTTTAACATTAGGATTTTTTTTTTCACAACTCTCGCACAACGACATCTTGTCCCAAGCTAAGCAGAGCTTGTGTTATGGGTACTAGATAACTGATAAACATATTTATATATTTCTAAATACTCGTACATAAATATTATAGATAAATTACACCCAGACGCAGAACAAATGATCTTGCTCATCACACAAACATTTGTCCTGGGTGGGAATCGAACCCACGACCTCCGGCATAGCAGTCAGCGTCGCTAACCACTCGACCAACAGGCCAGTCAATTGTTAAGGGTATTTATGAAACAGCTATCTTAAAAGATTACCTTGTCCTCAGAACCCAAAGGCCAACCAAAGAAATACCGTGTTTTTTAGTTGTCTACAATATTTTATACAAGGACCAATTTGATGAATTTCCACGAAAAAAAAAAGAGCAAAACCTCCTTGTTAGGTAACAAAACTGATCAATATGTGTGGCGGTTTTCAAATCTGGGATAATGAACCCCAATATAGACGGATTACCCGGATAGCTTACGCTAATGAACCCGGCAATGTTTGCGGTCTTTCAATCCGGTTTAACGAAACTCTTTTGTGCAACCTGTTTATGGATTAAAATGTATTTTTTTATTTTGTGGCTTATAGGACCCTGGTGTTTGATTTTATTTTTGATAAATAAATAATACTTATGAGCAGTAGACGGGACATCACGAAGGAATTTGTGATCCAAAATTTTTTACCAATAGGTAAAAAGTCCCTCAGTCTAGTAGTCGCGTTGCTATGCAACGCTTAGATAGTGCTACTGACGCATGGCATCAATAATTTTGTATGACAATTTTCCCAATGCCCGCTCTATAGGTTCTTTTAAATCTCTTTGATAAAATATAGAAAAATAGAAATCTTCTGATAAGGCTTCAGTCTGCCCAAGGAGCCCGTTTTTTTATAAAAGTAAAGGTCACTAGAGCCACCTGGCACACACTCCGCACCGCCTGGCATCGTGCGGTTAGTATTCTATGGGTATGCGCTCACTACATCAACCCCGCAGCATTACCAGATCGCCTCAATCGTAAGCCATCCACGCGCGTCTTTCTGGTGGACCACTAGGTGACAACTCGTTGCTCGCATGCTTGCCTTGCGTTGACTGCGCATTGCCACTGGTTGACCGGGCGACGTTTAGGGTGCTTGTACACAGCGCATGTAACCCGCGTAAGTGCCTCAACATGCTCAAGCTACATGCACCTTTGCTTGCGCATGTTACTCGCGCAGGTAACCCGCTTTTTTACTTGCGCGGGTTACATGCGCCGTGTATAAGCACCCTTAGGTATTGGTGATAACGCGGCGTCCACCCGTAGACCACCTCGACAAGGAGTGGACGCCGGGCGATGAGGCGGTGCGGGGTGGGTGCCGGGTGGCTCTAGTCAGCTGTGACCTTAAGACTGGCTTTCAGACATTCGGGTCCGCATATTGTTTGTAATATCTGAATGTTTACGACATGTCTGACTGACAGCCAAAATCATAAAACTCATAAATTGCACAGAACGGTAAAAATGTCAATAAGCTCGTGTCGGGAGTGTCACGACATGACATTCGTAATCAAATTTTATTTTTGCAATAAAATATTATGTTTTAATATATAGTTTAATGTCTTTGGTTTTATTAAAGGTTCGTATTTTGCTGACAAAATGTGGAATTAACAGTGAGTGTGATCTCTCACCCTTTTTTTTTTTTTTTAGGTGGTAAAATCATCAAATGAGTCCTCCCGCGAGGGGCGGAAGGGACTGTCAGACTCTTACTGACTAAAATCCACCCGTGTTCCTTCCTATGCCCTTTATGTTCCGGGGCCACGGTAACCTGGGTTAAGAAAAAACCCGCGACCCCAGCAGGCATTTGGCGCGAAACACGACGCGCCACCGACCCGGGCTTGGTCCTTGGTCGGACGGCGAGCTACCCATCACTCACCGTCTGCAAGCCCGCTCCGCCGCTGTGCCCTATGCTGATCAGAGGGACACGCGTTGGAGCATCCACACGACAGGCTATTCGCATACGGGCAAAGAGACCACTTGGGCACACAGTGCCCAAGGAAGAGTTTTTGCCCGCATCCCAGGGTGCACCGGCCCAAAAAACTGGTCTTCCCACTGGACGTATCCGAGAGGGAACTCCAGTCCACGGGCGCACGTGGAGGTTTCCTGTCATAGCACCCCGTGATCTCTCACCCTTAGATTAATAAAAATGTCCATATTCCGTGTTCGAAACAAAACGAAACGCGAAAAGAAAAGCGAAGCAATGTGAGCAACTTTTTCCAGAGCAGCTTTTTTATGGGCAACTTTTTATTCCCGATTGAGCAACTAGTCAAAATTTTGACAAGTTGCTCAGACGGTACAGTTTAGGCTGTGGGAAAGAGATGGCGCTAGACGACTTGTATAGCACCGCCTCTTTCCCACAGCCTAAACTGTATCGCGTTAAGAGCTCGTGATAAGGCCTCTGTTTATTACGTATTGCACTCTTTGGTCTTCTGCCAAATCTGCTTTTTCAACAGCGATTCCTGGTGACGTAATTAAAAAACTTGCTGTGATTAACTTATAATTATCTACATTAAAAAAAATATCCTCAGAAGATTTCTGAGGATATTTTTATGAATGAACACGAGCTTTAAAACACGAGCCTTGGAAACAAGACGCCACGGCAAGTTGCCATTTTTTTTAAATTGAAACTAAACTTATCAACCAATAGACAAAATAAATGTGTTTCAAGCTTTTTGGTAATTCCAATCCCAAAGTCGTCATTGAAAAATCATAGTGGTAAAAATGTTAACGTTTTCCCCCTTTGTCATTCTCATTGTCCCAGCAGTGGGAACATTATAGATTGATGATGATGATCAATACCTACCTTTGATACAACCTATATTATGTAGATTTATATTATACTAGCTTTTACCCGCAACTTCGTACGCGTATAACGTTTTTTTATCGTTCTTGTGGGTCTTTCGCGATTAAATTTATCCTATGTCCATACCTGGCTCTAAAACAATCTTCGAACAAAATTTCATCTAAATCGTTTCAGTAGTTTAAGCGTGAAAAAGAGGCAGACAGACAGAGATACTTTCGCATTAATAATATACCAGCCATCGGCTTCACCCGCTACAACTCGAAAATTATTCCGTAGGAACATAAAATCGGGATAAAAACTATCCTATGTGTTAATCCAAGTTATAAACTATATCGGCTTTATTACATACCGTGGTTTAACTTAGACCAAGATTTAAATCAAAAATCACTGAACTGCTATAAAATTCTAAAATGCACATTGACAACTTAGACCGGGATCTAAACTCGGTTTTTGTATTAATAACTTTACGACAGTAGAAATAAAGTTCGAAATTCAAAAAATCATTTTTGATTTAGCTTGGTCCAAGTTAAACCACGTTTTGTAATAAAACCGTTAGTGTACCAAATTTTATCCAAATCCGTTCAGTGGTTTTTACGTGAAAGAGAAACAAACATACCTACATACACATACACATACATACATCGTCACAAACTTTCGCATTTATAATATTATTAGTAAGAAGTAGGGATGGAATTACTGCGTATCAAAGATTCACAAAACACGCAGCCGGAATATAGACCTAAATATTATTATAATAGAGTGACTTCTATTTTTCTTATTTCAGGAAAACGCTTTCAGTATTCGACATTGGAGGCCACTTGTCTAACAAAACAAGACAGTGTTATGAAAACTTCAAGTGCTTATATTTTTACACATGAAAATATTTGTATTATCTACTAAGCATGTTTTCTGATGGTTGGTTACTCGATTTTTTTATGATTTTCTTGGGAAAAAGTTTAACTAGCGAAAGAACAGAGTTGCTTCTTGTCAATACGAGTCTTAGGGTGCTCCCACATCTAACGACGCGGATTCGGATTTTTCCGTCGCCCTTTCTCTTTCTGTCGCTTAGAACTGTCATTTGCTAGACCGAGACAGAAAGCATAATGCGATCGCATGCGACGGAATCTTCAAGGCGGCCGCGTGCTATCGCATTGTCTTGGTCTAGCAAATGGCATTTCTAAGCGACAGAAAGAGAAAGGGCGACGGAAAAATCCGAATCCGCGTCGTTAGATGTGGGAGCACCCTTATAGTTCCTCTCGTTCGTTATAGTGCAGGAGGTGGAGACATAATAATATTATAAATCATTTTGATAAATTATCCATTCGAAAAAATAAATTTGTTTGGGGTTAGCGCAATAATAACAAAAGCATAAAATAACATCGTTCTCACAAAATGTACCATCAGTATCCTTGGCACGAATTTTCAGTATTTGAGACGTAAAGTAAACTGGAACTTTGACAGTTTCAAACTGACAATTTTCAAGGAAAAAATTAGTTCCTTCTTCCCACACCAGAGGCGCTGTTCCATTTTTTTTTATACAAGAACGCTTAAAACGCTGTAAATACTGTAAAGTACGAGTAATAGAGTGATAATAAAATGTGACCGCCTTCAAAAACAACCACAAAAAAGGGTAAAATAACCTACGAAACTTTTTTTTCGGAAGTCGGTGACTTTTTTAATTAATTTCATTGTCTTTTTTGCCACCGACTTCCGAAAGTAAAGTTTGGTAGGTTATGTTACCCTTTTTTGTGGTTGTTTTTGAAGGCGGTCACATTTAAAAAAAAAAATATTTTACTCTTTTTAGTTTAAATATTATTATTATTACAACCAACATTCTTGTCAAATACATAATTTTCTTACATGTGCACTAGAATTTCGTAATCCGTAGCACCGGTAATAATAGGGAATACTGCAAATAATAATAATAATTTGCAGTATTCCCTAAGTTGAACGATACCTAGTACGACAAAAAAAGAATTACTTAAATCGGACTTGTAGTTATGCGAACACGAACATAATTTTCTTACTTGAGGAGTTGTACCTTCCATCATCAGCTCAGCTTCATGAGATGATGATTTCTATACGCAAGTACTTGAATTACTTCATAAGATTTGCGAAAAAGTATGTGTCAGCTAATAAAAGAGAAGAAAAGAAAGGATCCTAAAATGGTGACAATGGGACCACACGGGAAGCACCAGCTTTCGATTGAAAAAAGAATCATGAAAATCGGTTCACCCAGTCGCAAGTTATGAGGTAACAAACATTTAAAAAAAAATACAGTCGAATCGATAACCTCCTCCTTTTTTTGAAGTCGGTTAAAAATTCGTGCGTAAGGGTACTGATGATGAATGATGTAACAAAATTTTTGTCATTATTTTGACGATTGAAAAAGAGTGTCCATGGAGTTTCTTGGTCATTCTTCTCCATAGAGATCTACGCTTTGCAATGAGCACAGGTATGGTACTTTCACAGTTTTATGTCTTGTGACTGGGACTGTAGCACCATAACTTTTTTGTACTTGTTTTATTTTATGTCTTTTGACAATTCATAAGTTCCTGTAATTGGCCTAGTTGAAATAAACGATTTGATTGATTGATTGATAAAAAGAAAAAAATATCAAGTTTGACCACGGAAAAAGCGTAGTTTTTCCTTTATTGCAGTCGTCTGAACTACTAGATTACCAAAAAGATTTTCTCGAAATTATAACTGCATTCTGCATTAAGCTGATTTACATCCATCACATCACCATTACCCACCTTTGAACTTTATAGGCATTTTGAGGTACTAACGGTACGCAAACTATTTGTATTGGCCCTTATTTTAAGACAACATTCTACTATCAGACCAAATACCCTTACTGAAAAGCAAACTACTAGTAGACGACGTTTCGATCTTGTTAAGTCTGTTCCCTGTAGAACATCTTTTGCTCAGAAATTTAACATGTTCCTAGGCCCGAGAATATACAACATTGCAAATAAACGCCTACAATTCAGTTCGTTGTCTAAACAGGAATGCAAACGAATTATTATCAAATGGCTATTACCTCTAACGTATGACGAAACTGAAAAACTTTTTAGTATTCTCGTATAATTTGAAAGAAAAGAAATACAAAGCAAGGGTAAATAAGGTTATTAAAAAAAAAAAAAGTTTTGTTACTTGTATGTCACTCGCCCGCCCCACACACACACATACACTCACACACACACCACACACACACACACACACACACACACACACACTCACACTCACACACACATCTTTCACATATTATGTACACTCTAACACACCCATGCAAACTCATAACATTCCGTTTTGCTCTTTTATTTCAATGTATCTTTAATAATGTTAATGTATCTAAATATGGACACGTACCTTGCGAAATGTAAATCCAAATTTTTATTTTTTGTAATCAAAAAGATCAATATTTAAAATCTGTGCCACTACTACTAATTGAAACTAATTATATGTAATATTGTATAAAGTAAGAAAATAAAACTATTAAGCAGGATTAACCCTTAAATAAGCTTAGCGGCACTGTTATACTGGAATGAAGGTGGGCGCTGATACCTATATCCACAAGATATTTAATTATCTTAGCTTAGGTATTAGCTGCAACTAAAAAAACACTAATGTCATTACCTTTAAACTTATAATATATAATATACTAGCTGTTGCCAGCGGCTTCACCCGCTGCAACTCGAGACTATAATTTGAGATTTAAACTATCCTATCTCTCAAGTTGGATCGAACAGCACATGGTGTGCGAATTTTATTATAATCGGTTAAGTGGTTTAGGAGTCCATTGAGGACAAACATTGTGACACGAGATTTATATATATTAAGATTAACTTTGTAAGGTATTGTGAACTTGTAAGGTGCAAATAAATTTATTTTTATTTTTATTTTATTACAAGTCAAGTTGAAAATCAGCATCGAGTACTAGCTGCTCGATGCCTCGACAATTTTGTGAACTGGGCCTATTTGGCACAAATAAATGCTCCTTATTTAAGTTTTTTTTTTATTGTTGTTTGTTTATCGTAGTTCCTTTGCGCCAAATAAATGTTTAGTCCCACTTTCATTTTAGGTCAATGTAAAGCTAATTTTTTTTTTTTGTTTTTTATATTCCACAACTATCACACAACGCCATCTAGTCCCAAGCTAAGCAGAGCTTGTGTTATGGGTACTAGACAACTGATGAACATACTTATATATTTCTTAATACATACATAAATAGATAAAATTTTACTTTAAATTACTCTCCTATAAAGTAAGTATTTCTGATACTATATTTTCGATACTGTTCGTAGTCACAATCGATAGTTTGTCTATTCAACCCTTGTAATCCGTCACCCTATCATCCACTCCTTTGTCTTTCAAGTAATCAAGTATTAATTACTACCAACCAATATCGTTGAACAACCATATCAGTCAAATTCATGAACAATAGAACCTATTCATAGATGATAATAATTAACACTCGTGGCTAAATAATTACAGCCGCACAAGCCGATCTTCGGGGTTAAGCCGAGAGATTGGTCTGAGGACGGGTGACCATATGTCATAGCAAGTTTCCTCCGTGCCTCGGATAGTACATAAAACCGTTGGTTATCACCATCATCATCAGCCGGAAGACGTCCACTGCTGAACATAGGCCTCCCCCTTAGACCGCCACGGCGAACGACAATTCGCCACTTGCATCCATCGTTGCCATGCATCGTTGATCGATGCGGTCGTCGATGTATCGTTGTAATGGCTGCTACACACCTTACGATAAATCGTTACTATTAGTCGGTACAGTTCAAACTGCAACGATAAATCGACAAGTGTGTATGAGAAAAATCGAAGAAACTGTACAGTTTTTCGTATCGTAAGGTGTGTAGCAGTCATAACTCGTTGGTCCCGGCTGTCATTTGTAGATCTTTGACAGTTTACTGTTAGTCAGAACCTCTAAAGTCTGACAACCAGTCTTACCGTGGGGTATCGTATTGACCGGTTTTTAGGTTGTGGACGTCCGATTGGCAGTTACTCCATGTAAAACAGTGAAATACAGCTGCATCCAATTTGACTGGAAGCCGAACCCAATATGGCTGGGAAAAGGCTAGGCAGATGATGAATTTGTATACGTATTATCGTATTAGTCTAACCAAACAGCACTGGGCCCGCGTGGTGGATTACGGCCCACTCCCTCTCACAGAGAAGAGGTCTGTGTCCCAACAGTGGGAACATTATAGACGAATGATGATGATGAATGAATTCGTCATCAGCTGCGTATAATGGCGTGTTCATCCATTTCGGATTATAAACTGTTAAGAGCATCCTTTTCTCATCCTGTTTTTTCGAAATGTTTAAACCAATTTTAATTACACTTTAAACATCTACAGGCCACATAAGTAGGTTTAAAAAGTACATAAGTACAAAAAAAAATTCAAAATGTCTTATTTAAAAACATTAAATTGAGTTGGGAACTACTTTTTTAAGACTTAAATTTAATATGTAAAAGTTAAAATTACGTGGTTACAAAATCGAAATTTGATGGAGCATGTAAATGAAGAAGGAATTGTAATTCTTACTATCTACAAAACAAAAAAAAAAAAACTTTATCAGGCACCAACTTTGTCAAAATGTTTCTCTTAATACCTGTGTTTTTTATTCCGAAACAAGTTCGTTTATTTTGTAAAAGTTTATCATACCTAAAGAAAAATGGAAAATATTTTTTTTTGTGTTGTTATAGAAATACGTAAGTAATAAATATAGGCACCTAATTAATAAACAAATGAACAATAGTGTACAATAGTTTACAGCATTACCAAATTGCAAATGTGTAAGTAGTGAAGTAGAGTATTGAAAAATAATAGAATTTTTTTTTTGTTTTTTTTTTAATACAGTCAATATTAACAAAGTTATATCGAATCAAAATTCAGGACTGACTTCATAAAGCTCGTAAAATACAGACAGAGCGTGACGATTTGCGATTTTTAAAAGCGTTTTAATTTCGACATTTTTGGTTTAAGGTACAAAATAAAAAATACGGGTCAAATATTTTTTGATAATTATAATCTAACGCAACGGCGACGGAATTATATAATTATTTTTTCTTTTTAATTTGTAAAGTAGTATTGTGAATTGTTTCATTAAAAATATTGTAATAATTATGTGATTGTTTCTATCGTTTTTAAAAATACATGACAATTATGTTTATCAATTATTACTATTTATAAAAGGTGGCCTAATTAAATATTTACATTATTACAATTGCTTCTTTATTATTAAAAGCAATTCATAATGACAAAAGCAAAAACACGTACTCGTATGTCGCCTAATAATTAAAAATAAACCGATTACGTTCTAAACACAAAACCAATATTTCATAAAACGATTAAAAACGTCAATACAACGCCAACAATTATTTACTTACGTTCCATAAGAGTTTTGGCATCAATTCAACGATTTCTTAATGAACTGAAATCTGTAATAAACACACTCACTGCAATTATTCAAACGATTCGTCAAACTTTCTGAAAACTTTTCACTGACACTCAGTTTTTAAATAGTCTTACTTTTTAGATCTTAAAATTCGCACTTTTAAATTAGAAAAAAAAAAAACACACTTTTAATTCACCTCGAAAAAATATATGTAAACATTGTTTAATAAAAACACAGTTACTTTTACCGTTAAATCACATTTCGAAACTCAATAAAAATAAAAAGTTGTACTGAAAATTTCTAAAAGTTTTTTTTTAATTTCTAAATTTTGTTAAGGTCCCGTTAGTCTATATTTTTTATTTTTCTAAAGATGTTTGTTACGTTGTTCCGAAAGCGTTAAGTTGTGTTCAGCCGGCGCATTGAGGCATGCGCGGCGTTTGGATATCTGCGAACGACTGTCGGGTCGAGTTCAGTCGTACAGCGGTGTACACGAGATTGCAAATCGCTGCAGCGCATTAAATCTCTACGGAATAAGTATAGGTATAGGTCATTGATTAAAAAGATAAAGTAGTACTCGCAATTGGCTTGGTTGTACCAGCAATACGGATAACAGAATGCCTTGGAATTAGGTTTCGTTGTCAGAAGGATAGACAAAATAACAAGAGATCATAATAATTCATGTCACGCAGGTGAGGACACCGGACATGAAAGTATCGGGAAGTGACTCGCTGTCCGATCATGGGCCATGCTCCTGAGGAAGACAACAATAACATGGTTAAATGATATTAGAATGCACCCTTGGAATTAGGTTTCGCTTTCCGAAGGATAGACAAAATAACAAAATAAGAGATTATAATAATTCATGTCGCGCAGGTCCTCACCGGACATGAAAGTTTCGGGAGGTGACTCGCTGTCCGATTATGGGCTCCTGAGAAAGACTACAATAACGTGGTTATGATAATTATTAGAATGCACCCGTCGCCAAAATTAACGTTGAAGATGAAAAGTTGAAGATAAATAAATATAAAATGATTAATCCCCTATTGTTGATTAAGCTGTAATTTATGTTTGCTACATTGAATGCCGTTTGCAAGTATTTATGTTCAGAAGGAATGTTCCAACGACGATATAATACTAGACTCCGCATGCACGATCTAAAGAACACAAACTATTCTGCCAAGTTGCTGAGGTACCTACTACGTCAGCGAGGGGGACGGGGTACTGCGTTGTGATTGGCTAACTCGAGGTCTGTTCTGTCTCAACGTATGTTTACGGCTCACAGGATTGGTCGAAATGAGACGAATATAAGACTTTTTTGCCTAATGTGTTGGCAGACATCGGTCGCCTGTTATTACGAGTCTAGTATTATATCGTCGTTGGAATGTTCATACCGACTTTATTAAGATTGATTGCAACATTATTTTAGGCCTAAGAGTACATATATTAAGACGAGAATTTATGAGTAACTATAGCTGTAGCGAGCGACTTTGCACGTTAAAACTCGAAAATAATCCCACGGGAACATGAAAACGGGGTAAAAGGTAACCTGTCCTGCCAGTTTATAACCAATCTTTGTATCAAATAATATCATCGAAATCAGTTCAGCAGTTTTTGCGTTTAACAGTAACAAACTACCATACATTAAAAAAAACTTCTACACATATATTCTCGTTTTCAACTATAGTGGGGTTGTAACATTTGTAATAAATAAGATAGCTACCATGAAGTAAGATTGATTTTAAACCCACGGATCGGAAGACGCCGCGTAGGTAGGCCTCCCACTAGGTAGACCGATGACATCGTGAGAGTCGCGGGCAACCGATCAGAATCCATCAGAAAAAAAGACACTCATTACATTAAGTAGCAAAATAATTTATTAGTTATTATTATTCTTAGTACGTAGTAGTGTAACGTCAATCATTTATGTAAAAATAGTTCCGTTCTATTTTTGTCCACTAATCCATCAACAGCGAAATGTTCTACAAAAGTTCCACGGACCTAAATAATCCATTATTCAACGTTGTCCATTTCCGTTGTTGGTTTTTGTGAGGACCTTACTTTACAAGTTTCATGTTAAGAAAGAATAAATTCACTTTAGCTTTCACCCAAACAAAGTCACTTCGCGGCTCCTGTGTACATAGTAATAGCATTTAAAAGTTTTCCTTCAGGAAGGAACTTTAACAAAAGGTATATCAATTATTTTTATTAAAAGTTGTAGTGACAAAAATTCAGTTTTATTAATATCACAAGTATCAAAATATCGCGTTTGGAGCATAAACGGCCGTATTTTACAAGCTTTCATTTACTTTTCGGTTGTTAAGAGGATAGAATAGCTGCTGCCATTTTAAAAAAATGATATTTTGAAAAACTCCTACTGTCCCTCTCACGCTTTGAAAAATCCCGATCGTGCGATAGAGAGCGTTGCAGCTCGCGACTGACTGTAAGTATTCTTATATGAAATTTGTCTCTCGGGAGAAAACGTTTTTCACATACTAAATCACGACTAATCTCTTAGATTCTGGTGTCAATCGTTTCAGTATATTATATTCTAGGTTTGTAGGTTTTGCTTTTTTTCTTAAACTTCTTTGTTTTTTAAATACAAAGGTTTTACTTCAATGAAGATTTTGTCATAAAAATAGTAACTTTTAGGCGCCTGTAACTTTCAAACTACTATAAATTTTGAAAAAAAGAAAACCTATAAACCTAGTTTTTTTTTGTGTCAGATGCATTCTAAAAAATTATTGAGATAGGATAACATCTAGGGGGAGAAAAACGTTTTCTCTTTTTGCATGGACGAGCGCTCGGTAGACGATAGTCTTAACTAATCAAATCTTGCAAGTTTTTTGAACCACTTCCCGGTGTCCGAATGAGTTGAAAGTTTGCACTTATTTGTACGAGTATATCGCGTGACAATGCAATATTATGGTGACATTGAGCTGATCTGATGATGGAGCTTAAAGATGACCGACTCTGACTCTGTTATGAAACACCGCAAACCCATCGAATTAACACTCGTTGGATTTGCCTCGTTTGATTTGCTATGTTTATCATATTTTTTTTTAACAATAAAAGCTTGTTTTTAAAAGAAACAAAGTTTTTTAAATGACTAGCTTGTTTTAATTGCTTTGACTTGGATGTTACATTTCTCTACTCGCAAGGATTAGACAATTCTAGACATAATTTCACCTTGATGCGTCTATGCATTCCTGAGAAAAAGTGTAAAGACAGATAGACTGGGAGACAGACGATTTCAAAAGGATGATATAAACTACTCAAAAGTTTCCGTTTTTTCTTTTGAGGTATGGAACCCTAAAAATTCAGCAATAACTTAAATTTGAAAAACCGGTTCCATTTATAACAATAATATTTTTTCAAGTAAATTCAGTTTCCATTTTAATTTTATCGAGTGGATTGTGCCTTTGAAAACATAACAAAATATTTTTGTAACAAAGGTTTTGAATTGTATTCTAGTTAAAATCCGTGTTTTTGTGTTTGTTTCAAAAAATATTGAAGTAAATTTTCATGTAGACATTTTTTGTGTTGTCAGAAATTGTTTTGTGGGTTTTCATTTTCAACTGATAAGTTTATAGAATTCGTCGAACTACAAAAAAACCTTCCGCAGGATTTATAAAATAATTTAGAACAAAATAATGAGTGCGGTTACTGTATAAGGGAACAGTGTATAATATAGTGATGCGGGGTAATGGGAAATCACATACATGACAAACTTAACACAATACTACCGTAGTTGCAAGACAATCTCCGGCCACCGTAGGCGCGGGCATGAATCATGCCGGGCGCCACGCGCGCCTCAAGGAGTATCAGCATAATGAGGAGGACCCTTGAGGGGCCAATCCAATTACCGTGACCCTGGAACATAAAAGCCTATTGAAGGACACCATGGATTTTTGTCAGTACGAGTCTGACTGTCCCTCCCGCCCTGCCTTGGGTGGGGGGAGGACTCCCTTTATAATTGTACCACGATAAAAAAAAATCGTAGTGCAATCGCCAACAGGACGCCATTTTGTTAATGGCCGCTTGCAAATGACGTCCTGATGGCGCTTACGATGCGTTAGTGTTGTACACCTTAAGTATGTATGTCCCCTTACGACCTTAGACGGACGCAAGGTATAAACGTTGCGTCCGTCTTAGGGTGCTCCCACATCTATCGACGCGGAATCGGCTTTTTGCGTCGCCCTTTCTCTTTCTGTCGCTTAGAACTGCCATTTGCTAGACCGAGACTTTCTGTCTCGGTCTAGCGTAATGCGATCGCACGCGGCGGAATCTTCGACGCGGCCGCGTGCTATCGCATTGTCTCGGTCTAGCAAATGGCAGTTCTAAGCGACAGAAAGAGAAAGGGCGACGGAAAAATCCGATTCTGCGTCGATAGATGTGTGAGCACCCTTATGTACTGTTCCCCTAGTAACAATTTTGTACCACTTTTATATCTATTTTGCCTACCCATTTCCTGTACAATTTCCTAAAATAAGTCAGATAAACTTCCAAAGTAAGTAATTTGCAACTTTAACACTTTAAACTTTTACTTTTTAAAATATGTTTTATAGGAACCAAAACTTTTTGACCACAGCGCCATTTTATTCGCTCGTTTGAAAGTGGAGCCACTGAAAAATTTCTTCTCAATAAAATGGAAATCGTTTAGAAAGAAAGAAAGAAAAGAAAGAAAATTGTTTTATTTTTTTACAGTAATGCATGCAAATTAAAAAGTTAACTTAATCTAAACATAAATAAAAATAGACATTTATCGAGGAACAAATTGACAACAATTTGACAGCTGCATGCCATGACTGCAAAAAGAAAGGTGACCACTCAGCATAATGCTGTGCTGTGAGAGACCCACAGCACAGCGCTGGTTTTCAGTGGTCACCCGAAGAAGAAGAAGAAAAGGAAAGAAGAAACAAGAGTACGGATATCAAGCCGGCTAAAACAGTACATATATTAACAGAATAAATACAATAAACTAATAAAATATTAAAGAAACTAATAAAATATTAAACAATTAATAATCCGTGTTTCTACCGCGAACACTAACAACACAAGAACATCGGTTTGGCATACTCAAAATGAGTTCATCCAAATCACGCTGTGGAATGGCCGCCCATGTTCGTTGCAACAACAAAAAAAGGTCTTCTTGCGACTGGATACCCTCCATATTCGGCAGAGCTCTTCTCTGTAGCATATCCCATGCATGCTCAATCGGGTTCAAGTCTGGCGACTGAGCAGGCCAGGGCAGGACATTGATGTTAGCTGCGGCGAGAGTCTGTCTTACAACTCTTGCGGTGTGCGGTCGTGCATTATCATGCATTAACTGAAATAAGGGACCGATTTGCACTTGTAGAGGAACGATGACATCTGATACAATCGTCTCAGCATAATTTTGAGCGTTGAGGTTGCCTCTGATCCAAATCAACTCAGTTCTTCCGCCGATCCAAATACCCGCCCATACCATGATGGTGCCACCACTATAAGGATGGACTTCCTGGCAGGATTTTAATTGCTGTTGGCGTCCAGGGGTTCTCCAGTGTCGTATACGTCTTGTATCCGGTCTCATACCAAAACGAGACTCATCAGAAAAGCACACGAAACGCCATTGTTCTTCTGCCCAATTTCTGTGTTCAAGAGCCCATTGATATCGAATCCTACGATTGTGCATTGCTATAGGTGGTACCCGTAGCGGTCTTCGGGAATGAAGGTTCACTTCATGCAAGCGGTTTCTGACTGTTTGGTCGCTAATTAAGTTCCCTGAAGAGTGATGAAGCCTCACGGCTAACATCATGGCGGTTATTGTTGGAGCTCTTCGAGTTAAGATTTGAATGTATCGGTCTTGTCTCCGTGTGGTGCAGCGATACCGTCCTCCATGGCGCTCAGCCACGGTACCACTGCTTCGGTAACGTGTCCAAAGTCGACTGATAACACTCTGACTTGTATTCAGAGCTAAAGCCACAGTACGTTGCCGGGAACTAGCTTCTATCATTCCCACGGCTCTGAGCATTTCATTCCTGCTTAAATGACGTCGCCGCTCCATAATAACGTTGGTTTTAATCAGTAGTAGGGAAACAGTAGCACTAATAACGTCTTCAATGCGTTGTATGTTTTTATAGGGAAAATATTGCCAGCTGATTTTCATCTTTTACTCGAATTTGATTTACAGTTCCTGATTCAAATTATGAAATGCACCAAAAAGGATCCATATAAATTTATAAAATCATAAATTTATTACAAAGCCACATCTCAATCTCAAGAAATCCGCATAAAAATGCTTGATCCCTAGACACTTTTGATGTGTGTATATACAATGTGTTGATCTGCAACCTAGTCAAATTCAAGGACGTGATTATACTCATGATTCTCGACCCAAATCAACAATAAAATGGGTAGGTATTTTTTTTAAGTTAAGTGTGAACTAGTTTCTTCAAGAGTAGTAGATTCAATTCACGCACACCAGCTGCTCATCGATGTGTGCGTACGCGCGGACTGCATAGTCGGGTGATTCTCTTTCATTTGTATTGAATTAAGGGTTTAATTCTGCAATACTGTAAAATTTCAACAACAAAAAAAAGCAGCCCTTATTAGTTTTGCCCGGTACTGTATTTTCAATTGATTATTTATGACTTTTGTGACAACCACCTGAAGTTTGACGATTCAGATTCAGATTCAGATTCAGATTTATTTATTTGTGGAAACATGAGTACACATACAAAGCATGCAGGGTGTTAATGGTAAACATACATAAAGATCGTCATGTTTGGCCTTTTAGGCGTACAAATATTAATTTTACTTATACAAATATTTGAAGAAAATGCATTTTCACTAACCATTCAAAATAATCTAATCAAATAAATAATTAAATGTCTGCCTATTAATAATTAACAATAATAATGTCAAATTGCAATAAAATTAAAATTTATGTCAAATCAAAAATAATGTAAAATTGCAATAAAAATTAAATTAAATAAGTATTAAATTGTCATCCATCAATATTAAATAAAACATCACAATTTAAAATTAAACAGAACATTAAAATCAAATCAAAAACACAACTCATTCAATTTTATCATTAAAAAATTCAGTGACATTGTAGTAAGCTTTCCTTTGCAGATACTGTTTTAATTTATGTTTAAATATTCGGGCATTTTGCTCTTTCCAACATAATGGAAGCTTATTATAAATTTTTGGGGCCATACAGAAAACACTTTTGCTCATTAGTGTGGTTTTTGACCTTCGTATACAAAGGGTACTGTCACCTCGCCTATTACGATTACATACATCTGACAGGCGTGGAAATAGATGTTGATTATTTTTTACGAACATGGCCACCTCTAAAATATATAGAGACGGTAATGTCAATATTTTAAACTTTTCAAAATAGGGTTTACAGCTATCAGTTGAATCTAATTTAAACATCGTCCTAATGCATTGTTTTTGAGATTTAAAGGCTATATCCTTGTCTGTGGAATTGCCCCAGAATATAATTCCATACCTTAAATGAGATGAAACTAGACCGTGGTATGCTATGAGCAATGCATCAATATTAAGCACCGGTACTAATTTATATAGAGCGTATGCAGAGCTACTTATTTTTTTGCTTAGGATCCGAATGTCGTCACCTCTATGGTAAACTTACGAAACTGCAAAAATCAAACTTTACAGGGGAGCGTTTTGAAACTTTAGATTGACGATATTTATTTTTAAGAAAGTGATGTAATAAATTCTGCGATAAATTTCAGTTTCAAAATCCGCCTGTTTTTATTTACCATGAATGGATTGTACATATATAACACGCATCACAAATAAATGCATATTCGTTACTTTACACCTTCATACACGAGAGTTTAAAGGTATTATATTACGATTTAGCAAACTTACGAAAGTGGTAGTTTCGTAATTTCTTATGAAAACCATTGAATAAATATTTTGGTAAACTTACGAAAGTGTCACTTTCGTAAGTTTGCTAAAGCGTAATAAAATACATTTGAACTCTAATGCATGAAGGTGTAAAGTAATGAAAATGCATTTATTTGTTATTCTTGTAGTATAAGATAATATTATATTCACGATATTATAATTATACTCATTATTATTCCTTTAACCTTTTCGCCGCCACGCTATGTAATACGCGATGTGTCCTCTAGCGCCACGTATTAAAATATTTTCTGGCGTTTTTGTTTCTATTGAATTACAGAACAAACAAGAACTTATTATTATTTGAAAAAGTTAAAAATATGGCTCATAACAGAGCAGTTTTCCATAAAACGGCCATTCTCCGGTTGCAAGTTTTTATTTGTCCGCGCTTACTTAATCCGTAACATGATCATATTCAAGGGTGGTTTTTTTTTTATATGTTAGATTACGACCGTATCTAGCTGTAAAAATATTGGGTTCTATTTTTAACTAGTAAGCCTAAATTAATTGAATCTCTGTTCGAAAAAGCTCTATTTTCTAATTACCGAGGCATGTCCGCACTCCAACTTAATGTTAAAACGCTTGCTTGAAATTTTCTCAAACCTGCAGATTTACTTTGATCCATTCAACGTTTTAAACAATACTAAGCTACGTGTATCACCTACCAAAATATGGACTCAATAGAACCAGTCTATAAATAATTATAATTAAATAACCGCGTGTCGGATAAAAAGTTATATTGCCGTGACATGTTCTGTTCTCGGGTGCACATGCCTAAATGACGGTATTTGGCACATCAGTACCGTTACTGTAGCGCCAACGAAGCACTTGAGTATATAATTTCCGGAGCCCTTGGTTCAAAACTTTTCTAATTACCGTTATACTTATTTAAGTACTTGATTTTTAAAGTTAGACCCTAGTTGATAATGTAAATGAAACAGGACTTTGACTTACGTATGTTACGATAAGCCAGTATTTGCAGACTGTGTTGGTTTTCGAAATTTTGAAGAAAGTCTATCGTTTTCTAATTATCATATGTTAATAATTACCGATGTATGAAAAACTTATACAGAAAAAATCAGAGTAGAGAGTAATGAAAGACAAAAGGAAACGGGAAACTTGGAAACAATCGAGGAAGAAGTAGTCATACATCTAGACGTGCTTGATAAAAGCAAATCAGATCCTCTTGAAACTCTGTCAACACCATTCACCATCTCAGCCTATTGCAGTCCACTGCTGGACATTGGCCTCTCGATCACTCACGATCTCTTGCTTTATTCATCCAGCCACTGCCAGCCACCTTCTTCAGGTCATCGGTCCATCTTGCCGGGGGGCGTCCCACCCTACGCTTACCTACACGCGGTCTCCATTCAAGAACCATCCTACTCCATCTATCGTCGGCTCTGCGGCAGACATGACCAGCCCACTGCCACTTCAGCTTGCTACAGATTTGGAAAATATCCGTAACTTGCCGTAGGTCCCTCATTCCGAATTTTATCCCTTAGCACAGCCCTTAGTGAAACCCCAAGCATAGACCTTTCCATAGCATGTTGCGTGACATGAAGTCGGTGGGCCAGCTTGACTGACATGTTCCACGTTTTAGGCTCCATAGGTTGGAAGGACGCACTAAATTGAATACCCGGCCTTTCAGACACTGTGGCAGTGGCGACGTGAGGATATAATACCCAAGCTGCAATCTTCTGGCAGTAGATGTATTCTTGGACAACTTCGAGTGTTGTATACCTTCGACCGAAATTAGTTTTGGGATGACGTGGTCATTGAACATGACCTTAGTCTTGTCCAGATTCATCCCAAGACCCACACGTCTCGAGGCAGCATTGAGACTGTTCAGCATTTTTTGCAGGTCTTGCAGCGATTTCGCAATAATAACTATGGCGTCGGCGAAACGAAAGAGCATTAGAATACCTAATGCAGCTTCTTGAACAAATCCTCCAGCGCGTTGGTAAACAGTTTAGTTAGGGGATATTACAACTCCCTGTCTCACACCTCTTAGCAGCTGTATGGCGGTTTTGTACTTGGACCGACATCGACGCCATGCTATAATATAGTTTTCTTAGCACCTTTATGTACCGCCAATTGACTTGGCATCACTGCAAGGATTCCAGAAAAGCCCAGGTTTCGACGGAATCGAAAGCTTTTTTGCAGTCGACAAAGGCTAGACACAACGGCCGGTTATACTCCTCTGTCTTCTGTATAACCTGCCGCACTGTATGTATGTGGTCTAAGGTGCTATAGCCTTTGCGAAATCCAGCCTGCTCCGGTGGCTGAAAACGTCAAATCTAGCGGAAAGCCGATCAGTGACGACCCTCGAAAACAGCTTGTAGACGTGACACAGGAACAGGATTGGTCTGTAGTTTTTGAGGAAATTTTTGTCTCCTTTTTTGAAAAACAATGTCACCACGCCCCTGCTCCACGCCTCCGGGGTAATCCCACTGGCTATGACGAAGTTGAACAGCCTCTTAAGCTCGCCGAGCACAGGTTAGCCCGCAGTTTTTAGGAGTTCGGAGGTGATGCCAACACTTCCATACCTACCTTAATAACATCAACTCCGCGTCCAACTAGTGCTCTCTCATCTTCTTCTACTAATAATTTGTCATTATTAAGCAATATTGAACAATTTAAAGAAAATAAAGATACAAGTATGGAGATACCAAATATTTTCTAATTACCGTAGCATCGAATATTCAACTTGTCTAATTACCATACCAATTTTTTTTTTAATCTCATTATCTAGAAAACCAATGCCACAATAACTATTGAATTCCTATTTTTGATGTGTTTCATATTCTAATGTGTTTAACGTCATATCAGTTAAATTCAAAAAGGGCACGGTAATTAGGCAAATAACACCTATTTGGAGAATGGCCGAAAAAGACAAAATAAAAGGTCTTGTAAAAGTTGCAAAAAAGCCCAATTCGTAAGTTTGCTATGGGACATTAGAGACACTTAAAAAAAAAACTCTCAATGCGGACTTACAAAAATGCCTGATGCAGAAGTTTACTATGGGATATTTAACCCTCTTTGTCAAACAAGGTACCAATGTAAATTAACGAAACTGCTCGATTCGTAAGTTTACTATGGGTTACTGAGACTCTTAAATAATATATTCTACCAATATAAACTTACGAATCTGACATATTCGTATGTTTGCTGTAAGTCGCTAGTTCAATTCATTAAAGTGTGCTATGATCTCAACTCACGAATATGACAGATTCGTAGATTGACCGTGGTGCATTTTTTTCGGACTTCACGTTTTCAACTACGCCAAAACAACTGATATCAGTTTCGTAAGTTTAATATGGGTGTATCAACAAAAAAGTTAGATTCGCACTATAACATTTCTGTAACCGTTAGAGATAGAATTTTGAAAATTTTACACCATGTGTAGGACAACATAAGGTGTAGATTTCAATAGAAATGTCAAATTCACAAAAACTGCAGATTCGTAAGTTTGCCGTAGAGGTGACGATGTGTTCTTTCCATTTCAATTTTTTGTCAATCGTTACTCCAAGGAATTTAGCAGTATCAACTTCTTCTATTGTTATATTATTGTATTCAGTCTTGAGGTTAGTCATAGTTGGAATGCGTTGACTGAAATGCATTATTTTCGTTTTATTGAGATTTATTTTTAAATTATTATTATTCAACCATTGTATCACTGATTTGAGTGAATTATTAATGTCATTATTGTAGCTTTCTTTAGATTTACACTCTATAGTTATCGTGCTGTCATCGGCAAATAGTGTTACAGGTTGATCAACATGTTGCGGCAAGTCGTTTATATATATTATAAAAAAAGGGGGCCCTAACACACTACCCTGCGGTACACCATATTTAACAATTCGTTCATTTGATCGGTATACATATGTTTTCATGTTTCGAAAATGCAAAAAAACAGCGTGTATAATATTAAAGATATAAATTATGTTTACGTAAATCCGATTGAACCTCGGCCACTCGCTTTTTCAAAGTGAAAATTTATTTATGCGTATTTTTGTGATCTTACGTACGAATCGTCTAGACATCTTTCCCACCCCCTTAAAAGAAAAAAAGGAAACATGATCAGTCCCCCTCCGTCCCTCAATCGCCTTAAGTAATATATCAGTGGCTCCAAACAGTACAAAAAAAAAAAAAATACAATTGCAGTTGGAAACAGGTCTACTTACAAAAACTCTCAGTTCAGTGAAAATATCGTACATCAAAATACCCAATTGGGAAGTAAGATTACACACGCAACGTCGTCATATGGGTAGGTATCGATCATTTATTACGTAAGTTGGTTGGCGCATCAATCATGGGTAAGCTTCACCATAATCTATGCTTGGCAAGCGGATTGGTAACCGCTGTTTATCGTTATCAGGAGGCATTTATGTAGGTCAGATATTTCTGCATCCTTTCGTGTCGTCTCGAAGGCCACGTTGAATAACCTAGTTTATTCCACATTATCCTGGTGATATTGATGATGCTAATCCACTATATTATTATTATGACAACTTCTGATAAAGGCCAGGTTACGCCATCAGAAAATTGAAGGCCCAGCCGCCACAGATATCGCCCCGCTCAAAGCAATACGCTTTGAGCGTCTGGGATAGCGGGGTGATATCTAATCGCTTACTGCAAGCAGTGGATAACTCCCTGTGAATGTTGCTGTTCAGGGAATATTCATAAAAGTAATATCGTGGCATTGGAACGCAAAGGGTACTTGAAGGAATAGGGTGGATTTATAGTAATTATGAGTCTAACTCGCGAAATATTTTTCATTCAAACCAGACGGGTAGGAGTACTTTTGTGAACTCATAAACAGAAAAAAAACAAGTCGTCCGTTCACAAGTAAAAAAACAAGTTCACAGATCACAGAACACGAACGATGAATCTCAAAACTGAATGAAACTCTATAACATTATACGTATTTGTACCTTGTTCCTCATCCACAGTGAGTGAGTCGATTATTGCGTCTATTTTTAACATAAACGATGTTATTCTATATATAAAAGAACAGGGGTTTTTCTTTTGACACGACTACAGCCGAAACCGCTAAACGCAGAAACTTGAATTTTGGACAGCATTTGCAGTTTACCATGTAGATTGGCAATAAGACGGGATTTTGCGAAAATCCTCCTCTAAGGGGGTGAAAAGGGGTGAAAACGTTTGTATGAAAAATCTTATTCCTTGGGTTTATAAACTTGAAACTTACCACGAATGAGAACACAAGTAAATAAATAAGATTAGCACTATTATTTTTTTAAAACTACCCTCCATTGGTAATCTAGGGGTTGTTAAAGTTTGTATGGAAAAATCATAACGCGTGAGCTGATGAATTTGAAAATCAGTATTTATATACTAGATAAGAATTAATTAAACACGTGTTTTTGGATTTTTCGAAAATCATCCCCCAAGTGTGTGAAAAGGGGTATTCAAGTTTTAAGGGGAGGATATTAAACCACTAAACGTAGAAACCTGAATTTTGGATAGTACTTGCAGTTTATAATGTAAGTAAGCATTAAGAAAGGATTTTGCGAAAATCTACGTCTAAGGGGGTGAAAAGGGGTGAAAACCTTTGTATGCAAAATCTTATTCTTTGGGTTTATAAACTTGAAACTTGGTACGAATGTGAGTATAAGTAAATAAAAAAGATGGACACTATTTTTTTTTCAAAACTTCCCTCCATTCTCGGGTTTTTTGAAAATCACCCCCTAAATTTTGAAAAGGGTTGATTAAGTTTTAAGGGAAGGATTTACTGCTTGCTTCGATAAATTCTAAACTGGGCATAAATTATCTCTCAATCGAATAAAGGATACGTATTTAAAAAATAAACCCCTAGCGTGTTTTTGTTTGTTTGTATTGAATAGGCCCTGAAACTACTAGAGATTTTCCAAAAGTATCCTATAAGGAGGGTGAGCTGGAATTAAATTTACTGAGTTCGAAATTAGAAACACGCGCAGACGAAGTCGCGGGCAAAGTGCTAGTTATCGATAAAACGCTGTTTATTACACTTTGAGTGGTTTCAAATGTTATTTCACGAGAAAATTATTGAAAAAGTTCAATCGGGAATTTATTGAACTCACTCTATTGGAAGGAAGGACAAAGTTGTTAACGAATAAAGCTCGCTTCACAAGCGTCTTGCCTAATCCTGATATTTCGTACAAAAAGACGTGAGGGTGCGCCTCTTTCTTCATAAAGTGCGGTTGCATGTGTAATCACGAGCCGTGTGAAGCAAGCACTATAATTATTATTTCCTTAGTGTTATTTGTCACAGAAAAAAAACGTAAACAGGTGTTGCGTGTTAAATGAAGAAACATGAAAATGACCAACTATCTAAATACGCAGCTAATTTAAAATTCATCATGAGCACGTTCGACCAAAACGTTCGTGCCAGTTTGAAATGAAAGAAAAATATTGTGTTAGTAATGCTCATTTAATTTTTGTAGCCTTAATTTATTGTAGTAGGTATTATTATTTTAAGTAGATATTTTCCTACAGAGAAGTATAATTATTTTTTCCAACCATTAGGTTCGTTTAATTTTTATTGTTCCGTTGCCATTAACATTTGTCTAGTTTTTTTAACCGGATTTGCTGAATATTAATCACCATCATCAGCCTATAATGTTCCCACTGCTGGGACAAAGGCCTCCTCTCTGTGAGAAGAAGTGGGCCATTATCAACCACGCGGGCCCAGTGCGGGTTGGATTAGCTGAATATAAGTTGCTAATAATAACAACCGTACACGGAGATCTTTAAGGATAAGCCAGTTACTGGGTTGTGGAGTTCCTATTGGCAGTCGCTCCTTGTAAAATACTGATATTCAGCTGCATGTGGTTCGACTAAAATCCGACTCCAATATATACGTATTTTTGATAAGGTAAGGCAGATGATGAAGTATTTTACATCGAGTGACTGCCTAACTAATATAAACTAAATCTAACCCCCACAAGTCAAGAAGTAATCAAAAAGTAAGTCAAGAAGTAACGAAGTTAATTGTGAAAGACACATTGGTACTTGTCTGGGTTTCCAACTCGCAACCTCATGCATGTTGCTGAGAGCAGTCAAGTGGTCGTCCAGCGGTATAAGCCCACTTACGAGTCGAGTCGGTTCGAACCCAGCCAGGCGCATTAGTTTGTGTAATTTATTTCATCACCACTGTTCTCAAAACGGTGAAGGCAAACATCGTGAGAAAACCGGCGTGTCTTAGAACCAAAAATTGGAAGGTAAGTGATATCCCAACACGCACTGGGCCCGCGTGGTGGATTATGCCCCTCTCCCCCCAGAGAGAGGAGGCCTGTGTCAAAGCAGTGGGAAGATTATAGGCTGATGATGTAACCTAATGTAACTATATAAGCAAAGTGCTAAACCTCTCTGAGCCTACAAAACTATTAACTCTACGTACGACAAAATACATTTTCATAGTTTGCAACTGTACAAAATTATTATCTCGCAACGACGATATAATACTAGACTCCGCATGCACGATCTAAGGAACAAAAGATATTCTGCCAACTCGCTGAGGTACTACGTAAGCGAGGGGGACGGGGTACTGCGTTGTGATTGGCTAACTCAAGGTCTGTTCTGTCTCAACGTATGTTTACGGCTCACAGGATTGGTCAAAATGAGACGAATATAAGACTTTTTTGCCTAATGTGTTGGCAGACATCGGTCGACTGTTATTAGGAGTCTAGTATTAAATCGTCGTTGTTATCTCGCCTTTAAAAAGATGTGACAAGTACCAAGAAACTTTTTTGTGTAGGTACGAGTAGTTGAACGCCTACGTCTTGTTGGAAGTTAAAACAATGATTTGTCTCCAGAGTACATTAAACTAGCTAGCTAGTGTGATTTATGAATGGACTTTGACATAAAGTTCATCGACCTTTTTTTGTCTGTGGTTTTCCAGATTGCCGTCTTGGGATCTGGAGGCGAGAGCCTTGCAGCGCGTCTACGAGTGGCGCATGAAGTCGCAACGCCGGAGCGAATCTCCGATGCCGATCGCAAAGAAGAAATGAAAGAGCTCCAGCGCGATCTCAGGGCGGTATATGGAGGGAACGACTGTCGCATCCGAGGTTCGAGCACGCGATGGTAAGCCCCCTTTTTGAGGAGTGACTGGAGAGGCTGACGCAGGTCCTCAACGGACATGGACATTTTGGGCGGTTCCTGTGTCTGATTAGAAAGGAAGAAACGGCTGGCTGTTATCACTGCACATTTTAAATAACCGTCGAACATCACAGTCAACACCATCGACTTCGCACATAGCACTTAAGACTTGGAATTTTACGTAGTACCATACTGGACATTCTTCAACCCGGAAGCTTCGGGTCCATTCTGGAATATTCTCGTCGAAATAATAGCATTTTAAGCTACAATTTGTGCTAAACATGATCCGGAAAGATCCGGCCATCTGTTACATCAACCCACAAAATTTTAAACTGCCCATGTGGAGGCGTGTTGAGTAGGGGTAGTACCATCTGTTTTCATTATTCTTTGGGTTTGAATGAGCTTTTAAGAGCGTACTAAATCATTTTAACTTATATTTATCACTTCTAGGTATGTTTTATAAAGGTTACAATTTTTTAAATAAGCTCAGCGCTGTGTTTTATTGATTGACTACTTACTGTGCTGCATATCACGGTATTCATTCCCGCACGGAATAATAGTTATTTGTTATGCAAGGCTGCAAAGTTGATTTTTGTGCCCGAGTACTTGAATTGAAAACTGAGCGAGCGAAGGATTCTAAGGTTGAACCGCGAGAGAAACGAGCAGTTCAAATATAGAATCCTGAGCGATGCAAAGTTTTCAAAGGTACGAGAAGCAGAAAAACTTTGCTGCCGAGTGCAATACACAACTTTTTACCTCACAGCTCACACAGCGAGGAAATTTAGTGGGGCGGCTCGCCCGGTCCCCTGGACCAACACTTTGTGCTCTAGAGCACAAAATGGAGTTTTGCGCTCAGATTTTGAGTAATAAATAGAATCTTTCCGAGCGGGTGTGGTGAAAAATATATTTCTATGGCCTACATGACTAGTTGTTCCAAGTCTGGATGTCTGTGCATATTAGCTAAAATAATTATAAAACGCTAAAAAAGGAATATAATTATATTAATAATGCCAAAATCTATCAGTATAGTTAAGTTTTGAATAAGATTAGGAATCTATCACAATGAATCAAAATTGAAATGAATTCACATAATGCACACCTAATGTCTGATATCGGTTGAATCATTGTAGAGATGTTATTTACCGATATTCGTTAAATAAATTACTAATAATTTTGTGCACGGGGCGTTAAGGTTATCCAAAATTACTTTATTTTAAAAACCACCAGAGTGGCGGATGAACACAGTAATACACAAAGCCGCTCAAAAAAAAAACACACACTTTACCAAAACACACGGAAAATAAAAGTTTATTCTATAAATAATTGCGACCATATCTCAAAGCTAAGCGGAGCGTAATCCTTATCTTATTGCTTGGCTCTAGTGCTGCACGATGTCCAAATTGGCACGGGACGTCCCGACTATTGGGGGTCGGCACGATATTTCCCGTCTCTTCCTTGATCGGGATGCCAATTTTTTTTTTTTTTTTTATGGGACAAACCCACCACACTATTCCCAAACCACTGCAACTCCTGAAAGCCACAATCAACAGCGGCAACCACCAGAAAAGCGCCGAGACAATGAAGTCTCGACGTGTCCCGGAGAATGAATTTACCTGTCTTGGATCCTGCACGAAATTAATCAGAAAAGAATAGTGGAGGAGTAGGAAAAATATGTTTCCACTTCCCTCCATGCAAGCAGGAGACAGAACAGAACAAGGCCAATTATCTCGACAATCACCAATTCTGATTTTTAATAATAATTAATAGTGGTGGTATTGGTCCCGACTTATGAGCCGGTCGTAGGTTCGAACCCCGCCAAACGAATTACTTTGTGTAGTTTTTTTCATCACCACTGCTCTCAAAACGGTGAAGCGAAACATCGTCAGGAAACCGGCATGTCCTAGAACCTAAACCGTCTGACATCTACCAACCCGCAAAGGGCCCATGTGGTGGATTATGGCCCACTCCGTCTCACGAGAGGAGGCCTGTGTCCCAGCAGTGGGAACATTATAAGCTGATGATGAATAGCACGGTTGTCGCAGTGGATAAACTTTCGAACACTATGCTGCGTGACTCGGTTTTGATAACCGCACGTGTCAAATATTAGTTTGGCTTTAAAAAGTTGTTTCGAGTCTGGTTGTTTGTGTTTGTGAGTTATGTGCGCATCTGTAAAAAACAACTATAAAAAATTTAAGCTGACGTTTTGGTCTCATTTATATTTTCATTTCTCATACTCGGAAAGTAGTGTTTGTTTGATCAGAGCAGCGGGTCGAAAACGATGCTTCCCTCCCTTGGGCGGGAAAGACTCATAGTAATTGCTGCCCTCCCTAGGGCGGGAATGAATTTTAAAAATAGAACTAACATTGGTTATTTAGTCGGCTATAATTTTTTTTACATAATTAAGAAAAATATCGATTAAAAAAATGCTGCGGTCTTGTGAGTGTATACGGCCAATGTGAATTAAAAAAATACCTATTAAAGTGGGATGGCCCGCGGCGGTGACGCGGGTGGTGGGTTCCATATTTGAAATTTAAATTAAAAAAGACTATTAAATAAGTACTACTCATGTTATTACTATATATCAATAAAATTTTAGAAAAACTGCTATTTTTTACTTTCCTTATATTTGAAATGAAAAGTAGAGTGTTTAACACGGGTGAAAGTCATCAATTCCCACTCGGACTATAGCCGCCCTCGCTTCGCTCGTGCGTCTAAATACCTCGTATGGGAATTGATTTCTTTCCACCCTTGTATAACAATCTACTATTTCATCAAACTTCGGGCGTTGGTTTTTAGCCATTACAGCTTCCCCAATTGGAAAATCAAGAAATCCCGATTATTTTTACTTACCGTTCCTAAATTTGACACGGTGTATCAAATTATGTTTTTCGTACTCCTTCGTTATTCTTTTCTGATTAATTTCTATAATAATACTATTTATTACTTTTGAATTAATTCTCCGAGACTTTGCTGTGACATTCTGTGGTCACCTATTTTTTAGTTTGGCGTCTCGCATGTCATCCTCTATTAAGTTGTGTGCTGCTTAACCGGACTTTTCCATGGATACCTTTACAATTTGATGCCTCCAGCCAGGTGTTAAAAGTAGGCGGGATTACCCAAAAATCACTCGAATTCGCAGCACTATTTGGCACAATCCAGATCCGCATTGCGACTATAGTTCATACTTCCAAAGACAGATATCGGGCCGAAGTTCCGTCAATATTTGTGCTCTTAACGAGTCAGGCCTGCAGGTCAAAAGTTTGCCTTCCCAATATTCCCTTTGATAGTATTCCAGTAATTTCGTAACTATTTCCTGGCAACGTTAGGATGAAATAAAATTCTTGTCCGACTTATTAAAAAAGGCGAATTTTTCCATGCTCTTCGGGCATGCGGACAGCTCTAAGAGGAGCGTGGAACATGGAGCGTTGCCGACATTGACATTCTTCCTGATCGGATGGTGGGCCTCCCACGTTACTCGCCGTCAGATCAAGGACCGCCAACGATGTGTTCCTTGTGCACAGATGGCCAATCGCGGTCGCGAGACTGTTTAAACAGGTCACCGTGACCTTGAAACGTAAAGGACTGTTGAAGGAATACTGTAAATTTTAGTTAACACGAGTCTGATAATATCTTCCGGTCCACCTAACGGACGGGCAGATGGACTCATTTGATGATTTTACATTTTGTAACACAATTTTAGACTACGTAACTTTGTTTGAACTAGTGATAGGTGAACATATCAAAATTATCCGCCCCTAGCCTTTGAGCTGTGATAAAACGGAGGCACAGTATAAATATCTAACGGAGGCTTGATAATCAAACAGTGCATTTTTGGAGGAATTACCGCTGCATTCCGGGGAATTACCGACGTTCTGCGTAACGCCTAAAGTTGAAAATTCAGTGACGGCTGCCTATCATTATATGTATATTGACTGAAAGGTTGAAAAGTATGTAAAACAGTCCAATTTCAGGCAGTCACGGTAACAATCGAGAATGATAATCAATGGAAAAGTTCTCTTTGGTGCCAGTTTATTAATAATTGTTTATTCAATGAATAACGGATGCAATGCTCAATAAATATTTATTTTATTCATTGATTTTAAATTTTATTATGGTTGATTGATACATTCAACTCTCATAGGAGATAGTATACGAGTACATTGAGTGAGATCGGTATGGCAACAATGTTATTTTCAGGATTCCGAAACCAAAATAAAATTATGTTGAAGGTCTTAAAACAGACATTATTTACCATTTTTATAGATAATGGTTACGTCACTCTTCGTGTGCTAGTACGAGTCGCACTTGTCTGGGTTTTAAACCTACTTCGTAAAACGTCGAAATATTTTTTAAAGTATTTTCTTCGGCATTTCTATGATATCTCAGCGATTTGGAACATTCTTCTATTGTTTGAAAGGATCATAGATAGTTCCATAGTACAGTATTTAATTGCAGAATCTTGATGAAATCTAGAAAAAAACAACAAAATAGGAAATCCCACGATATAGGAAAAACAGACAGACGGTCAGTAGGGCCCCCCAAATTCATGACGACTTCATTAATATCCGAATAAAAAATCTTGATGAAATCTAGGAAAAAATAACAAAATAGGAAATCCCACGATATAGGAAAAACAGACAGACGGTCAGTAGGGCCCCCCATATTCATGACGACTTCATTAATATCCGAATAAAAAATCTTGATGAAATCTAGGAAAAAACAACAAAATAGGAAATCCCACAATATAGGAAAAACAGACAGACGGTCAGTAGGGCCCCCCATATTCATGACGACTTCATTAATATCCGAATAAAAAAATCTGTGTTGACACTGACACACGCTCATTCGCATGTATCCATTTGAAACCCTCATCATCTTATATTTAGTTCTATTGTATCCACTACCCACAACCCTTAACACCTAAATATATCCCCTCTTATAAACCAAGGGACACACGCTCACAATCGCTCACTCGAAGGCTATAAGTCCTTTTTCACATCCCCGTCTTGTCCCCTGCCCATCCATTCGTGACTAATTCGGTCCGACGGATTTTTTGTAACGTGTTGCGTTGCTGGATTGAGTTACACTCGCTTGAGTGGGTTTTGATAGCCAACTCAGGCGCTGGTTATGACTTGTTAGTGTTTATTTTGATGACAAGTTTCGAATGGGTTGTTTGAAGAAAAAAAAACCTGTAACTGGAGATAAAAAGAAGGTTTAAACATGGGTTTACCGATAGAACAGAAGTCTTTTCTTTCATGACTTTTCACGTTTTTTAACGCGAATGAGGCCTTTGACGTTTATTTGATAGATAAAATTGTACTAATTTACTCGTACAGTAGAAAAGCTTTTTCATTTTCCATTCAATCTACGTCATAATACTCCAAGTACGCTGTAGGAAAAACTACGTAGAATTAATGAGTGCGGGGCAGTGGTCCAACAGCTCTACCCAACTATATGGACCATGGGTCTGCTGTACTAGGGGCATTTGTCCAATTTTATAAGTTTTCACTCTTATACTTTCCTGCATTTACAGCGTTTCTTGTATGAAAAAATGGAACAGCGCCTCTGGTGTGCGAAGAAGGAACTAATTTTTTCCTTGAAAATTGTCAAAGTTCCAGTTTACTTTACGTCTCAAATACTGAAAATTCGTGCTAAGGGTATTGGATACAATTTGGAACTTCATGCTGTTACTAATAAATCAAACCCAAGAGCGACTCAGCATTAAGGATTGTGTCTTCTTTATTCAGCTTCATATCAATATGTGTTGCGTTGCCGGCTCGAGTTAGACAAGCTTCAGTGGGCATTGATAGCCTGTACTGTGTAGTCTGTGCTATGCCTTAGAATTTAGATGGAAAATTTTGGTTCAGTGTTGTTGGTGATTATTTGAATGACAGATTTCGAATGGGTTGTTTCGAGTAACATACATATCGCGATTATGATTGGGTTATCATCATCATCATCAGCCTATAATGTTCCCACTGCTGGGATACAGGCCTCCTCTCTGTGAGAGGGAGTGGGCCATAATCCACCACGCGGGCCCAGTGCGGGTTGGCAGATGTCACAATGTCTTCGAATTTTTGGTTTTAGTATATGCCGGTTTCCTCACGATGTTTTCCTTCACCGTTTTGAGAGCAGTGGTGATGAAATAAATTACACAAAGTAATGTGCCTGCCTGGATTCGATACTTACGAGTTTTAGGTCATGACCTAAAACTCGTAAGTCATCTCCATCACATTACCTACCCAAAGAATTAGCAATTATTATGGTTCTATCTAATTTAAAATGGAGACCACGTACCGGCAAGCGCAGCGTAGGACGTCCACCCACTAGGTGGGCAGACGATCTTATGAAGACCATCGGATCACGTTGGATGCAAGTCGCTTCCAACCATAATCATATTGGAAGTCTATAGGGGAGGCCTATTTTCTGCAGTGGACGTCTTAGGCCCGACGGTTCTATACAAAATTGTTCCGTCGCGGGGACCCGCGCGGCCGTCCGTCGCGGGAAGGATTGCCCCGCACCCACGCAACGGGGTCCGCGCGGAGCCACGTGCGGGGCCACGCGCGGAGCCTCGCGCGGGTCTACGCGCGGTGCCTGCCAGCAGTAACACGCACGGGCTTGTTCAGTCAATAAGGGGCTTATACACGGTGTATGTAACTGGAGCAAACAGAGCAATTTTTTTTGTATAAAGACTTTCGAAAAATTCCTCTGGTGCTGAAATTTGGAATATGGTGAAAGTAGGTGATACAGATTTATAGATGCACAATAATCCAAAATTTTTTTAGCCGTGAAGTTCTTTTTTTTATATATTTTATAAAGTTATGCGACTAGAGATAACATTTTTGATATTTTTTTATAACTCCTGTCCAAAAATTTTCCTTCGCAAACAATGAAATTATACTAACATGAATGTACTTAAATTAATACAGCAACATCAATATCCTAAGATTACTGTGTTTACAAGGAAAAGTCGTAAATAAATCTGGTTGTTAGAACATAATACGAGGTTAAAATATCGTAGTGTTCGAGAACTAAATCTCCTCTGAAACTTGATATTTACTTTGGACGATAGGGTATGAATAAGTTAAGCTACTATGCGATGAAAACTGTCATGGCGCCATTTTTGTAACAACATGCAATATTTTTTCAAAGTAACGCCTGATTCCTTTTTTTTAAGAACACTGAAACTATTTTTGATTTTATTTTTTCCCGCTTGTTATTTGTAATAAGCTAGTTCCCAAGTAAAAGGATTAACTTGATTTAATAGTTTATGCTGTACTTTACAACTATTCCTTTTTTTTATTAATCCCACAGCTCATACATAGATAGAGCTTTTTTGCCCCGTACGGGACCAATTTTGCTAGTGCATTTTATTTGTTTTTTTTTTGTTTTTCTAGCATAATTTTGTTTTGCTTAGATTTTTATATTGTTTTTTATGATGTGTGTGGCCAAATCTTTTAGGGTCTCAGCACACATATGGGATCGGAAAGGGATCGTCACCGTATCGCCTCGAGCCGTTCAGAATGGTTTGTATTAAACTCCCTACTGCAACGCACACTAATCGGAATAATAACGTAATCGCCTCGCCTCGGAACAGGCTCCGAACTTGAATTCCCGCGCTTACGGCTCATCGTCCCCGCGCTTACGTTTCTCCGTCCCCGCGCTTACGTCTCTCCGTACCCGAGCTCACATCTCTTCGTCCACCCTTTCCCCTTTCCCCTCCCGCGACTTGCCTGCTAAAGACGCCGCCATTCGCAAGGAGTATTTCATTCGTGTTGCGCGTATGTTGTTACGTCAGCCAGGGGGCGGCGAGGCGTAAGCGCGGTGTCGCCTAGCCGTAGCCGAGTTGACGTACAGGCGCTGCTGATACGCTTTCGTTACGTGCATACGGTAGGTTGACGCCTGGTTGACAGCGAGGCGAAAGGCGTTACGGTTACGATCCCTTTCCGATCCCATATGTGTGCTGAGACCTTTACTTCTACATTTATTTAAAAAAAATGGGATAACGAATCTGTTTAAAAATCCTCAGATGAGGCTTGTAACATTATTACTCTAACGACAACGTGTTTTCCTTATTGTTAGTTCAGTTACAGCTTTTAACGTAAATATAGTAGGACTACATAATTATTAGAAGGAAAAACTAGGTACTGTTTTTAAAAAAAGTTCTCCAGTTGGTCTAAAAAGACCACTTTAGCAATATCATAATAAGAACCATACAGACTATATTACAACTATTTCTATATTAACAATTCCTTACAAATTTTGACAGGATTCATGTCTATAAGAAAAATTGTAAAATGGTCCACAAAATGTAATAAAGTTACAGCATGTCTATAGGTACATAGCCAAATGTAAATTAAAATTGTTTGTAAAATTCCTTTATTTGACCAAAGACAACTATGTCGTAAAAAAAAGAAATAGATAATCCTATAGTAATTATTCTCTTTTTCTAGAGAGTATGGTAATTCCCACCCAGGACTTGTGTGATAAGCATGCTCATTTGTTCTGTCTGGGTATTATATTGGTCGGATATTCGGTTGATTTTAAAATTAATAGTTGCTGATTTGTATTGTGACGTTGATCGGTGAAGCACGTGACTAGATCACGTGGACAGAGTCATAGTGGGCTTGACGCTGTGTGGGATGAACAGTCTTAGACGCACTGTCGAAGCGACAGCACCACTCTGAAACTGTCTCTTCACCTACTTTCGTGTTAACGTATTTTGTACAGTGCAATGTTCATCATCATCATCATCATCTCAGCCATAGGACGTCCACTGCTGAACATAGGCCTCCCCTTTGGATCTCCACAGATACCGGTTGGAAGCGACCTGCATCCAGCGTCTTCCGGCGACCTTTATAAGGTCGTCCGTCCACCTTGCTGGTGGACGTCCTACGCGACTAGACGACGCGCTAGTGCAATGTTGTGATTAATTATTACGAAATACAATATTGATTTGAGTGCGTGTGGTTTTCTTGCTCGAGCACCTACGCGCGCTCCCACATATTTATTTATAATAATGTATGTTTTAGAAATATAAAGTATGTTTATCAGTTATCTAGTACCCATAACACAAGCTCTGCTTAGCTTGGGCGTTGTGTGATAGTTGTGGAATATTATTATTATTAATATGAAATGAAATTCGGCTTGCGCTTGTAAGCACTTTACAAATATTAGAATTCATAATTATGAGCAAGGAATTCACGTGAACCTGATTTGTGCGTTTTATACCTACATCTTTTTTAAATAGAGTTTTCGTAAGGATAGTTACAGAAATGGCCAGTTTTGTGTAAGTGCTAATGTTTGAACAAGATATTAGAATTTTTTCTTTTATAATGTTCCCACTGTTGGGACACACGCCTCCATCTACCACGCGGGCCCAGTGCTGGTTCGTAGATGTCACATGTCTTCGAATTTTTTGTTCTAGGACATGCCGGTTTCCTCACGATGTTTTCCTTCACCGTTTTGAGAGCAGTGGTGATGAAATAAATTACACAAAGTAATGCGCTTGGCGGGGTTCGAACCCACGACATATAACTCGTAAGTCGGGACCGAAACCACTGGGCCACCACTGCTCTACACACCGTTTTTTTTGGTAACACACTATTGTGTTAAAGTTGAAAATCTAATAATTATAATTGGAGTAAGTTGATATGTCTGTTGAGGTCAATTCAATTTCAATTTTATTATTTGCCATACGTGTTGGTACAATTTAGGTCTTAACTATAATACAGATCCATAACACTTAGTCATAATTATGTGACATGCAAACATTTGTGTTAATAATTTATCAATAATTTTTAAAATCCAAATATAACTAAAATTCATTATTGATGTGCTTATAATATTAAATACATTCTCAACATAAAAACTAAACCATAAAATCAGAATAAAAAATATGATGTCATAGGGTACATAAATATGTTTATTATTTATTCTTAAATCTTTTATCTAATAAGTCATTTACTGAGTAGAGGTTGTTTTCCCTTAACCATACTTTAAGACACCTTGTAAACCGATTAACTGGTAAGCTTTTAATACTATCAGGTATAGCATTAAATATTCGACTGTCTGAATGTCTGTATAACACAACATCTCTCTCATTTTAGAACTTTAGAAAGTTGAGATGAACGTGACATTAAAATTTAACAAAATTATCAGCTCCTATCAGAGTGACCTTGAACTTTGAAACGCCCCATCCTCTTATTAGATCGTAAGATATTCCCAATTCAATATTTTAAGATAGAAGCTTCAATGGTTAGAAAGCAATTTAATTACAATATTACTTGAAAATTGTGTTGGCCTGGCGTTTTGTGGCCCGTGTGCGGAAGCACTTACCCAGTAGAAAAAAGCTACTACATTTTGTAACAAATACCCACTTCATAATTTATTCTTTTATGATTCAACACGTTGAAGAATTCACACGAACAGGCACAAAACACTATGAAACACTTTTTATTCTTTTGCCGCCATCACAATAAAAAATGAATGACGAAGCCGACCATGCCCTGCACGCTATGTTCAAAAACACAAAGAAAACATAGCACTACACAATGTGGCAACGTCATTTTATTTGTCACTGTAAATATGAAAGGGTTGAAAATTTCAAAGCAAGCTCACCAAATCAATAGTACACAAATAAAAGAATAATAAATTAGTGACACAGTCAAGTGTTACGGGTGCTAACGAGACCTCTTTTTAGGGTTAACGAGGGTAGCAAAGGAGGCAGCGAGAGCGGAGGTGGTGGCGGTGGCGGGAGCGATTTAGCATGGATTTTTTTTATTTGATACAATCCCACCGCACTTTTCCAAACCTACTGCAACTCTTGAAAGCTGGATTTAAAAGTGGCGATCAACCGAAAAGCGCCGTGACATAAAAGCCAGTCCGGCTTTTATGTCGTATCCTGCAGTGAAATTGATCACAGTGTTCTGTTTATAGCAAGTTCTTGAGAGGTACAATAAAAATAGTGCCAGTTATTATAACGTTATCGGAAATGTGTGCTAATTTAAGAATTATAAACAACTCCTAAGAAATGTATACAATTCTGACTATTTTATGAAAAGTGTTTTACGTAGTTCTGTAGACGGAGTTCTGCTCAGCGGGGCTCCTATTTCCGCGTGTAAGGTTTAAAGGAACCTAACCAAAGAGCCGAGTCTCGGGATGCCCAAGAGTTGTCCTTTTGAAGTAAACGTCAGAGTCACCCCGAGTTTCAGTTTGGTTAGGATAAACACATTTCTGTGATCTATTTTTATAAGTAGTAGTGATTGACATCCTCACTAGACCAACTTGTTTTAGAACAGCTTAAGCCCATCACTCTGGTCGCACCTTAGCAAGCCCTTTTTGGAGTCTCGTTATATCTCGTGCTCTGTTAAATTGGAGTGCCATCCATTTTATATGAAGCAGTACTTTCGTGTTCTTAATTAGATTTTGTTCAACACATTCGTGGAGTACGAAGTTCGTAGTTCCAATCTGATGTTTGTTTTGCGGATTTCTTTTTTTGTTGTTTGTGAAAAGTTTTATTAGAGCTTTTTGCTGTCATCTGTTAAGAAAAACTCGTGGAAGCCGTAGGAATGGGAAATTGACGTAGTAATATTAATGTTTGCTCATTTTGTTGTGACTATAAACTTTTTCACATTAGTCTCCTGTTAAAACTCGCAAACACAAGATTTTATGCCGGAGTACGAAAGTCTAGGTCATAATTGTCGAAATGTAAAAACATTGAACATTCGCTCATTATACCTCCCACACCACGGAGTTCTGCGTGAGAGTAGTGTCACCACTAAACTAAGAGTGTTTTTAATGCCAGCAGCATCACTTCTACAGGTACATCTTTTAATAGTATACAGATGATCGGACCTACAGAATGATCTTCTTTCGATTTCAATACGTTTTCGACAAACCTTTTTTATCGTATTAAAATCGTCAAATGAGTCGGCCTTTGCAGGACTGGCGAGAATGTCATTCACGTATTGACTAAAATCCACCAAGCTCTAACCACCTAGCATATATGGCCTCGACCAACGACGGGTGCGAGAGGTCTCCGCCTATCGCCGCCCTGAGGACACGGCGGTGCTCTACCCAAGCGGGGCAGTCCTGCACCGTATGCTCCTCCGTATCCTCCGGGCGATCCTCGCAGTGGTGGCACCCAGGCGTTTTCTCCTTTCTCATCAGACGCAGGTACCTCCCGAAACTTCCGTGTCCGGTAAGGACCTGCGTCATGCGGTAGGTCAGGACGCCGTGACGCCTATCCAGCCACTTTTCAAAGAGGGGTCTTACCGCCACCATTGCGGCGTGCCTGAAAACACCCTGACTTGGAACAACTACCTGCATGTCATCCAAATATTTGTACCATTTGGGAATCGAACCACGACACGCTGGGCAGTCGATAACTCATGCCAATGCACCAACATTGCCGTCACTGGGTTACCATTGCCGCTGAGTAAACGTTACCAAAACAATTAGAAGTGTGTTAAACGTTCCAAAAGCTAGAATTTAGAACAACAAGTATGGACAGTTTCCGAACGACGAAAAGTTTCGTTCACAGCGCTATCAAAGTTTGGACATAATGCAACGTTTCATGAATTTGTATAATTATATATTTTAACTTTAATACGAATACAATTTGAATACCAACCCGTTATTTGACTTTATAGGCGATATTTTGAATGTGAAGCTAAACTATACAGAATTTATTTTTGAAGTCCTGTGATGTTACGTTTACAAATATTTACATTCACGTCCACAAACAAACAGACCCGGAACATTTAATTTCACGTTATTACTAATAATTTCAGATCTTTTCATTCATTATTCCACCTTCCACCTTTCGTAAAATAACACCTTGTATACTTATGTAATAGATTTAATGTCAATTAGATTTAATAGAACCTATAGAGCGTTCATTGGGAAAATTGTCATACAAAATTGTCGATGCCGTGCGTCAGTAGCACTATCTAGCGCTACTTAGACTGAGCGACTTTTTACCTAGTGGTAAAAAGTTTTGGATCAGAACTTTCTTCGTGATGTCCCGTCTATTGCTGGTAAAGAGTTTAATGTCTTTGCCTAATATTTACAATCGTGACCAATGTTTTTTTTTATTTGCAAAACATTATTACCTACCAAAAAGCTCGTAGTACTTACAACGCAGACCTACCTCTAGGTGGACCGACGACATCGTGTGGGTCGCGGGCAGCCGATGGATGCAAGTGGCGAATTTTCGTTCGGCGTGGCGGTCTAAGGGGGAGGCCTATGTTCAGCAGTGGACGTCGTCCGGCTGATGATGATGATGACTTACATCGATCAAAAACATGTATAAACTCACACCCTTTTCTAATGGGGGTAGTCAGACACTACAGAATGCCGCCTCCTACGATCCTTACAAACTCTTCTCGATTCATCAACATTCATACATCAGAGGCCTTACCACGAGCTCTTAACGCGATTCAGTTTAGGCTGTGGGAAAGAGATGGCGCTAGGCGACTTGTATAGCTCTGTCTCTTTCCAACAGCCGAAACTGGCCTATGGCCTCTGGTCATACAAGCATGTCGATTGCTAGTACTACACACCCAGTCTTTCTCAAGCACTTCACCAATAAGGTCCGAGTAGATCTTCCTAGGATGTTGAAGTCCTTTCGAACAAATTTGTGTTTAATTTCTTCATACTATGAATTTAATTTGTCCCCATCTAATAAAAAAGCTGTTTTCCTCAACAATAACGTCGAAAACGCTTGCCATAACTTGGTTGTTACGTAATAAATTGAAGGAATTTGTATGAAAATTATACGGTAATGCACATTGTGAATTCGGGAATAGAAATACTGGGAAATAAAAGTCTCACTAGTTTAGTATTGGTACAGAATACTTCATAGTTCTACATACAGAAATGCCACTTCTCTAAAATAAACAAATGTCAAATCTATGTTCGAGAGAATAAAGTACATTTTAACAAAAATATGGCAGCCCACTGTGAACCCGTCCACGTTGCGTCCGCGGAATTAGGTAATAAATCTAAGCGTAGTACTTATAAGAATAAAAACTCCCGTTAGTTCTACCGTAGAAAAATTGTGGATTTGTGGAATTGAATATTGAGGTTGAACATTTTCAAAACGTAAACACTTAATTTGTACGGTCCAGAAAAAAAAATTCAAAGTAATTTTTGTAATTATTAGTGATACATACAAAAATGTCTTCAATCGAAACGAAAACTGCGATTTGATTGATCATGTTTTGTAAAATTATTTAACGACGTGCCCTTATTTATTTAATTTTTTAAGTCGATAGAAAACAAACAAAGATCATTCCACAGGATCATTCTCTTACGAGTAAATCGCTTTCGTTCTGAAATCTTAAATATTTCGTCGAAAATTTAAAGTTCGTCGAATTTCGGTGAAGTAAAAAGTCACATCAACCTTCATTAGATTTCATTTGGAGAACTGTCAAAGTTTCTTTAGAAGAGTTTTGACTTTTAGGTTAAACAGTTTTAAAAGTCAAAATTGTACTAACAATTTAAATTAAACACAGTTAAAGACCGCTTCTGTGTCTGGAAATGCCTTTGGTAATTTAGGCTCTCGAACGTTTTGTGTTGTTTATGATACCAATGTTAAAATTTAATTACATAAGTTTTTCGATGTATTGTAACGGTTAGCGGGTGAGTTGAAATGAAAGAACTCACCAACGTTTACAATAATATTTATTTAAGGTCGTGGTTCACAGCCGTCACTTGGTATTTTAATCGTTCCGCGGAAGTAGGCGCACTAAGTACTGTCTTGGCTTATCGCGTAGTGCAGAGACGCGATGGCGAAGAGTTGTCCCGAGGTGAGAGTGACCCCAGGGACAGGATGGTGGATGCGCCGGCTGGTCAGCTGTGTGCGGCTAGGTGCTGTGTGTGCGCAGGCCTCGAACGTTCGGTAGCGTGAGTCAGTGTCGAACTCAACGAACGTTGAGGATGGGTATTTCAAACCCCAATCTTGTTCCCTGTTAACTATTACACAGTAATAACCATTGGGAATCAACGTCCAGCGGTAAATAAAAGGTCCACTGCAAATCCTCTCTGATGATGACCTCGCAGCGTAAGCGAAAGCCTAGGACGTAAGGCGCTTCAGGCGTTTGTGAGTTTGGTCATCATCAGAACGGAGTTTACACGGCAGGTACACAATATTAAATTAGCGTGAAGCATTAACACAAAACATCATTCATAGGCCTACGAGCGTATGGAACATTCGAGGCTTAACAAAATAAAAACCTAACAAAGAAAAATTAGAACACAAAATAATAAGTCTCGTAGGTAACTGCTCAATACAAAAAGATAGAAACACAATAGCTAGCAGTTATAAAGATTTGGTTTGGCAAGCTTACCCTTAAACCGGGGCGGACACTAATAATTTAATAATGTTACTTTAAATTTCAAATTTATAAATCTATCAAAATAATATCCGACAGTTATAGGTAGTATCTAATGTAGGGAGATACCACTTGCTGCGCGATGGTCGACTTTTTATGTACTGAATCAAGTCCCAGCTGATTGCTACAAAATGCCTCGCTCAAAGAGAAGGGGAATTGGACTTTGCACGCGTGAGAGTGAGACAGCATAAGCATTGCCACTCACTTATCCTCAGCTAGAACATTCCACAGTTCTGTCACCACAGAACTGTCGGCTGTTACTACCAGTTTAGAACTACCCACTTATAAATTACTTTTTGTCTCGACGTAATTCAAGAATATTTCACTGGATACCTACAAATTTATATTAATGAACTATTTATAGTTTTGAAATGCAACGTTGGTAATCCACAACGTTACAGTATTAATAGAAAAAATTCAAAAGCATTTTCAAATAACTTCATAAAATTAAAGATTACCTTCTTGGGGTCACGTTTGCACTTTATATAATAATGCCCAAAGTCAACTTAGACCTATTATTGGGGGTGCTATGACAGGAAACCTCCACCTGCGCCCGTGGAATGGAGTTCCCTCTCGGATACGTCCTGGGGGAAGACCAGTTTTTCGGGCCAGTACACCCTGCCGTTTCTTTGCCCGTATGCGAATAGCCTGTCGTGTGGACGCTCCAACGCGTGTCCCTCTGATTAGCAGAGGGCACAGCGGCGGAGCGGGCTTGCGGACGGTGAGTGATGGGTAGCTCGCCGTCTGACAAAGAACCAAGCCCGGATCGGTGGCGCTTCGTGTTTCGCGCCAAATGCCTGCTGGGGTCGCGGGTTTTTTCTTAACCCAGGATACCGTGGCCCCGGAACGTAAAGGGCATAGGAAGGGACACGGGTAGATTTCAGTGTTACGGGTGGAGTCAGTAAGAGTCTGACAGTCCCTTCCGCCCCACCCAGGACTCAGGACTCATTTGATGATTTTACCAGCTAAAAAAAAAAAAGAAAAAGACCTATTATAGCAAAAGTGATGGTAGACATAAAAGGTGACATTCCGCCCACTAATGTCTACGACAGTGTTTTACATAGTCTGATAGTTTTAGTGTCTGACTCCACTTAAGTACAGCTCAACATACTTTTACTCCACCTCATGAAACACATTGACAAAAACGCCCACTTCTAGATATTAGAGAACATTTTCATCACGAGTGACTACCAGGAGGCCTAATTATACAAAAACACTGAGACATTCTGATTGTTACAACAAAAACATATATTTCAAAGGAGTCACCATAAAGCTTCATGCCGGTTCTTGTCCATGGAAACGACCAACCCGAACCGGGCACCTGTGTCAACATTTTAAGGGCCTTCGCGCCTTTTAAGCCGTAAAAACGTTACATTCTAAAGCAAACTCCTGATTAACGGCTGGGTGTAAAGATTGAAAAAAAATATATGTTGAATGTATATTCATGTACAACAATGTGAGTAAATTTTATTTTCTTATGACAAATAGTTGAACTGTAAAAAAATATTTAACAACACGCTATTTTGTTCAAATAAATGCTCACTCCTTCTAAACGGCTTCTTTTATTTAAAATGTTTTTGAATAGATCAATCGGTGTTAAAATTTACTACAATGTGAGTAGCGCTCATGTAAATCAGTCAATATTTTACAAAGAATATGTTGAAAATTGAGATTTCCACATATAAAAACCGGGCGAAGGCGGGTTTTTGCAGCTGTTTCTGCCTAGCTGCATAGTCTATGATATCATTTTGAGGTATCGCGGTATGCTCGGGACATATTAATATGTGCGGTGAAGATATGAAAATGTGCGTTTATTTCCGTCTGGATGTTCAAGGTCATTGAGGGTACTATGCGCCTTAAAATCTCAACACTCATAGGATTATGAGAAATAAAAAAAGTATTAAGCTTGAATTCTAGACTTTAGATATTTCAAGTTTCTGGTTTCTGAGTTAATTAAAATACTTCTGGAGACCCTAAAAGCTCCTGACATGTATTTGACGATATTTTTATTTTGGATTTTCTCTCGGCCTCCGTTTCACTCAGGGCGGTAAGACACATTTGATGATTTTAATAAGTACACCAAAAAACAAAAGATAAACGGAACTTAGTGCGTAAAAGTACCAAATTCAATAACGCGTTGCAGTGGCCTGTAGCTCTTAAGCTATTGTCAAACAGACAGGCGTGACGAACGCGAAGCGAGGCGTTTTTGTTTGTAATGTATGGAATTGTTTGAAGCCTGTCACATAGAATATCGGATCGCTTTCGCATTTTTATATGACATGATTCGGTTCGGTTCGCTATCGCCTGTCTGTTTGACAAAGGCCTTAGCGCTCATGCACACGAGACGATTTTAACACGTCACGGTTTTTTGAGCCGGCTTTAGCTCCGGCGCAAAACCGTCTCGTGTGCATGAACGCTTAAGAATTGAATACGGTTTTTGTCTAACGATCTGAATCATGTGTAAGTATGTGTAGTCAAGTCCATAAAATAAACGTAAATTGTAATTTTTAAGCTTAAAATAATAGAGCATAATTTTGAGCCCTTTCTAAAATATTGAGCATTAAACTTAGGAGTGGGAGTCGCAATTTATTAGCTTTTACAAGTATGAATAAGTAATTTATGTATGACTGTAATTTGAAGTTTGAATATAATTTGAAGTAGAAGACCCTGAGTGACATTCCAATACAATACTTTGACAGCTATCATTTATGATTTCAGATACTTTTTATTTTATTTGTGGAGTCGTTTCACTGATAACTGCCTCAGGCATTAAGTACGCCTTTGTACCTTTTGTGTTGCATAAAGTTTTAAATAAATAAATAACAAAAACAAAATGATTTTTTTTACTAAAATACACACTCATATCGACTTCGGGGATGGCGAAAAGCCTTTGCCCATGAGTGATATGATAGGGTCTAATATTTACAGTAACCCCGTACACCGTCTTTTATCTCGGAGCAGTGACGATCCTGACCATTGCGAGTGTGTCTTTCTTTTTTCAGTTGTTTATAATTAGAAGAAGAAGAAGATGAAGTGCGATAATTAGCTTGTTGCTTGCTTATTTTGGTCAAATTTTGACCAATAGGCGACCACTTTTTGTACTTATTGCAAGAATTTCTAACATTTTTGCGACATGTGCTTTATAATGAATGATTTTGTCATAACAAGTGGAAAGATTTATAGTGATCCAAATGAGCGAATAGTAAAAATTTTACTAAAAAATCGATCAAAAATTATTAAACTTTGTCACTAAAGAAAAACTTTGTTCATTTAGATGTCGTTAATATTACTTTTTATACCGAACTAACTTTGATGCTTTAAGTTTAACGCTAAGCATACAATGAAGTTTTAAAGTTCAGCTATTTCTGTTCGAGTTGTGTTCTTGCAAGGTTAAGATCATATATTTTTTTAAATCTTCAAATAACTCCTCCCTCTCTGGATGGGCGGAATGGAATTACAGACACCTGATGAAAACCCACTTTCAATCAGATGTTCCTAAATTTTGGATTTTACTCTATGGAAGTTTGTTTTTGGCATCTCTCATTTCCACCTTGAGGAGGTTGTATGCTGCAGTTTTATACACTGTGGCACCTTGGATGTTAGGCCTTCAGCCAGGGACTTATAAAGTAATACGACCACACGCTAAGGACACCCCCTGTCGAGTACAAATAGGGACACAGGAAACAGCAAGAGATGGGATGGATCTGATTGATATAATATATTATTATTTTTATTGATATCAAAGTAGCAGTGCCGATGTAAATTTAATTTTATATTTATTTATTATATACCTATAATTTGATTTATTTCTTAACCGACTTCAAAAAAAGTAGGTTATGTATGTTTATCCACGATTATCTCGCGCTTGGCGAAACCGATTTTGATGCGGTTTCCAGAAAAGTGTTCGTTACATTCTGGGAAACGTTTTAGTATAACAGTAATTTATATCTCGTAAGTTGCCCGATTGTAGATTTTCAAAGACGCCGATTATAATTTTAAAGATTTTTGTTAAATATCTAAACTAAAAAGGGAAAAATAAGACATAAGTCAAAGAAATAAATAACAAAGCTACCGACTTCCGAAAGAAAAGTTATTTAAGGCGCATAGTACCCTCAATGACCTTGAGCATCCAGGCGGAGCTAAACGCAGACTTTTATATCTGCACCGCACATATTAATATGTCCCGAGCGTACCCCGATACCTCAAAATGATATCATATACTATGCAACGAGGCAGGAACAGCTGCCGCGGACCGCCTTCGCCCGGTTTTTATATGTGGAAATCTCAATTTTTAACATATTCTTTGTAAAATATTGACTGATTTACATGAGCGTTACTCACTTTGTAGTAAATTTAAACACCGATTGATGTATTCAAAAATATTTTAAATAAACGAAGCCGTTTAGAAGGAGTGAGCATTTATTTGAACAAAATAGCGTGTTGTTAAATATTTTTTTACAGTTCAACTATTTGTCATAAGAAAATAAAATTTACTCACATTGTTGTACATGAATATACATTCAACATATATTTTTTTCAATCTTTACACCCAGCCGTTAATCAGGAGTATGCTTTAGAATGTAACGTTTTTACGGCTTAAAAGGCGCGAAGGCCCTTAACAGTTTTTGTTGACGACCACCGCGCCATCTGTGCACTATGGTGGTAACAAGCAGTGCGGGGGCCGGGACGGCCGGGGAGAGGCGGGTACGGACATTGCGAGACCAACAGTGCGCGCGCGATCGTTCTTAACTTTTGTGACGCGACGACGACAACATCAAAATCATTGTAAACCATATTAGTCAATACAAATTGTAACGAGCACAACCGCAGCTTTATTTCAAAAATAACCAACAACGCCGACGGCCCAACACCAAACACCAAACAGTTTTTTTTTTTGTGTTTGGTTTGATACGATAGATTTTGTGTTTGGTTTGTATGAATACGCCCGAGTCATTCTCAACCTTTGACACCGCGGTTGCGGTCGATATTTGCAGATTCATAATATCTCCCTGATTGATGTTGATGAAAATCTGTAGGAGACTTCGCACTGCAACGATACAACAAAGGTCAAATTTTTATGAAAAAAAACTTAAACTAGGTATATCATGTTTTTACTTCAGACATCCAGCAATCAAAATATCGGCTCGCAGCTCGCAGACACCCTACTCGCAAGTACTTACCAGGGCGCCAAAGTTCAGTAGGATATTGATACCTACTTTTTTATGACGGATGAGAATCGAATATCCGACTTAACATGTATTTATTACTTTTTTGTGAATATCTCGGGTTAATAAAGAGAGTATTTTGCGACTTTTTTACTAACTTTTCCAAGGAATTTGATGAAAACGAAAGTCTTATATATTGTGTTACTGAGATGAAAAATGATTCACTAGATTATACTTCTAAGCTATGAGTTACGAGTAAATTAGATTTTTTGTTTTCATACTTTGTCTGAATAGAACTGAAAATGAATACGGTTGCTAAAAAAGTTCGTATCAAAATCGTTTGACGGGATAATTGATGTGGAGCTCTAATTAAATGGATCCACCATCTCTATGTCAGTTTTATAGGACGTGGGGTCCGTTGTTTATAGGGTGTGGGGTGCTGAGTCCGATTCCCGGGTCGGGCAAAAAATAATATTGGGTGGGATGAATTTGTTATTGGCTGCCCGGACTTTGGAAGTTGGCGGTTTTATACTCCGTGCCTCGGAAAGCACGTTAAGCCATTGGTTCCAAATCCATTTATTTGCATAAACAAAACAGTTTCAGAACATACAAGTTTTGCTTTTTAGGTATATAAGCATTCAATTTTACAATAATATACATCACTTTCATCATCCGATTTTAGCAGACAGTCATTCATAGAATCAAGGACCGAAACCGGTATGATCAATACGGGTATTTTTTCGGTTACAACCTTTTTTTTCTTTTACAGGTAATTTTAAAGATTACCTTTATTATTAAAAGTGAATACATAACCAGTATTAATACCGGTTACCGAAATAAAAATTACCCCTATCTTGCACACTTCACACGTGCCGTCGGCAATAGTCACAGGGCGCGCATCGCATGTGTGTGTGACAAAGAGTCGTTATCTTTAGTTAACCGGTATTAAAACGGTAACCTGAATAGAGGTTACATTTTTCTTCGGTCTGGTTACCCAGATAGCGGTTACCTAAGTCTGAAAAATAACCAAAATTCTTCAATACCGGTACCGTAATTTATAAAGGTTTTCGGTCCCTGCATAGAATGCAAAACAAACAGCTTTTTCTGCGTGTATCATCCACATAATTATTTTCCTTATGAATTAACGCCTGCTTAAACACCGTGACTTTTTAGTCGTCTTACAAAAGCAGCCCAGTTCATGTATCCAATGACTAGAACTGCACGTTTATAATAAAAAATCGGCCAAGTGCGTGTCGGGCCACGCACAGTGTAGGGTTCCGTAGTTGCCCATCAAAATACTTATGCGAACTAACTAAACTGATTCGCTGAATTTAATTTTAAAAAGAAGAATCGATCAAAATCGGTTCAGGAGTCTTTGAGAAATCGGGGTAAATACGAATTTAGAACCTCCTCCTTTTTTTGAAGTTAGTTAAAAATAGTTGACGATAAAAACCTACCTGTCCCCAAAAAACATAATACCGTAAAAACATACCTATTAAAGCTGTAAAAATAAAGTTGACAAACTCACATTTGCAGTTGAAGAGCATGATCTCCGATACATTTTGTTTAAGAAAACATATTATCCAAGTACATTTTATAAGTTGGTCGACTTTTACTCGTAAAGTTGTAAAGCCTACTTAGTCATGACAATTTTCTTTTAAACTTCGTTATATCTAATACTATTGTGAATTTTTTCACACCCCCAAACATAACCGTTTAGCTGGTAGAGGGGGGGGGACACTCGAGTCGAGCAAAATTTAACACTTTAAAGCTTAATATTTCACAAACTAATTTTTTAACAAAAAATTGTTAATGGAAACTATCAATATTTTTAAAGACCTATTTAATGATACCCCACACTAAGGGGTACGTGAGAAAAAAAAATAACATCCCCACTTTACATGTACAGGAGGTACCCTAAAGAAAAATATTTTTCGAGATTTTATTTTACCACTTTTTCGGCACAACAAATCCGTATATTTACACCAAATTACAGCTCTCTAGTACTGTGCGTCTCTGAGCTAACTGCGGACAGACGGACGGACGGACGGACGGACATGGCGAAACTATAAGGGTTCCTTGTTGACTACCGAACCCTAAAAAGGTATTTAAGAGATTCGCAAGGTGTAGTTAGAAACTCCCTTGTCTCATAGAAAATTGAAATGGAATGATCTGCCCGACTATTTGCACTGGGTATGTACGAGTATACTCTACAGCTTAATACGTAAACGTTTTAAAAGAGTGTTTCATGTTTCTAATGTACTAATTGATTAATAATAAAAAATATTATTAAGGATTGAAAAAAAAACTCGCCTAGAGGTATTTTAGGTCGGACACCTTAAGTGGACCACTTTTGTAAGACGATTAAAACGTCACGGTATATACAGCACCAATGTTGCCGTCATATTACTCACTCGACATCGCTATTAGTAGAAGATTTATGTTTATAACCCCTACAAATAATAAAAACAATATGTTACGAGGAAGTTTCTTCACGAAATGGAACATTTATATGTTTTCCGCAAGCCCTTTTCTTATTTAATCGTATCCCTTTAACATCATATATGTGAATGTTTGCTTGTTTATATGTTTGTTACTCAATCACCAAACGTAACAAATGAGTCCTCCCGTCTGTGTGGGGCGGAAAGGACCGTCGGATTCTTCTTTATCATCACTATCAGCCGTAAGACGTCCACTGCGAAATATAGGCCCCCTTTAGGCCTGGTATCAACCAAAGCGGAGAGGGTGCGGCCAAGTCTGCGTTCATCTTTAAACCCCATTTTTTGTTCTAGTAATGTGTTTTCCTTTGATAATTTTCAACGGACAAACCCGAAGGTAAACGCTAGTACGTAATTATAGTTAGCCTTATGGTTTCATATGACATTTTGAAATATGTTACAACCAATATATTAGGGGGTAACGTCTTCACAAAGACAATTTCAGCTTCCTAACTAGAGTATTATAAATCATGCCGTATGTTGGAGGAATTTCGTGTCGTTTCGAGACAGCCTTTTAGCTAAATAGCTGGGAAGGGCGAAAAATGTGGTGGTAATGATAATGTGGTATTGGTATTTTTACCCGACTGCGCCAGGAGGGTTATGTTTTTCGAGTATATGTATGTATGTATGTTTCTGTGTGTTGCTCTGCAGCCTAAACGGCTTGATGGATTTTAACTTGAGAGGTGTCGTTAGATTTGTCTTAATCGTGAGAGTGTCACTGGGTACATATAAATGGCCAAGTGCGAGTCGAACTCGTGTGCAAAGGGTTCCGAACTAAAAATATATTTTTTAAATCTCTCACATTCTATCAAGTGGGGTATCAAACTAAAGGATGTTAAAAATGGTTTACCAAAACATATATATAACTTATATGTTTCAATTTAATTTGGACTGATAAATGCTAACAAAAACTAAAAATAGTAAAATAAAATAAATATTTAAAAAAAACAAAAAACCCGACTGCGTAAAAAAAACTAAAAAGAAAGAAACAAGCCCAGTAGTTTAGAATTCACTCATTCACACTCACAGTCGGGGCCTCTTGGGAAGATTTGATTGGTATAATTTGAATGGGCCCCGACTGTGAGTGTGAATGAGTGAATTCTAAACTACTGGGCTTGTTTCTTACTTTTCAGTTTTTTTACGCAGTCGGGTTTTTTGTTTTTTTTTATATATATATTTTTTAAAATTATTTCTGATTATAATGGCCGATTTGTAAGGTTCTCGAATGGAGACCACGCACGCGCAAGTGCAACGTGCGACGATCACCTACAAGATGGACAAACGATGTGTTGAAGATCACAAGGATCGCGTTGGATGCAAGCCGCTTCCAACTGGCCGTATTGGTAAACAAATCGCTAATTATACCCACCATAGGTATATTCATACAACATGATGTGAACGCATACAATACAATGTTTTATGTTGTTCTTTTTTTAATTTGTGGTGGCACCACACAAAGAATTATAACCGATAATTCTGAAATGTTGCAAATTCATTGTCAGGTGTAAAAACTGTAAAAAGTCGGACAACTAGCAAAGAGATCCTATGAGCAATTACTCTTACAACTATAGGTCGAAAGACAGCCGTATGAAAGATCCCATAATTCAAAAAGCCGTTTAAAAGCAGCTCTCTCGACTTTTTAGCCTTCAGCGCTTTTAGCTCTATGAGCAACCAACCGTAAGTCCTATGAAAGCTATTTGAAAGCAACTGAATTACGACATTCAGTTGCTTTCAAAGAGCTTTTTTCTTTCAGAAGCTTTCATGACACTATCTTTCGACATGTATTTCTTACAGCATATTTATCGAGAGAACGCTGTTCATTCGACAAAATAGCACCTCAGTTATTATACCGACACTTAATGTCCTAAGATAGCTTCTCACACGGCTTTCATTTCGCATAATTTTTGAAGTTGAGAAATAGCTTTCAAATTATCAATTCAGCGCCAAAAGGTGCTCAAAACATCATTTGAAAGCCTTTTTACAACATAAATTGTGGTATGGAACGCCATTTTGTTATAAAATAATATAACATATGTACGTACCGTATTGCGTTATGTCAAAAATGGATTACAATTGGTGGAAAAACATTAAAAACAGCGGAAGGTTCCGCCGAAAAGTGAACATGATTTATAAAAGTTTAAAACAATCGACATCTGCATTGGCAGCAACCACAGAAGATGAGCAAACAAAATTAAATATAAACGCGGGTTCTGTAGAAAATATTTTTGATATTTGCCAACCGTCAACTACTTAGTAGTTCTACTTTCTAAAATATCTCTGCTGATCAAGTCAAACCAAATTACTTAACTTAATGAAAAAGTTAGACATAGTATTAATAATATGACAGTAGTTTGATCTAATATTATGGATTTAACATCTAACTGCAATGGCGGTCCTAGAAGTCGTAAGATTGAATCCGCATTTCCATCTCTCGCCTAAAAAGCCGAGTGAATGCTTTGTGATGATAAGTGAATTGCTAATAATGGCGAATTGGATAAATTATTAAATTAATATTATTTTTAATTCCTAATTTACTAAGAAATGTTACGACCCATGAAAATATTAACTAAAATGTAAGGAATATAAACGAAAAATTTAATTCCGCAGTGAAAGTAGCACCTTTTAGCTAACTTTAGGTCACGAATTATCATATGACTTTAAAATTGTATGGCACAAATAATATTGAAAAATTTAATCCTACTACTATTATAAAGGCGAAAGTTTGTAAGTATGGATGTATGGATGTTTGTTACTCTTTCACGCAAAAAACACTGAACGGATTAAGCTAAAATTTGGTACACAGATAGTTTATAACCTGGATTAACACATAGGATAGTTTTTATCCCGATTTTATGTTCCTGTGGGATAATTTTCGAGTTGTAGCGGGTGAAGCCGCGGGCAGCAGCTAGTACTAAATATTAACCACTTCCCTGTCCGATGAATCACATGTGACTCACGACCATTGTTTAAGTATTGTGTCTGCTGCGCGGACAGTGAAAGTGTTAAACTATTAATTTTCTTTTCACAAACACCCATGCGCAGATCGAGAGTCGATCGAGATGTCGTAAGAATGCCAGTTGGTTGCATTCACTCGATCAAAGAGTCGAAAGATTGCAACCGCACTGCTATCTTACGATAAATTTGTCGAATGAAAGCGCTTATTCCGATTAATATGATACTAAATAGCTTTCGAGTTGCGATTATTTCAATATTCTTTCCACAATTTGGCTATTCAAAGATAATCTTACGATGTTCACAGCACCAAATAGCTGAGAGAAGTGCGCCCAAATCGCGTCGAGAGAACGTGGTCGGATCCATCTCTCGATCAATAGCCAAATGAGAAACGTGCTGCTGGCATTCTTACGACATCTTTTGCTAGTTGGGGGGGTACCGTTCTTCCTGAAAAAAGTGCTGTTCTCGAAAAATCAACAATAACGTCCATTTATGATTACAAATGACGCCACCTGTATCGGCTAGTATTATATGCATGACATCGTGTTCAGGTACTTTCATTATAGTATCGTATGCTCCAAACTCATTTACTCACTTAACCGATGCCTGTGAGGTCTTGAAAATAGCGGGGCTGAGCTAGCTGGAATTTAAAAACAGAAATCTCAACCATTGGAACGAAGCGTTCAGCTATGCTTTTTGGGCTTACGCGTGGCGAGTAAGGTAAGATTCCCACCAACCGGCCGGAATCACCGGCATTTTAAAATGCGGTAAAGAACATTGAAATCTATCAACAGTAAATACAGTTCATATTTGCAAGCAACATAAGGGACACGTCGCTACGTGTCGCGGAATGCCGACGGAGATAACTTTGCAAGCAAACATGAACTGTATTTACTGTTGATAGATTTCTATGTTCTTTACCGCATTGTAAAATGCCGAAGATTCCTGCTGGTTGGTGGGAATCTTACAGGACAGGGCCAGGATTGAACACTTGTCTTAAAAAAGACGTCGTATCCTACGAAAAGGGGCGTAACTGCGTATTAGCTACTTTTCAGGAGACACTTTTTTTTGTGTTTTTTAAATTAAATGTGAACAAATATGTATTGGTTTTATATAATGTGTATTGGTATTTTATGGTTTGGTTAGTATTATTTTCAATAAATTATCTTTATGTTTTATACGATTTTTGTCAAAGAACGTTTGTGAAGGCGCGACGGCAGTTGTGGCTTTATTCTACGTTGAAAACGTAGTGCTTAAAATTGTGGCTTTTTAGAAAACCTTATTATTTGATAACCTGTACTGGTTTTAATTGCTTTGTTAAACTGGTTATATGTGGTATGATGAGCAGAATTGAATCATGCAATAAAAGAAAAAAGCCCCTATGTTCGTTAGGGCACTATTCGTAGGATACGACGAAGTGTAAATGAAAAACGATCCTTATATCTACGTGAAGTGTTGTTAAGCAGTTGACAAGTTTTGGGTATCAGTTGCCAATTAGGTTTATTGCACTACTTTGACAGACACACACAATTATACAGATACTTAGATAATATTACACAAATCTCCTGAGTTAGATTCTAAGGTAAAACCAAATATTCGTCCTTTTATCGTCCGCCATGAACGGAATAAAATCTATTGAATGAATAAAGTTGATGCAGGAAATCAATGACTGAATGACAACTGGCGGGGCTGCCAGTTCAGAAATTGCCACAAAGTGTTCAACCGATGTTTAACCGTTTGGAGTAAGCTGGTTTGTGTTTTAAGACCGCGGTTAGCTGTTACACATACAACAAATGTCTTGTTCCAAATTCGCCATTTTAAAGACCCCGACCTTTACGGAATTGTTTCCATAATACAATTTACGTGACACGATCGTTTATTAGCTTAGTTATGTCACCCTTTTAGTGTCCCTGGTATCAGTGTCGATCTTGACAAGTATAATATAGGGGAATATGAGCCTTATTTGATTAAATTTACATTCCCAAAGATTCCTCGCTAAGGTTGGCGAGAGGTTGGAACTTGATAGTTCATTTATTAGACCCGTAAGGTTGTTTTTCCAATAGCTTGTCATTCGATAAAGGAGCAACGATGGTATTCTCTATAAACACAGCCTTGTAACAGCGCAACGCTGTAATTAAGTGTAGATTCTCGCAGCATAGCTGCATAAAGGCCAGCGCAGACTGGGACGGCATGGCAAGGGATTTTAATTTTTACTAATAGACATTAGATAACCGTACTGTTACAGAAATACGACATAAATAGCTATTATGTTTTAAAATGATGCAGTGGCATTGAAAGGGATTTTATCGTACGGCATTAAAAGACATGCTACAGGCTACCGTGGCGGGATGCCGTGGCATACTGCGGTAGGCAACGGCATGCCACGTACTCCGGCGCTCGTAGTAATATACAGCGCGGGGTGCATTGCTAATATTTAGAGACCCTTTTCATCGTGGTAGATTCATCAAATGAGTCGTCCCACCCAGTGCAAAGAGGGAGGGACTGTCAGACTCGTACCTACTGACTAAAATCCACGGTGTCCTTCAATAGCCGTTTACGGTCCGGGGCCATATTACTTCGCGACCACTTAGATACCCTTGAACAATACATTTACATTTTCAAAAATGTCCTAGAAAGCTTAATTTTTCTAAGATGGTTTCAGAATAAAAAATGAAATCTTGACGCTTCTTTCTAGGTACCTATGATTAATGAAAAAGTTTCAAATACTAGATGACTACAAAATATTTTTTGGTACTTTTATCATTACTTAGCACTAATTGCCCTAATTAGTCCATGACCAACCTTTTTTAAGCTCAGTCGAAGAAAAGATATTTTAAAGAAACGAAAAAGATCAGATTATGAGCAGGGCTCGAACCTGTGTCTTCTGAATAGATTTTGGATAGATACTCCAGACGTCACAACCAACTAGGCCATCGCAACCACTACTCACAAAGCTGATATTTCTCGTTCCCTAGTTTTTTGAACGCTGTTTTCTTTAAAAATGTCTTATACACCGTGACTTTTTAGTCGTCTACTTTTGAGTCGTACAAAAAGGGTCCACTTAATGTATCCGACCTAAAATACCTCTAGGCAAGTTTCTTTTTTTTATCGTTAATGATAATTTTTATTTTTAATAAACAGGTACATTAGACATATGAAACAGCCATCAAGCTGTAGAGTATACCTACCCAGCGCAATAGTCGGGCAGATCATTCCATCTCCATTTTCTATGAGACAAAGGTGTTTCTAACTACACCTTGCGTCATAATAATGAATTAGAAATTAATTTAAAAAAAAATCAAATCACTTAAATACCTATTCTTTTATTATAGATGACCGTGTTCTAGTCATTGGATACATGAACTGGGCTGCTTTTGTAAGACGACTAAAAAGTCACGGTGTATACGCAGGCGTTAATTGATAGGGAAAATAATTATGTGGATTATTCACGCAGAAAAAGCTGTTTATGCTTGAATTTCTGTTACGCTAATGTCGGTCTGTGGAGTATTTACTGTGAAATAGTTACAAGTGGATAAAACTGCTTATGTATGGCAAGAACAGACACAAGACATTATCAGATGTAAAAGTAATAATAATTATTATGTGTCAATTACTTTTTTATACAATGGGTTCACTTGAGACATGAATTAAACCCAGATACGACTGTCGGACAGATCTGTCGGATAAATCAATATGTACAGTCGACAAAGTGGAATCAAGACCCATTTTGACAACCATCATCATCAGCCTATAATGTTCCCACTGCTAGGACAGGCTTCCTCTCTGTGAGAGGGAGTAAGAAAGAAAGAAAACACGTTTATTGGCACACGCCACAAGTGCACACAGTAAACAAGAAACAAAGAAAAAGAACTAGGCTATAATAATCCACCACGCGAGCCCAGTGCGGATTGGTAAATGACACATGTCTTCGAATTTTTGGGTTCAAACACATGCTGGTTTTCTCACGATGTTTTCCTTCATCGATTTGAGAGCAGTGTTGATGAAATAAATTACACAAAGTGATGCATCTGGCAGGACACCTGGTAAGGCGCGGTGACGGCAGGTGGAGTAAAGCTGTGACAGAGTGGCGTCCAAGAAACGGAAAGAGAAGGGTTGGTCGTCCGGCGGCGAGATGGGCAGACGACATTGTTGCCATGGTGCGAGTGTCCTGGATGAGGCTGGCGCATGATCGTGGAGCTTGGCACAAACAGAGAGAGGCCTATACCCAGCAGTGGGTGAAGACGGGCTGTGGGTGATGATGATGATGCGTCTGGCGGAGTTCCAACTCATGACCTACAACTCGTACGTCGGAACCGATACCATTGGGCCACCACTGCTCATTTTGACAATAAATCGTTTGAACCCGTCAAATTGTCAAAGATCAAAGTCGTTTCCATGAATATGAATATGTATGTTTACGCGAATGTGGACCTAATTGTTTTTGAATGTCTGTAGGAAGAACTTTTTTCAAAAAAAAAATAACCGCCTTCAAAAACAACCACAATCCACAACCAAATTTTGATATAACTTGAACTTAAAAAAAATACCGACCAAATTCAGAACCTCCTCCTTATTTTTGACGTCGGGTTAAAATAAGCTTATGGTGAGTCATAATTCCAAGTTGTCGATTGTACATGGCTAGATATTAACAAAAAAATACAAAAAGAGCTTCAAACATGTCTTTATCCCCGATTACATCGTACCAACGTAATAAAAACAACGCTAATGTCTCGTCCCCAAGTTGGCAACATCGTATACTTCTGAAAGCTGTCAATCGATTCCCGCAACGTTTATTGGCTCGTTAACGATTTTATATTTTGGGGCAAGTAAAGTGCTGAGCAGACACTTCTTGTTATACGCCTTTTTATTTGTTGGGTGAGAAACTTTGATGCTAGTTTGTTTTCTTATAATTCGTAACTTTTTGTTTTTGTTTTAGTAAAATATATTGAAGCGTTCATAGACCTAATAAAATCGCCACAAACAGTAGCAGAGCATTATGTATCTTTGATTTTTTAGTAATTTAAACCCATTATGGCAAACTTTTTGAGAGTTTCAATCTTAGGGTCATCATCATCATCAGCCGTAAGACGTCCACTGCTGAACATAGGCCTCCCCCTTAGACCGCCACGCCGAACGACAATTCGCCACTTGCATTCATCGATTGCCCGCGACTCACGATGTCGTCGTTCCACCTAGTGGGAGGCCTGCCTACGCTGCGTCTTTTGGTCCATTGCCGCCACTCGAAAACTTTTCTTCCCCATCGGTTGTCAGTTCTACGAGCGATGTGGCCTGCCCATTGCCACTTGAACTTGCAAATTTTCAGAGCTATGTCGGTGTTCTGGTTCTTGGCCGAACTAACCTCGGGTATAAGGATAAAGCTCTCAAATGTTCTCTCTCAACACTTTCCTGACAAAAAGGTTCTTGACAGATGTATAGACGGAAAACACAGAGATCCTAACGGTTCCGTTTTTCTTTTGAGTTACGGAACCCTAAAATGTAGGTATATTTGGCACCGACTTCCCAACAATACGTCGGCGTGCAATCAATGGAGGCTCCCAGTTAACGGCGTCGTTAAACATTTTGCAGCGTCGCGACGCTTTCTAGGTCAATAATGGCTGCGACAATAAAAATGGTGTTTCGAAGTAATTCTCACTTTGTTTGGGTTCGAAAATGTATCGTTTAGGTTTGTTTTGATTCTCGTGGATTTACCGACCCTTTTGGGTCCAACTTTGGGGACCATTTTATTATCGTGACTTAGATTATTTAGCCTTCTTTTAACGTCTACTGGCCATCTGTGGGGCAAAGGTCTTCCCAATAAACGCCCATTCCTTCCTGTTTATAGTTTTATTTGGCCTATCTCGCATAAATGATTGTGTCTAAATTGTCACGGTAGTGTTTTCAGGCCTCGCCTCCTTCGGTATAATTAGCCTATAGCAAAGAGATTATTTTAAAAGAATCTTTAAAGAGCGGGCATTGGGAAAATTGTCATACAAAATTGTTGATGCCGTACGTCAGTAGCACTATCTAGCGTTGCAAAGTAACGCGACTACTAGACTGAGCGACTTTTTACCTTGTGATGAAAAGTTTTGGATCATAACTTTCTTCGTGATGTCCCGTCTATTGCTCGTTTATAGTTTAATGTCTTTGGCCTATAGCCTTCCTATCCTTGCGCCAAATTTTGTGGCACATAATTATTACGGAGACAGACAAAAGTTTTGAAACCATATTCACATTTTTTTAAATATCTGTTGTGTGTATAATTATTACGTCTTCGGAGAGTTTTGTTTACCTACACTTTGAAACAAACAGTTCAAATAAATTATCAATTCACAATGGGTACACTACGATAGTACGAAAAACTTTATTCCGAAATTCATAAATAAATTTCATTCGGTATCGGTATTTCGAATTTCAAAATACCGATTTTCATAATTCCGAATGGTTCAAAATTCCTAATTTGACAACTCCGATGGAACAATATTCCTATTTTGATAATTCCGAAATTTCAAAATTCCTAACGTTTATAATTACTATTTTCAAAATAGCGAATTTCAATAAACCGAATATCAAAAATTCTGACTTAATATATTTTCCGAAACATCAAAAACACGAATACCGAATATTAAAATTCCGATTATTAGAATTCCGATTCTGGTTCGTCAGGTCGAAAAGTCCGAGTCGGGGTGCCCCAAGGCACATTTTGTTCGCTATTGCATCCTGAGTTATAGCACCCCCAAGGTGGGTCAACGGAGCCCCGCTCCGCGGGGCTCCTATTTCTGTGAGCAGGGTTTAAAGTAACCTAACACGAAGGGGATGGCGGGGTCTTTCAGACCCCGCCATCCCCTTCGAACCTAACCTGTCCGAGTCGGGGTGTCCCCAATCCCGAGCTCGCTTCGCTCGCTCTTGCATCCTTGGTCAATTTGTTGACTACCACCTACCAGGGTAGGTCGACGGAGCCCCGCTTCGCGGGGCTCCTATTTCTGTGAGCAAGGTTTAAAGTAACCTGGATGAACCTGACCCCTTCGAACCTAACCTGTCCGAGTCGGGGTGCCCCAAGTCCCGAGCTCGCTTCGCTCGCTCTTGGATCCTAAGTTCTCCTAATAACAATAAAAATCCTGAAGGCAAACAGTGAAAGTTAAGAGGATACGCCTCGCCACTCCGAGCCTACACAGGCTTAAATAACACTCTGGGAGTACGGTAAACAAAATTACATGGAGCCGGTTTTGCACCAATTCGTTTCTGTCACTGACTTTGTGGATTGAGAAACGAAATTCCGATTTTCAATATTCCGAAAAAATCTGTTTATTAGGAATATTGAAAATCGGAATTTCGTTGTTCGGAATGAGAACTCATCGAGCATTACATTTTTCGAATATGTGAAAATCGGAAAAGGAAGAAATCGGATATACGACTTTCGGTCAAATAAATTTCGAGATTCTTAATAATAGATATTGTAATTTTTAGGTATTATGATATTCGAAGTTTTGAAAATCGGAATACCGAAATTCGGAATAAAATATTTCGGAGTATTTGGGTGTTCCCATTCACAATATCTATTGAATTTTCTAACTACTTCATGATTTATTACTTTAATATCTAAAAGTTTCACTTGATAAAACAGTTTAGTGCGATATGAGACTTTTAGTTCAATACCCCTTTTTTAGCGTTCCGTAGTCAAAAGGTAAAACGTGACCCTATGACTAAGACTACGCTATCTGTCTGTCTCTGTCTGGGTGTCTGTCTGTCTGTTCACCCGTCAGCAGACTGCATCTCATGACCCGTGATATTATCACATTTGAAAATACAAATGATGCATTTCTGAGCTCTTGGCTGAATACATATCTTTATCTTTACATATAATAAAATCGTAGAGCTGTCATTCCTGTACATTGAATATTTTTTTCTTTTTGTATTTTTTTCGAGATAAGGGATCGATTCTGAAGCCAAATCAACTTTTTTTTTCTTTCGAAATTTTTTATGTTTTTTTGATTTGATCTATCTCTTAAACTACTGTAAAGTTGTCGATCAAATTTTCCTCAAATATTCCTAATAATATGCTTCTGTTGATAGGCTATGTATCATTACGCTATTTTTCCTGGGAGATAAGCAATTTTAAATTTTGTTGTTTTTATCTGTTTGTTTTTAGTTGGAAGCTAAACCACTGGATATTATTTAGTCAATTTTTCCCCAAATATTCCTTAAACTGCTCTTCTATTAGTAGGATATGTATAATTACGCTATTCCCTTTGGGGGATTAGCAATTTTATAATATGTTGATTTTCAGTCATTGTTGACTTTTGTATAAGAACCGCTATTTGAAAACACTGTCAGCGTACTAGCCAGTCTGGTTGGTATCCTGCTTGACTTTCGTGCAAGGGGTCTCTGGATCAAATCTCGCTGTTTCTTTTTTTCACTTTTTGAGTTTTCTTATATTTGTCCTGAGAGTTTCAAATAATTAAAAAAAATGTGTATACTTTTATTTCAATATTATTCGCGATTTTATATTATTACTATTTTTTTTCAATAGTTTTCTAGGATATAAATATACACTGATTTAAATTGTAGGTAGTAAGTTGGATATTTTTTTAAATTGTAATTGTTTCGAGGTGTGGAATTTTAAAGATTAAAAAAAAATGTGTTTATTTATGTTTTGAATTGGTGTTCAAACCCGTGCATAGATTTTGTTTTAAACGACGACAAGTTGTACTCATCGAGTCAGATAATTAGTTATTTTTTAGGTATCACGCGGAATGCAAGGGAGAAGAGCAATGCTATCGTACGTTCAATTTGCAGCGATACTGTAAATCAACCCAAAAATGATAGTCTAATGTTTAAAATAAACACGGTTCTTTGAAATTAATGTCGCTCAAATAAGGAAGTTTCCTATGCAAACTATGTACCTAGATATAACATTATTGATCTAAACTAATAATAAAAATGCAAGTATGTTTGTTTTTTACCTTTTCACGCATTACTACCTACTGAATCGATCGTCCCAAAATTTAGCATATACGTTGTCAGGAGTATAGACACGGATATAAGGTATCCCGAATAACAGAAGAGAGCTGTTGCCGAGAAAACAATGAGAGGTTTTCTTTTTGGAGTTAAAAAAAAAAAGTAGTTTCCAAGGACTCTATGGCCTTCATTTTTGCACAAATCTTTCTTTTTCTCTTGGGACATTTTCTTTCTGGCGTGGAAAACTCATAAATTAAAAAGACCGGTAAATTATTTTTTTTTCTTTTTCCTTATTTTCAAAATGCCATTTGTGTGATGTGATGTGACTGACAATGACATGACATGTACTTTTTGTTTTACGATCTCAAAATTACATCCAAATGAAAAAAATAAAAAAATGACGTGACGTTCGTTCATTGCAGTAACATATCAAGTTCAGCGCCATCTATCCATTGACTAGGGAAACCATAAAAAGAAAATCCCTCATTACGTTCATATTCCAGATGGCGCCACACGATCCGTATTGTTTCTCGAATTCTAAAATAACGCAAGCGAAGCCGCGGGCAAACACTAGTATAATATAAAACAGCCGCACAGGCCCATCTTCTGGGGTAAGCCGCGCTTGCCGAAGTTGTTCTGTGGATGGGTGATCATCTGCCATAGCGACCGAGTTTCCTCAGAAAGCACGTGAGGCCGTTAGTCCCGGCTGTCATTTGGAGATCTTTGACAGTCGTTACTGTTAGTCAGAATCTATAAAGTCTGAAAACCAGTTTTAACGTAAGGTATCGTATTATCCAGTTACTGGGTTGTAGAGGTCCTATAAGCAGTTGCTCTATGTAAAATACTGATATTCAGCTGCATCCGGTTTGACTGGAAGCTGGACCAAGGCTAGGCTGATGTATTTCTGTTGACGCTTCAAAACAAAATTTTCCGTTTTTATCGATAATCGTACAGAACCCTAGATGCGCCAGCCCTACTCGCACTTGACCGGTTTTTTTTTTCATTCAGCACTTTCAAATAAAATGGATATTTGAAGGATAAATATATTTTCAAAGTTAATCATCAAATATTTTATATAGATGTGACAGGGTCGGCTATATCATTTATCAATGGTGAAATTTAGTCAGAACCGATATCAATTTTAACTTTCAATAAAAGGGTTTTGGTCAATAGTAGCCATTGAACCTTTTTAGCGTTTTTATGAAATGTGTGAAATTACTTTATTTAACCGACTCAAAGAAAAAAAAGAGGATGGATCCCAATTCTCATTACGTTGTTTATATTTTTTGTTTGAAAGCTATCCAGGACACATTACCTATATGATAAATTCCTATTATAAACTGAAGTTTTACAAAAACAAAAAAAAATCATCAACTGGTAGACGATATGCAGCGCTATTAGCTGTTTTTTTAATTTTTGAAAAAAAAAACATTCTTATTGATCGCAAGATTATAGAATCAGATTTAAGAAAACATTAACTTATTTTAAACATACTGGAATGAGCGATAACCTGCCAAGTTTCATTAAGATCCGTTCAGGCGTTTCTGACGGAAATTGGAAAAAGGTCGCAGTTTTAGTTTTCATCAAAAGACCACTGAATATTTTCTCGGTATTCCATTCACGCACCGACAATATTGAATTGTATGAAATATTGTTTAAAGGAAAAATCTCATTTTATTTCTTTAATACCTTCCAATACTTCACTTGAACCCGGGTCGACGGCGCGTTGTGTCCCACACGCGCCTCAAAGAGCGTCAGCATAATGACGGGGCCCCCCTCTCAGAGGGCCAAAGCCTGCCGGGGTCGCGGGATTATTCCCTTACCGTAACCCCGGAACGTAACAGGCTATGAAGGACACCGTGGATTTTAGTCAGTAGAAGTCTGACAGTCCCTCCCTCCCGCCCTGCCCGGGGTTGGAGGACTCATTTGATGATTTTACCACGCTAAAAAAAAAATACTTCACTTGAAAGGTTATAATATATCTTTTCACACCACCTGCTCGAAGATGTCTAATTATATGTCAAGCAACCTTAACCTAAAGTGAGTCATTAGTGGCCGAGGGCACAGCCGGTCAATAATGTTGAACTGGATTTCATTATTACCCGCTGGTCAATAATGTGATTTGAATTTGGAATATGTTTATAAACAACAAACACCCTTTGGTGCCAGAAAGATTTTTTTTGAAGTGAAAACTTCTTTAGCGGCGTTGTACACTTTTTCTGTAATGGGTAAAAAATTTAAAACTCGCGTCAGGGTCACGTGACCAAAACTCGCGTCAGGGTCACGTGACCCTGATCGAAAATGAGTAAGACGTCATTCAAATTAAAAATAAAACATAGTAACAAAAAAGTTTTCACTTCTACCGGCACTCCTGGAGTGCAACCTTTTTTTTTTAATTTTCTTTTCCCTTTTGGGAAGACAAAGGGATCTATCTAGCCCATGCAGCCTAGATTTTTTTTTTTTTTGGTTCTTTTCGTCCCTCTTTGGGGCAGGCAAAGGGAGCTGAGCAAATACAGCCAAGTCTGATTTAGTGTGCCAGAAAGAGGAAAGCTATTCTCGAAACCCTTACTACGCGTGGATGATATTCTCGATTTCCTAAAAAATCATAACGATTGCTTCTTCATATCGTTGCCATGTTAGTCTATATAACTAGTTCTAAATGTTATTCTGACTGTTTTTTTATTTAATAAATACTTTGTTTTTCGTACTATGGCTATTATTTTCTCACAGTAGGTGTAAAAAGTAGAGTATCCTCCTCTGGGCTAAAGGTGTCTTTGCCTTGGGCTAGCTTGAATCCCTCGCTGCATTCAGGATTCTTGTATTAACTCCCTCGCTTCGCTCGTGAGTTAAATCCCGAATCCTTCATTGCGCTCGAGATTCAATATGACGCCCGTGACATAAGACACAACTTTAGCCCCTCGGTGCATAATCTACTATTATCTTTATCTTTACTTAAAATAAAATCGTAGAGCTGTCATTCCTGTACATTGAATTTTTTTTTCTTTTTGTATTTTTTTCGAAATAAGGGATCGATTCTGATTCCAAATCAACTTTTTTTTTTCGAATATTTTTATGTTTTTTTGATTTGATCTATCTCTTAAACTACTGTAAAGTTGTCGATCAAATTTTCCTCAAATATTCCTAATAATATGCTTCTGTTAATAGGCTATGTATTATTATGCTATTTTTCCTGGGAGATAAGCAATATTGAATTTTGTTGTTTTTAGATGTTTGTTGATAGTTGGAAGCTAAACCACTGGATATTATTTAGTCAATTTTTCCTCAAATATTCCTTAAACTGCTCTTCAATTAATAGGATATGTATAATTACGCTATTCTCCTTGGGGGATTAGCAATTTTATAATATGTTGATTTTCAGTCATTGTTGACATTTGTTTAAGAACCGCTATTTGAAGATCACTGTCAGCGTACTAGCCAGTCTGGTTGGTAACCTGCTTGACTTTCGTGCAAGTGGTCTCTGGATCAAATCTCGCAGTTTTTATTTTCACTTTTTATTTTTTTTGTTATTTGTCCTGAGAGTTTCAAATAATTAAAAAAAAATGTGAATACTTTTATTTCAATATTATTCACGATTTTAAATTATTACTATTTTTTTTTCAATAGTTCTCTAGGATATAAATCTACAATGCTTTAAATTGTAGGTAGTACTCGTAATTTGGATATTTTTTTAAATTGTTATTGTTTCGAGGTGTGGAATTTTAAAGATTAGAAAAAAATCAGGGTTTCTATAATTTGTGTTAATTTATGTTTTGAATTGGTGCTCAAACCAATGCATAGATTCTGTTTTAAACGACGACAAGTTGTATTCATCGACTCAGATAATTAGTTATTTTTTAGGTATCACGCGGTATGCTAAAGGGAGAAGAGCAATGCTATCGTACGTTCAATTTGCAACGATACTGTAAATCGACCAAAAAATGATAGTCTAATGTTTAAAATAAACACGGTTCTTTGAAATTAATGTCGCTCAAATAAGGACCGTTCCTATGCAAACTATGTACCTAGATATAACATCATTGATCTAATCTAAACTAATAATAAAAATGCAAGTATGTTTGTTTTTTACCTTTTCACGCATTACTACCTACTGAATCGATCGTCCCAAAAAGCATATACGTTGTCAGGAATATAGACACGGATATAAGGTATCTTTCAACCTGAATAACAGAAGAGAGCTGTTGCCGAGAAAACAATTACGTTCATATTCCAGATGGCGCCACACGATCCGTATTGTTTCTCAAATTCTAAAATAACGCAAGCGAAGCCGCGGGCAAACACTAGTGCTTAAATAAATTAGATTTGAGAAACAAAATATTCAAAAATAAAAGCTGAAGTAGCCTAATAAAAACATTTCCGAAGATATTTTAAGAGCTTTTTCACGACATAATATTAGTCCGTCACAACTCAAGAAATCATTCATGGATAATGATCGAATCCAAATGAAAATGTTAAATCAACCTTAGCGTACTCAAAATAAAATAGAAAATTGTCCGTTGCCTAGAGCCATCTACAGTCTCAATTTTTAAATGGAATTAATACATTTATTAATCAATCAATCAATCAAACATTTATTGTGGATCATAGGTATGTGTAGTACAGTTCTTAAATATTTGAAAATTTTGATCAGCTATGTCCCGCCCGTGGGGCATACAATTAAGTGGAGGCGATTCTTCGGGGAAGTCAAGATTGGCAATAAAATAAGGGAAATAATAACGTTCAATGAACATGAAAAAAGATGTTATTCTTATAACCGTTGGCGGTATTAAGAATAAATATTTTTTTCTAAAATTATAATACCTATTCGATTGTAACAAGCAGTGGTCCTACCGCCAGCGATTAGCGAGTAACGTGTGGAGCGAGCAGCAGAATAAGAAACGAATGTTCATCCTGTCAGTCCTACGCAAACCTGCATCTATCCGCTAAACGAGTAGAGAGAGCTAGTGGCCTACCAGCGTGAGTAGTATACAAGTCGTCTAGCGCCATCACATTGCCTGAGCGGAACTATTCACTCTTTCCGCTGACGAGGAAGCGAATAACTCGAATAACTGTCGACATTTTTCTCGCTAAAGTAACTTACCAATAAGATAATCATTTCATGATAACAAAAGAGGTGTTTTTAACAGTTGAAGATTCACTACATAGAACAGAGGTAGCTACAACAAGAAATAACATCCAAATAAAATACCACAAAGGTACCGTATGATTTATCGTTGAGAGACAAGATATTCAAAGATTAATACCTGTACTGCGATGCTCCTTGGGCGGACAGATTGGCGTCAAAAGCAAAATCAAAGCATTTATTTCAAATAGACCAGTTACAGGCACTTTTGAATTGTCAAAGACAAATAAAAAGTAATAAAACACTACAAAATTATGGTGCAAATTATAGTCCAAAATCACAAAACAGCACCTATGAAAGTAGGTACCACTCTCGGACACTCGATAGCCCAGCTTTACAACTATCTGACTGACTGACTTGCTGTTCGACAATTAGTTTGCTAGATCCACTCATTACTCGCTAATCGCTGACGGTGAGACACCTGCCTTTGACATTTATGTCAAAGGAAGTTGCTGGGCTATATTTTAATACAGCCCAGCAACTTCGATTCCACCGAACAAAAGAAATTCTATAGTCTCGTTCAAATGCATGCATTGTCATCCATATTTTCCGGCCGTTCCTGACCTAATTTCGAGCGGCACAAAACAGGAGTGATTTATTTAAGTTTTGAAGTAGGTGGAGTTTATTGCTAACTCTTCCTCTAACTCCTTGAACTGAATTTAACGGTGACGATAAATTATGAAGCTTGCTTACTGTGCTTGTCAATACAGCTGGCGCAGTGGCTGAGCGATAGACTGCGTAGCGTGTTGCGGGTTCGACCCCGCATATTTCTATGGTCTGTTTTTTTTTAACATGGCAAAATCATCAAATGAGTCCTCCCACCCCGGGCAGGGCGGGAGGGACTGTCAGACTTGTTAGTGGCGACGATAGCTCATGGAGAGTATAAAATGAAAGTTGTAGCGGACTGTATAACATGTAATGCAGTGAATTTAAAATTAACAAATATAAAAGATGATTATTATGAAAAATGTAAATTAAGAAATGCGTAAGCGCAGCCGTGCTTGAAGACGCGCAACAGCTGACTGGTCGTGTTGTCGGGGCCTCGCTCGGCCGCCGGCGTCGATGAATGCACCGCTTCCCCCGCACCCCTCGTTCACTCCCGCGGTGCGCGGAGTGCGGCGGCGCGCTGCTGATGGTGGCTGCTGGGTTGAGGCTAGTGGCCTCAACACTTGTACTGACTAAAATCCACGGTGTCCTTCAATAGCCCTTTATGTTCCGGGGTCTGAGAGGAGGGCCCCGTCATTATGCTGACGCTCTTTGAGGCGCGCGTGGGACACAACTCGCCGTCGACCCGGGTGGGACACAACTCGCCGTCGACCCGGGCATGATCTATGGTCAGGCAGCGAGTTGCGTCTTACTCGCTGCCCGCATCGCGCCTACGGTGGCCGGAGATCGTCTGCCGACGTCCGACGCCGCGGGTCTATGGTCTGCTAGTAGTTGTTTCGTGTGTTTGTGTGTGTGAATTTCTATGTTTGTTAACGCACCTACGGGAGAAATTTCTAGAGTGAGGCAAAGTTAGAAAAAATTACAAAATTAAAATTTTTGAAAAACACTTAAGTTGTTAAAAATCAAATTGAAAAAAAAAATAAAATAACTCAAAACCAACGACTTAACCCAATTATTATGTACCTAACGTCTATTATATAAGACGTAAAAATAACCGAGGAATATCAATCAGGGGCTACAAATATATTTTGTGCCGCACGCTCTGCCACACAGCGGCGAAAATCGCATCTTACCATTTTCCTACAGCACAAAATAAAATAAAATAATGACTATTTTTCACAATAGGGTTTGAACTTTTTTGTATGGGCCAAGTACAGTCGGCCAAGAAAGTGGTGTGCCACCCTAAGGTTGAATATCGCTTGCAGATTCATAGGTGATAAAGATTAGTTTCGCTTGCAGATCGATCTGACAACTTCTATTGCTGTCTTTATCTGATTATTGATAACGACTATTACTGTTTGTAACGTGACAGCTGTTCTTAGTTTGAACTTGATGGAACCAATGACGTCGTAAAATCAACGGCGGGGGGCTGTAGATTTTGATGACAAAATTGTATCTACAAATTCAGAATTGTAATCAACAAGTTACATAAAATTGTAAAGGCACAAGGCGAATCCACAAACCTACAATTTCTGTAAACTTGTAATTACAATATCAATAAAAAACAAGCTAAAAATAGATTTATCCTTTTATTAAATTTCTACAATCAATTTTAAAATACTTATAACAAACAAAAACATAGCATATATAGTAATATTTAGAAGATATTGAAAATTTAAAAAAATTAGAAACGGGTGTAGCCGCCGTTGGCCTCTATAACCTCTAAAAGACGAGACCTCATTGAACCAACAAGCCGTGAGCAAATATCGGTTCCCCGCATTTCCTCCCAAATATAATTACAGTGACTGTAGTACTCCGTGTCACAAGAGGTAAGTTAATTGGCTCGTTATCACACCAGTATGCAAGTAGACGTCCGTTCTCGCCCGTGGCTCTCACGTTCCGTCCACCCCACTACCCGCGTGTCCGAGACAACGTCATAATATTGACATCTTTGACAGGATCATAGATTACAAACACTACATCCCTTCCTTATTATAATTTTATTAATCAAATAAGTAATCACTATAAATAATATGAATCTGTTTTAAACATTTTCATTTTGATCCTGCTCACCAATATTTTGGTCCTCACGATGAACTTTCCATTCGCCTTCAACTCTCTTCAAGTGAATCACGTTGCGTCTAAGTTTTTGGCCAGTTTCTTCATTCCTTACTATTACGTCTCCACCGTCCGAATGTTCTACAACATGCGGTGTCGGTTTATAGGTCGTTGTTAACTTATTTCCTTTTCCCATATCTTTTATATATACTTTATCTCCTTCCGAAAGTTTTGAATACTCAGCGTGCCGTTTTCTGTCTCCATACTCTTTTCCTTTCTCCTTCTCTATTTTGTCTTTGTCTCTTACTTCGGAATCATCTATTGTGTTATCAATTATAGAAGGAATTTTATCCCTATTTTGTCTATTAAAGAAAAGTTCTGTAGGTGTTTTCCCTGTTACCGAATGTGGGGTTGAGTTATACATCATTAAGTACTCCCACACACTTTCCTTTAAATCTTCTTTCTGCATGTTACTGATTTTTAATCTTTTTAGAATGTCCCTGTTTTGCCTCTCGACCTCCCCATTTTGCTGAGGCCAGTAAGGTATAGTGTTAAACAATTTTATATTACATTGTCGACAATATTCCTTGAATTCATCACTAACAAATTGACGTCCATTATCTGCTGTGATTGATGAGGGGTATCCGAGACGACTGAATATTTCTTTCAGCAACTTAATTATCTGCACACTTGTGATAATTTTAGTGAATTTTATCTCTTTGTACCTGCTGTAATAATCAATAAGAACAAGCAAATAGTCGTTATTTGGCAGCGGGCCTAATAGATCCACTGCAACATCCACCCAAGGAGCAGTGGGGAGTTCGCGTCGTTTCATCGGTACAGGGTGGCTGGGTAACCCGACAAGAGTACATCCTTTACACGCTTTTACTCTTGATTCAGCGTCTCGGTCAATTCTTGGCCACCAAACTTTTGATCTCAATCGGTTTTTCATCGCTACTATCCCTGGGTGGCCTTCATGTGCAGCATCCAGTACTCTCGTTCTCAGTTCTTTTGGTATTATAATTTTGTTACCTCTGAGTAATATGTTATCGTAAAAACAAAGCTCATTTTCAAAAATTTTATATCCTTTTACCGAATCATCCCAATCTTTACTGTACATTCCTATTTTTACGTTTTTTATTTCTTGATCTCGTCCAGAGCATTCTGATAGTATTTCCATAGGAATAGCACAAGGTCTAGATTGTTCCACGATCTGCTGTACATAATCATCAACATTTCCAGGAGGAACCTTATGATATTCACAAAGTCTTGACAAAGGGTCCGCGATATTAACTTTACCAGGTTTGTATTTAATATTATATCGGAAGGCTTGTAGCCGCAGAACCCAGCGTTCAACACGCGCACAAGGCTTCGACTTTTGTCCAAATAAAAACTCCAACGGTTTATGATCTGTAATTAGATCAAATGTTTTTCCAAACAGAAAAATTTTGAAGTGCTCTACGGCCCAAACCAGAGCGAGCGCTTCTTTTTCCGTTTGGCTATATTTCCGTTCCAGTTCCGTCAAAGTACGGTTACCATATGCGATAATTCTAGACTCTCTGCTATCATTTTGTATCAACACAGCCCCTAACCCTACAGGACTCGCGTCAGCAATAACCTGTGTTTCGTCATTAACGTCGTAGTATCCCAATGTTGGCACCTTACTAAGAGCATGCTTCAGTTTCTGAAATGCTTGGTCCTGTTCATCTTTCCACAAATCTTCTATGTTTGCCTTTTTTCCTGATTTCTTCCTCAATAATTTTTTCAAAGGTTCCGTCATTGTTGATAAATTGGGCAGCCATTTATTAATGTAGTTTACTAATCCTAGAAAACTTTGGAGCTCCTCGACTGTCTTAGGCATTCTGAATTCTTCAATACTTGTTATATATTTCTTAAGCGGTTTAACTCCATCTGGTGTCAGTTCGTGTCCAAGGAAGCTAATATTTTGTACTTTGTACTGACACTTGCTTTCGTTCAACAAGACATTATTTTCTTTCAAAACTTCCAAAACTTTATAAAGCCGTTCATCATGTTGCTTCTCGTCTTTTCCGTACACCAAAATGTCATCAATAAAATTTATTACACCATCTAATCCCGTCAGCATCTTTTCTACTATTTTTTGGAATATTTCCGGTGCACACGTAATACCAAACATTAGCCGCTTGTACCTATACAAGCCCCTGGAAGTAATAAATGTCGTCAAATGTCTTGAATCAGGGTGGATCTCCACTTGATGGAAAGCGTTTTTTATGTCAAGTTTCGAAAAGAATTGAGCTTTTTTAATTTTTGGCAAGAAATTATCCATGCACGGCAATGGATGATTTTCCCTCATAATTGCGGCATTTGCTCGCCTCATGTCTACGCAAAGTCGTATATCATCGTCATCTTTTAAAATAGGTACTACAGGTGAAACCCAACGAGAAGGTCCGTGTACCTCCTCAATGATGTCACTGTCAAGCAATTCTTTTATTTTGGATTCGACCTTATCTTCAATAGGAATTGGAATCCTCCGATAAGGTTGTGATACAGGCTTGTAGTTTTCATCGACTGGGATATCAACCAGTACTCCCTTGAATTTTGGAAAAGGTTTAGGAGATTGCGTGATTTCGTTTATTCCAATACCTAACTTCAGGACTCCTAAACGAATAGCAGTTTCTTTCCCCAACAAATCTCTCGATCCCTCTTTAATCACATAAACTGTAGTGTATTCTGATCTCTCATTCACTTTGATTTCCGTTTCGAATGACCCCTTAACATTCAAAGGTGACTTACTTCCGTATGAATATAAGTTTTTATTTGATCCTTTTATTTGGTTAGTACAGCAAACTTTTTTCTTTTTTAAATCTTCCCATGTCTTTTCAGTAATTAAGTTTAGTTTACACCCGGAATCTATAAGCAAGTTCAGTTTAACTCCACCCATTTCACATTCAATGGTAGCTTCGTCATCGTCATTCATGTTAAAAACATAATGGTCCTCGTCGGAAGAATCACCTCCAAAGTTTATTGCGTTTACTTCGTTCCGTTTCTTCTTTATTTTTGAATCATCATTTTGTTTGTTTTCAATTTTTCGCTTTTGGGGTCTAGTCCTACACATTGAGCTAAAATGTCCAGATTTTCCACAAGCGTTACAATTTTTCCTTTTTGCAGGACATTCCTTGTTTGATGCTGTATGCGTATTGTATCCACATCTACCACATTTACTCAGTTCAGATTTATTTGTCGTTTCTTCCATTTTCTTATTCTCATTTTTTCGTTTCATGTCATCAGTCTTTGCGCTGTAATTTTTTTTGTGACTTCTAATCGCATTAACATCATTTGATTTGCTTTTTTGCCCATAATCTTCCAACTGGTGACTCACTATTTCTAAAGTGTTCGCTTCAGTTATGATCTTGTCCAATGTAACAGTGTCTCCTAATGTTAATATTTTTTTTCGTAGTTCTGGTGAAAAACATTTTTCTACAATCTGATCTATTATATGCTCATCAGGGCTAGTAAATTTGCATTTTCCGGATTGATTTCTTAACTTCACAACAAACTTCTCAAATTTCTCTCCTTCGTCTTGTTTGATTTGTCGAAATAAATGTCGCTCATAAATTTTATTCTGCTTCGGCAGAAAATACTCATCAAGCTTTTTTATAACTGTTCTAAAAACATGTGAATCAATTGTGGTTTCTTCATAAGCACCGGGTAGATTAAAAACTATTTCCTGGAGCCCTGGTCCTCCTAAAAGCAGCAACGTTGCTCGCTTTTTTTCTTCACCTGTAATTCCTGTTGCTTCCAAGTAGATATTGAAAGATCTTTTCCATTGCTCCCATCTTAAAGCAACTGTAGCATTGTCTCCTTCGAGATCAAGCTTTTCAGGAGCTGGCAATAAGTTTGTCATTTTGTGAGTAGGTAGATTTGGGGCGACCTGGAACCAAAGTTGCCTTTGGTAAACTACACAAAATCCACATACGGAGCAACTAATAGCAGAAATTGTCTACCTAATACACAATCATGTACGATTTATAATTTCAAATAGGTTCGTACTACCTAAAACTCACAATCACACACGATTTACAACTTCTTGTAGGTTCATACTACCAACAGACACAATAACGCATGATTCACACTTTCATGTAAGTACGTTCATCCTTCATAAAACACGTACGATTCACAATTTGATGTAGGTTCGTACTACCCAACACATACAATCACGCACGATTTACAAATTCATGTAGTTCGTACCTACTACCTGAGACACATGACACGCACGATTTACAATTTCATGTAGGTTCGTACTACCTGCGACACATCACGCACGATTAACAATTTCATGTAGGTTCGTACTACCTGAGGCACACATTACGCACGATTTACAATTTCATGTAGGTTCGTACTACCTGCGACACATCACGCACGATTTACAATTTCATGTAGGTTCGTACTACCTGAGGCACACATTACGCACGATTTACAATTTCATGTAGGTTCGTACTACCTGCGACACATCACGCACGATTTACAATTTCATGTAGGTTCGTACTACCTGAAACACACATCACGCACGATTTACAATTTCATGTAGGTTCGTACTACCTGAGACACATCACGCACGATTTACAATTTCATGTAGGTTCGTACTACCTAACACCTAGTAAGTAAATATTATAGATATTTTAATAGCAGATACGTATTTGCACTAAAGAGTATGATGCTGTATAATTTAATCACTAATATTATTAATTTTAATCCATTAAATATTGTGCATGTAAAAATAGTATAAATAATAACCTGACCAGTAGTTTGAACTCAATATATTATGATATAGAAGGTATTCAATCTATTTTGTTTACAATAATCTGACAAAATACTTGCCCACTGTATGATTCATCGGAATTATATAGAAAGATCAACAACGTGCAATGACAACAAGACAAGATACCCACATTTATTGGTTGGTAAATTAAGCTCATAAATAATATTAATTTTTTAATTTGTAATTTAACTTGTACTTCACTTCAAAACTTCAAGCACCAAGTCCACCAAATTAGGTAATTAACAAATTTATAATTGTAGTACCAGTGATTATCCTGAAGCTAAGGCTGTGTTATGAGTAGTGTAATTTCTATTTATACTTATTGTTCTTTTATTATGTTTTTGCATGCTGTGTCTATCGCCTAATATTGTGCACTTTGCTTGTATGTTTGCTTGTATTGTTTGCTATAATAGTGTAACAATTGTAGATAGGCCAATAAATAAATAAATAAATATTTCAATTATTTGAACGCATTCGAATTACAACACCACATCATTGTCAATTTTGGCATAATTAATGACAAAACCTTATAAAATAACCTGGCGTTCTCAAACTACTCATGCTACTCGTATTTCAACATTAAAATTAACGCTAAAACCCGATGGAACACTCGATTTAACTACCTAATTATTATTATTTATTTTCCTTGGTAAAATTTTCGCAATTAATTAGTTTGGGGACTAAAGTTTACTGGCGTTTAAACGGTTCTATTACCTTACAATCACTCTTAATGAAGAATATCAAAGCTATTACCCACTTTATGCCAATTATTAGGTAATATTGTTAGTTTTTCAACATTTTTGCAATCAATCATAGGTACATCCACTTCATAAAAATGTACTTAGGTACTTCAGACCATCAATCATTCACGTACCTATATAGTTACTTAACCATCCTTTCCCCTTTTTCCAAATCTTTTATATATAACCACTGACCTTTTATCTCGTCGCCACATGTAGTACTCCGTGTCACAAGAGGTAAGTTAATTGGCTCGTTATCACACCAGTATGCAAGTAGACGTCCGTTCTCGCCCGTGGCTCTCACGTTCCGTCCACCCCACTACCCGCGTGTCCGAGACAACGTCATAATATTGACATCTTTGACAGGATCATAGATTACAAACACTACAGTGACTAATAAGAGCTTGTTTGGTTCTTTCATTTTGATGCGACCATCGTTGGACCATAAGGCCCCAAAGATTTTCTATCAGGTTGAGGTCCGGCGATCTTGAGGGCCACTGAATTACCCTTACGTCAGTGTGTGAACGAAACCAGGCTCTTACGATCCTCGCATTATGAATTGAACAATTATCTTGAACAAAATCAAATTGTGGCACTTCGTTCTCCGGGTAAACATTACGGACTGTCGGTAGCATTGCATTCTGAAGCACGTCGATATAATTTACAGCCGTCGCTCGAGGAGGTAGAGAACACAATTCTCCTACACCATCCGCACTCATCCAGCCCCAAATATTTACGGAAATTCGACCTGATTCTCTATTTGGAATTACATGATCATCTTTATACCGTGTTGAATTATATCGCCAAAGGTGAAGACGTCCATGCTGACTGGATTTAAACGTTTTTTCATCACAAAACACTGTATTAGACCAATCAAACTCTAAGTGCTCTCTGGCGAAGTTCAGGCGAGCAAGTCTGTGAGCATCCGTCAAATATATTTTCTTGGCGTAATGCCTGTGGTGCAACCCCATGTAATGTAGATGATTCCTTATTGTTTGGGCACTCACATCGAACATCTCCGCAAAATGTTTTGTGGGCTTAAAACCATTGATTTCATATTCCCGTCTCATGAATTCTCTATCGTTATTGGAGAGTGCAGGCCGGCGACCACTTCTTCTGTGATCCAACAAACTTCCCTCCTCTCCTTCACGACGAATCCAAAAGCGGACAGAACGCCTCGATATATTCAAATTCCGGGATATCGCACTGATACTGCTTCCCTCATTAAATTGTGCAATTATTTGTGCTCTTTCGGCAATGGTCAAGTTGGCAGGCATTGAGATGATTTTATATGCAGTTGATTGAAAAATAACACGGAAAATATATCGATTTTTTGCATATATTTGACAAAATGTCAATTGTCAGTTTTCTTTTTCAAATGGAATTCGGTTGTCTATTTAAATAGTTTTTATTACTTTTGTTTGGAAACATTTCAATTGCTTTGTAGAAACTAATGTCCTTTTCATTTATACAAAAGGTTAAAATGTCATGTACTTATATGTGACATATGACGTATGAATACTAAATACATAGGTTTACGTCATGATAATGTTGTCTCTTTCAGTAATATCTTTTTATAACGAACCTTGTTGTAATTTTCGATGACCGGGAAACTAAATCAAAACTGGTACACCACTTTCTTGGCTGACCGTACCAGGTGCCATCCGCCATTTTGTTTTTTTTTCAAAACGGCGTGTTACCTACACGAATGAAACATTGATAAATCGATAGATCACATCAATACAAACATAAAATGTAAGGAGAAAAACCTCGTAAACCGTCACGTTTCCGAGTTATGAGCTGTCAAACATGTACAAGTAGTGACATACCTATAATTTTTATTATTTTTTAATATTTTGAATGCTGAAATTGCATTGCATTTATAATGCGTGAAAAACTAAAATTCAATTACTTTTATTGCGGAAGTATCCTTTTTATCAATAAACATCAAAATATTAAAAAACAAGAAAAAATATGTCACTACTTGTACATTTTTGACAGTTCATAACTCGGAAACGTGACGGTTTACAAGGTTTTGCCGCCAACATTTTATGTTTGTATTGATGTGATCTATCAATGTATCAATGTTTCATTCGTGTACGCCGTTTTGAAAAAAAAAAACAAAATGGCGGATAAGGAACTGGTACAAAAGGCACAAAGCCCTTTATGCATATTTCTAAAATATTTCATTTCGCATCTGCCAGGCTTCCCGCGAAAACTCATTTTATTTTTTAAGTACTCGTGAATGTAATGAGAGGCTGTAATCAACGCTGAACTACTTTGTCAAAGGCAAAGTTCAGCCATTTTATATGAGTGACTCTCAGCATAGTGCAAGTGCAAGAGCTCTCATCGCCCGTAAAATTGTGTTTAATGTTTGACTACCCTTTATTTTTGGACGAGGCCACTAAAATGTTCCTTTAAACGTGACAGCTTTATTGAGCATAAAAGTTTTACTAGGATCGCTCGGTTCGACCATGGACCATGCCCGGGTCGACGGCGCGTTGTGTCCCACGCGCGCCTCAAAGTTTGTCAGCATAATGACGCGTCATATCCTGCCGTGGTTGTGGGACTCCATTCCAATTACCAAAGGGCTATTGAAGGTCACCGTGGATTTTAGTTAGTACGAGTCTGACAGTCGCTCCCGCCCTGCCCTGGGTGGGAGGACTCATTTGATGATTTTACCACGATAAAAAAAAGGTTTTGTTTCGTTGGGTCGCACAAGTAGGTATTTAAACAAGTATCCGTACTATCCTAATACAAATTCATAGAGTTTTGACAATACTGGCTTCGTTCCAAAATAAAATTTTGAAGAAGCATCATTTTGGAGCTGCCAAAACGTGTTCGGCTTCATTCAATTTTAATAAATGATATAACTTCGTTGGCCTCTGTTTCAATATGTGGCCATATTAAGTGATAGAATTTTAAATAATTATATTTAAACGACAGAGAAAAAATAATATCATGATTTTTCGTAGGTAAATGTTTTATTAAGATCAAAATAAAATTGTATAATTCGACTCTATAAATGGACTATACGACATTTTTTTTTTTAAATTCGAACCAGTATATCCTGATTTATTAGCGCGTTCAAGCAAACAAAGAAACTCTTCAGCTATAAAATATGAAATATGTAGATATTTAAGTCCAAAGCCGTGTTTCGCCCCGGGGTCGCGGGATTATTCCCTAACCGTAACCCCGGAACTTAACAGGCTATGAAGGACACCGTGGATTTTAGTCAGTAGAAGTCTGACAGTCCCTCCCGCCCTGCCCGGGGTTGGAGGACTCATTTGATGATTTTACCACGCAAAAAAAAAAAAAAAAAAAAGCCGTGTTTCGCTTTGCTTACACTCAAAATCGTCGTAACTTTTAAAATAACGTGGGTGTCAAAAACTGGTAATGTGACTTTATAATGTTCTTTAGTATCACCACTTGATATTTATAACCGTAAAGCCGTATTTCCACTAGCAGATATCAATCCTGCGATTTGCGTGTACGCTGAACAAAACGTTACAATAAACTTTCATGTCCTTGTCGTTCGAAATAATTGAACCGATTTTAGTGTTTTTGAAACACGAAAGCCCAAAAAAGGAGTATTTAAATATTATGTTTTCAGGGCTCATGCATGTATCAGAATAGTACTGACTAATATCCACGGTGTCCTTCAATAACGTTCTGGGGTCACGGTAATGAGATAAGTCCCGCGACTCCATCAGGTTATGGCTCTCTAGAGGGGGCCCCGTTACAATGCTGACACTCCTTGAGGCGAGCGTGGCACCCAACGCGCCGCCCCGTGCATGGTCCATGGTCGGATAACAAGTCGCCCATTTCCTCGCCGCCCGCTAAAAACTGTAGATAGCAAAAATAAATGACAAAATCTCAGTCGTAAAGTTGGGTAATACCTATACGAACGTTGCTTAAGATAGTTGACAAAGTAAAAAGTAATTCGCTTGAATATTCTTCGAGCATGTTGCAGTTAAAGCTGTGTTACACATGTAGAAGTTTGCTTGAAACACAAACATGAAGGTTTTTGTTACCAGAAAATGACATGAAATGTAGAAGTCCCGTTCTGTTTAGTTATAATAAAATTAAACATGGGATTGCTGGGAAAGGATCTTTATAAACGCTTGGCCAGAACGTCTTGAAACGGAACTAATCTTTTCGTTTGCTGACAACGTTTGAAAATCTTTTATATTTGATGTAAACAAAAAACGCAGGTTTGTTAGATTTATTATTGTGCCATAATACTACCGTAATAAGTGAAAAAAAAACCATTCAATGTGCTGGTAGCGAGAGCACAGTGGTGACTTTTATGATACGTTTTTAACTTTTTTTTACATAGATTCTTTACACAAAAATACTAGACAGGTGTATCGGGTTTTGCATAAACAAAAAATAATGTTGTATGAAACGTGGAACTACTGTCTAGATTATCTTTTCTGTGGCTTTTTCTTTCATAGTGAACAACTTCATGCAAGGAATTAAAGTGTACTTGGTAAGCTTTGCAGTTGAAGCGTTATTAATGCCTTTGAGTGCGCATAATACACAGGGGATAGGGCAATTTACAAAGCGATACGATACAAATTGTTAACTGTGCTGTGATCGACCTGCTTTGTTCATTGCTACATTGTGGTTGCGGCTTACGATGTAGTTGCGACGAGGTTGCGATGAGGTCGCGGCGAGGTTACGACGTGGTTGCGATGAGGTTGCGACGTGCTTACGTTGTTGTTGTGACGTGGTTAGTGGTTACGTTGTGGTTGTGATGCGATTATCACCCACGCAGTTGATACTGACGCTAAAAGTGTGGTCTGCGTGAACTATAATAATATTTTAAATGCGAAAATATGCGTCCGCATGCGTCATAACTTGCAATACCCACGTGTGAAAAAAGCTATAATCGATTACTTAAAATTTGGTTACGATAAATTATCCCAAGGGAAGTGAATCGGGATAATATCTAGGCGAAACTATGTGTTACTTTAGTTTATAAATTAATTATCTGTGTAATTCAGAAGTAGTTTTATTTCAAGAAAGAGTAATTCGTAGTTACATCTTTTCATTCATTCTTACAAACTTTTGCATTTTTATGAATTAGTACGATAAGTTAAATCAGTTTTTCCATAACTGAATGCGAGTGTATTCAAAAACCGATATTCAAAATCAAAATCAAAGCATTTATTTCAAGTAGGCCAGTTACAGGCACTTTTGAATTGTCATAGACAATCAAAGGAATATTATCAAACACTACAAAAGTTACAGTAGTAATATATTATTATTATTACTACACCTAACAAACGATGATATACCCCAGAAACTCAAACCATAGCAAGTTCAGAACCCCTGCTACTGAAACAGTAGCAAAAACGCTTGAAGCAAGAGACACTATTGTTTGTACACTGAAACAACTGACACTAAATTTTTAGTGGCCTTCTCTACGAGCGAGAAAATCGCGACGATTCCATGTTCCTATTGTCGCTCGGGGGTCATTCCATGACAAACGATACCAAGTTTTTTTGTTTTATTTCAATAATATATCTCATAATTTCGAAAATGTTTTTTTAAATTTCGAACTATAACTCCCGAAACGAAACAGTGGTAATACCCGAAACGGGTTATTTTATTTATTATGTTGGAAAATTGATGGCAATTTTTTCATCCCGTGATTAGGTGGGCTAATGGATCTAGTTTGACATGTCATAAATTAAACTAGAGGTTACTAGGAAAATTCGCTGAATTATGCGTGTTAAGACAGAAGGTCAGAGCAGAGGTATTTTCGTGCGACGCCCGAAACAGCGAATTATTTGCAATTTTCTCTTAATTGCCCATACTATATTTAAAAATAGTGATTTAAGTAAAAGAAAATGTAACCCAGAACGTAGATGATTCGATAGTTATAATAGTCTAATTAAGAATTGGTATAACCACTACTAATAAAACTTTATAAAACATAGTTTATTGAGTTCAATAGTAACACCCAAAATGATGGAATGACCCTCGGGTAATCTTCACAAACGAGCGATTATTCCACCAGCGCGAGCGTAACGTAATCGCCCTATGTCCACGACGAGGCGTTGTGGTGGCCACTTTAGCAACATTCATTGCGATAAAATTATCGCCACTTTTTGCAGCGAACGTGCGGTGAGACGTTGACAGGTCCTTGAATATCATTATACCCAAACTGGGAATCTAACCTGGAATTCATGCTCAGCAGTTGCACTGGAAACCGAACAACGAAGCAAAACCACATAAATACGGTACCTAAAGTAAAACTTTGAAATCATCAAAAGAGTAAAAAACAAAATAAAACTGTTTGTAAACAACTTGTTTTTTTTTTGCTTGCAAAGTTATTTCCGTCGGCATTCCGCGACACGTAGCGACGTGTCCCGTAAGTTGCATGCAAATATGAACTGTATTTACTGTTGATAGATTTAATTTTTCTTTACCGCATTGTAAAATGCCGCTGAGTCCGGCCGGTTGGTGTGAATCTTACCTAACGTTGCCTAACGCTTTCTGCACGGAAATAAGTCATAATTTTTATTATACGTTAACGCGGCGGCATGCTGACACTCTTTGAGGCGCGCGTGGAACAAAACGCGAAGTCGACCCGGACATAGTCGAGCGGCGAGTTGCCCATTACTCGCCGCCCGCATCCCCACGCGTAACAGCTAGTTTCAAATATTGGTAGAATAGGGAAATGTTTTTATCAAAAAAAGAAGCAAAACAGTCTACAATGACGGAGAAATGGCTATAATGTTCTAATATGAAGTTGGTTAAAACTAAAAATTTTAACTTTTGACTTTGTTTTGTTATTGCTTCTCAAAGTTCTTTTAGTTCTTAAGATAAAATGCGGAAACTACAAAGTTTAAAGACGATGAGTCCTCGGAAGATGAACTCGAGCATAAACAATGTTTTATTAATATAATCTTCACTTTTATTAAACTTGTTTAGCGTGTATACTATAACTATGTTTATGAAAGTAATAAAAACATGGAAGAAGTTTTTCTTTTATTAAACAAATTGTGTTTTGAGAATTGAGACATAAAAGGGTGAAGAACGTAATAGGTAATTTGAGAACATCAATAAATTGAAAATTTAATTAGACCGTCAACTAAAGTTTTTAAAAATAATGGACAACAGTTTTGTCTTTCGTTAAAAAATGCACATTTACAAAGATATTAAAGTTCGGCCGTTCAGAGAATGCGTTCCTGTCAGGTCGCGATTTTGAACTGACGACGCAACTTTGTAATGGCGTTGCAGTTACGATAAAAATATTTTTGCTGGTTGTTTACCGTTTTAACAATTGATGAGCATTAAAACAACATTATTATATCAATACTTACAACCGGTCCTACTGGAAGTCCAAAGGGGAGGCCTATGTTCAGCAGTGGACGTCTTACGGCTGATATGATGATGATGATGATTATATCAATAATCAATGAATATTATAATTTTATGACAAATACATGTACTAACTGACAGGTGTCAGGAACGCATTCTCTGAACGGCCGAACTTTATTAACGCATCAAAATTCGTGACGTCAGAAGCAAATAAAAACTGAAAAAATACGTAAAGGTGCGTACAGACCATGTAACATGTTATATAACATGTGTTATATAACACTACAACTCTACGTATAATGTTATATAGCATGACCACACCAAGAAAAATGTCATATAACAATGTTATATAACATGTTTTGTTAACAAGTCTGTACGCACCGTAACAAATATTTTTTGACCTTTATAATTTGGTACTCGTACAACCAGTATTACGACAACTGCGCTGTCCCCCAGCGGGGGACAGTGATACGATTTATTAAAAATATTTACGTTGTCCCCCACGGGTGGACAGTGCTACAATTTTAAAAATGAGAATTCTCAGTGTCGATTGAGTGATACGATTTTTTTAAAATATTTACGTTGTCCCCACGTAAATATTTTTAAAAAATCGTGTCACTGTCCCCCGCTGGGGGTGGACATCGGGAATCATCGGGCCCCTGTTGACCGTAGCGTGACATCATATAGCCTTCCAAAATAAATGGGCTATCCAACACAAAAAGATTTTTTCAATTCAAACTAGCAGTTCCTGAGATTAGCGCTTTCAAACAAACTCACTCTTCTTTACAATATAAATTATAATTTATAATGTTACTTACTACTCTTTAGTATAATTTTATATTACAAGTTAATTACTCGTATACTCACCTTTCTGTAGAATCTTACGCATACTATCTGCTTATTAGCTTTGCACCAACTATTTTTTAATGTTATCAATTAAATGTTAACCACATTGTAGAAGAATAATAAAAACAGGGCTGCCAAATGCCAAATACATAAAACGCCGAAATAAGCTAAATACACACAAAAAAAAAAACACAGAAAGGTACAAGTATTGGTCAACATTTTTCTTCTAGCAAAAACACGTGAAGGGTCGCATGAAAATCTAGACTGAAACGTGCTCTGAATATTTTATGAAAAAAAGACACTGTCTGTCTGCGTTTAAGCTGAAACTGACGTTTTGGAATTGTAGCACGTTGTTGTTTTTACTTTTAAAAATCTTGGCTTATTTTAGATTTAAAAGTTTTTAGTCATTTGGCTACTGACTGGCCTGTTGGTCTAGTGGTTAGTGACCCTGACTGCTATGCCGGAGATCGTGGGTTCGATTCCCACCCAGGACAAATGATTGTGTGATGAGCACGATCATTTGTTCTGTGTCTGAGTGTATGTGTAATTTATCTATAAATATGTATGTATTTAGAAATACATAAGTATGTTTATTAGTTGTTTAGTACCAATAACACAAGCTCTGCTTGCTTGGGACTAGACGGCGTTGTGCGATAGTTGTGGTTAAAAAAAAAGTTTGAAAGTTTTTACCCGACTGCGCCAGAAGGAGGGTTATGTTATGTTTTTATTCTTCTGGCTACAGGGTACATACGACACATTGATGTCGCGGTTTTGTTTTCCACACAGAACAAATAAATTATGTATTTGCATGATTTACGAGAAGTTGTTCCGGGTCTGGGCGTATTTGTGTATATTATGAGTTTAAGCCTCGTACAGACATCGCGAGGCGTGCGACACGAATGGTACGTCTCGCATGCCTCGGGCTGTGTGGACGTGTGTGCTCACAGTGAGCATTCGCGCCATACGATCGTTGCGAATGCCGCCTCAGTACGAGCCGTGCGCTCCGTGTGAACGGACAGGTGTTGTTTGCGTTGCGCGCATGCATCATGGAGGCTAATACCGAGTCACTACGTGAGCTGGTTCAACTTTATGAAATTAATAGAGTGTTGTGGGACTTTAAACATTCTGATTATTACAATAAATGTAAAAGGGAAGACGCGTGGCGTCAAATATCACAGCAAGTCAACACGAACACCGTGCGTGGTGGTTTGCTTGCTCAGCTTGAGCATGTTTTATTCGGGACGTACGTATAAATGTACCATCGTATGCCTCAGGTTGAGGCATGCAAGACGAACCATTCGTGTCGCACGCCTCGCGATGTGTGTACGCGGCTTTATAAATGTTTGTAAACGCACCTACGATATACTCGTAAAAAAATACTCACCTTGGCAACATCTTTTGAAAAAGTAAAAAGCTGTGTTGTTTCAAAAAAGTTACCACAGATAATATTAGAATCACTGCGAAAGTCACAAAGAACTTAATATAAAATAAAAACTATCAATATATCGTAACAGGTGTCAGCCTGCTGCCCGATAAAACCGCTGAACGTGTCTAATAAAAGTCTATTTCTCAATAAATATGAAAGAAATCTTGAAGACCTTCCCAACCCAATATAACCGAAGACTTTAAGAAATATCAAAAATGGTACTTAAACTCTGAAACGTAGAGAGCAATTGAAGGAACGATCCAGTTTAGACTGTGGGAAAGAGACAGAGCTATATAAGTCCTCTAGCGCCATCTCTTTCCCACAACCTAAACTGGATCGTGTTAAGAGCTCGTGGTAAGGCCGCAGGGTTGCTTAGCCAGTAAGACAGTCTCTTCCGCTCCACCAAGACAGGATAACTCATTATGGCGCATTTCCATTAATTGTTAGGGGATGCTGGGTGCGAGAGATTTCCGTAACGCATGCCACAGGGCTCGATTCGAGTAATCAGTCGATAGCCCGCATGCGGAGTGTACGAAAATCTCCATGTTCGTCGCCATTTATTAACAAGAGTGGCAGACCCGCATGCTGTATATCAACCGATTCATTTCATTAGTCGATAACACGATCGGTGTAAAGCCAGCAGGGAATCACTGCAGACGGTGTAACGAACACGTACCTATCGACTTGTGACTTTCATTGGTTGTTATCTCGCATGCGAGGACTCCCCGTATGCTGTATACCGAACGAGTTAACGACCAACGAATCTGCAGATAGATTTAAGCGTATTATTCGCGAAAGGCCCTGAGCAGGTCGTGTGACTTGTTCCATTACCGTGACCCTAGAAGGGCTATTGAAGGACACCGTGAATTTTAGTCAGTACAAGTCTGACAGTCCCTCGGAGCCCTGCTCTGGGTAGGAGGACTCATTTGTTGAGTTTACCACGCAAAAATGATGGCCTTGAGCAAACGGGTGGCGTTAGATTCACACACACGCGTCACTCACAACTGACGAAGTGGACCTAACTTTTTAAGATTTTGTTTGAAAAATATTCATTGATTAAGATAGCTACCTATATACGTACCATCAAAAGAAACCACAGCGACCAAAAAAAAATACGTATTTTAAAATACCTATCTTAGCCGTTTAAGAGGAGTTTTCTTTATAAAATCTAGACACGCGAGAGCGTGGCCAGCCAAGCTCACAATTTTTCGGTATTATAGAGGCCCTAGGAAAGAAGAATACACTTAAGAAAATGAGAGTGGAGTAAATTGCTCACAGCGAGAACAGTTAATAAATTTTGGAATCAGTACGTAAGTCTCTTAGAATTTATTTTCATAAAATAAATACTTTCGATACTAAGATTTATAGCGGTACCGATATTTCTCATAAATTGTGTTTTGTAGCCACAAAACAGGTAACTTTAGAAGAACCACTAAAGCAAGATTTTAATTTTTTGGGACTAGAATTTCATCAAAGTCAGTCATCTCTCTCTGAATAGAATGGAACAGACTGTTAAGGCTCCTACACACAGTGCCGGCGACATTCAAAGCCGACGGCATGGCCGCCGGGGTGTGCAGGCGGGTTACCCGGCTTGCCGGCCGTCAGTTCGTTCCTGGCATTCAAACGACGTTCTATATGACTGTCACAACTGGAATGATGCTTGGCGGCTTTGCGCGGCTTGTATGGCAGTACGGCATAGCCGCTCGGCATAAAGCCGGTGGCATTGCCGCCGGCATGTGTGTAGCCTTTAGATTCGTACTGACAAAAAACACTTTATTACTCAAAATATTATATCTTTTGCGTTTCAAGTCCACGATAACACAGGGGTCACGGGACTCTCTGCCTGGCAAAATGTCTGATACTTCTGTTTCTATTCTATATTTCCCAGGCGGTAAATATTTGCCGTTCATAAACGTTTTAATGGTAAACGAGATATTTATTCGAGTCCCCGTCAAATGTTCGGATGTTAAAATAACTTTGTTTTTTATGGGGTGGCGGGCAGACTAGAGTGTCAAAGATGGTTTTATTTGTAAAGTCGAATGTTGAAATAAAGCTTATTAATGTTTTGTATTATGCATACGATATAAACGCAACAATTACCACATCTCATTAGGTTGGCCGTTTGTTTTTTTATCGCAATAATGTTGGAAAATAAATGTATGGTTCAGTTTTGATTGGTTTTAATGTTGGCGACAAAACAAAATTCTTCTCCTTTTTAAAAAAGTGGCCCTACGCTACTTATTTCACCTATATCATGGGTGCGTTTGACTTAAGGATATATATCCCCTACATGGGGCAGAGGGCGTCCACAAATGTCTTCCATCGCGATCTGTATTGAGCTTTACGCTTCGCTCCACGTCAATCCAATTGACGAGGACGGCCACGCTTTCTTTTCCCTTGGAGATTCCAATGCAAAGCTTGTTTGGGTATATGGTCAGGGTCCCTTCGGAGCGTGTGGTCAATGCATCTCTACTTGCGACGCTTGATCTGGTTGTCGATCGGGCTCTCGTTGCATTTCCCCAGCAGCTCTACGTTGGAGATGGGTGCGTTTACAAACGTAAAAACACCCAAATCCAGAACAACTATCCGTAGATCACACAGATATTTAACTTGCTCCTGCGGCAATTGAACTCAATAAGCCAAAGCACCAATCGAGCCGTCAAATAATAATTCTTCAAAAAAAATATTGGAGGTTAAGAAAACATTTTCATGAGCAAACTACGCAAATTATCAAAATTAGACCACAAAGATTAAACAAATAAAACCACACGTCAAAAACAACTAAAATAGGCCTAGCTTAATGCCTAATAGATCAAGATCACGCAAACATTTCTGTCGAATTAGGTGGACACTCCTCTTCCGTTTCCGACGTCGATCACTTAGGCATTATAATAGATTAAGAATTTGCAGAAGAGACCCCCCGTTTGTCTCGGGTAATGCCATTATCAGGTGTCTAAAAAGCTGCAGCTTAAGCAATTATACAGAGTACAGAATAGATATAGAATAATTTTACCGTGAGTAATTTACCGACATTTTAAAATAATGATCTAATAAATTAGCCTTTTAACACGATAAGTAAACCAATTTTCTGCGAGGTTTAAAATTATTGAGATAACTGTTGTGGTTGTATCTATTTTCTTAATTAGTTCTTAATGATTAGTTAGTGGCATGAACGAAATACAATTACCAAATGTTACTGTCGATATTATCGAATAGTTGACCCTATTCCTGATTTGTTTCCAAAGCTCAACATTTCAAAAATAATAGGGAGTAGGGTTCGCCCAAAAGTTTCGAGATAAATTAGGGAGTTGAACACTGAACTTTATACTTTTACTGACAGCCGTTAAGTCAGCAAAAGACTCAGGTATGTAGGCAGTAAGTTTTGAACAGTTTTCCTGTATACTATGCACGTTCTATACTGTATTTTTATTCACTTTTTGGGTTAATGCTACACGAAGTTCAGGAATTTGATTCATAAGGTTAGGAACATGAATGCCATTATCATCATCATCAGCCTGTATTTTTCCTCTGCTGGACATAGTCCTCTCCCAGTGTGTGCCTTTGAGACCTATTCCGAGCTTTTTTCATCCCGTCTCTGCCGACTGCCTAATTTGCAGGTCGTCGCTCCACCTGGCCGTTTGCCTATTCGCGGTCTACACTCAAGTGCACGGCTACCATAACGGTTCTCTGACGATTTACTTAGTCTATGGCGTAAAGTTGTTAGGTTTGACACGATAAGTAAGTGGTATGTCGTTGAACTTGCCGACAGTATTGAAGCGTTGACGTCAATGTAATGTATCTTGAGAATTTGGGAGTACGGGCATGTCTCTTGAGGAATTTTGGAGAGCGAACATATACATGTATACCTACATACTTCTCATGACTGTGTTTGGTAATGTCTTCAAAATATCTAGTAAACCAGTTTTTACCAGTTAAGTCCCGCGACCATTTAAAAATACTAAGGTACTATTGGGGGAGGCCTTTGCTCAGCAGTGGGACAGTATAGGCTAATTAAAAAAAAAAAACGGTACTATTTAATAATTAATTAGCCACGATTCCCCGGTCATAATATACCCTATTAAGTAACGTCATACTGTTTATACCGTTGCATAAAATGCGCTGCATTTACTGACATTACTGTCAAGTTGATACAGCTGTTTGCCATGATTGATTAGTTGATAAATTTTAATAGTATCGTTGTCAATCAAATGTCTAAATGACAGTCAGATATTATGTTTATTTATTGATAGATTTGATTGATAGGTATGTTGAAAGACAATGGTATAAGTGTATAGAAACATACTTACACTCTCGCCTTTTTTACTTTAGGTAAAAACTTTAGCTCATAAGACGTGATGGTTGGTGCAGTGAACGAAGAAGAAAGAAAGAAAAAAAAGTACGTGTGGCACTCGGGGACTACCGCGGTAAAGCTTTTGCATAGCAATTAAATCATCATCGCCTACCTCGAATATTTATTTAAAATGTTTGTGGTACACTACTGTAATTTATAAGAAAATTAATGATAATGCAGTTATGGTATTTTATAAAAGATTCCCGGGTATTTTATAAAAGATTCCCAGGCCTCACTTCCGAACTGGGTATAAATTTTCAACAGGTTATGGGCCCAGCATGCTTGCACTGCTCTACTCTGTTTTATTGTTGGTTTTATTGTGAAAACCTTTTGTAGCTGGCCGTTTAGAATCAGTACCTAAGAAAAAGTAAATTGTCTTTATGACGGATGTTTTTATGATTGCCAAAGTCTCCCGTACTGAAACGAGACGTTAGACGATGTTAGGTACATAGGTATTTTCGTTACGGAATTTCTGGATTTATTTCACTAACGTTGTAGGCCGCATAGGTTATATACGGAATCTAGAAGAGGTTACCTGTGTAGCTTGTGAAACTTTTAGATAAAAACCCGACTACGAAAAAATCGCGCACGGAAAAGTACAAAACAAGAAAAATAATTTCATTTAACCGATATTTTTTCCAATTATAAACTTTTAAATATTTATGTCTTTTACATAGATAACTGAAAGTATTATGCTTTTTTATATCTTCCGTGTTCCAAAATTTCAAGCAATAGCCTTGGTCGTATGCCACCTAGCATACAAAGATTGTGTGAAACAACCGTCGCAGGTGGCATACGACCACGGCTATTGCTTGAAATTTTGGAACACGGAAGATATAAAAAAGCATAATACTTTCAGTTATCTATGTAAAAGACATAAATATTTAAAAGTTTATAATTGGAAAAAATATCGGTTAAATGAAATTATTTTTCTTGTTTTGTACTTTTCCGTGCGCGATTTTTTCGTAGTCGGGTTTTAGTTTTTTTAACTTAATTTTTATTTAAACTATTTTGGGGTGTATTATTTGAAGTAAGTAATTTATGTATAGTTTTTGAGTTGTGAATTTAAAATTTAATTTGGTGAGGCAAAGTTATAAATTATGACATTTTTGAATTACGGTATCTCAGAATAATTTGAAAGATTCCTCAATCTTTCCAATTCTTGTAGAGATCGTGGGTCATGGGGATTTTTCAGTAATTTGTTGTGGTCCAAAGAACAAATAAATAACCCATCTAGTGAGCGGACTCTGCTGAGGGCCACATAAGCCTGTCCTTTGGCGAAAAGTGACCTCCCTAAATCTATTACCGCTCTATCCAACGTACATCCTTGCAGTTTGTGTACAGTCACAGCCCAAGTTAGGATAAGTGGTAACATTTTACGCTGGATTTTACCTGAACCCCTTAATCCATCAAATTCTGTAATGCATGGTTCGATTCTGACCAGCCCATCTTCATCTGCTTTGACTGTGGGATCATCAAATTTTATAAGCACGGCGCTTGGTTGTTCCCCCGGTTCAAGTTGGTCACGCCGAAGAGCAGGCCATACTAATTTTTTTACTACTCCCATTGCGCCACTCACTAAGCCTCTTTGAATATTTAAATTTCTTCGTAGCATTACGCGGGAACCAATACCAAGTTCTATACAACTTATAATACCACCTGTTCGGTTGGGATCACTTGGTATATGTTCAGTTTTTGGAACTTGGCCATATGTTTTTGTTTCTGTTGATGTATCTATGGCTTTTATGATATAAATTTGAGTTTTCAGTGCCAAACGTTCTGACATCTTTTTGTTAAAAGCGTCAACCTGTTTCAGAGTAGGAAATATATGAACTAATTCATCATAGTTATTTGTGTCTTGCACAATCCTGCTATCTAATAAAGCTAGCTGTTCTACAGTCAACTTTCCTACTCTGATGCTGTTCAACAAGTCTACAAAACTGTTATCGTTAGCCTGTCGCATATTTTGACTTAGCTCACAGAAACTAAACATTCTCCACAAATGTGGTTCTGCTACCAGAGTTTCTGGTTGCTTAAAGCAATACGATCCCCCACGAGTTACTGAAACGGGCGGCAGCTGCATTAAGACGCCGAAAGCCAATAAGTTTACTCCTCCAAAAATGAGATCGTTTTGTTTCAGCTCTTGAAGCCTTAAATGAATATTTCTTAGTGTTAAGTAAGGAACCATAGAAATTTCATCGATTATTACCCAATCAATAGATCTCCACTTGTTTCTTTCCCTTTGCAGGCGATCTCCTGATAACGGTCTAAGTGCTACTGTCTGTCCTTTCTCTATTGGTAATATGAAAGTGCTATGCAAAGTGCACCCTTTCACTAATCGTGCAGCGACACCTGTTGGAGCTGCAATTACAGCACATGATCTATTTGATGACAATCTGCGGATCTGTTCCACTAATAGTTTTAAAGTAAAACTTTTTCCGCTTCCGGCCCCACCAGTAATAAACATTAAAAGAGGACTCATAGCACGAGATCTGAGCTTTTCACTAACTTTCGCAAATAATTGTTTTTGATCTACGTTGAGTGAATTTACCCCTCTTAAAAAATCTTCCTCAGACATGTCGTCTAGGACCACATTTTCTTCAACATCATATTCCTGCAAGACAATGTCGTGAAGTTCTGGTTGTACTACTGAGACCTCGTGATTGGCGTTATTGGCACATAAATCAGCTGCCTGTTCTGCTGCTAATCTTCGAAGAGCATCTTGAATTTCGTTTTCCCAACGACACAATAATTCATTGTCGTATGCATTATTAAGAGGCCTTAACAAAGCACGTTTAGCTAAGAAGGCATCTTTGGCAGTGTCATATCCATCTAGCAGTGAACTTTCATCCCTAAAAGCGCAATGGGTGACTAATAAGCTATAATAGTAAGCTTCAGGATCTGAGTCAGCTGTATAATACCGAGTTCGGAGAACAGCTGGTCTTGTTCTCTTTTTCATTCGGCCCATTCTATTGAGTAAATTTATTACAGGCTCATTATTTTCGTCTTCTTGTTGATATGCATCTGCATCTCCAGAATCTTCTTCTTGGTATAATAATGAAGTTACCGGTTCATAATTTATCGCAAATTCACCGAGACTCAATTCTTCTAAATTTAGCGGGCGGCTTTCATATCGTTCAAATATATTTTTGCAAGGCTCAACGGTATCCGAATCAAAACGCAACATTCTAAATCTCAGCTCTGGTTTACAAGTATTTACAAATACAGATTTCCGTGAGCTATCTCTTAACTTAAGATGGCATAACCGGTATGCACATTCCGGGGCTGATACTTGTCGATGGTTTAATAGACAATTTTGAACAGCGAAAATCTGACGGCCAAAATTTCCACCTCTTTCTCTAACTCGACAAAGCGCTTCTGCTATTGCAGCTTGCAGATTTGCTGGTTCCGATTTGGCAATGTATTTTGCGATGTAATAAGCAACACCAAGAGCAGAAACTACTGGTTGTATATCGATATTAGCTCTCCATAACCGTAATAGTTTTTCATTATAATTATTAATCATCGCTTCTTCTGGACGCCTTTTTAATTTATAAAATTTACCACCGTTTGCAGTTGCCTGATTATCATCTAATATAAGTGTTCTTTCAGAACTAGATTTAGGAAAGGAAAATCTACATACATTTGGATTTCTTTTATTGTAGCACGTATGTGTATGACGATGAGTTTGTAATCTAGTCACCAGATCCCTTAATTCAGAGTCGTCTTCAGGAATTTTGCAAGTAATCACATCTTCAATTAGTTGGATTCCTGCTGATGAGTTAAAATCAGGCATATCATCGCACCAAATAACCATGTGAATATGTGGAGATCCTCTCAATTGGAACTCAACTCTCCACCAAAAATCAACTAGTTGACGACCCAATACGAAATTAGATCTACTTTTTAAAATGCGCATTAACGCATTAAATCTAAACATAAATTGGCGCGACAAGGTTACAGGATACGATTCAACCAATCTAATTTTTTCTTCAAATGTAAGATTATCAACGGGATAGTCAGGTCTGCCATCTGTAACTAACAGTGCTTTTAATATATCCTTCCAGTTCAAATCATTACAAGATAGTGTGATATAATAATGGGGTGGTCCCAAATTCTTTACCATTGCCATCAACTCTGTGAAAGCCCTGTGCCAGTAAGAAGATGTGCCTCTAATATTCCTCATACAGATGTGTATATTTTGTATTAAATTTTCTGGCTGCACGCCATCTTGACGAAGCCTTCCACATACGGACACATTTTGACGTATTCTCAATAATTCTACCGCAGATAATGCAAAAAACAAATACTCTACTGTTTGAAAACGTTTATCACTTCCCATAACTCGAGTTTGAAAATAATCTAATGGAGATATTTTATGTTGCCTTTCTTCATTCAAACCATTTTTCCATCTGGAAATAATTTTATAAATGCTAATTCTTCAGCCCTTTTTTCTACAAGAATGCTGATGGGAGGAGCTGTTTTACGATGAATGTCGTGTACTGGCAAAACAGTATTATTTTCGACTTCATTATCTATAATATCCGTCATTTTTGGTATCCGATATTCGTTTGTCATTAACATGGTGATTCTCACTTCACCATTGTCAGGACTTTCATTATAATTGTGAACATTGTCGTTATTAGGAAACTCTCTTTCACCATCAGTATTCTGGTGACTAGGCGCATTAAACGGCGATGTTAGAATCATAGATACAGATGTTATGCAAAACTGCGTATTAGGGCGATTTTTAGCTGAAAAGACAATAGGTAAATGTTCAGCTAGAGATTCAATACTGGTAAACATCATTAGCATGGCACAACCACTTGTTCTTGCAATGAATCCCTTCGGTCCCCTTGAATGTGAGTCAAACAAATAATAATAAGAATTTTTTTTCATAACAGAAATTGATACTTCAGTTTCTGCAGTAATTATGCCTGCATTGCAATCAATCGTCAGGAAGAAGTAACGCAAAGCCTCTAAAATACTTGAAAAGTATCCATCTAGCACCTCAGCAGTTGGATTCATTAGTCCCATAACGCAATCAATATCGAAGACAAGTTCATAAGTCACATTTGCAATGACTAATTTTGGAAGCAATTCGTCTGTGCTTAAATAATCCGGCTGTATCGGTAGACTTCTTAGACATTCAGAATAATATGCGTCTCCAAATATTAACACTCTATCAATATCTGATTGCTGCCAATGTGTTAATTGTTTAGTAGACGAATAAGCAATGGCAGCTGCTGCATTAGCAGTACATTGTTTGCCGCGGCTATCAATCGAAAACATATCACTTCCTTGATGAAAATTGCCTCTTAAAATTTTACGTTCTGAATTAATAATTTTGAAATGTTGATTTGGTTCTGAATTAGGATCGAGATCCGACTGTTCAACTGTCTCTACCGGTATTTCATAAATGTGTTCATTATTGCTTGATGCTTCAAGGTGATCAAAGTTCAATGTAACATTTCTATATAAATGATTGTTGCAAACCAGCCAATTTAAAGATAATCGAATATTATCTAAGCTAACCCGATATTCCCTAACTTTTTCAACATTTTCCAAAGTTTCAATAACAACTGTTAGACCACACTGTTCAATAGACAAAGGAAGCTGTTCTGTGAGCTCTTCTACTTGTTGAGCAAACAACACAGCCTGTCCTTTAAACCCTTTTTGTCCGAAACGACCTCCTAGTTTTATTATTTTAATAAAAGGCACAATCCTTGAGACAAGTCTAAGTTCAACTTCAGACAATGATTTTATTTCGTTGGGAGGTTCAGAAACCGTCATTTTGTTCCAAAATGCTACAGATGGGACTTTGTTACGAGAAATTGTATTCGCACATCGATTACAGGAAGTTATTATCTCAGGAGTATTAGGTGGCAGCAAACGATTAGATGTTAATCTACGCACTTGATTTTTATAACAAATCCTTTTACATATATAACAGATGTCATTCAATACTTCTGAAATAATTCTACTAAACTCTTCTTCATCAGTTGCAAATAGAATTCTTCGAGTATTTATCACTCTCTGTCTATGGATTCGCATTGATTGTAACCGTATCTCTCTGGTTGTAGGTGTTTCTGTTATGCGATTTTCTGAAGCACGGTCTCTCATAGACTCGAGACGTAATTCTCTCGATGTCGGGGACTCTAGAGCACGCATTTGAGTGGCGTGGCTTCTCATCGAATCGAGACGTAATTCTCTCGATGTCGGGGACTCTAGATCACGCATTTGAGTGGCGTTGCTTCTCATCGACTCGAGACGTAATTCTCTTGATATCGGGGACTCTAGAGCACGCATTTGAGTGGCGTGGCTTCTCATCGAATCGAGACGTAATTCTCTCGATGTTGGGGACTCTAGATCACGCATTTGAGTGGCGTGGCTTCTCATCGAATCGAGACGTAATTCTCTCGATTTCGGGGACTCTAGTTTACGCATTTGAGCGGCGTGGCTTCTCATCGAATCGAGACGTAATTCTCTCGATGTTGGGGACTCTAGAGCACGCATTTGAGTGGCGTTGCTTCTCATCGACTCGAGACGTAATTCTCTCGATGTCGGGGACTCTAGAGCACGCATTTGAGTGGCGTTGCTTCTCATCGACTCGAGACGTAATTTTCTCGATGTTGGGGACTCTAGTTTACGCATTTCGGAGACATATTTCTTCGCATTTGCCAAACGTTGAGACCTACTTTGAGAGGATTCCTTTTTACGAAGTTTAGTGGCTCTTTGTTTGGCAAGCATACGATTGTCCAATTTAGAATTTAAGGACTGTGTCATCCTACGTGCTCTTTGACGGTTTTTGTCTTCGAATCGTCTGCGTTCTATATCTTCCGCAGATTCATTTTTTCGCGTACTAGAAACGCGAACTGCTTTTTTTGTCTTTCTTGATAAAGCCATAGTAGTTATTCAAGAATTAAAGGATTTCTCTTAATTATTTTATTAGGGAATTCCTAAGGTGTGCTCCAACTTTATATTTTTTCTAAGTAAATACCTTTATTACTTTTCAATGTGTTTTTGATAAATTTCTCAATTCTAATTACTTGTTTTCAGATAAGTAGAATAGAAAACCGATATAAAAGACTCGAAACGCTTAAGTAAACTTGCTTCCGAATCTTAACATCGCGATTCAGAGAAAACAGCTTTCGGAACAACGCCATCTAGGCGCATTGGCCGAACTAAACTTTATTCACCGTCTAAGAATTAATACCGTGTTTCTAGCAGAATTAAAATAAATTATTTCTATTTCTAACTTTATTTTATTTTATTATTTGATATAATAATAAAAGCAAAGTAGCGAGTGAATTTCAAATGTACTCACTCCTTTTCATTTGATATCCATGTTGACACTGTAAGAAAAGGGCAAAGTAGGTAGTAGAAGTTAATTATAATGTATAATTATATATTTCAGATGTGCACATCACGCCCTTTAATTTGATACCCATGTCGATACTGTGCGAAAATATTTTTTTTTTCAGTTACGACTTAACATCCTCTAGAGGGCGCCATTTTAGATTTGATGACACGTCACCTACCCTATAACCAGCGGACAACTGAGACGCTTCTAACGACACCTCATTTGTTATGTAATGATAAGTGTTTTAGAAGTTATGAGGGAACAGACAAACATACATACATACATACATACATCTCCTCACCTCCTTTTGGCTTTGCCGTAGTCGGGTAAAAAAGTACAGCTAACACGACATGGTGACCCCCCCCCCCCCTGATGTAATCTGGATCCGCCCTTGCAGTAAGGGGGCGCCGTAGAAAATCTCGCCCAAGGGCGCTGGTAGTGCTAAAACCGGCACTGTACTCATTAAGCCTTTTCATTTGATACCCATGTTGACACTTAGAAACAGGCAAAGTAGCTTTTTATATATATAAAAGCTATATAATGTATATATATTTCAAATGTGCACATCAAGCCCTTTAATTTGATACCCATGTCGATACTGTGCGAAAAATTTTTTTTTTTCGGTCACGACTTTACATCACCTAGAGGGCGCCATATTGGATTTGGTGACACGTCACCTACCCTATAACCAGCGGACAACTGAGACGCTTCTAACGACACCTCATTTGTCATGTAATGATAAGTAGTTTAGAAGATATGAGGGAACAGACAAACATACATACATACATACATACATACATACATACATACATACCGGTCAAAATCATAACCCTCCTTTTGGCTTTGCCGTAGTCGGGTAAAAAGAAGATTCTGATCAAATCCTAGTTAGTACAAATTTTGTTCCAGCCAAAGGATAATGGTCAAACCTTATCTCAGTCATCGGGGAGATAAAGTCGTGCTAATTCAATGTTAGAACGGTGCCCAAAATATTATCATCACCATCTTTTATTTGATCAATTATTTAAAGTGTCATATCTTCAAAGAAACGATAAAATAGACCATTTCTTTAAATCAGATGTACCCATTTACTTATACAGCTAAATAAATTACCCTTTTTAGGGTTCCGTAGCCAAATGGCAAAAAACGAATACCTTAGATTCGTCATGTCAGTCTGTCCGTCCATCCGTATTTCACAGCCACTTTTTTTCGAACATACGAGAGCTATCACCAAACCCATACGTGTGGGGTATGTATCTATGGAAAAATGATATTGAGGATACTAATATCATTATTTTCTAAACTGAACAGTTTGCGCGAGAGACACTTCCAAAGTAGTAAAATGCTTTGGAAGTGCCCCCCCCCCCTGTAACTACTTAAATAAGACGGTGATAAAACTAAAAAAAAACTATTATGTACATTACCATGCAAACTACCAGCGGAAATAGGTTTGAACGAGATCAGATAATTAGTTTTTTAATACGTCATAAATCGTAAACCGAAATTTATCTTTCAAAGTTGCAACCAACTACAAGAACTCTTATATTACGTTGCTTGCTGCTACGGAACCCTTTATGGGCAAGTCCGACTCGCACTTGGTTTCATTAGAGTAACTACTAAATCCCTACGCATACCTAGCCCATTTATTTTCTTCCCTATCACAACAGAACGAGCAAAAAATATTGCCCTCGATACAAAATTGCTTACAATAAATTACGGATACATGACAAAGGTTTCTCAGGAGGCGGTATGTAAAGTACCCTCATCACAAATGTCAGATCTTCAGGCCTTTGGTATTCCAGGAACTTTGTATGGATAAGAAAAGAAACCGACTAGCTGACTGACGAAATCGATCAAAGCAAAGTTGAAACCACAGTGTTCCGAACGGATTTTAGAAAATTCATGTTCTGAAGGGGTTCAAAATAATGGAATTAAAGTTTCATTAAGTAAATGATTCATCAGCCTAAACTTTTCTCAACTATATTGATGTCGGCTTCCAGTCGAACCAGATGCAGCTGCTGGATATCAGTATTTTACATGGAGCGACTAGCTATCGGTTCTCCACAACCCAGAAACTGGGTAATACGACACCCCATTGCACTGGTTGTCAGACTTGTGAGCTTCCGAGTACCTAACAGTAACGACGGTCAAAGATCTACAAAACAGCCGGGACCAACGGCTTAACGTGCTTTCCGAGGCACGGAGGAAACTTGCTACGACACTGGTCACCCAGTGCGGCTTAACCCGAAAGACAAGCCCGAAAGAATTTTCTTGATCCAGGATACCGTAACCTCTGAACGTAAAGGGCATCCGAAGGAACACCGGTGGATTTTAGTCAGTAAGAGTCTGACAGTCCCTTTCGTCCCACCCAGGGCGGAGGACGGGATACTCATTAGATAAATTTGCCACCAAAAAAAAAATATGGGGACAGAAAAAATGGTTGCAGACTAAGTCGTAAGCGGAGTGCTAGTGGGTCAGAGCCCATTCGTACCCTAAAATTCGTACCCCGGCATTAAAGTTGATGATTCGGCCTCTTTATAGGTGCCCATTGGTCTCCTGATAGGGTACCAATTAATATTTTAATAAAATATATTATTTTTAAGGTACCCATTCGTACCCTCTAATATAATACAATATAAGTTAAAGATTCGGCACTTATTCAGGTGCCTATTGGTCCCCTGAGATAAAATTAGCTATATTTTACTTATGAAACGGTTAACATAGTACACTTGTGAACAGTTGTTTATTAACGGAATCAATTTAATAAATCATAACAGCTCATTGAAAAAAGAGCTGTGATGAATGATAAATCCGTCATGATAATAATATAACCTGTCGATAGGCTTACGATGTAAAATTGTCTCTCTACGAATGGCTTGTTCAAAAAAACGGGTTACAAAATTAGATAAGGTGTTTTGTTTGTATGTTATGGCTGCCTCGGTGACATATTGGTTCTTGAAAGCGACTGCGAATACGAGACTGTTCAATGTGTCTTTGGTCTTTTATTAAAAGAAGTTCGCTTAACGAAATAAACTTTTGTTTTTCTCACCGACTTTCGAAAGAAAAGTTTTTTTGTAGGTTTTTTTGAACTTTTTTTGTGGTTGTTTTGAAGTCGGTCACTTTTTTTAAGTTTTTTTATTTTATCCTTTTTAGTTTCACTATTCAACCCAAATTTTATGGGGCCGAATGGCAGAAACCTCGGAGTAATCGGTGTAGACAAAATTGAGAACTTTATAGGTTTTTGTTGATTTTTTAATAAGTGCTAGTCCGATTTCGATAAAATTTTAATGGGACCATTCCGGAAGTATAGGTACCCTATCCAACAAAAAAGAATTTTTCAAATCGGTTGTGCGACGGAGTTATGCCCGAACAAACATAAAAGAAAATACAAACGTCCGAATTGAGAACCTCCTCCTTTTGGAAGTCAGTTAAAAATAATGAACGTTCTAATATTAATTTTGTTTTGCTCCAAAAATTGCGTTAAAATTTGTTAAGTGTGTGATGTGCGCGGGGTGTGGAATGCAGAAGCGGGAGGGGTAAACTTAGCCAGAGTATCTGCGCGCAAGATTTAAGTTATAATAATTTTGAATGTATGTAATTGGTAAATATACAAAAAAATAAAACGTGATTATGTACTGTTGATATGTGTTTTTTTTTGCATGTTTTATATTTAATGTTGATTTAAATGATGGTCAATCAAGGCTGATTTTTGTAAAAAGAGTTGTAGTTTGTTAGTTTCTAGGAAATTTTGCATGTGTATTTATTTGTTGTTAGTAAAAATGTTAGTTTTACGTAGTTGATAAAAACTGATTTTCTTTTTATATTTCTTTTATACAAAGTTATTGTAATATTGCATTTTTTGTAGATCTCTTTGACTGTACAAAGTACTAACAATTAATTGTTTATTTGTTTGTACACTGGATGTAAATTAATCTAAAATTCAGTTATTACTGAAATTTTATAGAAATAGTTACACAGTTTTATTTTACTGCATAAATATTATAAAAGTTATCATATATTTTGCTAAATATTTGCAAATGTACAAGAAACTAAAAGTTGATAAATTATTTTGAAGACGGACTTAATGCCTAGAGCCAAGAGACATTTATTAAACTTAATCTTGTTTGAAATAAACATGATATCTACCGAATTACTATATTTTTATTTTACCCTTTTCTGCGCGACTGTACCAGGACTACCAAGCTGCAGTATACACATATGTAGGTACTTATATTAGAAGAATGAATAAAAATAAATATTCTTCAGGGGACGAGTCGGCCCCTCAAAACTTCCAGGGTACGAGTGGGCACAGGGTGCGAATCTTAGGGTACGAATGGGCTGTGACCCGTGCTAGTATAGTGTATAAATATTAGATATATGAAGCTAGATATGTTACTAGGGTGTAGGTCTAGTTGCGGGTCAAATTCCAGGTTGGTAAAAGTATTCCCTTTTCGAGCCTTTATATTCAAGGTAGATTAATTTTAACTCGAGTCGGGGAATTCAAGGACATTTTAGTGTGACGTTGTGAGATGGAGAGGGTCGGATCGTAAGAGGACATAAGTCCTGAATATTTTATATGTAGTTCAGTACCTAATGTCGATCTGGTGTGGGGATTATTTATCAGGGCCATTCTCGGCAGCATTCTAGAATCTGAATATAATATGTGCTGTACGATCATGATAGAGGAGAACACAAAATGTCTATCAACTGATAGTTGGTTTAATTTTAAAATGTTTTTTTTTTATTTTTTTTTTAAGGTGTGAAAAAATAATAATAAAATATGTTCAATGACATTTTGTTATCGCCTTTATCTTGTTTATATGTTAGTTTCATTTCAAAGTATTATTGTTTATTTAAGAGCGTGAGTGCGGAGTGAAAAAAACGGGTAATTCTAAAATATATTACAAGAACATTTTTTTTCCAACGTTATTAATTATTTACGTTCATAATTTAAATCTTCAATTTAGCATTCGACAACCGAGGTCAGCAATAAATTCAAAATAAAGTACCTACTTGTTAATAATGATTTGTGTCAAAAAAATGTGAGGCACATTTTATTTTTAAACCCAATTTGATATAATCCTGATCTCCATGAAAATAATGGTAGAAAATTGTTCTTTTTTTTATTTCTTTTTGCGCCTGGCGAGGTGTCTCAACTGATTATTCTGGCTTATTATTTTTTCCACACTTTATAATATACTAAATTTTGAATGTACGAAGGCTTCGAAATGCCTAAAACACGCAGATTTGAATACATCTAGCTTCGTTCAAAACCAGTTTCTCTCAGCCAGGTCTGTGTTTAGGGATAATTGAACAAGTATTGAGGAAGTTTTCAGCGTGCTTACAGCACTTTTGCAAAAATTGGCGGGGCTCTCCAGCTATCATAATTTATTTTCCATTCTATTCTTCATTCGAAATCTGAGCGCAAAACTTCATATCCGCGCTAGCGGGGAAAGCGTTTTCAAAATTCGAACACGTCTCAAGTATTCAAATGTTCGGTACGCGTATGCTCAGGACATGACTAAATATTCGAACCGCTCTGCAGTCCTTCGTTTGCTCAGTTTTCAATTCAAGTACTCGCGCCAAAAAACAACTTTGTAGCCATTTATAACCAATAACTTTTCTTCTCTTCAATAAAGCATTGTACAATCATAAAGCTATTGACAAAAAAAAAAAAAAGGTTGCACTCCAGGAGTGCCGGTAGAAGTGAAAACTTTTTTGTTACTATGTTTTATTTTTAATTTGAATGACGTCTTACTCATTTTCGATCAGGGTCACGTGACCCTGACGCGAGTTTTAAATTTTTTACCCATTACAGAAAAAGTGTACAACGCCGCTAAAGAAGTTTTCACTTCAAAAATCTTTTATTTATTTCAAGAGGTTGGAAACTTGAGCATTTTCTAACTAAAACGAGGTATTTTATCTTATCGAAATAAAAAACAAACGTACACAATGAAAATGACCTGGTTTGGTCATTTTCAATCAGGCTTTATCAATTTTGGTATCTTTTCATGAAATGAGTATCGGACTGTAACAATATTATCTTTTTAATAATTCCGAACATGACCGTGTCGATGTCAAACAGTTGTTCCAAATTATGCGTTCGTCCTTGTCAAGGTGAACGAAGTTTTGAAGTGTGTTATTATTAGTAACAAAAAAACTTTTAGTAGTTTCGGCTTTAGTTACGGGCGTTTTGACAACGAGTCTAAACTAAGAACAATGACAAAACGACGATTTGACATAATCTCCTTAGAGTACGAGTCACCAAACAACTTCTTTTTATCGTGGTAAAATTATCAAGTGAGTCCTGGAACCCAGGGCAGCTGTCAGAATCATACTGACTAAAATCCACGGTGTCCTTCTATTGAAGGATGACCGGGGTCACGGTAGTGGGTCCCTGTCACCAACCACCTGTGGAAATACAATTCTCAAATTACGAAAGCGGGTCCAAACGACCAATTCATTTTAAAATATCTTATGCTACGAGTATGTTTATAGTATGCTCCTCACATTCACACCGCAAAGTTTTCAAGAACTTAAAGAACTTGCCAAGTCTTTCGCTAATTTATAATTAGTCTTGAACAAGATTTTTGAATATGCAAATTTTAAACTATGAAAATGTTGGAAAGTTCTGGCAGAAATTAATTCAATGCACGTGCTGTTTCGTCGTATTAATTTTTGGTATTGTTTCTGTGTATGCTATTATTGTGTTTCTTCTTCATAATTATTTTCTGTTTGTTGGCTTACGCCCGCGGCGATATCTGCATAATGTTTGGTAATAAAGTGTTGGTAATAATATGTAAAGCGTTAAAAACTTTCATACATCGTCACAAACTAATTTGTTTTTATAATATTAGTAAGACTAACTATCACCGGCGGCTTCGCTCAGCTTATTCCAGAATCTTAAAGTACATGCAAAAAAAAATTACCTCATATTTATTTAAAGTACATCGGTTTATCAATAATCAGGCTTAAAATAGTAGGTAACAAACAAATAAGTAAACAATAATAAAAATCTGACTTACCAAGGTTTCCCTGAAGTTTAATATAAACTTGCGCCACCCTGTATCTTATTCAAAATAAGTTTTCTGTTACAAAGTTTTGTTATTATTTTCCCGTCTTGATGTTTAATCTAGCTAAGGCATTATTCTAGTCTCATTTTATTTATCATCTTTATTTAATTAATAAAGAATTAGGACGTACGACATACATTTTTGCTTGCTCGCACCGCCGTCCGTCGCCGTCGCCATGCCGTGCCGCCTAATGGAAAAACGCCCACTGAGACAAACTGAGAAATATCCCATTTAATGACCACAAAATACTTATCTAGCAAACATTTTCACATACCTATTTCCTCAAACAATACAGTAGAAATACATCTTGGAAACTCGGAGGCCCCCGGAGCTATATTTTTGTCAATTCACAATAGTATGAACATCTGTATCAATGAAGTTTGTCCTGGAACTTTTCACTTACGAAACTTTGACACCAAAATATTGTGTTACAAAACATTAGGTATGTCAACATGTTTTTAAACATAAAATTAAGTTGTTTTATTGATGTTTTTGTCTTGTTCGGCGTAATATTAAAGAAAGGAGAAGTTACAACTATATTTAGAGCAGTGCTTATATCCAACTCTGACTTATGAGTTGGAGGTCATTTTTCTTAGCGTAGTAAAATCAAATCATCAAATGAGTCCTCCCACCCCGGGCAGGGCGGGAGGGATGGTCAGACTCGTACTGACTAAAATCCACGGTGTCCTTCAATAGCCTTTTATGTTCCGGGGTCAAGGTAATGAGATAAGTCCCGTGACTCCTGCAGGCTTTGGCCCTCTAGAGGGGGAGCCCCGTCATCTTGCTGACGCTCTTTGAGGCGTGCGTGGAATACAACGCGCCGATAAGTTGTAAGTCATGGTTTCAAATACAGGTAGGTCCATTCGTTTTCAATTACCAAGAATAGACAGTAGTTGTTTCTGAACGATTCCAAACTCTTTGCTCGAGTATGGCACGCCTGAAGAATAGAAACAAACATTACCATACTCAGGACAATCTAAAGCATTCTGCATTCCGTCACTTATTCCGTCTCGTTTATACGACGTAATGCTTCGCATTGAACCCTTTGGTTGAAGCGAGATGAACATAATTTTTTGAATTTGAGTCACGCAATTTCTCAAATTTAAAAAAAGAAGTCTTTCGCGACATAAAATGTGTGGTCTGCACTGTACCAGAACACAAAATTACGCGACTCACAACTCAATTTGCGCTCGTCTGACTTCAGCCTTACCGAATAATACTTAGCCTTTTGTCAATTCTTTTTGATTAGCAAAATAAATGTTAGGAACATAAATAAAGTAACAAAGAAATTGAGTGAAAATTATGTACTAAACGAGAATTGTTACAACATATTAGCCCTAGGGAAAGATAAAACAAAGAGAAAAATAAATGTAACAACGAATAGAGGCCAATCATATAACAAAGCGTCTTCTCAACTCCACACTAAGGCGTGTCTTCACAATCGGAGAACCCCGTATGTAGTTGACAGAACTAGCGGGAGAACAATACGACTTTGTACTTCAGCCTTTATGTTGGTTGGAATATTGAAGAAGTAGTGATGCACCGTTCAATCCGATGTTTTGAACTATCGATACTGTAGAATACGAGTTTACGTATCTTTTTTTTTTCGATACATAAATAAAATTACAGTTGAAATTAAATCGAGTGTCAAAAAATATGTTGTAAAGAGAACATAAAAGGCTCACAAAAGATTTTCGGAAGTGCCATTCGATTAATGCAATTAATGGTCTGAGTCTATGACGGGGCCTCTAGAGGGCCAAAGCCTGCAGGGGTCGCGGGACTTATATCATTACCGTGACCCCGGAACATAAAGGGCTATTGAAGGACTTAGTGGAATTTAGTCAGTACGAGTCTGACAGTCTCTCCCGCCCGACGACGGACTCATCCGATGATTTTACCACGCTAAAAAAAAAGAAATGGTCTGAGTCTCGAGACAGTTATTGAGTATTGAATTAACATCCTTTCTTTTGTTTCTAATTGATTTTTAATAAAATACTACCTGATTTAATAATGAAAATTGGGAATTTACTTTTAATTTATTATGATTATTGTTCCTGACCTATTTTTCAATGTTGTTGAGTTACTTATCCTTCATCATTTCGTACCTTTTCATATTTTATTATTGACTTTTATTTCTTGACATTATTTTTTTTCCTCATTGGTTTGAATTGTTTATGCTTGTACCTAAGTGTTTTGTTGTGCACTTCTATAAGTGGCATATTTACTATACTGCCCGTAATTTTGTTTCTGTGTGTGTTAGTGACTAATTCGTTGAAGTGCCTTTTGAAATAAATAAAAAAATGATAGTCCTCATGTCGGTCAAAGTGTTTTTGGGTTTTTGCATGAGTCATTCAATAGTAATAGGCACAAAGCCATCTTTAGTAACCGTTTGATAGCAATAGCAACTTTCTATTATGATACTCATACTAAAATATGCTGAGGTGCTCTTTACAAAAAGTTTTCAGTCACTTAGATTTTTTCCTGTTTATGGATGTGTGTTACAAAAATTTAAAGTCACTAAAAACACAAAATGTGAGTGAAATTCGATTCATATACATTTAATGTCACCTAATAGAGGTGACATTAAATGTATATGAATCGAATTATATTCGATACGATCCTAAATTCGTATCGGATGTATCCGAATCCGATCGATACAAATGCAAGCATGGTGCATCCCTACGAGGAAGTAAGGTGCTTGCAAATGAAGGGGTAACTAGCTATTGTGAAATGATAAACAAAAACAATGGATTAACGATTGCATTATTGGTGACCCTTATTGTTAGAGAATGTGTATCAGAGAGGGGTTGAAATAAGGGATTTAAAGGAAAAAAATGATAGCGCTTGCGCTCTGCAGACGGCCACATTAATAATAATAATATTCCACAACTATCACACAACGCCACTACTCCAAAGCTAAGCAGAGCTTGTGTTATGGGTACTAGACAACTGATAAACATACTTATATATTTCTAAATACATACATATTCTAGATAAGTTACACCCAGACATAGAACAAATGATCGTGCCCATCACACAAACATTTGTCCTGGGTAGGAATCGAACCCACGACCTCCGGCATAGCAGTCAGGGTCACTAACCACTAGACCAACAGGCCAGTCAGACATTATATTTGGATATGATTTGAAACCTATTTTTGTCTTGACATATCGTCATGCATCGTATTACCCAGTTACTGGGTTGTGAAGGTACGATAGGTAGTTCCTGCATGTAAAATACTGATATTCAGCTGCATCTGATTCGACTGAAAACCGACCCCAACATAGTTGAAAAAGACTAGGCAGATGATGATAATTTGAGACCATCGACATGCAAAGAAGAAGATAGAGTATCTTTGAGTGGATCGAAAGGGACTATCAGTGCCCTACTGACTAAAAATCTGCCCTTTTCCATTGGCTGCCAATCGTTCTAGCCCTGGCCCTTGATCGGACGGCGAGGTACCACACCTTAAGTGTTTGGAAATCACTCTGCGACATCCGAAGCTCTGAGCGTCTCCCTCAAACGTTCCTTCTTCTCTTTGGCTAATTATCTTGGGTTGTGCGAACGGTTGAAATTATGTGCATTTCATTGGACGTGACTGTTCTTAAATATAATTTATAATTAAACTCGACATAAAGGGGATAGAAACGGGACAGAAAACTAAGCTCGACATAGGGGTAATTGAAGCGAAACATGGTTTTCGGCTCGACATAACGGGACTCGACATAAAGGTAATAGAAAGTGTAAAATGTCAATACTTCGGAGAACAATAGACTTCCAGACCCGACAAAACGGGACTCGACATAAAGGAAATAAATCGTGCGAACGTCGCACGTCGTAAAGGAACGCAAGAATATCTTATCGCGTCGCAGTAATGTTTGCAGATGTTATCGCAATTGATTGGCAAGGATGGTTTTTAATCAGTCAAGTCTGATCGACTCTTCCTGTCCACCTCCTGTCCACCTAGAGTGGGAGGCGTAATTATGATGATTTACCACGCCAAACATTATGAGAGAAAATTCGATATTTTTTAATGTTTAAGAGGCTCTTTGAAAAGCTTACAGTACGTGCTATCACGTCGCAACAAAACTCGTGCTAATGTAATTTTAATTGCTTTCATTTTTGCTTTTAACAACTCTGTTTAAACCTACACTTTTATTTGCCCTTTGCAACCTATTTTTTGAATAAATTATTTAATTAAATTACAACTGAGGTTTTCCTTAATTAAAACCTCTAACTATGTAGGTACTTATAATTCTTTTTGGGGTCTTTTTTACAGTCTAACTCAGATAAATATAAGGGACCCTGTAATGAATTTTACATATTTGGCCGTACCAGCGTACTTGAGGTATAGACGTAAATAATTGAAAATGAAAAAGCGCTTCTAGTGTATGAACGAGAAGCTATTTTTTACATCAAAACGTCAAATTTCCTGGTAACATTACGTCATAAAGCCTCAGTATTTCACATTGACTCTTATTTGGACTTCAAGTGTGAGAACAAAGATGTAGTTTTCAGATACTCCGCCCTAAAACGTAAAAACCTTTATTCGTGAATTTATTGACCTTAAAAACTTAACAGAATTCTAAAGGGAACAATACAATACAGCAATATATTATTTGAACTACATAAAATGAACAGTCGTTTATCAGAAACTGTCGAGTTGATCTAAAACTTCGTACTTCGACGCTCTGTTGAGTTAGGGATATTATTGTGAATTGCTATTCGGGGAATAAGAAAAGTCTAAATTAAATTGTAGTACTAGTGTTATATTTGGCAAAATAACGGGGTTGAAACAACGAAGAAGCATTTATAAAAAGTTATGAAAAAGCGAGACTAAAATCCAGGCTTTTATTTAGCGTGGTAAAATCATCAAATGAGTCCTCCTGCCCAGAGCAGAGCGGGAGGGACTGTCAAACTTGTACTGACTAAAATCCACGGTGTCCTTTAATAGCTCTTTACGTTCCAGGGTCACGATAATGAAATAAGTCCCGCGACCGTTTCAGGCTTTGGCCCTCTTTGGGGGGGCGTCATCATGCTGACGCTCTTTGAGGCGCGCGTGGAACACAACGCGCCGTCAACACAACGAGCCGTCAACACAACATGCCGTCAACACAACGCGCCGTCAACACAACATGCCGTCGTCGACTTCCCCCGATCATGGATCATGCCCGGGTTGACGGCGCGTCGTGTTCTACACGCGTCTCAAAGATCTGTCAGTAATTTGAAGGGGCCCCTTTAGGCCCGGTATCCACCAAAGTGGAGAGGCGAGGAGATGTGTTTGAATAACCAATCAGATGTCAACTTCATTTTTTTTTAACGAGGTAAAATCATCAAATGAGTCCTCCCACCCCGGGCAAGGCGGGACTGTCAGACTTGTACTAACTAAAATCCACGGTGTCCTTCAATAGCCCTTTAAATTCCGGGGTCACGGTGATGGAATAAGTCCCGCGACGCCGGCAAGCCCTAGCCCTCTGAGAGGGGCCCCGTCATTATGCTGACACTCTTTGTCTGACAACGCGCCGTCGACCCAGGCATGGTCCATGGTCTGCCCGCATGCCCGCGCCTACGGTGGCCGGAGATCGATCAGCTGTCAACTGAAGCTAAGCGGAGAGGAGATGTGGACATCTGATTGGTTATTCAAACACATCTCCTCTCCTCCCCGCTTCGGTGGATACCGGGCCTTAGAGGGCTAGAGCCTGCCAGGGTCGCGGGGCTGTCTACACAGATAACCGTGAAACCGTCTGAAACTAAAAGGGCTGTTATAGAATCACCGTGAATTTTAGAAAGAACAAGTCTGGCAGCATCTCCTGTTCCACCCTGGGTAGGAGGACTCATTTGATAATTTTATAACGAATAAAAAAATCCAAAGCATACCTATATTTCTTTTTGGTTTTATTATTTCTCTGTGTCATATTTAAGAGTATGTAAATATTGTAGCAGATGGCACTCTGTAATTTCTGCCTCCCCATGGGAAGTCATGGTTTTAAGAAATGAGAAAAATGAATTTTTTATTTCATCCGTGACTATTGACAAAGGCAAAACGCAAACATGACGTCAAAAATACCAGTTCTTTCTGTTTCATTTGCTTAAGGCTTCCGTCTTCTTTTGCACAAAATTGAATCGCGTTCGGCCAGTCGATCGTACGTCAAATTTCGGGCTCCCTTCCCGCAATCCCCCGCATACATCCTGCCCACTGAATTATTATAAAACAATTTTGATACGGTAAGAACATTGCTCAACTAAGGATTATTTAAAAGGAGTTATAGAAATTTTTGCTTAATAAGGAGTTTTAATATGACTTGGTTTAAGGGTTGGAAATAAAAACAGTTTCTTTTTTCAAATTTATAAAACAAACAGTTCAAAATGTTATAAGTTTTTTTTTTTTAGTTTCTGGTTATTTTTTAAAATTAATTCCACCTTGTTTGTTGATGTCTAAACGTATAAATCAGTTATGTTTCATTTCTAGACTATATTTTTTCAAATTTACCCTTTGAAATGATTTTTTTTACGAAAAAAGATCAATGGAATAACATGTGATCTAAAAATTTTAAGCATTATTTCATTTATTATAGTGTCAATAAAAGTTAAAAATATGACATAACAATGGCATTAAACTCGAAAGGTTTTATGTCAAACTATTTAGACTCCTGAATATTAATTTATTTTCATTTTAATATGCATTCATCTGCCTTAAAAAGTAGTTGAAACGGGTAATAAAAAACACTGTTTAATTTCAAACTGTTTTAAACAGGTGTTTTAAAACAACTTGTTTTAATTATGCCAACCCTGCTTGGTTTGTAATAATACGAGTATCACACAAGTGTTTTAATACTATTTAAATAATCTCATAGGTTAAATTCTGTTAGGTTTAATTTGTTAAACACAATCGTGTTTAACTAATTAACCTAAAAAAAGGTCAGTGCAGCAGTCATGTTGGCAAAGGAAGATGCGGGACGCGTGAGAGAGAGGACAGCGTAAACCTTACATCCCAGCCGCAGTGGTTAACCCAGAACGTAAAAGGCTATTAAATAACGCCGTGAATTTAAGTCAGTACAAGTGTGACAGTATCTCCCGCTTGGCCTGGGGAGGACTCATTTGATGATTTTATCATGAAAAAAAAGGCATGGGCCATGCCCGGGTCGACAGCGCGTTGTGTTCTACGAGCGCCTCAAATAGCGTCAGCATGATGACGGGGTCCCCCTCTAGAGGGCTAAAGCCTGCTGGCGTCCTGGTACTCATTACCGTGACCCCGGAACATAAAGGGCTATTTGAAGGACACCGTGGATTTTAGTCAGTACAAATCTGACAGTCCCATCCAAGGACTGCACTCCTTGTCATAGGCACAGTCCATTACCACCGGGAGACAGAGAAACCAACGGTTTTGTTACTTGCTGGATTTTAATGAAGGAGCAATGTTAGCGAACGTGAATGTGAGAAAAAACAAAGTAAATTTTAAATGTCAATAAGGTCGAAAATCATTTGAACCTGTTTTTTAAATTGCTTAACGATAGCAAGTTAAAAAACAGCTTCAAGCGATTTTCGACCTTATTGACATTTAAAATTTAGTTTGTTTTTTCTCACTTTCACGTTCTCTAACATTGCTCCTTCATTAGAATCCGGTTTTTGCATAAATGTCAATAAGGTCGAAAATCGCTTGAAGCTGTTTTTTAACTTGCTATCGTTAAGCAATTTAAAAACAGGTTCAAACGATTTTCGACCTTATTGACATTTATACAAAAACCGGAATTTAATGAAGGAGCAATGTTAGCGAACGTGAAAGTGAGAAAAAACAAACTAAATTTTAAATGTCAATAAGGGCGAAAATCGCTTGAAGCTGTTTTTAACTTGCTATCGTTAAGCAATTTAAAAAACATGTTCAAACTATTTTCGACCTTACTGACATTTATGCAAACACCGAATTTTAATGAAGGAGCAATGTTAGCGATCGTGAAAGTGAGAAAAAACAAACTAAATTTTAAATGTCAATAAGGTCGGAATTCGCTCCAACTTGTTTAGTTACTCAATAATCGGTTCACAACTGAAAATTCTGTAGGAAATTTGACAATTAATTCCTCTTTTTCTACCCCTATAGGCCGAGTTTAATTTTGATATTTAAATGGGACCAACTTTCAGATAAACTCTGTCCAACAAAAAAAAAGATTTTTTGATATTGGACCACCTTAGAGAAAGTAAAGAATGGTCATAAATAAAAAAAAATAAAAAATATATACATGTCGAATTGAGAACCTCCTCCTTTTTTTCCGTCGGTTAAAAAATATATTTTAACATAATAAAGTAGAGCAACCTGAGATGCGTAACTGTGCGTCATCACCGTTAGAGCGAGAGAAGGTGCGAGCGAGAGGGACCAACAAAAATTCGTCGTGGACCTCACGTCCGATCGCTCCGGCCGTCCACCGGCCACTAAGGAATTTCTCTTGCAATTCTCGTTTATAAACACTTTTTGAGAGGTTATTTGAGATATTTTTTATTGTTGAAAAAAAGCGCTTTAGGTACAATTTTTTTTTTGAATTTGCTTTATTGATCTGTTGACATCAAGATAATGTAATATTACATACCTACGATGCATAGTTCCTATGAAAAAAAACCATTTATTAAGAGATGAAATCCGAGAATTTTGATGATGTTCTGCCATCTTAATTTAGAAAATGAAAGATAAATATAAAAAACTAATCAGCGCAGTTTGAAGACGAGGATATTGCGGTCATTATGCGCTGATCAGATTTTTAAATGAATTCTTCATTGTCTCAGATTGAGTGCACCAACGTAACTCGAAATGACGTCGGGCAGGAAAGAGCTGTTTTGAACGCTTGATTTACCTAATATAATCTACTTAAATCAACTTTAAAAAAATAACTAGCTGTTACTTATATTATGGTTATTTATGTGCAATAATAATATTTCAAGCTATTGCACTATTTTGTTCAAAAATCACAAAGAAAGTTACGCAAATAATTCGGCGCGCGTGAATTTTACAAGACCTGCCCCTTAAGTAAACGTAAAAAAAATTGACTTTATAATAATTAATTCGCTTTTCGATGGTAAAAATTAGTTTATTGTGTAGTTTCTGCGAGGCGTATCGTGGGTCCGACTCCAGCAAAGAACAAATATTATTATTATATTATTTATATACATATTTATTATTTTATTATGACCTACAAATAGTTATTCCGAGTGTGGGTTTTTGTGATGTATGTATTATAGATACTTTTTTAAATGCATGCATAACGACACAGGAGAAAATTCTAGAAAGGGGCAACGTTACAAAAAAATCGTCGAAGAATATGCGCCTCCGAGCTCAGTAAAAATTATGCCAGCGGCATACGGGTGGCGTGACGTATTGTGAATTTTAAAAGCATCGTATCTTATACTAAATTACTTGCCAAGCTTTTAATCCACTAAAAGATGAGTGTATTTACCCAGTCTGTAGCATAATCAAGAACTCGTAATTTACGAATACTGAACGAAAAGTTTTACGTTGTGAAAGTATGGCATATTAAATTTATGTTATGATGTGGCGGGTATTAGAGCTCTTATATAGTTTCATTATGTGTAGTTAGACTTAGGCTAAGTATACATTGGAGACTGCATTATTTAGAAAAGTTACTTTAAACGAAAATTCTTCTACATGATTCTTGTCTCCTGGTAGTTCATGTTACCTTTATCCTGTTTCTTACGCTGCTCCCACATTATTTTGTCGACGCGGAAGGGTGTTACTAATGCCATTCGCATCGGCTCAGCTCGGACGCCGAGAGCTGATGCGAATGGTGTTAGTAAAGTTCTTATCACGTTGACATAAAGGATTTATTGACCGGCTTAAGCCGATTCCGCGTCGATAAATGTGGGAGCAGCCTTAGTCGTTTTATCCACCATATCCCAGAAGTTCCATTGACTAGGTCTATTATGGAACTACTGGGATTTTTTCTCACAGTATAGTTCTATGGAACTTAATTAACTTTTCACCTAATCCCATTAGTTCAGTTAGTTTAGATTACATACCCTTTTGAACTTCATCCTTTCAGCCTATTGCAGTCCACTGCTAGGCCTCTCCCAGGGAGCGCCATTGCCACAGCGCACGATCTCCAGCTTTTTTCATCCAGCCACTGCCAGCCACCTTCTTCAGGTCATCGGTCCATATTGCCGGGGTGCGTCCCACCCTACGCTTACCTACACGCGGTCGCCATTCGAGAACCTTCCTACTCCATCTATCGTCGGTTCTGCGGCAGACATAACCAGCCCACTGCCACTTCAGCTTGCTTTTGAACTTATTGTAACCTAATACTTTTGGACCCGGGTACGTCCTTAAACTACGTCCAGCCACCGAAGGACGGGCAGCAGCGTCCTTTGCAAACTTACGGTGACCCTACTGCGATCCCCAAGACGCCTGCCAAGCGTGGGGATTATGGCAACCCCCCCCCCCCCCCCATTATGATTGACAATAGAAGCACACGGCCCCCAGTCCCCGGCAGCTCCATTTTCATTCGGAATTATTTAAAAACGTAGCACCTCGGACTTATTATGCCAGCCTAGTACTTTTCTTGGTTTTAATAGTAACATTACTTCAGAAAAAAACAGAATGCCAGTTCCATGGAAGTACAGGGAGAAAAAAATCCCAGTTTTTCCATAATGGGAATAGTCAATGTAACTACTGTGATACGGCCGCCTTATCTAGTCTAGTTCAAAAATGTTTGTGGCTTGTAATTTAACGTAGGTACCTTGCTTGTTAGTATGTTACCTCGGTCAAATGTTGAAAGCTAAATTAGAATCAATTCCTGAAATCCGATTGTGCCGATATTTGCTTATATTTGATGACAATGCAATAATATGTACCGTAAATCTGGTTTATTGGATAGTCAGCAATTTAAAAATAAGTTAAAATCTTTCGGAGCAAATCTCAAATCTTTCGCAAATAATAATTATAACGTATCAAATAATAACGTTTTCGTGCGTTTGTTGATTTGCAGACAAACGGGAATTTATTTACTTGTATAATATAAGTAATGTATAATTCAGTAAAGTGTAACAAACCTCATGTGTAACTGACTGTTTAATATTATACTAGTATTATTTTCTTAATGGCACATAATTTACTAAATAACAAAAAAAGATTACTTATGTGTAGTGCTAGACATAGAAAAGAGGCTTATCTAAGCCTCTTTTAAAAATAAAACCTACACAGCTTTTAGCCTTTTAATAATTTTACCGTGCCTAACAGGGTGAAAAATATTTAGCGAGAAGGGTACTCTACCAAACACATGATTAATGGTCTTATTGAAGAGATGACAATAGTGTCTTTGGAGCCGAATTTTAGTCCTTACCCTTCTCTTTTGTGCTGTAGAATAGTTTCTTACGTGAAAGTATTATATCCTGTGATTGCGGGTTACTGGGTACGAAAAAGGCCCTTTTTACACGACTGCTTAAAAAGAGAGTGTTATGGTTCAGGTATGCATTATGTTTGCGTGTTTCTCTATACCGTCATAACTTTTGAACGCCTAGACGCAGAACATGCGGATGGCGAGTGTTGGGTGACTCGCTGTCCGATTATGGATCATGGTCGACGGAACGTCGTGTTCCACGCCCGTCTCAAAGAGCTGTTGGTAATCTGACGGGCTTGCCTTAGAGGGCCAAACCATGCCGCCTCGCCCTCAGTCGAAGACTCATTTGATGATTTTACTACGATAAAAAAAACTTACTAAAATCTTTACATATTCCTACTACTTACAGCTAAAATAGTTTTTTTTTTATCTTGGTAAAATCATCAAATGTGTCCTCCCACCCCGGGCAGGGCGGGAGGGACTGTCAGACTCGTACTGACTAAAATCCAAGGTGTCCTTCAATAGCCCTTTATGTTCCGGGGTCACGGTGATGGAATAAGTCTGACGCTCTTTGAGTCGCGCATGGGACACAACGCGCCGTCGACCCGGGCATGGTCCATGCGCGCGCCTACGGTAGCCGGAGATTGTCTTACGACGTCCGTCACCGCAGGCGTCCACCACCGCGGGTGGGGCGGAGGGAGGACACTGTCCTCTCTCTCACGCGGCCCTCCTCCTCCTTCGCGCGCAACACTGCTTCGCAGAAGGAGGCGACCGCTTCCCACTCCGTCTCGCCCCGCATGGCCGCGACCAATGCTGGGCGCGATAAGTCTCCACCTAACAGCTAAAATAGCTAGCAAACATTTGCTTTTGTCCTTAGCTTTTGAAATAACCTCTCGGGCCGCAGCAGGTTTCTAGTTTTCACAAATTTCATTAACCTATTTGACCACACAAAAGGGATATCTTAAAACATAAAGAACGTTTTATTTCACAACTTATATTGGGGTTAACCTCTGGAGTATTGTCCTGTAAGTGAAAGTTCTTTTTTGCTGTAATATTATTTGCGATAGAAATGATCAAAGTGAAGTGGATATAAGACAAATATTGGGTAAAGAAAAATCCAGGTATATTTGAAGGAAGATTTTTTATTATTGAGACATTACAATGCAGAGATAAACTCATTTAGTCATTTACGTGAGTCTTTGCCGGGTTCGGTTTTTCGGGACTAACGAGAAACCGTGGCCCAGAACGTATACCTAGCTAAAAGGCTATCGAAGGACACCGTGGATTTAAGTCAGTATAAGTTTGACAGTTCCTCCTGCCCTGCCCTGGATGGGAGGATTCATTTGATGATTTTACCACGACAAAAGAAGTCATACGTTAGTCTATTTGTCTCTTCTTGAATTGATGACTGTTCGTGAAACCCCTTTGTTATTTCTAAAAATCTTATTTTTATAACATCCATCATTTAGCTGGTGGCCGAGGTTTCACTCGCTGCTCAGCTCCTATTTATAGTAGTGTGCTTTTATATAGCCTAGCCTTACTCGATAAATGGGCTCGATAAATCCAACATAAAATATTTTATCATGTCGAATCAGTGGTTCCTGAGAGTACTGCGGTCAACCAAACAATTATTACAATTTTAGAATAGTTTTTTTTTTCAGGCGATATCTTCAAACACTATTACTTAGATAGTACCCAAGATAATAGAGCTTTGACATACCCAGTAACGCCTACAATATTTGCCTATGCCGTAGAGAATTTTTAAATGGTACTTCTCGGAGATCTTGACTTAATTTGGAATGTCTACGTTACTTTTGAACTTCTTTTTTTTTAATAGCCTGCTCTGTCTCACTCCTGGGCAAAGGCCTCCCTCCACTCCTTCCACTTCCACAGACAGAACCTGTCCAGTTCGTCCCGCCATCTCCTTCGCGGCCTGCCGCGACCCCGTCTTACTGTATCAGGGCTCCAGTTTTAAGTATTTTGGCCCACAGTTTGTCCGGCATGTGACAGACATGTCCTGCCCAGTCCCATTTGAATTGCGCAGCCTTTTGAGCCACGTCTGATATATTTAGACTGGCCTGTTGGTCTAGTGGTTAGTGACCCTGACTGCTATGCCGGAGGTCGTGGGTTCGATTCCCACCCAGGACAAATGTTTGTGTGATGAGCACGATCATTTGTTCTGTGTCTGGGTGTAATTTATCTATAATATGTATGTATTTAGAAATATATAAGTATGTTTATCAGTTGTCTAGTACCCATAACACAAGCTCTGCTTAGCTTGGGACTAGATGGCGTTGTGTGATAGTTGTGGAATATGTTATTATTATTATTATTATTATTATTTGTTTTGGAGCGCAGTATTGTGTTTCGTAAGTTTATGAGACAATGAATCAAGATATTTAAAAAGTACTCATAAAGTGCTACTAAAATAAATAAATCTGCATGCTGTAGAATACTGGGTTAGAACTCCATACTAATTTGGGCATCCTTCTTTATAAGCAATGTAACCCAACCTCTACCTCAGTTAAACGCGTTTACTGTGATCTAATTCGAATATGTTTCCGAGCTATGCGTTTCACTCAAAACGTTTATTGCTCATAACATCACGCTGTTTACGGCCATGTACATAAGCAGAGATCGTAAAATGGGCGCTGTCGAGTCTATATGAGATTTTATTATGGGACTGGAATGTGTCGTATGTCGTTGTAATTATTATTAACGGGTTTTCAAGAGGTTTGTCTTTTTGACATTTTCGAGGTATATAATGTTATTTCTTACTGGACACTGAAATACAAAAACAACGGGATAGAATGCAAGAATCCGAAACATTAACAGCTGTTTTGTGATAAAATCATCAAAATGAGTCTTCCTTACTAAATTACACGGTATTCTTACCTACCATTTATTTTTCAAACACACCATTATATAGTGTTACTAATAAGGATCTTTTGCAATAATCAACAATAAAAAAATATATAATAATCGATCAGGTTCTAAGTGTAAATTGTTACTAAATACGGACATCAAGTAGTCTGAAATCAACGAAAAAGAAATCACAAATGAAATGAAAAAGTATCCTTTCTCCATACGTAAAACAATGTAGGTTACCTAATAAATCAAATTATTCTCTCCAATAGACAATCCGAAAAGCCAATAATTCGGTTTTTTTATATGAGACGCATCCGAATTCAATATATGAAATAAGGTAACAGGAACAATAAAATAATAATATGTATAGGAATGACGAGGATTTAGTGCTTTGACTGCACGGTTAGAGTGCAGTGGCTGAGCGATTGTACTTCTGCACTGCGTGTCGTGGGTTCAAAAATATTTGTATGATCTACAAAGTATTACCCGGTTCATTAAACAAAGGATTCTTAAAAGGCAGCGCTTATCGTGTTCTCTCGCTCGCACACTGGTGCCGTCTATACTCACTCCCGCGCGTAGCGTAAGCAGAAAAAAAATAGTCTTTATGTCTCTACGCGCTCAGTGATCTTTTTTAAGAATATTTACTACAGTAGCTATCGGGAAACGGGACGGCAAGGAATTCCACTCCTGAACCGTGCGCACAACGTGGATGGCTATATCCGAAACTATGAAGAATATCAAAAAACGTTGAAAAGAGTCTCGAGGCGGATTTTGACGAAAACTGCATCATTGGATTTTAGAAAAATCCTAGCCCGGAATCGAATCCGCTGTTTTTTGAGAAAAAATCACACCAAACACACATCAAACTTACATACATATACAAAAAGCCTGAACCAGAACCACTACTTTAATAAAAATCTCAACTACAGTGCCAAAATAAAAATACGGGTAAGACAAAATTAAACAGAAAAAAATGATTGATTCCAATACAAAAACATTAGCCTTTGCTAATCAATCGAAAACATCAAACGCTGTAATTTTCCTTTAACAAAATTACCAACATTTTATTGCCAAAGAATTAGCTAACAAATTACAAATGAGGCCAAAAATTACTTTCTCATTAATGCGAACGGAAAGTTAAATTATCGTTTAATGTGACGGCAGCATGTTAACTTTGTTCTCGTACTTAATTAATCTAAAGGCTGTTTACATTGATCTATTAGTTATCAGTAGGTCTACTCTATTGGACCCTTCGTACAGTCACGAGCAATAGTATGTATACACTAAGCAGTATTCAAAAGCGATTTTCTGCTACCATATTGATTAAACTTTTACCTTTTCATTATACTTCTATTTTGGAAGCCATACTGTTACGAAATAGGTCTTATTTCAAAGTGGAAAGCAGTATTTCACGAGTACTTTATTTTCTTTTGAATTTTGACATGTGATTGCTCGTGACTGCACACCACAAGGCAACGCAAGTCTCCGATACCTTACGACTTTGACATGCATTGAGGTTTTGTAACAAGTATAAAAGTAATTATTGATTATTCTAGACGGGTAGCGCCCTCTAGTAACAGAAACGCGAACTAATAGTAAATAGTTACAGTTCATTGATAGATGGCGTTAGAGAGTAACATATTTATTTACAATACTTTAAATTCTAAATAAAATATAAAAAGAGACATAAAGACCTTACAATTGTACGCCCAACGTGTCGCATGAGGTCAGATTGGAATCTTCACTTCAAGATTAAGAGCTTGATCTAACTTAATTTGATTTAACTTAATGTTTAGTAATTAGAGTCATTTAACTTAGTACATTCTCTGAATTTGAGTTTTCAATATTAGCTTGATAGCACATGTTAACATTATTAGTAAAAGGCAAATCTTTCAACATTATTGATGTAGTAAAGCTTAAATGTATAGACTCCTCTTGATTTATATAAAGTCATATAACTTAGAAACATCAACACTTTGTGTTAAAAAGTAAGGTTATGCCACATGTCATGTTAACATTGTAAACTTGTGCAACTACTTGAATGGATAGACTCTAATTTAATTTAATTCACCTTGATTAATGTAAAATTACTATTTACATTCACTTAACTTAAAAATTGGATTCAAGATACTTATCAAAAACTGTTTAAATATTTTAAATTCAATATGGATAAGACAATCTGGATTGACTATCTTCGTAAAGAAGAATTATTACATGAGCTTAAATATTTTAATATATCCACAGATGTAAAGGCGACCAGGGATGTGCTTCGCAGGCGGTATCGCAGTCTGTGTGGCTTGTTTCGCAGAGGTAGCATTAAACCAGAAGATTATGCAACTCCAGCAAGTGCAGAGGAGGTACGCTTATGCTTGGAACCTATAGAAGAGCTGTGCCTATTACATAGGGATTTAACAGAGGGAGATAGCTCCACTGTTAAGCGAATATTAGCTCGTTCGCAATATTATTTAATGAGAATTTCACGTGTGAAAGATAAATCACCGGAATTAATTGAACTCAAAAAATAAATATAATTTAACATCACAATTCACTTGGAAACAAGTGATTCCCAGTGATGATGTGGGACCTCTATTAAAACAATTTCATGATGATCCCACAGGCGCCCACTTTGGTATATTTAAAACTCATAAAAGATTAGCATTACATTATTTTTGGAAAAATATGTATAAAGATGTCGAAAATTACGTTAATAACTGTCAAACTTGTAAAGAGTACAAGCCGGTAAATTCATCGAGACCTGGTTTAATGGGTAACCCTAAACAGGTTACAAAACCATTTGAAGCAATTTGTTGCGATTTGTTAGGACCCTTTCCTGTGTCCACTAAAAGGAACACAAATCTCTTAGTATGTTCAGATTATTTTAGTAAGTATGTTATGTTGTTTCCTATACGGAACGCAACAGGCAATGCTATTGTTAAAATTCTGGAAGAAAAAGTGTTTCTGGTACATGGGATACCGAAATTTGTTTATGTAGACAACGGTCCGCAATTCATCTCAAAACAATTTAGAGATTTAATGTGCAAATATAATGTGCCTAATATTTACTATAATCCTAGGTATCACCCGCAGGTAAATCAGGCAGAAAGAGCCATTAGAAATGTTCTGTATGCGATTGCCTCATATGTGAATTTTCTCACTTTCTTTCAATTCTCACCTTACTTTCTTGTACATGGAAGAGAGATGTTTGTAGATGGTAAAATTACATAAAGACTCTGAAGTGCCACAGCCTGATTCAGATCTATCAACTGTAGACCCTAGAATTCATGGTGATAACTTAAAAGAACTTAAATCAATTTTCCAGGAGGTTAGTAAAAACTTGAAACTTGTGCATGATAAAAATAAAAAGCACTATGACTTAAGAAAGCGACCTTTAGAATTTAAAGTGTAAACCGTGCTTTATAAGATGTGTTATTTCAAAGAAACACTCACCTGTAGTGTATAGCTTAAAAGATATGCAGGACAAAGATTTAGGTAAATTTCACATTAAAGACATCTTAAAATATGAAGACTCCTAGTTTTATAGATTGTTGTTGTTAATCCAATATTTGCACGAAATTAGCAATAAACGTGCAAATATTTAACTTGAAGAGGGATGGATGCATGTTGGTAGGGTATAAGGTTCTTTTTTTTTTCAAAATTAAATAGGTATACTAATTTTATTAATAAGGAATGTTTGTTGATGTATGAAAGGAAACACAATAATTGTTAATTCAAAAGGGACTTCAAAGTGTCACCACTTAACACTTAATAAAACACATATCTACATTAATTAAAGATAGTGTTTACTTAAAAACTTGACGAAGTATAAAAAACTACTTCATAATTTAATACTTAATAAAACACCTATCTACATCAATTGGAGATAGGGTTTACTTAATAAATTTAAAAAAAAAACTTAAATAAGTATTTGCCTATACTTTGGCTTAATACTTTGTAGATAACACTTATCTAGGTTTCAAGGATAGTGTTTATTTAACTTAAAACTTAACTTAATTAGGAAATTAATTAGACTAAGGCATGACTAGTCAATAAAAAATTAGTTAATTAGTTAATGTCTGCAGAGAGTAGCTACGTGCTATATATAGATAGGCGGACAGACGCTTATTATAGTATTAGTTTAGTAGATAGTTTAAGGCAGGAGCAATCAATGTACGAATATGCCAAATAGGTTTTGTTTCGGGATTGGGCTACTAGCCATTAACATTTAGCAATTTAGTCTGTAAGTCTAAGGCATTTGGTTTGTCTCAGTTTACAATAGGATGATTTTGAGCTTTCAATACACATGATGAGAAAAAAATTTCTCAGCAAGTAGAAATTTTTTTAACTGGGGAAAGATGTATTGTAACAAGTATAAAAGTAATTATTGATTATTCTAGACGGGTAGCGCCCTCTAGTAACAGAAACGCGAACTAATAGTAAATAGTTACAGTTCATTGATAGATGGCGTTAGAGAGTAACATAATTATTTATTTACAATACTTTAAATTCTAAATAAAATATAAAAAGAGACATAAGGACCTTACAATTTGACATTCCATCTATAGAGATTCGTACACGTGCCTGTGAACCTCTATAGATTTGTATTGCGATAGTCACCTGAAAATCAAAGTCGAAAGGTATCAGACACTTGCGTCGCCTTGCGTAGGAAAAGGTTTGTCCGTCAACGAAAACACGGGTCTTTACCAAAGTAACTCGAAACTTTTGAGTAAATCCTACTGCTTAGTTCTGAATTCTTGAATTCTGACAGCACATAGGGGGTCGGAACAACTGTCACTAATGTTTAGTTCGTATTAGTAATGTGCATGGCATGTCACATGTGCATCACTGGCATGTTGGTCTGAGTGCTAAGCAGGAGGTCGTGGGTTCGATTCCCACCCAGGACAAAGGTTTGTGTGATAAGCACGATTATTTGTTCTGTGTCTGGATGTAATATATCTATAATATGTATGTATTTAGAAATATATAAGTCTAGTACCCATAACACAAGCTCTGCTTAGCTTGGGACTAGATGGCGTTGTATTTAAAAAAAAAACGGTAAGTAGTACAGGTTAACCCTATACTTGACATGGTGCACTTAAATGCACATTGAATTCAGATTTTTTTTTAAACAAAATATTACATCGAATCGTTTTAATTATAACTCCAAGTGATTTCCTATACATCTGTTTACGTGAGAAAAAGAAATCTATATTTGTCTGGCTCACACTTTGTCAGTAGTGAACAAAATGGCGAACCGTCCGTCAGAGCCTGTGCATTGCTCTGTAAGTATCGTATTTTATTTCACTTAGATTAAGTTAAATGTATGAAATTGCTATAATTTTAGTTTCTGCAAGCTTTACGCAATAGTCTGTTTATATTATTATTTTTATATCTTTTTTGCATATTACAGTAATTCACGATTTTTGTAAGGTGTGCATTTAAATACACACTGCCTGGTGCAGTGTGAATGACAATTTATTTGTTGTGTATATTTAAATGCACACTGCCGCGTCATAGATGATTACAATTTGTGAATGTTTTGTTTATTAATGCTGTGCTACTACATACTCGAGCCTTTCTTCAGACAGAGTTTTTTTCATAATGCATGACAACAATTAGTATTACACTTTCCACCAAATTCCTTTGCTTATAGCTTGCAATACTTTTAGATATTTCAGATGACTAGAAGTTGAAAAATTCTACCGTTGGTGCCTAAATGTGGAACTAAGTCTGATGTAGAATCTTGCGAATCTATTGAAGATGCATTCCAGATGTGTAGACCTCATCAAGATGTCTCCGAAGACGGTTCCCCGGACCCAAAAAATGGGTCCTCACTCCATAAGTTGTTCATTCGGGTTTCACTATCTAGGTTAAAATGAGTTTCTGCAGCGCTATTTTTTACTGCTCTCTCGGTGGGAGGAAAATAAGAGATATCAAGCATCATGGTGGCCACCGAATTCAAGAATTACCTATACTTGTGGGAATTGAGGGAGACTTTTTTAGCTGGAGGCCCATTCCACCTCAAGATGTAGGTTTCACTTGACTTTTTTCATCTAAAGTAGTGAAGGGAGGGTCTCAAATGACTGCTGCTGGTTTCTGGATCTTTTGCGATATAAAATACAACTTTCCAAACGCGAAAAGGTCAAAATGTTGTTTCCCAAAATTACAGACTTTCAAGAGCGGTTATCTCGGAATCTGTACAAGTTATGGAAATACTTACTGAATAATACTGGGTTTATTTGGCATTTATACTGTTCATACATGCTATACTGTTTGGACACTTGGTTACCGAGATATAAGCAAAAAAAAAACAAAAAAGGTAGCTGCAAAGACACATTTTTCTTTGTATGTTTTTTCTTGTGAGCTTGACAGTGTGCACTTGAAGACACATAATATATCCTGAAAACTGAAATTCAGAGATTTTTTGTTTTATTTTTCCTGACATCCGTATGATCCAATTAACAAAGGGAACTAGTAAAAGTTAATTTTTCTAAAGGTAAAATTCTCTGCCAAGTATAGGGTTAAGAAAAGCCCGAAACGTCAGTGAATAGGTTAGGTACCACTGCCTCCACCTTGATTGGATTCCAGGTACAGTCGACAAAGTTGAATCATGACCCACTATAAGCTTATTTTCTTACAGACTTTAAAATCCAATTAGGTCCACATTCGCGTAAATATACATATCCATGGCAACGACTTTGATCTTTGTCAATTTGAAAGATTCAAACGATTTCTTGTCAAAATGGGTCATGATTCAACTTTGTTGATAGTACATAATCAGCATGTAATGTACACTGCTGGTACACAGTCACATTCAAGCCAGTTTTATTTTATTTTTAAAATTCTATCCTACACTAGGATTTTTTTTTTCTGTGTGGTCGGTGCGTTTACAAACGTATAAACTCACATACACAAACACCTAGAATCAATACTACTACTTGTACATCATAAAAATATCTGCTCCGTGCGGCAATCGAAGTCGCGATACGCAGTGCAGCAATCCAATCGCTCAGTTACTGCGCTAACCGTGTCGTCAAATTCATTAATTATTTCCTTACTCTCACATAACATAATTGTTTTAAAACAACTTTTCAAAACAAAGTCACAAATCCACATGTGCTTATACTGTTAAACCATTACAAAACCTAATACATAATTACTTCAACTTCGCTCAACTTCCATATTTCAATTTATCTTCAAGTTCAACATTATAAACCGTAATATAAATTAACTCACATACTTAACGAAACTCACTTAAACCAACAGTATTGTATCAAGATACAACCCGTTTCCCGGGACGCTAGCATCGTTAATCCCGGCCCGTCCCGTGATTTCCGGGATCATTTCACAACACTACCTAAGGGAATATTCTCGAGTAATTTCTATGGTAATAGGTATCATGAATATTAAAAGTCTTGTGCATCAGATTAACTTATTTCATATTTTAGAATAACAAATTGTGATTACTTTTTTTTTTAACGTGGTGTTATCATCTAATGAGTCCTCCCACCCCGGGCAGGGCGGGAGGGACTCTCAGACTCGTACTGACTAAAATCCACGGTGTCCTTCAATAGCCTTTATGTCCCGGGGTCGCGGTGATGGAATATGTCCCGCGACCCCGACAGGTTTTGGCCCTCTGAGAGGCGGCCCCGTCATTAGGTACGCTGACTACTGCTCTTTAAGGCGCGCGTGGGACACAACGCGCCGTCGACCCGGGCATGGTATATGGTCGGGCAGCGAGTTGCCCTTTACTCGCCGCCCGCATGCCCGTGCCTACGGTGGCCGGAGATCGTGTTGAGAAGTCCTTCGCCGTGGGCGTCCACCACCGCGGGTGGGGCGGAAAATTGTGATAACTTGGGTTTAGTATCGAAGCGAAGGAGGAAGCGGAACGCGTGAGAGAGAGGCGATGCTCCTCCTTGCATCTCGATCCCAGAGGATACGTCCGGGTGTTAACACTGTGTGGATCGCCTGGAGAACACGGTGCAGCATTCGGTGAAGGTATGTTCCGCTTCGGTAGTGAACTGCCGTGTCCTTAGAGGCAATAGGCGATGTTGACCTCTCGCGTGGACCAGGCCAGTGAATGGAGCATAGCGCAATGAGAAGCAATCACCTCCTTCTGCCAATCAATAATGCTAGCGAAAAAGGAGACGGAATGGCTTTGGTTTGTCGATCAAGTGAAACGACAAGAAAAACAAACACCGTGCCGAAGTTTGCAGAACTTCATCGGCGATAGACAATGCGGGTGTTAGGTTATTTTTGTTAGGTTTATTTTCGTTTCAGAATTTCTTCTTTTTACACAAATAAGGTTTTTAAAGACACATCGGCACATCATAGGACTTATAACTAATAAACCCTGTAATAGAAAAATTTCAGAGAAATCCATTGCATAGTAAATCACTCCAAGATACGACGGCGTGGGGTGCTATGACAGGAAACTTCCACGTGCGCCCGTAGACTGGAGTTCCCTCTCGGATACTTCCGGGGGGAAGACTAGTTTTCCGGGCCGGTGCACCCTGGGATGCGGGCAAAAACTCTTTCTTAGGCACTGTGTGCCTAAGTGGTCTCTTTGCCCGTATGCGAATAGCCTGTCGTGTGGATGCTCCAACGCGTGTCCCTCTGATCATTAGACGGCACAGCGGCGGAGCGGGCTTGCGGACGGTGAGTGATGGGTAGCTCGCCGTCCGACCAAGGGCCAAGCCCGGGTCGATGGCGCGTCGTGTTTCGCGCCAAATGTCTGCTGGGGTCGCGGGTTTTTTCTTAGCCCAGGTTACCGTGGCCCCGGAACGTAAAGGGCATAGGAAGGAACACGGGTGGATTTTATTCAGTAAGAGTCTGACAGCCCCTTCCGCCCCAGCCAGGGCGGGAGGACTCATTTGATGATTTTACCACCTAAAAAAAAAAGATACGACGGCTTAGCAAGCATCGCGTAGACATCTGCTACGCCGTAGCAGCCTCGTAGCACCATTAATCCAGCTTTATAAGGGTGCTTGTACACGGCGCATGTACCCGCGCAAGTGCCTCAACATGCTCAAGCTACATGCGCCGTGTACAAGCACCCTGCGGGTAGCTTGATAAGGATTATTTTTGTGTACAAAAATAAATCTATCTATAATGAATATTAAACTAGGCTGACATGAAACTCTAGAAAGCTTTCAGGTAGTACATTACTTTAGCAGTGACAGTTTCACGATCCATCAAGAAATAGTGCCGCAGCCAAAATACGATGACTGATGTTTATATTTTATTTATGATTATGATAGCTCTGTCAGAGGGAGGCTCGTGGCTGAATAATTACAGCCTCAAAGGCCGATCTTCCGGGTTAAGCCGCGCTTGCCAAGGTTGGTCTGTGGATGAGTGACCATCTGTCATAGCGAGTTTCCTCTGTGCCTCGGAAAGCACGTAAAATGGTCCCGGTTGTCATTTGTAGATCTTTGACAGTCGTTACTGTTAGTCAGAAGCTCTAAAATGTGACAACCAGTCTTACCATGGCGTATCGTATTACCCAGTTAGTGGGTGGTGGAGGTCCTACAGGCAGTCGTTCCATGTAAAATACTGATATACAGCTGAATCTGGTTTGACTGGAAGCCGACCCCAACATGTATAGTTGGGAAAAGACTAAGCAGATGATGATGTCAGAGGGAGGCCTTTGTTCCAGCAGTGGGAACATTATAGGTTGATGATGATGATGATAGCTCAATTTGAAACTGCTATCGCTCTTCATATCCACTCTTGTTGGGCTAGAGGTTACAAGCGCATGAAGGAGCCACCTTTAGAGGGCCAATGAAAGCCTGCCGGGGTCGCGAGACTGTCGAGGCCCTGGAACGTAAATGGATATTGAAGAACACCGTGGATTTTAGTCAGCACAAGTAGTCCCTTCCGTCCTGCCCTGGGTGGAAGGAATCACTTGATGACTTTACCAGGTACAAAAAAAACTGGGATACAGGCCTCCTCTCTGCGAAAGGGAGTGGGTCATAATCCATCAAGCGGGCCCTGTGCGTGTTGGTGGGTGTTACATAATCTTCGATTTTTTGGTTCTAAGACATGCCGGTTTCATCGCGGTTTTTTCCTTCACCGTTTTGAGAGCAATGGTGATGAAATAAATTACACAAGGTAATGTAATCCACCTGGCGGGGTTGGAACTTATAAGTCGAGTCTTCTGGGCCACCGCAGCTGCTGTGCTATATGGTTATTTCAATGCATTTTGAATCTTTTTACCCGACTATGGCAAAGCCAAAAGAAGGGTTATGATTTGAATGACAAGAACAATAGGTATTCATTTGACCGATACTGTGCTAGCCGTGGTCGTGTGCCACCTGCGAGCTGCGGTTGTTTTACACTATTTTATTGGCTAGGTGGCATACGACCATGGCTATTACAATATCGGTCAAATGAACATTGTTCTTGTTTTATACTTTACAGTGCGAATTGTTTTCGTAGTCGCGTTTTAGTTATTTTGAACTTATTTTTTTCACAATCCGTAGACCATTCAAAAAAATAAACATAATTTTCTTCTTGTATTTTAAACATTGCCATGCTTATAACGATAAAAATCTTTCCACGTTCCGTCATTTTGTCTTTTTTTCCGTTGGAAACCCCGTTTCCACGGCGCTTTGCTACGCGTCATATCGGGTAAAGTGATATTGAGACTTAACATTATTTTTTCATTTTTCAGTAGCAGCCACGGAGTTTGGATGTGTGCCCAATTGATAGGTTCGTGTTTAAGTAATAGGTACACCCTCTATAAAATGAGACTTATAGTAGTGGTATTAGTAACACTTCTGCCTCTCCCGCATTACGTATGGGGTAATCGGAAAATGCGCACGAAATATCCGAATTGGCACTTTTTCTTTTTTCTGTAGGTGATAAATTCAAATCGATAACTTCAAAAATATGTAGTAGGTGATAATTGATATTACCCATGTTTTTGACATCTCGAATACAACCCGCAACTCTTCAAGGATAGAGTGAACCAAACAGTACCCTTAGCACGAATTTCCAGTATTTGAGATGTAAAGTAAACTGGAACTTTGACAATTTGAAATTGACAATTTTCATGGCAAAAATTAGTTCCTACTTCGCACTCCAGAAGCGCTGTTTCATTTTTTCATACAAGAAATGCTATAAATCCTGGAAAGACGCTGTAAAGTAAGAGTGAAAATTCGTGCTAAGGGTACTGGTTTCTTCTGAGTAAGGTCGCTCCATCATACACAGTGTCTCTGTTAAGTACCATCGACTAGATAGAGTCAAGATTAATCCCATAACAAGCAACATTAATTATTACTTAGATATTTATTTTAGCTAGTAACAAAATACAAAAACAAATAAAATTTTCTGTTCTAATTCCACAAAAACACCGGCAAAAAATATAATAATTTACGTAGTTTTGAAACTTTAATAAATCAACCTTTTTACGGTTTGAATAGGAATGAGGACCATGTACTGAGTTGGGTTAGAGCTTTGAATATATTTTTTTATACTGGTATACGTTCCAGTGAGATTATTTACAAGGGCACAAGTTGTTCAGTACAATAATTTATGTCATAGAATAAAGCCGGGCCCATCGCGTCCGCCTATCTGTCTGAACTGATTTTCAATTATTTTTTTTATAAATAGACGTTTTTGGTAACAACATAAATATGGCAACACTGACACTCCCAACCTAATATTTTAAATATTATATGGCAACACTGCCCCTCCCAACGTAACATTTTAAATACCTATATGGCAACACCAGGCAACACTGACACTACCAACCTTATATTTTCCTGATCCTATTGATTAATGAGAACGGGTTTAAGTGCATAATAATTCAGTAAGATTTTTCAGGCATTGTTGAATTATGATAATAATTACTGAATATAAATAGAAAAAAATCTACACTGCCTTATCTATCTATACTTACTCTCTTTTTGAGTTTATCCCGGATATGCATACAGACAAAAATTATAAAAACTGTATTTTTGGATTCCGTATCGATTGTAGATTACACCCTAAGTATTCTTTTAAAAAATTTTTTTTTTATGTACAGTTTTCACTTTCCTACTATACTTTGTATGTAGTAAAGATAAAAACAGTACTACGGAATATTCCTTTTAAAAACCTTAAAAAAACTGATAACTCTCTGAAAAAAAAGAAAAGTTCTTCTGTCCAGGCGAGGTCGGGCTAAGTTGCTAGCATGGATTTTTACCACACTATGGCTAAAAGAATGAAGAATAAAACCTCGTTTAAATACATTTAAAATCAACAACGGAAACAAGAATTAAATATTCCATGTACATACATACAAAAATCACAATGGGAACGGGGCCTTAAAAGGCAACTTCAGCAGAATCATAATAGGATAAAAATATGAATTGCGATAGGAGCAGAGGGGACAGTTTGAGGATTTCGTGGCTAAATAGTTACAGCCGCACAGGCTGATCTTCAGGGTTAATCCACGCTTCCCAAAGTTGGTTTGTGGATGGGTGACCACCATCACCATCCTACATCACATCACATCCAAATTCCTGGTGTGGGGCAACGTTTATTAAATTAGTAAAAAAAAACAGTTTCTCTCAGCCAGATCTGCATTTCTGTGTTTAGGGATAAATAAAAAACTGTTGAGCAAGTTCTCAGCGTGCCTCAAGCACTTTTGAAAAAAAAAAACACCGAGCTCTCCTAGTTCAATTCTTGAGGGACCTTTTTATGCCCCCAGAAACAAACCGAGTAACAATTTTATTATTTTCTCTTTTAGCCCAGAGTGTTTACCGTTCGTCCACTGTGCACTCTACGGTTCTGTGGAAAGGTTTTAAATGCACTCGAAATGGAAGGACATAGAATACTTTCTATTTTTGTTAGGCAAATATTTAAAATGTTCTTAAAGTTTATTTTCGTTTATCCATTTCTTTCATTTCTAGTTCTAAATTAGATTTTATTTGAAAATAATATCATCGCATGTTTTTATTACAACTTCTACATAAAACACAACTCATTAAATGACCGCGGATACTTCCTAAGTTTTTTTTTAATCTCTATTGTTTCACTGCCGGGCAAAGGTCACTCTTCCCATAAGCTATTGTCAAACAGACAGGCGTGGCGAACGGGAAGGCGTTTTTGTTTGTAATGTATGTAATTGTTTGAAGCCAGTCACATAGACTATCAGATCGCTTTCGCTTTTCTATGTGACTGCTTCCAAACATTCCATACATAACAAAAACGCTTCGGATCGCATTCGCTTCGCCTGTCTGTTTGACAATAGCTTTTGTGCGGCTTTCTCGAGCCAATTGGTCATGAATCGTCTAGGTCGTCACGCCAGCGTTTCTTAGGCCTCCCTCGGCAACGAAGCCCGTCCGGTACCCACTGCGTAACGACCTAACGACCCTAGCCCATCGAAACTGATGCATTCTGTAGACATGGCTCCCCAAACTCCAAATCAATCTGGTAGTGTTGTTGCCCTTTAATACGATCATCATCATCATCATTTCAGCCGTAGGACGTCCACTGCTGAACATAGGCCTCCCCTTTCGATCTCCACATATACTGGTTGGAAGCATCCAGCATCCAGCGTCTTTCGGCGACCTTTATAGGTTGTCTGTCCACCTTGCTGGTAGACGTCCTACGCTGCGCTTGCTAGTCCGTGGTCTCCACTCTTATAGTACTTTTCGACCCTATCGGCCATCTGCTCTGCGAGCAATATGTCCTGCCCATTGCCACTTCAGCTTGCTAATCCGCCGGGCTATATCGGTAACTTTAGTTCGTCTACGGATCTCCACATTTCGGATTCGATCACGTAGAGAAACACCGAGCATAGCCCTCTCCATAGCTCGTAGAGCGAATACGACCGTTTTTTAGTTAACTACCAGAAAAACTGGAAAGATATTTTGACATTCAACAACTGCAAGTGGTTTGGTGAAGTCGCAGAAAATAGAGGTTGGTATTGACGCAAGTAACATCCATCAAGATTCATAGATTACAACAGATGAATGTTTTCCTTTGAAATAAAGCTGTCTTTCTTTCACTCGTAAAAACAACTTGAGAATTTTTTCCGACCGTTTCTGTTTATTTTCTCGTTAAATTATGAACATAATTACTCACTTGACAAAGTGTCTGTTTTTTGCCCCTGCTTACTTGAGATCACTCGGGTTTACTTTTTAAGAACACCCAGTTGACATTTCAAAAAGGTCTTTATTTTTTTTCCCCCAGGAATTAGTGACGCATTCATCCATGTTTTTTTTTTTCAAAGAAAACCTTTTTTGAAAGCTAGGTAAAAGGAAATTAACGATGTAGGATTTTTTAATTTGTGATTTTCCTCGAGTTAATTATAAGGTTAATTTTTAATGAGGAAGACAGGTTTCCTTTTTGAAGAAAAAATGATTGTGTTTAAAAAAAACTAAGTGTTTTATGTATTTACACATAATGACAATAAAAATTAAACAAAAAGTATTTTACACTGTGATTTTCAATAGACAGACATTCAAGGGGTAACTAGGAATGTTTCTTTTATCATTCAAAAATAATCAGAAATTAAAAAAAAAAACAAAAGTTGTGGGTCATATAAATAGTTTCTTCGCGTCGGAATTAGACATACGACACTCGTTAAATCCCACTACTGCCGTCAAAAACGTTATAGTGCGAGAGCCGGCTGCAAAAATACCTACCTTATCGGCTACCCCAATAGGCTATGTATAGATCGTTAACCGACACCTAAACACGTAAAAAAAATCAGGTCTGCCAGAGCCGATCCTGCCGGGTCATATAAATAATCGAGATTTTTTGACGTAATTTTTTAGTAAAAATTACGTCATAAGATACCCGAATGAAAGTGTTGGCAGCAGTTAACCATTGATTAGTTATGTAAAAAAAAGTGGGTCTGCCATTGCGCACCCTGCCGGAAGTACTTGGCAGACCTCTAAAATATGCCCTTCTGACGCACTAGACCTACCTCATCGAGTACCCGGATGGGACCAACGCTAAATAGTAACCAAGATGCCTCTGGTAATGGATCAAAAGGTCTGCCAGGTCTAGGCTTGCCGGAACTTAGTGTTCAAAGCATTTGAATTTGATAGGGAGCATAATTTCACCTGAACTCAAAATAACATTTATCGTTTAAAATAATAGTTTTTAAACATTTTGTTTCTAATTTTATACAAATTTATGAATGTTCAAGATTTTTTATCAAAACATTAATCAAAACAATAAGTGTACCGGTAAAAGATTCAAAATTTAGCAACAATCACTACGAGTTCAATAACATGCTTACAATTTATAGTATTAGTATACTTATCAAACCTTAGTTTAAGTTGACATTACAATTGCCTGAATTCTGTATAATATAATTATATATGTAGGTTTCGGTTAGGTTAGAACTAAGTAGGCTTCCGAGTGTAGAACCTGTTATTGCGTAAATCATCGTAGGAACGCCGAAAGATAGTCAACGCCTAATCAACCTGACCACCATCAGGATCTTTCTCATCATATCTGCCATAGGACGTCCACTGCTGAACATAGGCCCCCCTTTAGATTTTCACATTTACTGGTTGGAAGCGACCTGCATCCAGCGTCTTCCGGCGACCTTTATAAGGTCATCTGTCCATCTTGTTGGTGGACGTCCTACGCTGCGCTTGCTAGTCCGTGGTTTCCGCTCTAGTACTTTTCGACCCTATCGGCGACGATCTGCTCTGCGAGCAATATGGCCTGCCCATTGCCACTTCAGCTTGCTATTCCAGTGGGCTATATTGGTGACTTTAGTTCGTCTACGGATCTCGTCATTTCGGATTCGATCACGCTGAGAAACACCGAGCATAGCCCTCTCCAGAGCTCGTTGAGTGGCTTTGAGATGAGGTCAATAGTGAAAGACCACGTTTCGGTGCCGTAAGTCATCACTGGCAACACACATTGGTTGAAGACTTGGTTTCGCTGTATGGTCTCTTTAACACGATTCGTATGAAAGAGACGCAGATCTTGTCGCAACGACTTAGATATACATTTTTTGAGCTGCCTATATGACTTATCGTCATCACAAGACTGCAACTGTAGGTGAAGGTGAAAAAAGTCCACTACATCGCATATGTAAAGTCGCCTTTGTTCACCTGGGTGATATCACTCAGGTGATATTTTTCCGAGGTGAATTGAGGACACCAATGTTGTCCACTTTGTTCACCTAGGTGATATCACCCAGGTGAACAAAGTGGAATAAACCCCAAATTACCACACTCTCAACACATCACCGCTGTTCTTGCCCATACTTTGCGTTAAAGTCCCCCATAACAACAGTGAAGCGGGTTTTGGAACTATGTACGGCCCTACTTACGTCCTCATACATAGTCTCCAGTTCATCATCAGAGTGTGACGAGGTCGGTGCGTATACCTGAATGACCTTCAGTAAATATCTTTTGTCTTCTTTTGTTGTATTAGGTATACCACCCTGCTCGACACACTGTGCTCCAACTTGTGAAACACTCTGCTCCGCCGTTACCTTGACCGCTACCCGCGGCAAGTATAGCGGTGCTGCCTGGGACTAATTTTCTATTTTTTTGCATCTTTATGTGTTTAAAAATAGTTCTTGCAGTCATTTGACCGTCACTGTAGCTAGTTAATTATATAATGTCTTAATTTTTTTGAATTTATGAAGCCACCGTATACCTATCAGGTATTGACAGTAAATGGCTAGTCAACCTAACCATTATTGTTTAAACTTTGACCTGATTTCAGTGGACCAGAGAGATCCTGGTGGTGGTCAGGTTGATTAGGCGTTGACTATCTTTCGGCGTTCCTACGATGATTTACGCAATAACAGGTTCTACACTCGGAAGCCTACTTAGTTCTAACCTAACCGAAACCTACATATTTATATTATACAGAATTCAGGCAATTGTAATGTCAACTTAAACTAAGGTTTGATAAGTATACTAATACTATAAATTGTAAGCATGTTATTGAACTCGTAGTGATTGTTGCTAAATTTTGAATCTTTTACCTGTACACTTATTGTTTTGATTAATGTTTTGATAAAAAATCTTGAACATTCATAAATTTGTATAAAATTAGAAACAAAATGTTTAAAAACTATTATTTTAAACGATAAATGTTATTTTGAGTTCAGGTGAAATTATGCTCCCTATCAAATTCAAATGCTTTGAACACTAAGTTCCGGCAAGCCTAGACCTGGCAGACCTTTTGATCCATTACCAGAGGCATCTTGGTTATTATTTAGCGTTGGTCCCATCCGGGTACTCGATGAGGTAGGTCTAGTGCGTCAGAAGGGCATATTTTAGAGGTCTGCCAAGTACTTCCGGCAGGGTGCGCAATGGCAGACCCACTTTTTTTTACATAACTAATCAATGGTTAACTGCTGCCAACACTTTCATTCGGGTATCTTATGACGTAATTTTTACTAAAAATTACGTCAAAAAATCTCGATTATTTATATGACCCGGCAGGATCGGCTCTGGCAGACCTGATTTTTTTTACGTGTTTAGGTGTCGGTTAACGATCTATACATAGCCTATTGGGGTAGCCGATAAGGTAGGTATTTTTGCAGCCGGCTCTCGCACTATTAGAAAAGTTTTTGGAACGAAGTTTCTTATCGCGCATTGTGAAAGGGGGCTAGACGGAAAAAATTCATACGAAAAGTTGGCACGACACTTTTTTGCCTCGCCCCGCACCTCGCGCCTGCACCCCGCGCCCCGTACCCCTCACTCATGACATCCCCCGTTCCTCGTGACTCTTGTCGTATTGCAGCGTGCACATGTTTCTCTGTCTCTGTCTCTCTCTAATAGAAAGCAAGCCAGATATTTTCGTTTCGTCTTTCTATTTCGCATTGAACAGTGTGGTGTTGCGTCGATTATTTTTGTTAACTTCATTCCATCCGGGTGTCCCTTGACACCTCTCAAGTTTTTTTTTGTTTATCGCTAAAACTAGTACTTTCGCAGACAACCAGTTTATGCAAATTCACATCTGTTAATATAAATGCACAATATACTCGTAATTCCCCGCCCCGTCTGCGTCTTACGTCTTTTCTATGCGGCCCGCGCCTATGATGGAGGCTTTTGTGCAGCAGTAGACGTTTTCCGGCTGATGATGATGATGACGCAAATACCTAACTTCCTAATAACAGAACAATAAAACAAGGGTTGTACTTTAAACGTAAGAAAGTTCTCGGAAAATCTACAAAGAAGGTCTGAAATTTGAACCCGTGGGCACCCCGGGGCGTTAGTAGCTGAATAATTAATGTTTCTCTTTCCTAACTTTGTGTATTCCTTTTTAGACTTCCTTCCTCGTTTCTTTATTTGATGAATATGGAACGGGAAAATGGAAAAAAGTTACCAAGAACTTTTAAAGACTACCTTAATGTTCCCACTGCTGGGATACAGGCCTCCTCTCTGTGAGAGGCAGTGCGGGTTGGCGGATGTCACAATGTCTTCAATTTTTTTGGCTCTGTGCCATGTCGCTTTCCTCACGATGTTTTCCTTTACCGTTTTTAGAGCAGTAGTGATGAAATAAAGTACACAAAGTCATGCGCCTGGCTAGGTTCGAACCCACCACCTGCTTCTCTTAAAGCGGCGCTAGACGCGAGCTCGAACTCACTGGCAGGCATGGTCAAAAACCATGATATTTCACCTGAAATCGAGCCATATTGTTCATGTGTGCGCGAGCGTCATCCCCCCGTGGAGAAAACAGGGGAAAACTTATTCAGTGAGATGCACGATCATTCAGAGTAAAAAAATACGAAAAAGCCTTTGGAAGTTGGGGTTTTATGTATGTAAAAACAACCGCACCAATTAATTTCAAATAAAATTGATTAAATTCTTCGATAAATTTGCTGTGTCGGTGCGGACTTCGTTTTGGAAATTTGATGCTTCTTTAGCTTCTAATTTACACCTAAAGTTGTATTAAAATTAGAAAAAAAACGAATCTTTAGAAGCTCGTTACTTTTTAATAGCTTCATATTTTACAATTCTGCTTCCGTACAGACAAAATTAATAATGAGACAAAACGATACCATGTTTAATTTTGGATGTACTTTGTCAAATAGTGGAGTAAAACCCCAACGAAGTTTCTATGGAAAAAATGTTGACTTGTTTGACCTTAAGTCGGGGCTGATACTACTGGGCCACCATTGCTCTCCAGTGCCTATATAGTTAAAAATTGTTACAAAAGTCCCTCAAAATAATGACGTGCTTATGTTTACAAAATTCAATTTGTCCAAGGGTATTTTTTTGCATTGTCATTTATTTGATTACGAAGCTCTCAGGCGACTAATTTTCGTAGCCTTCTTTACACCGTCGTATAACTTTTAAAAGAATAAGCGAAAATAAATTGGAAGATTTCTTAGATTACTTTAGGAATGTATTTTATTTTTTTATTGTTTTAACATTTTTTTCTCTACTGGTGTGTGTCGTGACGTGGCTGTCTTTTGTGTTTTGTCCTAACGTCGTGGATTGAATGATTTTATTGGCACTCTTGTAAACCTAGGGATGTGCAATTGTGCATTACAACGCTACAATCCATGATATACCTACTTTGTTATTCCGATTTAATGCCCTTACTCTTTTTGACAGGTACGTACACAATAATAGCAAAATCAGCGGCTAATTGCCACTCCAAATAAATCATATTTCAACACACCCACACTAATTAATTTCATAACAATCCAGTTTAGGCTGTAGGAAAGAGATGGCGCTAGACGACTTGTATAGCTGTGTCTCTTTCCCACAGCCTAACATTTTCGATACTGGATCACGAGATTACAACATGACACATTTCTGTTATCCTCTTTTTCAACGTGCATATTTCAACGATTTGATTAATCTGTACGTTTTGTTTACCACAAAGGTAGATATGGTTTATATCATAACATTCTTAAAAAAAGCGTTAATGGATTCTACATAAATAAAAGTACCGGCCATAAAGAATGAACATAGACTTTATAAAAAACAGTGTAGCTATTATTTTTGAGTGGAGATCACAAATCAGCAAACGTAGGGTGGGACGACCTTACGCATTTGATGATTTTACCAGCTCAAAAAAGAGTGCGACGCCGAAGAGGTAAAGGTGGAAGAGTGAAAAAGCTTGCGAATGGAGAGGTCCTTGTCCTGCAGTGAAATGACGGTGAGTAGGCCACAGAACACGCAAAACTAATGGCCAATGGGTCCGTATGAGACCACGCATCAGCACGTGTGGCGTAGGACGTCCATCTACGAGATGGACCGTCTATCTGAGTCCACCATCGCGCTGAATGCAAGCTGCTTCCCACTGGTCCTATTGGAAATCTGTAGGGGACAACATATCAGTTGTAAGACGTCCACTGCTGAACGTAGGCCACGTTCAGCAGTGGACGTCTTACAACTGATATGATGATCATGATGTCCTGCAGTGGATTGTCCTACTGATGATTAGTTAGTTAGCTTTTGCTTTGTAGAGAGCTAAGAAACCATAACAGCGAAAGATAAACCAATGACAACCGTCATCTAAGTGTTGTGTAACGGTGGTGATAACGCTAACAAGTTGAAACTTGCTTACATTTGCAAAGATCCGTGTGCAGTTTTTATGGCTGGTACCTGCAATGTTATTTTATATTTTAAAGTTTTATATATTGAGTGTTGAGTGGATAACCATGAATATAATATACAATATCTTTTGAGAGTGCTTTACGATATAATAGCTTTTTAGCACGCAAATTCGCTCCCGTTTTACAATTACCTAATTCTGCGAAACGTGGCGCCATTTAATATTATAAGAAACCTTTTGTTGTTTTCCTTAGGAACAATTTTAGATATAAAAGTGAGGCAACTGACATTGAAAAGTTTAGTAGAGGAAGACGTCACACACGTAGAATCTTGAAAAATTTGAGTTTTTTTTTCTGGTTTGTCCTGGTATGCTTTCACGACTCACTGGTCGTTTGACCCCGCTCTGGCGGGGCCCGCGGGATCAGATTATTTGTTTTGACTAGACATGAGGGCCGGGAAGGACTGTCAGACTCGTACTAAAAACATGGTGTTCCTTCAATTGACCTTTACGTTCCAGTGTCCAATCTAGGGTCTCCGTCCGATTGCTGATACCTTTTTGAGGTGCGCATGAAACAACTTCATGGTCCACGATTGGACGGCAAGTCGCCCATTACTTGCCGTTAACGTCTGCGCATTTCACTTAGTATACTTGTGGACAGAAAACCAAGTTCATGTATACCGCTCTAGCCGTGAAACTTTATAATAATTATCTTTGTAAAATTTGCAGCAGTACCGCTTAGGTTTGAACAGGCCTTTCACATCAATAAAATAAATTCTTGTTCGTTTGCTTTGTGACAACACAGCGGCGGAGCGGGCGGCGAGTAAAGGGCAACTCACTGTCCGACCAGGCCCGGGTCGACGGCGTGTCGTGTTACATGCGCGCCTCAAAGAGCGTCATCATAATGAAGGGGCCCTTCTCAGAGGGCCAAAGCCTGCCGGGGTCGCGGGACTTACTCCATCACAGAAAACATAAAGGGCTATTGAAGGACACCGTGGATTTTAGTCAGTACAAGTCTGACAGTCTAGGACTGATTTGATGATTACGCCACGTTAAAAAAAAATACCCAATACGGTGTGATACACAGCCGTTACAAAGTAAATTATGTTTGATACAAAGGCACTTTTTCTGTTCGCACAATAAAATAATTGGGTCACTGTTGATGTTATCAAAGAAAATGTAGGCACGTTGATGGCATCAATAAATAATTGCAAATCTACTTATTACATTTGATTTAGAGTATTGAAAAAAATGATGGAAAATTTTGTTTTGGGCATTATAAATATTGGCAAAGATAAACCGTACCAGCGTACATGTAAGTACCTAATTATAATAATAATAATAATCCACAACTATCACACAACGCCATCTAGTCCCAAGCTAAGCAGAGCATGTGTTATGGGTACTAGACAACTGATAAACATACTTATATATTTCTAAATACATACTTAGATAAAGATGAATTACACCCAGACACAGAACAAATGATCCGCGTGCTCATCACACAAACATTTGTCCTGGGTGGGAATCGAATGACCCCCGGCATAGCAGTCAGGGTCACTAACCACCAACAGGTCAGTCAAAATTCTATAAATCAAGTCAGCTTTCAAACAAAAACTGCATTGAATACAATCCATTGGAATACAAACGTATTCACAAGTGTATAACACACGCGCAAATGATCCCGGTTCCAGAAAATGATTAGGTTGTGGAATGAAATTCCCGAGAATTTCCCAATTAACTTCCAATACAGCTCTACAAAAATTGCTCTGATTGATACACAGATACTCCTAGTGTTATTGGCGCCCATTTTTTTCATCATCATCATCATCTCAGCCATAGGACGTCCATTGCTGAACATAGGCCTCCCCTTTTAATCATCAATTATCATCAATTTAACCCACGGCGGGAAGGAAGGAACTGTCAAACTCGTAATTACTAAAAGACACGGTTATCCTTCAACAGCCCTTTACGCTGCAGGGCCCTGGTTACCTTATAAGATAATCTCGCGAACCCGGCAGGCTCTGACCCTTTAGGGAAGCTCCGACAAATTGCTTGTCAGCTCTTTGAAGCGCGCATGGAACACGACGCGTCGGACAGCGAATCACCTATTACTCGCTGTCAGGCGTCCATATCTCGCTGTCCTAACGATCGATGCAATAAAAGTACAGTACATGCAGTAAAAGTATTTTCAAATTTTAGCCGGTTCGATTCCCGGGTGTGGGAGAAGAGAATTTTCGAAAATCTTTGAAGGCAGTTTGCTTTCTATTCAAAAATAAAGGAATGTTTCCTTTGACTGAAATTTGCTATCTGCAGTACCTATTTTATGTACTTTCCCTCCAGGTGGTATTACAAAATTCCACCCTGTATAGGTATCTTCTACCTACTACAGGTATTGAAGACGGAATCAATATTATTATAAGTTGTACGTGGCCTGATCAGTGATGAGATGCAATCATATCGCACTGCCTGTATATTTGTGTCCACGGTAAGACCCGGTACGATACTCTTAAAAAAAAAAAAGGATTGTGTGATTTTAAACACCACGGTTAAGTGAGTTTTCTTCAGCTGACGCAAACTATAGGCGCCTCCATGTTGACCTCGGCTGCTCTGACGAGTAGTAACCGTCACGCGACATACAACTCAAAGTCGAAAAAGTTTGAGACGATGCAATAAAAGTTTCACTTTAAGACAGGATGAACTTTTTGGTGATATTGATTGCAATTGCAAAGCACTGGAGACAATAGGCAGGTTGGTTGACAACATCAAATAAATTGCTCCGTCAGTAAAGCCTTTGTCAAACAGGCAGGCGAAAGCGAGGCGAAAGCGAGGCGATCCGATTCCGAGGCGAATGCGAAGCGAAGGGCGACGTCAAACTGGGTGCAGCGAACCGATGTTTTGTATGAAGCCAGTACCGAATTTATAGCGATCCGAAGGCGAAGCGGAGCGTTTTTGTTACGTCATGTATGAAAATATGAAGCGATATCGCGCCGAAACTGAGACCACGTCAAACAGAAAGGCGTGCCCGCGAAGCGAGGCGTGGCAGTTGTATTAGCTGGCTTTATTAGAACGACGTCAAACAGAGCAAATACGGGAAAGCGAGACCGAAGCGTGCACGTTGTTTGTGTTGCCAGATTTTTCTTTTTCTTCAGTTTCTTTCTTGTAACATCGATAATTTATTGAGAAATTTCACAGAGAAAACAGTTTGAATTCTTTTTATTAGATAAGGTGCGCTAATCGATGAAATCGACTCAGGTTTTTCAAGTTTTCTTCGCGTGGTACAGACGCCAGCAAATCACCTACAATATTACCCAATTGGCATCGGCTGGCTTTTGCCTGGTCCACTAAAACGCCAGCTGATGTCATCACTGGTTACCACTGTCAAAAATGCAGTTGAAGTGGTGTAAATGCTGTATATTTCACGCCTTTTGAGGGTCTCAGCAACCACAGCAAAAGCGACAGCACAGCCACTGTGCTTGCAATATAAGCACACCAAAGGCCCACCCGCCTTCCAATATCCCAACGTCATGTCGTCTGGTCTCTTCCCATCGTCAGGAACTGAGCCGTTAGGTCCTAAACCTGTAGGTAAGTCGGCGCTGGCTGGTAGTGGCCCTTTTGCAACCCTCTAATATAAAAATACTTATCAGGTATACTATGTAAAAATAAAAACAACATTTTTAAAATTGTTTATTTAATCATCTTTATCAACAATATCGAGGAATCCTGCCCATACAGTAATATTTTGTTAATGTCTAAAACATTACTATAGGTACTATTTTTTGGCAATAATTATGTCTCTTGAAGTACCTACTGAACTGAATAATTTTAACTTTTAAATAGATAAATATTATGACAATCGCGTTGTTTCCAAATAGGTCATTCTCCAAGAATCCATTGATTAATAATTCTAAGGTATCGTGTGGCAAAGTCTTGTCAATAAATCATCTTCCTCCATTAAACCCTCCGTTCGAATAGGGTACTTTTCCCAGAGATAAGACTCTCGTCTAATTCCATGTCCTCATCTTCAACACAAATAGGTACTGATACTGATTAGAGCGAAGCTTCTATGCAGCTCAGAGAGGCATAACAAAGTGTTTAATGAATTTGGCATCCATATTCTTTTCTCTTCAAAGTTAGAATGAACAGGCTTTTTCTGGGTAAGCTCGCTCCATCGTAGGCTTCGTCTCAGTCACCTTTGCCTAGCTATGCTATTCTCAATAAGCACAGCATAAATCACATCGCTGGATCCACAATGTGTTTTTGGACGTGACACAACGACTCTCACCGTTCGCACCTCACGATTGGTTAGGGATTTAACCAAAACCTTTAAAAAAAGTTTTAAAATACTTAAAATTAACATAATATTATTTAAGACATATTAGTGACAGCACTAGTGACAAACAAAATAAAGAGTAATACATTCATAGAGAAAAATTGTAAAGAGTTTCTATATATCAGTCTCCCGCACTAATATGTAAAATAAAAATCATTTAAAAATTGTGGTTGTCTATGTATGCACAGAATACTTAATAATACTACGTACAGAAGAGTCACTTCCCAAAAACAGTCAAACAAACGTAAAATCTTTGCTCGAGAGAATAAAGTACATTTTAACTGGCGTCAAGATTGCACACCTACTTTTAAAATAGCCTACACGACGCCTGCTCAAGCAAAAATGCACTAAATGGATACCCGCGTGAGTTTATTTTGGTTTATCTGACACTAACGACTCTTGAAGGTCACGATCAAAACATAAGTCCCCATTCACACGAGCGCTTTTTTTTCGGGCGTAGATAACAAAAAATTAAATTGAACTTAAATGTCACCGTCCAGCACTTAAAGTCAAATAAAGCGCCGTGCTTTAAAAGCGCTATGTGTGAACAGATACATAGAATTGCATTTCTTCTCTTCGGCGTTTTTTTTAACGCCATATTATTTTATTTTGTATTTTGTGATGTACTTGCTAGCACGACCGTGAACACATTCATTATAACTTTTGATAGTAATAAATTTCTCTCATATTGTACTATTTTAAACCACTAATTAGCGAAGACACTAAATGTCGTAACTTGTAAGAAAAAATGGTTTAATAATTCTGCGACTAATAACGAAAGAGGAATTTACTACCGTCAAAGGTTATATTGAATATGTTCACGGTCGTGCTAAGAAGTACAACACAATTTTTTGACTGAGGGACCACACTTTAAGGGCTGTAGTTTTTAATATATTTTTTTACAAATTCCCAGATTTGTTCTACAATTGTTTTAAGTGTACTACTAAATCCTACGATTCTTATTTTGCGCGTTCCAGTTTGGTCCCTCAGTTCACACACACATCAAAATATAAGGCTATATATAATATATGGTCCCGTGTCTTCAATTTCAATGCCAACTGGAATTTTAGCGTGGTCGTGCTGGGAAGCAATCTTCGTAGCACGACCTGCTTATCTACGGTAATTGAGAGGTACAAAATTGCTAATTAGTGGTATAAAATAGTACAAAGTAAGATGAATTTATTACCATCAAAAGTTATAGTGAATAAGTTCATGGTCGTGCTAGGAAGTACAACACAATTTTTTAAGTTCCTACACCACAAATTACAGAAATCTCGGACCCGGTGATAATTCTTCCACCAGACGAACCATTTCATGATATTATAAAGAGCGATGCTATGTTCAGATGTCAGGTTAATGTTTCCCTTGTAATTGATTGATTTAATTGACACAAAAATTTGAACTTCATGAAATATAGGTATTTATTTAATTACTCTAAATTACAATACAAAAAAATGAGTTATTTCTATTAAACTATTGCAGTTTTGTTTAAGTTTTGTTGTCTGATAAGGAGGGAAGAAATGTGGAACCGTTATCCCCATCCCGACCAAAATCGTACACTTATTACTCAAAAAGTAAAAGGCACAAATTAATGGATGTGTGTGTGAACTAAGGGACCAAACTGAAACGCGCAAAGTAAAAATCGTAAGATTTAGTAGTGGACTTAAAACAATTGTAGAACAAATCTGGGAATTTGTAAACAAATATATTAAAAACTACAGCCCTTAAAGTGTGGTCCCTCAGTCCTCACAGACCATCAGCCAGATCTCGGAAAGTATTTGATAAATTAATGTTTTGTGACTACTGACATTTAGTAAAGAATTTGTAAAGATGTTTACTGAATTGCTGATCACAAAGCATTAAAGGTAAAAAATATACAACGACTAAACTGTGGTCCCTCAATCCACACAGGAAAAATAATTATTTTAGTGAATATTACCTAGTAAATCTTTCTTTTTCATAAAGTTACCACATAAAGTTTTAGTAAAAATCGTAATGCATTTTGTAAAAAAGAAATAGAAAGATATATCGGCGCAATATGAAGATAGCGAATAATAAAAGTGGTCCCTCAATCCTCACCTCTACTAACATAAGTGCATGTATTAGCTGCTAGACGAGAGGATTATCAGAAAGTCTATATAGTGTACTTAACTTTTAGTAAAAAGTTACTACTAAAACATAGTTATCTAAAATGGAGTATTTCTCACCTCTTAGCTGAGATAATATAATTCACACACAATTCGGTTTCAGGGCTGGACTATCCAGTGAGAGTGCTATTTTATCTCTTAAGCATACCGTCAGGTATTATACGGAGAGAAAGACGCCGATATATGCCTGTTTGACGTCCGACGTCAACCGCGAAGCGGTGCTCCGTCGACATTTTCTGGTCATTTGACATTGAATTGAAAATAAAACGGTAGTGTATTTAGTGATATTTTGACTTTTAACATTTTGCTGTGCAATCAGTAATTTTGATGGGAATTCGGAATCTTATTGCATAGCAAAAGGATATTTTTTGATTTGCGTTTAAATACTACCCATTTATGTGTGTACGTGTACGTAATGAATAAAACTGAAAAACTAAAACCGATTCAAATAATCTTGTTTTGAATTTGTTAAAAATTTTATTTTATCCACAATAAATCTTTCTTACGGACTGTATTTTGTTTTTTTTTTTAAGCTAAAAAAAGCAAATTTCGCTTGCTTCTTTCTCTTCTTCGAGGGCCTGGTGGACTTGAGTATTTCATTTCAGTTTGATACCTCCACGCGTTCCTGAGAAAAAGGGTCTTGACAGATGGACAGGCGGACACCAAAGTCAAATCCCTAGTACATGATCTTATGTTTCCACTCAAATTAAAAAGGTGTACAACGTATCGAAATGCCTCTATGGCGTTTTTGGAATAAAAAAAATCGTATCTTTATATTTATATTGGTTGAATATCTCCCCCGCCCGGTCTGTAATTTTGTGTTACGATATTATTTATTTTCTTTAGGTATAAAATACTGTCTTTATGAAAAGCTATCATCTGTTGATAAATCTCGTTGGGGCCTGCTAGATACACATACACAAGAACTTTTAGACAAGTTTTTATTTACTCCTACCCAAAAATGGCATAAAGCTTAGCTTAAAGGCCTTGAAGTCGTAACCAAAAATTAATGAAAAAAAATAGTGATACCGTAAACATGTCACAAATTGACATCTATTGATATTGCCTAGATAATTCTTGATTTCATGTTTTGTTTTGTTGATTTTCCGTGATTGTTTACTCATCGACCGACTGCGTAAAGTAATGAACTAATATGCAACAAGAAAATGTGCAGCCATTGTGTGTGTGCACATACTTAGTTTTCTAAAAAACCACAGTATGCGATTAAAACTAGGTTTTGAAAATAATACTCAGACATTTACCTACTGTTGACCAAACACAACTTGTATTTACATTTGTGACTGTATTAAGACTTTACCAGTTCTCAAGACACGGTTAACGGATTATTCGAATACTGGATTGGTCCACCTACAAAGGAAAACAATAAGTAATATTTTCATTGAGGAGGTACCAAGTATCTTTGATTTGCATTGAAAAAGTTGAGGCCCAGCCGTCGTTTTGTTGAAGATGAGAACAGTACGACATCAAACAGAGGATTAAATGATGATATTTTGAATGCCACGACCTTGTGTTACGATATCTTTGCATTAATCAATTGACTGTTGAAGTATGGCTTCACTAATATTAATTTATCAATTCCAGTCCTATTTTGGAAACAATAATGCTATTATCATAATCATGTGATTGAACATACATTCGTGCGTATTCTGAAAAAAAATTGTAATGTGTGTTTTGTACGGTTAAAACACATCAACAAAATGTTAAAGAGCAGGGGTTTCATGACATCGTTGTTATAGATAATATCACAATAAAATAATTGAATAATAAGTTGTTTGATTTTTACACGGTGCACCTATTGGGCGTTTTTCCATTAGCCGGCCCGGCAAAAATAGCAAAAATGTATGAAATGGTATGGCTCGCTTTTGCACTGCCAGCGCCGGCCCCGGCGCCGGTGCCATGCCGGCAAATGGAAAAGCACCCATTAGATACGTTACTTTTTATAAAGAGGATAGCAAACGAATAGGTACGGAATGCGTTACTTACGTCCTCATAATTATATTTTATTTTGTAAAGGTGTTTGCGCAGCACTGTTGCCTGCTGCTGCACCTGACCAGTAGTGATATGTCTCTTATCAACATTAAAATACAAATTACAACAACAAAATGTATTTATAGATTTCTTACATAAATAGCTATATTTAAAAGATATTTGTACGCGTTATTCACTCAAGCCGCATGAAAATACATCCGTTCATGATCTTCGTTCATTACACGGATTGTTCTTGTGAGAGGTGTTTTGGCCAGTATGTTGGGCCTGGCCACCGGACACAGCAAGCAGTGGCGCGTGCCAATTAACGCCACCACAACAGCTTCCTCAGCATCACTCCCGGGCTATATGCTTAGCAGTAGCTTTACCACATATGCACCAGTTAAATTCCGTGGGCATCCTGAGCTTGTCGTCAATATCTAGCGTGATGACCAAACAGATTTCACCAGAAGCGTTCGCTCCACTCATCCTCGGTCAAGATATGATGCACGTCCTCGATGATTCCACATTTCTCACAAAGCAGAACAGCTAATTTGTAAATAATATTAGTTTTTAAATCGGCATGACAGTATGTGTCACTGTGGCACTGTCAAGTTTCGGATTCGCTTCGGATTCGCCTCGGAAACGCCTCGCTAACGCTTCGCTTTCGCGTTTTATGTTTGACGTCGTGCATACAAAGCCAGCCATTACTAATAGTTCGGCAACGCTTCGCATTCGCCTTCGCCACGCCTCGCTGAGTTGTAATATCGCCAACGCCTTCGGATCGCTATCGCTATCGCATCGCTTTCGCGTTTCTATGTGACTGGATTCAAACAATTCCCTATATTACAAATGAAAACGCTTCGCTTCGCTTTCGGCACGCCTCTCTGTTTGACAATAGCTTTAGAGTTTTGAAAAATAATCTCGTGACGTCAGAAACAAGTAATTATTAATAGAATAAAAATTTAAGCGAACATTTATGGGATAATTATTTACATGACGTGTATAGATCGTGGGTGTAACTTGTAAGTTAACGTCCCCACTTTTTGAGTGACCTCTCTCTCAGCCTCGTAGTTATCTTACAGACTATAAAAACGTAAACGTATTGTATTGAAAACTTGTCTAAAAAAAGTGTGACTGCAAAACGGATTTTATTCCAACGTCATAATATGTCATGTCATTAATTTTTTTAGACAAGTGCGCAATAGATGTAGTTTTTGAAGTAAGGCTGCTTTTGTCTTACTCTCTACGCTATCATAAGCTTGATCAAAGCTTTATTTTCAAGTGTTCTTAACCTTTTCGGTTCAGTAGTTACTGGTGTTCGTAGAAGGAGATTATTCTTAAAAGGTGAACGCACTTTGACACCCCACTTGAGTGTCGCGTCATGACCATGAGTATTATGATCATCAATCATTTTTCGGGTTACGCGTAGGAGCTGAGCGATTAGCCGGCTCTATAGGTCGCGACACTGAACAGATGTACATACATAAAAATAGTTTTCCATGACAAGGTTCATTCGTTGTAGTGTCCACACAAGTGCTAGTCACCTAATTAGCAACATACATCATCAAACACACATAATATCATAATGTTTGTTGTTTCTAGCTAGGGGTAGAATATTATTACTACAATGATGTTTAGTTTAATAGCAACATACATTATCAAACTCACAAAATATAGTAATGTTTGTTATTTCTAGCTAGAGGTACAATATTATTGCTACAATGATGTTTAGTTTAATTAGCAACATACATCATCAAACACACATAATATAATAATGTTTGTTGTTTCTAGCTAGAGGTACAATATTATTGCTACAATGATGTTTAGTTTAATTAGCAACATACATCATCAAACACACATAATATCATAATGTTTGTTGTTTCTAGCTAGGGGTACAATGATGTTTCGTTTCACGTTTATTTTTTACCTCTACCATACGAAATTAGAGGAAGCCAAGTAATTTAAAAAATACTGTTTAAATGGAAACGCACCCTACTAAGTTTTACAGTCGCAAGACGAGGGAACTTTCTATAACTAGATTCGATTTTACTAGGAAGGAATAGGGATGAATAAAATATTGCGAAACATTTTTGCATATTGGAATTAAGTAAGTTTTGAAAATTATCTGTGGATCACGGTTAGCTTGCATTGCAGGTCTAACATAAATATCCATCGTAAAGTATCCTAGGTAATAATCCAGTAATAAGACCAGTTTTTCGGACCGGTGCACCCTGGGATGCGGGCAAAAACTCTTCCTAAGGCAGGTGTGCCTAAGGGGTCGCTTTGCCCGTATGCGAATAGCCTGTCGTGTGGACGCTCCAACGCGTGTCCCTCTGATCAGCAGAGGGCACAACGTCGGAACGGGCTTGCGGATGGTGAGTAATGGGTAGCTCGACGTCCGACCAAGGACCAAGCCCGGGTCGGTGGCGCGTCGTGTTTCGTGCCAAAAGCCTGCTGGGGTCGCGAGTTTTTTCTTAACCCAGGATACCGTGGCCCCGGAACGTAAAGGGCATAGGAAGGAACGCGGGTGGATTTCATTCAGTATGAGTCTGACAGACCCTTCCGTGACCCATCCTGACCCAGGGTGGAAGGACTCATTTGATGATTTTACCACCTAAAAAAAAGGTAATTATCTCTTAATTAAGAGGATCGTCTACCGCGTGCTCGTCCATACTAAAAGAGAAAACGTTTTCCTACCCCTAAATGTTATCCTATCTCAATGATTTTTAAGAACGCTTCTGACACAGTAAAAAACTATGTTTATAATAGTTTGAATGTTACAGGCGCCTAAGAGTTACTTTTGAAAAAGACAACTTATAAACCTAGTTTTTTACTATGTCAGAAGCATTCTAAAAATCATTGAGGTAGGATAACATTTAGGGGTAGGAAAACGTTTTCTCTTTGAGTATGGAAGAGTTCTCGGTAGACGATGCTCTGGTCGCTAGCCTGGCTGGGTTTATTTGGGGTAAATCATTAAATAAGTCTCCCCGTCCAAATACACAGTGGTCCGTCAATTAGCTGTTTACGTACGTTTACAGTCCCGTGACTCCAGGTGGCCTTGGTGAGGTCTACCACCACCAAGGCCACTGCTGGTAGCCTGTGGTGACATTGCCCTGGGTAGACCGAAAGAAGGTGGATCCCACCCACTCCAAATTATTAGAATGCTTTTGGTAATCCATCTTCCACAAGCTCTTAAATTATTCCCAAGTCACATATAAAGAGCGCAGCTATAGATAGTTATGAATAAATCTTATAATTTTGCATAAATACACGTGCGTACATAGTTTCATGAAAAAACGTTTGATACGCGCACAGCTTTTTTTTTATCGTGGCATAATCATCAAATGAGTGAAAACCCAGGGCAGGGCGGAGGGACTGTCAGACTTGTACTGACTAAAATCCACGGTGTCCTTCGGTAGCCCTTTATGTGCCGGAGTCGAGGTATAGTATGTCCCGCAACGTGTGGGAGCCCTTAAGGTCAAACAAGTCAACATTTTTTCCATAGAAACTTCGTTGGGGTTTTACTCCACTATTTGACAAAGTACATCCAAAATTAAACATGATATCGTTTTGTCTCATTATTAATTTTGTCTGTACGGAAGCAGAATTGTAAAATATGAAGCTATTAAAAAGTTACGAGCTTCTAAAGATTCGTTTTTTTGCTAATTTTAACACAACTTTAAGTGTAAATTAGAAGCTAAAGAAGCATCAAATTTCCAAAACGAGTTCGTACCGACACAGCAAATTTATCGAAGAATTTAATAAATTTTATTTGAAATTAATTGGTGCAGTGGTTTTTTCATAAAACCCCAACAGCCAAAGGCTTTTTCGTATTTTTTTACGCGCGCTTTTTACTCTGAATGATCGTACATCTCACTGAATAAGTTTTCCCCTGTTTTCTCCACGGGGGGATGACGCCCGCACACACATGAACAATATGGCTCGATTTCCGGTGAAATATCATGATTTTTGACCATGCCTGCCAGTGAGTTCGAGCTCGCGACTAGCGCCGCCTTAATATCTAGGGACCTAAAGAGAGTACCGCCCCCACTGATGAGAAGTTCGTGCATTAGACAAACGAGGCTATAAAAAAGGTTATAAATTTTACTAACACGTTCTCAACTACATGTTTTTAAAGTGATAAAGAATCTAATGGAAGTGACCCTTCGCAGAGGGTTTCGCGAGTTTCCAAGCCATCTAGTAATTTATTTATGGATCATGAAATAGACCGCGAGAAGTCGTAAATAATAAGTTACATTGATCGGAAGAAATTGGTCAGTCCCAAATGTAGATCAAAATATTAGAACGGTATTTTTTCTTTTCATTTTTTCAACTTGTATAAACACTTTTTGCAACTTTAAATATAGCGCTAAATATTTTTCAACGAAACTTAAAAGAAAATACTTCGTGTTATGGTAAATACCAAAGCACGACAAATGCATGAGCAGTAATTTATTAGGTAAACAATTTTTTTTTACATCATCACACGAAAAAGAAAAAACAAGAAATAAAAATATCGAATACCCATTTTTTTTTTTTTTTTTACTGTAACTTCGAAGCCAACAAACTGTGATCAATAAACTTTTGTTTTTGAAGAAATTGGCTTTAATCTTCTTCTTCTTCTTCTTAATATAAATAACTCAAAGGTGATTGACTAACATAGTGATTTATCAACGCACAGCCCAAACCACTGGACAGATCGGACTGAAATTTTGCACGTAACGCTAAGAATAAATTTTGATCAATTCTACTCCCAAGAGGATAAAATAGGGGTGAAAGTTTGTATTAAACTTTGTCAATTTTATTAAAAACATCAAAACGTCGAGGGCACAGCTAGTTACATCTATAGCTCTGCCTTGACTACAAAACAGACCTAAAAATGTTTGCACGGTCTCAAATTCCTCCCCCTCATGATCGATCATCAATGAACATTAATTATTTTGTAAATACGGTTTTCGGATATTGTCATACATTATGTGTAGAGTCATACATCATTAATGCCTTGACTATCCCATGAGGGTCAAGCAGAATATCTATACAACGTGTAACGTTAATAGCGCAAAACCTCTCTTGGGGTAACTCAGGAATAGCAAGACAGTTTGTTTTTTTTGTATTTGTCATCTCGCAGATCAACCTAGCAGTTGAGAGTTGGTAACCGGACTTTTTTGTGGTTGCCTTAAATGACTCTAGAGCCTCCAGCTAGGGGATAGAGAGACAGAGGAAAGACTTTTTATACTATGTTGTGATTAGTAAAGATGACCACGTTTCGGTAGTCTGTTATTTCACGAAGAAAACGTTTTTATTTTTTATCGTGGTAAAATCATCAAATGAGTCCTCCAACCCCGGGCAGGGCGGGAGGGACTGTCAGACTGTACTGACTAAAATCCACGGTGTCCTTCAATAGCCCTTTTTGTTCCGGGATCAAGGTAAGGAAATAAGTCCAGCGACCCCGGCAGCCTTGGGCCCTCTGAGAGGGGGCCCCGTCATTTTGCTGACGCTCATTGAGGCGCGTGGAACACGACGCGCCGTCGATCCGGGCATGGTCCATGGTCGGGCAGCGAGGAGCCCTTTACTCGCTGTCCGCATGCCCGACGAAGAAAACGATTAGAGAATTGAATTTGATGGAACTGAAAATCACCTCCAACATAATTACGTCAGACAAATAAGCACGTTAGATGTTAATTCACAACACATTCTCCATATCAATTCGCCCCTTATTACCACCGCTTTGTGTCATAATCAGATGTAGTGAAGTGTGTCCAGTTGATTGCCATCATGCATCGGATTTCGGCGGACACGAGAAAGGACTATTAATGACGTCATTCGATCAATTGTCGGCGAAATTATCGCAATTTATGATTCTGTTCAACGAGAGAAATTGATAAACTTTGTTGCGATTTGTTATTGTAGTAATTATTATATTGTTGATTAATTGTGCGTTGATTAATAGTTGTGTGTATTATTATTTAGTTTTGAATAGCTATTATTATCTAAACTGACTGGTTGACTGACTGATCAATCAACTCACAACTGAAACTGCTAGTTCTAAAAGCATGTGGCAAAAACATTCCATAACATCCATAGGGAATTCTTTCCATATGGGGGATTGAAAATGGGATGAAAGTTTGAATGAAAATGCTTTAAAATTTTCAGTTAATTTCAATTCACTTAGAACTTTGAATTTACACTTATCTACCAAATCGACTAAACCACGTATTACTTAGTAGATTCTTGGAAATAATATGATGGATTTATATGAGCAATTAAAGTCTACTTTTATTCATCCTGTCCTTAAACAATTTTACTTGGGGTCGGCGCGTTTACCCCTTTCGAACTGCAGTATCATTTAGGTACTATTTTTTCTATCATATCATTCCTTAGTCATCTGGTGAGCAGTAGTGGCCCAGTGGTATCGGTCCCAAATTACGAATTTTAGGTCGTGGGTTCGAACCTTTTACTTATATTATCATTGGTTCGAACCCCGCCAGGCGCATAACTTTTTGTAATTTATTTCATCACCACTGATCACCAACAAAACTCTGCAGTGATTTTATATAGCTGAAACAAAATGAAACAAACAAAGCACAATGGCGTTATCGTATTGCCATTCATACAAATATCAAACCACATTAATGAGACGGTATATTATGTATATGCTACTACCCGTTGTTCATACAATAACTCAGTTATATGGGTCAACAAACACTGAAATCCGCGTACCTTTGAACACCGAATTGTGTTCATATGAATACCTGCCAGTGGCCTTTATGAGGGACAATGGCAAATGTCATGTGGGGCCTTAAAAGTAGCGTATGGGTGTGCCACACAGAGCGAGCAGGCTCGCGAGGCAAATGCCGCGCGAGCGCTAGCCCGGTTGTGGACGTGTCTCGACTGAACCAAGTGCGAGCGATGCCGCGGATGAGCGACCGAGCGCCCGCGTACGACTCATCCAGTGTCGGCTTTTTGTTTTGCTTGCGTATATTGTTTCGTGTCGACTGCTAATAGACTGTTAAAATAAATTTTGTAATCTACGTCGTCACAATATTTTAAGATGAATGTTTTCGTAAAACGAAATGCACCCATCACTATTTCACGGTAACCTCACTAGCGACGCTTCCTGATCTGTCATTGTTTCAAAGAATTCACAACTTTCATGACGGGTTAGAATCTGAAACATATTCTGGGTAGGGTCGGGAATGGATGAGAACGAGATTACTTCACATAATTGAGGATCGGACGTCACTTGGTAAGTTAGTCCGATCTTTATAATTATGTTATGTAATCTCGTTCTCATCGAGTACTTGTAGATGTTTAAAGAAGAAAGTTGTGATAACACGTTCAAATTATTTAATCATCCTTATATAATTTGAAGGATGTTACATTTAGTCAACATCAAATTTGTCTCCCACATGTTAATTAAACATTTAAATTGTTAATAATCTGTCTTAATTTAATTTACATCTTAGTTATCCCCCTCCAAATAATTCATCACCCTTACATAATGTAAAGAGTGTTTCAATCATTCAATATAAAATTTTTTCTTCTACATGCTAATTAAACATTTAAATTCATAAAATCAGTATTTTTATTTTACACAATATCCCCTCAAATTATTTAATGATCCTTACACAATGTGAGGAGTGTGACAATCAGTCGACGCAAAATGTGACTTTACATTTAAATGCTTATAATCAATCTTTTAATTTTACACCATATAATGTGATCAATCATCATTAAGTCCACACACAGCCTGAGCAAAATAGTCTGGATCACCTTTGATAAGCCTTTTACAAAATCTAACACACTGACTGGCCTGTTGGTCTAGTGGTTAGTGACCCTGACTGCTATGCCGGAGGTCGTGGGTTCGATTCCCACCCAGGACAAATGTTTGTGTGATGAGCACGATCATTTGTTCTGTGTCTGGGTGTAATCTATCTATAATATGTATTTAGAAATATATAAGTATGTATATCAGTTGTCTAGTATCCATAATACAAGCTCTACTAAGCTTGGGACTAGATGGCGTTGTGTGATAGTTGTGGAATATTATTATTATATTATTATTATTAACAATCGTTGAGTTGTTGTTCCAACATGCTCATAAACTAATTATCTCAATGTTAACACCTACATCAGAGGCTTTTGAAGTGGCTGCATGGACAAGGCATGAGCTGCATCTGCTATGAGCAGCATAATTAGTGATGATATCTATACCACTAACTAACAAATAGTGTTTGTTTAATCCCTTTACTAATAGATGCTGATGCACCTGAATGGCAAGATTTTTTAATGAATGCTGGTAAACATTAATATACCTACATATATGGTAATATTATTAATTTACTATCACAATAGTTAATTCTTATGTTTTTAGTTGTATATAAATAGAGTAACAATGTTGTTTGATAGGATAACAGAACAGTCACTTATGTTTTATTTTAAAAATAACATAGTACAATATGTTATGGTAAAATATGTTTAGACTGTCATTTATGAGATCCAGATGCCTTATCACAGGTAAGAATCATAATATTAAAAATTCCTTATTTTATCCAATTGTTCTCTCTCCTTTTAAGTGACAGGGTTTGTACATAGTGAACAGTAAAAAGTTTGATTGATATCATCAATAGAAATACCTAATCTTTTCCTTCTATCATCAACTTTGTGTGTTCCCCAAAACCAGTGACAAGGTTTTTTTTTTTTTTTTTTTATATAATTAATGGGCTATATATGACAATGTAATTCCTCTCCTCATATATTCAAAAAGTGGATACAAGGGCTGTCACGACCACCACATTACATACTACTACACTCCCCCCTCCCCCTCTCTTTTGTTTGAAGGTACCTATTTAATAGGGCTAACAGGGGAAATGTATTAAAGAATGTTGCATCTCACTTAACGGAGAAAGCATCCATGGATATCTGGGCTTGAGTACCATGACACTAGCACAACTGGCAAACTGTTATGATGGGGGTGCTGTGTTTCTTTTATTTTATTGACATATGATATACTTGTAATGTTTATCCACAGCAATATTTCACAATTAGATAGATCTAATGTAATGTTTTCAAGCCTATAAAAACTAAGCAATTCAATTTTATTGATATGGTACAGTTTGTCCTGGTCTGACAAAACCCAAGACTCATAATGTCATTGCAACCAAGACCAGTCAGTTAGCAAAGAATCAGAGAAATATTACAAACCCTTTTTATTTTGTAATGATTGAGAAAGGTAGGATGAACACCATTGGAAATCCATTATGACTTTGCTATGTAGGTAACAGTTTGCAAAATTATTCAACAAAGCTATTGTTTTATGACTTTCCACAACTTCTGTGTTTAACCAACCATATTCCACTGCTGGGCATGTTGCTATAAGTAAGCCAAGTAATTCTGCAACATTTATAATCTTACACTTGAGATCATTTGTGTTTTTCAAATAATTTCGTAACTGTTTTAATTTCAGTTTCAGGTATTGGTATAAAAAACAAGGTGGCATTTAAGAGAGCATAAGAATCTCTATTTTGCTTAAGTTGTAACACCTTTTCTCCCTATTTATTGTCAAACCTAAGTTTTTCAGTACTGTACAGTAATGTCTACATTTGACATATTTACCATCAATCTAAAAAACTGGCTTAGGTCTTTGAGAACACTAGTGGGTCATAGTTTCATAATTTTAGTGGGCAAGGACATATTATTATGGTGCTGTACTAACGCCAAAGAGAAGACAAGTAATTTCACATATCACAATATGAAATTTAATCTTAAATATTCTATGAATGTTTTCCCACAGATAATTAATGAACAATATGCATTTTTAAGGTCCAAGTTTGTTATTATAAAGCTTTTGGACTCATAAGTCTGATGGTCATTCTTATGTCCTAATTTAAAATATATTGTTTTAATAATTAGGTATTGTAATAACTTATTAAGCTTTTTGAGGTTTAGAGTAAAACACCATGAACTGATTTTGTATGTTTACATGGTTACAGTCGGTTGGTGTACGGGTTTACATAGTTTTGTAGCAAAACTATTTCCCTTTTGGAAAAAAAAAATTCCTGTTGTGAACTCAGTGTTCACATTTCAATGGGATTTTATAATCTTGATATTATCAGTCACATGTTGTGTGGCTAGTGTTGATACTATTCCAATAACAAAGGAAATAACTGTGTCTCTTTCTACCTGGTTCAATGGTGTGTCTGGCAGTGATGTTAATGCCTCTGTGGAGAACACCCACTCAAACAGGCAATGGTAGTCATTGAGGGCTCAGGAAACTCAAATTATTGTTATACTTGAATTTTACCAGTGGTTTCGATTGTAGCAGCAAACTCCTTTACTGCTCGACAGGCAGCCAACTTGTTTTGTAATTTGTCCTCAAATAGACTCAAAAATTATTGAATTTTCCTAAAATTCTTTTAGATCTTTGTTTAAACCTAGCAGTATTAGTGACCCTTTAGTAATGGTGTCACTGTGCAGATGTTATACTATTTTTCTTCATGTTCTGTTGAGATAACACATTGTTTAAGATTTGTCCAATTGCAGAGACGGTAGCGGTCAAGTCAAAATGGCTTCTTGACACTTATCCTCTTGTCTTATTATAGAAGTTCACTGTGTTTCATGGCTTCTGCCACTTTCTCAATTTATATGTCAACAATTATTTAGGATGTCATATTATTACTTCCTCAAAAATAGGCAGAGGAGATGGAGACTTTTACCCTTGGGTATCACAATGATGAAAAAGGCTATAATAATTAATTCTTCTTTATAGCATCTTGTTTCCTTTAATTTAACCTGGAATGTAAGTATTCTCTTTTCTTTTCAGTACTAGACCTTAATTTCCTAGGATCTTGCAGATTTCTTCAGTCTCCGGCATTGACATTTATGTACACATGAATGGTCATTGGGTCCACCGGGTTCAGTTATCAGTGGACTGCATGAATGTGAACGGGTACATGTATGGCTCTGAGCATTTAGCCTATATATGACCGCTACTTGAATTTCAGTGACTAGCGTACTCGTCTGAGGAAAAGACGGTAATATTATTTTGGCAGGTGTTGAGTACTCATGGCTTCCCATGGCTAGACACTCGTTAAAGCTCTAGGGGCACTGAATTGACTATAAACACGTAGGTAGTCACACCGCCGGTTTACCTCTCGTGTAAACTCTATTTTGGCAGGTGTTGAGTACTCATGGCTTCCCATGGCTACACTCTCGTTGAAGCTCTAGGGGCACTGAATTGACTAAAAACACGTAGGTAGTCACACCGCCGGTTTACCTCTCGTGAAAACTTTATTTTGGCAGGTGTTGAGTACTCATGGCTTCCCATGGCTAGACTGTGGCTAGACCCTCGTTAAAGCTCTAGGGGCACTGAATTGAATAGCACGTAGCTAGTCACACCGCCGGTTTACCTCTCGTGAAAACTATCTTAGCAGGTGTTGGGTACGTACATGAATTATCAACACATTAACTTTAATGTTTTGCCGGGTAGTTAACGGATTCGAAAAATGGACTCGCCCATGCAATTTGTATGAATTGCCGTTAATTCATTAGTACATTATAACAGATTTTAGCTAGATTTTATGCTTTTGTAAATACACTTACCCGGCATGTCGGCGCCGGCCGGCGACTTCGCTCTTTTCTCCTCTCTTGATTCTATTTAGTTCCTTATGAAGTCTTTTGGTGGAGAATATATGGTCACTGGGTCGTCGTTGACCCTTTTTCATATCCATAACTAAGAATTTTCGTATATTATTATAATAAAATTCAAGAAAACTTTGGATTGACGTGACAACGCAACGCACAAAAAAGTACAATGACAGATCAGGAAGCGTCGCTAGTGAGGTTACCGTGAAATAGTGATGGGTGCTGTTACATAAAATATTTTGTCCCTAACCTTTGAGGGTCGGACTGAAATAAAACCACAACATAACATAAACTGGTTTATTACTGCGAGTAACAATCTCCCGTATAATAGAATTATTTGATTAATTAATTGATTACCTCTAAATTGAATTTTAATAAATTAATTACATTAGCATTCTTAATAGAATAATATCAATCCTTAACCTTGACAACAGTCCGGGAATAAAACTCATATAAAAATACTGTGGTGAGATTCTTTACCCTTTCCAATTAATAAGAGCTAGCCAGTTGTAACTTATGGATATATAAAAGAGCTGAGGTCGTGGGCGTTGGAGATCAACCGAGTACTGTTCCGTCAACAAGGTTAAATTATAAGAATATTTACTAAAGCAGAACTAGGTAACTACCGGAACCTTCCAGTTAAAAACAATTATAGTAATTTAATCAATGGGCGCCAGGGACCTGGAGAGTCCCGAATCCTGGAGCTGAAGATATCCTCAAATCTATTGTCACTTCCGGAGGAATGCAGAAAGAGCTCAAGATTCTCAACCTAACGTTCGGTGTAGTACCGACAACAACACCGGGTACCAAAATCCACCGGTGTTCCAAGGTGCGGTGACAACAAAAAATAAATATAAAGAAAGAAAAAACCGTCACGCCTGCGCTCACGCTAGGCGGTGTCTGCCAGCCGTACAGCAGCCTCGGCTAGGCTCCCAGCGATGTCGAGGAACGGGGTCCACGTCCCAGTTCTAGCCAGCTTCTAATGAGACGGGCTAAGATCTCGGCGGCGGATCGAATTACTCGAGGGGCCTCACCTCACTGCAATTGACAAACGGAGAACAAATAATAAAAGTGTAACTTATTCATTATGATCGAGCTGTGTAACCTATCAGACAGAACCTCGGCCGGCTCATGGCCTTTGTTCAAAATGAAATACGCGTGGCGTCCGTCCACTACGCCAAGGATTTATGCCGTTTTCCTGGACAATACTTTAACCCCGAGGTCAACACTGAGAAATTGCTTACTGCCTACAATTGGGAAATAGCTGGTTTATTACTCACGGTTATGGCCGGGGAAAAGCGGCGTGGGCTGGGGCTGCTGGACGTTCAACTGGGCAGGCCCGCGACGAAAAGGTGCAGTTAGGAATCCTGAAATAATCGTTCAGATTAACACGACATTATTCCCTCACACACACACCCTTCGGGGGACGCACAGACCACGCTCACTCCACTAAGGATACCGACTTACCTTTTACTGACTGCCTCCAGACATGAGAGAACACCACGAGTGCTGGGGGGCAAGTAAACGACGCCATTCCAGCAAAGTCATCGCAAATCGCCGGCCGGAAGTGGGTTAAGGGTCGGGTGCCCACCCCATGTCGAACTCCCGGATTCGGCGGAGAAACCAATATCCCGGCAACGACCACAAACACCTCACACCAGAAATTCACCTTGAATACTGTGGAACGACACTTGCCACAGTCGGCAATGAATCACACAACACTAGATCCTATACCATTCCGTTCTCCATTATAATCTCTCCCAACAATTGATAACAAAACAGTTTCAACCAGGGAAACCACTCCTACAATAATAAAGGGGTAAAAACAAAACCCAACGTGACAACATTAAGGTTGACAGTTCCAAAGACAATCCACGCAAAAGTTCACAGATTAAAAATGTACCGTTTCGGTCGAAGGTTCTCGAATAAAGTCCATATAGAAAAAACTAAATCATTTCCGTTTATGGATATTTAGTTTATTATTAATTTCCTTTACTTATTTATTTTCTTTAACTGATAATTATTACAGAATGTGTTTATTCAGATTATTTAAAGATTTGTGATCATCAGATTAAAATATCGATTATTTTTACGGTTGTTAAATCGGAGCGCGCCAGAGGGCGCCTCGAACTGTCAGAATTGACGTCTGACGTAATAAATGTCATGTCATTAGTAAACAACCTATGTTTTGGTCAAAATAATATTGTGAAACGGTTTAAAAGAATTTAGAAAAGTGATTTATGGTTTAGAAATGAAACCAACGATACCTAGGAATGGCTGACCCATGAATGCAAGTACTTGCCACTTTGTTTATTAGAAACGCAGCCGCGAAATAGCAACCCGAGCTAGGAACACAAAAAAACAATGTAACAGTACCTCCCCAACCACCAGAGATTTGACCCACTAGGGCAAATCTCGACGCTGGCCCTCCAGCGTTAAAGCAGACTCCAAAGTACCAAAGCTCGCTTTCCAAATCCACTCCGTTCGAGCCTGAAAAGAATAATGGAGAACGAAAAGAAGTAAAAATTAAATATATGAATGCTGGTGTACGATTAGTATTATTATTTGTTGTAATATATTAACTAAATTTTTTTTCCTGGTGCGAGTCTAATCCATTTACAAACATGTAAAAGACAAGCTCCAAAGAGTTTAAAAAAAATACGTAAGTAAGTCTCTACGCACTGTCCCAGTCTGACCCACTATATTTATGTAGGACAGACAACCCTATTCAATCGTACACCACCCTTCACACCCCAAATTGGTTAACTGCCGACAATCATCTGAGCTAGAATCCAAATAATTCACTGAAAAGGAAAGTACCGGCCATTGGCCTGGCAAAAAAAAAAATACTAACAAGAACGTATTCCATCAATGCAGCCTACACGCCCGCCATTACGGCCTTCTATCTCAGGACTATCAGTTTGCTGCCTTATCAGCAGTCCGGAGGTTTGGATACCCAACTGACAGGGTTGTTAAACAAGCACATCCACTTCTAATTATGGTCAACAAACGTGGACACAGTAGGAACCTGTGTACCACTACAAACCCTAAAAAAAAATGGAAAATACCTGTAAACAACTGTAAACTAGCACCGTGGAAATCAATACACCCACGATTAAAAATTAGTAATGGGCATCTGAAGGTTTTAAAGCCTCCTAACCAACTACCTACCAATACCGATCCACCTACCAATTCAAAATTTAATGTAGTCGAACCTAAATTTAGAAGATAAATGAAGTTTTGGTGTAAGGCTTATTTAAGGAGTTACCAACCGCTCCCGCAAGGCTTATTTAACGAGTTGCGTCCGCTCGTAAGAAACACCATGAATGGTGTATACCATTAGTATTAGATGAACAAGCTAAGTTCCTTGGTGTATGGCTTATTTAAGGAGTCACCAACCGCTCCCGCAAAGGCTTATTTAACGAGTTGCGTCCGCTCGTAAATGAACTAGCTATGTTCTTTGGTGTAGGGCTTATTTAAGGAGTCACCAACCGCTCCCGCAAAGGCTTATTTAACGAGTTGCGTCCGCTCGTAAGAAACACCAAAAACGGTGTATAAATTAGTATTAGGCAAACAAGCTATGTTCTTCAGTGTATGGCTTATTTAAGGAGTCACCAACCGCTCCCGCAAAGGCTTATTTAACGAGTTGCGTCCGCTCGTAAGAACTAGCTATGTTTTACCCAACTAAAAATGATCTATGGAATAGCGCCATGATCAAATCAAAAACCGTCGGTGTATGTTCGACAGGTTTAAGATATTAAATAAAATGTAATGAATGGTTTAAGCCATCCATACACAATAGACCAAAAATAAACAATAGAAAAGCAATGGTAGGTTGGATAGTTCGGTATGGTAGTATATATAAAAAAAATCAAATTATGATTTACTATTATTTTTAAACTTTACGGATTTAGCGTCACGGATCAGTACTTTACATAAAAGGTCATCTTCCCTTACTAAATTAAATTTAATGGGTAGTTCCATATCAAAAGATAGTGGTTAAAAAAATACCTAAGTCAAAACTGGCCGTCACAATTTACGAAGATATTATAAGGTAAACGCCGTTACAGTAGTAGCGATCTTACAGAGCAATACAATATAAAATTTTGTTAAAAAAAAACAAAAGTCCCGTTACAATATCTTGGCGCGCAGGTGAAACGAAACTGATTGCACAATGTAGCAAGAAGTTTTTAAAATAAAATTGTTAAAGTAAATGTATGTAAAATTGCATAAAACAACACAAACAAAGGATTCCGCACGACGGTTTTTTCTTCCTAAAATTAAAATAAATGGAAGGTTCCAGAAACAGTACTCCGGTTTTAAGTTACAGCAACAGACGTAACCTCTATCTCCAACTAATACACACGTTGGTCGCCACTGTTACATAAAATATTTCGTCCCTAACTTTTGAGGGTCGGACCGAAATAAAACCACAACATAACATAAACCGGTTTATTACTGCGAGTAACAATCTCCCGTATAATAGAACTATTTGATTAATTAATTGATTTCCTCTAAATTGAATTTTAATAAATTAATTACATTAGCATTCTTAATAGAATAATATCAATCCTTAACCTTGACAACAGTCCGGGAATAAAACTCATATAAAAATACTGTGGTGAGATTCTTTACCCTTTCCAATTAATTAGAGCTAGCCAGTTGTAACTTATGGATATATAAAAGAGCTGAGGTCGTGGGCGTTGGAGATCAACCGAGTACTGTTCCGTCAACAAGGTTAAATTATAAGAATATTTACTAAAGCAGAACTAGGTAACTACCGGAACCTTCCAGTTAAAAACAATTATAGTAATTTAATCAATGGGCGCCAGGGACCTGGAGAGTCCCGAATCCTGGAGCTGAAGATATCCTCAAATCTATTGTCACTTCCGGAGGAATGCAGAAAGAGCTCAAGATTCTCAACCTAACGTTCGGTGTAGTACCGACAACAACACCGGGTACCAAAATCCACCGGTGTTCCAAGGTGCGGTGACAACAAAAAATAAATATAAAGAAAGAAAAAACCGTCACGCCTGCGCTCACGCTAGGCGGTGTCTGCCAGCCGTACAGCAGCCTCGGCTAGGCTCCCAGCGATGTCGAGGAACGGGGTCCACGTCCCAGTTCTAGCCAGCTTCTAATGAGACGGGCTAAGATCTCGGCGGCGGATCGAATTACTCGAGGGGCCTCACCTCACTGCAATTGACAAACGGAGAACAAATAATAAAAGTGTAACTTATTCATTATGATCGAGCTGTGTAACCTATCAGACAGAACCTCGGCCGGCTCATGGCCTTTGTTCAAAATGAAATACGCGTGGCGTCCGTCCACTACGCCAAGGATTTATGCCGTTTTCCTGGACAATACTTTAACCCCGAGGTCAACACTGAGAAATTGCTTACTGCCTACAATTGGGAAATAGCTGGTTTATTACTCACGGTTATGGCCGGGGAAAAGCGGCGTGGGCTGGGGCTGCTGGACGTTCAACTGGGCAGGCCCGCGACGAAAAGGTGCAGTTAGGAATCCTGAAATAATCGTTCAGATTAACACGACATTATTCCCTCACACACACACCCTTCGGGTGGACGCACAGACCACGCTCACTCCACTAAGGATACCGACTTACCTTTTACTGACTGCCTCCAGACATGAGAGAACACCACGAGTGCTGGGGGGCAAGTAAACGACGCCATTCCAGCAAAGTCATCGCAAATCGCCGGCCGGAAGTGGGTTAAGGGTCGGGTGCCCACCCCATGTCGAACTCCCGGATTCGGCGGAGAAACCAATATCCCGGCAACGACCACAAACACCTCACACCAGAAATTCACCTTGAATACTGTGGAACGACACTTGCCACAGTCGGCAATGAATCACACAACACTAGATCCTATACCATTCCGTTCTCCATTATAATCTCTCCCAACAATTGATAACAAAACAGTTTCAACCAGGGAAACCACTCCTACAATAATAAAGGGGTAAAAACAAAACCCAACGTGACAACATTAAGGTTGACAGTTCCAAAGACAATCCACGCAAAAGTTCACAGATTAAAAATGTACCGTTTCGGTCGAAGGTTCTCGAATAAAGTCCATATAGAAAAAACTAAATCATTTCCGTTTATGGATATTTAGTTTATTATTAATTTCCTTTACTTATTTATTTTCTTTAACTGATAATTATTACAGAATGTGTTTATTCAGATTATTTAAAGATTTGTGATCATCAGATTAAAATATCGATTATTTTTACGGTTGTTAAATCGGAGCGCGCCAGAGGGCGCCTCGAACTGTCAGAATTGACGTCTGACGTAATAAATGTCATGTCATTAGTAAACAACCTATGTTTTGGTCAAAATAATATTGTGAAACGGTTTAAAAGAATTTAGAAAAGTGATTTATGGTTTAGAAATGAAACCAACGATACCTAGGAATGGCTGACCCATGAATGCAAGTACTTGCCACTTTGTTTATTAGAAACGCAGCCGCGAAATAGCAACCCGAGCTAGGAACACAAAAAAACAATGTAACAGTGCATTTCGTTTTACGAAAACATTCATCTTAAAATATTGTGACGACGTAGCACGCAAGGAGTGCCTACTACAAGTACTCGATGAGAACGAGATTACATAACATAATTAAATTCAATTACATTATTATGTTGGAAACTGTATCTAGTTTCCAACATATTTTTATTTGCTCAAGCTAAAATTTAAGGCAAAATCATAGGTAACGCTAACAAGAAAACCACACATTTCAAAGCCCACCACAGAGAAGCATGCAAATTGTATTGTTGTTTTCCCTTTCCGTCAAATTGGGTTTGGTTTCATACTGTGTGTGGTTTGCGGGCCTTACAAATCTTTGTTGTATAAAATATATTTAAATTAAAAGAGTTTATTATGTAAAGGTCGTTGCTTTTTGACAGTTATAACTCTGAAAGGAGAACATTCACGCTCCATACATTTTTGGGCCTTTTCTGAAAGAACCGGCCAACGAAAAAAATTGGTACCTATGAGTAGTACTAGTCATTTGGAGCAATAGTTACTATGGCACAAAAGTTGTAGGATATTGCTCTCGGCCAAGTTATACAAGTTCAAAGATTCGTAATTTTCATGCATTTTTTAATTTCTGAAAGTGCTCAAAAACACCAAATAATGATAAGTATTGCTAGAACTAGGGACCTCAAGCAAATTAAAATAAAATATCATCGCGCCTGTAATCCCTGAAGGGTTGGACAGTGTTGTTCTGAATTAAAATTAATAACAATCTCTTAATTTTTTGTGAAAAGAAATAAAAAACCTGTTAAAATATATAAATCTACCGGTGGAGCCAGCATCGGGAACAGAATCAACGTTGCCTGTGGTAGGGGTCTTGGGAGAGCGACCTTCTAACAACACGAATCCTGACTAAAAGTACTGCTTTATGAATCAGCCACGTTTTTTGGCTATTAAAGTCATCAACTGTACTACGGTGTTCTACTAAGATAGTCCTGCAACTTGGTAGGGTAGCTGGTAAGCGTTTGGCTCTATAAGGGCTTCTAAAAGCTCCTTTAGGCGCGCGAGGAACACGACATGCTGTCGTCCTTGCTTCCCATTAATCACTGTACGCGGCTGGATTGAGATTTCGAGGGTGTTCTCTCCTTCATGTGTTCTGCCTCCTTCCTCCTTCGCTGTCATTACTGCTGCAGCAACAATGACAGCGAAGGAGGAGACAGAACACGTGAAGGAGAAGGGCGCCCTCGAAAAATCTCATTCCAGCTGCGTACGGTGAGTAATGGGGAGCTAGTTGTCTTATCCAAGATCAGGCTCAGGACGACAGCATGTCGTGTTCCACGCGCGTCTACAGGAACTTCTTTCAGTGGCCCTTATAGAGCCAAACGCCAACCAGATCGCAGGACTATCTTAGCAGTATACCGTAGCACAATTTTGATGATTTTATTAGCCAAAAAAACGTGGTTGATTCAGAAAGCAGTTCTTTTGGTCAGGATTTGTATTGTTAGGAGGTTTCTCTCCCAAGATCACTACCACTGGCAACTTCGATTCTGTTCCTGATGCTGGCCCCACCAGCAGATTTATTTATTTTAATAAAAAACTTATTAAAATAAATAAACTTCTTTTCACAAAATATAAAGTGATTTTTATTTATTTTGATTGGGTACGCCTCTACCTAACCCTTTAGGGATTACAGGCGTGATGATATTTTATGTTAAATAGTTTGAGGTCAATAGTTCTAGCAGTACTTATCATTATTTGGTGATTCTCGGCACTTTCAGAAATTAAAAAATGTATGAAAATTACGAATCTTCGAACTTGTATAACTTGGCCGAGAGCAATCCTACAACTTTTGTGCCATAGTAACTATTGCTCCAAAGGACTAGTACCACCCATAGGTACCAATTTTTTTCGTTGGCCGGCACTTTCAAAAAAGGCCCAAAAAAAATGATCTCCTTTGCAAAATGAAAATACAACGTGTAAATGTGCAAAACCTCTCGTAGGGTAACTCAGCCCATGTTACTGAACAAGTTTTGTTCTAAGACTATTTGAAATTCGCAAAAAAAAAAGATTTTTATTCTGATGGGCCCGATCAATTTTATTTAATGTTGTATCAAAAACCAATTTTTTTTTACGAATTTCCAAATGTCTTAGAACTAACATTGTCCAGTAACATGAGCTGAGTTACCCCAAGAGAGGTTTTGCGCATTTAACGTTACACGTTGTATTATCACGATTCGAGGAACTATTTTGAACGTGGAAAGTCGTGTTTTGGTTTCAGTAATTTCATATTCAGTGTGTGCCAAACGTGTGATAGTCCAACGTGTTTAATTGTAATTTGACTTCTAATATAAAATACGAGTACCTATTAGCTTTCTACACTCCTCTTCCTCAATGTAAACATCATCACTGCTTAATTTTCATAGAAAAAGGTACTATATTTGATTCATCAATTTAAATTACATTCGAGAAATACAAATCACCAAAACTCGGTTCCGTGGCACAGAATTTCACACAGTCACATGCAGAACCCTACATTGTGCACAGGTGTCCTCAACAAAGTCAAGTTTCTCTATACCTGGAGCTTCCTTCTCGCAATCAACGCGTATTGTGCACCACACGTCATGATTCGATCTTACCTACATCTAAAAGACTATGCACATTGCCAAGATTTTACTATCATTATCAGAGATTGTCAATTTTCCTAAGAGAGTTGGTCCAAATGTTACTCAGGAATGGGAGTGCGCTACGTTTTCGGTCGTAATTTAAATCTATGTTCGTAATGTTTTTTGAGTCTGTGTAATTTTTTACTTATTTCATTTTTGACCCCGTAGGTTTACTAACAGTTATTTCATGGAAGCGCAAGTGAACCATAAAGCGCTGTCGATCCGGGCCTTGGTCTTGATCAAACGGCGAGCTACTCATTACTTCCCGTCTGTAAGCCTCCGCCTTTGGTGGCTAGAAATTGCTGCATGTTTGATTCCCTGGACAGGATATCTCCCAATTACTCGCTTAGCTCAGAAGTGATATACCTACACTAAGACTTGGATTCCTATTTACGCACTTCAGCCTGCGCTTCAGCGGTGTGCGTACTAAACTGGTCCATCGACAAGCCGTCTCACACCGTGTCCACCGACAAAGCCGTGTGTAACTTTTGTTTTGCAGTGTACCACTTTTTTACGCAAACATTTTCACGGAACTGAAATTTCCAATCGTTAGAAACAATAAACAGTGTGTTTGGTTTCCGATTATCGATACTTGAAGGGAATATTATAGACTCAATTTTATCGACAAAGATGCTTATAAAATAATTTCTAACCCAACACCTTGCAGTCGCGGGTCTAACGAATTACCGTGACCAGCGAAGAGGGTTAGGAATTTTGGTAATGTATAATATCCTAATGTAATTATAATATACCAGGTAAAGACGACCTTATAAAGGTCGCCGGAAGACGCTGGATGCAGGTCGCTTCTAACTAGTATATGTGGAGATCAAAAGGGGAGGCCTATGTTCAGCAGCGGACGTCCTACGGCTGATGTGATGATGATGATGATAATATCCTGGTTCGTTCGTGTTCACTTGAGTGATTCGGCCGGAGCCAACATTGTGCCGCAGACTGTGCCTCACACCAGTTAAGTAGAATCGTATCTTAAGATTAGTTAACCAATCCACATAATATATATAAAGACATAAACTTTATGAGAACGGTTCCTAACTTGCACTTACCGTCACTTGGCACAAGGTGACGTACTCGGTCGTGTGTGGAACTGTCCGTGAAGTGAAGCGGTTAAGTTCAGTTATGTTGTCGACAAAGTTAAGGAGAGCGAGCTAACTTGCGTTTTGGTAAATTTAGGTTATTTTGGACATCATATTTTGATAAATAGCAAGTTAGTCAGGTTGCACAATCACAATTAAAAAAAAAAGTTCAGTAGTGATTCGAGTAAAACCCACGTAGACAAAGTCGCGGGATCGGGGCCTTTTATAACTCAAGAACGGGTTCACCTATCCAAACCAAATATAAGACAATTTAAGCTTCGAAGGAGGAGGCGGGCCGCATAAGAGAGAGGACAATGTCCACCCTCCGCTCCACCCGCGGTGGTGGACGCCCATAGCGAAGAATGTCGCAAGAGGAACACCAGCCACCGTAGGCGCGGGCATGCGGACGGCGAGTAAAGGGCAACTCGCAGTCCGACCATGGACCATGCCCGGGTCAACGGTGGGCGGGCGCGTCATGTTCCACGCGCGCCTCAAAGAGCGTCAGCATAATGACGGGGCTCCCTCTGAGAGAGCCAAAGCCTGCCGGAGTCGTGACCCCGGAACATAATTATTGGAATTGGCTATTGAAGAACACCGTGGATTTTAGTCAGTTCAATTCTGACAGTCCCTCCCGCCCTGCCCGGGGTGGGAAGACTCATTTGATGATTTCACCACGCTAAAAAAAAGATAATGTAAGCTTTGTAATAATGGAACAAAATAATTTCGAAAACTGGAAGAATCTCGTTTCACTAAATATTAATGTTTTAATTAAGATTATACAACATTTTCAAGTACACAAACGTTACAGAATAATTTTCATTTAACATTTTAATTCCTTTTTTACTAAAAGCTGGTCTAATTAAAAGGGACATTTTGGCGTGAGTTTTCATTTTCAATTTTCCTTTAGACTTTGTGTTTTTAAAGACTTGCTTCTAATTAAAACCACAAACTGGAGCGGTACCTAAAGGGAAATCTCAGAATTTGGGAGTAGAAATCTTTTGGAAAAAGAAAGCAAAATAATATACATTTATCCATACCATCAAATGAGTCCTCTGTCACGGTGTCCTTCAATAGCCCTTTATGTTCCGGGGTCACAGTAATGAGATAAGTCCCGCGACCCCGGCAGGCTTTGGCCCTCTAGAGGGGGGCCACGTAATTATGCTGATACTCCTTAGGCGCGCGTGGAACACAACGCGCCGTCGACCCAGGCACGGTTCACGGTCGGACAGCGAGTTGCCCTTTAGGTAAGATTCAGACCAACCGGCCGGACTCGGCGGCATTTTACAATGCGGTAAAGAACATTGAAATCTATCAACAGTAAATACAGTTCATATTTGCTTGCAAAATTATCTTCGTCGGCATTCCGCGACCATAGCAACGTGTCCCGTAAGTTGCATGCATAGGTCGGTGAAAAATATTTTTTTTTGAGTTTCAATTGTAAGTATAGGAGCAACCTCCAAAATTAGTTTTATTTTTATTTTTGTGTAAAAATCCTAATGCGGTTTACTTATTACATCTACTTACTAAGAAAAGTGACTGTAACATACGGACGGACGGACAGACAGACAGATATGACGAATCTATAAGGTTTCCGTTTTTTGCCATCTGGCTACGGAACCCTAAAACAACTAACACTATTAAGATTTATAATAAACTAGCTGTTGCCAGCGGCTTCACCCGCTGCAACTCGAGACTATAATTTGAGATTTAAACTATCCTATCTCTCAAGTTGGATCGAACTGCACATGGTGTGCGAATTTTATTATAATCGGTTAAGTGGTTTAGGAGTCCATTGAGGACAAACATTGTGACACGAGATTTATATATATTAAGATTAAGATGTATCTTCATATTGACTGACTTTCTAGAAGACATATACAATAACAAAACCAATATTCTCTTGTCCATCTTGTTAGAGAATCCATCATGTTTATTAGCTCCTTACTTCGCTGGATGGCGGGTCTGCCATGAAACTTCAAGTTTGCAGTAAAAGTAAATTGAAAATAGCGGTTTCATCTATGTTGCGCCACTTGTGACCTTGTGCGATGTATTTTTAGAATATGTGTGTTTCTGTAGATTGTGAATTAGCTTCCGCCAGCGCCTTGCCTTCTGCAACTCGAAGGTTATCTCACGGGAACATAAAATCGGGATAAAAACTATGTTTTTATGCAGGTTATGAGTGAGTTAATGTATACGTCTACTTAGTTTCAAACAAATTCATTATGTTGTTTTCACGTGAAAGAATAACAAACATCTAAGTAAGATGATAATTATATTTATCTACTCTCATATCGTAAACTTCGAAATACAAAACTCAAAACGAGTTTATAATAACATACTTTATACCATAGAGTATCGTAATGAAATTAAAAAAATTAAATTATAACACTGTTTCTCTAACAAAACAATGTTATAATTTAATTTTTTTTCATTATGATACAGATTACTGATCATAGATACATCTTTTTACTTTTTTATCTGTGGCTGCGCGCGCTTTCTAAGGGAATGTTGGGATTTTGACGTTTGTGTTTCGGTGGATGACATGGTGGATGATTATTAGTGTTTATTAATTTTTATCTTTTATTTTATATGTTCGCGTTCAATGAGAGTAGATAAAGTAGTGTATGAAACTGTACATAACTAGGTATTATACCACTCGTGTGATACTATTAAAAAACTCGCTTCGCTCGTTTTTTAAACTCACACTCGTGTATAATACCCCTCATTATGTACCAGTTACATAAACTACTATTATGACATTTACATTAAACAAACGAAGCAGTTGTAGCTTACTTACAAATTATAATGGTTCTGATAGGTTGCAGAAACCTGTACCTTTTTTTTTTTTAACGATCATCAATGAGTCCTCCCACCCCGGGCAGGGCGGGAGGGACTGTCAGACTTTTACTGATTAAAATCCACGGTGTCCTTCAATAGGCTGTTATGTTCCGGGGTCACGGTAAGGAAATAATCCCGCGACCCCGGCAGGCTTTGGCCCTCTGAGAGGGGGGACCCCGTCAGTATGCTGACGCACTTTGAGGCGCGCGCCGTCCACCATGGTCCATACTCGGGCAGCGAGTTGCCCTTTACTCGCTGCCCGCATGCCGGCGCCTACGGTGGCTGGAGATCATCTGCTGACTTCCGACGCCGCGGGCGCCTACCACTGCGGTTGGGGCGGAGGGAGGACGCTGTCCTCTCTCTCAAGCGGCCCGCCTCCTCCTTCACGAGCACTACTGCTTCGCAGAAGGAGGACACCGCTTCCCACTCCGTCTCGCCCCGCAGCATGGCCGCAACCAATGTCGGGCGCGAGAGGTCTCCGCCTATCGCCGCCGTGAGGACACGTTGGTGCTCTGCCCAAGCGGGGCAGTCTTGCACCGTATGCTCTACTGTGTCCTCCAGGCGATCTTCGCAGTGGTGGCACCCGGGCGTTTTCTCCTTCCCCATCAGGCACAGGTACCTCCCGAAACTTCCGTTTTCGGTGAGGACCTGCGTCATCCGATAGGTCAGGACGCCGTGACGTCTCTCCAGCCTTCGGTTGCGACAGTCGTCCCCTCCATACTGCCCTGAGATCACACCGGAGCTCTTCCCGCCGCGTTTCGACTTCTCGAGGCAGCGGGGTCACGCCCCGGCGCAAAAAAACCTGTACCCTTAGCACGTATTTTCACTCTTTTACTTCACAGTATTTACAGCGTTTCTTGTATGAAAAAATGGAACAGGATGGAGCCTCTGTTGCGTGAAGAAAGAACCAATTTTTTCGAAGAAAATTGACAATTTTAAATTGTCAAAGTTTACTTTACATCTCAAATACTGAAAATTCGTGCTAAGGGTGTAGATCATTAGACGTTTCGCAGACAGGATGATTCATTTATGGCAGTTTCACCGATAGACTCTTTCACCTATGACTGGCCTGTTGGTTCTTTGACTGGCCTGTTGGTCTAGTGGTTAGTGACCCTGACTGCTATGCCGGAGGTCGTGGGTTCGATTCCCACCCAGAACAAATGTTTGTGTGATGAGCACGATCATTTGTTCTGTGTCTGGGTGTAATTTATCTATAATATGTATGTATTTAGAAATATATAAGTATGTTTATCAGTTGTCTAGTACCCATAACACAAGCTCTGCTTAGCTTGGGACTAGATGGCGTTGTGTGATAGTTGTGGAATATTTATTTATTTTATTTATTACCTATGGACTTTTCGCCGATAGGACGGTTCATTTATTACCGTTATCGTTAGGACGGTATTAAATGAATCGTCCTGTCGGCGAAACGTCCAATGATGAACTGGTCGTCGGTGAATGGTTGCAGAATCATTTCTGTCGTACTTAGTCGCTGGTTAGAATCCTGAGAGATTTCTATTAAAAAAAGCCAATATAACACTTTACCAGACTTTCGAATCTAAACAGGACCTCTTGCTCATTTGAAAATACTGAAGCGTCATAGAAAAAAAGTTCTAGAAAATAATACACACACCACATGTTCTAAATATCCCAATTGTTACACAATAACGCGTCCATATACTAAAAATGAAACAGAACACTGTGTTACCAAAGATTCAATTTTGGTTCCTTCTCAACGTACAATTTTATCTCAATTCACAGGGCAGACCGATTTTCCAAAGATGTCGACTTAAGGAACCACATACCCAAAACTTATCATCCGTACGAATAGTAAAGGGGCAATAGTAGCCACAATCTGGCAGTTTACACGCACGTAGTTCAAACTCGTAAAAATAAACGAGGAGACCTACCACTTAACATAGGCTTTGAGGTTAAGGGTTGTCAATTTTGAGTTTATTTTAGTTCACTAGTTAACTGTAGTTTGTTTAACTAATACATAAATAAACACAGCTATCGAAAACAATAATTGTTGTTTTGTTTGTTTTTTTCGTTTATCTAAGTAGTGTCTAGAAGCCCGGGATCTTACTTTGTTTATTCGAAAGAAAAGTGGCAAAAGGTCATGTTGTTTTCTTTCTGGTAATACGGGAGGCATAGCTGTTTCGTTAGTGTTTTGTTTTTATGCGGGGGAGGGGGGGGGCATCACGATGTCAAATTGACAGAAACTGTGTTCTTTCAGTATTATATGTCATAGCGCTCATAATGGTCCACAGGTCCGCATCGTACGTATCGGAGGCATCGCATCAAACGGATATCTGTGTCGGCAGCGATCGGATTGCCGACGTGAGTATCAGCAATCGGATTGCCGATGCCACCTTCATCGCTTCCACTGATCGGCATTCCGTATGACGTCATCGGTACGATTGCCGATGAGCCGTCCGTACGATGCACGTACGAGTTTGGCGTAATAGTGGCTGACCAGAAAATTATTTAAAAACTACTGAACTACTGTTTGCCATCCCTAACTAAGCTTCAGCATCACTTACAGCAGTCCCCCATACAATTTAATGACAATGATTTCAATTTCTCAAATGTACCCACAGTGGGTTTTCAAATGTCTGTTACGTTCCTTAAACATTCTTGGCATTTAGAATTTTGCGTCGTAAAGGGACAGCCTACTTGCCGCTAACTTGCGTGGAACGCAGAGCTAAGAGGCTCGTTGGCGACTTGACATTGGTGAATGCCAAGCTCCATAGCTTGACTCATCGCCGCAAAGTTGCCTGCCTGTCTGTTTTCTACAGATTATTATACTTCGGAGTAACATGCGCAAGCTAATTGATCAAGTTACTCGCGTGTACTTGTAAATGTTGCAAATGACTGGAGCAAGTTAAGACGCGGGCTACTTGCCAGCTTCATGATGATGTCTCGACGAACGAAAATTCTTTTACATTTAAAAAAAAAGTCTAAAACTGTTCAAGTAACATGCGCGAATAATCCGCGCGCGCCGCAGAGCACGCGAGTTAGTTGCGCGGGAGGCTCGCTTTGGTACATGCTTAAGTCCCTGGACCCGCACGTTTTTTATTGGTGCTTATACACGGTGCATGTAGCTTGAGCATGTTGAGGCACTTGCGCGGGTTACATGCATTGAAAACGGCTCGAAAGGTGCAACATTGTTAATTGCAGTAGTAGGTCTATTTTATTTCTCTTCACATGCCCTCAATTTTTATTTTTATTATTAAATGTTTTCCAGCAAATATTTGCAACAAACATTTACTTTTTCCAAAGGTGTAAATCAAATAGATTTAATTTACCTCTCAGAGTGTTCTCGAGACCAAATAAACTTGTTCGCAATGAGGTTTTATTTCGCAAAGCTTTTTAATATTTACCCTCTGGATAGTTTATCAAACGGCAGCAAATAATAATGTCACCAAAAATTTATATCATTATTTATATTGCCAATAAAAATTGGACTCATAATGGAGCAATAATTTAATTCTGTTTGGAAACAAAGAATTTCACAATTAGATTTATAATGACAATAAGACCGTATTTGTGGGGTTGACCAAATAATAGACCTTTTTTACTTAGGTTAAAGGTATAAATCTAGATAAATTACATACAAACAACATCTTGAGAGTCGTAATAACGTGTTTGGTTGGGGTTATAAAGGACAATAAAATTCGTAGAAGTAAACAGAGAATCAGACCACATATTTTTAGGACTATTATTCTTTTTATGGATTTATGAAGTTCCATTAAAATCTGTTCTTTAAAATCGATGAATAAGGACTTGAAACGTAAAAAAACCCATGCACTCCTTAGGTCATCTAAACACTGAAAGATGGCAATTGAGGAACCCCTTTCCACGCATATAAACGACAACCTTCCAACTTCCGTTGGAAGTTTCAAAACGCACTTCTATCACGATGCGGACAGTAATCCAATTTCTTTTTATGTTCGTCACGTTACTAAAACTACTACACATCATTCTTATCTAGTAACATCAAACGCCATTTTGGTCACACATTTGGGTCAGTGGCCTAGTTTCTAGTTTTTGTGACTTAAACTGGAACTTAGACGTCATTAATTTGAAGGAACTTCTAACGGTGCGTACAGACAATAACATGTTATCATTGTTTCACAGTAACATTACAATATGTTATTTAACTTTGTTTAACATTTTACATAGAGTTGTAGTGTTACCTATATATATCACATATTATATAACATGTAACATGGTCTGTACGCACCTTTACAGTTTTTAGAAATCTACTCGAGACTTTAACTTGACTTGATAATATTCATTTTATAGAAAACATTATATGTACAAGAAGAATTGAAGTATTGGCAAATGCACTGTCGTGTGGTGCAACGCGGTTGTCTTGTATGTGGTGTTTATAGGAGATCCAGATAATCTCCTCTAAATACCACATAAATACGTATCTGTCCCGACTGACGAGTTGCAGGTCGCATTACTTTGTGTAATTTATTCAATCTCTCCTGCTCTCAAAAAGGTGAAGAAAAACATCCCGAGAAAACAGGCATGTCCTAGAACCAAAAATTCGAAGACATGTGACATCTACCAATCCGCACTGGGCCCGCGTGGTGGATGATGGCCCACCCCCTCTCACAAAGAGGAGGCCTGTGTCCCAGCGGTGGGAACACTATAGGCTGATGATGATCAGCTATCAATCAGTCTAATCATCTGTAACCGGGAAAACTTACCGACAATTTCTTATATAACAAATACGTAACTTAGGGTAGCAAGAAACATGCCGAAGTTCATTTAGTCTTCACAAAATGGGCCCAACACACGTACAAGCTTCAACACAGTTATGCCTGCGCAAGCCAGTTTGTACACGGAACACCGTGCGTAAATCCTACGATGTTTATTTTGTGCGTTCCAGTTTGGTCCCTCAGTTCACACACACATCGTGTGGTTAGTAAAACTCAAAGACATTAAACTATATACGAGCAGTAGACGGGACATCACGAAGAAATTTGTGATCCAAATTTTTTTACCAATAGGTAAAAAGTCCCTCAGTCTAGTAGTCGCGTTGCTATGCAACGCTTAGATAGTGCTACTGACGCACGGCATCAATTTTGTATGACAATTTTCCCAATGGGTGGGCTCTATAGGTTCTTTTAAGGGTTGGGTTAGGGTTGAACCATATCGGCAGCACGGAATCGCCTTTTTCCGTTGCCCTTTCTCTTTCTGTTGCTTAGAACTGTCATTTGCTAGACCGAGACAATGCGACAGCACCCGGCCGCCTCGCGGATTCCGCCACGTGCTATCGCATTATGCATTCAGTCTCGGTCTAGCAAATGGCAGTTCTAAGCGACAGAAAGAGAATGGGCGACGGAAAAAGGCGATTCCGTGCTGCCAGATGTGGTGTAACCCTAAATCTCTTTGATAAAACTGAATCTCGCCCAAACTTAGAACAGATTTAGACAGACTAGAACAGATTAGAACTGCGGTGCAAAATTCGCAAGTATAAGAACTGCACTTGACAGTTCTGAAAAACGTACTGACAATTTTAAAATTGTCATTTTTACGACAATTTTGGTTTACGTAACAAAGGAAAAAATACGTGTCATATTTTTTTGATAATTTATATTATATTTAAAAACAAAAATTTGATATATTCAGTCAAATACCCAAAATTGTGTCGCTTTCCCAAATAGATCAACAATCCTGTGTTTGGATGTTATTGACGAAGTTTAGGACAAGTTTTCAGCGTGCTTCGAACATCTACCCGAAAACGACAACCAGAAGGCTAATTCACGTAATTTTATGACGCGCCGATGAAGTAGTAGTGCAGTTCAAGTTCGAGTGATAAACGGTATTCTTGTAATCTTTGAACTGCGCGTAAGCTGCGCGTCAACTGTACGTCAACTCACAGGAGAGAAAAATTATTGCCCATTATATAATCAAATAGAATCGATTAATTTTCAATGAATATAACATTAATAAAATATTACAATAATACCCCAGTACAGATTTTAGTGCTGATTCACAATCAAGATTCACGAAAATGTTGCAATGCAAAACAAGCACCAAAGACGCGCAACAGTAGAATACCGTTGATGAGCTCGCGTGACGCGAACTTGACGCGAGCGTGTCTGACAGGCGGTAGAGAATACGAAAAGCGTTGTTTTGATCGAAACTTAAACTGCAACTGCACTGCAACCGCGCTAGTTTACTTACGTGAATTGAGCTACAGAACTCGGAATATTATACACTTGAGCCAAGTTTAAATCAAACGTTCAGGTTTCCGAGCAACAAATTTTCATGTTGTTTGATAAACACAAGGTTACCACAGACTTGAAACATTATCTCTGAATTATTATCAAAGTTGCTGCTATATTGCTCGGGTCAGGCGTTGTGTCCCCGCGCGCCTCAAAGAGTGTCAAAAACTGCCGTGGTCGTGGAACTTAAGAAATTACCGTGACCCCGAAACATAAAGGGCTGAAGGATACTGTGGATCTTAGTCAGTACGAGTCTGAGAGTCCCTCCCGCTCTGCCCTGGGAGGACTCATTTAATGATTTTACCACTACAAAAAAAAAGTTTCTGCTATATCATTACACAAAAGTTGCTGCTATATCTGTCTGTATACTCGTGTTCTTTCATTGCTATTTACGTTCCAAGATCACACTTTCTCAGATAATCCCGCGATCTTGGAAGGCTTTTGGCCTTGAGACGCATGTGGAACACTACGCGCCGCGCCGGGTTTGGTTAGATAGATAGATAACTCATCGCTCGCAATGGCGAATTTTAGTCAGTACGAGTTCATATAAAAAAAATCAAGAATACATATGCAATATTTTTAATTATATTTCAATTTATTTATACAGGAAAAAATCTTATTTTAATTTGAAGCGAGCAAAACCGCGGGAAAAACTTAGTGCATAATAAATTACCACCATCTGTTTCAGTACTAAGTGCAGAATAACCCCGAAGATCAATCGTGGCGCACTCAAATTAAAAAAAATTGTATTAGTACAAAAATGCAATATCTTACCCACACATTGCATTGTTAGGATTCCGTAACTCAGAGAAAAAACGGTATCCTTCTAGGGTCACTTTTTTGTCCGTCTGTCAGCCCATCCATCAGTCTGTCTGTAGAAAAAGGGTCTTAACAGATTAAGGCCATTTTTCTCAGTAACAGTTGAAATTAATTTGAAATACTCTAGTTAAATAACCCCTTGCAGCGGATAAAAAATCAAGCTTCTAAGTCAACGCAATCAAAAGATACTTCATGCTCCATTTCACCGCTCCATTTCATCACTTTTTTTTGGATAATTTATTTCAAACTACGGAACCCAGTGTGCATGATCCGACTCACACTTGGCCAGTTTTTTAATAAACATGGTACTTATAAAGTTACATTCATTGAAGTGCCTCTTGAAAAATGCTTTAATATAGATATAAGGTAGGTAGATTGTACGTTGTAATTTTGCCAAAAATATGAGTTTTTTTTTTTTGTAATATCATTGCATGTTCTGATAAGGGGTTTATAAGCGACTTTGTGTCGGAGGTTCAGTAATCCGAGCCTCAAAGGGAAAGGTTTTGGGGTTCCATAAGGCCTTGTTACATTTTTTATCGAGTAACTTTTTTTGCGATATAATTAAGGTTAAATAGCTGTCAGTGCAGAACCTTACAGAGTTAACAGCCTTGTAGTAATGTTATCTGTTTATTTCCAGTGCTAACATTCATAGACTTATTCACAAAAAAAGCTAAAAAGGGTGCGGAAATCGAACCGGCAACAAGCAACGTAGCAGTCGATTGGTCATCCACTGCGCCAACCTTGCGGGAGAAAAAACAAGGATGGCATAACCTCGGCTAAAACCTCGATACAGTTTTAGAAGTAAAAAAAAAGTATTTGGGAACTTGCCAAACGCCTTTTTTACACCTAAAACGGTTACAATATCAAATTCAGGGTTTTTAATTGCTTTCACATTATCATTTATTTTTTTAGTGCACTACAGAGCCATATTTCGTATTTTGATAGGTACAGTACCAAACTTACTAAAACTTTAAGTATTTGACAGCTTTTGCGACGTTGCCAACTTTCTGGTTACGCACCTTGAACACATTATCCAAGTCTTCTAACTCAACCGTTAAACCAACATTGCAAATAATGGTTTGTTGTAATCACGAACATCGCATTATTTCTCGCGACCATGACTTTTACGAGTCCATTAATTGCAGATAAACGCTGTTAATTACTGTCACTAAGTACTTTAATGAAGTTACACCATGCCTTTGGGTAGGTTAAGGTTAGGGTCAGGTAAGGTTTAGGGAGGGTTTGGCATTCTGCTGTATGTGTGTATTTTTGACGAATGGAGATTCCACAGATTATCCGTTTTTTTTTAATTTTATTAGTGGAAGAAGAGGATTCCTTCAACTAATGCAATTAAAAAAAACCGGTCAAGTGCGTGTCGGGCCACGCACACTGTATGGTTCCGTAGTTGGCCATCAAAATACTTATGCGAACTAACTAAACTGATTCGCTGAATTTAATTTTAATTTAATTTATTTACATTAAATTTTGGCCATAAATAACCTTCCAGCTTCATCATCAAAAACTAGAATAATATCCAGCACCAAAGTCTATGTAAATACGAATTAAATGAGCCCAAACTCGATGGGATTGCGTTATTGTATTACAGAGATCCCATGGCTACCTTCCAGCTCCATTATAAGAGCCTGGAAAACATCCAGTACAAAAGTCCATTTAAAGACGAATCAAATGACCCTAAGCTCATTAGGATTGGTCCCGGGATTATTTCCTTACCGTGACCCCGGAACAGAAAGGGTTATTGAAGGACACCGTGAATCTTAGTCAGTAGAAGTCTGGCAGTCCCTTCCGCCTTGCCCGGGGCGGGATTTCTCCGGGATTCCATCACCAGATCCTGACTTGATGATCTGGAACCAATTGGACGGTGTACTCTTTCAATCGAAAGAAGAATTTTAAAAATCGGTCTAGGTGTCTTTGAGAAATCGGGGAAAATACATTTTAAAAAAAGATGACAACGAATTGAGAACCTCCTCCTTCTTTTGAAGTTAGTTAAAAATAGTTGACAATAAAAACCTACCTATCCCCAAAACATACCCACAAATAAAGTTGACATACTTACATTTGCAGTTGAAGAACATGTTCTCCGATACATTTTGTTTAGGAAAATATGTTATCCAAGTACGTTTTATAAGTTGGTCAACTATTACTCGTAAACTTGTAAAGTCTACGTAGTCATGATAAATTTCTATTAAATTACGTTATTAATATTATTGTGAAATTTTTTCACACCCCTAAACATAACCGTTTAGCTGGGATACTCGAGTCGAGCAAAAATTAGCACTTTAAAGCTTAAGGCTGCATATTATTATTCTGAAAGTTGGTAACGTCGCAAAAAGCTGTCAAATATTTACTAGTTTTAATTAATTTGGCAAATTTTCTATATGAAAACAAGAAATATCGCTCTGTAGTGCACTAAAAAAATGATATAGGAATGCAATTAAAACACTGAATTTGATGTTGTAACCGTTTCTGGTGTATAAAAGGCATTTGGAAAGCTTCCAAAAGTTTTTTTTTACACCTAAAACTATATATTCGGTGTTACGATATTAATTGTTGCATTCCCTTATCAATTTTTTTTGTGCACTACAGAGTCATATTTCTTATTTTCATACAGTAACAATGCTAAATTAATTAAAATTTGTTAATATTTGACAACCATTTGCGACGTTGCCAGCTTTGGGAATATACGCTCTTAATATTTCATAAACGAATCTTTTAATGCCCGCGCCTGCAATGGCCGGAAATCGTCCCGTGAACGCTTGGGATACTTAGTTTTAAGTCTCCGTGGAATACTCCTCAAGTTGTAGCAGGCAAAGGCGCTGGCAAAAGCTAGTTTTTCATACAATGAGACCTTAAAAAACACTGGAAACCATGTCTCATAAGTCATCCTGTGTTCGCATAGTTTACGAGGACAGAAAATGCGTTTAATGAAGATTGCTCACTATTTTATGAAGGCGCTTTTTTGGGCTGAGGTTGAAGTAAGATTTTTTCTCTAGGGAAAGTTATTAGCGTTTCTGTACTTTAGCCATTTTATGATGATTGATGTGACGAAGTTTCCTTGGTTTATTGGTTACAAGGGTGCGTACAAAGTCCTCTACGTCACATCCCTTAGACGTAGATCCATCTCAGTGGGAAAACCTTGCGTCTAACCGCAGATAGTGGAGGTCACTGGTACATGATCAAAAATTTTCTGACTTTGAGACTCGTCGGCTTTCAAAATTTATTAGACATTAAGCGTGACGAACTAAAAGCCCGACTAATCAGCGGCAATCAATTACAATTATGTTAATGGTGCTCTCACGTGTCCAATATGTGCAAGAATGTTTGCAAACAAAGGCGGTTTTTCTAGTCACATGAGTGCCCATGATAGACGTCAGTAGGTTAGAGATGAAACGGTCGCCGTAGCCGAAAACGGCATGGACGGATTATGACAATGTCATGGGTAAGATGTGCAAGTATGTACTTTATAGTGTAAATTTTAATGCGATCCAGCAATCAGCAATCTTTTGGTAGGCGAGTATTTTTTTTTAAATATTAAAAACGGGGATAAATTTTATTGGGATTTTCTCCTTATTATCTCCTCAATTATAAAATCTGTTATGGCCTCAACTATAGGATGATCGCGGGTCGCGTGTGGCCCTTTGCTGACTGTTGATCTATACGATGCCGTGAAGGCATTTTTAGGTATCGAGATTCCGAACGTGTTTTGTATCTGCAGAGTGCCGTCCAACGGTTTTAGAATCTTCAAAAAGAGCGTTGAAGTTTAAATATGGGGTCGGCGTCACGTAGGTGATACCTCTGGTCTTGCAAAGGTTTATAGACTGCAGTGACTGTCTGTATTCGTTCACTGCTGGACACAGACCTCTCCCAATATAAGCTACTGAGCTCTGTCTTGAGATTTCTTCATCCAGTCTCTGCCGACTGCCTTTAGCAGGTCATCTTTCCTACCCCAACGGTTGTCTGTTCTGCGAGAGATGTGGCTCGCCCATTACCACTTTAGCTTTTTTTTTATCGTGGTAAAATCATCAAATGAGTCCTCCCACCCCGGGCAGGGCGGAAGACACTATCAGACTTGTACTGACTAAAATCCAATACACGGTGTCCTTCGTTAGCCCTTTATGTTCCGGGGTTACGGTAAGGAAATAAGCCCCGCGACCCCGGCAGGCTTTGGCCCTCTGAGATGGAGCCCCGTCATCTTGCTGACGCTCTTTGAGGCGCGCGTGGAACACGACGCGCCGTCGACATAGGCATGGTCCATGGTCGGACAACGAGTTGCGCTTTACGCGCTGTCCGCATGCCCGCGCCTACGGCGGCCGGAGATCGTCTGCCAAAGTCAGACGCCACGGGCATCTACCACTGCGGTTGGGGTGGAGGGAGGACGCTGTCCTCTCTCTTTAGGCGTTTGTTCCCTCCCTATCCGACACAGATACCTCCCGAAACTTCCGTGTCCAGTGAGGACCTACGTCATCCGGCCGGTCAGGACGCCGTGACGTCTCTCCAGCCACTCCTCAAAGAGGGGTCTTACCTTGGCGTGCCCGATTACCACTTTAGCTTACAACTTTTTAAGTTGTGCACGACGTAGAGCTGAAAAAAAAAATCAGGAAAAGAAAACAACTACAAAAAACTTAATTAAATCAATTTTTATTCACGCAGGTAAAGCCGGCCGTTTTAGTTGTCTCTCGATTTGTCTTATACTCTTATTCTTAACATTAGGTATAGCAAATAAAGTGTACACCACTCCAAAAAGGTTTATACCGGCGAATATATAGAACGTAGTATAAACTCCGACGTAATCTTCTATGTATTGGAAGGTGTGTACGTGGAGGAGCTTTATTATTTGCGAATATGCGTAGAGTGCTCCTATTAGTGTTGCTCGTATCTGAAAAGAAAGTAAATAAATATTACAAGAACCACATCCAAATGTTGCCGATACCACAACGCAACCGCAAAAAGCAGCACTTTTCACACGCATCCACGTCTTCACCATTTTTATTAGCAGTATGGTGTAGCCATTTTTTATAGTTACGTTTTATTAAATGCTGCTTGAAGCTAGAAGTTACAGTGCAAAAATTAATTTAGAGTCACTGAAATCGGTATTTTTTATTTTTATACTTAACTATTTTAACTACGTTCATTCGTATACTATACAGAAAGTATTTAAGGCTGTGGAATTTTTCCAACAGAGTATTTTTCATGTCTTGGTAAAATAACTAACTTCCCGAAAAATAAAATATTGGATTATTATTTTACGTCTTATAACCTACTTTCATTAATAACAAATTTAAGTGTCGCGTGAATTTTTCGGGTCACAAAAGACAATATTGGAAAAGACGCGGCGTTTACGGCGTTGCCAAAACATGCGATAAGCTTTACTGTTGTTTACCATCACATACAAAACTGTGGTATACAATAAAATATTAAACATTGAATGGTTGCAGTAAAATTCACTTTATTCGCAACAAAAGATGTAACATTTGAACTACATTTCCATTTTCTAAAGCCACAAAACACAAACAAATAATAAAATGTGGTTAGAACTGTATAACATTCAAACCAAGTACAACTAAAGCGGAGCACACATGAGATTTAAAAGTGGAACCGTCGTCAGTTGGATTTATTCCCGTTGGATCCCACTTTAACTATCGCATATGAAAGTGCATGCAATAGTAAAAGTGGGATGCACATCTATATTTGGAAAGAGAGGCTAGTACAGCTTCGTAGAACGATATCTGTGTCACAGACTATCTACGTGAAGTTTGTCACTAATACAATCAGCTTTAGATAAATTTCAGCCCCCTTGGCAGTGATGTGAACATCGACGCCGTGTTGCCAGCCTGTCGGTTTTTTATAGGTTACATTTCAGAGAGTGTGCGATGGAACTGCGTAACTTGATCCCGCCTGGCCCTTTCCATCTTCGGACTACTAGACGTACGGCAATGCACCATCGACCTAATTATTATGGTGGACATCCCTCCGGTACGTACAAAGCGTTTTGCCAATACCTTTATTGTACGCACAGCTAAGGAGTGGAATTCCCTGCCGGCATCTATTCTGTATTTCCCGACAGCTATAACCTTAGTGTCTTCAAGTCAAGAGTGAACAGGTTACTTCTAAGCATGTGTACTTCACAGTCGACCACATCTTCGCTTACCATCAGGCGAGATAGTGGTCAAACGCGAACCTATCTTTTAAAGAAAAAAATGTCACTACTACAGGGGTGAGTTTTCTCTGAAGCTGATTGGTTTGTTATGGTCAGAAATTGGGCGTTTTTCCATTAGACGGCACGGCAACAGCGACGGAAACGGCGCCGGCGTAGTGCCGGTGCGGGGAAGCAAAAATGTATGAACGCGGGGCCACCCGGCGCCGGTAAGTGCAAAACGAACCATACTTTTTTGCTTCCTCGCAGCGGCACTACGCCGGCGCCGCGCCGTTGCTGTCGCCGTTGCCGTGCCGTCTAATAGAAAAACGCCCATTGGTGTGACACAGATAATGCTCATAAAATAAAACAAAAGCTTTTCGAGAGCTTTTCTTTTGGGGTGTCAAGAAAAGAATCGCTCCGGTGACGCGAAAGGAACAGAGAGCCCGCCTTTTCCTTAAGAAATACCCTTTGTGTTTCAGGACCGAGGTAGCCCAGTAGAGAGCAGTGGTGGTCCAGTGGTATCGGTCCCGACTTACGAATTGCAGGTTGTGGGTTCGAACCCCGCCAGGCGCATTACTTTGTGTAATTTATTTTGTTACCACTGCTCTTAAAACGGTGAAGGAAAACATCGTGAAGAAACCGGCATGTCCTAGAACCAAAAATTCGAAGATATGTTACATCGACCAATCCGCACTGGGCCCGCGTGGTGGATTATAGGCTGATGATGATGATGACCAAGGTAGCCTCTTGAAGCACTTCGTAACCCTGGCAGACATTTGCCTCGTTTTAGCGATCTTGCTAGATAGTTGGGGAGCCCAGGAAGGGATTTTTGCTGTTACTCCAGCGCGTCAGATTATTATAAGGGAGAATCCTTGCACCCTTTAATGTACCTGTACCAAATATCAACCCTTTATCTGGTGGGGTTTGTCTGGGAGAACCCGTCAGATTAGTAAAAAAAAATCGATCCGCAGAAATACTCGAGCGCGTCAGATTAAGAAAAGGTAGATTAATTACGTTCAGAAGAGTGTATATTTCAATAATCTGACAATTTGAGCGTGGCATTAGGAAATGAGCGAGTACTGAAGTTGTAAAAAAAAACGTCATTTTGAAATACTCGAGCGCGTTTCATTTTTTTTTTTTATTGAAGGTTACACTGTAAAAATCATACTCACTAATAATCTGACGTTTTCCATGGGGCGAAGTCGGTAGAATCGTGAAGAAAAGGTGAAGTACCAGTTAGTTCGCTACTATCGGTCGTGATTTAATGTATGTGGCGTTCCGAGCAATAATATGGCATGCCAGGCATGGAAAGAGGCCATTGTTATTGGTCATCAGTCAGGCAAGCCCAAGTCCGAGTCCATGAGTTACCGTCCTATCAGTTTCCTGAATGTTCGCGGAAAAATCTAAGAGAGACTTATTTATAAGCGACTCAAAGATTACGCTGTTGTAAAGAGCCTCATTCCTGACGAGCAATATGGCTTCAGGTTTCGGTTCCAACAGATCCAGCGTATAGTCGAGCATTATCAGTGCTGGGTTCCAGCGCGGCGCAATGGCTGGTGCACTGTTTTTAACCGACTTTCAAAATGTCTCATGGTAAGGAAATCAAGGTCTGATGATGTATTATTACGCTATTTCTTCTTTTTTTTGGGAGCTAAGCAATTTTGAATTACGTTGCTTTTTTATGTATGTATTGAGTTGGCTCCTAAACCAATGAATAATAGTTATTCAATTTTTCCTCAAATATTCCTAAAACTGCTCTTCAATTAATAGGGTATGTATTATTACGCTATTTCCCTTGGGGGATTAGCAATGTTATATTATGTTGGTTTTCAGTCATTGTTGACATTTCTAAATTTGTTTTTAAAACTCACTGTCAGTGAACCAGCTGGTCGTACTAGTAATATAGCTGCCTAACGAGAGCCGGGTCCCAGGATCAAATCTTGTATTTTTGTTTTTCACTATTTGTGTTTCTTTTTTTGTTTTTATTTATTCTGTGTGAGTTTTATTAATTAAAAATAATTTTGTGCATATTTTATTAAAGCGGAGCACACAGATTTAATTTTTATTTACATCTTCATTTCAGCCCGTTAGGTGCTTCGGTACTTTGACAGCAAAAATCCCATTAACAAAATGATCCGCCTTTTATTGAATTAATTTGTTACAAAAAAATGTGATAAATGAAGAACCGCTCTACTGATTTTGTGCAAACTTCACATAAACCAACTACTAAATAGTCTGAACAAAGTTAAATATTTGGTTTGGATAGGTGAGCCCTTTCTTGAGTTATAAAATTACATCGAAAAGTGCCATTGATTTTTATATGATATGTATAAATAAACTTCAGGACTGACCACTTAACTTTTTTGTTTTTTTTTTTTAACGTGGTAAAATCATCAAATGAGTCCTCCCACCCCGGGCAGGGCGGGAGGGACTGTCAGACTCGTACTGACTAAAATCAACGGTGTCCTTCAATAGCCCTTTATGTTCCGGGGTCACGGTGATGGAATAAGTCCCGTGACCCTGGCAGGCTTTGGCCCTCTGACCACTGAACTTGGCACCTATTTAGATTTCACTTATTTTGTCCGTGAAGTCGTAAACCAAGGCATATATCATAATTGAACTTGGCTCTCATTTGACATTTATGTTTTTGATAGGATTTTAATGATGTAGACGAGTTTCTATTTGTAATTACTACATTTAATTTAATTTTATACCTTTTTTATGCGTGAATGCAGTTATCTTCTTTATAAATTTATTTTAAGATGCTCAGAATAGCGATATCCCTCCGTATAATTGTCAGATTATTATTCAGGAGGACTATGATATCAATTTGAACCTCCTGCATAAAAATCTGACGCGCTCGAGTATCTCGAGATTACGTTTTTTTTTTTACAGATAGAAATATGAATTATTACTTTGCGCCACATTCAAATCGTAAGACATTTTAATACGACACTTTTTAGGGTTTACTTTACATACACTTTGAATATCTGACGCGCTCGAGTAACTTATTTTTTTTTGGATTTTCAACCGCTTGCCACGGACAGCCCCCTCGAGCTAATCGTCAGATTAATATGTATTGGTTATCAGAAATGTAAAGCGCGTTTACACTATAAATATCTGACGCGCTCGAGTACTTCTGTACAACTGTTTTTTTTTACAGTTTCAAAGCTCTTTACAAGCTCTCCCCCTCACTAAAATAGAAAACTTGTCAGAAACTTTTTTTCTTTTTAGAACATAATCTTTCAAATCCAATAGGTCTCCATGACGCTCGAGTAACTGCAAATTTAGCATCCTCGGCTCCCCTACTAAGATGTGTATGCTCTCGTTAGGTAGCTGAATCAAGCGCCTGATTCAGAAGGCAGTATAATTCTGGACACGGCGCGTATAGCTGAGGAGTGCCGGTAGCTTGAACTAACAGGGTTCACGGTACCAGTGGGCCACTATTTTTTATTGTTTGTTTGTTTTGTTCATGTAATAATATTTAACAATGTAAAGAATAAGAAAAAATAATGAAATTAAACAATAATGTTTATGTAAAAATATTTAAAAACAATTAAATAAAAGGAAATAAAAATGACAAAATAATCATGTTCTCATCTCAGTTGATTTTGCAGTAACGAAAAGAATTTTCAAGACTCAGACAATCCGAATGGAAAACTGATCATATAAAGGCAGCCTTATCGAAACAAATAGGCAATACACCAATGCAAATATACAATATCGTCGTGACCCGGATCCAAGGAACATATTTTAATATTCGCAACGTTTGACTGAACGAACCTGCGAGCTATGTTCCCTTACAATTCCATTTCATGGAGAATTAGTATTGCTTTCTTCGATATAACGAGTACAGAACTAGATTTCAATTGTACATAATGACATGTATAATTGTCGATACGTCATGTGCGAATTCGGTAATGGAGACTATCAAATCGAACGCAGCGAGTGATATGACAGAGATATAAATTAAGAGCAGCAATGGGTACTAATGGGCAGCCATGATGCACGCGTTAAACGGACAGCAGCATCGATATCCGCGATCCAAATGGGCTTCGACGTCGCACCTCACGTGGTGAAGCGCGACTAGTGAAGTCACATTGTTTAGAGCCTCCCGACTCTCGTGGCTCCACAGTGAGCATATTATCTTTGCCGGTTTTGGCTAGGCTGGCTTCGGCCTTAGAGGCGTTCAGGCATAATCCCGCGGATCGTAGTTTCGCACCACCGGCCGCTCGGCCGAGTGCATGAACCAAATGTCCGAAACTGCGGTTCCTATTTCGCTTCTGTTATTAATAGTGCATTATATTCCACTCACGCCTCAAAGTACTGTCAGCAAAGTAACGGGGATCAAACATGCATGCTGATTCGTGGAAATGACTCTAAATGGCACCGTAGCCCTGGTCCAGAAAGAACAAAGCCGCGCTTGCAGAAGTTGGTTTGTGGATACGACCATCTGTAATAGCAAATTTCCTCCATGGCTCGGCAAACATAAAACCGTTAATCCCGGCTGTCATTTATATATATTTGACAGTCGATACTAATAGTCAGAAGCTCTAAAATCTGACAACCAGCCTTACCATAGTGTATCTATTAACCAGTTACTGTGTTGTGGAGGTCCGATAGGCAATCGCTCCATGTAAAATACTGATATTCAGCTGCGTCTGGTTCAACTGGAAGCTGATCCCGATATAGTTGGGAATAAACTAGGCAGATGATGAAAAGTGCAACAGTTCTTAGTTTTCTCTCTACACAGAGTGGAAGGATTCATCATCATCATCATCAGCCGGAAGACGTCCACTACTAAACATAGGCCTCCCCCTTAGACCCATTTAGAAGGACTCACTTGATGAAAATACCACCGTAAAAAAGAGCATTAGAATTCTCACCTCTAAATTAAATATCTCCACCATCACAACAATGGGTAGGCCCCATGCTACTCCGTACGCGAAGACTAGTATACCGAGCGCAGTGACGGGCAGCCATCTTAGTGACGTCACCGTCAGATCAGCTTGTGTGTAGACTGCTAGTACTCCTGTTGCGACTGACATTGTGATGTAGCCCGCTGTTAGGAGATGCTGAAAGGAGATAATGGTTTGTTAATTTTACCGATGACTGAAAGATACCAATTTTTTTCCGAAGGTGCTTCAGTTACACTGAAAACTTGCTCAATGCTTAATTATAAATTATCCCTAAATAGAGGAATAAAAGCTAGACAAAGGTGGTATAAAGGGTGCTATTTTTAGTCCCAAAAAAGTGTTTAAGGCATTTCGAAACCTTAAATGACTATACCTATTTTTTTTTAACTTTGCCCCATAATAGGAATATGGGTGCATTTACAAACATTGAAACTCACAAACCCAGACTCGCCACAACTACCTGCAGGTTTTACAAATATATGTTCCGTGCGGGGATCGAACCCACAACCCGCGGCAGCAGTCGATCATTTAACCACTCCGCCAACCGTGCCGTCAAAATCTTCTTTTGAAATTGAATGTATATGTCACCGGAAGATATTTAGAAACTAAGCTAACCTAACCTACCGTAAATTTATAAACTGACGAGTTAGATTATAAACTTACGGTTGCTAAAATTTTACGCTGACATATACATAATATAAAGAAAGGGAAAATTAACGAGCCAGATCATTTAGTTGGTTTTATACCTCACTTTCCTACGATTATTCTTCTAGCAATTGCGGGCAACCGCGTATACTTGTACTCACCTTTCTATCCACAAAAGTACAGCAAACTAAACAGAAAGCACTTCCCAGTACCAGGGTGGTCAGAACCAGCATATTCTGAGGATCTGCAGACACCCTTAGTTGCATCAGCGTCTTCTGTTGGTCCAGGAACAGTATGCTACCGCATATAGCTTTTAATGTGTATAAGGTGATCCCGATTTTTGTACCATCTAGCCATATTTTATTTCGCCCTGAAAATGACACAAAAAGAAATGTTTATTATTATTTACGTACAAGTTGAGTATAAGAAAATTATTATTAAGTATTTGCAGGGCAGACATGGCCAGAAATTGCCCAATATAATATAATAAGAGAGGTTTGGAAGAAGAAAAGGGAGGCCTTTTTGCCCACCAGTGGGACACTGAATAGGCTATTAAAAAAAAAAGAACATCCCAAAAAGGTCCCGACTTACAAATTGTAGTTCGTGGGTTCGAAGCCCGCCAGGCGCATTATTTTGTGTTATTTATTTCATCACCACTACTCTCAAAACGGTGAAGGAAAATATCGTGTGGAAACCGGCACGTCCTAGAACCAAAAAATCGAAAACATGTGACATCTACCAACCCGCGTGGTGGATAATGGCCCACTCCCTCTCACAAAGAGGAGGCCTGTGACCCAGCAGTGGGAACATTATAGGCTGCTGATTGATGATGATGATGTGAGGCGAGGTAATTTTCGAGTTATAGCTCGCGAAGCCGCTGGCAACAGAATTCTATGAAACTCTTCTGATTAAATCACGCAGAGAGACTCCGAGCTATAGCTAACCGGAACTATTCGGAAACAGAGAACCTCTATGTTTAGCAGTCATGGACGTCCTACGGCTGATATGATGATGGGGTGAACTATTGTTACTTAAATCACAAACATACTCACAGACAGTACGAACACTAAGTTTCCCATTTGATTTCGCCTTGTCACTTTCAAGTTTGAGATTGTATATCTCTTTTGAGATGTAAGGATCATCCTCTGGCAATAGTGTGAGCTTCGAAAGATTTCTTCGTGCTTTCTGTAACGATACAAATTGTTTTGTTACGGATTTTAAACAATTAGTAACGTTAATGGCGCAAAACCTCTCGTGGGGTATCTCAGCCCATGTTTTTCATAAAAAATGAAAAATTGATCGGGACAATCAGTATGTTTTTTTTTTTGCGAATTTCCAAAAGTCTTAGAACAAACATTGTTCAGTAACATGAGCTGAGTTACCCCACGAGACGTTTTGCACTATTAACGTTACACGTTGTATACATTGGATGACTAAAGCCATGCAGGCCGGTCTTCCTGGTTAAGTCGCGCTCGCCGAGGTTGGTCTGTGGATGGGTCATAACAAGTTTCCACCGTTCCCCGAAAAGCAAGTAAAACTGTTGGTCCTGGCTGTCATTAGTAGATGTTTGACTGTCTTTACCATTAGTTAGAAGCTTATAAGTCTGACAACCAATTTATCCATAGCGTATCGTATTGCCCAGTAACTGGGTTGAGGAGTGGAGGTCCGGCAGTCGCTCCATGTATACGTAATACTGATATTCAGCTGCATCTGGTTTGACTGGAAGCCGATCCCAATATAGTTTGGAGACGGCTAGGCAGATGATGATGAATAACTAGCTATCTCGTGACTTGCTTTTCTATTCTAATTTTTCTGTTGAAAAGAAACTCGACCCGAAAGGGGTAGTTGATAGCGGTACCATATACGAAACTCGGCAGCCCGAATTACAGGGTTGCTGTAATATATGTCGGAGATATTATGATTTTAAGCAATGTTCAAAAGGCTAGAAGCCATGCCTGAACTTCGGACTTGTCTATTATGTCAGTCTATGTATCTGTCAGTAGTGCGCTCGTTCTAGTGGTAGAGAGACGGCGCCTGTGCCAAGTCGTGCACACTGATTGATAAAATAATACCCTGGGCAGCAGTCTTCGATGGAATCCACTGGATTCTGCGACAGCAGCGGTGGGATACATCCCAAATCATCCTATTGTAAGTTATCCAAATCTCTTCTTGAGATTTTCTAGCGGTGGCCGCGACTAGTGGCCCTGGTTTTTACAAAACGAAATATTTTTGGTTGTATTGCTTTTATGACATTTTACAATTAATTAATGATATAATAATTGCTCAATGAAGTTTGTTTCATATAAACCACTGTCAAGGTTCCGTGTTATAAGAAAATGCGTTTTGGGACAATAAGCGTGAATAGTGTCGCAGCGGCTTTTTGCAGTTGCGTTGTGGTACCGACAAAATGTCGATGTGGTTGCGTTGTCGTTGCCGTCGCGATATGGTTGCGATGTGGTAATTTCGCCTTGGCAGGAGCGGCTTGACTTGGAGAATCGGCCTGTGCGACTGTAGTTATTTAGCCACGACCTCTTCTTAAATAACACTAATTATGAATTTAATTACATTGAGAATACTAAGCGCGAGAATTTCCGAGGGCCAAGGGCCTTTTAATTTGGGGAGGAGGATGTAGAGATGAATGATAATGTGCAGGTGCAGTTGGCTATGGTGGATACTGGCCTCGAGACCATAGAGTCGTTGCGCAAATGTGGTAAGACAAACGGAGGTTCGTTTGTGGCTAAGTGTTAGCTACAAGTCATGAATAAAATTGTAGCTTTGGATGATTAGATTTATGCTTTATGATATTTGGATTAAAAGTTTGCAACAAATAACCAATATTTGTTTAATTTAACCCTCATAATTTTGATCTGGAACTCAATACCTGCTTGCGGATATTTATTCACGAAAAGTCATTGCGATAAGGTTTATATTTTGCGTCAGGAGTGATCGAACGGCATGTACATTGGGCGCAACTCGTTTAAAATTGCAAAGTATCTAACTTCGCTAAACTTTCAAGATGCTATTTGGTTGTAACAAAAGCCTGCCCAGGTTATCTAGCGGTATATTATGGTAATCATAATAAACATGTGACTATTGCCGTTATGTAAAATATCGTGTTAAAATGCTGAAAGCTTTTACGCTTTGCTTGATGTTTTTCGATGAAAGCTTTTACGCTTTGCTTGATATTTTGGATGAAAGCTTTTACGCTTTGCTTGATGTTTTTCGATGAAAGCTTTTACGCTTTGCTTGATATTTTGGATGAAAGCTTTTACGCTTTGCTTGATGTTTTTCGATGAAAGCTTTTACGCTTTGCTTGATATTTTGGATGAAAGCTTTTACGCTTTGCATGATGTTTTAGATGAAAGCTTTTACGCTTTGCATGATGTTTTAGATGAAAGCTTATACGCTTTGCTTGGAGTTTACGATGAAAGCTTATACGCTTTGTTTGGAGTTTACGATTAAAGCTTATACGCTTTGTTTGGAGTTTACGATGAAAGCTTATACGCTTTGTTTGGAGTTTACGATGAAAGCTTATACGCTTTGTTTTGAGTTTACGATGAAAGCTTATACGCTTTGTTTGGAGTTTACGATGAAAGCTTATACGCTTTGTTTGGAGTTTACGATGAAAGCTTATACGCTTTGTTTGGAGTTTACGATGAAAGCTTATACGCTTTGTTTAGTGTTTACGGTGAAAGCTTATACGATTTGCTTGATGTTTCCGATGAAAGCTTCTACGCTTTGTTTGATGTATTCGATGAAAGCTCCTACGCTTTGTTTGATGTTTTCGATGAAAGCTCCTACGCTTTGTTTGATGTTTTCGATGAAAGCTCCTACGCTTTGTTTGATGTATTCGATGAAAGCTCCTACGCTTTGTTTGATGTTTTCGATGAAAGCTTCTACGCTTTGCTTGAAGTTTTTGATGAAAGCTCCTACGCTTTGCTTGATGTTTCCGATGAAAGCTCGTACGCTTTGATGTTTTCTATGACAGCTTCTACGCTTTGCTTGATGGTTTTCGATGAAAGCTTCTACGCTTTGCCTGATGGTTTTCGATGAAAGCTTCTACGCTTTGCTTGGTGTTTATGATGATAGCTTGTAAGCTTTGCCTATAATGGTGTTGTTAAAGTTCAACGCGAGAGCGCGTTGTTTGTCAGAATGGCCGTGTCGGAGATATTATGATTTTAAGCAATGTTCAAAAGGCTAGAAGCCATGCCTGAACTTCGGACTTGTCTATTATGTCAGTCTATGTGTCTGTCAGTAGTGCGCTCGTTCTAGTGGTAGAGAGACGGCGCCTGTGCCAAGTCGTGCACACTGATTGATAAAATAATACCCTGGGCAGCAGTCTTCGATGGAATCCACTGGATTCTGCGACATATATATACAATAGAGCTAGAAAATAAATAATAATTAAATAATAATAATTAATTAATTAAATATACAATACGGTCCTAAAATGCGATGGACAATTGATAAGGCAGCGATGGATTTGAAAAAAAAAAACAGGTTTTGTAGTAATAAGATTATTTTTTTAAAAAACCTCTTCCGACTCAAACACGTATAATTTAATGTTTTAATTTTGAAAAATCGAAATACAACAATGACATCCATTCGTCAGGAAATATTGTGTTTATTTTGACGAATTGCCAATAACGAGTCCCATGTGCAATTGCATGAGGTAGGACTCATACCACATTACCATTTTGAGATTGTACTATATGATATGATTTCCCACGACGGTATAAGTCAGAATGTAGCCGCTTTGTTTCATAACCAGGAAACATACCACAGCAATTTGTTTCAGATGAAGGAACATGTAGTACGTGTTTGCTTATGACTGCACAATAATTATAATAATTTAGAGAAGAGGAGTAGGTTGTGAAAAACGTTTTACACTATTATGGTGTATACGTATTTTTGTTTTTTTTTTTTTAACTTGGTAAAATCATCAAATGAGTCTTCTCACCGCGGGCAGGGCGGGAGGGACTGTCAGACTTGTACTGTCTAAAATCCACGGTCATTCTCCTCATGACCTCGGCAGACTTTGGCTGTATAATGGTCCCGTAAAATTGCTGAAAGCTCTTTGAGGCACGCGGGGACCACGACACGCCCGCCGTCGACCCGGGCATGGTCCATAATCGGACGGCGAGTCCTATTATTCACCGTCCACATGCCCGCACGCTAGATAAATTGTTAAAGTACTTTAAGATCCTATCTTCATTTATTTGTGGAATGAAAAATGCGAGCAATTTTTGAACTTGCCACCTTCAACTTATATCAAACAAGAAGTTTAAAAAAATAATATTTATGGACTCATACAGGACAGAACAAACCACATGAATGGAGGTTAAACAAAATCATATAATGTACCTCAGCAGCGACATCTACAGCGGAGCTAAAGCAATCGCCTTGACCAAAATCACAAGACACCGATTCGTATAAAACCCAAATATTTAAATGGCTCATACAAAACCCTCAGATCAAAGAAATAGGCAAACAGAACGCTCAGAACACGCGAGTGTCTCCACCAAAGTTAATACAAAATCAAATTAAATTACATTCCATAATGTTTTCTTTGTTTTTGAGAACAACTTTAGACGGCATATTTTGGCAAAACTTTGGTGGACCCACTCGCGTGTTCTGAGCGCTCTATCTGCCTATTTCTTTGATCTGAGCAATAACCTATCTTCGTAAGTTATTTTTAGAAAACTATTGACCGTTTCAGTGTAATTTTCCGGCCACTAAAAATATACTATTCCTCAATATCACAACAAGATGTTAAATATTTAGATTCACGCTTAAACGCTAAGTAATAAGTCGTTACCCTATAGTTATTGGCAGAAGACATGTGAAACACGTATGAAAATCTACACGTATGACTGTTTCATTTGTAACGCCTCTGTTTTAAGATTCCCAGGTTTAAGACTCTAAGTTTCCCATGGGTGGGAATAAAATTGGTAACCCTACCTGTGCTATTATCTATTTAGGAATAAACGAGTACATTCACCATATAGGTATTAGAGAAGCTTACGAATAATTTTTCAAAATAATAAAAATTTGTTCTAATGTGGAATGAATGAGTTTATTTCTAAGATTTTAATTATAATTATGTGATTTTATTTTTTACTGCGGATGTGTCGCAGTGACAAATTATTTACGTGCGACTGTTAAATTAGCTATGAAAATGTATATTTTTTCTATTATTATACCTCCGGTACAAATTGACTAAACCCCTGTAAAATAATACATTTAGTTATTATTTAGTATTCTTAGGGTGGCAACCCTAATTAAAAATGAGAAAATGGATCATCTGAACCCTGTTTTCCATGAGGATGTAATAAAATTGAAGCGTGATGCTTCTGGTAAATGTCTTGAATGTGGGAAACAGCGTCTTCCTGTCTTCAAAATAACAACAAACTGTGGTCACACATCCGCATACAAAATGTCGATATTAATGGTTTCCAGATTTCAAGACCGCTCGCAATGACGTCATAGCGTGTATGATGAATTGATGATTCAATTTAATGTTAGTATTTTCTTGTTATCACGTTATAATTATTTATTTAGGTGTCTTAAACACCGTGACTTGTAAGTCGTCTTATAAAAGCAGCCCAGTTCATGTTTCCAATGACTAAAACACGTTTATAATTAAAAAAAAAAATGGTATATAAGAGATTTGAACATTTTAAACATAAAATTTTAATTTGTTGTTATGACGCAAGGCGTAGTTAGAAACACCCTTGTCTCATAGAAAATGGAGATGGAATGATCTGCTCGACTATTGCGCTGTGGGTAGGTATACTCTACAGCTTGACACGTAAACATTTTAACAGGGTGTTTCATATTTCTAATGTACCTATTAATTAAAAAAAAAAAAATATCATTGTCTAGAGGTATTTTAGGTCGGATACATTATATGGACCCTTTTTGTAAGACGACTATTAAGTCACGGTGTATATATTTCTTTTAGTGGCCTGTCATTTTGTATTTTATAGAATCACATCTGTATTTCTAAAGGCGTTTGTCCGAATTAATCTTATTTCTTGAGGCAAGCGAGTCTATAATTATGTCTGCTAGATTGAAGCCGTTAGCAAACAAAACTTAAATTTAAATATCTTACCTCATACTTCTTCACCATCACCAAATAACTGGGACTCTCAACCATCACCAGGATTGAGAGAAACTGTACCATCACCAGCGCTAGCATCAGATAAAGTCTCACTTCCATAGCTATCATCTTTGTCATATATCCTGCAGTTGTCATAAGCACCAGTAGAGGAACAGAGAATCCTCTCAAAGTGGTGATTTCTCTAACGTAGATTGGTAAGATGGTGAAGAGTCCCCCTGATGATATACCGGCTAGGATGTGGAGGATTATTTCTACGTAGTACAGGTTCTTTTTGTTGAGCAAGAAATGCGGGATGAGGGATATCTGTAAAGAAAATAAAATTAGTCATTTTACAAGCTTATATTTATTCAACTGTCCCGTTGCCTGTGTTCAAATCTTGCAAGTTCAATTTGATCCACTTCCCGGTTTCCGATTGACCTGAAATTTTGCACGTATATGTATATTACGTGACCATGCTTTATCATGATGACATTGAGCTGATCTGATGATGGAGCTGGAACGTAGCAATTGGAACTCTGTTATGAATCGCCGCAAACCCATCGAGCTTAGACTCGATTCGTTGATCAGAGGCTTTACCACGAGCTCTTAACGCGATCCACTTTAAGCTGTGGGAAAGCGACAGAGCTATACAAATCATCTAGCGCCATCTCTTGTCCACAGCCTTAACTGGATCGCGTTAAGAGTTCATGGTAGGCTACCAGTAGTTTGTCAATCGTAATAATTTTATATCAATAAAAGCTTGTGCTTTAAAATATTTGAATGACTAACTTGTTTTTAGCTATTTTGTTGCTTAGGGCGACTTTCACCAAAAGTTAAACATGTTTAAAATTTTATTTAAGCACAAAATTCAATAGAATTTTGACATTAAATAAAATTTTAAACATGTTTAACTTTTGGTGAAAGTCGCCCTTAATATACTTGTTAATAATAAAAATAACTACTAATCAAGAAACAAAATCACTCATTAAAACAAATAAAACTAGTCCAAACGCGACTGGGTTGCGTCGTTTCATTACAAATTCACCACCTTCCAGTTCCATTTTCAAATCAGCTTCATGCCAACATAACCGACTGGGGTCGATTACAATTTTTTATAAACTTCGTTCTGTGTGAATGTAAAAAGACAGCCATGCTTTTAACGAAATTGGTAATAAACTTAAAGTTGCGTTAATAGCTTTATAAAATTAACTAGCTATTAATGTTAATTGAATTTGTGATTTAATTATTGCCGTACAAAGGACTTTGATCTCTAGGGAATTTGTTACTCCTTTGTCAATATTTTGTAAAGGTCAGCTGATCATTGATATAATAAATATCTTAATAGCCGCAATTTGCAATTCAAGAAACATAGGAGGCTTAAGTCAGTACGAGTCTCAGGCTCCTCCTTCACGTATTACTGCTCCGTAGAAGGAGGTGACTGCTTCTCATTCACCCATGCACTGTAACGTAGTTTCAACCAGGGCCGAAAGTGAGAGGTTGTCGCCGCCAAACCCCTCCGTGAAGATACGTCGTAGCTCCGCCCAAACCCGGCAGATGTCGACTGTATGCTCCTCCATAATATGCTCCACCGTGTGCTCCACCATCTCCTCCGAGCAGTTCACACACTAGAAACATTCGGGCCAATTCTGTCGCTTAAACCGAAACAGAAACCGCCCGAAGTAACTTGGTGTGGACTGGCGTCAGGCAGTACTAGTAGGTAGATGAGTACACTGAGGTATATCTTTTTTTTTTTTTTTTTTAGCGTGGTAAAATCATCAAATGAGTCCTCCAACCCCGGGCAGGGCGGGAGGGACTGACAGACTTCTACTGACTAAAATCCACGGTGTCCTTCATAGCCTGTTAAGTTCCGGGGTTACGGTAAGGGAATAATCCCGCGACCCCGGCAGGCTTTGGCCCTCTGAGAGGGGGCCCCGTCATTATGCTGACGCTCTTTGAGGCGCGCGTGGGACACAACGCGCCGTCGACCCGGGCATGGTCCTTGGTCGGGCAGCGAGTTGCCCTTTACTCACTGCCCGCATGCCCGCGCCTACGGTGGCCGGAGATCATTGAGCGACGTCCGTCGCCGTGGGCGCCTACCACTGCGGCTGGGGCGGAGGGAGGACGCTGTCCTCTCTCGCTCGCGGCCTGCCTCCTCCTTTACGAGCATTACTGCCTCGCAGAAGGAGCTGACCGCTTCCCACTCCGTCTCGCCCCGCAGCATGGCCGCAACCAATGCCGCGCTCGAGAGGTCTCCGCCTATCGCAGCCGTGAGGACACGTCGGTGCTCCGCTGAGGTATATCTTCAGCATCTTTTCGATGTGGATTATTACCGCCGTAATTACGGCGTGCCCGAATTAATACCAATTAAAACGCTAATTTACAGTTGATTAAGTACAATTATTGGAAGCCGATGGTCTTGGATAGCGTTAATAATGCATTTATAGGAGTTTAAGTAGATTATGGCAGTGTGATTGAATGCAGCCGTGCATATTGTGTGTGGTAATGAGTTTGTCAAGCATAAATTAATCATGATACAAGTAGAATACTAATATGTGGAAATAAAGAAAGAAAGAAAATTGTGTTTATTGGCACAAACTTAAAACTAAATAATACAAATCTAAATATATAAAACTCAAAGGTGACTGACTGACATAGTGATCTATCAACGCACAGCCAAACCTACTGGACGGATCGGGCTGAAATTTGGCATGTGAGTAGATGTTATGACGTAGGCATCCGCTAAGAAAGGATTTTGATCAATTCTACTCCCAACGGGATAAAATAGGGGAAGAAAGTTTGTATCAAACTTCGTCAATTTTAAACCGATCGGGCTGAAACTTTGCATGCATAAAGCTACTATGACGTAGGCATCCGTTAAGAAAGGATTTTGATAAATTCCATCCCTAAGGGGATGAAATAGGGGATGAAAGTTTATATAAAACTTCGTCAATTTTAAACCGATCGAGATGAAACTTTGCATGCATAAAGCTACTATGACGTAGACACCCCTTACGAAAGGATTTTGATAAATTCCACCCCTAAGGGAATAAAAGTTTGTAAGTCTTCTTTGATTTTCGACTGATTGACCTGAAATCAAAGATTGGAAGACGTCCGCTTAAATAGTATTTTGATAATTTCAACCCCCATGGCGATATAATAAGGGATGATGGAGGATGTAGGTAAATGTATTAGTTAGAACCTATCAGTACCTAATGGAACGAATCAATTAAGACGAATGTTAAACCGCACAGCAATAAAATCATAACATTGCAATAAAATAGCTCATTGATTGTCGATAGATGGTGCTTTTTATTTGAGATCAATTACCTAATGATATCCTGTTCGAATTTAAACTATTACAGTTTCCCCTAAAAGTCTGCTTTGCCATGACAAAGTCTCAGGGGCAAACTCTTAAATTTGCGGGTATTGACTTGAGAGAACATTGCTTCTCTCATGGACAGTTTTATGTTGCTTGCTCACGAGTAAGTTCACCCAATAGCTTGATAGTTTTAGCGCTTAATGACAGATTAGTTATGAATATTGTGTACAAAGAAGTTTTGTAAGCCCTAATTTATTGCACACGCTAAACAAAAGTAAAACCGCAAAAACTATACCTTAATTAATAAACACTTCTTAACGCGAGCGAAGCCGCGGGCAAAAGCTAGTAAAGTCATAAAGACAGAGTACGTAGTAAAAATAGATTAAATAAAACTTAACAAATTAATGCCAAAGGGCCTCAGCTCAGCATATGCCAGTGGCAACACAAAGATTGCCGCCTGACGCTGATTTTCAGCTGCAGCCCGGTATGTGGCGACCTATTTGATTTCTACTCTGACTTTGGTATAAGCAGGCATCGCAAACGTTTAAGGCAGCCGAAGAAACAGGTCTCCGGATCAGGGTTCTGCTCCTATCGGGACGTGACGGTGACATTTTTGACCCTATCGAGCCTTATCGGTTATACTGACAATTTTTTAAACGATGTGTACTAGCAACTCATACCTGGCCTTTATCCGAGGGAAAGCTACCCATCACTGCTTGCCGCCCGAAAGCATCAGCTACAGTGACTGGTAAAAAACCCACGATCCACGACACCCAGAGAGTCTGCTCCTCTCTCGGAGAATGAGGAGGATGATTGCCTCTCCCCTACGTATTCTACCTATTCCTCAAGTTACAGCATTCTTGCCTTGGAAACAAGAGACAAGTGTAGCTTGTGTGCAGAAGCACTAAGCCCACGACTTTGGTCTAAGCGGTCAACGGAGCGACGAGCGGCCCGAGTAGTTACTTTGTAAGTACGTGAATCCGCCACAGACTGCGCCCCGTGGCGTTTTTCAAACTTTTCTATACATCATACCGGGCGGACTTATCACCACTCACAGCGCAAGTTCGTGAGAGGGTCGTTAGCTGGAAAAATATTGATTCAAAATTCCACTCACCCCTTGCACCATACTGACTAAGAACACTCCACTCATCCTTCCATACGTGTCCACGAGAAAACAAAACAATGGTGCGGCCACGCCAGAGCCAACCACCATGGCTGTAGTGGTCCATTGTGTGCCATTGTAGCTGATGAAGTGGCCTGACTGCACTGATGATGTTAGGTTTGTCGTTTCGATGCCATTGGTGAAGAATGGCAGGTTTACTGGAAAGAAAGAAAGGTGGTCAAAAACTGTACATTAGAAAGAATAAAATGTAATTAAACTACCTATTAGAGCATCGCATATGCATAGGAACTTGTGGCTAAATAATTGCATTGTCGGACGAGTATATCTTCCGGGTTAAGCTGCGCTTGCCGAGTTTGGTCTGTGTATGGGTAACCATCTGTCATAGCGAGTTTCTTCCGTGCAACGGAAAGTCCGTAAAGCCGTTGGTCTCGTCTGTCATTTGTAGATTTTTGACAGTCGTTACTATTCAACTGTATCTAGCTAGTTTGACTGGAAGCCGACCCCGATATATGTAGTTAGAAAAAGGTTAGGCCGGTGATGATTAGACATTCGAAAAACTTTCTCTTATTTCGTGGAATTTGTCCTTTAGTTTTCAGATTTCAGATATTTTACTGTCCCCGGACGACGCGGCGAGCGACAGCGCGTTGTGTACCACGCGCCCCTCATAGAGCTGGCGCAAATCTGACGGTGCCCCCTTAGGGGGCCAAAACCTGCCGGGGTCGGGAGACTGTCTCAGCAAGAAACCGTGACCCTGGAATGTAAAGGGCTATTGAAGGACACTGTAGGTTTTAGTCAGTACAAGTCCGACCGTCCTATCCCACCCCGCCCTGGGTAGGAGGACTCATTTGATGATTTTACGACGCAAAAAAAAAAGAGATTTTATACAAATACAATTTACATAATGGAAAAATATTGTCTTTGTATCAAAGAAGTCGAACTCATTTGAATACACACAGACCACCATTTTGTACCTAGAATTTAAATCATAATTTCCATAAATGAACTACCTACACAGTACATACGTCTTTTACGATCTTTTTATTCAAATTGACAATCTGAAAGTTTTCGTATCGCGAGATTTAAATATTTACGACTTCAGCTTTTAGGCAGTAAGTATCGTTTATTTTATTATTTCGGTTCAATTTCAGTAATGCTTTTAACGTGTTTTGTTCATTGAGTTTAAGATTTGAATAAGGCTTTTTTTTAGCGTGGTAAAATCATCAAATGAACCCTCCCACCCCGGGCAGGGCGGGACTGTTAGACTTCTACTGGATAAAATGCACGGTGTCCTTCAATAGCCCTTTCTGTTCCGGGGTCATGGTAAGGAAATAATCCCGCTGGGGTGGAGGGGGCCCCCGTCATTATGCTGACGCTCTTTGAGGCGCGCGTCGACCCGGGCATGGTCCATGGTCGGGCAGCGAGTTGCCCTTTCCTCGCTGCCCGCATGCCCGCGAGATTTGAATAAGGCTTCAAACTTTAAAAACAATAATTTCTATTAAGTAGGTACATCTTGAAACCAGGCTTATTCCAGTGAGTGAACGAAATGGTGCTAGATGACTTGAATAGCTCTGTCACTTTCATTCGCCAGAACAAGCCTAGTTTTAAGACGTTGTAATACCTCCCCCCGCAGAACGCACTAAATGAAGGGTTCCGTAGCGGTTTACGGGGTCAGCTATTTATAAGATAAATATACACCATTTCTTCAAACTCTTGTCCGTGGTCGTCCTTGACCAAATAAATCTTCTGTACACGAAAATAGATCACAAGGTTGTACTCATAAAGACTGTTGTTGCGTTTACATTGAATGAACACGCTTGATTAAGTGGTGTCTGGGAGGATTGAGTTCCAGTCGTAAGTTCACAAAAGTAAATATTTGTGAATAAAACAAAACAAAAATATACTCTTGATATGTTTTAGAAATATGTATAAGTATGAAGTGTAGTGGTGCAGGTGGGCAAGATCAACGGCGAGTCACGCATTACTCGCCGTCCAATCATGGACCATGCTCTTGTCGACGCAGCACGCAGAGAAATGTATAGCTTCCTGTACGAGAACTTCTGGTTGCAACCGTGACAGCAAGACTCACTAGTTGACTTTACAAAATTTCTAGTAATAAATACTAATTATGTAGTAGAGATAACAAGGACTTAGTATTTATTACTAGAAATGTTGTAAAATCAACTAGTGAGTCCTGCTGTCACGGTTGCAACCAGAAGTTCTCGTATACATTTCTCTGCGTGGGCGTCGTGTTCCACGAGCGAAAATCTGAAATGGACCTTCGACGGCCAAAGCCTATACGGGGCCATGGAACTGTCTTATCAGGTAACCGTGGCCACGGAACGTAAAAGGCTATTGAAGAACATCGTGAATTTTGTTCAGTACAAGTCTGACAGTCCCTCCCGTGCCGCCCTGTGTGAGTGGACTCATTTGATCTGACTGTGACTTCAGTTTTGGCCCTACCAGAAAACCAGCGCGGTGGCAAATGTCGTCTGAGGTAGAAGCCTTTTGGCCTCGCACAGGACTAAATTTTGTTTTTTTTTTTGTTTTGTGGGTTTAAGAGTATAGAATAGCTGCTGCCATTTCAAAAAATAGGTATTTAGAAAAACTCGTACTGTCCCTCTCACGCGTTGAAAAAACCCCGATCGTGCGATAGAGAGCGTTGCAGCTGGCGACTGACGGTAAGTATTTTTTATATGAAACTAGCACTTCGCCCGCGACTTCGTCCGCGCTTACTTCGAACTTTGCTTCTGTGAATTTCTTCTACGGCCAAAAATCTAAATCAATATGCTCAACTAAAATTCTATCGACCACCAAACAACCCTTTAACAGTCGGTTTTCGCAACATCCCATCTTAATAAGCATCTACGTCCTTAAGACATACCTCAGGGAAAATAAGAGACTCGTAGCACTTGCAGTACCGAAGTTTCATACAAACTATGAAGGTATAAACGACTACTTTTTTTATCATGGCAAAATCATCAAATGAGTCCTCCCGCCCAGGGCGATACAGGAGGGACTGTCAGACTTGTACTGACTAAAATCCACGGTGTTCCTTCAATAGCCCTTTATGTACCAGGGTCACGGTTACCGAGTGAGACAGTCCCGCGATCTCGGCAGGCTCTGGCCCTCTTAGGGAGGCCCGTTCGATTGCTGACAGGACAGGTCCTTGAGGCGCGCGTGGAACACAACACGCCGTCGACCCGGGCATGGTCCATGATCAGACGGCGAGTCACCCATTACTCGCCGTCCACATGCCCGCGCCTATGGTGGCCGGAGATCGTCTTGCGACGTCTCCCGCGGTGCTTGGTTCATGAGGTGGACGCTGTCCTCTCCCCACGTGTTCAGCCTCCTCCTTTGCAAGCTTGCTCCTTCGCAAAAGGAGGCGACCGCTTCCCATTCCGTCTCGCCGCGCAGCATGAGTACACGGGCGATCCTCGCAGTGGTGACACCCAGGCGTTTCTTCCTTCCCCATACGACACAGAAACCTCCCGAAACATCCGTGCCCGGTGAGGACCTGCGTCAGACGGAAGATAAGGACGCCGTGACGCCTCTCCAGCCACTCCTCAAAGAGGGGTCTTACCGCCACGATTGCGGTGTGCCCAAAGCTATAAACTACACCTTCGGGAGAGAATTTCCCGTCGAAATCCTGTCTTAAGAAGCACCTACGTGCCAAAAGAATCCTCCTGTGAAACATTTAAAACTCCTAGTTCTTGCTTGTAGTTATGAAAATTCATACGAACTATTAACCCCAGAAGCATCCTCTTTGGGGTCCAATTTCACCAATTTCAAAACCCCGTCTGCATGAGCATACTCTGTATCCTAAAAATAGCTCCCGCACAAAATTTGAGACTCCCAGCGTTTGTCATAAGGAAGTTTCATAGAAACTACCAACACCTAAAACAACCCTGTAGGGCTTGATTTATCCAAAACTCGTCTGAGGTAGAACAAAATTTTAAATTAGCCAATTTTAAAAATCTTACTATCAAGAACAAAGTCCCGTCTTAGCATATTGGTTTTTAGGGAGCATCTACACTCTAAAAACCTATAATTATGCATCTTATTTTGACACTCTTCTTACACAAACTAACAACCCGAAAAACATCCCGTCAATGGCAGTACCTACGTCTTAAAAAAAAATCCCTATGTAAAATTTGAGACTCCTACCTATCAACGCCAAAAACAACCCCATAAGTGTCGAATTTCGCACAACCCCATCTAAGTGAGCACCAAAGTTCTAAAAAACCAAATGCAATACTTGAAATTCCTAGCACTTATAATAACGAAGGTTTCATTTAAACTATCAACACCAGAAACAACCCCTTAGGGTTCGAATTTCGAATCACCCCGTCATAGATAGTAGTATCTAAGTTCTAAAAAAAACCCATGCAAAATTTGAGACTTCTAGCACTTGTAGTAACGTAAGTTTTATACAAATTAGCAACACCAAAAACAACCCCTTAGGGGTGAAACTTCGCAAAATCCTGTTTTAGTGAGCACCTACGTCACTAAAAGAAGCCCCATGTAAAATTTGAGACCTCTATCTATCAACACCTAAAACCACCCTTTAGGGGTTGAATTTCGAAAAACCCCGTTGAGAGTAGTGCGTACGTCTTGAAAACAGCCCCCATGAAAAATTTGAGACTCTTAGCACGTGTAATAACGAAGTTTTAAACAAACTTTCAACACCAAAAACAACCCCTTAGGGGTCGAATTTCGAAAAACCCTTTTCTAAAGTAGCACCTACGTCTTAAAAAGAAACCGCATGCAAAATTTGAAACTCCTAGTACTTGTAGCAAAAAAGCTTCATACAAACTGTCAACCCCAAAACCAACCCCTTAGAGGCGTAATATCGCAAAAGCTCTTCTTGGTGATCACCTACGTCCTTAAAAGAATCCTCATACAAGATTCGAGATCTCTATCTATCAACACCTATAACAACCCCACAGGGGTTGAATTTCGAGAAACCCCGTCTAAGGTAGTGCGTACGTTCTAAAACAAACCCAATGCAAAATTTGAGTTTCCTAGCACTTGTAGTAACGAAAGTTTCATACAAACTACCATCACCAAAAACAACCCCTTAGGGATCGAATTTCAAACAACCCCTGTCGTAAGTAGCACTTACTTCCTAAAAATAACCGGCATGCAAAATTTTAAACTTCTAGTACTTGTAATAACAAAGTTTCATACAACCTATCAACCCCAAAAACAACCCCTTAGAGGTGAAATTTCGCAAAATCCTGTCTTAATGAGCACCTACGTCCTTATAAGAAGCCCCATGTAAAATTTGAGACCTCTATCTATCAACACTTAAAACCACCCTTTAGGGGTTGAATTTCGAAAAACCCCGTTGAGGGTAGTGCGTACGTCTTGAAAACAGCCCCCATGAAAAATTTGAGACTCCTAGCACGTGTAATAACGAAGTTTTAAACAAACTTTCAACACCAAAAACAACCCCTTAGGGGTCGAATTTCGAAAAACCCTTTTCTAAAGTAGCACCTACGTCTTAAAAAGAAGCCGCATGCAAAATTTGAAACACCTAATACTTGTAGCAAAAAAGTTTCATACAAACTGTCAACCCCAAAAACAACCCCTTAGGGGCGTAATATCGCAAAATCCGTTCTTAGCGGGTACCTACGTCCTAAAAAGAACCCCTGTGCAAAATTTTGAACCCTTAGCACTGGTAGTTTCCGAGCTTTCGTGTCCTATGAGTGAGTGACCTTTTGCTTTTATATATATAGATTTGTCTCTCGGGAGAAAACGTTTTTCACATACTAAATCACTACCAATCTCTTAGATTCTAGTACCAATCGTTTCAGCATATTACATTGTAGGTTTGTAGGTTTGCTTTTTTTCTTAAACTTCTTATTTTTTTAAATACAAAGGTTTTACTTCAATGAAGATTTTGTCATAAAAATAGTAACTTTTAGGCGCCTATAACTTTCAAACTGTTATAAATTTTGAAAAAAAAGAAAACCTATAAACCTAGTTTTTTACTGTGTTAGATGCATTCTAAAAAATCATTGAGATAGGATAACATCTAGGGGGAGAAAAACGTTTTCTCTTTTTGTATGGACGAGCGCTCCGTAGACAATAGTCTTAACTACTTTTTGTTTTTATTATATTAATCTGTTGTTTCTATTCATGTAATTTTTGTTTGTTGTGTCCTGTGTGTTCCAATAAATATCTTTTCGTTCTTTCTTTCTAAAAAATAAGAGAACAAAGAACTCGTATTTATAGAACAATCCCGCAATTAGAGAACAATTAATCTTTTTTCACACGATTCTTACAAAAAAAAAACTTATTCAAGACTTTATCGTGCCAAGGGAATTACCACTAATTAGGACCAACTTGTTACAATCGGGATCTAATTAGGATAGCTTCCACATTTTCTTTGCCGAATAATCTGACTTCGTTTGCAGACATTAAACCAGGAGGTCTAATCTTTTAGCACGAAACCGTAATTTCGGTCTTAGTTACGGTTGTTTTGACAACGAGCCCGAATGGGAATGGCAACTGGGGAACTAATGGCATTAGTATAGCTTGTTCCAAGCATCGTTATTGATTCAAATCTTATAGGTACTTCAAAATAGTACTACCTCATTAGTTGGATTAGGACTTAGCTATGGTGGCGCCATCTACAATTAGCTTTGACCGGCCTTCCCATTATGAATGAATGATAATAATATGATTTGACAGATAGCTCCTTAGAGTTCGCAACACAATTCATGACCTGCGGAAAATTCACGGTATTGTATTTTTTTAATGCAATTTGAAATATAATGACATAGAAACTAGCGCGTTAGACTTCAGAGGTGCGTTCAAATTACTTATCCCGGATATTTATATTGACTAAACCTCAAACACCCAGTTTAAGTACACCGCGAGATGTAAAATGAAAATAACCATAATTTAATCTGCCCCGTAATTTTTGGTCGTCCGCTGGTATAAGTTTTCAGAGAATGGAATAAATTTTAGCGACCTTTATACCTCGCTAAATTTTATCCTGCTGTCAGATTGACATTTTTGTTGTTATGCTCAATTCGCGTCGTAAAATCAAACGTTTTGATTTTAGAGAATACATCATTTAACGTCTCGTTGAATATTATTTGTGAAGTATGGATTTCATTAATAATACACCGTCAAATTGATTTTTCATGTTCCGGTCCATTTTATTACTGTATAATATTTTTTAGATCACAAACAAAGACATTAAACTACATAGGTACGAGCAGTAGACGGGACATCACAAAGAAAATTAGTGATCCAAAATTTTTTACCATTAGGTAAAAAGTCCCTCAGTCTAGTAGTCGCGTTGCTATGCAACGCTAAGATAGTGCTACTGACGCACGGCATCAACAATTTTGTATGACAATTTTCCCAATGTCCGCTCTATAGGTTCTTTTAAATCTCTTTGATCACAAGTCAAATCCTAACTTTACGGAGATTACAATAATAATCTCTGTTGAGCTGAGTTGAATTGTTATTTGTGTGATAAACTGAGCTGTCAATTGAATTTGACAGTTACCATTGACAGTGACTCCGTTCAGCGAACCCTCGATGGTTTAATTTTCATCCGGCGAAAATTCGCCGGCTTACTTAAACGCACCCCAGTTGTGGCGGTATTATCCGTCTGCAATTTGATTTTGATGTTACTGACGTTCGTACCTATATCTGTTCCCGTATCTTCGGTGATGGACTTAGAAAGTAGACACCCTGGACCGTACGTACTTGCGTAGTCTACGACCTTCGTCATTACCCCGATTACGAGTTTAATGTCTACCCAATTCTGACCAATCGTATCGACGCAATTGGGAGTAGGGTTGGCTAATTTCAAGGTTCTCATCAATAGTTGAGAATGATTTATATTCTTGAGAATGGTTTATAATATCTGACATGCGAAAGTTTTTGAGGTTGGACGCATGTAATGTTAAGTTAAGTTTGTTACTCATTCAAGTAAAAGTTAATGAACGGCTTTCATTAAAATAATAATTAATTTTCGAGTTGTAGCCGCGTAACCGCTGATAAGCTAGTTATATCAAAGAGCGTCAGCATAATGACGGGGCCTCTAGAGGGTCAAAGCCTGCCGGGGTCGCGGCACTTACTCCATCACCGTGACCCCGGAACATAAGGGCTATCAAAGGACACCGTGGATTTTAGTCATTGCGAGTCTGACAGTCCCTCCCACCCTACTCGGGATGGGAGGGACTGATTTGATGATTTGAATACGTAAAAAAAAAGAATTATGGTACACAGACATTTTATAACCTGAATAGATCGGATAGTTTTCATCCCGATTTTATGTTCCCGTTGGTTAATAAAGCTTTCGAGTTTAAGCTGGACAAACCGCTTGCAACAGTTTAGTATCAAAGCGAAATCGAAGCAAGACTTAATAAGTATACGTAAGGTCAACTCGGCGAAGACCATCTGGCGCGTAGAACCATACAATAAGCAATACAACAAAGCCTGAATAACTACAGCAAGACAATCCGAACTACAAAAAAATCTGTTTAAAATTAACCATTTTTTCATAAAATTACTGTGGTTATTCAGACTTATCGTTTATTGCTTATTGTACGGTCCTACCCGTCAGACTGTCTTCACCAAGTTGACTATACCATAATAATTATAATTATGACGTGATTCGGAGATCGTGCATTTTAATGGTCATTCAAAAGAAATTGGTTTCATGAATTTTTAAGTAAATCTGCATCACTCAAATCATATTAAAAGCACGTAGTAAACTTTCTAGTTAAATTAAAAGACTTTTATTTGAACTCGCACTTAGCCAGCAATTAAGCTATCCCCAAGAGCAATTAAATGTTCGTCGATAGTGTTTCTAATCGAATTATTAGTCTCAAAGTCCGTTATCGCTTAATCGAACCATTTTGCAGTTCGACGAAATCTTATAGGGGTGATAAGTTTGGTTGAAAATGTTCTTAGTACGATAATAACATTAGACTTGTTTAATCGCCTACCAGAAGAAGTAACTATTTAAAAAAAAAAACAAATTTCTGCCAGAATGAAATGGTCTCCAAATTGTGTATCATAAAGTTTTGTAGAAATTAACCTTTTTTTGTGTAATACTCGTAATTAAAATAATCGATCTAAGCGGGTCCGTCGACGAAATAGAAGCCCCGCTTTGCAGGGCTTCTATTTCTGTGTTTTGGTATACAAAAGAATTATTGTTGAGCATGTTATTAACAATTATTGCAGCCATAACATTTTTTATACACACTAGCGATCCACCCTGGTTAAATAAATATAATTAGTCCGTAAGGCAGAGTTTTAAAAATAATCGACACGTACTTTTTCTTTTTTTTATCAACACATTTATTTTTAGTGACCTGTCTGATGTTTTTTTCTACAGCAAAACTAGAATAATTAAAGCTTTGCTTGGCTCTGACACGCTCTCGAGTGTCTAGATCATCTGTCAACCACACAAATTGTCTGCCAATTTATCAGACGTCGGAAATTAGTAAGTTTACAATGCGTTCAACAAAATATACGACATGTAAAATACGTGCCTTCCTGCACACAAATAATGAAATCTTTAGAAAAACAAAGTGATTCAGATGCTCAGATTTTATGATGATGTTGTTCAAATATTTGTGAGTCATCATCATAAACTTTATCTAGATAAATTATTATCATCTTAGAGTCAGATAAACACAGAGTTAAATGACAGTGAAGACTATGAGTACTTGGTTTGTACTCGTAGGTCATTGTAAATGAATGGCGATGTGTGCGATGTTAACGCTTTTTAACAGTGTTCAAAAAAAAGTAGGTTTTCAGTTCGATCTGTTTGTATGTTTTTATGTATGTATGTTTGTCCGTGATTATCTTGCATTTGGCTGAAGCGAATTTGATGCGGTTTTCATAAGAAAAGTGTTCGTAACATTCTGGGGAAGGTTTTAGTATAATAATATAACAATAGTGGCTATTTCGTTGCCATTATTGTGTGCGTTTATAAAATAATTTAATAAGAATTTTGTTAATAATCTAAAAAGGGCAAACTAAAAATGGTGAAAAAAAAAAACTTAAAAAAGGGGCGCTTTGTTTTTTATCTCATTGACTATGGCCACCGACTTCCGAAAGAAAAGTTATTTTACACTTTTTTGTGTTTGGTTTTGAAGTTGGTTATTTTTATTTTTAGCGACCACATTATTGGAGGCTATTAGATTTGCCAATTATTGCTAACTGTAGATATTTAACAAAAAAGATCGGTTTTTCATAAAAAAAGTACTGAAAAGTATGTATAATATGCACCTCACATAGACACGTACTACACTGCGCTGACTTCGCGCTTACGAGTATAACGCGTAGATCGATTCTCGATTTGACGACTCATAAAGCTTTCTTGCAGAATTTATCCAGAAAGACGCCGTTCGAAGTCCTGCTTGCAGGCGAATTTTTATTTTCGCAAAAAAGTTTGACAATAAACAGTTCTGTCAATCAAAAAAGACCATGGGGGAAAAACTACGTTATATGTGGAAATCGTCTCGCAATTCTGATTAGAATTCTGATAAACTAGTCTTTTAAGTCCACCGATTAAACGTTCAGCTAATGCATTTCCAGAAGCCCAATAACTTGTTTTTTTTTTTACCTCAAAGATGACGTTGACTATCATTTAGTATGAATTATGACTAGCAGGATAATACTTGTAATATTAATTACAAAGTAGAAAAGGCTAATTAGTCACCATGTTTACTGCAAAATATAATTCGTAAGAGGTTCTTTTTTTTTATGTGAGATGGGTTTGCTCTTAACCTATAATCTTAATAAAAAAGACTGTCGTAATAAAAACAAAATGCACTCTCGTTGATTTTGTGCAGCAGCGGTTGAAAAAAAAGGTTGCACTCCAGGAGTGCCGGTAGAAGTGAAAACTTTTTTGTTACTATGTTTTATTTTTAATTTGAATGACGTCTTACTCATTTTCGATCAGGGTCACGTGACCCTGACGCGAGTTTTGGTCACGTGACCCTGACGCGAGTTTTAAATTTTTTACCCATTACAGAAAAAGTGTACAACGCCGCTAAAGAAGTTTTCACTTCAAAAAATCACCATTAATAAATAACGCACGCTCCCCGACTACAAAGCACATTAATCTCCGCTGATAAGAAGCTTAGCGCCAACACAGCTCTTGGACTGCAAACACACGGATATTTCTTGAAATACCGAAACACATTGCCTTGGTATACTGTCACTGTACTACTTTATTTACCAACGTCAGATAAGACTGGGGATATAGGAAGACAGCTCACCGTATTCTAAGATAAAAATATCTTTTGTATTAATGTTTATGAAGAAAGAGAGAAAGGAAGGGTAAATAATAGATGAATCTTTGGAGAGTAATCACGACGGACACAAAAGACGTGACATGGCATATTCTCTTATCAATCGTTCTGTCACTGCTTAGTAATAATAATATTTTTTTTTTTATATTTTTAAATGTTTTTTGTTTATTTTTTATAAAAATATTTAAAAATGTTATTTATAAGTGTAAAAATAAATAAAGAGAAATAATAATAAGAGTAATCTATAAGAATTACAGTGAATAAAGAAATAATAATAACAATATTCCACAACTATCACACAGCGCTGTCTAGTCCCAAGCTAAGCAGAGCTAATGTTATGGGTACTAAACAACTGTTATACATACTTATATATTTCTAAATACATGCATGTTATAGATAAATTACACCCAGACACAGAACAAAATATGATCATGCTCATCACACAAACATATTTGTCCTGGGCTGGGAATCGAACCTACGACCTCCGGCATAGCAGTCAGGGTCACTAACCACTAGACCAACAGGCCAGAATCGTGACTCCGTTTCAGTTTATCACTTTGACTTCTCCTGTTGCGGTCAGTGGCCTGATGGATTGTAGTGCTGAGAAGCATGTCGAGTTTTGCCGAGATTTGATCAGACCACCGTTTTGGGCTTCTGCCTTTATGTCTTTTGCTCTTATCTTGGCGGTCACCATTAGCCGCTCCATGTTGCTGGTACCTCTGCGGGCTATGTGACCAAAGAATGACATGACATATTGCAGACAGGTTGAAGAGAGTGGTTGGATGTTCTCTATGACATGGCTTAAAAAAAGAATCTATACAGGGTGGAATTGAATTCGTGGGCATTATTTCAAACTAAGGCACTACTCATGATACTAATTGCATTAGGCCTAATAATAAGCAAATCAAAAATATTATTAATGTAATATTATATAATAGTAAGTATGTAAAACTCTACAAATGTAGTAAGTCGCATATTACATACATAGCAAAAATATTATTAATGCAATTACACACTAAAAGTAATATAAAATAAAAACCGGCCAAGTGCGTGTCGGGCCACGCACAGTGTAGGGTTCCGTAGTTGCCCATCAAAATACTTATGCGAACTAACTAAACTGATTCGCTGAATTTAATTTTAAAAAGAAGAATTTTCAAAATCGGCCCAGGAGTCTTTGAGAAATCGGGAAAAATACATAAGAAAAAAGATTACGACGAATTTAGAACCTCCTCCTTTTTTTGAATTTAGTTAAAAATAGTTGACGATAAAAACCTACCTATCCCCAAAAACATACCTATAAAAGCTGTAAAAATAAAGTTGACAAACTTACATTTGCAGTTGTCTCCGATACATTTTGTTTAAGAAAATATGATATCAAGTACATTTTATAAGTTGGTCGACTATTATTCGTAAAGTTGTAAAGCCTACTTAGTCATGATAATTTTCTTTTAAACTTCGTTATATATACTACTATTGTGAATTTTTTCACACCCCCAAACATAACCGTTTAGCTGGTAGAGGGGGGGGACACTCGAATCGAGCAAAATTTAGCACTTTAAAGCTTAATATTTCACAAACGAATTCTTTTATCAAAAAATTGTTAATGGAAACTATCATTATTTTTTAAAGGCCTATTTAATGATACCTCACACTAAGGGGTACGCGAGAAAAAAAAAATCCTCACTTTACGTGTAAGTACTGGAGGTACCCTAAAAAAAAATATTTTACGAGATTTTATTTTACCACTTTTTTGGCACAACAAATCCGTATATTTACACCAAATTACAGCTCTCTAGTACTGTGCGTCTCTGAGCTAAACTGCGGACAGACGGACGGACGGACGGACGGACGGACGGACGGACGGACGGACATGGCGAAGCTATAAGGGTTCCTTGTTGACTACGGAACCCTAAAAATTATCGGTGTTTAGTTACTGAAGTGCTAGAAACATACTCGTATAATTATACGTAAGGGCAATCCCTCACCGCGAGCATTCACCTGTAATTTAACATTACAGATTCGAACATTTCATCCAGAGAGGCAAGAAAATCGAGCATCACAGTGCGTACCTTGTATAAAATCTATTCTAAATGAACGCGAATGCTCGCCAGTCAGTGAGGTAGAATTGTAATGTAATGGTTGAGCATTACATTACAAACCTACCTCAGTCGAATTTAAAATTTTACATTACACGCGTATGTTCCCGGTGAGGGAGCGCCTTCAAATGCTCATCATCTACCTAGCCTTTTCCCAACTATATTGGGGTCGGCTTCCAGATACATCTGGATATCAGTATTTTACATGGAGCGACTGCCTATCGGACCTCCACAACCCAGTAACTGGGCAATACGATACCCTAAGGAAGGACTGGTTGTCAGACTTTAGAGCTTCTGACTATAATAGTAACGACTGTCAAAGTTCTACAAATGACAGCCGGGACCAACGGCTTTACGTACTTGCCGAGGCACGGAGGAAATCGCTATGACAGATGGTCACCCAATCACAGACCAACCTCGGCAAGCGCGGCTTTACCCGGAAGATTGGCTTGTGCGGCTGTAATTATTTAGCCACGAGCGCCTTCAAATGCTAAATACATAAAAACAATTCATACACCAAAAGCAAAACAAAATACGTTCAGCAGTTTCAAACAAAATCGTGCGCAAATATACATAACTATAATTATTATTTGTTATCTTTGTTTTAGAACAGTAGCCGGTTATTTGACTGTACAATAATGCAAAAGAAGAAGTAATCGGAAATTTACAAAGAATTCTGTAGGAATAATTATTTCATGTGTAATGATCGTCATTACGATCCTTTTACTGTATGACCAACTGCAATAATTGTTATTGTTAAAATTAGTTAAATGTTTAAAAACGACGCTATGCGACATTACTATAATTATGGTTTATTTGAGGTTTCTTTGATTACTCCGTCGCCACCGCCACATGCCTTCTTAAATCTTACTATTTAGACTACCTGATCTAACCTAAGTTAAATACACTACTCTAGTATACAACTCAACTATAATAATAATTATGTGTACATTTATAATTTATCCGACTTCGAATACCCAGTTCGTATATCAATGTCGATCATAACATGACCCATTATTACGACAGAAAAGGGAAAGTGAGTCAAGTGATGCTGACTACCGACTGTACTAAGTACTATTGTCTTTGTTACTATGTTCTCTGGGTATTTGGGTAGAACAGGATAACAAAAAATCAGAATTGTAGTGACTAAAACCTACCCTGCTCCTTCAATTGTAGTGACTAAAACCTACCCTGCTCCTTTAATTGTAGTGACTAAAACCTACCCTGCTCCTTCAATTGCCATGTGCTTTTAGGGCCACTATACTTCACGCCTTTCTGTGTAGGTAATACATCAAAAAAAGTTTACTATCACTCTGAAAAATTGAAATCTTATAAATAACGGTAGACTATAATATTTTTATTTGCCAGCCCGCACTGGGCCCGCGTATGACCCACTCCCTCTCACACACAGGAGGCCTGTGTCCCAGCAATGCGAGAACATTACAGGCTGATGATGATATTTTATTATGATTTCTTAGCTACATTATTTAATTTTAAATAAGGTATTTCTATTTTACATAGAAATACCATATATATCTATATATATTTTAGAAATATAAAACATACAATAAAGATTTTTCTTGAAAAAGTTTTTTTTTATGCTAGGTGATCACAAACTTTTTTTGATCTGTGTAATTTATCTGTGAGGACAGAATGTCCTGACAGATAAATTATTTGATACTATCGGACCGAATCAGTGTCGTTTTTCTGATGGGACCCCATCAGAAAAACGGAAACAGGAAGGCTTCATTGTGAACTATTTGGCACGTCATGTCATGCTTGACATACGCGTACGCAAATCGATTGATCCGTGGTCAATAATTCAGTTGTCAACAACAATAGTCTACTGACGTTACTGAGAGTAATTCAGTTCATGGCTAATTTAAATTTTCAAGCTAGTCTATTTTTTCAGACGATTCAAAACTTTTTATATATTTTTGTGTAATCCTTTATTTAAAGCAATATTTTGCAATATTTTGTATTTGTGATTCACAATCAAATAAAGATGGATTACCGTAGAATTTTGTCAGTAAAAGTATAACATCCCGCTCCTTCCTGAGAAGGAGGAATCATGATGATTTTACCACGAAAAAATAAAAATAAAAACCCTGTTCCTTCAGTTAATTTTTGTAACACGTATGAAGATTTTTGTCACTATTAGACGCAATATAAAAAAACAGGTAGAGGTTCGTCAAAAAGCGTAGATAGATACATAATGTATTCATAACAACAAAATTGGTCAGTTTTAACCAGTAAGCAATTTAGTGCATACTGACAAAGTGAATAAAACATGTAAATAAGACATAAATTTGAACGTGTGTCACGAATAATAAATTTAAACGCGGGAAGAATTTGTGTGACTCTACCACAATATTTTTTTCTTATTCAACCCAAAGCACCATAATTATTACCCAAGCTTCTGACCAACAGTAAATACTGTCAAAGATCTACAAATGACAGCCGGGACCAACGGCTTTACGTGCTTTCCGAGTCACGGAGGAAACTCGCTATGACAGATGGTCACGCATCCACAAATCAACATCGGCAAGCGCGTCTTAACCCTGAAGATTGGCCTATGCGGGTGTAATTATTTAGCCACGAGCTCCTCAGGCACCATCAGGCAACATAGTGGTATCTATAAATAATGAAAAAGAAACGTACCCAACAGAGCCAAAAGAATCTCCTTCCAAACACTTCGTTTTCTATCACTTTTTTCTTCACTATTGACTTGAGTGATCGTATACACCATTGTCACTGAGTCACCACTGTTTCTACGTACGGTCTCACAGACACTGTCTTTATAAGATGTCTGAAAGAAAATCACTGTTTGAGTATGATCCTTTTATAGTGTTAACCGTATTTGTGTTATTCTTATCTAAGTATACTTGAATATTAAGGTGTGTTTAAGTGTGTTAAATAAAATGTTTAAGTAGACTTGTTAGCTGAATAGTTATCATGAAATTTTAAAAAAAGAAAATTGAGAATTAAGTTAATTTGCAAGTGCCAGTTTGAAATAAATGTATTTACTTTATAGTGGAGTAAGTGACGATAAAAAAATAAATGATAAACAGCTAATGAAATAATTATAGTGTGAAAAAAGAAATGATCAAATAGTACATTTTGATACAGGTGTTGAAAGGTGGTCGCGGGACTTATCTCATTACCGTGACCCAGAACATAAAGGGCTATTGAAGGACTCCCCGAGTCGTATAGGTAATAAGGAGCCGAGAACAGCAATAACAAAGGCACCTAGTATCGAACGACGCTTTTCTCTCGAAGTAATAAAAATTACATTACAAACACTAGAATGAAAAATAGTTTTGCTATTATTAGCAAACAATGACATTTTTTTTCTTTATATCCGCTTGCTTTTCTAACCGTAATGCAATAAGCCCTTTCGAGGAAGTGTACCTAGTGATAATTTATTATATTTATGGATGGAGAAGTAGATGAAGGCCAAAGAAATTTTTAAATTATGATAGAAAAAGGACTAAATGATGACTTGATGTCTGACAGACCACCATCTGTAAGATAACTATTCCATTTAAGAAGATTAGAAGAAGAAACGACCTCATGTAGAACACTCACTATGAACCAACCATTACATTCCCCTGCCACTTAAAATCACTCTTTATCACTTTTGTAACACGGCACAAAATCCTTCACTTTTATTACTACCACCGCATTTTACAGCCCTTTTAATATTCTTACAGATAAAGTATTACCATTCGTATTAAACAAAGTAAATGCTCGAGACGTGACGGTGGCCGCGTGCGTTGATTCTGAGTTTAAACTATATTACTGCGCGGGCGCATACGAACGAGCGAGCTACTGCGCTAGCTTCCTTTAAAAATGTTCTGGACGCTCTGATGATGCGTTTAAACGCGACAGGCAAGTTAGTAGGCTCATTTGAATATGTAATGTTTTTTTTACCTAATTTGTTTTTGAGTTTTAGTTGATGGATGTAGAGGAAGAGGAAGGCCATAGAAAAAATGGATGGATTGTCTAAGGAATGTTATGAATGGAGTAAATGACACTGTGACGTCTGTTAGTGGAGAATGGAAGAAAAAAAACGTGTTGCGCCGACCCCATTGCAAGTAAAATGGGATATGTCAGGAAGATGATGATGTTTTTGAGTTAGCACTAGCGATGTTACAAATATTCGCATTCGCATTTTTATTTTTATTCCATTCTCGTTACAGACGAGAAGTAAAAATAAGTTTTAAAGTTCGATCACTCAAAAAAAGTATTTTTCTTAATATTTTCTACATTAACAAACGTGATTGATTTAAAGCTGAATATTAGAATTCGCATTCGCGAATATTCGAATTGAATATTCGCATTCGCGTTCGTGAATGTCAAACATTCGTTTCATTACTACCTAGTACTTCCAGAGCGCATTCGAATGGTCGAGTACGGTGTTAGTATTGTTATTGAAGTTCGTTTGTTCAATGTATTCTGAGTTTAAACAATGGTAGTATATACCACGCGGGCGCGTTTGAACGAGCCAGCTACTGCGCTTGAAACTACTAACAACTTACCCACTCGAAAGATATTGTTTAAGTGGGTTTTATTATCATTTAGTGAATTAATTGTTGCTGTTTTTAATATCAACGGGAGAGCTATTTTGCTAGCCTGAAAACATCGAAGTTGTTTTTTTTGTTTAGTTTATTAGATTCTAGATAGATATTTTGGTTTATTTATATCATAGGCTTCCGTTGTGTGAAGTGACGAAGTGAAAAAATCTAATTAGCTACTTAAAATTAAATGTAAATTGTTTAAAACATTAGTCGTGATTCTGGCTTTAATAAAAGATTCGGCCTCGACAAGTAGAGCTGTGATAGCCTAATTAGTTAGGATATCTGGAGTACTGAGACCTTACCACGAGCTCTTAACGCGATCCAGTTTAGGCTGTGGGAAAGAGATGGTGCTAGACGACTTGTATAACTCTGTCTCTTTCCCACAGCCTAAACTGGATCGTGTTAAGAGGATAGAATAGCTGCTGCCATTTAAAAAAATTGGTAATTAGAAAAACTCATACTGTCCTTCTCACGCGTTGAAAAAACCCCGATCGTGCGATAGAGAGCGTTGCAGCTCGCGACTGACTGTAAGTATTTTTTATATGAAATTTGTCTCTCGGGAGAAAACGTTTTTCACATACTAAATCACGACCAATCTCTTAGATTCTGCAGCATATTATATTCTAGGTTTGTAGGTTTTGCTTTTTTTCTTAAACTTCTTTGTTTTTTAAATACAAAGGTTTTACTTCAATGAAGATTTTGTCATAAAAATAGTAACTTTTAGGCGCCTGTAACTTTCAAACTATTATAAATTTTCAAAAAAACCGGCCAAGTGCGTGTCGGGCCACGCACAGTGTAGGGTTCCGTAGTTGCCCATCAAAATACTTATGCGAACTAACGAAACTGATTCGCTGAATTTAATTTTAAAAAGAAGAATTTTCAAAATCGGTCCAGGAGTCTTTGAGAAATCGGGGAAAATACATAAGAAAAAAGATTACAACGAATTTAGAACCTCCTCCTTTTTTTGAATTTAGTTAAAAATAGTTGACGATAAAAACCTACCTATCCCCAAAAAACATACCTATAAAAGCTGTAAAAATAAAGTTGACAAACTCACATTTGCAGTTGTCTCCGATACATTTTGTTTAAGAAAATATGATATCAAGTACATTTTATAAGTTGGTCGACTATTACTCGTAAAGTTGTAAAGCCTACGTAGTCATGATAATTTTCTTTTAAACTTCGTTATATATACTACTATTGTGAATTTTTTCACACCCCCAAACATAACCGTTTAGCTGGTAGAGGGGGGGGACACTCGAATCGAGCAAAATTTAGCACTTTAAAGCTTAATATTTCACAAACGAATTTTTTTATCAAAAAATTGTTAATGGAAACTATCATTATTTTTTAAAGGCCTATTTAATGATACCCCACACTAAGGGGTACGCAAAAAAAAAAAATCCTCACTTTACGTGTAAGTACTGGAGGTACCCTAAAAAAAAATATTTTACGAGATTTTATTTTACCACTTTTTCGGCACAACAAATCCGTATATTTACACCAAATTACAGCTCTCTAGTACTGTGCGTCTCTGAGCTAAACTGCGGACAGACGGACGGACGGACGGACGGACGGACGGACGGACGGACGGACGGACGGACGGACGGACGGACATGGCGAAACTATAAGGGTTCCTTGTTGACTACGGAACCCTAAAAAGAAAACCTATAAACCTAGTTTTTTACTGTGTCAGATGCATTCTAAAAAATCTTGAGATAGGATAACATCTAGGGGGAAGAAAACGTTTTCTCTTTTTGTATGGACGAGCGCTCGGTAGACGATAGTCTTAAGAGCTCGTGGTAATGCCTCTCGCTCGCTCCTCGCTGCCGGATTTTCTTTCCTCAACAAATCCTTTACGATACGTCGAGGAGGATAATTATCTACATATTTCTATCTATTATGTTACAGTATTACCTTGTTCCATTTAAAAGGACGTTTTGGATCCTTACTTTTTCTCACAAAACTGTCACAAACTACTAAATCGTCTGTTTTTCAATGAATTATTAAGAACTCATTATAATAAAAGCTATTAGTTTAATTAAGTGCCTCCTCTATAATTCCATCTTTCTATTTTTATTAAAACAAATGACCAATTTACTTGAAATGGTCTGCAAAACGCCCTTTTCATTTTAAGGACAAATGGAATTTACATAGACTCACCTACAACGCCTATTCTATACTGTAAACTGACATACACAGGTATTTACTATTCTAGATAATTCAATATTAGAAATCTATTATTATGCATATAAAAATGTAACTTCGGTCTCTGCCTATAAATGTGCGTACCCGTACAGACCATGTAACATAACATGTTATACAACATTGCCATATAACATGTTTCATATAAAGTGGACGCTGAATGTTATAAAACATGTTATAATAACATGTTATTGATATGTACAACAATGTCATATATTTAATCACGGTTAGCACTGAAGAACGACAAGCAGCAATGGTTAAACAGCATTTTTATATCACATTGTTATTCTAATGTATACAGAATTGTTTTATATTGCAACGTTCAATAGCAAAGTTACATAGTGAGGACGTGTTATAAAACACAGGTTGTATAACATGTTACATGATCAGTACCATTAGCACGAGTTTTCATTTTACAGTATTTACATTGTTTCTTGTATGAAAAAATAGAACAGCGCCTCTGGTGCGCGAAGACGGAAAAAAATTTTTCCTTGAAAAATGTCAACTTGAAATTGTCAAGTTCCAGTTTACGTCTCAAATACTGAAAATTCGTGCTAAGGGTACGCACCTTCACAGAACTTTATACTTAACCAACTTACCGTGAACCTGAAACTAGGGCAATTGGAGGAACTCTTTTATTTTAGTTAGTAAAAGTCTGACAGTCTCTTTCACCCCACTCAGTGAAGGAAGACTCGTGTAGTGCTTTTACATTGAATGAAGCCAAAGCGTATGATGTGTGTGCAAAATGTGTTTCGTCCGAAGGTTGCCGAAAATAAAGCTTTGAATCGGTTGGGTCCTAATAATTTTATTTTTATAAAACAAAAAATGTATTGTCACTCCTGCAGACTAACTACAGAGTTACTATACAAGAAGATAACTGCTGCTGAAGGCTGCTATTCTGCGTGTACCGGGCTCTATTTCAGGGCAATTTGGTTTTTCATGCAAAATGAGAAATTGATCGGGCCCATCAGTATGAAAAATCTTTTTTTTTTGCGAATTTCCAAATGTCTTAGAACAAACATTGCTCAGAAACTTTACATATTGTATAATGTGAATTTAAATGTTTGTAAACCACCTAAACTACATGAGAAATTCCAAGTGCAGGGCAACTTTTTACACAAATAAAAAAAAAATCGCATACTCAAGCAAGTACACTTTCCCGTTCAAACAATCACTCCCGTCAGTCAGTGTAAATATTATATTGGTCCATGACCACGTATCACTATCTATTATTCCTGTAGTGAAAGAGATAGCACTATTCCTGTGCTGTATTATCTGTCAAGTTTAAAGAATGATTTGTGCTAGGTAATTCCTTTCTATTTGCACTACCTAGCATTTTAGCGATTTATTCCTGTAGAATCCCACTTTTAGATCCCATTTTTTTTTTGTTTTCCCGTTGCATCCCATTTTTAATTCCCGTTGAATCCAACGTTATGACAACATGTGTACATATCACGAGAAATTGTAACCTTTATTTTAAAGATTTATTCTCTGTTACTAATTTATCAATTTAAAAAAAAGTTCTAAAACAAAAGCAATTTTGTCGTTGAAAGTGCTCGCATTCAACAGGAATAACACGTTTTTCTTTTGTAATGGGATTCAACGGGAATACATTTTAATTTTTTGTGGGATCCAACGGGAATAATTCGTTTTAGCTAGAAAGGAGAAATAATGGAACTAACTCCGCTGTATTACATTGTCTGTTGTGATAGCATTTGATTTCATTGAATAGGTAAGGAAGAAAATTGAAGAATTTAGAAAACCATTTGAAAAGTGTTATGGAATTAATCCCAAGTAACACAAACGTGTCTAGAAACGTACTACTAGATAGCTAATAGAATTAAATTGAATTGTCTACCATAAGAATAAAACATCTATAAGCAATTTTCTAGAACGCTTATAGACAGAGTTCAGTAAAAGTGGGCACATTCTTGTACCCTCTCTTAAGAATGAGTTAAGAAAACATGACTAGATAGAGTTCAGATCAAATTGACTTATGAGATGTTTCTAGTGTCTCTCTAAACCGTTTATAGATCGTACGTTTATCTAGTAGCGTACTAGTAGATAGTTTATAGATAGAGTTAAGACCTTTAAAGGAATCATTGCTCGTCACGTTTTAAAACCAAATGATCTTAAGACTAACAACTTTAAGTAACATTTTACTAGTGACGCATAATGGTGTGGAACTTACAAGAGTTATTTTACTTAATAATATTTGCATCATGGCGTAACAAATTTATTACTTTTTATTAATTTGAATTTTAATAATGGGTAAATAAGCAAATCAACATGCGATTGAAATTCTATCGTTGAATATTATGTAAAACTCTTGTAAAATAAGAGCGCCCGCTGTAAATGTAAGATTTAACATTTTTTTTTTCAAAATATGTATATTATTTGGTATGAGCAAATTTTCGAATTTACATTTTAATGCTTAAAATACTCATTTTATTTAAAATAAAGTAATTTAAAACATATCAAATGTCTAATTAGACATAATTTAATGATAAAAACATTAAAGTACGTAACCAAAATTATTTGAAGCAAAAATTAGGCAATAAAAATGGCGTCCAGATAAAATTTACTAGAAAACCTATTCCTATAGAACAAACAGTCTAGAGATTTTTTTTGTAGTATGGCTCTAGAATAATTTTACTTACTACACACTAAACTATCTAGTGAGAGAATAAACAGATTTAAGAGTGGTTTAAAATTATCTAGTAACTGTCACTCTGTATTCCTTTTTATCTTGTCACAGTATTTCTAGACGTTCTTCAGTGAATAGGTAATTTCATGTGTTGTGAACGTAAGACCATTTTATGCAGTAACAAACCAATATAATTAATTAACACAAGAGGGTACCCGAGTAAAAAGTATTTCTGATTTATTTAGGTATAAACAATGTGAGAAATAATAATTATAATTGTAATTACATTAATACCCTTTCATTTGATACCCACATCATTGGAGTGGATTTCAAACAGCTAGTCCGCCATCTTGAATTTAAGTACCGTGACAATTTTTTCTATTTCTGACAGCAAACCATTTCATTTGATATCCATAATTATTATGGGGGGGATTTCAAATAGCCAGTCCGCCATCTTGAATTTAAGTCACGTGACTATTTTTTCGTTTTCCTGACAGCAAACCCTTTCAATTGATACCCATATCACGGGGGTGCATTCCAAATAGCCTGTCCTCCATCTTGGACGTCCGCCATATTGGATTTAAGACACGTGACTATTTTTTTCGTTTTCCTGATAGCAAACCTTTTATTTGATATCCATACCCATATCATAGGGGTGAATTTCAAACAGCCAGTCCGCCATCTTGGATTTAAGTCACGTGACCATTTTTTTCGTATCCCTGACAGCAAACCCTTTCATTTGATACCCATATTATGGGGGTGTATTTTAAATAGCCTGTCCGCCATACTAGATTTAAATCATGATTGTGATTTTTTTTTTCGTACTCTTGACAGCAAACCTTTTCATATTTGAGTACCCATATAATTATCATCAACAATTTTCTACGTTTTGGAGGAAGTTACTAGGAAGTTTTGATTCTTCTTCGGTCGACAGTTCTTCATTTTTCTTTTGTTTTTAAATACTTGCGGATTTTTCGACGAAAACCACCATCACCATAGATCTTTTAATTTTTTTCATCTTCTCCATTGCATAAACTCATCCAATTAAAATTTCTAGTACAAATGCACTTAACTAAGCCACTTTTAAGGATAAAAACTCTAAAGACACGACTTCTCTATCAGTTTTCTAGACAAACTTAAAATTATCTAGTAAAGTATTTTATCTAGACTGAAGTATCTATAGAAAAAAAAGATAAGAGTACCATTAGCTAAAATAGAATATCTGTAGAAAGTTTTGTCTTCAAATATATCGTTTTATCTATAAAACTACTTCAAAATAGGTGCCTATAGGCTCTTTTAACTATTTGTAGAGCATTTTATCTAGAAACATTCGTTATAACTATAAACGTACTTAAAATAAGTGTTCTATAGAACAAATGCTCTTAAAATAATACAGCTTTAGATAAAAAACTCTACAAGATTAAATGTTCTGTATCAAGCCCATCTCTAGAAAGCCCGTATCTAAAGATTAACCCTGAATAGACAGTCTATAGACAGATTGGTTTTAAAACTTCCAGACTGTGTTACTTGGGATTACTGATAAAATTCACCATCAACCGATGAGAGCTACTAGGATGCAGTGATATTGGTACCAAAATGGACCTCAAATCAACATACATTTTTCATGAGTAGCATATTCAGCAAAACAAATAAAAAAAACTACACCACCTATTGTAAACAAGAAACGCTGTAAATACCGCTGTGATAAGGGTGTGGGAAAATATCGTGAGGGAAGTAGGGAACTGGCATGTCCTAGAACCAAAAATTCGAAGACATGTGACATTCACCAACCCTCGGCCTGCGTGGTGGATTATGGCCCACTCCCTCTCTCAGAGAGGAGGCCTGTGTCCTAGCAGTGGGAACATTTATAGGCTGATGATGAACAGTGAAAAACAAAACAACTAGTCAGGAAATCGTGACAAACAGTTATCTATGACTACTTACATTGCAACATTATTTGAAAAGTACGCTACATGATTGTATTAATTTGTCTTTTCCGAATGCCTTGTTATTTCATTTGAAAAACCTGTTATTTTAAGTATGTGATAAATGTTTCTTCACGAATTATTTTCGATAGTATGTATTATGTACGTTACTGATAATGAAAACTAGTTTATAGAGACCCCGTGTTTTATGACAACCACAGAAGTTAGGCCAATGATAGTTATACAGTCTCGAAGTTTTGGAAACGCGCCCACTAGAGAAATTCCTATTTTAAGGCAATAGTGTTTTTCATTTTAGACTGTGTTACAATTTGAACATAATGATGACTTTATCATGAATAAGTGCATAATTGATAAGAATGAAACAAGCAGACAAACGGCCCACCTGTACCCTTAGCAGGAATTTTCACTCTTTTACTTTATTACAGCGTCCTTCCAGTATTCTTCTTGTATGAAAAAATGGAACAGTGCCTCTGGTGTGCGAAGAAGGAACTAATTTTTCCTTTAAAATTGTCAATTTGATATTGTCAAAGCTCCAGTTTACTTTACGTCCCAAATAGTGAAAACTCGTGCTCGATGGGAAGCGGCCACCATAGCCTATAAACACCTGGCAGCTAGATAGACATGAGGTATCGCCTGCGCATTACCGATCTGCGGGAACTTTTTCACGCCCTTTTAAGGGTCTTCGCGCCTTTTAAGCCGTAAAAACGTTACATTCTAAAGCATATTCCTGATTAACGGCTGGATGTAAAGATTGAAAAAAAAATATATTATTATGTTGAATGTATATTCATGTACAACAATGTGAGTAAATTTTATTTTCTTATGACAAATAGTTGAACTGTAAAAAAATATTTAACAACACGCTATTTTGTTCAAATAAATGCTCACTCCTTCTAAACGGCTTCGTTTATTTAAAATATTTTTGAATAGATCAATCGATGTTAAAATTTACTACAAAGTGAGTAACGCTCATGTAAATCAGTCAATATTTTACAAAGAATATGTTGAAAATTGAGATTTCCACATATAAAAACCGGGCGAAGGTGGGTTTTTGCAGCTGTTTCTGCCTCGCTGCATAGTCTATGATATAATTTTGAGGTATCGCGGTACGCTCGGGACATATTAATATGTGCGGTGCAGATATGAAAATGTGCGTTTAGCTCCGCCTGGATGCTCAAGGTTATTGAGGGTACTATGCGCCTTAAGTTCTCTTCATTTAAGATGTCAAACCATATAACGTGTAACAACGTTTGCGAATTTCCAAAAGTCTTGAAACAAACATTGTTTAGTAACATGGGCTGAGTTACCCCACGAGAGGTTTAGCGCTATTAACGTTACACGTTGTAGGGGAAAATTCTGAATTTATGATTAACGAACAATAATATTTATGTTTTTCTTTTTCTTTTGAAATAACTTTGCCCCAGACTAGATATGTCTCCTGTGTCGTGGGTACATTAATTATAAACATAGAAACTCACATACTCAGACACCCAGACCCGGAACAACTACTTGTAAAGAACAATCGCTCAGCCACCGCGCTAATTGTACCGCCATTATTGTAAACTGTTTTGAGTTAATTATACCTGCTGTTTGCCAGCGGCTTCACCCAAACAACAACTCAAAAATTGTACCATGGGAACATAAAATCAAGATAAAAACTATTCTTTGTTTTAATCCAGGATATAAACTGTCTATGTGCCAAATTTTAGCCAAATCCGTTCAGTAGTTTGTGCGTGAAAGAGTAACAAACATAATTGTACCGCCATTATTGTAAACTGTTTTGAGTTAATTATACCTGCTGTTTGCCAGCGGCTTCACCCAAACAACAACTCAAAAATTATACCATGGGAACATAAAATCAAGATAAAAACTATTCTTTGTGTTAATCCAGGATATAAACTGTCTATGTGCCAAATTTTAGCCAAATCCGTTCAGTGGTTTGTGCGTGAAAGAGTAACAAACATAATTCTAAATACACATACATACATCCTCACAAACTTTCAAATTTGTAATATTAGTAGGATTATTGTTATAAAATTAAAGTGAAAGAAAATATTAAAGTATTTGTAATCGAGTAACCCCTTTTAGTAGTCGAGGATACTTAAAATAAAAACAATTCGAATTTATATTGTCTTTGAGCTAAATTCCTAACCCCATGGGGATTCCAAAAAAAGTACATTTAGGTGAAAGTATTATTAATATTCCATTATTCGAATCTCTCTTGAGTTCCCAAAAGTTTAACTAAACAAATATCAATGTTTAACCAACTGGGAGTTTAGCCTAACTTTCTCGAACGCGTATAACATGGAAATCTACTTATGACGATAAAGATTTTAACTTTGGCATGATACGTTCTAACTAAAACGATCGACGTATGAACACGCGGGAAGTTTGAAAGTGACGCCTGTTACAGAAAAAATTAAAGGGAATCGTCTGTCCAGGTATGGACATGTGATGAGGAGGGAAGACACTCATGTGACTAAGAGAGTGATGAGTATGAATGTTGATGGATGAAAAGGAAGAGGAAGGCCAAAGAAAATATGGATAAATTGTATACGAAATAATATGAATGAAAAAGGAGTGAATACTATGACGTCTGAGGAATCTGAGAATGGAAGACAAAAACGTGTTGCACCGACCACAAGTAAAAAGGTAAAGAGCAGGAAGATGTTAATGATGATCTTGGCAACCTACAGAAAACTTATCAAGGTGATAGCAAAGAGTTTTAACCTAAAGACGGTTATGCATGGCATCCGATCCGAAACTAAAAATCCGAGAGGCCATATTTAATTCAGAATTTAGCTACCTAAGTAGCTAAATTCTAAATTCGGTCATTAAAATATGAAATACATACATAATTTTGTATTGGATTCCGTCAGTATTTGTCCTGAATAGAAGTAGTGACTAATCAATGGAACGGAAACGGAAATTGGATCACGTACGTGCGTAAAGTAAGCACAATTAGTTCTTAAGCGACAGCGAGTATGGTTGAACACGCCAATCTCAGGAAATACTTTTTCTTTGTAAAAAGTTTTGTATTAAATAGTCTATTTATAGATTAAGGTTATAGGCTATATTAAATCTCGATACGACCAAAATAAGTCGTGCAGCACCGATGAAACCACGGAAACAGTTACAGTAAAATCCGTTTGTATGTTATTATGTTTTTTATTGGCTTTACTCACCAACCGCTTATTATGTCGTATTACACAGCGAAGTTTGATTTCCATACAAAATTTTGTAACCAAATTCGGATATAATGACTTCACATTTAGAGACATGCCGCTTATTATGACCCATTTTTCATAAATTGTGTCCAATTTATGTAGTTACCGACGTAACACCTTCGACAATAGTGTTCGGAAGCGTCACGTGATATACGATGATTTGACTTTCAGTGGGTAATTCAATTATTATTATTGACTTAGTTCTATTTTGTATCTTTAATAAATTAAATACATACTGACAAAAACAGGAGGTTGTGTTTATTATTTCCCTTCAATGTCATAATAAACGGATTCAACTGTAGTCCCTAAATAAAAAAAATGTTTTAGCAAAGAGTTAACGATTTTTACGTATGTATCCAGTATTAACATTTGCTCTATTTAGGACACGACAGTCGGTCGCTTAACTTTATGTGGACTTGAAACAATTGTAACTAATATTGTGGCTTTAATATAACAGTTTCTGCGAGTTGAAATGGATTCTGGAAGGATGCTCTTGTAATTGTTCCGTAGTCAACAAGCAACCCTTATAGTTTCGCCATGTCCGTCCGTTCGTCCGTCCGTCCGTCCGTCCGTCCGTCAGTTCGTCAGTCCGTCCGTCCGTCCGTCTATCCGCAGTTTAGCTCAGAGACGCACAGTGCTAGAGAGCTGTAATTTGGTGTAAATATACGGATTTGTTGTGCCGAAAAAGTGGTAAAATAAAATCTCGAAAAATATTTTTTTTTAGGGTAGGTACCTCCTGTACACGTAAAGTGGGAATGTTTTTTTCGTTCTCGCGTACCCCTTAGTATGGGGTATCATTAAATAGGTCTTTAAAAAATAATGTGAGTTTACATTAACAATTTTTTGATAAAAAAATTCATTTGTGAAATATTAAGCTTTAAAGTGCTAAATTTTGCTCGACTCGAGTGTCTCCCCCCTCTACCAGCTAAACGGTTATGTTCGGGGGTGTGAAAAAATTCACAATAGTAGTATATATAACGAAGTTTAAAAGAAAATTATCATAACTAAGTAGGCTTTACAACTTTTCGAGTAATAGTCGACCAACTTATAAAATGTACTTGAATAAGTCATATTTTCTTAAACAAAATGTATCGGAGAACATCCTCTTCAACTGCAAATGTAAGTTTGTCAATTTTATTTTTACAGCTTTAATACGTATGTTTTTACCCCCCCCTTTTTGGGGATAGGTAGGTTTTTATCGTCAACTATTTTTAACTAACTTCAAAAAAGGAGGAGGTTCTAAATTCGTCGTAATCTTTTTTCTTATGTATTTTCCCTGATTTCTCAAAGACTCCTGGACCGATTTTGAAAATTCTTCTTTTTAAAATTAAATTCAGCGAATCAGTTTAGTTAGTTCGCATAAGTATTTTGATGGACAACTGCGGAACCCTACACTGTGCGTGGCCCGACACGCACTTGGCCGGTTTTTTTTTATAATAATTATCAACAACAACACCGAATTTACATAAAACTTAAAATTATAAAGATTTTTACTCTTTATTCCCTATTACTCCGTTATCCGTCTGTCTGTCTGTCTGTGCGTCTTTCTCCAGACTGTATCACATAAACTGTGATTCACAGATGATGTATTTCTGTTAAAGAGAATAAAATAAATATTTAATGGGGCCTCCCATGCAACAGACAATTTTTTTTAAAGTTTGTATTGATGATGATGCCGATCCCATGAAATAAAAAAAAACAGAAGTGGTATTCGTTACTATCTGCGATAGAGAAAACCGAGTGCGTATACGATGACTTCTCACGCCAAAGTTAATTTCACTATCGATATAACATTTCCCTTCCAGAGTTGAGTGGAAGGAACAGTCAGATTCTTACTGACAACTGTTCCTTCACATGCCTTTTGCGTTCCAGTGTCGCGGTACCATCTTAGAATAGTCCTAAGACCCCAGAATTGATGGAGAGGATAAAGTAAAGAAAATACGTCCCAATAAAATTAACATAAGGCTACGTCCCCAGTAGCAAACTGTTAGCAGACCGAGTTTGCGGCGTATTGGTTTAGTACACCCTTCCGTAATATTATATTTGAAATGGAGTGTCTACAGTTTGCTAGTTTTACGCTCATTTTACACAGTTTTCAGCGGTACGTGCGCCGACTGTCACAGTTACGAGTAGGCCGGCCACATACATATCAAAATCAAAACGTTTATTTCAACTAGGCCAATTACAGGCACTTATGAATTGTCAAAAGACATAAAATAAAACAGTTACAAAAATAGTTATGGTGCTACAGTCCCAGTCACAAGACATAAAAACTGTGAAAGTACCGTAGGTGCTCATTCCAAAGCGTAGATCTCTATGGAGAAGAATGAGCAAGAAACTCCATGGACACTCTTTTTCAATCGCCAAAATTATTACAAAACTTTTGTTACATCATTCATCATCAGATGGTACATTACGTGAGAACGATGTAGCAAGTTAATAGTGTCCATAGTAAATTGAAAAGACAATTCAAAATAAAGTTACTGATAATTAAAATAGGCCGTGGCAGCTAAGAGACATAAATTTTCCTGATGCGTTTTATGCGTTTTCCATCTGAACTCAGTGAATTCATACAATTGTGTGTGTATGTTTTGTGTGTGTTGTTCATATTCGATAACTTCCCCTACAGATTTAGATAAATGGATCAGGATCACTGAACCGTTTTTAAAAAATTGTACGGGAAGTCAAACAAATGTGTGACATGCACACACATTTTTGTATGAATTCACTGTGTACGGATAGAAAACGGATCACGATTCCTGATCAGGAAAACTGATGTATGTGGCCGCCCTAGTAGTACGTGATTTTGATAACAGACACATTTCCATTCGATTCCCAGCAGAAAGTTCCGTTTGTCCTAAATATTGTAACTGGGGGATGTCACAACTTAGCTACGAGAACTGCAATATGCATACGACTTTGATGTGAAAATATACGGAATATAATCACGACCAGTAAGAAAATACGGCACGGTTGTCGCAGTGGCTATACTAGTAACTTTTGCGTTGCCTTTTGAAATTTGGAACGAAATTTGGAACGAAGTTCCTTATCGCGCGTTGCGAAAGGCTAGACGGAAAAAATTAAGACGAAAAGTTACGTAACGATACTTCTTGCTTTACCACGCCACCCGTACCCCTCACCCAACCCCCGTTCCATACGTGACTCTTGACACATTTCATTTCATTTTTCTTTTTCGCACTGAACAGTGTGGTGTCGCGACGATTATTTTTGTTGAGTACAGTAACTTCGTTCCATCCGGGTGTCCCTTGACACCTCTCAAGTTTTTGTATAACTAAAAAGCTTTAGAATGCGCGATCTTACACGCGGAGCAAACAGTATTTGTCGACGAAGGAAAAGACAAAATGACAGAACTGGTAGTGGTCAACTTTGACGTTAGTCCTACTGTGGAAACGAGATGACGTAGACGACTCGTATAGCTCTGTCTCTTTTCTACAGTGGAACTGCTCTCGCTTTGAGACGTCATGGTGCCCCTCTTTTTTTAGCGTGGTAAAATCATCAAATTATTCCTCCCACCCCGGGCAGGGCGGGGGACTGTCAGACTCGTAGGTACTGACTTAATGGTGTCCTTCTATAGCCCTTTATATTCCGGGGCCGTATATGTATGAAAATAGATTTTAAAAAAAAAAAACGTGATTTTTTCATATTAGTTGTGTAGCTGTATGACAAAATAATCTGACCAAAGATGAACGTATCCGTCTCAATTACATTTCCCTATATCTCGTGACTAAAGTTGATAACCACTTCAGGATGCCGCAGAGTGGTTCTTACCCATTCACCAAACTGCAGTAGTCAGCAGTTTCTAGTAAAACTTGGACTAATAATAATAGTCGTTGAAGAGTAGGTACAAACTCGGTTTCAAGTCCTGGAACGGTGAAGAACTTAATGGTGATTGTAGCACATTATCCGCACCAGCACTCATGACTTGCGGGTTTTTTTTTTCCAAAAAATTTGCCCCACTTTAGGACTTCCTCCTGTGTCACGGGTGCGTTTACAAACATGATAAGTAACCTTAAAACACAAACGGCCAGACCCGGAACAACGACACACTTGCATCTTAAATACAACTTGACGTCTAGCGCCATCTCATTCACTCAACGGAATACTGCTTTTCCACCAAAGATGCGCTATGCTACGTTGCTATGGATACGTTTGACATCCACCAATCATATTCATTGGTTTACATAGCACAGCACTGGTGGAAACGGATTCAACTGAGATGTGTTCTTTATATGAAAAGATGCATGCTATGGCTGCGTGCTGAGGCTGCGAACTGGGGCTGCGTGCTATGGCTGCGTGCTATGGATACGTGCTATGGGTCGTTTTCCCTACAATCGATACATCGCATAGCTCGAGCTGCGCATCTTCGTAGCGCAGTTACCTTGTGACAGCGCATCTTCGTAGCGCAGCTACCCATCTCCATAGCACATCTTACTCGCACAGCTACATAGCGTAGCATCGGTGGAAACGGTCACACAGTTTCGTAGCTCAACTTTTACATCCTCGTAGCACAGCTACATAGCGCATCTCTGGTGGAAAAGCAGCCTAAGACTGGTTTAAGGCCTCAGGTGGCCTTAAATATTTTTTTCAACATTACCAAGCTATATTTACGCTGAGTAACATAGGGTATCATATCCACTCGTGCGAAGCCGGGAAGTGCCGCTAGTTGATCATAAGAATGGACCCACGACTTATTTCAAATTACTATGTTAACGAATATTTCAAGACGTAATTATTATTAATTTAACATCTGGTAAATACCACCACCCCTCCTTTGAGAATTAACAGCGCCTAATAAAACATCCTGTTTATACGGAACTCGCGCTCGCTGAAACAGAAAATCAACATCTTACATTATCATAACATTTAGGATTATAAGTAGGATATAATTAATAATTTTAATTAGATTATTTAACCCTGTGTTTCATGGTATTATTCTACCTGTCCTTATAATAACTGTTCACATGCTCTACTAAAGCGGGGCAGTCCTGCACCGTATGCGTTATTATTTTAACATCACACATTGCGGCAAAAATTGACAAGATATTCGAATTCAGGACATTCAATTTGAGTAAGTAATTGTTAGTTCAAAAAATAATTTCGTTTGGACTGTTTTGTGGCCTCATTGAAATAAATGACATCCCAATTTATCTTCATCAATAAAATTAATCGAATAATGTGGTTTGTTCAATTGGAATCTGGATACAAAACTGACACTCTAGTACACTGTGTTTAATTTATCATCATAATTATTCATCATTCTAATTTATACGGTTTATTCCCGTTCAGTAACCTGTTACTCGTTGTGAAAAATATTTGTCGTCAAGTAAGGCAGTTGTCCGACCGCCGACGATGAACTAGTAACGAGTAGAACTAGAAAATATAAAAGAGTTGGGGAACAGCGGGAAGCGAGAGTAGTTTCGATAGTTTTGTCACGGTAATACTGACATCTATACTGTGGTTTTGTCGCCGGGCTATAATAAGCGAGTGTGCAAGTGTGACTGGTTTGTAATTGATAGTAGTAGTTTTTTTTTAGAATGTGGGCCAAAACCTTCCTTAGCCATAAGGATAAGGAAGGTACAAATCTGGAAGGAATGAATGTACTAGGTACAATTCTGACAGTCCCTACCGCTCTGCACAGGGCTGGAGAAATCATTAATTGGTGAATACAACAAGTAACCTATTTAAAAAGTAGCTAGTAAAAGCTACATAATGTATATGTTTTGAATTTGCTCATCAAGCCCTTTAATTTGATACCCACGTCAATACATACTCCGCGAAACAAATTTTTTTTTCGGTTACGACTTAAGGCCTATTCAGACCTAAGCGATAGCGCTGCCGCTGTGGGTAGAGGTACATACCGCGCGGGTTTCGCTCAGGTATTTAGTATCAAATACCGTGGCCAGAGCGACTTGAGAGATATTCGCTGCCGCTGTGGGTAGAGGTACTACATACCGCGAGTTATTCTATCCATAAGGAAAGCGAAATCTGTTTTGGTGTGAACAGTAATAGTACCGCATATCCACTGGGTTTTCTCTGCCGCAGACGGTAGCGAATACCGCTTAGGTCTGCATAGGCCTTTAACATCCCCTTGACGTGTCACTAAATCCAATATGGCGCCCCAATATTGGATTTATTGACACGCCACGTACTCTATAACCAGCGGACAAGTGAAACACTTCTAACGGCACCTCATTTGTCATGTAATGATAAGTAGTTTAGAAGTCATGAGGGAACAAACAAAGATACATACATACAAGTCAAAATCATAACCATCCTTTTGGCTTTGCCGTAGTCGAGTAAAAAGAAGACAGACCTTATGTCATTTCATTTCCCATTTAACGTCGCATCTTCTGCTAGTACTAACCCATTGGCTATTTCCTACGTCGAGCCATTCATCGTACAAGTGAACTAGTAGATAATCGTTTCCCTTCTTAGTTACAATTGGAGACTAACTGATAATTTACCTACATTACGACGCGACGTACGGTCAGTATGTTTCTGAATGGAAATTTACATTTTAAAGGGATTTTACATTGAGTGCATTCCTTGAATAGGGTTATGGTTATACATATAATGGGGTAGAGTTATATAATGTTGGCCCACACTAGGAATTTCCTGTATCGTGGTTGCGTTTACGAACATAGAAAATTATAATTATAACACAGAATACCCAAACCCGTAACGACTAATTTGCAGGTCATACAAATATTTAATTTGTTTCGTGAGTAAATCAAACCCACTACATGCTGCACAGCTGTCCAATCGCTTAGCTATTGGACTGCTGCACAGCGTTAACCGTGCCGTATTTCAGTAGACTTGATTTGATGACTGATTACTTCTGGTTCAAATTACTTTGAATATACATATATTATTATATACAGGGCTATTGGTGAAATATAAACGCTACAAAAACTTAAACATTCGTTCGCTTGTCTAAAAAAAGTGTGCCTAACTGCAAAACGATCCCTTACCTATATCAACGTGAAATTTCGTTTTGACGATTAAATATTGGAAAAGTGTTCAACAGTACCCTTAGCACGAATTTTCACTATTTAACTTTAGTATTTACAGCAACTCTACAGTATTTACAGCGTTTCCGCAAAGAAGGAACGAAATTTTTCGTTGAAAATTGTCAATTTGAAATAGTCAAAGTTCCAGTTTAAAGTAAACTGGAACTTTGACTTTCGTCTCAAATACGACTGACGTTTATTTTTTTTTTGTGGTAAGTTACTTCTTATGTATAAAATTAACCACAAGTAGGTACAAATTGTTTAAATTCGCTTTTCAAACACGAACATTGTTTTTATTCGCACTTCAACTCTAATTTATGGGAAGTGTATTTGTGTTTCTATTAAAATGACGGTTTCCTATAACACCATTTAATTTTATGTGTTTTGTATACAAAATTACATTCATAAGGTCCTTGAGTTAATAATAACTTTTGTATCAGCTGGTTGTTTCATGTTAAGGTGTACATAATATATTATTTGTTTCTATGTATATGGGATGACTGGTAATTACTGTACGATAATAATTAATATAATTATACACGTGATATGCTCATGATAACCAACAACTTTTACTGTGGCAACAAACCTGAAATCTCGAAAAAAAATCAGTACATTTATGTTTACTTAATGTACTGAACAGCTGATACTTTTTTCACGATTTCGGCTTTGCTCCCATAATAAAAATTGTTTGTTATCATGAGCACAATCACGTGTTTAAGTATCGTACACTAATTACCAGTCACCCTATATATTTGTTGGAACAGACTCTCAGACTCGTAATGTCTAAAATCCACAATATTCCTTCAATAGCCTTTTACGTTCCAGGGTTATCTAATTAGACAACGACCCCGGACAAAATAGCTACTACAGAAGCGGTAGGAAAGATGATAAAAAAACCACGTTTCAAAATCATGACAATTAAAATGACTGGCCTTATTTACTTTAGCGTCATTGCCACCTGTATAGTATACGTGAGTAGATAATAGAAGCAGTGAGCAATATAAGGATTAGAAATAATCTCAACAAGATATACAGGCTGATTTTTTAGTCACCATCCAAATTTTAAGATATTAATCTTTGGCGAAAATCATTAAATACGTGTTTTTTCTTTTTGTGTTACTCAATACAAAAATATCGAGATATCACGTCTCAATGTTATCTATAAAAAGTTGATGAAGCTGGTCACCGCGCTGTGATGTGTCACTCAGGTGTAGCGGGGCGGTGCGGGGGGTCAGCGGGGTGCGCTCTGTCCGTTTCATGCGTCGGCAAGTGTATATTATTAACTTTTAGCTTAGTGACCACGCAGAGCGGATGAGAAAATGATTTAATATGACAATTTGAAGTATCGTTTTTTTTTTCAAAAATGGGGTTAGTGTTTGATACCTAATGCCTAGAAAAATTTTGGACGGTGCTAAAAAAGTCACCCTGTATACATTTATGTACACAGTGCGAGCGAGTAAGCACTTTAATATTAATTACATAGAGCTCTTATTTGACCCACTTATCACCAGAGCTATATTACATGCATTCAGCTTCAAGCTACGGTAAGCTATGCTTGCCGAGGTGACTCTATGGATGAGAGATCATTCTGTCATAGAGAGTAGGTATCCTCCGAGCCACCAAAAGATAATAAAGCTAGGTTCGTAAAGCTGGGGTGCTAAGACAGGAAACCTCCACGTGCGCCCGTGGACTGGAGTTCCCTCTCGAATACGTCCGGGGGGAAGACCAGTTTTTCGAGCCGGTGCACCCAGGGATGCGGGGAAAAACTCTTCCTTAGGCACTGTGTGCCTAAGGGTTCTCTTTGCCCGTATGCGAATAGCCTGTCGTGTGTGCATAGCGGGCTTGCGGACGGTGAGTGATGGGTAGCTCGCCGTCCGACCAAGGACCAAGCCCGGATCGGTGGCGCATCGTGTTTCGCGCCAAATGCCTGCTGGGGTCGCGGGTTTTTTCTTAACCCAGGATACCGTGGCCGCGGAACGCAAAGGGCATAGGAAGGAACACGGGTGGATTTTAGTCAGTAAGAGTCTGACAGTCCCTTCCGCCCCACCCAGGGCGGGAGGACTCATTTGATGATTTTACCACCTAAGAAAAAAAGCTCGTAAAGCTGTTGATCTACGTTATTTATAGATATTTGATAGTCGTTGCTGTAAGTCAGAATCTCGAAAATCTGGCGACCTGTCTTACCAAACCAAATAATACATTTATTATATTACCCAGTTACGGGGTTGGTTGCGGAACTTACGAGCTACCGTCACTCCGGAACGTAAAGGGCTATTGAAGAACACCGTGGATTTTAGTTAATACGAATCTGACCGTTCCTCCTGTCCTGCCCGGGGTGAGATGACTCATTTGACGATGTTACAACGCTAAAAAGAAAACTACTGGGTTGTGGACATCAAATGGCAGTCGCTTCATCTATTTTTATTCTCACTGCATGCAGTAAGACTGGAAGCCGTTCCTGACAGTCCCTCTCGCTCTGCCCTATTTGGGAGGACTTACATATATGATAAAATAAAACCGGCCAAGTGCGTGTCGGGCCACGCACAGTGTAGGGTTCCGTAGTTGCCCATCAAAATACTTATGCAAACTAACTAAACTGATTCGCTGAATTTAATTTTAATAAAAAGAATTTTCAAAATCGGTCCAGGAGTCTTTGAAAAATCAGGGAAAATACATAAGAAAAAAGATTACGACGAATTAAAACCTCCTCCTTTTTTTGAATTTAGTTAAAATAGTTGACGATAAAAACCTACCTATCCCCAAAAAACATATCGTAAAAACATACCTATTAAAGCTGTAAAAACAAAGTTGACAAACTTACATTTGCAGTTGAATCCGATACATTTTGTTTAAGAAAATATGTAATCCAAGTACATTTTATAAGTTGGTCGACTATTACTCGTAAAGTTGTAAAGCCTACTTAGTCATGACAATTTTCTTTTAAACTTCGTTATATACAGGGTGTTAGTGTAAACACAAATCACTGGTTTCAAGGACAAGACTGTCCTTGAAACCAGTGATTTGGTTTCACTTATAGAACGCAAATTTAATGAAAAAAAAATAACTTTTTTTTTTCAAGCAATATCTCCATTTTTCCTCAAAATTATTTCACCCTATACGCAAGGTCAAAGAGAACGAAGCGCGGTAAACACACAGTGAAGATCAAACAGGCCGCCGGCCGGCAGGCAGCGCGCGCGCCCCTATCCCCCCTACACCGCACCGTCCGTCCACACCCCGACGAGTCCCCGACCCGTCCCTCAGTCTGTCCATGACCTCGATATCGACCGCACGTTACATCACGCTTGCTCGTAGGGCAGCGCCCGCGCCGCGTGCGACCCGCCGCGCACCGCCCGCCGTTCATTAGTCGCGCAATCAGTGTGTAGTTAGTATTGTGTGGTGATTATGACGTACACAAACGTATAGCAGACCGAAATGGTTCGGGTTTACGCCGCGTCGGGTAATAACACTGATAAGATAACCTGAACAAGGCTCGAAGAATGTACGCAAACTTAATTCCTAGACAACCTGTGCCAAAACGAGAACCGATATTGGCGGCTACTCACAGGTTACGTACTTATGGCCGTAAATTCCATTATGAACAGTTTTTGAGATTAATGTAAATGTAAAAGTAAATTCAATCAGTGTAGGCAGGTATTCAATCATCTGTGTAAATAAAACCATTAATTTTTAATGAAACTGCAGACAAAAATGTGATTAACTTTACTACTACTTTTTACGCCGTAAAAACCTAACCAGTTGTTTGTTTTTGTGTTTGTTGTCAAATCTAACTTACATCTGGACTCGTCACGCAAAAAAGGTAGGTATTTTTGCCTGTCCTAAGCCAGGAAGGGAAAGTTACATCACAGGTTACGTGTATTGTGTTTTTATTACAATGATGTAGTTAGTTAAAACATAGGTTGGTACCTATGTAGGTAGTTATACGGACGGCTAGTGCGGTAGGTCAACGCCCTTTGCAGTGATTACGTAACTCAGGCGCATTGTATCCATGAATTTCGGACGGTGTAGGACAGAAACATTTTTGATTTTTTTTATAGAAAAATACGTTGATTTATTTTTAAATTCAGCTAAACAGTTTTATAATTATATCAACTACCTATGGTTTCAATGACAAGACTGTTTACCCTTACAGCCTGTATACTACTATTGTGAATTTTTTCACACCCCCAAACATAACCGTTTAGCTGGTAGAGGGGGGGGACACTCGAGTCGAGCAAAATTTAGCACTTTAAAGCTTAATATTTCATAAACGAATTTTTTTATCAAAAAATTGTTAATGGAAACTCACATTATTTTTTAAAGACCTATTTAATGATACCCCACACTAAGGGGCACGCGAGAAAAAAAAAGCCTCACTTTACGTGTACAGGAGGTACCCTAAAAAAAAATATTTTACAAGATTTTATTTTACCACTTTTTCGGCACCACAAATTCGTATATTTACACCAAATTACAGCTCTCTAGTACTGTGCGTCTCTGAGCTAAACTGCGGACAGACGGACGGACGGACGGACGGAAGGACGGACGGACATGGCGAAACTATAAGGGTTCCTTGTTGACTACGGAACCCTAAAAATGAACCACTTTTGTATACTTGAAGATTAAATTATCTAAACAAAATCGCCTTACTTCTAGGATACTCTTTTAACCAAATATGAATCACTCGAACTACATACACCGTTATAAATTAACATCAATCAGAAATACAACTCAATTCAATATACTCGTACTTTTTGACTGGCAGCCAACTCATATAGATTTTATAACCGCAGGCATGTACATGCCCTGAGCCAAACCACACCAAGTTCATGCCAACAAAATGTTACGTTTATTATTAACTAGTGTTTGCCCGCGGCTTCGCTTGTTTTCGTGTTCGTTTTTTAGAATTTGAGAAACAATACGGATCGTGTGGCGCCATCTGGAATATGAACGTAATTGTTTTCTCGGAAACAGCTCTCTTCTGTTATTCGGGATGTAAGATACCTTATATCCGTGTCTATACTCCTGACAACGTATATGCTAAATTTTGGGACGATCGATTCAGTAAGTAGTAATGCGTGAAAAGGTAAAAAACAAACATACTTGGATTTTTATTATTAGTTTAGATCAATAATGTTATATCTAGGTACATAGTTTGCTTAAGAAACGTCCTTATTTGAGCGACATTAATTTCAAAGAACCGTGTTTATTTAAACATTAGACTATCATTTTTGGGTCGATTTACAGTATCGCTGCAAATTGAACGTACGATAGCATTGCTCTTCTCCCTTTAGCATACCGCGTGATACCTAAAAAATAACTAATTATCTGACTCGATGAGTACAACTTGTCGTCGTTTAAAACAGAATCTATGCACTGGTTTGAGCACCAATTCAAAACATAAATAAACACAAATTATAGAAACCCTGATTTTTTTTCTAATCTTTAAAATTCCACACCTCAAAACAATTACAATTAAAAAAAATATCCAACTTACTACCTACAATTTAAATCGGTGTAGATTTATATCCTAGAGAAGTATTGAAAAAAAATAGTAATTATTTAAAATCGCGAATAATATTGAAACAAAAGTATGCACATTTTTTTTAATTATTTAAAACTCTCAGGACAAATAAAAAAAACTCAAAAAGAGAAAAAAAAAAACTGCGAGATTTGATCCAGAGACCCCTTGCACGAAAGTCAAGAAATTTATACCGACCGGACTGGCTAGTACGTCAACAGTGATTTTCAAATAGCGGTTCTTGTACAAATGTCAACAATGACTGAAAATCAACATATTATCAAATTGCTAATCCCCAAGGGGAATAGCGTAATTATACATATCCTATTAATAGAACAGCAGTTTATGGAATATTTGAGGAAAAATTGACTTAATAATATCCAGTGGTTTAGCTTCCAACTATCAACAAACATCTAAAAACAACAAAATTCAAAATTGCTTATCTCCCAGGAAAAATAGCGTAATAATACATAGCATATTAACAGAAGCATATTATAAGGAATATTTGAGGAAAATTTGATCGACAACTTTACAGTAGTTTCGGAGATAGATCAAATCAAAAAAACATAAAAATTTTCGAAAAAAAATAAAAGTTGATCTGGCATCAGAATCGATCCCTTATCTCGAAAAAAATACAAAAAGAAAAAAATATTCAATGTACAGGAATGACATCTCTACGATTTTATTATATGTAATAATAATAATAATAATCGAGTGTCAAAGTGACGTGACATATTTTTTCATCAATTTTATTTAAATTTCAATTTATCTCAATATTTACTCGTTTTCAAGCAGTTAATTTCTTCGTAATGTGCAAAATGAAAAATCAGACAATGATCATTAAAAACCGGACTACAAAAATGCAGATCAAGAGAAACATATTATGTACATAAAATGTGTCACCTATGCTGACAAGAAACCGAGCAAGAACCTTAAAAACACAACTACCATCTCCGGGCTCGTCGCTCAGCTCCGCCTCGCCGCCGCCGGAACCCAGCCTCATCGTGAACGCTGTGACACCGGCCGCGGCAGTTGCGTCGAGCTCCAGCGACGAGTATTTCTCCCCGCCAACGACACCACCACCTGCGCGTCGACGGGGAGGACGCCGGCCACCGGAATGCTTCGGACCTCGAGGCCCACCGGCCTCTGATAGGGTCCCAGCTCCCGGCGGAAGTGTGCAGCGCATGCGATGGACTCAATCCATCAATGAAAATGTCATGCGCTCATACTATGGGGCTACGGAGGGAGGAAACAACCTGACCGCGTACCGTGTTCGGATGCTCTCTCTGTTTCAGGTACTTGAGCCAGCTGTCAACGTATCGGCACAACGACTGTCGGATCAGGTGCGGGTCATCCAGCGTAACCGTATGTTGGACGACTCTGTACTTGATCGCTTGCGAATTGAAATGCAGAGGAACCATGTCATTGCCCCGTCGCCGCCACAGGCTGTGGTTCCACAGTCCGACGAAATACACAATCACGCTGACGACGTAGTGAGCAATGACATGGTTACTAATGTAAGTATCCAGTGCAGTGAGGAAATGAGGAGTACTTTGGAGGGTGCGATTCGAGAGTATCGTTTCATGTCGCCTGAACTTAGACCACGGATACCTCGTTTGCCCATGCATAACAGAAACAGGATGCTGGTGGCTGGTCTGGATTCGCAGTTGTCAAACTATTTTGATAACTGCGAAGACCTTGCTGATGCTCATTCAATCCTGTATTGTGCTGCTGTAGCGGCATGTCGTGTAGCTCACGTAAAATTCTCGGTTGAGAGAGCTACACGACCTAAACCAGCCATACCGGTATGGCAGTACAGGATTGAACGACGTATTGGCGAGGCCAGAACATTCATCGGCAAACTCATCTGTTTCAGGGAGGGCAACACTCGCCCTAGAGTGATGCGCTTTGTGAGACGGGCGTTCTCGGGGACTGATATAAATCCTCGGGATTACCTCTCCCGTGTCACAGAGCGCATCGACTTCCTGAAACAGAAAGTGTATGCATGGGCGAGCCGTATCCGTAGGTATAGGCGGCGCATGGAGCGATATAATCAGAATCGCACGTTCCAAAGAGATGAAAGGTGGGTTTACAGGTCTTGGGAGCGACCAGACCAAGGTGTGGCTGACGGGGATCTGCCAGATGATGACGCCATGTGTTCATTTTGGCGTAGTATCTGGTCGGTACCTGTCAGCCATACTGAAGGTGAATGGACCGGAGACGTCGAGCGAGCGTGCGATCCTATAATAGAAATGGGGGCAATTTCGATAAGCCCCCAAGACGTAGCACATGCAGTCCGTCCGTTACCGAACTGGAAATCTCCGGGGCCGGACGGACTGCACAACTTTTGGATCAAGTGGTTCAAAAGGTCGCACGTTCGCCTGGCGGCTTTGTTCCAGTCAGCCTTAGAGTCTGGATCGCTACCAGAATTCCTGACGACAGGAATAACCCACCTGCTCCACAAATCAGGTAGTACTGCGGAACCCAAAAATTACAGACCGATAACGTGTCTACCAACTTTATATAAAGTTCTTACATCCATTTTGAGAGCTAAAATTAGTAAACACATTGATGAAAATTCTATCATGTCTGCTTCTCAAAATGGATGTAGGAATGGGTCCCGCGGTACTAAGGAGCTGCTCCTCATTGATATTGCCATTAGCCAACAGGTTCGCCGTTCTCGAAAGGATCTGTCAACATGTTGGATAGACTATAAGAAGGCCTATGACTCGGTGCCACATACATGGCTCATGAGGGTGCTGGAGTTGTATAAAGTTGATACAACTCTATGCACTTTCCTGATGTCGTGTATGAGGCAATGGAGGACAGTCCTTCGCTATCCAGGATGTCGGCATATCCCGAGAACTAGCGAACCGATAAGGATAGAGCGAGGTATTTTCCAGGGTGATAGTTTGAGTCCACTTTGGTTCTGCTTGGCCCTGAATCCTCTTAGCACACTGTTGGAGGATTCAGGTCTAGGCATTCGGTTGAGGAGAGGCGGTCAGGTTATATCTCGTCTCCTTTACATGGATGACCTTAAACTCTTTGCCCCCAACAATTTGCAACTAATGAAGCTACTGAAGGTAACTGAAACCTTCAGTAGCGCCATCAGGATGGAATTTGGTGTGGACAAATGTGCGGTCATGCATGTAAAGCGAGGGGGGATTGTGGAATCCGTGAGCACCGAACTCTCGGATTCCATAAGCCTTAGATCCCTCTCAGCAACCGAAACCTATAAGTATTTGGGTATGTCAGAAGCGTTGGGCATCAATGTTACTGGCATGAAACAATCGTTGAAGGAGCGCTTCTTTGGCCGCCTGAAAAAAGTATTTAATAGCCTTCTATCAGGTGGTAATAAGGTGCGCGCTTTCAACGGCTGGGTCATGCCGGTCTTGATGTACTCTTTTGGCATACTCAAATGGACTCAAACAGAACTTGATACCCTGGATAGGAGGGTCCGTACATTGCTGACTGCATATCGAATGCATCACCCACGGTCTTCGGTTATGAGATTGTATATCCCGCGAAAATGTGGAGGTCGAGGTTTTCTCAACGCTAAGACTCTCCACAATCGCGAGGTATGCAATCTCAGGGAATATTTCCTGAAAGCCGACGTGGGAATGCATCGAGATGTAGTGGCGGTGGACAAAGGCCTCACCCCGCTCTCCTTGGCTAAAGAGAACTGGCGCAAACCTGTGGTGCTTGACACTAATGATCGCATGGAAGTATGGCAGAGCAAGGAGCTTCACGGACGCTTTTTCCGGGCTCTACATGGGCCTGATGTAGATTTGTCAGCGTCCGTGGCCTGGCTACGATCTGGTGACCTCTTTGGTGAAACCGAGGGTTTTGTCTGTGCAATTATGGATGAAGTTATGATGACGAATAACTACCGGAGGTTTATTGTGAAGGATGGCACGGTTGACATATGTCGGGCATGTCACCGTCCTGGCGAATCAATACGTCACATTATTTCCGGGTGTTCTCGTCTGGCTAACGGAGAATACTTGCATAGAGATAACCTTGTAGCCAGGATAATCCATCAGCAACTTGCTCTGAAATACAGCCTTGTCGAATCGGAAGTGCCGTACTACAGGTATGTGCCCGACCCAGTTCTTGAAAGTGGTAATATCACACTGTACTGGGATCAATCCATCATCACTGACAGGACTATTGTAGCTAATAGTCCTGATATAGTGGTGGTGGATCGATCAGAGCGGCGCACAATGATTGTTGACATAACCGTCCCGCATGACGAGAACCTCGTGAAAGCTGAGAAAGATAAGCAAATGAAGTATCTTGATTTGGCTCGCGAGGTTGTCGATATGTGGGACGTTGATTCAGCTGTCATTGTGCCGATAGTCGTGACAGCCCATGGCTTAATTGCCAAGAGCCTCGACCAACACCTAAGGAGGCTCTCGTTAGGCAGCTGGATCAAGGGCTTGATTCAGAAAGCAGTTCTTCTGGACACGGCGCGCATTGTTAGGAGGTTCCTTTCTCTGGAGCCCTGACTGCCGGTAGCTTGGACCCTGTTCCCGATACCGGTGGGCCACTATTATTTATATTTTTAAATGTTTTTTTTTTCTTTTTTAGAAATATTTAAAAATGTAAAGTATAGGAAACTAAGATGAATAAAGGAAATAATAATAATAAAGATGTAAAGATAAAGATAAAGATGTAAAGATAAAGATAAAGATAAAGATAAAGATAAAGATAAAGATAAAGATAAAGATAAAGATAAAGATATTGTTGGTTAAGATATTGTATTGTCAGTTTTGTTATTATATTGAGGAATATTAAACTAACTTCATTAGTGATGATGCTAAATAAGTAATCTGACGGGGAGAGACTTAAAAGGTCAAATGACTACCAGGTTTGCGGAAATGTTCCAAAGGTACTCGAGACTGATGTGATAGGTAATAAAAATATTGAAAGAAAGAAAGAAAAAACATTACGTATTTGGCCCAAATGGACCACGATAGACACACACATTTAAAATATAATAACACATTATAGAAAGCAGAAAAAAAATCTTATATCTAAAACAAGAAAAAATAAAATAATAGGTAGGTTTTGTGTGTCTCACGGCTGCGCCAAAAAGGAACAGTTCATCAAAAAGTTGGGCAACTGAGTGCTCGACGCTGGTTTTCAACTGGACCTATATTATTATTGCCAATTTTTATCGATAATTTTATTCTACACCCCATCACCACAAGCTTCCGAGCCGTAGTTGCTCTATGCGTTGTTTCGTTCCCGATTGAGCAACTCGTCAAAATTTTGACAAATTACTCAAACGGGAATAAATAATTGCTCTTTAAAAAGGTACTCTGGAAATAGTTGCTCAAATGGGACCGCAGTGGTGACACCCAGGTGTCCTCCTTTCGCATCAGACACCGGTACCTCCCGAAACTTCCGTGTCCGGTGAGGACCTGCGCCACGCGGTAGGGCAGGACGCCGTGACTCCTATCCAGCCACTCCTCAAAAAGGGGTCGTACCGATGCAATTTTTTTGTTTTAGTTTTGATTATTGTACATTCGGCAAATTTTTAATCCGCACCGGGATAGCAAAATCATGAAATAATAAAATTCAAAAATACCGAAAACGAAAAGACAATGTATAATCGGAACAGGAAGTACTAGGAGAACAGAAAAAAACTGTTTTCGATGGGAATAATTATTTTTGTGGCGAACTTACAACAACCCATTTGTTTCATTTTTTTGTGTGGTAAAATCATCAAATGAGTCCTCCCTACCCGGGTACGACTGGAGGGACTGTCAGACTTGTACTGACTAAAATCTACGATGTCCTTCAATAGGCCTTTATGTTCCGGGGTCACGGTAATGAGATAAGTCCTGCGACCCCAGCAAGCATTAGCCCTCTTAAGGGGGGCCCCTCATTATGCCGACACTCTTTGAAGCGCGCGTGGAACACAACGCGCCGTCGACCCGGGCAGGTCTGATCGAAGCTTTTTTATTTATGCGTGGTAAAATCATCAAATAAGTCCTCCCACCCCGGGCAGGGCGGGAGGGACTGTCAGACTTGTACTGACTAAAATCCACGGTGTCCTTCAATAGCCCTTTATGTTCCGGGGTCACGGTTTTTTTTTTTTTTTTTTTAGCGTGGTAAAATCATCAAATGAGTCCTCCAACCCCGGGCAGGGCGGGAGGGACTGTCAGACTTGTACTGACTAAAATCCACGGTGTCCTTCAGTAGCCTGTTATGTTCCGGGGTCACGGTAAGGAAATAAATCCCGCTACCCAGCAGGCATCTGATCGAAGCTTAAGATAATTTTGAAAAGTCTAGCGGATGATAAATGAACACAAAAGATACCATACCGTACAATTACATCAAAAAAATAAAAATATACCATGTCTGCACTTTAGACATACTATTTTAGACAAACCGAATACGGAACATTGAATTTTATTTTTCCATCTGTGTGAACGCGCAACGTGGAAGAAACACGCTTGTTGTGTAAGGATGTGGTAATACAGAAAGCGAGAACTTGATAAATGACTTGTCGTGTGACGTTTGAGTCGTGGACCGATTCAATACGAGCAAGGTCTTATGAATCTGATTGAAGTTGATATTCATCAAATATACACATTTACCCAACAGGCGATAAGTTTGAAAAAGCTGCAAATATCGAATGCGTCTAACTGTATTCTTCAATATATATTTTTTATAATCCTAGTTGAATCTAGTGAGCTGAATAGCATAACAGGAATAGAAATCATACTTACATAATTGTACAGGTACCTATACTCTTTTTTTAAACAATAAAGCATTCCAATATTAAAAGAATTACTAACGTTTCAATGAATATTTTTAGACACGGTTAATTTTCAAATCATTCATTCAATTGAAAAAACAACACTGTAGAATAACAAGTCTAAAAAAGGTTTTTTTTTTTTTAATACTAGGCTGTTTAATGCCCCACGTTAGGAATTTCCTCTGTAGCGTGAGTGCTTTTACATACATACGAGTAATAAACTCCCATACACTAACGTCCACACCCGAAACAATTATTTGTATATCATACAAATGTATGCTCCGTGCGGGAGTCGAACCCGCGACACGCAGAGTAGCAGTCCAATCGCTCAGCCACTGCGCTAACCATGCTAATTGACAAAGGCTATTTTTATTACGCCGCATTGCTCATTGAGGCTAACGTTGAAATAATCCATAACAGTAGGTATTTCAAACTCGTCTCATGGCTGTAATTGAAATGACGGCGCCTCCTCTCAGAGGGCCAAAGCCTGCCGGGGTCGCGGGACTTATTTCATCACCGTGACTCCGGAACATAAAGGGCTATTGAAGGTCACCGTGGATTTCAGTCAGTACAAGTCTGACAGTCCCTCCTGCCCTGCCCGGGGTGGGAGGACTCATTTGATGATTTTGAAAACGTTAAAAAAAATGGCTATAGTTGAAAATAAGTCCTCGAAAACATAATGTATGTGGTAGAATATTTTTTATACTTGTTTTATTTTGTCTTTTGACAATTCATAAGTGCCTGTAATTGGCCTAGTTGAAATAAACGATTTGATTTTAGAATTAAGTCATGATTGGGGAACTTATTCTCGCTATCAATCGGACCGAGACCCTATGCAATTCACAACAAATCAAATGGAGCGAAATATTCTCGTATTCAATTACACACGAGGTTTCTCTTCGTACTCGTAACTCGTCCTTTAACCAACACTAACGGATGTTTTACTACAATTTGTGGATGTTCATTTCCTAAGTTATTTGGGGTAACCAATAGTTTGAGAGCATTATTGAACAGTTGAAGTATGTTGAACGGCACCAGTGGGTGGACGGCGTATAACAAAGGCGAGTGATTCCGAACAGTAAGTTTAAGGGGTTCGACCTTCTATAGGGTTTGACGCATTTGGTGCACTTCTCAACTTGTTCACCACGCTCAATTGATGAACAAGTTGGTCAAATGGTACCTTAGTAACTGATGCACCTTGTCTTGTCAATTGGTGCAGTTAGCAAAAGAAGCACAAAACAAGCTAAAATTAACGGTTATTTAAGTTAAATAAAAGGTAGTTTTCTTAGAAATACAATTAACAAAAGTAATTTTAAATTAATGTCACATAATCACAATAATAATACACACAGGCACAGCTAGTATGAAATAAAACTCTTAGTAAAAAGCCATATTTGACCCATTTAAAAAGCTGAGAAGAATAATGACCAGTTTTCATTGTTATAGGTATTAATATGCTTATCCCAGTGTTTTTTTTTTTATAAACTCTGAAATGAAAATCTTGGCGTACTGATGGCAATCAAAATTGACGCATCGACGCGACACATCGAGACATATTCATTTGTTTTTCTTTTATTTTCGAACTCAACAGAAAAGGAGAAACAATGATCAGTGTTACAATACACAGTTACATAAAAGGTCGGGTTGTAAACTATGGCAGAGCAACGTATCGCGTGAGAGAAACGTTTTACTTTTGTTTTGGTCAGGCGTTATTGGAGATAGGTACAACGTTTTCATGTTCCTTTGTTACTGTTATAAAGGATGGTTTGATGGATTAGGGCTTGGATTGTTTCAGTCAGTGTAAATAAAAGTAGGTAAGTTCCAAAAATAATACATAATATTTGTCTTTGTGTTTTTTGTTAGATTCTTTTACATCATTTCTGTGAAAAAGCTGGGTAGATAATAAATCAGTTAGCGTATGTTGTAAGTACTTAGGGTTCACCCTTGTTTGGCAGAACAACTTTTCGTCGAAAATCACTCCGGCTAATTTTGGTTACTATAAAGTCGTTTAGTCGAATTATTCATTTCACCGAATAATTACTTTTTATATTTTTATTTAGCCTATTTATTTCTTTGAAATAATTTCATTTGACCGAATTTTCAAATTCACTAATTTTATTTAAACTAATGTTTCACTAGACTAATAATGATTTAGTCGAAATATCGCATCGAATATTTATTTAATTAATTATTCGTTTTCTTTCATTGTCTATAAAAAAATCGGGCTCCGCCGAGCTACCTTGGTAGGTGATAATCAGCAATTTTACCAAGGATGCAAGAGCGAGCGAAGCGAGCTCGGAACCTGGGGCACCCCGACTCGGACAGGTTAGGTTCGAAGGGGATGGCGGGGTCTAAAAGACCCCGCTATCCCCTTCGTGTTAGGTTACTTTAAACCTTGCAAACAGAAACAGGAGCCCCGCGAAGCGTGGCTCCGTCGAGCTACCTTGGTAGGTAGTAATCGGCAATTTGACTAAGGATGCAAGGGCGAGCGTATATTACTGATGACTACCTACCGAGGTAGCTTGACGGAGCCCCGCTTCGCGGGGCTCCTATTTCTGTTTGCAATGTTTAAAGTAACCTAACATGAAGGGGATGGCGGGGTCTTTCAGACCCCGCCATCCCCTTCGAACCTAACCTGTCCGAGTCGGGGTGCCCCAAGTCCCGAACTCGCTTCGCTCGCTCTTGCATCCTTAGTTACTGATTACCACCTACCAAGGTAGATCGACGGATCATAAATATTTACAATGTTTTCTTTTCTGCATTACATTACACCAATCGAATATTCGATAAACTAAATTTTATACCACCTGAATATTATATCAAATGAATATTATACCTTTTGATCAATAGCGCAAATGTTGTTATCGCAAATAAATATTCGATGAAATGATAATTAAGTTAACCGATAATATACAAACTGATTATTTTCTCGAACGTTGTTCGAATTAGTAAAATTATATCAAAAGTTGTTCGACCAAACAAGGGTGAACCAGTACTTAGTAGGGCTTACTAGTTTGAAAATTTAAGATTAAAGAGTCAATACTGTTATGAAAGGAATTCGAAGAACACTATTAAAATTTCAAAAATTACATTATACGAGTATTACTTGCACGACACTAAAATCAGCATGTAACGTTCAGCGTGGCGGTCTAAGGGAGAGGCCTATGTTCAGCAGAGGACGTCTTCCAGTTAATGATGATAAGCGTAAAATATCAAATATAATATTAATTTGTAATAACAAAATATAAATTCGCTCCGCTTTCAACATTACCAAAGCTCAAGGAAGCGAAAAGGAAATGCACACCTAAACACTAAAGGAAAAAGGTATAAAATAATTTGTTCGTTTTCCCGGGATGGAAGACTTAACACAAATTACTTTAGTTGCTCTTGCTCTTCCTCCAGCGTGTGAAAATAAAATATAGTGGCAATGTAAAGTGAAAAATATGGATAGGATTTTTACTTATTTAGACGGTATTCTTGTGTTAGTTGGATTAAAATATTCCATCAGGGTGCGTCAGCGAGTAAAGAAAACATTAAACTAAGCGAGTAAATAAAACAAGGGCCGGTACCCACTGACGGCATACCACGACCCGGACCGTTGTGGCACGCCACAGAATCTTATGGCATGCCACATCGAGATGAAAGCAAGCGCTCGCACTTGCGCCTGAGAATATTGCCTCGACAGGCCATGTATTATATTCATTATTCAACCTTTATTTTAATTATATAGGTCCTTAGCTCTCACATTCATTTAGAAAAATTAAATAATGTGTACGTCACATCTCATGTCATGCAACCGCGGACCGTGCCTCGCGTCATCTCGCGAGACGTTTCGATTTGTTCGTATTGTTAAAATAAAAGATTTTCAGCATTAAACTGATTTAATAAGGTCGATAATAATTCGTCCACAATAAATGCCTTACCGACCCACGATATGCCATGCCATGCCATCGGTGGGCACCTATCTCAAGTGGAGACGATTTGTCTTTGTTAATAAATAATTTGCACATTTGTTAGTGCGAAATTGTGTCACTTATTCAGCGGTCATGAAATACAATAGGGTGGTGAGTGAGATATTCGGGTTATTAATAATATAATTTTAAATTAATTTACTAAACTTCTTGAGAGCAGTGGTGGCCCAGTGGTATCGGTCCCGACTTACGAATTGTAGGTCGTGGGTTCGAACCTTTGAAAATTTGTGTAAATTATTTCATCACCACTGCTCTCAAAACGGTGAAGGAAAACATCGTAAGGAAACCGGCATGTTCTAGAACCAAAAATTCGAAACCATGGTGACATCTTTCAATCCGCACTGGGACCCGTGGTGGATTATGGCCCACTCCATCTCACATAGAGGAGGCCTGTGTCAGTGCCAGTGTGCCAGTGGGAACATTATAGGCTGATGATGATGATGATGACTAAGTTTCGTCAATACTGCTCGCTCTGCGTGGACGCATCTAATAAATTCATACAAAATAAACTAAACGTCCGCGTCGTTTCAACGAAATGTAGAACACAGAAGTAAATAAAATTTTATACTACCCACTATAAAACTTCAAGGGGAGAAGTTTATGGTAAACCAGAGCCGAACAAATTCGGCGCCCAACGTGCGCCGCTGTCCAGTATAATTTAATTTTGCAACATTTTATTCAAGCTGTGGTCTAGATAAATGAGGACGTAAATATGAAGTTTTTATGTATAGCACCCGTAATTTTGGTGTGCAACAGTAAATTTTAAATATCATAGAAGAATACATTGTGTAATTATTTTTAAACTTAGGTCCTGTTGTTGTTCATTCGCTTTTTAAATAATTATATAATTTCAAATCCACAGGTCTATGGGAATAAACGTAAGTTTAATTGACGCAAATCAATAAGATAAAATTAAATATTATAACATTTTGCAAAAGAGGAAAGTTCAAAATAATTTCAGACTAAGTCGCGGGCGAAGTGTTAGGTTAGAGGTGCTTACGAGTACAGTGCTGCCAAAATTGAAAAGCGAATTATAAAAATGTCAATTAGCAGTTATACTCATATTTACTGTTCCATGAAAGATGAATCACAAAAAGATATTTCCAAATTGACCTTTTATCACATTTTCAGAGCTATTCACAGAATAAAAACTTTTTAAAAAAAAGGGAACCGACTTCAAAACCAAACACAAAAAAACTGTAAAATAACTTTTCTTTCGGTAGTCGGTGGCTTTGTTTTTAAAGTAATTAATTTACTATGGCCACCGACTTCCGAAAGAAAAGTTATTTTACAGTTTTTTTGTGTTTGGTTTTGAAGTCGGTTCCCTTTTTTTTTTAAAGTTTTTTATTTTACCCTTTTTAGTTCAGATATTTAACAAAAATCTTCACACAATCGGCGTCTTTGAAAATCTACAATCCTAGTAAGCAACATAAACGGATCTATGTGGGCAACTTTACGAGGAATCCATTATTGTTATATATTAAAACATTTTCCAGAATGTAAAGAACACTTTTCTGAAAACCGCATCAAAATCCGTTCAGCCAAACACGGGATAATTGCAGACAAACATGCAATCGTCTCTGAAAATCTACAAACCAAGTATGCAAAAACCGGCCAAGTGCGTGTCGGGCCACGCACAGTGTAGGGTTCCGTAGTTGCCCATCAAAATACTTATGCGAACTAACTAAACTGATTCGCTGAATTTAATTTTAAAAAGAAGAATTTTCAAAATCGGTCCAGGAGTCTTTGAGAAATCGGGGAAAATACATAAGAAAAAAGATTACAACGAATTTAGAACCTCCTCCTTTTTTTTTTGAATTTAGTCAAAAATAGTTGACGATAAAAACCTACCTATCCCCAAAAAACATCGGGCACGCCGCAATTGCGGCGGTAAGACCCCTCTTTGAGGAGTGGTTGGAGAGAAGTCATGGCGTCCTTACCTTCCGCCTGACGCAGGTCCTCACCGGGCACGGGTGCTTCGGGAGGTACCTGTGTCTAATGCGGAAGGAGGATACGTCTGGGTGTCATCACTGCGAAGATCGCCCGGAGGACACGGTGGAGCATACGGTGCAGGACTGCCCAGCTTGGGCGGTGCACCGACGTGTCCTCACGGCTGCGATAGGCGGAGACCTCTCGCGCCCGGCATTGGTTTCGGCCATGCTGCGGGCCGAGACGGAGTGGGAAGCGGTCGCCTCCTTCTGCGAAGCAGTAATGCTCGCGAAGGAGGAGGCGCGCCGCGAGCGAGAGAGGACAGAGTCCTCCCTCCGCCCCAACCGCGGTGAAGGACGCCCACGGCGACGGACGTCGCGCGACGATCTCCGGCCACCGTAGGCGCGGGCATGCGGGCAGCGAGTAAAGGGCAACTCGCTGCCCGACCAAGGACCATGCCCGGGTCGACGGCGCGTTGTGTCCCACGCGCGCCTCAAAGAGCGTCAGCATAATGACGGGGCCCCCCTCTCAGAGGGCCAAAGCCTGCCGGGGTCGCGGGATTATTCCCTCACCGTAACCCCGGAACGTAACAGGCTATGAAGGACACTGTGGATTTTAGTCAGTAGAAGTCTGACAGTCCCTCCCGCCCTGCCCGGGGTTGGAGGACTCATTTGATGATTTTACCACGATAAAAAAAAAAAAAAAAAAAAAAATCCCCAAAAAACATACCTATAGAAGCTGTAAAAATAAAGTTGACAAACTTACATTTGCAGTTGTCTCCGATACATTTTGTTTAAGAAAACATGGATATAAGTACATTTTATAAGTTGGTCGACTATTACTCGTAAAGTTGTAAAGCCTACTTAGTCATGATAATTTTCTTTTAAACTTCGTTATATATACTACTATTGTGAATTTTTTCACACCCCCAAACATAACCGTTTAGCTGGTAGAGGGGGGGGACACTCGAATCGAGCAAAATTTAGCACTTTAAAGCTTACTATTTCACAAACGAATTTTTTTATCAAAAAATTGTTAATGGAAACTATCATTATTTTTTAAAGGCCTATTTAATGATACCCCACACTAAGGGGTACGCGAGAAAAAAAAAATCCTCACTTCACGTGTAAGTACTGGAGGTACCCTAAAAAAAAATATTTTACGAGATTTTATTTTACCACTTTTTTGGCACAACAAATCCGTATATTTACATCAAATTACAGCTCTCTAGTACTGTCCGTCTCTGAGCTAAACTGCGGACAGACGGACGGACGGACGGACGGACGGACGGACGGACATGGCGAAACTATAAGGGTTCCTTGTTGACTACGGAACCCTAAAAACGGATCCGCGTGGGCAACGTCACGGGATATCTATTAGTGTTACATACTGCCCGTATATAGTTTAATGTCTTTGCCATAAAGAAAACCTTTTCCAGAATGTAATGAACACTTTTCTGAAAACCGCATCAAAATCCGTTCAGCCAAACGCGAGAAAATCGTGGACAAACGTGCAATCATCTCTGAAAATCTATGATCGCAGTTAGCAAAAAACGGGTCCACGCGGGCAACGTCACGGGATATTTATTAGTGTTATATACTAAAACCTTCTCCAGAATGTAATGAACACTTTCCTGAAAACCGCATCAAAATCCGTTCAGCCAAACACGGGATAATTGCAGACAAACATGCAATCGTCTCTGAAAATCGCGAGATAATCGCGGACAAACATACATACATACATACAGGTCGAACTGAGAACCTACTTTTTTTTTTAAGTCGGTTAAAAATTGCATTAAATTCAATAATACAATACATCGTTTGTCATTCTTCTAAACGATATTGGCGCCCAAAGTAAATATGCTTGGGTATGACATTTTCTTGTAACGAAGTACTCAATACCATGTTTATTGGAAATATTGAATAATGTTCGTTCAAATAGCTTTTGTTATGAAGACATGAAGCGTAAACTTTGTAATTACAATTTCATTATTGTTTCTCAAATAAATTATTAATACTTGTGTCAAAGCCTTACGCCGGATCCACATCTTGGCCGTGTTTGCCGAACAGAAGGGGACGGCGCTATAATAAGAAACGAGATAGAATTATTTGCATCTTGCTTTCTGGTATAGCGCCGTCACTTTCTGTTCGGCAAACACGGCCAACGTGTGGATCCAGTGTTAGAGAAGAATCATTCATTAATGAAAATGTTTTATAACATGATTTAGACGGTTAATGTCCTGACATAATTATTAAAGACTTGATTGGTCCTTCAGTATTGACAAATAATGATGAAAATAAATAGGCAATTTAATCCTTTATTAAAATTCACTGATAATACATACAGGGTGTAAGGGATGGCTCTCCACAAACTTTCAGGGCTTGCTTAGTAGACGACACTGAACAATCTTCCACAATATTTTTTTTTCAGGAAGTGAAGGAAAAGATCAGCCTCTGCATACAAACTGTCAAATCAATTTTATAATTTTCTACGGTGAGGCTGATTTTTTTTTTCATTTCATGAAAAAAAATCTGGAAGTATGTTCAGTTTCGTCTACTATGAGCAAGCCCTGAAAGTTTGTGGAGGGCTGTCCCTTACACCCTGTATACCTATTATTGTAGCAATTTTTTACAATAAGTACTACCAAAAAAAATCTAGGTACTAATTTAAGAATAGGTACCTACTAATATGACTACGACTTTACGAAAATGTATTCGGACTCAATAAATTTTAGAAGGATTTATCCTAAAATCTAGTACCTAAGTAATTGTTGTAATCTAAATAAATTTCTCGAAACCATTAAATATTTTACGTATTTATTATCTATTACAGTTTAACTTATATAAACTTAAGGCGATAAATAACAAGGAGAAGACACTGCCAGCCGAAACTTATTGGCGCCCTCGCTGGGACTACAACATATCGTAATACCCTCAAAATAATAAATTAAATTTTAATGTGAGCAAACGATTACTTAAATAAAAAATAAATTGTTCAATTGTACTCTGAATATATGAGAATAAATTGATTGACATTTTGATAGGTACGAATGAATAATTGCAAAAATATGTGCTTGTAAGCAGTTATCTGCATTTAAAACAAAATCTTCTTTGCTCTTTTTTTACAACAACTTTAAGCCTGCGGGTTTGCCCTCGTGAAGTGAAAAATATCTTATGTGTTAATACAATAAGTACTTATCTGCCCAAATTGAAAATACTCATTTCCTTTGTGGATGATTATTTACTGCGTGTTATGAATTTATTTACATATTTTCGCTTTAAATTGGACCAAAATACTACGAGGTATTAGCCTTGTTACATTTACGTTACCCAGTCGTACTAGCACCTCTGAGTAACAAGTTCTATCCAACTGGTTCGGTTCGGTAGGATTTGCGTGAAAGCGTAATAAACATCCATCCATCCTCACAAACGTTCCTTTTAATAATAGTAAGAAGATATTCATAAAAATGTCTTCTAAAAATATTCTAGACTAGATTTTAATTGACTACAGCTGTTATTTTCTAAATAGTATAGCGAAAAAAAGCCAGTAACTAAATAAAATATTGGGTGTTATTCAACGCATTATCTTCGATAAAATCTGGGGCGAGCCTATCAAATAAATGTGTATCTCCCAAAACACTCTTGTAAAGTAATTGAAAAGGGTGCTGTAGACAATGTTAAGTGATTCTTTTTTGATTGTAATGAAACGATTACTAGATAGTTTTTCGTAAAATGTTTTGAAACGAAACCTATTTTTTTCAAATTTTTATTTTTCAGCTTTTTATAATCAAAAGACTTTTATTTTTATAATTATCAATGAAGGTAATCTTAAATCTTTACGCCCTATTCTAATACCTAATCACTAAACATAATATGTATAAAACAAATTCGATTCCCTATAATTTCCATCCCTATGATGTATGCTTAGATCTTTACTTAAAACTACGTAACGGATTTTGATGCGGTTTTTTTTAAATAGATAGAGTGATTCAAGAGGAATGTTTATATGCATAGAACATGAATGATATTGTATAAATTGGACCCATTTAAAGCCGGGGTGGATCTGGAAAACAAAAATACCCGCAGTTTCGACCGCCCGCATCGGTACATGGTGGACATCCCAACCGGAGACTAATTCTCAATTGAGTTCTCGTTGAGCTCCTTGTGTTCTGAGACGAGCTACACGATAACTGACAAATGCTTGCACTGACTGGACAGGTCCACTCAAATCTGTGTGGCTCTTTCCTCAAAAGACACCCGCATGGTCCTCGTATGACCTAAGCAAAACAATATCTGGACTTTTAAAGAGACTGTGACCTCTGAGTTTGTTTCGGCTGTTTCTTCTCAGAGTAGTGAGGTACGAAACACCGGCCCCATCTAGTTTTAAAAATATTGGTTGTGACGTGTAAAAGTGTGTTTTATATAACCAACTTACAAATATCATTTATTTATTAAAACATGCCCTTGTTTTACTAGCCCATCCCAATATACTGGTCTACATTATTCTCAGTTTCCTTTTACATCTAAATTATCCTACTAACACACATTAGGTTAGAATTTTATTAAACCATATTTTCATTGCCCCCTATTTCGGTCATTAGGCTGACCATTTTGCCACCATAATAATTCGGTCACCATCAACAGGGCCCATTCACTAATCGTCCATTGTATGAGGACCTAAACCAATATGGTCCATTGTTTTATGTAACTGTTCGCTTGTGAGGTCGCTGTGTGACAGATTTTACACGATCAATTAATGTAAAGTAAACCAATACAAGGGTAGATAAAGTTTCATGAAAATCATAAAGATTTTTAGCGCCTTAATAGCCTAATTGGTAAGGCGTCTGGAGGTCTTATCCAGAAGACGTAGGTTCGAGCCCCGCTTGCAGCTGAATGTTTCTTTCCTCAAAAAATATGAACGAAAACGCGACACAGGCGTTATTGCTTATAAAAATTATTTCATCAAATCGATTTATTGAAGTAAAATAAAGGTATAGATAGCCCTATCATCATCATAATTATCAACCGTAGAATGATCTATGAGGTAGCTTTACAACATCATGTATTTTATGAAAAAGTTGTTCCATACTAACACGAACATTAAATCTTATAAACCCAAACATTCAGACCCGGAACTACTAGTTGTAAGTGAATTAAATGAATTATTAATGACCTTCCCTTTTCTTTACTATGCAGAGTTTTAAATTCTGAATCAAATACAATTAATAGTTCCTAGGCTATTAGGAAAACATCTAAGAAACATAACAATATAATTTTAAAGTGACATCATGTTACAAAACTCAGATTATTTTGGAACCATTTTGCATGTAATTATATTTATTTCTTTATTTTGTCTTAATAAGATATTTGTATAAAAAGCTCTCTTATAAGATACTTTACACGCATGTAATCTTATTTCAAGTTATAATATAAACACATTACCTTAAAGAAAACTCAGTTGCGGAAAATCTTTTGGAAAGAGCCAAAGTTTTAGCAAATATTGGACGAACTTCTTATTGGAACAAATTGCTGGAAGGTAGAGTTGAGAGTCAAGTCAACAACGAAAGCAAACAATAGAATCACTACAAGCCATTTTAAAATGAAGAGAACATTTTAAAGTGTCTTTTATTTAGTTGTGGTAGAATTATCAAATGAGTTCCTCCGTTCGGATTGGAGCGTCAGACTGGTACTGACTAAAAGCCACTTTGATCCTTCAATTGCTCTTTGTGTTCCAGGGTCACTGTACACGTCTTGGGACGGTTCTGCAGTCCTGGACCTATCAGTCACTTCTAATACTTGAAAGAATTCTGAGAATGGTAAAAACGTGAAACATGCGTGGAGTATGGTTGCTGGTTGCCTGGTATGTCAATTTTATATGTGCATATTTGTAAGATTACCATATTTTGCATGTCCATATGCATGACGGTAGGAAGCCTCCTGCTGACATGCAAAATAAAGCCACCACCCAGCCGACCAACACCCAGCCGGGTGTGAGGACTCATTTGTTGATTTTACCACAATAAAAAATAGAAATATCGTTGATTATTTTTTTTTTATTTAATTTTTTTTTTTTAGAGTTTATAAGCTAATCAACTAATCACGGACAAAAGACACTAAATTTTATTTAGACTTAAATTAATCGTTTCGTTTAACAACTGAAAGATTAAACACTTCCACAACACTAGTCCATTGCAGTAACATTCAGTACGACTACGCGGCCATTTTTCCAGCAAATCCTATGCCATTTGTATTTGTGATTGGACCTAACAGCCGCATAGCCAGGTTTACGTTGAAAAATGATCCTTTGGAATTAACTTTTCAGAAAGAATTTCATGTAGGTTTTAAATGGTGGAAGTTGAGAATTTCTCTGTTTTCGGTTTACGAATTCTTAAAAGATAAATTCATTCCAATAAAAAAAAACCGATACCGGACCGAAAACTTTGTTGAAAACTTGTCTAAAAAAATGTCAGATTATGACATTGAAATAAGGTTCGTTTTGCAGTCACACTTTTTTTTAGACAAGGTGTTCAACACATGTTTAAATTTTTGTAGTAAGACTGATAAAGTTCAAGTCTTCAGTAAAAAGGATAAAATAAATTGACAGCTAATTGTTTTTAAGTCTCTACCTTATTTCAAGAATCTTCGACTTAGTTAAGAATTTAATTAAAAACCAATACCTTTTGTTTGAAAGATATTAACCTGAAATCGAGATGTCGCCAGGGCTATCGAGTATGAATCTAAGAATAATCTATCTATAGGCTTTTAGATATTTAAGACGATGATCAACTTTAAATATAAGTACATAAAGTCTAGATTTATTTGGGGTCAATTGTTTGATGAATACATTTAGTTTTATTCTTACCATTTAAAAAATCCGGTTGTTTTTTCTACAAATGGTTATAAAAAGTATAGGATTTAACTAATAGTTCAACACTGATCAAACAACTCTGCCTAACATTATGGAACACTTTGATTTGTTTGAAAACAACCTTAAACCGTACTGTTTTGAGAAAAAATGTCACAAAGTTTGTAAGTCATGTTGGATCGATTATGAATAAGGCTGGCAGAGAATGGATTTGAACTGCCCAGGACTACGATTATTGGCGTTCTTTGGGAGGGGTCAATTGTAGACGTCTATTGGAATAATTATGAGAGATCACATGAGCGTGTCAAACATGTGATATTTTGTCACCGTTTCGTACACTATGCGATTTAATTAAAAATAGGATGACCTTGGCGCCATGATATTGTGACGAGAATTATGTAGGATCATGTATGTAATGTCATTTTGACGTAATTAGTATTTATTTTTTGAGAGTGAAAGTAATCAAGAATCGCAATATGGTGCCAAAACCGTTCTTTTTTGAAATGCGTAGCCCTTTCTTTTGCTTGAAGCATAGTGTCAACATCTCCCAGTTAATATTATCCCAGTTAATATTGTATCTAGAGATTCCATATCATTTTATAAAAAAGTCTTAAAATGACCTGAAATTCTAAGACAGCCCTAAAAGCGATTTAATTACGTCGACAATAGCTGAATCACACCCCCGAGGTATTTGGTAACCCAATTGTGACGTCGATTAGTTTATGGAAAGTCAAATTCCGAGAAGGGTCGTCAGTCCGTCGCGCTATCATAGAGAATTTTATTTTTGAGACTGAATACTCACCTAACTCACTACTTGCACCTTTAATATGTTACCACTTGACAGTAATAAAGTAACAGTTCAGATACTAATCACAACTTATAAAACTCGATCGACTCTAACGTCATGACTTTGCGGACGGCGAGTCACCTATTACTTGCCGTCTGCTTGCCCGCGCCTTCATTAGCAGGAAATCGCTTCGCGAAGTCCGTCGTCGTGGGTGGCGGCTGAGTGTGAGTTGGAGGCATCTCTTTCACACGTCCCACCTCCGCCTTCGCTATCATGACTGTTTCGCAGAAGGAGGTGACTGCTTCCTATTCCGTCTTGCCGCGCAGCATGGCTTCGACCAATGCCGTGCGCGAGAGGTCACCGCCTATCCCCTCCGTGAGGACACAACGGTGTTCCGCCCAAGCGGGGCAGACCTGCAACGTATGCTCCACCGTGCCCTCCAGGATTTACGTAACTTTGAAGTTTGATCCAAGAGGCTGTTAAATAGCCACGTTCTTTTTAGTAAGTAAATTATAACTTCACCAATTCAATTTTATTTCAAGGCATCGTCGAAGCGTCAAATAATTTCACAATGAAATTACAACGTCACCAAGACGCCAATGAGAGCCAGTACCTTGTAAATCGATAGAATGTTTGAAGTGATACTAGAATATTGGTGCTAACTTGAAAACTATAGGCACTTTGTTCAAGACGGTTGTTGAAATCAATTCAGTTGATTTGAATGCTGATGGCAAACAGATTCTATCGAGTCTGTATTGCATTTCGTTCCCATGTCTGTGTGCATAGCAATCGCCCATTATTTGCGATGACTATCATTGATGACGAGTTGTAGACAGAAAGAGTATGCTCGCTACTAAAATAATGCCACGAGAAGAACAAATCGATATAAAAACTATCATAATCTGTTAATGCAGGGAATAAACTATTTACGTAGGTACCAAATTCTAAGCAAATAAGTTCTGGAGTTATTGCGTGTAAGAGGAAGAAACATTCATCCATCCAAACTTATAAACTTTTGCATTTATAATATTAGTAAGATGTACAGCTTTTAGGAATGCAACGCAACAACAACTTTGGCGGAAGCTGTCTTCATTGAGCCTTCCATTTGGGCATTATGTTAGGAAATAATCATACGTATCTACGAAAAACTAAATCCAATAATCCATTATAATAATATAATTAATTTCAAAATTCCGCATGCCCTGTCAACTACTGCTAAGATCGCCTGGAGATAAGGTGCATCAGGTGCGCCCTGCTTAGGCAGAGGTGATTGGCTGCAGTGACCTCTCGCGCCCGGCATTAGTCGACGCCATGCTACGGGGCGAAACGAAATAGGAAGCGATTGCCTCCTTCTGCGTAGCAGTCATGCTAGGAAAGGAGGAGGCGGGCGCTGTTAGGAATGGGATAGGATTTACTTCGTAACCCAGCCGCTTACTTAGAATTTCGACCATTAATTATTATTAGAAAGTAAAGAAACACTTTTCTTAATTTAATTAATCATTTTCACTCAGAACCAATTTAAACACTCATACTTTCCAAAGATTTCGGTGGACCCGTTAATTAGAAAATGTTTGTAATAGGCAGATAAACGCACGAGTAACTCGAGAGTTCCGTTTTTATCCAAAAAGCTTAGTAATAAAGTAATTTTGTTTTTTCATCGCCTTACACCATTGCAACTTTGCCACGCTAAGCCTATCATTTTTTTTGCCACAAAAGTTGGAACACTTGACAAGAAACCACAAGTTCAACCAAGCACAACACATTTTCTTTTGCCTCATTGCTAGATTATTTTTGTTGTATTGCATTAAAAAAAAGTTACTTGTTACTTCTTGACAGGAGGGACAAGACAAATTGTTCTCTGACACGCACTGAAAAGGGTACAATTTTGGAACGTGGAAAAATGTACTACATAAACTATGTCACCGGAATATGACCAAAACGGTCATACAATTATGTTCAAAAATATAGGAAACAAATTGACATGACTTTTGTAGAGAAATGATCCAAGGTCTGCCTTATTCCTTGGCGAGAGGTTAGTAGGTGGAAAATGCCTGGCGAGGCTGACCGCTCTGTGTGGATGCCATTATTCAGTAATGCCACACACCGAGGCAACACAGACAGGTTCTTGGGCACATTAACAAATCGTCGAGGTTTTCGATGGTTTGTAATGGATGTTTGCTTTATTATTTCTATTTGTATAAGATTTGAATTCATTCTTTCAACTGTTGTGGTTGGGTAACAAACCTCCATTCGTCTTTCCGAAGTTTCACTCCTACAATTTCAGTAAGAAATTGTATTTTAATTTTTATACAAGTTAGTATAATCAATGTAGTCTATAAAAACATAGTTTAATACAACATGGCACGGGAGTCCACACACCCAAGAGCATCTTGTCGTTTATGAAATAAATTGAATGCCATATCCTGTATTTCAATCATCCAGGGATTCACAAGCGTGACATATTCTCGTTGTCCGCTTATTACCGCGATTTGGTTACATTTTTCATACGTTACCGCGTTTTGTGTCGTATTTCTCTGACACGACTGTTCATATTAGGAAACATTGGAGACAAACTTTAGTAATATGTAACATTTTATTAGTACAAACTGTTATTAATATGCGTGTTTTCTAAGAAAACCGACAAGGTAAAACGAATGCGTGCCGAAGCGTTTTTGTTTGCAATGTATAAGTTTGAAGAGAATTGTTTGAAGCCAGTCACATAGACTATCGGATCGCTTTCGCTTTTATATGTGACTAACAATTCCATAGACATTACAAATAAAAACGCTTCGGATCGCATTCGCTTCGCCTGTCTGTTTGACAATAGCTTAAAGGTGTGCGTCCACAGGTCGGCATCGCACGTATCGGACGTATCGTACGTAACGGATTTTAGTTTGCCTTATGTGAAAACTTAATAAAACTGCGTCCACTGATCCGCATCGTACGGACGGCTCATTGGCAATGCCTTAATGCGATGCATACCGATGACGTCATACGGAATGCCGATCAGTGGAAGCGATGAAGGTGGCATCGGCAATCCGATTGCTGATACTCGCGTCGGCAATCCGATCGCTGCCGACACAGAAATCCGTTTTATGCGATGCGTCCGATACGTGCGATACGGACTTGTGGACGCTTACCATAGGTTACGTAAACCTTGCCAAGGTCGATATCTGGGTGAACGGCCGTTGATCACATCAAAGCCAATAGCTAACAAAAATCGAATTAAAATCTCATTACGCATGGAACAAACAGGAAATATTTTTTTTAAGCTAATAGATTGCACCCCTACTTTGTCTCAAGCAAAACATGCGCAAGGCGGTTCACTACGAGCTTAATGTATTCACCCCATTAAGATTTTTCTTCTCTATGTATCTATCCACTATGTAATTATCCACTTCATTATAATGTGTACGTATAGCGCGGGTGCGATTGTCAGTAAATATTTAAGATCAAATAGAAAAATCTTTAAAAAAGAGTTAAAAACCACCACAAAAATAATGTCAAGGCGCTCCGTCGACGCAAGCATTCGCCTGTAATGTAACGTTACAGATTCGAACATTTCATCAATGACGAAAGACAATCGAGCATCACAATACGCGCACCTTGTATCAAATCTTTACTAAATGTACGCGAATGCTCGTCAGCCAGGGAGGTAGAATTGTAATGTAATGCTCAAAGTCGAATCTATAATGTTACATTACACGCAAATGCTCCCGTTGAGGGAGAGCAGCCTTTAAATAACTTTTCTTTTGGAAATCGTTGGTTTTGTTTTGTAATTCATTTTTGCCTCTGACTTGCGAAAGTTAAGTTAATTTACACTTTTTTTTTTCTTTCATGATACAGAAAACTTTGACCCTATCGAGAAGCTAAAGTAGCACAAACATATTTATTGAACCTCGTTTCAGAGGATAATTACTAATTGGTCCCAATAACAATTCAATAGAAGAGAAATCATACTCTGAAGTGGCTTTTTGGGCCAATCTAGAGCCCCATTGAGTTATTTTAGGCTAAGAAAGGGTTAAGTGGGATCCGGGGGTAAAATAAATATTGATTTATCTTCTAAACTCTTAACAATCATAATAAGCTGTTCAATGGCCTCATTAAAATAGAGAACATCGAAAGTAAAATTTTCGTATTTTTCCTACGACGTTCTTGAAGTTTTTTCTGCGTTTACTCTATGGAATCGAGGCCTCCTCTCTGTGAGAGGGAGCGGGCCATAATCCACCACACGGACCCAGTGCAGGTCGGTAGATGTCACATGTCTTCGAATTTTTGGTTTTAGGACATGCCGGTTTCCTCACGATGTTTTCCTACTCCGTTTTGAGAGCAGTGGTGATGAAATAAATTACACAAAGTAATGCGCCTGCCAGGGTTCGAACTCACGACCTACAACTCGTACGTCGGGACCGATACCACTGGGCCACCACTGCTCCTGGAATGGTTAATGTATAACTATGGCCCCTGCCTACATTATTATTCGAGGGCCAAAGTCTGCCGGGATTGTGGCATTGTCTCATCGGGTGATCATCACTAATGAAGGATTACCGTGGACATTAATCACTACAAGTGTGACAGTCCCTCCCGCCCTGCCCAGTGTGGAGGACTCATTTGATGACTTGACCATTATGCTACGGTCACACGCGCGCCGTGCAGCCCGGCGGGCTGCCTGGCGGGCTGCGCGGCATGCAGCCCGTCCCGGGCCGGCGGACATTCAAGCTGTTCACACGCACGCCGTCGTGTCAGTCAGTGCCAGAATGGCGAGCAGCGAGGATCTCCGGATCTTATGAATAATGTGTTTCAATTATGCATTTGTTACAGTTATCACTTAGAACTAAGTAAGGTTAAGACAGCAAGAACTTAATGATAGCTTTCATCATAATATTTTCCGGTTTATTGCAGAGTTCTTGTTCTACTCAAAATCTCATCTTCAGTAAACAGGGAAGGATAGGCACTGCCAGTGAGACGAGATTTAGACGGAATGAACTTATTTTCGAAGTGCTTTGACAAAAAAAAAGTTGTTCAGGTGATAACGATTGCAGTCTTGCAGATCATCATGGTTTAGTTTAGACACTTTAACCACACAGCGAGTCTTTTCTCATTACACGGGAAATGATGTCCAATAGCGTCCTGTCGCGAAAATTTACAAACAGAGCACTAGTAATACAGTTTGCAAGTAGCAAAAGTAATAGTAGAGACACCGGGGATTACCGTTCCTGTGTTTTCTCCGATCGTAATTCAGTGGTGTAAGCGTCGCGAAAGCGCGGGAGAGACTGCCTGCCCGCGCGCGTGTAAACAGTAACCGGGCGCCCGCACATTCATCCTTTGAATTTTGCCAAAAAACCGACACTTGCCCGATTCGCAGCATTCACGTTCACAGGCGCGTTCACGGGCTCGAGCGTACCATTTACACGCTCGTGAATGTGAATGTGCACGTTGAATGTAGAGTTGAACGCGAGCGTGTGAACGTAGCATTATAAAAAAACATAATAATTAAACACATTTCATGCTACGTTCACACGCTGCCTGGCGGGCTGCACGGCATGCAGCCGCGTGCGAGCGCGCGTGTAAACAGTCACCGGGCGCCCGCACATTCATCTTTTGAACTTTGCCAAAAAACCGACACTTGCCCGATTCGCGGCATTCACGTTCACAGGCGCGTTCACGGGCTCGGGCGTACCGTTTACACGCTCGTGAATGTGAATGTGCACAACTGCACATTGAATGTAGAGTTGAACGCGAGCGTGTGAACGTACCATCATCAGATTAAACCCATCGATTCTGCCTTCTGACGCACAGCCATTTTGTTTATCCTGTTGCATCGATGTTTTGTAATAAAAAACACTATCGTTAAAATCGCGTCCATCGCAATCGTTTTGGTCGTTTATTTCAAACATTTATGTTTCAGTTTTTCTACCGTTATTTTTTGCGTGTATTTTTAATGCCTTCTAGTATTTTAGTTATTTTGGTTATGTCTTTGCAATTGCAATGTGGTTTTAAATTTAAAGAATCGTGCTAACTTAATACAAAATGTAAAACTAAAGTTTTTTGTTAGTTTGTTATTTTCTCACGCCAAACTATTGACCTGATCATCCTGTTAAGTTGCGAATACATTGTCAGGGGCATAGGAAAGCACAAAGTGTACAATAAAGTGTTTTATACCGAATTTTGCTTCCATGTTCTCTTCACAAGTCAATCTGTTATCTAGACCTGACCTCAGTATGATATCGTTAAGGGAGCCATAAGAAGGGGTGCTATGACAGGAAACCTCCACGTGCGCCCGTGGACTGGAGTTCCCTCTCGGACACGTCCGGGGGGAAGACCAGTTTTTCGGGCCGGTGCACCCTGGGATGCGGGCAAAAACTCTTCCTTAGGCACTGTGTGCCTAAGTGGTCTCTTTGCCCGTATGCGAATAGCCTGTCGTGTGGATGCTCCAATGCGTGTCCCTCTGATTAGCAGAGGGCACAGCGGCGGAGCGGGCTTGCGGACGGTGAGTGATGGGTAGCTCGCCGTCCGACCAAGGACCAAGCCCGGGTCGGTGGCGCGTCGTGTTTCGCGCCAAATGCCTGTTGGGGTCGCGGGTTTTTTCTTAACCCAGGATACCGTGACCCCGGAACGTAAAGGGTATAGGAAGGAACACGGGTGGATTTTAGTCAGTAAGAGTTTGACAGTTCCTTCCGCCCCACCCAGGGCGGGAGGACTCTTTTGATGATTTTACCACCTAAAAAAGAAAAAGGAGCCATAAGAAAAATCTAGTCGCAAATAGTTTAATACTGGAACTTCAGAGCTGATGTTTTCCACTGCAGCAAACAGAGTTAGTTATCCAATACCAGAGTAATCTTGTTACGTTCAGAATCTAGTTATGAGCTGCTCGCGGCCTCGTAATACCGACCCCACAATCTGGCCGCTTCATTCTGATTCAATTTCAGCAAAACGCTTCGAGGAGCGATAATATTTTCAATATTTTTCACTTTTAAATATTTCAGTAAGGTGTTTTATTTATGGTGTTGATAAGGAATAATACATAGATAGATGATTATGTTTGTAAAATGAACAACAAAACACATTTTCTTTCGTTGTAAAATTCACAGTTGTGGAAGCTCGTGTACAATTAATGAAACAAGATAATTATGATTGGCGTAGTAAGAGCTCTTAGCTAAATAATTACAGCCGCACAGGACGCTTCTGGGTTAAGCCGTGCCTGCCGAGGTTGGTCTGTGAATGTGTGACCATGATTCTGTCATAGCGAGTTTCCTCCGTGCCTCGGAAAGCACGTAAAGCGCTTGATCCCGGCTGTAATTTGCAGATCTTTCACAGTCGTTACTGTTAGTCAGAAGCTGTAAAGCCTTACCATCGAGTGGGTATTGTATTACCCAGTTACTGTATTGTGGAAGTCTGATAGGCAGTCGTTCCATGTAAAATACTGATCTCCAGCCAGCAAGTAACCTTACTTAAAAGAACTCTGTACCCTCAGCACGAATTTTCAGTATTTGAGACGTAAACAGGAACTTTGTCAATTTCAAATTGACAATTTTCAAGGAAAAAATAGTTCCTTCTTCGCACACCAGAGGCGCTGTTCCATTTTTTCATACAAGAAACGCTGTAAATACTGTAAAGTAAAAGAGTGAAAATTCGTGCTAAGGGTACTGGTCATCTTTATTTTAACGGGAAAAGAAACATAGGAAACAAGATCCCTTTTCCCAGGTGCAGCTTTATCTAGACGATTTATTTACTAGTGCTAAGAAACTTCGAACTAGTAATAGTAGAAAGTATATCAACTAGCAATACTACCCTCGTTCAGAAACGTAACAAGTTGGATAAACACCTACATCAAGTAAATGCCAAGCATTTATCAAACTGACGGACACTCGATTAAAGACGTAGGTAGAGGAGTAAATTGAAAATAGAATGACTGGTTTTATGGAGTTACTAATCGTTTGAAGTTATTTGTGGTCATTTGGTTGCCTTAGTTAGGGCGCACGTAACCCGCGCAAGTAAAGATGCGGGTTACCCGCGCGAGTAACATGCGCAAGCTAATTGATCAAGCTACCTACATAGGGCGTGTACACGGCGGCGGCGCATATAGCTTCAGCATGTTGAGGCACTTGCGTGGGTTACATGCGCCGTGTACAAGCACCCTAAGTGTGCACTGGAATCTCATTAATCCTTTATGCCCGGTTTACATTATTCCAGTCCAGCGATCCAGTCCAGTACTGGATTGCTTACTGGAAAAATGTAAACCGGCACTGGAATGAACTTACTGGATTCAGTTCATTCCAGTGCCGGTTTACATTTTTCCAGTAAGCAATCCAGTACTGGACTGGATCGCTGGACTGGAATAATGTAAACCGGGCATTAAGCTATTGTCAAACTGACAGCTGGCGCAACGAACGCGAAGCGAGGCGTTTTTGTTTGTAATGTATGAAATTTTTTGAAGCCAGTCACATAGACTATCGGATCGCTTTCGCTTTTCTGTATGACTGGATTCAAACAATTCCATACATTATAAATAAAAAAGCTTCGGATTGCATTCGTTTCGTCTGTCTGTTTGACAATAACTTTACTGTATAAAAATGTTATTTGAGTTTGAGTTTCTTGCCCGTTCTTCTCCATGGAGATCTACTTCTTGGAACGGGCATCTACGGTACTTTCACAGTTTTGTGACTGGGACTTTAACACCATAACTGTTTAGTGTTAAAATTATTTTTATTTGTCTATGACAATTCAAAAGTGCTAGTTACAAGCGCTTTTGGCCTACTTGAAATAAATGCTTTGATTTTCCCTTTTTTCTTTTGATGTAAGCTAAAATTGACGATAATGCGCAATTTAAATTCACAATAATGTCACATTATAACGTACTTATAATTTTATTTTTAGAAAACGGCCCCGACTTACGAGCTGAAGGTTTTAAGTTTCAGCCCAGTCAGGAGCATTACTTTGTGCGATTTACTTCAGCACCACTGATCACAAAACGGTGAACGAAAAATTATAACCAGCATTTCCTAGAATTTTGCGTCTCTGTTTGTTAGTGTTGCTAGCCATCAGACACCGTCGATGTCGGGTGCGAAATAACATGTTATTTTTATTTTACCTATTTTATTTCTTTATACTCTCGTATTTCGTATTATTATCAATTTATATGTATTTTCGTATCTGACCGTGGCATCACTTTGGACCGTGGTATCAGAAAACCAGCGCTGTGACATTAAAAAAAAATGTCATTGCACATGCTGAGATAGGAGCGTTTTGGCCTCGCACAGGACTATTTTTTGTTTTGTGCTTCTTTGTTCCGTTTCTTATCTTTTTTTATGTTATTGTGTATTTCTTTTTCTTCTGTATAGTTTGTTTATTCTGTCCTGTGTGTGTCAATAAATCCCTTCTTTCTTTTCTTTTAGAATGAAAAAATCGAAGATAAGTGACAGCACTCCCTCTCACAGATAAGAGTCCTGTGTCCCAGTAGTGGGAACATTATAGGTTTTTGCTGCTCTACCCATCCCAGAAAACACCTAAAGATTTTTTCCTTCTTTATTAATCCCGGTCAAACTCGGAAAGGTATAAAGATAATTCTAATAAATCCCAGTTTCGTATATTTCACGTTATCTTAACGACTTAAATGCTAAATGGGCTAAGTTGGTGCTACTGCCTGATGAAAAGTTACAGAGATACGTAAGTTAAATGAAAAACGATTTTTGGTAAAACAAGAAATTGTAAAAAAAGTTCAGATTAAAAATATAATTTAATTACCTAGTAATTTCATTTTATACTTCCAAAAAACGGCACGGTCGGCGCAATAATGGGTGACACGCTGAACCATGCCTGGGTCGACGTAACGCGTATTTTGATAGTTGGCAACATCGCAAATGGCTGCCAAATATTTACAACTTTTAATAATTTTTACTTTACTCTATGAAAATAAGGTCTCTGACTCTGTAGTGCACTAAAAAATGAATTAGAGCCGGGACACATAAACACGATACGACGTCGTTTCGTACCACGATGCGGCGTCGTTTCACGAAGCGACGTCGCGTCGTGGGCATCTACGACGAGCATCGTAAAAAACTACGTCACGACATCGTAACGTGCCACGATACACGGCACGACGTCGCGTAAAAAAATAACTGGTCAGAATTTGTAAGTGGGGATTTCTGGTTTAAGGCGCATAGTACCCTCAATGACCTTGAACATCCAGACGGAGCTAAACGCACATTTTCATATCTTCACCGCACATATTAATATTATGTCCCGAGCATACCGCTATACCTCAAAATGATATCATAGACTATGTAGCTAGGCAGAAACAGCTGCAAAAACCCGCCTTCGCCCGGTTTTTATATGTGGAAATCTCAATTTTCAACATATTCTTTGTAAAATATTGACTCATTTACATGAGCGCTACTCACATTGTAGTTAACACCGATTGATCTATTCAAAAACATTTTAAATAAAAGAAGCCGTTTAGAAGGAGTGAGCATTTATTTGAACAAAATAGCGTGTTGTTAAATATTTTTTTACAGTTCAACTATTAATTGTCATACGAAAATTAAATTTACTCACATTGTTGTACATGAATATACATTCAACATATATTTTTTTTCAATCTTTACACCCAGCCGTTAATCAGGAGTATGCTTTAGAATGTAACGTTTTTACGGCTTAAAAGGCGCGAAGGCCCTTAAACCGCATATTCTGCAGTATTTTTTTAGTTTATTGTCCATCAATATATTAACTTTACATAATCAGCCTATTATGTTCCCACTGCTGGGACACAGGCCTCCTCTCTGTGAGAGGGAGTGGGCCATAATCCACCACGCGGGCCCAGTGCGGGTTGACATAATTATTTTAACTTGTTTTCAAATATTTCAATTTATAAAACATATTTTTTAATGTAGAACATGGTTGGTCACCTGTAGTTTGTCGAGAACACAGGTAATTCAGCCGTAGTTTCGGGCGTCAAAGGTGAAAAGATGGTAACACAATTTATTGTCCCAACTGTCGATGTCTTGTCGAAACTTACGAATTCAAACTAATAGGGAATATGATAAATTCAAAACTTTCAATTTATATCATCCTACCCGTATATATTATTATTATCGTTGACGAAGAACTAAGGAGTAGACCCCGAGGTTCACACTACCGGGCGGTCATAGGCGTGCATTGCCATTGCGCATTGATGCGCGCGTGTGGGACACAACGCGCCGTCGACCCAGGCATGGTCCATGGCCTGGCAGCGAGTTGCCCTTTGCTCGCTGCCCGCATGCCCGTGCCTACGGTGGCCGGAGATCGTCTGCTGACGTCCGACGCCGCGGGCCTACCACTGCGGTTGGGGCGGGAGGAGGACGCTGTCCTTTCTCTCAAGCGGCTCGTTTCCCACTCCGTAATTAACCTTGCTTAGATAAGTTTTAACTTCTGTCACGTTATCACTATGTTATTTTCAAAACCACAAATACCTGCTCCATATGAATCATTCTCCACGTTAGTGGGTACCTCGAAGGTATGTTTGGCATCATAAACATGAGCAGAGGTATTGCACGCCGTGCACCACTGCCATGGAGTATAGAGGTAAGGAGGGCTATCTCTCTCTTAGAAAAATGTAAGTCGAAAAATCTTCGTGGTACCTACCACAAAAACTTTTAAACGTCTGTTGAACACTTGTCTAAAAATGTCAGATTATGACGTTGAAATAAGGTCCGTTATGCAGTCACACTTTTTTAGACAAGTGTTCAACAGATGTTTAAGGTTATGTAGTAAGGGCTGTATTCGTCGCTAAAATCGCAACTTTTTTTGCTGTGGTCTAACAAAATAGTTAAATTTACACATTTCAATCAATCTACAACAGATTGCTTCATTCCTAGTAAGTGCATCTACGTTTTTTTTTTTGGGTAGAGCAGAAGTGACTGTCAGATTGTTGCCGCTACGCTAGCGGCATTTTGAATGTTTTATTACTGCTTCGCAAAGAGCAATAGGGTAGTTTACTGTTTAATTAGCTGACCCCGCCTTCGTAGCGCCCCAGAATTAACTACTAATACTACTACATAATTAAAAAAAATAAAAGCTGGAATAAAGCCTAAACATTTGGATCGGATAGGTGAGCCCGTTCTTGAGTTATAAAATTACAACGTAGAGTGAAATAGATTTTTATAAATAAAGTTAAAGATAGAACATCTGTTCAGTCCGTCAGTTAGAGTATTGACAGTAATGGACACTAAACTTATTATTTGTTTTTTTTTTTTATTAATTCAATAAATATTAACAAAGATTAAACGCTTCAAAATTTGGAAGCCCCCACGCTTGTCACTCCTGTAAAATTTTATCTCCACCAAGGGCCCGGACTCATTTTATTAACTAAAATAAGTTACTAGTTCTCCATTACTCTATGCTCCATGGCAACTGCCGGCTTCTATTATTTCATTACACCGCCGTTTCTCACAATTATTCAGAATTTAGCCTTTAAATTCATATGGAATAGAATTTAATTTACGTTGGTGGATAGTGTAAGTAAATTGAATTTAGCTTTTGGCTAAGCCATAATCGCGAAGATGCTTAGAGCAAAATATATAAACAGGGTTGTGTTTGAGTCAGTACTAATCGGACCATGATAATGATCTTCATCTAAAAATAAATTATCGACTCATCATCATCATCAGCCTGTAATGTTCCCAGTGCTGGGATACAAGTCTCCACTCTGAGAGGAAAAATAGTCTGATAAGGCCCGGTATCCACCAAAGCGGAGAGGAGATATTGTGTTTGAATAACCAATCAGATGTCAACAGATGTCAACTGAAGCTAAGCGGAGAGGAGATGTGGACAAACACATCTCCTCTCCTCTCCGCTTTGGTGGATACCGGGCCTAACCAATGCGGTTCCGTAGATTTCATCATGCATACGAATTTTTGATTCTAGGACACGCCTGTTTTCCTCACAATTCATTAATTTCGCTACACTTAGAATTGTAATTATTATTAATTTTATTATCTTAAAGTCCAAGTTTCTTCCAGATGTTTTTCTTATCCCAATTATGTCATAAATAAACTGAAACATAAAAAATACACTTTGGTGTCCGGGATTTCAACTCACAACCACATTGCAAAACTTAGAGAGGTGAGGCGTTATCCTATTAGACATCACGACGGCGACGTAACAAAGTGCAGTGACGAAAAAAAAACCCTTTCACCACCACACCCACTACTTGCACCCTCAGAAATATAATATCTTGACATTGATAAAGTATGGAACAGATACAATCACGACTTTACAACACCCGATCAACTCTAGCGTCACTTTTATCACAGCCCAGCGGCTTGTAAAATCAAATATGGATACTCATAATTCATTCTCATTTCGATGGAGTTGCCAATATATTTGTTTGAATGGCACGTAATGATACCTATATTTGGTCGATTTTTTTTTTTGGTATTCGTTTCGTTTTAACCGACGTTCTTTTTCTTCTTTTTGAGTAAATGGCGATTAAGGATTGGTGCTCCTAAAATCATTTTCTCATGATGTACCATCTGAAGATTCATTATGTTACAAAGCTTCTGTAAACATTTCGGAGATTGAGTGTCCATGGAGTTTCATGCCCATTCTTTTCCACCGAGATCTACGCATGAGAATGGACACCTACGTTACTTTCAGAATTGCTATAATTATGTTCTGATTGGGACTGTAGCACCATAGCTTCTTCTGTACTAGTTATATTTTATGTCTTTTGACAATTAAAACTGTGCAAAATGCTTAATTTTTTTTTTATATTGATTTGTATCAGACTTAATTTGTTTATGTATCTAAATATAGTTATTAAGGTAGGTACGTCTCTCTAGTCTATTTAAAGTAATCTGTGGAAAACGTAGTGGGTAGCATATTTGTCATAGTTTATTTGTAAGCCTAGTATAATTTGTATCTATGTAATATGTTACGGTTTTTTTTCCTCAATAAATGAATGAATAAATAAAAATGCCTGTTGTCCTATTCAAAATGATTTGATTTGAGTGATACTAATACACATAGCATTGGTACTCAAGAATGTCATTAAGAATAATATCAAAAGACATTATTTTTTCACTCATCATCAAATGAGTACCTACTCGCACTCTGGGGTTTCACAATCCTCCATCCGGACGGTGGAGTATATTTTGCTCACTTAAAAATACGCGTGAAACAGCAATAAAACACTAGGAAAATGGCGACTATTTTCTGTTATTATTTGTATACATATGTGTGGGTACCCGTAGCAGTTCCAATAAAAGTATATTGGTCGCCGTGCCACATTGAAGCTATAAAATGCTCCGTTGAAAGATTGCAATGGAAAAGTTTCTAGTGGCTATACCTATTGGCTGAACGATATGTTAGGGTCAATACGGACCGCGACGTAACGTGACACGACGATACTGGAACACTGGTGAAACTTTTCGTGTATAAAATAAAGTTACACAAGACCACGCGCGCCACGTATTATCTGTAACGAATATTAATTAAATCTCAAATTTATATTCTAGGACAATAGAACGTAAAGGGCTATTATAGGATGGACACCTACCTATTTTAGTCGTTAGAAGTCTGATAGCCCCTCTAGTCGTCGTCCTCATTTGATGATATTACCACGATAATAAAAACCATAACAAAGTAAATAAATAAATGTCACTTGTTTTGTACTTAGTGTGCTTGTACACGGCGCATGTAACCCGCGCAAGTGCCTCAACATGCTCAAGCTACATGCGCCGTGTACAAGCACCCCGCGGGTAGCTTGATCAAGTAGCTTGCGCATGTTACTCGCGTGGGTAACCCGCACCTTTACTTGCGCGGGTTACATGCGCCGTGTACACACAGCACCCTTACTGAAAAACTGAACGCAAATGCTTTAAATGCGAATGCTCTGGTTAAGCATCACCTTTATGAAACGGTTGCTAAGCATGAAGTTGGGTCAAGAGTTTTTCTGTTTGTGCCAGTAAAATAGCTCTCACTTATTCTCCCGGGTTCACCTGGGCCTGCAGTCTCGACATAGATAGCGATTCAATCGATACGACGCAAACGCTAAATATTAGCGAAAAAATTCGCATGCCGTAACGACTGTCAAATTCTAGCATCCGAGATAGCGAGATAAGGGTGCTTGTACACGGCGCATGTAATCCGCGTAAGTGCCTTAACATGCTCAAGCTACATGCGCCGTGTAAACGCACCCCGCGGGTAGCATGATCAAGTAGCTTGCGCATGTTACTCGCGCGGATAAACAGCAGACCCGCTCCTTTACTTGCTCGAGTTACATGCGCCGTGTACAAGCACCCCGCGGGTAACTTGATCAAGTAGCTTGGGCATGTTACTCGCGCGGGTAAACCGCAAACCCGCTCTTTTACTTGCGCGGGTTACATGCGCCGTGTACAAGCACCCTAAGTCGCTAATTATTTTGACTTTGCGACTGTCACTATGCTTACGAAAATCGTATTCATAGTATGGTAAACTAATCATGTTTAAGACATGGATTCTAGGCTTTTGTGCCACAAGGCCTCTTGTACACAGTACGGTTTTCGGCCGTGTGTAGGCACGGTCATCAGTGTTGTATGGAACGCAATGGGAGCTTGTATACGTGCACGGCAGAGCCACGGCACGGCGCCGCCGCAATATGCGCCGTGTCTGCCCCTCGGCTTGCCGCGTCTACGCACGGCGTGATTTTCAACAGTGTTGTATTGCAGTCTATGGGAGTATGTAGTAGACGGCGCTGGATCTACGCACGGTTTCGTGACGGTTTACATACGCTGATTCCCGATTTTGTTATAAAATGAGAATAAATCAAGAAATCTTAATTACATTGATTCAAGAAAGGCCTATAATATGGGATAAGGCTATCGCTGATAACAAAATATGCGGCTTAAATATGATTGAAAAGTGTATGAAATGCGCCGTATTTCTCCCTTTTTAGAAGCTTTTTCTAAAATCGGATCCATCCAAAGCCTTTCCTATAATATTATGTAATAAGCAACGTTATAATCTTCTCCTTCGTATGAAAATTCATGCGTGTCCAGCACACCTCCAAATAAAACGCCACTGAGCCGCACTTGGCCGATGTCTTTTTGGTTTTGCCGTGTCATGTACAAGCTCTCACGTTTTTTCAACCGTACGGCCAACACGCCGTACGGTTGAAAAACCGTGACATGTACAAGAGGCCTTATGCAGGTATGTATGTGCACTAATGCCTCTTGTTCATCAAGCTATATAAAACCAGTATAAGCTGATCGTTAAATATACGGAAAGACCATACAAGCGAGACCACAATTAATTGGTTTTGTATAGCTTGATGCGTAGCGTAGCCGTGTGTACACAGTACATTTTTTAGCCGTGAAAATCTACGGTTAATTCGCCGTGTGCAGGCACGGTCATCAGTGTTGTATGGAACACAATGGGAGATTGTACATGTACACGGTACGTTTTTCAGCCGTGAAGATATACGGTTATTACTCATTGGTTATTACACCGTATAGGCACGGTCTACAAGCTCCCATTGTGTTCCATACAACACTGATGACCATGCCTACACACGGCGAATTAATCGTAGATTTTCATGGCCGTAAAACGTACGGTCACGAGCAATAGTATGTAAACAGTATGCAGTATTCAAAAGCGATTTTGTGCTACATTGATAAAACTTTTGCCTTTTCGTTAGACTTCTATTTTGGAATCCATACTGTTCTGGAACGAATGTGTATGCTAGGCTTTACACTATTTTTGAAAAGTGTCAAATCAGTTATAAAAACTCAATAAAAAAGATGTCGGGAAAAATATGCGTTTGATTTAAAATAATTGTGCAGCATACCTAGCGTACCCAATAATAAGAATAAATGGTGAGAGATTCGCTCACACATACTATTACGAAATTTATGTCTTATTTCAAAGCGGAAACCAGTATTTCACGAGTTAATTGCGTTTCAATTTTGTTAAGTGTACACATGTTATTGTTCATGACTGTACTGTGTACAAGAGGCCTAATGCTGTAAAATATTGGCAGTTGAAAAAAACATTTATTTGTAAGGAAAATTGATAGAAAAGATATTCTCAAAAATATATTTACTTTAGAAAGTTGTGCAGAAAAAAGTAAACCTTGTGATGTTAACACTTTATTTGATCAATATCTGTGAGATTCGTATGCCGTTTTTAAAGAATATTCTACCAAGAACTTATTAGTTTGCTTCCTTGCAACACCTAGACGTTCATCACGTCAAACAGGCAAACTGTCATTGTTAAGTTAATTTGTGCAAAAACATTGTTTCGTGTTTCGCACATCATATTATATTTAAAATAACGGAAATAAAACTGTGTTTCCATGGCCAGCGACACAGGCGCAGTCCCGCCGTGTCCCAGCAGCGTGAGCGTCAGGTAATTATACAACCTACAACGACTATTTCAATCCGTATTTTTTGTTCTAAATTGAATACTTTGTATACATCCGAAGTATTCTGTGCAGTGTCCGATTAACACTGATTTTATATTATATTGATGCCCTACCTAAGTCATGTAAGTCCACGGGCCGGTAGGGGTATATTTAGGTACACTAATGTTTTCTACACTAACCTTGGGATATTTATGTTTATCTTTTATGTTCATTCATCGTCTACCAGTCAATTTCAAGCAATCTTTCGTGTACCAGCAAATACATTTTCGGACCTATTTATGGTGCCCCCTGAGACGTGATGACCTAAAGGCTTAATTTGTGTTTATATGATTCATATTTTAATGTTTCAGGTGTAAATGTACGCCACGTGTTACATCTGCTCAAATGTATGCACTTTTGGTGCAAGCCAATACCTATATAGGCTAAGGCAACCCAGGTACAAGCCGAGGCGTCCGTCGCCGCTTAATAGCAAGAATGGGCAGGTTGCAAGAAAAATAGCTGCGATTGCTAATTGTGTAAATAAAAATAATAAATGATATTACTTGGTATTTTATTTCAAAATAGAGTAAATAAAATGAAATTAATTAATTATGTAAAACTAGTATTAACGAATCTTCTTTTTATGCGCTCTTTCCTATAAGACTAAGACAAGACTAGGAAATTAGCAAAAAAATAAATGTTTTTCATGAATACAAAATGAGAAATTAATCAAACCCATCAGTGTGAAAAACATTGTCTTAGAACAAGCAATGTTCAGTAACATGGGCTGAGTTACCCCACGAGAGGTTTTGCGCATACACGTTGTATATTTAATCCTCATCTTCTGGACTGTATACGAGGATTAAATACAACGAATACGGCTGATGTTCCCGGCAGCAGTGCAGCAGCTAAGCAGTGTGTTTTGATATATTTATACTCCGGTGTGCCAGGGCGTCGATGTTAAGGGAGTCATTCAATCACGGTTCTAGAGGATATCCATCATCACCTAGAAGTCTAATGCGCAACCTCTTCTAGGCAGATTGTCATGTTCACTAAGGAGCTCGTGAAACATGTCCTTTGATATTTTATTTATAATAAGAAATAGGCCATCCTCCAGATCCAAGAGAATTACGTTTTCTCGCCGGTTTCGTGCTGCTTACCGCCGTAATAACACATTGCGTCTGTTCTCGCGCATAACTAAGTCCCTTTCTAAAATAATATTAGTAATGTAAAATAAACAAATAAATAAAGCAATGGCCCGCAGTCTCAACAAACATGGCGGTTCTATGTAGCGATTACTAAATATTAACGATAAAAATCGCATGCAGTAACGACTGTCACAATAAATGCAAGTCTCTACATCCGAGATAGCGAGGAAAGTCGGTAATTATGATGACTTTGCGATTTCGCTAAGTTAACGAAAATTTTATTCATAGTACGGTAAATTAATAGTATTTTTGGCATGGCTTCTAGGTTTTTCTGCCATTTGTGCGGTAAAACATTGGCAGTCGCAAAAAAACTTTTTATTTTAGGGAAAATTTATAGATAAGACATTCTCAAAAAATAATTATCTTTGAAAGTTGTGCAGAAAAAAGTAGTGACCGACCGAAATTTCGGTTTCGGTTTCGGTTTCGGCCGGTTTCGGCCAAAATATCTAGTTTCGGCCTTAGTTTTGGTTTCGGCCAAATTATAGCCGAAACTTTCGGCCCCGCCGAAACTCAAGTGTTCCCGCATTTTCGTGCGTCGTTCGGTAAAATTTGTAGCTAACACGTACTTGCTCGCCGGCGGGGCCCCGGCTCAGTTTGCCACCGTTTGTTTATTCGTGAGACGAGGTTATGTTTTTGAGTTTACTGCCAAGAGTACCTAAGTCTTGTATATTCATGTCATAATAAAAAATATTTGTTACGTGCGTTATTGATTAAAAACTTATCAATCGTCAAGGCGATTAGAATTAGGATAAGGCGGTATTCGAAACATAATTAAGTTAGTTTAACGGTTTCTTTTTTGAAATAATGCATTTTTTTTAGTCTATTGTCTCAGTTATTTCGTGTTGCTAAATTAATATAGTCCGATTGTTGAGACTTCAAATCTAGTGAAACATTGATTTTTTTTATAATTTCGAATAGATTATGGACTCAGTAGAAGTTAAATAACATAGAAAAATAGCAATTCTTAAGATCGTCTATCTTTCTATCCATAAGTTTGCCGTATTTCATTATTACCCAGAATTTGATCCTTATTATTAGCACTATCAAATGGTGTAATAATACAGGTTGTGATTTTTTTTTCAAAATTAGCGGGTTTGATTTTTGGCCACGATTATTGATTTTTCTAAAATCCAATGATACAGTTTTAGTTTTCGGCAAAATCGGTCTCGAGACTCTATTCAAAGTTTTTCAATATTCCTCTTAGTTAAAAATATAGCCGTCCACGCCCAGTTGAAAAGTTCTCTCTGTGTATTTGACACTTTTTCTTGTGCCAATAAATGCAAAAAAAAAAACAAAAAAAAAAACAGAAAAATATCTAAATGTTAAAAGTTTTAAAAAGTTTCGGTTTCGTTTTCGGTTTCGGCCGAAACTGAGAGCAAGGCCGAAGGTTCGGTTTCGGTTTCGGTTTCGGCTGAAAAATCAGTTTCGGTCGGACACTAGAAAAAAGGTAAACCTTATTAAGTTAACAATTAATTTCATCGAAATGTGTAAGTATCGCATACCGTTTTTAAGAATACTCTTAACAAACAACTCATTGGTTTGCTTCCTTGCAACACCTAGACGTTCAACATGTCAAACAGGCATACTGTCAATGTCATGTTTTTTTGTACAAAAACAAAGTTTCGAAAATTTAAAATAACGTAAATAAAACGGTATTTCCATGTACGGCGATACAGGCGGATATAGGCGCAGGCCCGCCGTGAGGAAGCAGCATGAGCGGCAGGTTAGTACCTACAACCTACAACGACAATTTTTTATTCCTACTTTTGGTACTAAATTGAATACTTTAATTCCACATCCGAAGTATTCTGTGCAGTTCCGGATTAAGACTACTTGATGCCTTATGCAATTCTAGCTTACGGGTCTCCTTCCATTACTATATGTATTACTTTAGGTACTAGCCGTATATACCTTTATCTTTTAAGTTCATTCATAGACGGAGTTCTTTGTTTGAGTTCTTTCTTTGCCTGAGATTTTGTGTTTAATGAATATTTTTATGTTTCAGGTGTTGTAAACGTACGCCACGTGTAACATCTGTTTAAATTGATGGACTTTTGGCGCAAGCGAACGCTGCCGAATTGCAGTCTGAGGCAACCAACGTACAAGCCGTCGGCGTCGCTGCTATTTGCGCCGGCTGCAAGCAAAATAGCTGACGCGATTGCTAATAATCTATCACAATTATTGTGTAAATAAAAATAATAAATGATTTTCCATGTTTTTATTTGATCAGAGAACACAGAGGAGTAGGTATATTAAATGAAATTTCTACATAATTATGGGGAACTAGTATTAATGAGTCTTCTTCTAATGCGCTCTTCATCAACTCCGAGTCAAGAGCCTGCATAACAAAACGTTTCATGAATATTCACAAAATAGTGTTAGGTAGGTACACGTATCTATTAAATTATAGTAAAATTACAAAACAAATCAGTTGAAAAATTACTCGTCATCATGGACTTTACCATTGTCCACCGACACATGTGGTGGACTCTGGTTTCTGGATAAGCCAGCAATATAGTTACGGTTCGTATATCAGTTGGCGTTGGTGGGATTAACAAATACATACAACTTTTAGCACACCGAAGCATATTATTTTATTCCATGAAGTTCCTGGCTGAGCAGCAGCTTATAAAGAAATTTGGGAAATCTAACGGGCAAGCTCTTCCAAACAGATTGTTATGCTCATTTATTATTACTTTTCAAGCAACTGCCGCTTCATTGTTGAGCAAATAGTCAATTTGCCCACATGTTAGCTCGCTCCTGGCCATCGAGAATTAATATTTAAAATATTAAGATTAGGGTCAAACTCCTGTATTAATATATTAAATAATTATGTAAAAAGGTACATCTTTTTTTTAAATCATATTTTAGATCTTAAAGAACGGAAGGTCAACTTACAGCTTGCATGCTTCACGTATGTGGTGTTCTTGTTAAATCCTCAGTCCCTGTAATCTAAGTATATTATGGAGCACTGCACATCAGTTAATTCACTAAGAAGCCCGTGAAACAGGCGTTTGATATTCCATGGAAGTAAAGAAATTGTCCATCCTCCAAATCAAAGGGATTTTCGATTTCTCGCTGGTTCGTGGTATTTTCCGACCCCGCATTAGCACATCGCGTCTGTTCTCGAGCACAACTAAGTACAGCGCTGAAGATTCTACAGCCATTATTATTTAAATACTATTGATTCAATATTTTTGTAATGTCAGAACACAATAAAGCTATGGTAGCGATCGTAGCTACCACTTAGCGTGCTGTCAAAAACGGTCGCAAAGAAATTGACATGACTTTGCGATAAATCGTTATCTTACCGATAATCCTCGCAAAGTTTGCGATGACACTCGTTAATTTTGGCAGTAGAGACTACCAAAAATCGTTACAGTCGGTACATCGATCGCTATGTATGTCGAGACTACCGCCCGTCGTATCGATTGTAACTGTCACTTAGCGGGCTGTCAAAAATGTTCACAAAGTTAACGATGACACTCGCTAGTTTTGCAGTAGAGACTACCAAAAATTGATACGATCGGATCGTTAGGACTTAGCGACCGATTTTTGACGCTAAACAATCGCTATATGTCGAGACTACAGCCCCTGAGCTTGTTCGGCAATAGTCCTACTGGACAATTATACCAACGGCCCTAGGACTTTTTGTAAATTAGATGAAAAAAAAACAGTTCTCACGTTCATATTTCGTTCATTTTTTACAAAATAAACACAGTTTATACCTCAATAACCCTATAAATAAAATAAAGAAATCTTTTGATAAGGACTCTGTTAGTTTATGGCGCAATTTCATTAGTTGTTAAGGCTCGCAGGGTGCGACTGATTTCTGAAAAGCATGCCATAGAGCCCGCATTCGGGAAACTGTTTTCATTAGTTGATAGGGCCCGCATGCCAGTGCGACAGATTTCTGAAACGCATGCCAGTGGGCCCGCATTCGGGGAACCGATTTCATTAGTTGCTAGGGCCCGCATGTCAGTGCGTGAGATTTCTGGAACACATGCCACAGGCCCGCATTCGGGAAACTGTTTTCATTAGTCGATAGCCCGCGTGAGTGTTAGAAAACCGCCATGTTCGTCGCCATTTATTGTCAAAAGTGGCAGACTGGCAAGCTGTATCGACTGATAAACATTGGTCGATATAACGGGCGCTATAAAGCAAGCGGGGAATCACTGCAAACGGTGTACCGAACACGTATCGATTTGTAACTTTTATTGGTTGTTATCTCGTCTGCGAGAACTCCCCGTATGCTCTTTATCGAACGAATTAATTACTAATGAAAATAATAATAATATTCCACAACTATCACACAACGCCATCTAGTCCCAAGCTAAGCAGAGCTTGTCTTATGGGTACTAGACAACTGATAAACATACTTAATATGTCTAAATACATACATAATATTATGGATAAATTTCACCCCGACCCAGAACAAATGATCGTGCTCATCACACAAGCATTTGTCCTGGGTGGGAATGGATCCCACGCTCTCCGGCATAGCAGTTATGGTCACTAACCACTTGACCAACAGGTCAGTCAAAAACATTGTTATGGAAACAACGAAAGCCGTGAATCCCCGGCATTGCTTGAAACAAAAGAAGCACCATCAGATAGGCAATTACAGGGGAATAGTAGTGTGATAATATCTTATTAACGCGCTTGAGAGGGAAGTAACAACGACTATTATTTCTGAGCTAGAACTGTGGTATAAGACATAAGGAATACGCGATTATGGAAGCATTTTTATTTCATTTTTTTTTTTCATTTACAAAAAAGAAAACAAACTTTGTTCGCGTGGATGTCGGAACTCAACAATATATTTTTTTAAACAATTATTTTTTCTAAAATTAAAGTAGCCTAGGTTACTCCTTATACATCAGATACCTACCAAAAGAAGTCCCGTCAAAATCGGCCCAGCCATTTCAGAGATTAGCCACTACAAACAGACAGAAAGACAAAAAAAAATGTAAAAAAAATATTTTAGTATATTGTACCGTATATTATTATACCTATTTGTATGCATGTAGTAAAAAACGTTTATTTCAATGTTACAAACAGACACTCTAATTTTAATTATGTATGTATGTATAGATAATATTATACTTATACTACAATCATGTAACGTAATTAACGCACACCCTCAGACACTCCAATTAGAATATATATCTCTATGATATATCTATATAATCATAATACATTTATTGAATTTTAATTTAACATGTAAATGCATTGTTTTTTTGCAGTAAGAGTTATTTTTCTTTTTTTTTGTATTGAATGACTGAATTTGTATTAATACAAATAAAATATTGCACTTTTAAGTCTTGTTGCCTTGATTTACGGTCCATCTTAGTTTGTTTTGACTGTACAGGGGTAATGTGACTATAATTTCCGTAGATTTAATTATTTTTGATAAAAAAATTACCAATATTAAAAATTATAGAAATCGATTCAGGGTAAACGATTCTAAACAAACTAATTTCAGGATGTGCGTTAATTATGTTACAGTCATATTGTAGATGGGCTCAATGAAGCGTATGTGTTGGACCAGTATAGCAATTACAAGTTGTCCAGCGCGCACTATCACTTATCTGAGGGGCCGCGAACGACGCATTTCACACTTGTATCTATGTATTTATTTATAACGTAGCGTTGAATTCAACAACAGATGAAAGAAAACACCTTTTGTTTAAGTATCTTTTTTGTTTTTTTGTTTTGGGCAAGCAACTAGTACATCGACGCCACGCTTTGCCGATCTAAACGTTAACCTTTAGATCGGCAAAGCGTGGCGTCGACGTTGACGTCAATCCCGTCGAGTTTCGGCTCGCTAGAGTCGTCTGTAATAAAGACGACTCTAGCGAACCGAAACTATACGATATAAATTGATGCTGGATGATGTTCATGGTCTGATGATAGAGCTGGAAGGTGACCATGAGTTCTTGCTTATACAACAACTCAATCCTGCTGAGCAGTGGAAAAATACTTCCATTAATGGAAGTATTTTTGCTACCGTTACCATCTCTCTATATATACGAAACATTTATATTTGTAGTTAAAAATAAAGATTTATTTAAGACAGCAAACGATTTAAATCCTCGGAATAGACGAGATCCTCATAAACTAGTATTAAATGATTTGCCTAGACTTACGAAATACAGGGTGTTTGGTCCATCGTGTGCCAAATTGAAATGGTCGATAGAAGGGGTCATCAGCTATCCTTTCAGACCCCTTAACACCCCTTATGCCCTGTGGATTTTTTTTAAATCGACTTTTTATTGTTTTACTAAAAAAGACCCAAATCTTACATTCAAATGCAATTTTCTTTTTAAATATCAGTCGTAGACTCTCAATTTAAATTTTATTTAGATGTGTATTGTATAAGAGTACTTTTAAATGCAAAATTAGTGTCATTAGTTACTTAGTTATTTTTTAATTCACTCGCAAAGTTAAAACATAAATTAAAGCTGTACATGTTACAGCTGTTTATATGGCTACAGGAAAAAAACTAGAAGCGACCGGGATCTTCCAACTCCCTCATTAATTCTCCAGTCTATCCCCTTGCTAATGATGTGCCACATGCCATAAAAATCTTTTAACAACTTTGTGAATTCACTAGAATTGTGAATCGAGTCACCCAAGGCTGATATTCAAAATTATTTTTTTGTTGCTTTTTTGATACCTGGCAAACCTATAAAACTCATCTCATTCGTGTAAGGTAACATCTGTCCCGTATCTCTATTTTTTCGTGGGATTTACTTGAAAAAAAAAATGCATTTTTAACGTTTATTTCATGATCCTGCTCGAATTGTTGGCCTCTGTTGCGAATGTAGGCCCGACATCTATTTCAACAGTTGTTGTACGAAGTCGTATTTCCTCCTTAGTGGTAGGTATTGAATGCCGCTTCCATGTGTTGGACTAGTAACTCTCTAGTTGGAACGTCCGTTGCGAACCTATACCAGCCCTTTGGAACGTCTCTTTTTTTTTTGCGTTTTAAAATCATCAAATGAGTCCTCCAACCCCGGGCAGGGCGGGAGGGACTGTCAGACTTCTACTGACTAATAAAACTGTTATGTTCCGGGGTCACGGTAAGGGAATAATCCCGCGATCCCGGCAGGCTTTAGCCCTCTGAGAGGGGGGCCCCGTCATTATGCTGACGCACTTTGAGGCGCGCGTGGGACACAACGCGCCGTCGACCCTGTAATGGTCCTTGGTCGGGCAGCGAGTTGCCCTTTACTCGCTGCCCGCATGCCCGCGCCTACGGTGGCCGGAGATCATCAAGCGACGTCCGTCGCCGTGGGCGTCTACTACCGTGGGTGGGGCGGAAGGAGGACTCTGTCCGTCTCTACACATAAAGTGTAACGAAGTTAGATCTGGGGAACGTGGCGGCCATGGAATAGCGCCATCGCGTCACAATCCACGCATTGTGGAACACATTGTTAAGATATTTCCTCACAGTCAAACGCCAATGCGCAGAACAGCATTTTGAAATACCATGGACAAACGTTCATTAAACACGGGCACATCATCGGTCACTAATTTGAGCAGGATTTGTAACAATTATGAAATAAATGTTAAAAATGCATTTTTTTTTACACGTAAATCCCACTAAAACATAGAGATACGAGACAGATTTTTTTAAAGATAAGATTTATAGGTTTGTCAGGTATCATTTACCCAAAAAAGATGTTTAAAATCATAATTTTGTATGTCAGCCTTAGGGCACTCGATTCACAATTCTAGCGAATTCACAAAGTTGTTAAAAGATTTTTATGACATGTGGCACATCATTAGCAAGGGGATAGACTGGAGAATTAATGAGGGAGTTGGAAGATCCCGGTCGCTTCTAGTTTTTTTTCTGTAGCCATATAAACAGCTGTAACATGAACAGCTTTAATTTATGTTTTAACTTTGCGAGTGAATTAAAAAATAACTAAGTGACTAATGACACTAATTTTGCATTTAAAAGTACTCTTATACAATACACATCTAAATAAAATTTAAATTGAGAGTCTACGACCGATATTTAAAAAAGAAAATTGCATTTGAATGTAAGATTTCGGTCTTTTTTAGTAAAACCATAAAAAGTCGATTTAAAAAAAATCCACAGGGCATGAGGGGTGTTAAGGGGTCTGAAAGGATAGCTGATGACCCCTTCTATCGACCATTTCAATTTGGCACACGATGGACCAAACACCCTGTATAATAAAAACTGCTTAGCTATGTGTGTTCATATTTACAATAAGATGCCAAGCCACTTCAAAACATTAAACTGTAGACTATTAAAGGTAAAATTACACAAGTGGTTAAATGAATGTAATTTCTATAGCTTAAAAGAATTCATGGATAAGAAAAATTTATCTCTCTCTCATTCTGTTAAAATTTTGCATGCTATGTTGTAGGTACCCTAGCTAAACATGCTTGAACTTGAACTATGTTTATTTTACACCATTGTATACCATGTTTAAAGCAAATAAATGATTTGATTTGATTTGAAGTAGTTTATTTTTTCACCACTGCTCTCAAAAGGAAATGAAGCGAAGGAAAAAATTATATATAATTATAAGATAACTTTGGAGCTAATGCGAAGGTCTTTTTACCACTCAGCCCCTTCGTACACTAAGCTAAGCATGTCTCCGATACCTTACGATTTTAGTATTGATTGAAGTGTACCTGTGTACGAACCTCTATTGATTTTTATTGCGATAGTCACCTGGATACCGAAGTCGTAAGGTATCGGAGACTTACGTCGCCTAGTGTACACAGGGGCTTTTTTTTTTTTTTGTTTAGCGTGGTAAAATCATCAAATGAGTCCTCCAACCCCGGGCAGGGCGGGAGGGACTGTCAGACTTCTACTGACTAAAATCCACGGTGTCTTTCATAGCCTGTTACGTTCCGGGGTTACGGTAAGGGAATAATCCCGCGACCCCGGCGGGCTTTGGCCCTCTGAGAGGGGGGCCCCGTCATTATGCTGACGCTCTTTGAGGCGCGCGTGGGACACAACGCGCCGTCGACCCGGGCATGGTCCTTGGTCGGGCAGCGAGTTAGCACCAATCCAAAAAAATCTCACTAAGTATAATGACCGCAACACTCAATGTACCTCTATAAAAGAACGATAGCGCAGTAAAAATAGGTAAGATTGGTCTTTCTACCTAATAAATACCCAATAAAAGAATCACAAATCTCATCGCAATCATTAGTTCGATTTTTTAATACCCCAATTCAAAGGTAATTTCAGACCCATTGGCTTTTATTACCTTTTACTTTACTGTTAATGGTATTTGAATTTAGATTTACATTTGATTTTATATTTTTAGATAACAGGAGGGAGATGGCGAAGAAACCTGATTAGATTCCGATTAGCACGAATTTTCACTCTTTTACTTCACAGTATTTACAGCGTTTCTTGTATGAAAAAAATGCAACAGCGCCTCTGGTGTGCGGAGAACAAATTAATTTTTTCCTTGAAAATTGTCAATTTGAAATTGTCAAAGTTCCAGTTTACTTTACGTCTCAAAACGACTGAAAATTCGAGCTAAAGGTACTAGTCGGGAAGGAGGATGTGTTTGAGTTTACGAAAACTGGAAGGAGTGGGAGAGAACAGGGTCTTATGGTGGAGCTGCCACGTGCTTGTTGTACCACGAACATTATAGATGATAAAGTACAAACCATTACGCCTTACAAATTATACATATCCGGACTTTTTATTATTTTACCTGTGCCTTAAGACCTTGTCATGCCAATTTTGATTACGAAACGAGTATCAAAAGATGTCGCATAATCGGTTGTATTTTTAAGAGCTGTAATGGATTAAAGATGTCCTTAGGTATCATTTTCAACTTGATACCTCCACGTCTTCCTGAAAAACCAGTTTTGACAGAGAGCCTGATAGACAATGCAATGCTCATTTTATAAGCGTTCCATTTTTTCCGGACCACTGCAAAGCCAAAAGGAGGTTTATTATTTTGACCGATATGTTATGTTTGTTTGTTCCTTCATAACTTCTAAACTACGTATCATTACATGACAAAAAGAGGTGTCGTTTTTTTTAAGTATAGCCGTGGTTGTATACCAATAGCCAATAAAGATTGTGTAAAAAAAAAACAGAAAGAGTGTCCATGGAGTTTCATGCCCGTTCTTCTCCATAGAGATCTACTTCTTGGAATGGGCATCTTCGGTACTTTCATAGTTTCTATGTCTTGTAACTGGGACTGTAGCACCATAACTAATTAGTGTTTAATTACATTTTTATTTTTCTATGCCAATTCAAAAGTGCCTGCAACTGGCCTACTTGAAATAAATGCTTTGATTGATTTCGAGCAGATGGCACAAGAACACGGTTTTTTTTACCTATGATAAATGATATTTATTTTGCAAGTTGGTTATTAAAAACACTTTTACACGTCATCGATATTTTTAAAGCTAGATGGGGCCGGTGTTTCGTACCTGACTACTCTGAGAAGAAACAGCCGAAACAAACTCAGAGGTCACAGTCTCTTTAAAAGTCCAGACATTGTTTTGTTCAGGTCATACGAGGACCATGCGGGTGTCTGAGATGGTCTTTTGAGGAAAGAGCAACACAGATTTGAGTGGACCTGTCCAGTCAGTGCAAGCATTTGTCGGTAATCGTGTAGCTCGACTCATATTTAGCTATTCTTGATTTATAGGTACTGACTAATAATCTTATTCTTCCATAGTAATCAGAATCAGAGTTATAACAGGATAAATTCCTCACTGAATAATCTTAATTTAGGCAAGGGTCTGTTGTAGTCAAGTTTTGGCACACTTATCTGACAGATAATTTCCTACAACTTCTGTTTCATATCCGGTACAATCTGTGTGAACATTAAATTCAAAATAACAACGACGCCTCTAATCTCCCTAGGGTTGAACAGCGGTGCCACAAATAGTTTATAATTTGTCATGCAAAAAACATACCGACCGAATTGAGAACCTCCTCATTTTTTTGAAGTTGGTTAAAAAAAGAAAAGACTTCTATAGGAAAATTCCTACGGGAAAAACACCGTAACAATTTGCTTGAAAACATTTTTCCAAAAAATATACACAAGTTAGTAATATACAAGTAGAATGGAGATAAAGATCACCTGCTTTCAGCTTCAATGAAAGCCTTCATAAATCCTTATAAAGATCATCCAAAAATATCAAACAAAAAGTTCAAATATTTGTGAAAAAATCGTAAATATTGGATTCAATCAACTGTATTGAACTTCCGCTGACCGTATTTCATTTTAACATCATTTATATTTACGCCATCAATCATTTATGGTCGATGCTGTTTCAAATTATGTTTTAAACCATTTTGTTTGTTTACTCACATTTCTGACAAAGATTAAATTTACCTATTAAGGGCTTCACATACAGCAGCTATAATGTAAAGATGTACATTATAACACGATACATCTCATTACAAATCTCTCCATAGAAATCGTCAGGAGACCACACACGGCAGCTATAATGTATATTTTTACATCCTCGAATCTCTATGGAAAGATGTAATGAGATGTATCGTGCTATAATGTACAATCGACAAAGTTGAATCATGACCCATTTTGACAATAAATCGTTTGAATCTGTCAAATTGACAAAGATCAAAGTCGTTACCATGGATATGTTTGTTTACGCGAATGTGGACCTAATTGGGTTTGAATAGCTGTAGGAAAATAAGCTTATGGTGGGTCATAATTCCACTTTGTCGATTGTACATCTTTACATTATAGCTGCTGTGTGTGAAGCCCTTTAGATGTGTCCTTACCACACAGGCACCGGCCGTAAAGAACGAAAATCGTTCTTAGATAAAATAGGCTAGTTTTGGCTTCTAACGTAGTCTGTCACACCCTTCCTATTTATGTGACATTTTGTCGGTCATTCATCAATTTACTTCATCGCCATTGCTGTCAAACCGGTGAAAGAAAACATCCTGCTAATGGATATTTTCAACGTGAAGTTTGGAAAAAAACCTCTGAACAGATTTGGATGAAATTCTGTACAAAAATTCATAACCTGGACCGATTTTATCTTCCCGTGAGATAATTTAAGTGTGGTAGCGGGTGAAACCGCTAACAACAGCTAGTCGTTCATATTTTTTTGCTTTGTTGTAGTGGGATATTGAAGTATTTCGTTTTTAAAAATTCACAGAAAATGGACTTATACCTACCGAGTAGGTTTCCTTGATTTTCTCGTACTCCAGTTACAGTCGGTCAATGGTCATGTCATTCATTCTTTGTTGTTTTTCATTCGCTCAACCGCTCGTTCACAGATCTCTTTCATTCGTTCAGTGTAGGTTTTCAATCATGGAATCCAATTTACGTTTGTAGGAAAATTCTGTTACCATTTCAAAAGTGACAATTCTTTTGAAATGTATTGAAAAATACGTGACCGTATTGAGGTGAAACATTACTGTTCCATTTATTTATTCCTTTTTGTTATAAAAAGGATTATTAGGGTATGTTTTGGCGGCAATGACTGTAAAAATATTATATTTTTATGTAGATATTCTGTTTTATTTTTTGAATACAGAAATAATTGTTAAATCAATTATACGATAAAAACATCATATCAATGTAGCTTAACAGTTTGAAATCTTGATGTTTTTAAACTCTGAAATCATGTACCAACAGATTTCATTGTAAAAAATAAAAGGATCTATAAAGGCGACTTGTTCTTTATCTATTAAACTTGAAAAAATATTTTTACTATTGCTTTATCTCTATTGCTTTTATTCTATTGCTTGAAATCTAAGGTACTAAAATAATACAATATTATTTTATCACAATTCCCATAAAATATGATTTGATAAAGTGTAGGCCACTGTAAGTTAAAGAAATAAAACTACATTCTTAGGTCAATCTTTTAGATCAATTATATCTTGTGTATCCACAACTTGCTCTAAATCATTTAAAGAAGTCAGCCATCTGTGGCCATGTTGTGTAGCATGTATCCAAGTACTGATGTTGGGAGATGCCACCAGAGACACGAAGGTTGGTCCTGGAGAGTTTTCATCGCAGTTGAGTGGTGCCCATGAAGATACAATGCCCCACAGTAAGCCGTTGAGAACCACTGGAGCTCCAACGTCTCGCTGGAAATAAAATACGGTATTAGATAGGACTAAAGTCACCGATATAGCCCACCGGGTTAGCAAGCTGAAGTGGCAATGGGCAGGCCATACCATATTGCTTGCAGAGCAGATGGCCGATGGGGTCGAATAGTACTAGAGTGAAGACCACGGACTAGCAAGCGCAGCGTGGGACGTCCACCAGCAAGGTGGACAGACGACCTTATGAAGGTCGCTGGAAGACGCTGGATGTAGGTCACTTCCAACCGGTACGTGTATATGTGGAGATCGAAAGGGGAGGCTTATGTTCAGCAGAGGACGTCCTACGGCTGAGATGATGATGATGATTAGATAGGGTGTTGACAAACGCCCCGTCATTCTAATAGTCAACCTTACTGCTTGGAGCCATACGTGAGTGTGGTCGCTGTTGGCGTATAACATGTGCATCCACACAGAGCGAGCAGTCTCGCGAGGCATTTTCTGGGCGAAGCAGCTCGGTTAATGTGGACGTGAGCGAGCAACGCGCCCGAGCCATCCAGTAGAATAGAATAGAATAGAATAGAATAGAAAACTTTTATTATGTACACCATAAAAATTACAGGATATCTGATAAATAGGGTGACACAATAAGCGGTCTTGTCGCTAAAAGCGATCTTTTCAAGACAACCTTTGGATGGATTTGAAAAGTAAAGGAAAAACAATACTGTAGGTAGTCTACTGTGTACAATTTATTATATTTTTTTCCAGTATCGGATTTGTGTATATTGTATCGCGCCTCGGTCGAGAAACAATAAGCACATCCACACAGAGCAAACAGCCTCGCGAGGCAGTTCGCAATGTGTGGTCGCAACTCGCACCTAATGTTGAGGCCGAGGGCCACGTTGTACGCCAGCAGCGGTCACACTCGTATGCGGTTTCGAGCAATAAGTTGGAATGCTGGTATGACTGGGCGTTTTACATAACTTTCCCCAAGCGACATCATCAATGACGGGGCCCCCTCTCAGAGGGCCAAAGCCTGCCGGGGTCGCGGGATTATTTCCTTACCGTGACCCCGGCACATAAAGGGCTATTGAAGGACACCGTGGATTTTAGTCAGTACAAGTCTGACAATCCCTCCCGCCCTGCCCGGGGTGGGAGGACTCATTTGATGATTTTACCACGTTAAAAAAAAAAAAAGCGACATCATCAGTCTGTAAAGTCCTTCCGCTATGACATAGGGGTTTTATGTAAGGCGAGATAGTAGGCAAACAGGACTTTATTATGTCATATTAAAGTTTAAAAAATATATTATAGTTAAGTCATCCACATTAGCCTATAATGTTTCCACTGCTGGGACACAGGCCTCTTTGTGGAGGGAGTGGACTATAATCCACCACGCAGGCCCAGTGCGGGTTGGTAGATGTCACATGTCTTCGAATTTTTAGTTCTAGGACATGCCGGTTTCTGCACGGTGTTTTCCTTCACCGTTTCGAGAGCAGTGATGGTGATGAAATAAATTACACAAAGTAATGCGCCTGGCGGGGTTCGAAACTACGACCTACAACTCGTAAGTCGGAACCGATACTACTGGTACTGGGCCACCACTGCTCTATAAAATATAGTCTCTGTATAGTTATGTGAACCTTGAATATTTGGATGAACTGCCGGTTGACGTATATATACGTATAAATTATTTAATCTTTTAACTTACCGAGCAGGGATCAATCATAGCTGCCGTATCTAAACACATAATGATCTCAGTTTCATTGGTTCCAATAGCTGACAGCTCAGCATTACATTCTTCGTTATCAGTAGGATGGAGATGAGACACTGACAGCAGTCTTCGCCGTTTTATCACTTCTATTGACTTCAGTTGATCTGATGCTGCAGGAAACATCTGTAATAATTTGTTCAAACTTTAAATAGTACTTACTAAAGACTCATGACTGCGATGTTTCATCATATTAAACTGGTAAGGTATTCCACTTCAGTTGCCATTTCAGTACCCGATGAAATGGCAACTATCTTGGTACCTATGGACATGTGATGAGGAGTGATGACCATCATTTGACTGAGAGAGTGATGAGTATGAATGTTGATGAATGGAGAGGAAGAGGAAGGCCAAAGAAAATATGGATGGATTGTCTAAGGAATGATATGAAAGAAAAATAAGTAAATGATACTATGACGTTTGATAGGGGAGAATGGAAGAAAAGACGTGTTGCGCCGACCCCAAGTAAAATGGGATGAGGGCAGGAAGATGATTAAGAGTAGACCACTTGGCAAAAACTAGTCTAGTATATTTTAACTTACTGATGGTGTAGGCCACGATGGCACAATGAAATGCGTAGCATCGACTTCTTTCATCGTTCTCTGCAGTTGGATGGGTTTAAGACTAGGAGTATCTCTTACAGGCTTTGGCAGCCTGATCATCGCCAAATCATAACTGGGTCTCTGATCATCAAAATCAGGATGCATTACTATGTATTTGACAGGCAACAACATTCCTCCTTTCCGGTAGTTAATACTGCCAAGTCTCACTCGAATTGTTCTTGTTGCTTCTCGTAATCTAAAGAAAAAGGGATTCGTTTAGTACTGAATGTGCGTCATCAGAATGTGCTAGCTCTAGAGCACCTTTATAACGTGTAACGTTAATAGCGCCAAACCTCTCATGGGGTAACTCAGCCCATGTTTTGATTTTTGATTTTGGAAACACAGACGCAAATAGGGAGTACCTACACATTTTAAATACGCTCAAACGCTTCTGCTAATGGCGTCTAATGCTGTACCGTTGCTAATTTGCATATTTACTTTGTAATTGTTTCTTAAATCTACAACTTACAGAAAAAAAGAGTCAGCGGCAGTCAGGACCCAACTGTTATCAATTAAAGCACCAGCACTTAAGAAATTAGACTTCTTCAAAATGGCGACCACAAAAGGAAATACATCGCTATCCGTTACCAAAGTATGTTCATCCAACTCGTTGTATTTGATTTCATTAAAAGTTACGTTTTTCATGTCCATCATTTCTATCAGTTTTATAAAACTGTCATAAGCAAATATGAAAATCAACACTTTCAATCGCATCGTCGATGATAAAGTTTCTGATAATTCTACCAGTATTTTATTCTTTACTTCAAGTTGGTTGGACAATCAAAATTAAATCTTCAATTCACACAAATGTGCAATAAACATGAAAAATAAACAAGCTCTTGGCTGATTGTAATATACAGCTTTGAAGTTTGAAAATCGTAGAATTTTTGAAGATAAAGTAAAAAAAGCAACGATCTTAACTGACAAATACATATAATACTTATATAATTCTGTTTAAAAAAATACCACTTTTGCAAAGTATAATAATGAAGCTATTGAATGTAACAAAGTTGAATAACTCGTGAAAGAGGTAATGGATTTATCGATTACATGAATGTTGATGTGGAGTAGTAAGGCTGCAGTCACTGTGTAACTTAGAATAAAGGTTAAATAAATATTGAAAGCAATGCAGAGCAAGAGAATGGGAGAAATGATATCAATCAGGCTTAAAACAGTAAAGATACAAATCTAAGTTCCAAAATCAAATTGACCTAGTTACGGGCCACATAGAAAAGACGTAAGACGAGGACGTGTCGCGGACTTGCGAAAATGTATATGAGAGTCGCGTCCGCGCCGTCTCTTCTGTGTGTTTTACGTCGCGACGCTTCTATACATTTTGTACACATTTTCATCTTCATCTTCATCATCATTCTTCTATACATTTTAACATAATATGTCTCCGCCCCGTCTGTGCCTTACGTCTTTTCTATGTGTACCGCACCTTAGATAAGTTGCAAATGATAAATGAGCTTGAAGTTGTAATCAATAACATAGAGTTGAATATTTATAAAAGATTACAGAGTATATTGGTTAATCATTTTCCATTTTTAAAGGAAGAAGAATAAACCAACATAAATCCAAAGAACAGGACACAAGTATAAGTTGTAAGCAAGATAGAGTAGGCTAAACTGTTAAACAGTTAAAATAATTTTGCTTAAAACCATTCAGTAAATTGATACAGAAACACTGGTGTAAAGAACACTTTATCAAGAAAACATTCGATAAGGACTTCTAAAAGCAAAAGAGATTATTTACAAATATTAAGTGGGTACTATTACAGTTAGAAACGCTAATTACTAACTTTATTGTTTGTACTACAAGGCTCGGGCTATAGTGCATAGGTACTCAAAAACCAAACCAAAGTTTTTTGTTCGGTGTGGTCCTAAACGAAGGCCTCTCTTTTTCTGGGCATCAAATTACTCCTTCCGTTCTGAGCGGAACTTTTACTGAACTAAATAGGATGAAATTTTATGGGACCAAATGGCAAGTAACTGTATCGAATATAAAAAGAATCACACTAATCGGTCTAGAAACCTCGGAGTAATCAAAGTGCATATATTAAAAAAAACCGACCGAATTGAAAACCTCCTCTTTTTTTTGAAAAATCACCTCTCACGCCAAAGACAAGAACACTCGAAAAAAGTTACGAAACCAATCACAAAATGTAATTTAAGATCGAATTTCAGAAATAATTTGATTTCGTATAATATAAAATACGAGTAGTTCAATTTCTTTGCTTATAAAATGTTCCTGAGAAATAACCATCGACAGGTATAGGGGGATTCGCACACTAAACTGCGTTTCCGCGGAGGCAGCGTAGCAGCAATCAGGAACGTCTAAATAATAAAAATAAAAAAACTATATGAGGCAAAACATGGCAGTAAATGTTGCTGGCATGACAAAGCGGGTGAACGTGTGCCGTGGCGCTTACTGGGAGAGGCTTATGTCCGGCAATATACTGAAACGATGATACAAACTGTGTGTGTTGCCAGTGATGAAAAGTTCTCTAGTGGCGACCACGGACCGGAAGACGCAGCGTAGGCAGGCCTCATACTAGGTGGACCGACGACATCGTGAGGGTCGCGGGCAACCGATGGATGCAAGTGGTGAATAGTCGTTCGTCGTGGCGGTCTAAGGGGGAGGCCTACGAGTATGTTCAGCAGTGGACGTCTTCCGGCTGATGATGATGATACAAACTTAATAATTTTGTAACGTATAGCGTTAATTTGCATGCAGGTACGAAATCGTAAGTACAATTTATACGAGTAAAATGCGGTTGAACTGAAGTTACGTGTGAATAGCGGCGCTGCAGCCTTTTTCAGTTGCGTTTTGTTCACCGAACGATACTTTACAACATACAGAATGCATATGTTGTTGCGTCGACACAATGACGTCGTTGCGCCATTGGTATAGCATGGTTGAATGCGGTCTGTATCACCAAGGCAATATGATCGATAATTATAATTAATTGTGAATTACTTTCAATACCAAAATATGCACCCACACACGTTGCGTCGCTGCTGTGTTGTTGCTGCTTGTATGAATGTAGAGACAAAATTCGCTTCACCGTCCCAACGTGCGGATGAGCGGTCCTGTGTGGGCATTGCCTTACAGGAAAGGTATTCAAGTGAAAACCTTGTTACCAAACGTATGTCGATTTCCTTCATATGACAACTTACACGAGCATAGATTTCGTAAGGATCAGTTCATATCGAGACACGATGTAACGCGACGATAAAGGAAATGAGACGCTTATAAAACGTGCGTAAAGCATCGCGCTATCGGTAAAATGTGTGCTTATTTTTGTGTAGTAAATAATTTAGATTTTGAGTCGCTCATAACGAAACGTGCGCGCAGCGTCGCGCTCGCGTCTCGGTGTGTAAGTACCCTAAATAAAAATGTGTAGGTGTCACATAAATCAGGGCTAGATTTATTAGGTATCATTTCTTTTTTATTACTTATTTTTTCTTGTTATTATCTTGTATACAACAATTGTTATTTGTATTTCTTTCTATGTTAATTTTGCCTGCAGAGTCTTCAGATCACCGGGCTCTATCTCAGGAACTGTAAGAGGCCATTCGCACAAGCGCTTTTTTGCCGGCGTTAAAAAAGCGCTGAGATGAACAACGCATTCATGTTTCTATTCACACGTCAGCGCTTTAAAAGCGCGGCGTTTTATTTTGAACTGTATTTGATTTTAAGTGCCGGGTAAATTTCAACCGCCTTACCACAAGAAAGATAAACATCCTGTTGAACACTTGTCTAAAAAACTTGTCAATGTCAAATACACATTTCACCATGATAATGTCATTTTTCAGTTAAACTTTTTTTCCGGCCAGAACTTCACCGAAAATACAAACATTTTTTTTTAAATTTCACTTCCGTATTACTAGCTACAACTAGTGGTGGTGGTGGCTTAGTGGTATAGTGGTGACCCAGTGGTATCGGTCCTGACTTACGAGTTGTAGGTCGTTAGTTCGAACCCCGCCAGGCGCATTATACTTTGTGTAATTTATTAAATTTCAGCACCATTGCTCTCAAAACGGTGAAGTAAAACATCACGAGGAAACCGGTATGTCCTAGAACCAAATTCGAAGACATGTGACATCCACCAATCCGCATTGGGCCCGCGTGGTGGATTATGGCCCACTCCCTCTCACAGAGAGGAGGCCTGTGTCCAAGCAGTGGGAACATTATAGGCCTGTTGATGATAATGATGATTACTAGCTACGCCTGGAAAACTGAATGACTTCCATTAACTATCTTTTTCTCGATGTATGTAAACTAGCACCCGGCCTAGGTTTTCTGAGTTAGCAGTTCGAAAGTATTCGCTGGGTGCGAAGTACTAGTGGGGGTAGTAGGTACTGTTCGATGGCAGCGCTCATGGTGGCGAATAGTAGAAGTTCCGACGGGTTTACCTCAGAGTACATTCAGTTTTGTCAACTAACAAAAATGCGCTAAACTCAGGATCTACAAGTTCGAATTTAAAAAATATTTTTGTGTTGGATAGCCCACTAATCGAAGAAGGCTATAGGGTATATAACATTACGCTATGAATTACTAAAAGGAGCAGAACAGCAATGAAAACTGTTGCAAAATCGGGTAAATCTTATTGAGAGCTTACATTGCGTGCGCTGCGTAAACGGTTTACATTACGCAAAAATGATGTATGACGGAATTGTTCCTCATGAAACGTTCTAAAATAAAGTCCGCGACAGCATATGTCTATCTTTTAAGATTAACTCACCATAACCCTTTTTAAAGAAATCAAAGTGGTTTTAAAATAATACATTTCTTGCGACGATGTTTCTAAGAACATAATATTAATCCTTACCCAAATAAATACGTTAATCATTACAAGCATTTAGTTTTTAACAAAATTGCCCTTGACATAATTTGATTTCAATGAATATTTCACGAGATATTGTAGTTTTTTCAACGGTAGGTGTTGGGGCGCAGTCGGAATACGACGGCTCTGTCAGCTGTCACATTTTTTTTTTATTTTTTTTTTTATTTTTTTTTTTTTAGCGTGGTAAAATCATCAAATGAGTCCTCCGACCCCGGGCAGGGCGGGAGGGACTGTCAGACTTCACTGACTAAAATCCACGGTGTCCTTCATAGCCTGTTACGTTCCGGGGTTACGGTAAGGGAATAATCCCGCGACCCCGGCAGGCTTTGGCCCTCTGAGAGGGGGGCCCCGTCATTATGCTGACGCACTTTGAGGCGCGCGTGGGACACAACGCGCCGTCGACCCGGGCATGGTCCTTGGTCGGGCAGCGAGTTGCCCTTTACTCGCTGCCCGCATGCCCGCGCCTACGGTGGCCGGAGATCATCTTGCGACGTCCGTCGCCGTGGGCGCCTACCACTGCGGCTGGGGCGGAGGGAGGACGCTGTCCTCTCTCGCTCGCGGCCTGCCTCCTCCTTTACGAGCATTACTGCCTCGCAGAAGGAGCTGACCGCTTCCCACTCCGTTTCGCTCCGCAGCATGGCCGCAACCAATGCCGGGCGCGAGAGGTCTCCGCCTATCGCAGCCGTGAGGACACGTCGGTGCTCCGCCCAAGCTGGGCAGTCTTGCACCGTATGCTCCACCGTGTCCTCCGGGCGATCTTCGCAGTGGTGACACCCAGGCGTCTCCTCCTTTCGCATCAGACACAGGTACCTCCCGAAACTTCCGTGTCCGGTGAGGACCTGCGTCAAGCGGTAGGTCAGGACGCCATGACTTCTCTCCAGCCACTCCTCAAAGAGGGGTCTTACCGCCGCAATTGCGGCGTGCCCGGCCGTCGGTCGCGACAGTCGTTCCTTCCATACTGCCCTGAGATCGCGCCGGAGGTCTTCGCGCCGCGCCTCGACTTCGCGAGGCAGCGGGGTCACGCCCCGGCGCTGCGCCTCCACGCGCCACTCATAGACGCGCTGGAGGGCAGTCGCCTCCAGATCCCAAGGCAGCAGTCCGGCAAGCAGGTTGGCCGATTCGCCGGCAATCGTGCGGTATCCCCGGATCATTCGGATAGCCATGACCCTCTGGCATGCGACCAGCTTCTGTGGTCGCGTCCGGATGCTCAGGGCCCACACAGGGGCCCCGTAGAGGGCCATGGACCGCACGACGCCATCGTACAGCCTACGGCAGGAAGCGTTTGGCCCGCTGAGATTGGGCAGCAGTCGCCTGAGGGCGGCTGCTGTACGGTTCAGCTTTGGGGCCAAACTCAGGAAATGCTCCCAGCTGTCACATTTAGCTCTGTAATCTGTACGTAATTTTTTAATAATCGCATTATTCCGCCACAAAAAAATAGTTCACAGCAGTTGCTGTGTTGTAAACTCCAAGAATACTAGCAGAAATAGTGAATTTAAGTTTTATTGATTCCCAAGCGGTTCTTGGAAAGATGAACAATCCAGGAGATGGTTAGCTGCCGTGAAGAGAAAAACTAAATAACATCATAATCCTCGTTTTAATCCTGTATTTCATATTTTTCTTATAGATTACAATATGCCTATGTTTATTTAATTTTGTTCAGTGCCAATGGATACCCATGTAATCCAAATCCAAGTGATTTGTTAAAGAATCTGATTTAAATTAGAACGGTCAGGCCCGTCAAAGTTGCAAACGCTAGGTGGCGCTAAAGTCGTGCACGGTGCCAATAATACTCCCATATTACTCGCCGAAGATATTTTTATACCCTTTTATTTATGAGAAATTGAATACATCTGTTTATAACACTCACCGCCACCTAGGGACGGGACGACGCAACAGCGCGCACGCATGAGTGCACGCAACCTTCCCAACAAATCGATACGACACACTAGTTCCGGAGGGACGGACGAGATGGCGCTGTCCGCAGCTATATAAGCACCGGAGCTTGCCTGACCAGGGGGACTCTGGAAAAAACTTCTTGTCGTTTGCATTGTATTCTAACTGACGACAATTTAAATTCGTAACGGTTTTTCAACATAAAAATATTATTTGTAATTAGAAGCAAGTATAGCAATTATAAGTCATTATACCAGGAAGAGTCGCTTTATTTCCCTGAAGAACACACAAACCAAAACAACATCTATTAAAATGACATGACGTCAATACTTACATTAAGGCCTATTCAGACCTAAGCGGTATTCGCTACCGTCTGCGGCAGAGAAAACCCAGCGGGTATGCGGTAATATTACTGTTCACACCAAAACGGATTTCGCTATTCTTGTGGGTAGAATAACGCGCGGTATGTATGTACCTCTACCCACAGCGGCAGCGAATATCGCTCAGGTCTGAATAGGCCTTTATTCACACACGATGGGGAAGGCAAGTGTCAAAGTGACTTTGACGTTTTGGTCCCATAAGAACTGTCATTTTCAAAGGAATTTTATGAAAAAAACGATTTATTGATGTAAAATGACTAGATGTTGTGTAATAGGCTGTAAAAATGATGGAACATACTAATTTCCTACAATCCACACTACCAAGAAATAATGAGTAGCTGCTGTAACTCCTGTGAGAACAAAAATTGTATTATCACTAAGGAAAAGCTTTATAATAAACAAAATTATCTACCCTTGCGAAGCCGGCACAGGCTGTTAGTTGAATTTATTAATGAAATTCTATGATTATACCGTAACTAAACAATCGAATACACCTTTCAAAATAATATCTAATTTTCTATTGGAGGTTAAGTACTGCAACGCTCTTTATCATGAAACGGTTCGTCTTGTGGAAGAATTATCACCAGAACCGAGATTTGTGATAGCTACTGGCTAGTGGTGTTAGGAATTTAAAATTCTTTTCATGTTGCTTCAATTTATAAAATAGATGTAAATTAGATGAAGAAGACAAACACAAAACTTGATGACATTTTTCTCAATAAAGAATATCAGAAGCAGTACTATATTCTTTGTAGAGGGTAGCACAAGTAATACCTACTTAAAAATACAATTTTAAATCCTAACTACAAGTAAATGTGTGTTTAATGTTGTAGAATCAAATTTCTAACCTCTCAACTAAATCACTTATTTTTCCTCTTGTAGATGCACCGTGGCGTCTTAGTTTTTCTTTTAATAAATGCACTTGCATTGACGAATAATTCTCCATATTTGTTTTGTATTTATACTCAATTTTTATAATAATAAATCTTATTTGTTTTTTGCACAAGGTAGACATTAATGTGACGTAGGGGACCAACTATCACAGCGCCATCTACGATTAGCTTTGAGTTGCCATCCCCATTAGAAAACTTTAAACAGCGCCATCTGTAGGTATTTTTGTGAATTACCACTGAATTTCCCTGGCTGTAGCGCTTGGTTCACGAACCTGCATGAAGATGGAAACTTAAGTAGTGTCTTTGTGATTATAACTACTCAATCATAGATGGCGCTCTATAACTTTTACTGAAGAAGAGAATACTAAGCTTCTTCTGCTAGCGACCATCCTTTGGTAGAGAAAGCCACGATTCTTTTATTTTTACTGTGTTCGCGTCGGTGTGCAGAAGTACCAGTTCTTTCTAGTTGAGATCACTCCATCTGAGACAGCATCTTTGCTTCTTGGCTAAAATACCAAGAGCGATACCTAGGTACCTGATATTACCTAGTTTATTAGTTATTGCCCGTATCAGCCGTAAGACGTCCATCAGTTACCCGCGATCCTCACGATGTCGTCGGTCCACTTAGTGGGAGGCCTGCCTACGCTGTGTCTTGGCTGGTCCGTAGTCTCAACTCGAGAATTCTTCTTCCCCACCGGTTGTCAGTTCTACGAGCGATGTGGCCTGCCCAATTGCCCATTTGATTGCCACTCGCAAAATACGACATTAATTTTATATCAAGCTCATTCTTTAGGTTAAATAGGTACGTAAGTCGGTCGCGTACGGACATTCGCGTATTTCAAAGAGAAAAACAGAAACGCAGAAGAACGCGCCACTAACGACGCGTCACAGCAGAGTGCTACGAGTATATTCAACACGCTGCCTCTGTATAATTAGGTATTCGTAAGCAAGACTAAACGTACGCGACCAAAATCAGCGTAAGCGTGTTAAAACCGTCTCGTGTGCATGAGCGCTAAAGCCTAGGCCCGGTATCCACCAAAGCGGAGAGGAGAAGAGATGTGTTTGAATAACCAATCAGATGTCAACAGATGTCAACTGAAGCTAAGCGGAGAGGAGATGTGGACATCCGATTGGCAATTCAAACACATCTTCTCTCCTCTCCGCTTTGGTGGATACCGGGCCTCATTTAGTTAGAGCAAGAACCCGCACGCGAGTCTCACACATACATACATCTTAATAAAGAAGATGGAACGACTCGGGATAAGTGGAATCCAACTCGATCTTTTTGAGGATTATCTGAGTGGGCGCACCCAGAGTGTCAAAATAGGAGAGAGTTTAAGTGACGAGTGTCAGGTTAATTACGGAGTGCCTCAAGGCAGCGTGCTCGGTCCGACACTCTTTCTAATTTATATAAACGAACTGGGTGCGCTCAGTCTCCCGAAAGGGAAGACTCAGCCCTCTTAATCACTGCAGACACCTGGAGTGAGGTTTTTGTGTGCGCGCAGTCAGGATTCAATATTGTATTGAACTGGCTAAGAGAGAATTTTCTCACACTAAATGCGGAAAAAACTAATTACGTCACCTTCTCTATAAAACAGCCAACACCGTCTCCATCCATGACGCCGAACACTATCCAAGCCCATACGTGCGCATTTCCTGACTCCACTACTTGCTCGTGTATTCAAATAAACAATACCTGGGTTTAACTGTAGACAACACACTCAAATTTCAGAAACATGTAAACACCCTAAGTAACCGTCTAAGAAAACTGATTTACGTTTTTAAGACCCTGAGAAACGTGACAGACGATAAAATAAAAAAAACCGGCCAAGTGCGTGTCGGGCCACGCACAGTGTAGGGTTCCGTAGTTGCCCATCAAAATACTTATGCGTACTAACTAAACTGATTCGCTGAATGTAATTTTAAAAAGAAGAATTTTCAAAATCGGTCCAGGAGTCTTTGAGAAATCAGGGAAAATACATAAGAAAAAAGATTACGACGAATTTAGAACCTCCTCCTTTTTTTGAAGTTAGTTAAATAGTTGACGATAAAAACCTACCTATCCCCAAAAAAACATACCTATTAAAGCTGAAAAAATAAAGTTGACAAACTTACATTTGCAGTTGATTTATTGTTTCTCCGATACATTTTGTTTAAGAAAAAATTTAATCAAGTACATTTTATAAGTTGGTCGACTATTACTCGTAAAGTTGTAAAGCCTACTTAGTCGTGATAATTTTCTTTTAAACTTCGTTATATATACTACTATTGTGAATTTTTTCACATCCCCAAACATAACCGTTTAGCTGGTAGAGGGGGGGGACACTCGAATCGAGCAAAATTTAGCACTTTAAAGCTTAATATTTCACAAACGAATTTTTTCATCAAAAAATTGTTAATGGAAACTAACATTATTTTTTAAAGACCTATTTAATGATACTCCACACTAAGGGGTACGCGAGAAAAAAAAAATCCTCACTTCACGTGTAAGTACAGGAGGTACCCTAAAAAAAAATATTTTACGAGATTTTATTTTACCACTTTTTCGGCACAACAAATCCGTATATTCACACCAAATTACAGCTCTCTAGTACTGTGCGTCTCTGAGCTAAACTGCGGACAGACGGACGGACGGACGGACGGACGGACGGACGGACGGACGGACGGACATGGCGAAACTATAAGGGTTCCTTGTTGACTACGGAACCCTAAAAATGGTGTACTATGCCCTTGCGCAGTCTTTAATAACATATTGCATCACGTCTTGGGGTGGTGCACCAAAAAGTACCCTTCTAGAACTGGAAAGAGCACAGAGAGCCATTCTGAAGGTTTCTTTGTCCTTACCCTATCGCTACCCTCCCGGCATTGCTTGCGGCCATGCTGCGGGGCGAGACGGAGTGGGAAGCGGTCAGCTCCTTCTGCGAGGCAGTAATGCTCGTTAAGGAGGAGGCGGGCCGCGAGCGAGAGAGGACAGCGTCCCCCCTCCGCCCCAGCCGCAGTGGTAGGCGCCCACGGCGACGGACGTCGCTTGATGATCTCCGGCCACCGTATGCGGGCATGCGGGCAGCGAGTAAAGGGCAACTCGCTGCCCGACCAAGGACCACGCCCGGGTCGACGGCGCGGCGCGTTGTGTCCCACGCGCGCCTCAAAGAGCGTCAGCATAATGACGGGGCCCCCCTCTCAGAGGGCCAAAGCCTGTCGGGGTCGCGGGATTATTCCCTTACCGTAACCCCAGAACATAACAGGCTATGAAGGACACCGTGGATTTAGGTCAGTAGAAGTCTGACAGTAACGACGGTCTCAGTAATGACGGACTCATTTGATGATTTTACCACGCTAAAAAAAAAAAAAAAACCCTATCGCTACCCTACTACACTACTATACCAAAAAGCAAAAGTCCTGACGGTGCGTCAACTGTTTATACAACAAACCCTCCTGAAACAACACAGTCTATTAACATACAATCCTTCACTACCTCGAGCTAAGAGAAGATTTAATCCTGTTGTCAACTACCACACTCCGTCTTCAACATCCTTTTCAAAACGTTTCTTTTGCCACCTCGGTCAGTATCTCTACAATAAAGTAAACAGAATCATACCCACCTATGAACTTAATAAGATAAACTGCAAAATGAAACTGAAACTGAAAGAACTTAATTATGACGACACGGAAAATGTATTAACAGTTGTAACTTAAACATCATTGTGCAACGATTAAAACAAAATTACTCACACACACATACCACCCCACGCACACTTACAATCACTACACACACACAACACTCACAAACACGCTGTACACACTCTAACTCACTTCCATCCTAATACTAACCATACTAACTAAACAATAAGATGCCCAAACTATATCGATTGTACGAGTACATAACATAATTTGTTAAATTTAAATGGAGGAGTCCTGCCCCCCTAGACAAGTCGCAAACGATAATCGTTAACGCTCGGTTCTCCCCAATAAATTTTCAACCTTATTCCTTCGAGTCTTTAGTTGAAAATCTATTTAGGATTTCGTGGCGTTGTCGTTCGTTCCAGTCGCTAACGCTTAGAAATCCTAAATAGATTTTCAACTAAAGACTCGAAGGAATAAGGTTGAAAATCTATTGGGGAGAACCGAGCGTTAACGATTATCGTTTGCGACTTGTGTAGGGGGGCTGGTGACCTGAAATACAGGCCCTAAGCCTAGTTTAGGCACCAGTCTCCCACAACATAATGCGCCTCCTATTATGTCACCGTAGAAATTCAAATTCAAATTCAAATTCTTTATTTCGAGCTATAAACTCATATTAGGGGGTTAGTTACAGTGTTCTTAAAATTAGTGTTAGTAAACAACACGATACAAAGAAACATGTAACTGACAGCAGTGGGTTATATATGGACAATCCACTCTGCCAGCAATCATCCTCAGAACCCTGTTAGGGCTAGCCATGACCCGAGCGACCAAAGATGCTGCGCGTTTCCGCATTATGGTGTAAAAACAGTCTACCCCAGCCGCCGCAAACATCCCTGATGCACTACAACGCCATGGCAACCCCATCAGTTTTCTGAAGGCGTTATTGTATTGGACACGGAGGGCTCCATACGACGCCTGCGAATATTTCTCCCATAGGCTGCACGTATAAAAGGTTGTGCAGAATGCTCTAAACAGCATAACCTTCACGTCTGCAGTACAGCGTGCGAACCTACGGGCTACCATATTCGCACGCACGGACAGAGCCCTCCGCTCCCTTTCAATATCAGCGTTATTCTTGAGCTCAGCGGATACCAGGTGACCGAGGTATTTAAATTGTTCCACTCGCTTAAGTGGAACTCCATTCAGGAGCATGGGTGGAACATCATGGTGGTACCTAGTGCCCGCCTCAAACACAATGTACTGACTTTTTTCAGCATTATACATTAAGCCATGTTCAGTTGCGTATCGTTGACATGTGGCTAGTAATGTCCTAATACCGCTGACTGAGGCGCTCAGCAGTACCATGTCGTCCGCGTAACTTATATTATTGACACAGACTCCGTCAATATGACAACCGACATGATGACTGCTAAGCGCCTCAATCAGGGCATTTATATACAAATTAAACAGGGCAGGGGAAGTTAACCCCCCCTGTCTTACTCCGCACTCCAATCGAAACGGGTCCGACAGCACACCCGCCCACCGAACATTGTTGACCTGGCTTCCATACCAGTGCTTGAAAATGTTTATAAGCTCGATAGGCAAGCTTATAGCCTCAAGCTTCTTCCATAATAAGTCGTAGGAAACCAGGTCAAAAGCTCGAGATAGGTCCAAGAAACAAGCGAAAACAGGCGTCCTCCTTTTTGTGTAGTACCTGACGGCATGCTTGAGACACAGAACTGCACTTTCTGTAGAAAGTCCAGGCCGAAACCCGAACTGATTATCATGCAGCACAAGATGTCGATTTAATTGTGTCTCAAGCAGACCATCAAGCACCTTAGCGACTATGGTCGCTAGAGAAATAGGTCTATAGTTTCTCTTGTCGGAAAGATCACCTGTTCTAGTCTTAACTATAGGAACCACAATCGTCCTCATCAGGTCAGAAGGCAAGTATGAATGACCAATACACAAATTGTACAACAGCGCCAAAACTCTTGGCAGGTGAGGTCCTGCGTACTGCAAGTGCTCGATGCTGAGCCCATCATGACCAGGGGACTTACCTCTAGTTGTAGATTTAATTACCTTAGCCACATCTTTGGCACCAAAAAGCAAGCCCACCCGGCCACAGCTGGGCTCAGCATCCAGCGTCACATGTGTTCCCCCCAGCGGAGATTTTATAAGAAAATGATTATTAAAAATGTTTGCAATATCCTTTGCATCACTAGCACCGTTAACACTAACAGGCAGACCTGGCCGAGTACTCAAACTCTTAGTATTCTTCCAGAAGAAACGGAAATCACGCTTTGAGTGCTTAGAGGCAATTATGTTCATCTTTATTTGTTCTTTGTGGTTCTGGCACCATTTTAGACGCGACTTAAATAATGCTCTACTCTCCCGCATGTCATCATACATTGGGCCAGACGATGGTTTTCCACAAGATGACCATAAATGAAAGTTAATTTTGCCTAGCCAGCCTGTGAGCGCAACTGACGTGCTTATTCCAGCCTGTAATGTGAGCTTTCTTATTACGACTAACACATTTATTTACTGCACTACAAATTGATGATTCACTAAGAGCAAAAACAATATCCGAATACAGCTTATCAATAACAATTCTATGGGTGACTTCAGTACAAAAATTATCAGCGCAACTAATTAATTCCACAGGAAAATCAATCAATTTTAATCTTCTATGACATTCACTGGAATATTTATTAATTTGCTCCTTGGTCCTTTCCCCCCAAACAATTTTATTACGCTCAGTCACATTTTTAGAGATCTTAGGCGTTAACAAATCAAATTTACATTCCACTATAATAGGGTAATGATCACACCATAGTACGTCATTCCTTACGTAAACATCGGTTACGGAACTTAATGCAGAGTGTGTGACTATACAGTGGTCCAGCCATCGCCTACAGCCATGAGCCTCACTCATAAAAGTGTAGGTGTCACTTGTTAACCGCAGTCTGTCTATGTCAACGCAAACCCACTTTTGTTCCTCACAAAAATTTAATAGCTCCGTCATAAACAAAGTACCCGGATGCGCATTAAAATCCCCCAAAACAAAAACCGATTCCACACTACAATCGTCTACTACAGCACTCACCGTACTGAGGCAGTCCGTGAAGTCCGGCAAATTAGCACTTATATCAATGGGCATATAGATGCTCATCACAATAATCGGTCTGTTGTTAGTCACTATTTTTATTGCACAAACACGAGGGTTATTGCACTGTAACACTGACACATTCTGGAATACATTACTCCTCCATAGCAGAGCAACACCGCCATAGGGGCGTCCGACCAACATGCCGGTCGTCGTGTCAACAGCTGATGTGCCCGTGGCACTGAAGTTGTCGTCGATGCTGCAAAGATATGGTATCTCCTCTGGCAGCAACCATGTCTCTTGCAAAGCGACTATATCAGATGATCCACACAGTTCTTTAACGCTGTTTATAGACCTCTTCACGCTTTTACAATTAAATGATACTAACTTACACAATTTATTCATTACCTTTCGTACTGGTGCCGGCATTGGTCGTGGACCTTAGTTTATAATTCACGAACCGTCTAAAAATTATTTCCTGCGGCCTGCGGCTAAGTTTCTATCTAAAAATAAGGGCACTTTGTGCTCTGGTACAAAAAACTTATATGCCTTATGGTCAATTTGATTTTTAGTGTGAATTAATTCTAACGAAACACTTTTTTGTATCTTAGCTTGTATATAACTAGCGATATCCGTGTCTTGCGTATCTATGTGTACGTTCGTAATAAATATAGGTGACTTCTTCTCGGCAGCCTTGAAGCCTACCGTTTCACACGCAACGCCCGTTTGTCCCCTATATCGGTAATTCGGTCTTTTCTTCCGAGTTACGTATTGCCAGCCATTCTCAGGCTCGCTACGCGGTTTATCATGAGTACTTTTTAACTCCATTCTCGAAGCCTTGTTAGCAGCAATATTAAAACCACTTGTTTCTGTAGGTAAACATGTTGTTTCATTATTAAGTTGACGCTGTGAAACATCTGTTCGTTGCGATGACGCATTGCCGGGCGACGGTACCTTACTCGCTAAACAGGTTTCGTTTGAACTCAGCTGATTGATATCGCTGCACAACAACATTGATATTGTACTATCTTTCTCAATGTTTTTGCCTTCATTTATTATTGACGGGGAATTTAATAACTCGCTAGATGCAACACATTCTGCTTTTTCGCCTCATTTTGAAGATAGGTTCCAACTGCTAACGAGAGACTTATCATTTCTTGCTTGTTACCGAGATCAAGTCTGAGTTCTTCTAGTTGGTCTTTGGTCACGTAACTTGATTTGATGTTTTTCACCTCCTCACGTAGCACCAACATATCCTTTAAAAGCTGGGAAGCATCCAGGTGATCGAACGTGATAGGGGGAAGTTTTCCTAGGTCTTTGGCCACAAACACTGGTATTGTATCAGTATTGAAATAAGGTAACAATTAAGAGCAATATTGTGGAGAATATAAATTTATTATTATTGCGGAATTTGTTTTATCAACTGAATTCGTTGTACTTTACCTATAAAGTCCGCACTGTAACGCAACTCGTGTGCGTGCATCATCTAAATAAGGCTTAAAAGTAATTCAGGCCGTAGTGATGACTGCGTTTGTCACGCAGCTCTTTAAGAAGGTTGACCGAGCTTCGTACGGTTTTTAAAATATCTATATCTTGGGAACCGAGCTTTTCTTGAACCTGGGACCTTGAGCCGAAAAAACCCTAATCTGTAACTTTCATGAAAATCCTTGGAGCCGTTTCCGAGATCCTGATTATATATAAATAAATATACAAGAATTGCTCGTTTAAAGATAAATATTAGATTAGCTGATCAAAGGATACTGATGTACTTTCTGTTGAGATACAATGCGATTCTTTAGGTTAGAGATAATCTACCTGTACGACAGTTTCCAAAAACTTGTGGATTCATACTTTTTAGGAAAGCAAAGCAAATTGTTCTCATCAATACATAAAACAGTTTGGTTCATTACATTAGAAAACCAATTAATATTGTAGGTATTAACCTACAATATTAAATTGGTTTCGGGTCTGTGTGTACGAATATAAACACAATATTTTAATCATTCTGTCAACCATTCTCTTCTACTTAATTCAGTAAAGTGCTTAATAAATTGATCATGCTGCCGATATTACACCAAACTAATGAGTTTTAAGTAGTCTAAGTATTCACTTTTTTTCAGCAAAGTCGTCAGGAGAAACACGTTATTAAAAACTATTCGAAAAATGAGACTAACACAAGTAACAGCAGTCCTAAACAATACAGTAGAAAAGGATGTGCAGTCGATGTTTTTACCATTAAATATGATGCAAAACATAATGTTTGTCCTAAATATCGCATTAAAAACAACTGTATAACTTCTAACGGCTTCATCTCCAATGTTATTTCAATAATTGTAACACTAGTAGTAACTTTATTATTCATCAGTATTTGTTTGCACACGGCGTATTTTTACATAAGTGTTACCGCTGCTCCTTCCATTTCTATGTACATTTTTGCTTATTTTGTAGCTTTATATCATGCTATAGGTTTTACTATGAATTGTGTACTCGGAATTATTCAGTCTAAAAAGTCTTCTAAATTAGTCCTCACTTTACAAAAGGCGTACAGGTTTTTAAAAAATGAAACCAGTTTTAAAAATTTCACCATATGGAATTGGATTATTGTTGTCGTGGCTCCGTGCGCATATATTTTCATTTACACTATTCTTTGTATATTGGTTAGTTTACCCTTAATATCTTATTATGTTTGTTTCATTTTGGTGTTTTTTGATTTTAATATTATTTACGCCATTCGGTTAAACAAATTGTTGGAAAATCTGCTTCTACTGTGGTGTACAAAGAATAAAGAAATAAATTATCAAAATAATATTCGTAATGAAATTGATAGTAAAGAAGCTTTTCAAGCCTACGTCAATATATTAGACTGTTATAACATCTACAAAGATTGCTTTCAGCCATTTGTAAGTACATTATTCTAGTTTTTATCATCATAAGTCAAGAAAGACCTAACTTCTGGAACACTTCCTTGCGAGAGTTGTCCGTACATCAACGCTAGGAGCACTGGCTCCTTGGCGCATTGGTAGCTCACATGACTCTCATTGTCTTCGATGTTTTTTTCTTAGACGTTTTCTCACAATATTTTCTATCACCGATTTGAAAATACTAAAGTAATTAAAAAGATCAAAATCTTAAACAACTTTATTTTTCTTTTCAGATACTTTTTTACGTTATATTACTTTACAGTCACGCTTTGATTTACGTTCAAGTAACAATAGAAGGGTGTAAAATGGGTATGGTCATTAATGATGTTGTAAGTATCATAATTATCATTTGTGTTTTATTGATGACATAACTGTGCCTCTAGTGAAAAAGGGTATAAGTCCTATTTCATTTAATCGGACTTATACCCTTTTTCACTAGAGGTACAGTAATACGTTTTTATGTTGGTTGTGGTTCGAACATACGACAACTTGTAAATTGGGGCCGATACAACTGAGCCATCACTGCTCTTTATTGGATTTTTACAATGAACTAAAAGCATTTGAAATAGAGTCGTATATAAGTAGTGTGTCAGATGTAACCCCCACTCCACAATATAATTTACTTTACCTTTCAATAAACTCCCTCTAAAACCACTTGTATCCATGAATGCTTTAACAGGCACGTTCAAGAACAGGCAAGTAATCAATGATTTTTAGTAGATAAAGAGATAATGACTTATGAGCGCGCAAAACGTGAAGACCAGAAAATGTCCTACGTGGGACAATCATTGCTTTAGTCTGTGTCTGTGTTTACTTGTAGTGAAATGTAATGTGTGAATAAAAAAGTGTGTATGTGTGCTGCCACTCGGCGCGGAACAGTTTTTCTGTTGTTTTGTAAGTGTATAACATTTATCTGTATATTAGAATATCATTGCAAGTAATGGATAGTTTTCTTATTGTTGGTTACAGGATATTTCACCTGTAGGGGCAATATCTGTAGTCGTATGGATTATGAAGGATTTGATGTATCAAACACTGCTGAGTCAGCAATGCGAGAAATTCTACTTATCTGCAAAACGTGTTCAAGATTCGTGCGCACTTATATTAATGTCCAATTGTTCAGGTAATTTATGCGGCTCCAAATAATGCTAAACAAATTAGACCAAAAGATATAACCAAAAATATTCATCATCATCAACCTATAATGTTCCCACTGCTGGGACACAGGCCTCCTCTATGTTAGAGGGAGTGGGCCATAATACATCATGCGGGCCCAGTGCCGGTTGGTAGATGTCACATGTCTTCGAATTTTTGGTACTAGAACATGCCGGTTTCCTCACGATGTTTTCCTTCACCGTTTTGAGAGCAGTGGTGATGAAATAAATTACACAAAGTAATGCACCTGGCGGGATTCGAACCCACGACCTACAATTCGTAAGTCGGGACCGATACCACTGGGCCATCACTGCTCACAAAAGTGTTATGTCAAACAAATTTATAAAGGGGGATTCTCCCAAAGATAATTATGCTATTTAACAATTCAATATCTAGTTGACCGAGCTTTGCTCGGTTTTTTGTTTTTGGCCCTCATCGGTCATGGCGTTATAGATGGCGCTTCTCAAAACGCGATTTTTAAAATGGAAACTTATCTTGGAAACCGAGCTTTCCTCGAACCTGGGACTCGATTCCTTGAGCCGAAAAACCCCTAATCTGACTTTGGGCGTTACTTTCATGAAAATCCTTGGAGCCGTTTCCGAGATCCTGATTATATATAAATAAATATAAAAGAATTGCTCGTTTAAAGATAGATGTTAGAAAAATTATAATGTTCTACAGATGACCAGAAAATACTGTGCAAGAACGTCCTCCGCTTACATCGAGCATCATTCAGCAAGATACGTGTGTGTGGACTGTTCTACGTGGACGCTGCGATACAATTGTGCCTGATGAGTCTTCTCACTAGCTACATTGTTGTGTTGCTGCAGTTTGCATTTTTATAATCATGAGCTGATCAATTACGAATATAGGTTCTTTTTTTTCAAAATAGAGTGTTTTAATGTCTCCTTACTAATGTACTATCTACTACTACTACGAGATAATGTAGATTTATCAGATTTCATTAAATTATTAGCTGGAAAAGCATTTACATTAAAAAGATCAGAATGTGTGGCGTTTCTTGACTTTATCTTATTTTCTTCATTTTTTTGTTTTTTTATTGGACAAGCTGAGGAAATAGCTATGTCATATCCCTTGCAGCTTGCCCTTGCCCTTGCCTGTAAATAAACAATTAGAACTTGGGAAAAAAATTAGGGAATATTATTTTAACGGGCCAATTTCAATTCCCGATGAATGGATTAAGCTGAAGAATTATTATAGTGCAGATATAATATATTCACATTTCATACGATGAGATGGACTAAATTTGCTCGCTCTCAGAGAAACAAAATATATTTGTACAAATTCACTTGTTCAACTGAATTGAACAGAATTGCTGAACTCTTGGGCATTTGTCATCTAGTTGGGGATAGAGCAATGGTTTCGCATGCCGATGACCTCATGTACCTATTTAATCAGGAGGATCACCCCATAGATACCAACTCTTCCTTATTCAAAACGCACATTGAGAAAGTAACAAAACTATGGACCAACTTTGCAAAATATGGGTAAGTGTATTCTCAGTACTTTTGTATGTTGCATAATGATTGAAAAGTAGTCTTTATGAAAATCAAAATTAAATAAATATCTCCCTTATTGCTGTACTGTTAAGCGCAACTCCTATGATGAAATTAGAAGTAAGGACGATAAAAATGGTAGCTTTGGTTAAATAATTACAGCCGCACAGGGGGATATTACAACGTCTTAAAACCAGGCTTATTCCACTGAGTGAACGAGATGGCGCTAGACGACTTGTATAGCTCTGTCACTTTCACTCGCCGGAACAAGCCTGGTTTTAAGACGTTGTAATACCCGCCCAGGCCGGTCTTGCAGTTTAAGCTGTGTTTGCCGAGGTTAGTTCGTAAAGTTATTGACCATCTTTCGTAGTGTGTTTACGGAAAAGACGGAAGAATCTACACCTGACTACCGGGACCAACGCGTTGGTCTTGGCTGTCGTGTATAGACCTTCGCTGTTAATCGGAAGAAAGTCTGACACTCGTACGGTACTAATCAAGGGGTATCGTACTATTACCTAGTTACTGGGTTGTGGAAGTCAGGCAGTCGCTTCATGACATGTAAAATAGATCACGACGTCATGTATTTGGGAAAGAAGCAGATTTACTAATGTAGTTATTACATAAGGCTCAAAATTTGTGTATTTTATGGCCTATCAGCATTTGTACCCCAGTGGTTATGTTAGTTTTTTTTTCTACTTCACTAATTTATTTATTTATTTTATTTCAGTAATCCTACTCCTGATGACTCCCTGGGCGTGAAGTGGGCACCATTTTCTCTTCAAAACAAAGAATATCTGGATATAGGTAACGAGCTGAAATCTGGCAACGCACCAGACGATGAAGAAATACAATTTTGGGAAAATCTTTTTATTGAATACGGAGAAAACTTTATGATTAGTCCAGAATGTTTCATTGAATAAAAACTTGAGAGGTGTCAAGGGACACCCGGATGGAACGAAGTTACTGTATACACTCAACAAAAATAATCGTCGCGACTCCACTCCACTCCACTCTTTGAGCTTTCGCAACGCGCGATAAGGAACTTCGTTCCAAAAAGTGTCGTGACAACTTTTCGTAAGAATTTTTTCTGTCTAGCCCCCTTTCACAACGCGCGATAAGGAACTTCGTTCCAAAAATAATAATTGAAGTCTACTCAGCTACTGGTTCACCCGCCACTGATTTAAACAACATCCGTCACACCATAAAAAGTTAATCATCTCTTCAACTTCTTCAAAAAAGTGTTATTACTCGTACAAAACAACCCTAATAATACTCGTAACATCAAATTGTTTTTTGCAGTTGACAGTTTTTTAGACAAGTGTTCAACAGATGTTTAAATTTTAAAATAAAAATATATTTTGTACTGCAAAGTTATTTTTATTATTTTTAACACTTACACATTGTTAAACTGCCATAACACAAAGGAATAATTAATGATAATTCCTATCAAACACAGTGGTAGCGAGGCATCTACGTCGAACAGACCACACCCGCTCATTTTACTGAACAAGCGATTCGTTCGCAGCACGCTCTTGCAAAGATATACTTGGCTCTCTGTAAGGGAAAACAATTATTGTTTGAGTTTTACAATTTGAGAGGCCCTAGCATTACTCTTTACGTGTTTATGACGTAAAGTGTCTACACGTCTTGAATGTTGACGTTAATTTTTTTCAACAATACAGCTTTGGTTTCCTAAAAAAACGGTGCTGTCGTAAAGCGACCGTAATAGAGCGGTGAATGACGTCACTAGAACGTTGTCTATGTACACAAAATGGCGCGGTTTCCTAGAGAGCGGTAACTGACACCGTAACGTAAAAAAGCGGTGCCGTCATTTGCATGACGGTCGTCTTGTCGCTGTCAGATAGTTATTTTTAAAAATGAAGGTGTGTTAAAACAGCCGTGGAACTTTGCATGTGTCGTCACCGTATAGCTGGACGCCTTTTTGCGTCCGTAATATTATGGCCGCTACATGACGGCCCCGCTTTCCTAGGAAACCCAAACTTAAGCGTTAGCACTTAAGCGTTTCCAAATGTCTTATAAAATGCGGACAGCAAAGAAATAGAACTCTCTGTCTGCGTCTGTGTTTCCGAACGCATACAACCCTAATCTTTTCAAAGTTAGAGTGAACAGGCTTCTTCTGGGTAAGCTAGCTCCATCGTCGACCTTGTCTTAGTCATTCCTGACCTAGACTAAAGTTAAGAGCAAACACATCCTACATAAAAAAAAACTGATGAAAAAAATGACTGATGTGAAAAGCGCCTTTAACAGGACGGACGGTCAGACTTGTAGGTACTGATTAAAATCCACGGTGTCCTTCAATAGCCCTTCACGTTATGGGGTTACGGTATTAGTTATGGGGCTACCCTACACGCGCAAGCTTCACCAGTTCTAACTGTGCAGGCAATCGCACAGGCCGCGCTGTAGGGTTTGCGCGAGATACAGTTTTCCCAACCACACACACGGTGTCGCGTGTACAAACTGGCTTGCGCAGGCATTATTGCGGTGAAGCTTGTGCGTGTGGTAGGCCCATTAGTCCACCTACAACTTTTTAACTATTATAACTTCTTTATTTTGAGATGAAACAAAACATACGTTTATTTTAGTTTCCGCATTACATGAAAATATCCAGTACCCTTAGCAAGAGTTTTCACTCTTTTACTTTACAGCGTCTTTCCAGTATTTACAGCGTTTCTTGTATGAAAAAATGGAACAGCGCCTCTGGTGTGCGAAGAAGGAACAATTTTTTTCCAAAAATTGAAATTGTCAAAGTTCCAGTTTACTTTACGTCTCTAAAACTGAAGACTCGTGCTAATGAGTACATCCTTACTTGGGCTCTTTCTGTTCTTCATAAACTGTATACATGCCGATTCAGCTTCCTCAACGGCTATATAGAACTTCTCACAGTAGAAACAATGTAGAATAATAGGTAGAAAACTCTTAACATAATATATTGACGTATCCATTAGAGTGAGAGGTGACTAGAAAATAAATCAGGTGAAGATGGTTAGATCTGGGGGCCTACCATGAACTCATAAAGCGAGATGAAAGAGACAGAGCTGTACAAATCGTCTAGCGCCATCTCGTTTACACAGTATTGTCGTACCATAAAAACTTTTAAACGTCTGTTGAACTCTTGTCTTAAAAAATGTCAGATTACGACGTTGAAGTAAGGTCCGTATTGCAGTCACCCTTTTTTTAGACAAGTTTTCAACAGATGTTTAAGGTTTTGTAGTATGGCTGTTAAAATAAAAAAAAAAACAGTAGTCCACCAGTATCAGGATCAGGGTCCGGGCTAGCGGTGGTCAGGGCTCTTGAGAGAGGATCCTCCTGACAATACGCGCCGTGTTCAGTTGTACTGCCTTCTGAATCAAGCGTTTGATCCAGCTACCTAACGAGAGCCTCCTCACAGGTTGGTTGAGGCACTTGGAAACAGCCATAGGCCGACATGACTATCGGCATAATGACTGTTGTATTCACCTCTCTTTGTCAACAACCTTTTTTTTTACGTGGCAAAATCAACCAATGAGTCCTCCCACCCCGGGCAGGGCGGAAGGGACTGTCAGATTTGTACTGACTAAAATCCACGGTGCCCTTCGGTAGCCCTTTGTGTGCCGGAGTCGCGGTATACGTATGTCCCGCAACCCCGGCAGGACTGTGGCCCTCTATAGGGGGCCCCGTCATTATGCTGACGGTCCTTGAGGCGCGCGTGGAACACAACGCGCCGTCGACCCGGGCATGGTCCATGGTCGGACAGCGAGTTGCCCTTTACTCGCCGCCCTTTATCAATAACCTTACGAGAAAGATCAAGATTGTTAAATAAATAAAGTAATTACTCACAACTATTTCTGGTATCATTTTCGTCTGTAGTTTGATCGAGAAAATATAACAGCAATAATAAACTAAAATTCTAAAAGTTATCTCCATTACTTGGCTTAAAGTCTGTCAACAAATAAAAAAAAAACTTGAGAGGTGTCAAAGGACACCCGGATGGAACGAAGTTACTGTTTAAACTCAACAAAAATAATCGTCGCGACTCCACTCCACTCCACTCTTTGAGCTCTAGCACCCTTTCGCAACGCGTGTTAAGGAACTTCGTTACAAAAAGTGTCGTGACAACTTTTAGTAAGAATTTTTTCCATCCTAGCCCCCTTTCACAACGCGCGATATGGAACTTCGTTCCAAAAAAGAGTTGCTGGCCAAACGTTTTATCCATATCTTTTTAAGTGGCTGAAACGATTTTGATGCGGTTTTAATAAAAGTATACGTTACATTTTGTACAAGGTATTCAAAATTTAAACATCGATTGAACACTTTTCTAAATAACTGTCAACTTCAAGGTTGATAAAAGGGGCGCTTTGTAGTAACACCTTTTTAGGGTTCCGTAGCCAAATGGCAAAAAACGGAACCCTTATAGATTCGTCATGTCTGTCTGTCTGTCTGTCCGTCCGTATATCACAGCCACTTTTTGACGAAAGTATAAGAGCTATCCTGGCAAAACTTGGTTAGTAGATGTATTATGTGAACCGCATTAGGAATTTCACACAAAAATAAAACAAAAACCAATTTTGGGGGTACTCGCCATACTTAGAATTGAAACTCAAATTTTTTTTTTCGCTTGACCCGGCCCGTCTATGAATTGGTCTTCAAAAATTATATTGAGGTTACAAACATTATTTTTTTTTAAACTGAACAGTTTGCGCGAGAGACACTTCCAAAGTGTAAAAGTTTTATCATTCTCATAAGAAGTTACAGGGGGGCCCCTGTAACTTCTTATGAGAATGATAAAACTAAAAAAATATATATAATGTCCATTACCATGCAAACTTTAATTGAAAATTGATTTGAATGAGATCGAGTAATTAGTTTTTTTTTAATACGTCATAAATCGTAAACCGCAATTTACCTTGCAAAGTTACAACCAACTACAAGAACTTTTATATTATGTTACTTGCTGCTACGGAACCCTTTATGGGCGAGTCTGAATCGCACTTGGCCGGTTTTTACATAAGTGTTCACCAGATTTTTAACTTTTTATACTTAGGCTGTAGTTATTGAAATTCTAGGATAGAGCTCCATACCAATTTGGGCATCCTTATTTGAGGAGCTAACATTATTGCTTATTTTTACATCAATAATCTCAGATCAAAGAAATAGGTAGATAGAACGCTCAGAACACGCGAGTGTCTCCACCAAAGTTAATACAAAATCAAATCGAATTACATTCCATAATGTTTTCTTTGTTTTTGAGAACAACTTTAACGATGGTTAAAGACACGAGACGGCATATTTTGGTAAAAAACAACAACGATACAATGCGTAGCTTGGTACTGTCGCGACTTTGTATTCAATTTTGATTGCGATTAACTTTGGTGGACCCACTCACGTGTTCTGAGTGCTCTATCTGCCTATTTCTTTGATCTGAGTCAATTGCCTACAGTTTTTGTGAAGGTTGCTTCTCTGATTGAAAAATTGTTGACTTACCATCACCTGATACAGCTTTTTATAAAGATTGAAAGCTTTCATAATATTTTTGTAAATCTCAATCAATTTCGTACACAGTTCATTGTTTCCTTGAGCATCATTTAAAACCAGGACACTTTTTATCCAATCATTCAGATATTTATTTAACAAAATTATAAGTCGGATAGCCACGATATAGTTGAGATCGAATGAGATAAACATCATATCAAAAATGTAGTCCACGAGAATATCAATGAAAGTGTTATAAGTGTTATAAAACGCAACATAAAATACGGAATAGATATACCAATCGCTGAAGATAGTACTAAACATTGAGATCCAGTTCCAGACAATATAACTTCGGATCCTTTTAAAGGAATTGATGCTGTTGCTGATAGCTTGCATCTTCAAAATAAAAAAAACGTAATTGTTCTTATGAACCACGTCCAGAACATATAATAATAAGTAACAAGTCATATGGACGAGGTAGAAAAAAATGCCAGTTATGGATAGATAAAAATAGTCGGAATCCGTCGTAATTGCATTATACATACTATCGGTACTCATTCTATAAATTGGGATCGTAATCATCAATAAAGTGAAGCAGAATCTAAACAATCGATATTTCTTTCCTCTTGGATAAATATGATTATTTTGAACGTCATATTTCGAAGAGAAAAACAAATGAAGGCTGTTATTGAAAGAGTTTACAATACTATGAGCTTCTTTTTCGAGACGATTGTTAGGTAGCACTTGGAATGCAGGTATTCTAGTAGGCCTGATCTTGTGGAACATTTTAAACATCTTCTTATGCCTGTTGTAGTAAGACTATTAGAGGAAAAAAACTATCGGGTATGCATTGACTCATGTAATATATTGATGAAAAATGTATCAAATAATAAGTAATAATCCTTTCATTGCCCGTCATAAATCATAATTCATTATTAAAATGAAATAGTGTAATGACATGTGTTAGATAACTATTGTTTGTGTTCGTTACTTATTAGCTACCTAACAAATTACTAGTTATAATATTTTTTTGTGATTCATGCACACTGATCGCCAGCACGTCAACCTGCCAAAATCGGTAAAATTTTACTAATCCAACTTGGTCCTTCTTTTGTAAGAAATTTGGAAATCTATATATTTATGTATATCTTTTGATTTGGACAAAGTATTTCACTGTAAAACTATATTTTTAGTGACAGTTCATTTTATAATTGAAGATCTATTTGACACTCATCTTAATTGAACTGGATAATACGTGTGTGGACTGTTCTACTTAGATACTGCATAAATCTTTTGACTAACTAGTTGCTACAGTTTACAATATATGAAAAGTATATTTGTTATTAATTTTAAATCTTCCAGACAAACACAGTTTTAGTCTTTTTTAATTCTTCTATTTATTTATTTGTATTTAATAAAACAAGCAATCTTTTCCATTCAATAAAAAAGTATTCTTTAGTATAAAATAATAAATTTTTCTTAATAGTACTAAAATTTGTAAAAAAAGAATGTAACGTCCTGGAAGAAAATCTGATTCTTACTTTAATTTTTAATAAACTTTTTCTCCGAATTCAGTATAAAGATTTTCCCAAAATTGTATTTCTTCTTCGTTTGGAGCATTGCCGGATTTCAGGTCGTTGCCAATATCCAGAAATTCTTTGTTTTCAAGGGAATGGGGTGACCACTTAGCGCCCAAAGAGTCATCAGGAGTAGGATTACTGAAATAAAAAGAGAATGGTACAGTCGAAAAACCGAATTATAATGATAATTACGGAGTGTGTCAGATGATATTTTTCTATTCTTGTTTATCCCCATAGAATGAAAATTGAGAATAATTAATAAATCTGAAAAGGTAACCCGATCGACGAATTAAAAAACCATGAAATGGGTGGCATTGTCTTTGAAAAAAACCTGACAGTGCCAAGCTCGTTTCGCTCGCGTCTACAAGGTCTCCATTCTTTTTTATAGTCATTGCTAGAGCAAGCTCAGGGCTTATGGTAGCCATAAACCATACTGCCTATTTGTCAAATCGGCATGATACTGCCATTTTGATCAGTTAGAATTGACCGTGAGTGGGCGTGGAATCCATCCAATTGGCATGACATGCCAATTTGATAGGTGATCAAATCGATTTGACACAATTTCAAATCGGCAGTAGTGATGCCAACTTTATAGCTACAAGTTGATCTAGCTATTATTCGGTGACGGATAGCTACAATTTTATAAAGGTTCTAGAAAAGAACCTAAAGAGTGTAACTTGTGGCTAAACTTTTTAGCTACTTTTCTTAACAGTAACGGCTACCGTTACAAAACATAAACGTTATGCTACGTTAAATATTAACGTTAAACATAACGTTAATTTAAAGGATTTACTGCTATTTAAGTATCGTTACTGATAACGTTAATTCACTACAAGCTAACAATTTCTGGTGCGACGTTGCCCACGCCGCGCCCGCTCCTCTTTTCGTTCCTACCACGTCGTCTTTTTTCGTGTATCGTAACCAGGAAAATTAAGGCTTTTCACACATGGATCGCATGTACACTCGTAAAAAAAAAGTGTTATTAATTTTATTTTAAACGAAAATACGAATGAAAACTTGAGAGGTGTCAAGGGACCACGATAGCATTTTAAAAAAGGTTCAAGCGATTTTCGACCTTATTGACATTTATGCAAATATCTGATTTTAATGAAGGAGCAATGTTAACGAATGAGAATGTGAGAAAAACAAACTAAATGTAAAAGTCGATAAGATCGAAAATTATTCGGTCTGTTCGGTCTGTTATTCATTCTTCGTTGCCTATTTACTATTTACTTGTATGGAAATACAAATGAAATGGTGCTAGAAAAAGTAGCTTAAAAGTTTAGCCACCAATTTTATAAAATTGTAGCTGTCGTTACCGAATAATAGCCAGATCTAGCTTTAAAGTTGCTGAGTTGGCATCACTGCTGCAGATTTGAAGTTGTGTCAAATCGATCGTACGATAGGGAGTATGGTGTATGGTGTATATGGACGGACTGCCAATTCAAAACAATTGCAAGTGTCAAATCGATCATACGATTGGCAGGATGGTGTATGGCTACTATTAGAGCACCCTGACTCGAACAGGTTAGTTTAGAAAAAATCCAATTTTTTAAAATCACCCAGTAGTTAATGTGGATTAAATTGAGTTTGCACATTGTTTCTATCTAGGTCAGAAACAAAAAAGAGGCCTAACATAGAGCGAGCATACCCAAAAGCAACTTTAACTCCTGCAAACTGATGGAAACTACAACAGGACAAAATCTTGAATCTTCACTTGCATCATACACAGGCATAACTAAAGTTGCACTTACCCGTATTTAGCAAAGTTGGTCCATAGTTTTGTTACTTTCTCAATGTGCGTTTTGAATAAGGAAGAGTTGGTATCTATGGGGTTATCCTTCTGATTAAATAGGTACATGAGGTCATCAGCGTGTGCAACCATTGCTCTATCCGCAACTAGATCACCAATGCCCATCAGTTTAGCAACTCTGTTCAGTTCAGTTGAACAAGTGAATTTGTACAAATATATTTTGTTTCTCTGAGAGCGAGCACATAATTTAGTCCATCTCATCGTATGAAATGTGAATATATCTGCACTATAATAATTCTTCAATTTAGTCCAGTCATCGGGAATTGCAATTGGCCCCTTAAAATAATACTCTCTTATTTTTTTCCCAAGCTCCAATTGTTTATTTACAGGCAAATTGTAAGAAAATGGCTTAAGTAAAAAAAACTGTGGGAAGTCTCTCGCTTGCTCCAAACTTTTTTCAACATCGCCAAAGATGCCTATTCCCATAAGACCTTCATCGGCAGTGTACCCCACCATAACATCAACTCCTTCGTGAACACCATTCGCTACTAAATCAACCATATCTCCATGGAAAAATCTCTCAATGTTACCGAACTGTTTCTCATCTGTCACGCAAAAGAAAAGCTCACCCGGTATCTTTACTTCTTCGGCAAAAGTTATGGGAACTCGGGTTTTTACAAGTGACTCGACTGGTTGTTTCTTGAAGAATTCATAAAGTTCTTTACTGTCTTCAGAAGCGAATCCTAGTTTTCTCGCGAGAGCAATAGCTCTTTCACGTGGTTGGTATGCCTGTGTCCATGGAGCAAAACTGACACCACTCTGAGAAATAGCCCTCTTGAATAACCCTTTGGACATTGGTGATATTAAGTGGTATGTGACGCTCGCTCCACCGGCACTTTCACCAAATATAGTTACATTCTCCGGATCACCCCCAAAATTGGCAATATTCTTCTTGACCCATCTAAGGGCTTGCACTTGATCTTTCATACCTGCGTTTCCAGGTACATCTTCAGTGTCTAAACAAAGGAAACCAAGAACTTCAAGTCGGTAGTTGATCGTGACAAGGACAACATCGTGTCTTACTAAAAACTTGGGACCATAGAAATCGTCGTCACCAGCTCCAGATGTAAAACCTCCTCCGTGTATCCAGAACATAACAGGTAAAGGCTTGTTGGGTTTGATGTTTGGTGTGTAAACATTGAGATACAAACAGTCTTCACTGCCTTGTATTTTTCCTTTTTCAAAAAACATATCAAAATGGTAGCTTTTGGAACCAAATTCTTTTGCGCTGCGTACTCCTTCCCATGATTTTGGAGGTTGTGGAGCCTGTAAACAAAATCAACAGTATATCAATCAACTATCAGGAATAAAAACGCAAAAGGGACTCGTAACTATTTTTAGTACTAGTTTTAAGTGCCTGTAATTAGCCTAGTTGAAATAAACGATTTCATTTATATGCACCACAACCTTTTTAAATACATTTTTAGGTTTTAGTTAATTTTTATAAGTATTAAAATACTTTTTCAAAAAAAAAATGTAACCACCTTCAAAAACAACCACAAAAAGTGTAAAATAATCTACATAATAAATTTTCTTTCGGAAGTCGGTGCCTTTGTTTTTTTTCTTTTCATTGTCTTTTTAGCCACCGACTTCCGAAAGAAAAGTAGTTCTGTAGATTATTTTACACATTTTTGTGGTTGTTTTTGAAGGCGGTTAAATGTTTTTTGAAAAAGTTTTTTATTTTACTCTTTTTAGTTTTAATATTCAACCCGAATTCATTTCAAGAACATTATTCTCTTACATGTGCACTATAATTTTGTAATCCTTCGCACCGGTACTTACATATCTCATGTACACAAAAGGCTAATAAAATTCCATATCTCAAAAATTACGGAACCGATTTTGATGAAACTTGCAGTATTCTCTAAGTTAAGTGATACCTAGTACAATAAAAAAAGAATAACTTAAATCAAACTTGTAGTTCCGGAGATATGCGAACACAAAGTAAATCAATCGATGCCTACTCCTTACTGTTAAGGAATTGTACCTTCCATCATCAGGTCATCCACCTAAGATGATGATTATCAGATGCTAATACTTAAACAGCTTTAGAAAATAGATGGTACTATGTGCCTATAAAATTTGAAGGTTGCCCTCAATTTCCCTGGGATCCCATCATCAGATCCTGACCTGATGATCATGAGACCAATTGGAAAGTATACCCATTCAAACAAAAGCGAAATTTTCCAAATCGGTCCAGGCGTCTTTGAGAAATCGGGGAACACACATAAAAAAAAAATCCGACGAATTGAGAACCTCCTCCTTTTTTTGAAGACAGTTAAAAAGCCGAAGTATTTTATCAAAGTATCTAGTTGACAAGAATTGGCAGATATTATTATGGCCCCCGATATTGTGGGGGCTAAGAAGAACTGTCATCGCACACGCAGCGTATAAATTACCTTGAATCTGAGGTCCCCGAGCGGCGGCTGCGCGTACGGGATCCCCTTGAAGCTGCAGTACGTGCCTCCGTACTCGTTGTGCACCAACTCTCCCTCCAGCAGGCCCTCACTCACTCTCACTTGAACCATCTTGCGCAAGCTCACACTCTGTACTACCGATATCAACAAAACTAGTATCTATTATAATATCATTGTCATAATCAAGGTTAATACTTTTAACCTTGACTAAAAGAATGATATGAGTGCTTCTTAATTTAAGAGGCCCACGGTATTTATCTCGAGGCATTTTTATATTCACTCCGAATGTGATATTTTCTATTTGCCTAAATTGAAAGCTTCAGTGCTTTACGTATTATCTAATTATGATGGGTATGACAACTTGGCCGTCCAAAGTACAGAACTCTATAAATATTTAACACTATCGTCATTGCTTATATAGTTCGTTGGAACGGCTGTTTGTTGACTTTATCAACAAAAAAAAACACAGTCATCGTTATTATCGATATCAAAAGTCGATAGGTATATTATATATATTATCATATCAAAACGTTCTCAACTACCTTTGGACGATAGCAAAGCTTAAATAATATTAATAAATCTAATTCCTGAATCTGTTAGACAACCCATATATAATTTACCCATGTTAATTTGGCAGTCATCGCGATTACAATTTACTGTAATTACGAGTATTAGTAAATATTGCATGTCATTTTTTTCTAGAACTCACGATGAAATACATTTTTTGGAACGAAGTTCCTTATCACGCGTTGTGAAAGGGGGCTAGACGGAAAAAATTCTTACGAAAAGTTGTCACGACACTTTTTAGAACGAAGTTCCTTATCGCGCGTTGCGAAAGGGTGCTAGAGCTCAAAGAGTGGAGTGGAGCGGAGTGGAGTGGAGCGGAGCTGAGCGGAGCGGAGTGGAGTGGAGTGGAGTCGCGACGATTATTTTTGTTGAGTGTATACAGTAATTTCGTTCCACTGGGTGTCCCTTGACACCTCTTAAGTTTTTTTTAAGAAAACGTTGCCCCACACTAGGAATGTCTGCTATGTCGTGGGTGCGTTTACAAACATACATAAATATAAACGCCCAGACCCGGAACAACTACTTGTAGATCATACAAATATTTGCTCCGTGCGGGAATCGAACCCGCGCAGCAGTCCAATCGCTCAGGCACTGCGGTAACCGTGCCGTTGAAATATACATTTTTTTTTTTAACCTATGTTGTCCCACTGCTGGGCAAAGGTCTCCCCTCTGAAATATACATAGTTAATTTATTTTAATACTAGCTGTGCCCGCCACTTCGTTCGCGTGGATGTCGGAACTTAACAATGTATTTTTAGTGGCGCGAATCCCTATCGGTGAAAGTCTCCTGACTCACGTGAGAGAGCGTCATGCTCTCGGTCAAAGGTGCTTTGCGATCCTCGTTGCTTTCTTGGGAGAGCAATGTCGGGGTCAGAATTCTCTGCGAACTTAAGCGCGACTGTCTTTCGGTAAAAAGTCTCAGACTCACGTGAGTGGTCCTCCAAACTCTCTTGTTATCGAGCAACTGCCTTAATGCCTATATCACACAAAATTGCGAAACAAAAACTGCGAAACCCCTGCGTGAGTTTCGCTGTGCAACAGTACTTCACTTACGCGAAACTACAATAGCGAAACAGAGTGAAACCTAAAACTAGAACAGTTGAGAAATAAGAATCGAAAGAAAATGTCGTCGCTTTCGGAGTCAGAGGAGGAACTAATCTTACCGTGTATTCCCGTTCGTCCACTCGACTTCGTCCCCTTAGTGGGTCGAACGGGAATTCGTTATTTATTTTCCCGATGGTCCCACTAAATTTTTTGAGTGGACGAATGGGAATAATTTATTAATTCTTTTTTGTAGTTCTATTGGTCCCACTAAATAATATAAGACCGGTGGTTTTATTTGGTAAAAAAAAAACAATTTTGGAATAAAAATCCGTTATTTCAATCACAGTAAAAATCACAGAATCTACTTTGCGATTTATAAAAATAAAGTAAGACAAAATGTATAGCGCTTGTCGAGAACGAAGTGGAGTAAAGGACAAGCAAACTACGAAACAACGAATAAACATAATTATTTCTGCACAAATCTTTTTAGTGGGACGAATGGCACTAATCGAAGAACATATTCCCGTTCGTCCCCTCTTGAATTAGGAGTGGGACGATCGGGAACAAATTAAATATTATTTTTGTGAATTCCCGTTCGTCCCACTAGTGGGACGAAGTCGAGTGGACGACCGGGAATACACCAATCTTACTGTGGTCAACTACTTTAAAAAGGCGTCGTACCTGGGTGCATGATATCAATAAAAAAAGAAAGAAGTTAGGAGAGAATATATTATGTAAAGAGTTACAGTTTTTCAGTAAATTCCAAATCCATTGTTCTTATTTCGCTCATAAAAATTGTCGATTGCTACAGACGCGTCCGAGATACACGCGGAACCGCTCCAAAATGCAGCAAATGAGCGAAATCATGTTAGAAAGAGACAACATCATAGTCAGTTTTGCTCTAAGGCTCACTTCAAGATATGGGGTACCAAAGCCTGCCGAGGTCGCGGGACTAACGAATTACCGTGACCCCGGAACGTAAATGACTATTGAAGGACACCTTGGATTTTAGTCAGTACGAGTCTGACAGTCCCTCCCGCTCTGCCTTAGGTGGGAGGACTAATTTGATGATTTTACCACGCTTAAAAAAATGGGTCACGGTACTGTCTCACCCTGGAAATAAAGGGATATTGAAGGATCACTTTGGATTTTAGTAACCACGTGAAAAAAGGACATTAGCCTAAACAAGCATACAGACACGTATAAAATATTAAGATAAATCACTACTAGATTATGTAAAAAATATAATTACCTGATAGATCTACATAATTATTAATATAATGTTTAGTCACGGTTAACTCAGCAATTTAAATATTTATGAGGAAACAAACAAACACTTTTTACCTCTTTACTATATTATTAATAGTAGGTATAGATTAATAGATTTTTTTATCAGTATTTAGATGTTACTTCGTTTTTTGTATAATAATGATGACTTTTCGTTTAATATTACGACTCATTCTGATAAAAACGGACAAAGTCCATTAATTCATTCTGTGTGGTTCTTTCCTCAAAAGACCATCCCAGAAATCCGCATGATCTTCGTATGACCTGAACAAAACAATGACTGGACTTTAAAAGAGACTGTGACCTCTGAGTTTGTTTCGTATGTTTCTTCTCAGAGTAGTCAAGTACGAAACACCGGCCTCATCTAGCTTTAAAAAATATTGGTTGTGACGCGTAAAAGTGTTTTTTTATAACCAACTTACAAAATAAATATCATTTATCATTTAAACATTTTTTTTTCAAATTATTCAACTTCTCAAAATAACTTCAAAAACAGAAAGAAAGACGGTCTGACAGACGCACAACCGCGCAAATAATCCTACAGTGGTTCCCTTTTTTGAAGGTAGGTACGGAAGCCAAAAGTAAGGAATTATGATAACATTTGTCCAAGTGTTAAATTGTCCACATGTCATTATGTAAAAAAGTCAAAAGATATAAAGACATCATGATGTCGTTTATGACCTATTAGTTTTTGCCAGTGGCTTCAACCGTTTCAACAATTCTCCCACGGGAATATAAAATTGGGATAAAAACGGTCTTAGAGTGAAGCCACACGGTGCCGTGTCACTGCGGCCGGCGTCCTGCATATAAAAATCAATGATATGCCAGACGGTGCGTTCAGGCGCCGCACTGCAGGCACACCGTTCCGAATGGGCGTTTTTCCATTACACGGCACGGCACCGGCACCGGCGAGGGCGACGGCGTAATGCCGGTGCGGGGAAGCAAAAATGTACCTATGAACGCCGAGCCGGCGCCGGCGCAGGTAAGTGCAAAAGTGAGCCATACGTTTTCATACATTTTAGCTTCCCCGGCGCGGCGCGGCGCGGCGAAAAACGCCCATTGCCGTCTTGCGGCGCCGCATACCTCATGTGTACACCGCACCATGTGGCTTCTCCCTTATGTGTTAAGTTTGATAAACTATCTGTGTACCATAATAATTTCATTCAAATCCGTTCAGAGGTTTCTGCGTGAAAGAGTAACAAACATCCATCTATCCTTCCAAACAAACATTCACATTAACAACATTTTTTGGGTCTCCGTGCGTTAATAGAAATTTGAAATGAATGACGTGACAAAGGTTCTTTTATAATTTTGACGATCTAAAAATGTCCATGGAGTTTCCACGTTCTTCTCCATAGAGATCTACTCCTTGGAATGGGCATCTAAGGTAAGTTTCTCACTCTACCTATCTACTAGTTATTATGTCTTGTGACTGGGCCTGCAGCACCTTAATTGTTGTATTGATTTCTTTTCTTTGACGATTCAAATGTGCCTATAAGTACTGGTCTACCTGAAATAAATGCTTTGATAATGAAATCAAAGCTTTGACTACTAGCATTCCAAAAAAAAAGTATAATACATACTTAGGTACCTACTTTATTGAAACTTGTCACGATGACACACAATATTTTTAAAACTATGTAACCAAGGACTACAAAAATGCAAACTGTAGTAAGACAATAGAATATTTTGAGAGATGCGCCGCCAGATGCAGTAGCAGACACACGTCTACGTAGAACAGTCGACAGGCGCGCATCTTACTGAACGATGCTCGGTGCACGCGCCGCACGTTCTTGCATAACTTCCTTTCTTCATCTGGAAGAAACAGTAAGTTCACAAAAATGAATAAAGTAGGTACGATCGACAAAGATGTATCATGACCCATTTTAACAAAAATGATATTAGTAACCTCAATCACATTTCAAGTGTGTCAAGACCTATTCGTATGTATCCCAGAAGTATGGCTCAGGTGAAAAAAAAAAATTGAGTTTCAATTCTAAAGTACTGAGGGTACCCCCAAATTTGGTTTTTGTTTAATTTTATGTGAAAATCCTAATGCGGTTTACATAATACATCTACTTGCCAAGTTTCAACAGGATAGCTCTTATACTTTCGTCAAAAAATGGCTGTGGCATACGGACGGACAAACAGACAGAAAGACATGACGAAGATATAAGGGTTCCGTTCTTTACCATTTGGCTACGGAACCCTAAAAATACGTCTAGCTTTGTTCAAAATCACTTTTGCTCAGGCTGGTCAGCATTTCTGTGTTTAGCTTCGTGTTTAGGGATAATTCTTTCTTTCTTTTCTTTTAAAACGTGGCCCTACACTAGGAATTTCTCCTATGTCTTGGGCGCGTTTAAAAACATAAAAATACACATACACAAACACCCAGACCCTTGCAGACTTGCAGATCATAATAATATTTGTTTCGTACGGGGATCGAACCCGTGAAACACAGCGCAGCAGTCCAATTGCTTAGCAACTGCGCCAAACGTGTCGTCAAAAAAAAGTATTGACAAAGTTTTCAGTGTGAGTGAAGGATTTTTTCTATTTGAAGTTTACATACCTGAGCAGTTCGATTTCAAAAGAAGAACACACGTATCTTGTGAATGTTTTATGGCCCTGTAAAACGCTTCGCAATTCAGACTTAGTATAACTTGTAATGCTATGTTTTTTGCCAACCAGAAGAATATGCTATATGAAGACGATATTGCTATGTACTGTAATAATATTACAAAAACAATTTCAGTGCTATGAAATAAAATCAATTTAATTCATCTTGAACGCATGCTGCCATATCTCCAAAATTAGACTGAACAGTACCCTTAGCACGAATTTTCACTCTTTTACTTTACAGCGTCTTTCCATATTTAGGCAGCTTCTTGCATGAAAAAATTGAACAGCGCCTCTGGTGTGCGAAGAAGGAAATATTTTTTTCCTTGAAAATTGTCAAAGTTCCAGTTTACGTCTCAAATACTGAAAATTCGTGCTAAGGGTACAGGAGCATTTCAGTCATATCAAGTAAAAAAAACAGTGTAGTGAACTAAAAATTACGTACCAATTCGGTTGCTTTTGTTGACTTTTTATAATATTCGATCAATATTTGAACGTACACCAAGGATTGCAAGAAATTCTTTAGAGTAGAATGCAAAACCTGATAAATAAAATAAAATGTTTTGTAATTAAACAGTTCATAACTTCACAGTAAACTAGATCATACTACTTGAACTAAACTAACCGTAAAATGACAAGTCGTCGTAAAAATATTGAAACTTTTCAATATTTCAAGGTAAACTTCGAACGATTTTTTTGGATCCAATTCTGTGTGGTCAAATAGAACAAGTTGATTCCATAGAACAAGCTCATTTTCGAGCAAATTAATTAATCTTATAGCATAAATCATATCAGTATCATAGACTAGTAAAACCGGCATAACGATAAGGACATGAAAAGGGATTTCTGGGAACATGATGCAATGGTACATGAAATACAAAGCGAACGCGAAAAAAAACACAGATATGACAATCCAGTTATTTCTGACTAATATTTTAGCACCAATTTTATTGTTAACAAATCTGTGAACGTCTTGAATAGTTAAAATCAGCACCACGTAACTCTTTGAATGAATTAGAACCATCAAAAAGTTCATAAGGAAGCCGAAGAAATTAAAGATGAAATCGGCAAATAAGGCAATATCTTGAATGACTAAAAATGTAAACACTCGTACATCATTATCAGTGAAGTGAGCAATCCGATAAATGTATACGAAAATGGCAAACACTGTTCCACAAAATACTAAGAAGTTATTTAGAATGTCATTTGGAATTATGACATCGTTTTTGACGCGATACTTTGGACCCAACACTACGATTTTCATTAAGTTTAAAGGTAAAAGAATAGCCTGTATATCCTTATCAACACCGTTGTCCAAAAAAATATCAGATCGAAATTTTTGTAGTATATTTCGTATCGACTTTCTCAATAAAGACATCATTTTTCAAATACGATATGAACACAAATGGGAATTTCGAGTAAGCACTTATCATTACATATAATACGTTCTTGATAATTTATGAGGTAAGTTTGATCGTCAAACAGTAGACGTGAAAGCCATTTTACTAATTAAAATTTCTCAGGAAACGTTTGTTTTCCTTTAACTTACTGGGACAGATGTTTAACTTTCACGGTTCACTTAGACACGTTAGCAAACACTGGTAAGTGTCCTCATATCCTCTGCTTTACAGAGCACAATATGAAGCTGGGCGACGTTGACTTTTTGAACATTCCGAACTATACTTTGGCTGCATGCTTCACTAGAACAACACGAAATGGTGGTTCTTGTATTCTAGTAAATAACTCTTTACATTTCACAGAAATTGAAGCAGTAAAAAATGTAAACATTCCAAATGTGTTTGAATCCTGCGCAATCGAGTTAACTGACCATAAAATTATAATACTATGCATATATCGAATTCCCAATAATACAAAGATTAATATTTTCTTTAATAATTTGACTAACTTATTACAACAATTTTGCGATAAAAATAATAAAAAAATAATAATATGTGGTGATTTTAATATTGACATTCTTCAGAATAATAAAAGTTCTGCGCTATTCAAACGTATTCTAATGGAGTTCAATCTTAATATAGAAATAAAGCAACCCACGCGCCCTAGTAGTGGTACGTGTTTGGACAATATTCTTCACAACATGCGTGGCTGTAAAAGTGAATTACTTGAGTTGGGCGTTTCTGATCACACAGCGCAAATCATGAAGTTTCCTGTACATCGGACATGTCTCTTAAAATACTATTATGTAAATAAACGCGACTACAGTCAAGAAAACATCAATCTATTTAGGAGGTGTCTGGCTAGTCTTACTTTTTCTGAGGTTTACGGAACGGACGATGTTAACGAAAGTTATGATAACTTTTTTGAACTATTTAAATTATTTTACGATCTGTGCTTTCCTATAATCAAACGTAAAATCTCTACAGTAATAAGACCAAAATGGATAAGTCGGGGAATTAAATGCTGTAGTAAAAAGAGAAGAGCATTATTATGGACGTACAGAGTACAACGAAATAGTGATACAAAAGCGGCTTTCAAATCATTCTCAAAGAGATACCAAAAAGTGATCAAACTAACACAAAAAGCTCAAAACAGCTATTTTATAGGAACTAGCACTAACAAGTCTAAAGCAACTTGGAGGGTAATCAATTCTATGAAATCTAATATTCCCAAAACGACTATAAATGCAATTAATGTAAATGACAAGTGTATTACAAATCCTAAAATTATAGCAAGACATTTTAATGATTATTTTATAGACTCAATTGAATTAAATACGGACATTTTGCCAATTAATAATACCAAAACGAATACATTGTCAGGATCATATAAATCCATGTTTATGCAACCAACAACTCCTCAAGATGTATTGACAATAATAAACAATCTTAAAAACACGTCCAGTACAGGTTATGATGGTATTGATACAAGGGTAGTTAAATCAGTAGCGAATATTGTAGCGCCTATACTAAGCGATATTATAAATAAAATTATAGAAAATGGGGTTTTTCCTGAAAAGTTAAAAGTTTCCATTATCAAACCTGTACATAAAAAAGGCGACAAATCAAAAGTTAGCAACTACAGACCAGTAGCGTTAATACCTATTTTCTCTAAAGTTGTTGAGAAAGTTATTTATAGCAGTGTGTATAACTACCTTGAAAATAATAATATTTTTTGTAAAGAACAGATGGGATTTAGGAAAAACAAAACCATTAATATGGCCCTATATCAATTTCTTGAAAAAATTCACTATAACATGGACAATAGAAAACCTGTCGTAGCAATGTACATGGACATGACTAGAGCTTTTGATTATGTTAACCATAAAGTGCTGCTAGCTAAGCTCTCCAGTTTTGGCATCAGAGGTAATGTACTCAATCTCATACAATCTTACTTGGAGGATAGAAAACAAATTACCCAGATAAGACAAGTGGACTTTAAAACTAAAAGTGAAGTAATATTTTCTTCCGACTCGAGAGTGCTACGTTACGGTGTTCCACAGGGTTCTATATTGGGACCGTTGCTCTTCATTTGTTACATAAATGACTTTCCCGAAGCCATTTCTCAACAGATGTCCCTGTTTGCAGACGACAGCACAGTTATATACAATAGTGGTAGTATTGAAGAAATAGTAAAAGACGTTAATGATAGTCTAATTACGATCATTGACTGGTTAAAAGCGAATAACCTCAAAATTAATCTAACGAAAACTAACATAATGAATTTTAAAATCAGACAAACGGTGCAACCACAATTTCAAATCAATTACATATAAAGGAGATCCAATACTTGAATCTAACGTGACTAAGTTTCTTGGCTTATATATTGATAACAATATGTCTTGGAGGACCCAAATTGATAATGTGTGTGGGAAACTTACTAAGTTTTCCTATGCTCTTAGGATGCTAGGTAAAATTGCAAACATGACGGCACTCTTAGCAGCTTATCATGGTTACGTTGCCTCCACTTTGCGATATGGCCTGATATTTTGGGGCAATGGAGCTCATGTTGAGCAAGTACTTATAGCGCAGAAGAAATGTATTCGTGCTATATGCAAAATAAAACGTACGGATTCTTGCAAGCCACATTTCCAGAACTTAAAAATATTAACTGTACCATCACTGTATGTATATGAGGCTTGCGTTTTTGTAAAAAACAATATGCATCTATATAGACCTGTCGAAAGTCAACGACGCTCAAATAAGTTGCACTTAGTTTACACTAAAACCAAATTTCTCCATAAAAGTATATATGCAATGGCTCCCAAACTGTACAATAAATTACCGAATCAAATTATTTCAGCCGATTTGAACAATTTTAAACATGAGCTTTTTAAACTATTGATTGACAAGGCATATTACTCGGTTGATGAATTCCTTAATGACAAATTTTGAATAGGTATCATTATGGATTTAACTTAGTTTTGCAATTTTTAATTTTGTATAATTTGACTTGTTTGTATGATTTGATAATTTTAATAATCCAAAATTTTAATGACATTTATTTGAATACTTCATGCTGAAATTGAAAATTGTAACATTGTTGACATCTTATTTTATTTTAGTTCTGTATTTGTAATATAATTTCACTTTTGATGACTGTGTTCTCTGAGATTTGTTTGAAGTGCATGTGAATTTTAATTGTTACAATAATTTTAGAGTCGTTATTTTGTATGCCTTTTGGCGGACCATAGGATGGACTACACAATTTTTATAACACCTTTTATACCCTGTGTTCACAAAATTAATAAATGAATTTGAATTTGAATTTGAACTTTTTAGTATCTGTCGAAGTAGAGGCTCATCATCATCATCATCATATCAGCCGTAAGACGTCCACTGCTGAACATAGGCCTCCCCTTTGGACTTCCAGTAGGACCGGTTGTAAGCGGCCTGCATCCAGCGTGATCTTATGGCCTTCATAAGATCGTCTGCCCACCTAGTGGGTGGACGTCCTACGCTGCGCTTGCCGGTGCGTGGTCTCCATTCGAGAACCTTACGGCCCTTACGAATCTCCTCATTTCTGAGTCGATCGCGCAGAGAGACTCCGAGCATAGCCCTCTCCATAGCTCGTTGGACTATACTGAGCTTACTAATGAGGCCCATAGTAAAGAACCACGTTTCGGCGCCATAGGTCATCACTGGTAACACACATTGGTCGAAAACTTTCGACTTGAGGCACTGAGGTATTTTGGACGAGAAAACGTTACGCAATTTCCCGAACGCTGCCCAGCCGAGTTGGATTCGGCGGTTGACCTCTTTCTTGAAATTGGACCTACCTAGCGCGATGTTTTGTCCCAGGTAGACATACGAGTCAACAACTTCTAGAACCGAGTTCCCAACTGACAATGGGGTGGGCACAACATGGCCATTACACATTAATTTTGTCTTGTCCATATTCATTTTAAGACCCACCTGTAGAGGCTAATATTTAACAAATCATTATTTGAAAAGAAACCTTGAAGATTTCATATCTAGTGGCGTAGCGAGAATGGATCTTGGAGGGTGCAAGATGCTTCTGCGAGGCCATCTTCTTTCAGGACGAAAAATATGACTTGCCCCCGCTGTTTGCGAGAGGCCCCCTTGTTTTAAGGGTGCTTCTGCTTATACACGGCGCATGTAACCCGCGCAATTCAAGGTGCGGGTTACCCGCCCGAGTAACATGCTCAAGCTACTTAATCAAGTTACCCGCGGGGTTCTTGTACACGGCGCATGCAACTCGCGCAAGTAATGTTGCGGGTTTGCGGTTTACCCGCGCAAGCTACTTGATCAAGCTACCCGCTTGGTGCTTGTACACGGCGCATGTAGCTTGAGCATGTTGAGCTACTTGCAGCGGGTTACATGCGCCGTGTACGAGCACCCTAAGGTAAGGCGCATGCAAGTTATCTACACAAATTGTTATTGTCACCGACATCAATTTTGCGAGGTCTTTTTGACTCTTTCAGTTCCCAGTTACATAAAAATAGTCCCGCTACACCGACATAGTAAACGAGTAGTAAAATGTAACGTTTTTCATGAAATGCAAAGGCAGAAGCATCGATCAAACATCTTTGTCTATGTAGTTATTAACGATCATTCCGTTTCGACGACTTTCGAAACATTGTTTTATTTTCATCAAACCCACTTTATTATTCGAGCGATTCTAATTACTGAATTGATTGAAAAAAACTAAAAAGAAAGAAACAAGCCCAGTAGTTAAGAATTCACTCATTCACACTCACAGTCGGGGCCCATTCAAATTATACCAATCAAATCTTCCCAAGGGGCCCCGACTGTGAGTTTGAATGAGTGAATTCTTAACTACTGGGCTTCTTTCTTTCTTTTTAGTTTTTCTTAACGCAGTCTTGTTTTTCGTTAATATTTTTTTTTATTTCATACTTTTTAGTTATTATTCATTGAACTCGTCATAAGACGGTTTTCGCAATCTATTTATTTCATTGAGGAAGTTAATATCGTGGGGATTATCGAGAATTATTGCTTGGTTAAACAACTTTAAATTGTTATATTTCCTAAACCATTATTTAAAATGAAAACCGGCCAAGTGCGTGTCGGGCCACGCACAGTGTAGGGTTCCGTAGTTGCCCATCAAAATACTTATGCGAACTAATTAAACTGATTCGCTGAATTTAATTATAAAAAGAAGAATTTTCTAAATCGGTCCAGGAGTCTTTGAGAAATCGGGGAAAATACATAAGAAAAAAGATTACGACGAATTTAGAACCTTCTCCTTTTTTTGAATTTAGTTAAAAATAGTTGACGATAAAAACCTACCTATCCCCAAAAAACATACACATAAAAGCTGTAAAAATAAAGTTGACAAACTTACATTTGCAGTTGTCTCCGATACATTTTGTTTAAGAAAACTGATATCCAAGTACATTTTATAAGTTGGTCGACTATTACTCGTAAAGTTGTAAAGCCTACTTAGTCATAATAATTTTCTTTTAAACTTCGTTATATATACTACTATTGTGAATTTTTTCACACCCCCAAACATAACCGTTTAGCTGGTAGAGGGGGGGGGACACTCGAATCGAGCAAAATTTTGCACTTTAAAGCTTAATATTTCACAAACGATTTTTTTTATCAAAAAATTGTTAATGGAAACTATCATTATTTTTTTAAGGCCTATTTAATGATACCCCACACTAAGGGGTACGCGAGAAAAAAAAATCCTCACTTTACGTGTAAGTACTGGAGGTACCCTAAAAAAAAATATTTTACGAGATTTTATTTTACCACTTTTTCGGCACAACAAATCCGTATATTTACACCAAATTACAGCTCTCTAGTACTGTGCGTCTCTGAGCTAAACTGCGGACGGACGGACGGACGGACATGGCGAAACTATAAGGGTTCCTTGTTGACTACGGAACCCTAAAAATGATAAAGGGAACCTAAAGATTTTAAAATACCTATTCAGCGATACTCCACATGACATAGTTGTTCGATTTTTTTTTTCATTTTGACAATATGGCGTCTGGTTGTCGCTGTGGTGAATTTTGATTACTGTCATGTCTTTAGTGACACTCGCAAGGTTAAGACAAATCGATTGACGTAAAAAATATCAAAATCGGCCTACGCATTTGGTCTCTAGAACGCCACATAGAAACAAACATACATACATCCATACATACATACATCCATACATACATACATCCATACATACATAGACTGATAAACACATTACCCTCCTTTGCGTCGCGCAGTCAGGTAAAAAAAAATGTTCAAAAAACTACTACTACTTCCCACTCCAAACAAAATAAGGGCCACTTATTAAATTCCATTTTCTACAAATATTCCTCTTATTCTGTCTACATAATAATTCTTACATAATAAATACATTAGAGATTTCGTTTCAAGATAGTATTCAAGCTGATGTAGGTACTTACCTAATAAAATTAGTTACTGTGTACTTTTATTAATTATTATCAATACGGATTGAATGATTGATGAATTTCAGAATGAAAAAAATACGATGACAAATTGCCTTTTTTTTTCATTTAGAGAATGTTATATTTTGGGATAAGGAAATTTTTTTAGGGTCTCAATATTTTTGTGTATGTAAGCTTCTATGTTTGTAAATGGACCCACGATACAGATGGTGTGAGACAACGTTTTTAAGAAATATAACCCGTTATTGAAAGCAGCATCAAAATCGGATCATTAGTTTAGAATATAGGTGAGAACATTACTTTGCACAAACGCACACACAAATATCTCTCACCCTAAACGCATATTATGCGTAAAAATGTTCGTAAATAAAATATTCTAAAAGCCTAAATCAGTATACTTTTCAAGAATAAAACATTGTGAATACCTGTATTTTGTATGTTGTGCCTAATAAATATTAGTGTATCCACCCTAAGTGTGGAGCAACTGTTGTAAAAAAATTGACTTACTGCTAATATTGATAGCGCGGCAGAGATGTGATGACACCTGTTTTAATAGCTTATCGGGAACCAGTAAATTTCGTTAAGGATAAAGGCAGTAAGTCCAATAAATGACAAATCTTCCTTAACATAACAACAGTAAGTATAGTTACTCCATGTTATTAAGTAAAGCTCTATCATTTAGGTTTTACTCTTACTTAACTTATGTGCAGTAACTGTATATACTGTCGATGTGTAACTGTTTAAATAGGTACTGTCGCGGTGCACGACGAAAATTATGTTCTTAGATAGAGGATACATAAACGAACAAAAAGTACTTTGTACATAATATCCTAAAGCGTCAGGTTTTAAAGTTGTATATAAGTCGGCATCTGATCCTAAACCGAAACCTGACGCTTTAGAATATTATGTCTATTATTTTTATTGTTCCTCTAAGTGACCCCTATCTAAATATATAACGTTGGTTGTGCAGCGCGATTCAGAAAAAAATAAAATAATGGCGAGTGACCGATAGGGCCACCCTCCATACTATAAAATCTACTATCCCCTTTGTATAATAGCTTATTTTCTTAAAATTTTATTGTTCTCTAATAATGAAACTAGTGAACATTGGTATTAAATATAATAATAATACGTAAGTAAAGAAATATTAATAAACAAAAGCGTTTTTATCTAACACTCCGTTTTTATTCCTAAGCGATAACCTAAACTTATTATGAGTTGCTTATAACAACAGCAGTAACTTAGTACTTACTGTTGTTATTCTATGCAATTGATATTTCAGTTGCTTCAACTAACACTAGATATAAAAGGATTTTCGTCATTTACCTACTAAACTATTCTGATATATATACAATTCTAATGAGTGTATAGTATAAAAGCGCTTTGTTTGGGCTACACGTTTCAACCATCAGAATAAATATAACTTAAAAAAGAAGTCTGGAAAAACAAAAATGTAACAAAAACTTTGCGGGGCGATTACTCAAAACTACGCAAAACATACTTACTGCTCTTATCGAAAGCGCGGCAGAAGGATTGTCAGACTTGTACTCACTAAAATCTACGGTGAAAGAAAAGAAACTGGTTTTAAAATGTTCGTTCACTTTTGCCCAATACTTCAGTCCTAGAGACGTGTCATACATACAAGAAAAAACAATATGCATGTGATAGATTTGGTATAATATAGCCCCTATGTAAATAATAATAGTTTAATATTTTATAACACATTTGCTCGTAAAAGCTCTTTTACTGCACCAATTTCAATATCTTAAAATGTATCTCATTACGTACTTGTGCGTAATTGTAATGTAAAGCGCACGGTTCAACAATATGCTCTAAAACGAACGGTACTTTTTTAAATCTTAGCAAAGAGTTTTTGTATCAGAAAAGTGGTCAACATTTTATGAATAAAATTAACTTTGGGAAATACGAGTAAAATATGAATATGTAAACATTGAATTCTTTATTTTAATTAATTTTGACAATTAATCACAACCATTAATCTGTAAAAAAATGCAAAAGTATTAATTTACTTTATTAGTAATACTGACTGTTTTTTTCTCCCTTTCCTATAAACAAAAAACGCTAATGCACGCGCATCGCTAATTTGTGAAAAAGTAAAAACTATTTCGCGCGGTTTTTCTAGTCGCTGTATTGATTTGATTAGAAATTGTCGTCAAGAAAGTCAGAGTTTTATTTATTTCCTCACAAATGTGTTATAAAACGTCGTATGACATACGCGTGGTTTGATAATTACAGCCTCTGCTTTCTTATAGCCCTCGCCTACGGCTCGGGCTAGCAATATCGCCTCAGCTGTAATTTTCAACCGAACTAATAATTATCATAATGTACTATAAAACAACAGTCAACTGATTTCCGAACGAAATCAGTGCCAACTACCTATTTTTACAGAAAATAAAACACTGTCGGTTTTACTACAAAAAATAAATAAACATCTGCTGAATACTTTTCTAAATTAACTGACAACGTCAAAACGGCTTTCGACGTTGATAAAAGGATCGTTTTTCAGTTAGGGTGCTCCCACATCTATCGACGCGGAATCGGCTTTTTCCGACCAAGACAATGCGATAGCACGCGGCTCCCTCGAGGATTCCGCCGCGTGCTATAGCGGCGGAATCCTTGAGGCGGCCGCGTGCTATCGCATTATGCTTTCTGTCTCGGTCTAGTAAATGGCAGTTCTAAGCGACAGAAAGAGGAAGGGCGAAGGAAAAAGCCAATTCCGCGTCGATAGATATGGGAGCACCCTTACACTTTTTTAGACAAGTGTTCAACTTAACAGTTGTTTATCTTTTGTGGTACGACGCGACGGTGAGTCTCAACGAAAAATGATTTCGTTAACAACTTAAGGAATCGCAAATACACCTCTATGGTCATTAATTTAAACGTTCCTATCGACTTGGTATGAAATATGTTATTGTTGAATTCTTTAATTATTTTCCATTATTATTTTAAGTAACCACTGGTAATTTGTCAATGTCAATAGTTCCATCAATTTCATTTAGTCTCGGCACACTGCTATTACTTTCATGTCGGTTTTTCTTACCTGAGAACCGAATTGTTGATAAATTTCCAAAAATATTTGCTTCTTAAAATTTTCCTCAACAGCCAAAATTTTGCAGTACTAATTTCTACTATAAAAGGAGATCATGAACTTGTAAAAAATTGAAAATCCAAGACAGATAAACTGTAGCTTCGCCGCTGTAGTAGTAGAGAAAAGAATAACTAAAATGAGAGACTTTATTATTAATTTCAAACTATCCATCCTTTAGTAATTGAATGGTATCAAAACACCGAATAAGCTTTATTGACAGACATCAAATTCCACATTTGCCGAGTGATCTAACTAATGTATGTAATTCTTCGGTTCAATCACATTAAGCCAAAATGGGAACATAAACTTCAAATTCAATTTACTAAAACGACGTAACAAAAACGGTGCCCTTAGATAATAGATGATATCATTGAACGTCAATAAATACACAAAATCATTACCTTAGTATTCTACTAAACGTTCGCGTTCGCACAACTGCTAATAGTGAATCAGACATGAAGACAAAGTTGGAGATGAATCCTATAACCGACAGTTTTGTGGCCAAAAACATACAAAGAATACTCTTTCCTTTTAGTTGTTTACAGCATATGCTGTTTATATCAAGATTTTACATTGAGCACGATTGTATTAGGCCTCATCGTTCCACTTACTACATCGTGTCCCTCATTGGCACCCTTCTATTTATGACTTTTCATCTAGTAAAAATGTTATCAAATGATTTTGATGAAGTTACCAACCCTTTTATCCTAATCTTACTCAAGTATAATGGCATCTTGTTTGTGATACCTTTCATTGCCTTTTACTTACTCAATGGTGTTCAAAGAGAAGACTATGTCCGATTAATTTTGAACATTCAAAACGGTTTTGTCTTAATCAATCGTAAAGATGACAAAAACGCTATCTTCAGGAGCTGGTTCGGCGTTTTTCGTCATTTTATTTTCTTTATTGCCAGTGTTTCCGTAGCTCGCAATATTATGCTATCTATGTACTTATACACCTTGATGTATTTTGACGTGAACTTGACTTATGGTTTTATTATAATCGCTTTGTTAAGAGATGGAATGATTTCGTGGATATCTGAAGTCGAGCACTATAGTCAACTGATTTCAGAGTGCGGGGAAGACAATGACAACGATAAATGTATGAAGCTTTTCCAGGCTTACTTCAATTTTATGGAAGCGTTTGATATTTTCAAGAAAATATTTAAGTATTCGGTAAAATCAATTGTTTTTTTTTCATTTAAATTAGTTTATAACCATTTCTGATAACTTTTGTTATTTATTTCAGACTTTATTTCAAGCATTGGACACATTTTTTCACAGTTTATTGTATCTTCAAACAATTATTGAAATAGAAAAATCTGAAACGACGCATTATGGTGGGGTAAGCATAATACCAACTTACAAATTAACCCGAACAGCAGTCTTAGTTCTATAGGTTGTGTTTTGCTATGGTTTAATAGTGAAACGCCTCGACCAACATCAAGTCTATAGATGGCGCTTGATTCAGAAAACAGAACTTTTGGACTAGCACGTACATTGTTGGGTATGCGGACAGCGAGTAAAGGGCAACTCGCTGTCTGACCATATACCATGCCCGGGTCGACGCCGACGGCGCGTCGTGTTCCACGCGCGCCTCAAAGAGCGTCAGCAAAAATGACGGGGCCCCCTCATAATATACATATTATTGAAGCATACATAACATAACATACTATTGAAGGACACCGTGGATTGTAGTCAGTACAAGTCTGACAGTCCCTTAAGCCCTGCCCGAGGTGGGAGGACTCATCATCTAGATCTAAACTGAGACAACTCAAAAAAGGTCATTTTTCAGGAGATGAAAAAAAACGTATAACTACATTTTTTGTTAGGGAAGTTTAGAAACTCAATTTTGATTTAGGCTTTAAAAAATTGTAATTTTCGTTGTAGAATAACTTGGGACTAGGAAACAATCATTTTAAGCAGTTATCGCCATTTTTTGAGTTGTTACATTTTAGGGCGGGGTATTCGTGTAAAAAATAAAAAATATTTTGACTTGAAACAGTTTTATTAAAACGTTTTGAGTTGTCCTGCTATTAGAATAAAAAAAGAAACAATCCTTCAAACAATACTGTATCTAAACAAAACAGAAAACCTAAAAAAATAACTCTAACCATTATAAATCAATGAATAATAGGTATGTGGATTATTTTACTTATCATATATCGATACAAAATTCTTCATAATAAAAAAAAAACAACAAAATTCTGGCATTTTTCTACCATGTTCAAAAATATTGATAACAAAAAGAAATTACTTTTAAGACATGACCTCACATTGTGAGGTTTATAATAAATCACAAAATATCAGTCTCAAAATGATCAGTATGTCCCTTTTAGAAAGTAAACCTTTCTACATAATATTAAAAAAAATATCTTCGAAAATTATCTGATTTAAATCTAAATACTGACGTGACTGACTATCTGACGTGGGAATTTTGAGATCAACAGAACTGTTAAATGAGGGAAATAACTTTTGGATCAGGAACTACCTAAGGTAAGGTTATATAGGTTCTTCTTTTTTGCCGAACATAGCTTAGATCAGCATCAGAGTCATAGTACTCGTATAACACTTTCGTCACTTGGCGAAAAAGTTAAATCATTTTCTATTTGCTGGCTATGGCATGGTTTGGTCAGAACATCAGTTGTTTTGGCTATTTTCTTGTGCTTGTACATCTTGAGACTCTTGCTCATTATCTGTAAATAAGATATTGAAAAGAAAACGGCCTCGCTTCATTTTTATCTGAAAAGAAAAAAGTGGCATAACATAAGTTTTATTTGACCAGCAATAGTGAGTTAACTCAAAAAAGGCTCTTTTAAACAAATTGGCACATAGTATGATAAAAAAAAGTAAAATTTCGGGACAGCAACTACATGAACGTATGATTTTTATACGATACAAATTTAAAACGTCCCATTTGACAGAAATATTTAGATTTAATTTTGTTCCATCAAAAGTAGGTTAACTAGAAATTTCGTTTGCAGATTCACCAAAACTAACTCAACTCAAAATAGTCAATAAAAATTCGTGGTTTAGGCGCATTTGGGCTAATTCTCATTTGGGCAACCGACTCCATAATGGACTACTTCTCATTTGGGCTAATTCTCATCTGGGCTACTTCTCATTTGGACTAATTCTCATTTGGACTAATTCTCATTTGGACTAATTCTCATTTGGGCTACTTCTCATTTGGGCTAATTCTCATTTGGGCTACTTCTCATTTGGGCTTCTTCTCATATGGGCTACTTCCAAAATTGGGGATGTTTATTAAAATAAGTACTGTCTTTATCTATTTAAACTTGTTTATTCATTCAAGAGATCAATTACATTATTTTAAGAGCTAGTACATACGTCGACGTTGCGTTGAGCGCGCGTTGGTCGCGTACACATACCCCCCTTAGCACTTTTAACATTATTGTTACAAAAATCAATATCAAACGCTCAAAATGAGACCCAATACATACTGTTGAATACAAAGTCGCACTCTTTTTATTATTTCAATGTGGTGGATGTTTACAATAATAGGTCTACGTTCTGTTTGTTCCTTTTGTTTTCCTGTACAAAATTTCACATCACAATCATGTTTAGAAGCTTAAAATTTGGAATAAGCCCTCCTTATACTTTCTACGTAGATGATCTCTAAGAATGGATTCTGCGAAATTCGGCCCCAAAGGGATTGTACTATGACGATAACATCAAAACTGGATTTTAGAAAAATTTGACCTCTAAGAGGTTTGTTTTTTGGGTGGATAGTTTGTATGAAACTTAGTTACTACAAGTGCTAGGTGACCAAATCTTTCATGGCGGTTCTTTTTAATACGAAAATGCACACAAAACAGTATTTTGTGACGCTTAAGAGGTTGTTTTAAGTGTTAATAGTTTATATTAAACTTTATTGCTACAATTGCTAGGAGTTTCAAATTATTCATAGGGGTTTCATAGGACGTAGATCACTAAGACACAATTTTACGAAATTCGACCTCATAAGGGGTTTTTCTGTGGTTGATAGTTTGTGTGAAACTTTGTTATTACAAGTGCTAGGAGTCTCAAGACGAAAGTTGTATCTCATTCTGCATATGAGAAAGCAAATTTATTTGCATCTCTCTTTGCAGGCAACTCACGTCTAGAAACTGGGTCCAAGCAACCACCGACTATACCTCGTTGTGACTCTTCGATGCCGGAGGTCACAGTTCATATTATAGAGGTACGAAGAGTGTTGCGCAATCTAGACGTGAACAAGGCCAGCGGGCCGGACTGCATATCAGCAAGAGTGTTGAGGCAGTGTGCACCTAAACTGTCTCCTGTCTTGACACGCCTGTATCGCCTCTCACTTGAGAAGAAAATAGTGCCAAAATCCTGGAAGCTTGCGAATGTACAACCTGTGCCGAAAAAGGGCGACCGTGCTGACCCTGCTAATTACCGACCGATCGCCATTACCTCCATTCTCTGTAAGGTTATGGAAAGGGTACTGAACAATAAGCTGCTGACCTACCTTGAAGACAATGATCTCCTGAGTGACCGTCAATATGGGCTTTCGTCGGAGACGGTCAACTGGTGATATTTCTTTGTGTATGTCACGCACTGCTGGGGCGAAGCGATCGAGAAACACGGTGAGGCACTTGCGGTTTCGCTTGATATCTCGAAGGCATTTGATAGGGTCTGGCACCGCTGGTCTACTTAGCAGGCTTCTGCTTATGGCATCCCAGGTGATTTTTGTAGCTGGATATCGGACTTCCTTAGTGGGCGGTCGATCCGAGTTGTCGTCGATGGCTGCTCCTCTGACCTCATGGCTATTGATGCCGGTATCCCTCAGGGGTCTGTTCTCTCTGCAACTCTTTTCCTGCTGCACATCAATGACCTACTTCAATCTGGTATTGTTGGGTACGCAGATGACAGTACAGTTTCAGAGAGATACTTGTCCAGCGCAAAAAACACCAGGGATGAAGTTTGTACCTTGAGAGAGGCCATGGTTGAGCGGACAAATTATGCATTAAACCTTGTTGCCCAGTGGGGGTGACGATAATTTGGTCTCTTTTAACGCCACCAAAACACAGGCTTGTCTTTTTACCGCTAAAAAGAGTCATTTGGACCTAACTCCTACTTTCCGGGGTGCATCTGTACCTGTGAATGACCGACTCGAGCTCCTGGGCATGGAGTTGACCTCTGTCTCAATTTTGGCGCCACCATTGAGTTCAAAGCCCAACTTGCGGCCAAAAAGCTGGGCATCCTAAATAGAGTGAAGCGGTACTTCACGCCTGGACAGCTATTAACTCTTTACAAAGCACAAGTCCGATCCTGCATGGAGTACTGTAGCCACCTTTGGGATGGCCCAGCTAAATATCAACTTGCCGCTCTTGACTCAGTGGAACGCAGAGCTAAGAGGCTCGTTGGCGGCATAAAATTGGTGAGTGCCAAGCTCCATAGCTTGACTCATCGCCGCAAAGTTGCCTGCCTGTCGGTTTTCTACAGATTGTACTTCGGAGAGTGTGCCCAAGAACTCCACGATCTCATCCCACCAGCCCCTTTCTATCATCGAACATCTAGACGCACGGCAAATTACCATCCTACCTTTTGCTATACCGCCAATTCGCACTAAGCGTTTCCAGACGTCTTTTATAATGCGGACAGCGAAGGAGTGGAACTCTCTGCCTGCGTCTGTGTTTCCGAACTCATACAACCCAAATCCCTTCAAAGTTAGAGTGAACAGGCTTCTTCTGGGTAAGCTCGCTCCACCGTCGACCTTTTCTTAGTCTTTCCTGACCTAGACTAAGGTCAAGAGCAAACCCATCACACATAAAAAAAAAAAAAAAGGACGGGATTGATGTATTGATAGTTCGTAGAGGTCTCAAATTTTACAGGAGGTTCTACTTAGGACATAGGTTCTCACTAAGAGAGGATGTTGCGAAATTCGACCCCTAAGGAGTAGTTTAGGGTGTTAGGAAGGAATCCCAACATTATATGCATTGGGGTTATTTTTAGGACGTAGGTACGTAATTACTCAAGACGGGAAACAGCGAGAAGATAGAATTTTTGTTGAATATTGATTGAGATTTTCGAAAAGTATCCCTTACTTACCAAAACATGCCCAAATTTTGGGAAGTAGCCCAAATGAGAAGTAGCCCAAATGAGAAGTAGCCCAAATGAGAATTAGCCCAAATGAGAAGTAGCCCAAATGAGAATTAGCCCAAATGAGAAGTAGCCCAAATGAGAAGTAGTCCATTATGGAGTCGGTTGCCCAAATGAGAATTAGCCCAAATGCGCCTAAACCAAATTCGTTACCTTGTCAAACAAAACTGGAACAAGTCAAAATATCTTGATGTAAAATGGCAGCATATTATTCACCAACACTGTTATAACTCGAATTAACACACGTATCTTTTTTATCGAAACCGGAACAACTCAAAATGTCCGCGTTTTCGTTAAAATAAGTACGTGCACTGCGTAAGGCCCGATGCTGCGTTAAACGGGTCCCCGTGACGGGCAACCGTCGCGGGTCCACGTCCGTGGTCCCGCGCGTGGCCCCGTCCGTGGCCCCGTCCGTGACCCCGCGCGTGGCGCCGCGCGGGGACACGCGCGTGGATACGCGGCTGGTTTCCGTGGGTATGCCACGGTCCCCGTCGCGGAGACCGATTTACGCAGTGTCGCTAGTTCAATTTGAAGATTTTTATTTCAATTTCAAGTTAAAGCGCGATATGTAAAAAGTTGATTTGGAGTGACACTGAAATCGAACATTTGTTGGATGTTTATACTTCATATTCTAACTTATACTTTTTTTTTCCTATTATTTCATTTAAACAAATACCTGCAAAAAGAATTTGAGACTGAGGAATTTTTCGCAGAGAGTTATTACATATGCAATTTTCATGTTTTGGTAAAAAAACAGAACTTCTCGGCTAAAAAAATGTTGGATTATTGTGCATCTATAATCTGTATCACCTACTCTCACCATATTCCAAATTTCAGCATCGGAGGAATTTTTCGAAAAACTTCATACAAAAAAAAAATGCTCTCTGTTTGCTCCAGTAAGGGTCGATTTATATTAGCGCAGAGTCGAAGCGCATCGAAGCGTATTTCTAAAACTGAACATAACAATTTCAACCTTAACTCCACAGCGTAACGCACACATTACTACTAAGATTTTCACGATTCACGATCAGCGTTCTTCACTTTTTAAAATCTTAGAAGTAATATGTGCTTTACGCTGTGGAGTTAAGGTTGAAATTGTTATGTTCAGTTTTAGAAATACGCTTCGATGCGCTTCGACTCTGCGCTAGTATAAATCGACCCTTACATGCACCTTGTATAAGCACCCTTATTGACTGAACAAGCCCGTGCGTGTTACCGCTGGCAGGCACCGCGCGTAGACCCGCGCGTGGCTCCGCGCGTGGCCCCGCACGTGGCCCCGCACGTGGCTCCGCGCGTGGCTCCGCGCGTGGCCCCGCACGTGGCTCCGTGCGGGTCCCCGCACGGGTCCCCGCGACGGAGCACTTTTGTATAGAACCGCGCGTGCATCCGCGTAACGCAGCGTCGGGCCTTAGGTTTGCAAAAGATAATTGAAAATACATTTGTTTAGGTGGAAGAGGGTGGCGAGCGCTGACTCAACAAAAGTAAGCTATTGCCATCTAGCGACGAATTTTGCAAGCCTTTCTTAAAACCGATAAGATAGATATTTGCGTCTTGTCGCCGGGAACACGAATATGAGGTTAACTCAAAACTGACCTTTTTTGAGTTGTCTCAGTTTAGATCTAGATGTGCGTTTGATGATAATACAACGCTAAAAAAAAAGATAAAAAAAGACAGGTACATTTTTAAGAGTTTCATCTCAGAAGACCGTTGACTATAACTTTCGTTCAAAAATCAAACCAAAAACGAAACCTAAAAACAGAGAAAGGAAAAAATTTGATTTTTACTTTTTGTGCTCGTTGACATGATGCGAAGCAGTTTGACCGATTTCAACTACATGTGAAAATCATTCTTACGACTAAGACATTTTCTTTGGCAAAGACACACTTAAATAAACTAGGTACCTCCGCTCCAACGCGTGTCCCTCTGATCAGCAGAGGGCACAGCGGCGGAGCGGGCTTGCGGACGGTGAGTAATGGGTAGCTCGCCGTCCGACCAAGGACCAATCCCGCGTCGGTGGCGCGTCGTGTTTCGCGCCAGATGCCTGCTGGGGTCGCGGGGTTTTTCTTAACCCACGATACCGTGGCCCCGGAACGTAAAGGACATAGGAAGGAACACGGGTAGATTTTAGTCAGTAAAAATCTGACAGTCCCTTCCGCCCCACCCAGGGCGGGAGGACTCATTAGATGATTTTACGATCTCTTTTTTTTTTTTTTATTATCTTATTTATTTAAGGGATTTTTGTACACTTATGTGACGATGTCAATCCCATCGTGCTGTTACAGGAGTAAGCTTACATAATCAATCAGAGTAGTACAAAACTTACACTAACTTAATCTAATTTCTTATCAATTAAAAAGGTATTTATAATATTTTTGCTGCCTCAGAGGTTGGTTTAGCTAGTATACCATGGAACAATCCAACATCCATTACCGATAATTTCAACGAATTGAGAAGTGTAGTTCTTTATTTGCATATCGGACACATTCCACCAACACATGCTGTACATCCTCTATCTTACCACACACCTCACAGTTAGGGGAGTCCGATTTTCGCATGAGATAAGCAAATTTGTTTAGTGGAATATGTCCAGACCTCAAACGGTGCGCCGCAACAATTTGACTTCGATTGAGTTTCGTCCCGGAGAACCAAGGTATATGAGGAGGCTCACATTGTATACTTTTATACCAGATTCCCTTTGTTTTTGATCTTTCGTTAAAATGTTCTTTCCAAGATAAATTGTTTATTTTTCTAAATTTACATAAGATTTCTGAATAATTTGGTAATATATCCCGTATTTGCGTGCCTCTGAGAATGGCATCTTTAGCTAATCTGTCAGCCTCCTCATTACCCCACAGCCCTACGTGGGACGGTACCCATTGAATCACAACTTTTTTGCCAGTTTGGTTATAAGACTGAATCTGCTTTAAAATTGTGTATGTAATGGATAAGCCTTTTGATCCATTGTGGACGCATTTAGAAATATGCTGTAAAGCGCTCTTACTATCAGTACATATCACAACTCTCTGCAGATTTAGTTCTAGTACGTATCTCAAGGCCTCAGAAATGGCATATAGTTCAGCAGTCATGATAGAAATATACTTATTCATACTATAAGTTCTGTGAAATTTATTTACTACATCGCAAAAGGCTGCTCCTACTCCTTCTGTTGTTTTGGACCCATCCGTATAAATAACATGCCAGCCAGTGTATGTTTCCCGTAATTCATTAAGCGTAGTATACTTTAAAGAATGAATATCATAATTTGATTTTGGAGCCGTGATACTTACTAGATTACATTAATTACTTTCCTTAATATCTATGTTCGACACCCATGTATCTAAAGTAAACATCAAAACAGGATACGAAGATGAAATCTCCTCCTCACTAATCATTCTGTGTGCAGTAATCAGCAGAGGTTTCCTCTTCCTATCCCAGTACCTGTTTTCACTCATACTGCTAAGATCTCTAATAGAACTTGTAGTGATATCATTTGCCTTGGATTGCAGCCTCAGACAGAATTTTAGAGACAGAAATTGTCTTCTAACTTGTAAAGGAGGTATACTCAACTCACTCTCCATAACATGTATGGGAGTAGACTTAATAAAACCTCCAATTGTTCTTAGCGCTAAATTTTGTAATTTTTCAAGTTTATAAGTGTGACTAATTGCAGCGTTATCGTACAAAAAAGATCCATAATCAATTCTGCTCCTAATGAGGGCCATATAAAGTCTACGCATATAAATAGGGTGGACACCCCATGACGATCCGGCCAGAACTATTTTACGATCTAAAAAAAGAAAAAAAAAGGTACCTCAGGTGTAATTTTAATTTTTTTTCAGTATAACGCTCGTACTATCGTGTGGCTTATCGTATTGTGGGTGCTGAAGAACATTGGCTTCGTCAGTATATTCAACACTTACCTCGAGTTATTCTACATGACTGTCTCTGATGCAGACGCAACTTGTAATAGGATGCTAAGGATACTGCAAAATACCGGTAAGGCAAGTAGTAGTAGTTTTTCTGGAACATATATCCTTACTGGCTGTTGCCAGCGGCTTCACCCGCTACAACTCGAAAATTATCCCACGGGAACATAAAATCGGGATAAAAACTATCCTATGTGTTAATTAAGGTTACAAACTATCTGTGTACCAAATTTTAGCTAAATCCGTTCAGTGGTTTTAGCGTGAAAGAGTAACAAACATACCTACATACACATACACATACATACATCCTCACAAACTTTCGCATTTATAATATTAGTAGGATTGTGACTTGTGACTAAGGGTGCTCTCACATCTATCGACGCGGAATCGGCTTTTTCCGTCACCCTTTCTCTTTCTGTCGCTTAGAACTGCCATTTGCTAGACCGAGACAATGCGATAGCACGCGGTCGCCTTGAGGATTCCGCCGCGTGCTATCGCATTATGCTTTCTGTCTCGATCTAGCAAATGGCAGTTCTAAGCGACAGAAAGAGAAAGGGCGACGGAAAAAGCCGATTCCGCGCCATTAGATTTGGGAGCACCTTAAATCGTTACCGCTCTTCACAATATCAGTCATCTGTCTGCTTTTTCCCTACTATATTGGGGTCGGCTTCCAGTCGAACCAGACGCAGCTCTTCACAATTATTATCAGTAATGTTCATTATAATATTATACATTGAGACCAGATTGCCAATTTGTTTAGCTCTCTATAGGGACAATGCCAGAACAGCATGGCATGAGCCCTGATCGGACGACATGGTACCCATTAGGGATGATTCTCATTAGAGTGGGCCGTGCCCGGGGCGGAGCCCGTACGGGGCACGGTTTTAATCTGTTACATTTATATTTTGTATGAATCAATTTATATTACACAGTGCATTATCCGTGTCCCGTACAGGCCCGCTCGACGCACTTCAATACCACGTTTGTTGCACGGTCCCGCCCCGCCCCCTCCACACGGACAGGCCCCGGCTCGTCCACGCCCCGGCCCTGGCACGGCCCGCTCTAATGACAGTCATCCCTTACTCCCCATCTGCATGCCCCGTATTGGTACTGGCCTAGGTTAAGCACAAGTCCGATCCTGCATGGAGTACTGTAGCCACCTTTGGGATGGCTCAGCTAAATATCAACTTGCCGCTCTTGACTCAGTGGAACGCAGAGCTAAGAGGCTCGTTGGCGACAAAAAATTGGTGAGTGCCAAGCTCCATAGCTTGACTCATCGCCGCAAAGTTGCCTGCCTGTCGGTTTTCTACAAATTGTACTTCGGAGAGTGTGCCCAAGAACTCCACGATCTCATCCCACCAGCCCCTTTCTATCATCGAACATCTAGACGCACGGCAAATTACCATCCTTACCTTATTGCTTTACCGCCAATTCGCACTAAGCGTTTCCAAACGTCTTTTATAATGCGGACAGCGAAGGAGTGGAACTCTCTGCCTGCGTCTGTTTTTCCGAACGCATACAACCTAAATCTCTTCAAAGTTAGAGTGAACAGGCTTCTTCTGGGTAAGCTCGTTCCACCGTCGACCTTGTTTTAGTCTTTCCTGACCTAGACTAAGGTCAAGAGCAAACCCAGCACAAACAAAAAAAAAAAAACCGCCGTGCATGAAAGGAAACCTCTCGGCCATTATCATAATCTGTTTTTTAGTATTTTTAGTAGTTAGTAGTTCTTTGTTTTTATTTCAGTCAAAGCTAAGAGGCTTTGTAAGAACGTGCAGCGGCTGAATCGAGCAGCATTCCAAAAGATGACTGCTTGTCGGATCTTCACTATCGATGGACGTCTACCACAAAAGTTTAACAGTCTCATGGTCGAGTACACTGTTGTAATACTGCAATTTGCAATACTTTCTTGGATAAATAAAAATAATAATTAAAAGTGTGTATTGAAAATAACTTGTGATTAGGAAAACGAAGCAATAAAACTAATAACAATGAAACGTATTTTTTATTTTCAAAGTGAGGTTTAAATTGAATGATTCTTGTACTACATAGATCATGTAAAAAACTCACGATCATGAGATCATTTAAAGGTAAGTAGGTATATTTTACCCACGCAATATTTTGTTACCATGACTCATTTTAACAATCCCCATACAAACTGTTAAATAGATTACTGTTTCTCTTGAATTTCGAATTCGCAAAAAATATCTATCTATCTGTCAGCCTGTATCATCCCACTGCTGGGAAAAGGCCTCTCCCCATGACTTCCAGCTATTTTGATCTAAGGTTAGTGTGGGCCACTGGTTGTTAGCAAAGTAATAAAAGAAAGAAAATAAATATTTATTGTATTTAGGGCTGATTTTTTCAAAAGTCGGCTATTTTTATTCCTCAGAAAAAAAAGTTATCTGACTATTAAAAATCAGCCCTTATTGGGATTCAAACTTCTTAAAACTAATCAAAATAAAACCTGACTAAGGGCTGATTTTTCAATAGTCAGATAACTTTTATCTGGGGAATAAAAATAGCGGTTTGACATATATTTTCTATAGATAAGCTGTCAAACCGCCATTTTTATTCCTCAGATAAAATTAATTCAGACTATTGAAAAATCAGCCCATATAATAATACTGCTTAATACACAAAAGTTTGGCAAATAATATACTCGTATTATATTTTTTTTAATTAGTCAAAATTAAATTTCATTATTTGTACAAGTGCAAATTGTAGCGTCACACATAAATACTCCAGTATCAGATTGCTAAAACCCTGGGGCAGTCGTCCATCGATTGTGAAGACCCGACAAGCAGTCATCTTCTGGAATTCCACACGGGACACTCGGCGAACGTTCTTGCAAATTCTTTTAGCTTCCTCTGAAAAAATGAAGTACTTTAAGAACTTCAAAGTAATTGATTTTACGCATCATCATCAGCCTATAAATGTTTCCACTTCTGGGACACAGGGCTCCTCCCAGTGTGAGTGAGAGGGCTGTTTTCACCTTGCGAGCCTATTTCATGTTGTTAGATATCGATGTCTTTAATTTCGTTCAACATATCTCACGGAGGGCAGCGCGTAGCTCGGTGTTCGCCCCGACGAAGTTGGTACCCGGTCGTAATTGTAGAACGGTTTCCTCATGATATTTCCACGACTGGTTAGAGTAATGCACCTGCCTGGATTCGAACCCATGGCCGGCACCAGGACAGTTGTTGGAGGAAAAACCACTGGGCCACCACTGCTCACACTTGCGATTTAGCTACGCCATAATCCTTACTAGTACTATGAAGACTTTTCAGCAGTCGACAGCATGCGGCGTCTGCCTCGTAGACGGACTCGTAGAATTTCTCGCAGTTCGTACTAAATGCATTAATGTAACTTAAATTCTTCAAGCCCCAAATAATCGTTATCTGAGTAAAAGTATCGATGTCAAACTGAAAATTTAAAACCTTTTTATATTTTCACAGGAAGAGGCTTTCAAAGGCTCTAACAAAATTTTTGCACATTTAACCGTAGTAACTTGAAGTAAGTTCGACGTGACGAAAAATGAAAAAGCGCATCTAGTTTATGAACGAGGAACTAATTTTATTCATAAAATTATCGTCAAAGTTCACGTTTACTTAAATCACAAAACGTGAAATCTCGTGCTAGCTCAAGGAAACCAGTCTGTGGATTTTGATAGTCTTTACATATTGTCCGCGAGCTTCGGAACCCTGACTTGAACGTGACAACTGTTTGGAGTAACCCAATCAAAAGGCTCTCAAGATCAGACGGTCTATAAGTCAGAATAAGTTTGAACTGTAAACTGATAAAATTTGGGTAGATGATGATAAAAGAATTTTGGTAAAAAATAAAGTAACTGGATTTACCATAAATCTAACAGAATTGGATTAAGTTGGGTTTACTGGTTTGAAAAACGAAATGAACGGTTTAAAAAATTAAACTATTAAGCTCACCGTTCCAAAATGGGTAGATCCTGACCTTGCCAGCTCTACTATAGTTTGAAAGTAAATAATAGTTAGGAGAAATGTGTGTATTGCTTGAAATAAAGTCTGAAAATTGAAAAACATATGACTACAAAACCTGAAACATAACGATAGGGAAGTTTTTCCATCTGCAAACATTATAAAAATGATGTTCTTACCGCAAATTTAAATATTTTCTTGTAAACCGTAAATGCTTCCATCAAATGGGTATATGCTTGGAAAAGCTTTTCTAATTTTTCATCATATTTATGCTTCTAGCTCTAAGCTTATAATACTATAGTAATCAATATCAGAGACCCATGATATAATTCCATCTTTTATCAAGGCAATCACAGAAATACCATAACTAAAGTTAACATCAAAATATATCAAAGTATAAAAATGTACTGCTAATTTTAAGTCAAAAGTCAGTGACGTAAAAATACCATAAATAATAAAATGGCGCACAATTCCTGAGATATCTTGGAAAAATCCTTTATTAGCAAAGAACAGCCATGACAGAACAGACAAGTAACACGTCAAACTATCAGCATAAACAATATGCAGCACACACTGGCCACATACATAACACCCTCACCCTTAATTAAGAAACGGTACAACAGTTTTACAGTAAAATCAGACACATGAAAATAAAATAATAATACACACTAAATAAAATTAAGAATCCTACTCCACAATATAACTAATAGAAAAAACTTAACAAGGAAACAATTTCTTAATACTTATAAACAGCTGGTTTGGCAATCCGACATTGCCGTACAGGACGAGACTGAGCGGGTTCCGGGGAAGGCAAGGAAGGTGGCACTACCATCGGAAATTGCTGAGACTCAGAGGGCAAGGAAGACTGCTGTTCTACACAATCTTCAAACGTTTCATGTTCAAACGTTTCATGTGCCTCCTGAGTGACCTCAACCGTTTTTTCCCCTTCCCTAACCGGACAAAAAGAAGAAGGTCTGATTAATGGACTCCGTATCCGCTGTTTCAGCTGATCAATATGTTTGTGGAATTCCCTGCCTACAGCATCAACCACTTTATAGTCAGTGATTCCCATTCTTTCAACTATCTTTCCAGAGACCCATTTATCAGATCCGTGATACTGGCGCAGCCACACCTCGTCCCCAGGACGCAGCTGACGTGACCCACTTGCACCGTATTTTGGTTGGCACTCTTGAGCATTTCTAACCTTGCTCTCCCTACTTGGGATTAGTGCATCAAACTTCGTACGCAAATTGCGACCGAACATTAACGAAGCAGGAGTTTCACCTGTACTACAATGTTCAGTATTCCTATAATATAGCAGGAAATTATTTAAAAATAATTGTATATCCAACTTCTCCCTAATTGCCTTTTTAATAGATCTTTTAACAGTGCGCACTGCGTTTTCTGCTGCTCCATTTGAAGCAGGATGATATGGCGCTGAAAAAATATGTGCGATACCATTTGAATTGAGGAATTGTGTGAATTCATGACTGGTAAACGGTGGTCCATTATCGGATACAATTTGTCTTGGCAAACCAAAACGTGCAAACACGTCACTACAAACCCTGATCGTATGACAAGCCGCTGTACTAGGTACTTGACAAACCTCTATCCACTTAGTCCTAGCATCAATCATTACTAAAAATATTCGTCCTTCAATAGGGCCTAAAAAGTCAACGTGGACTCGAGCCCACGGTCTATCTGGCCACGGCCATGGACATGGCATATGTCGAGGCGGCGCCTCACTCTCCGCAGCGCAGACATGGCAACTCCGGCATGTACGTTCAATCTCCTCGTCCATACCTGGCCACCAAACATAACTCCTAGCGAAAGCCTTAGTTTTAACTATACCCATATGAGCCTCATGTAAATTAATTAATACTTTTTTCCTACACTCACTTGGTATGACCACTCTATGGCCCCACATCACACAACCCAATTCCTCGTATAATTCTTTTTTACGATTAAAAAAAGGTTGGAGTGATTTCATTTCATTATCAACTGGCCATTCATCGCGAAGATATCTTAGAATCTGGCCAAGCAACTGGTCTCGGCTAGTCTGTCTTTTAATCTCATTGTAATCTAATAACATGGCATTTTGAGCAAAATGTAAATAAGTTTGCTCTGGAAATGTAATTAATTGTTTACCCACAGGAAGAGCTGGTAACCGCGACAACCCGTCCGCCCCATTCTGCTTTGAAGTAACATACTCTATATCATAGGTATAAGCTGACAACTTAATAGCCCACCTTTGTAACCGGCTCGCAGCCATCGAAGGTATACCCTGTTTTGGCCCAAAAATAGTAACCAATGGCTTGTGATCCGTGCGTAATGTAAAGCGTCGCCCATATAAATATTGGTGTAATTTCTCAAAGCAGAACACAATAGCTAAAGCCTCCCGCTCGATTTGTGAATAATGCTTCTCAGCCGCATTAAGTGCGCGCGACACATACACGATCGGCCGCTCCCGCACTACATTCCCGCCCCTGTCATAGTGCTCGCACATTTGACTTAATACTCCGCCTATGCCCCTCGAGCTAGCATCACATGTTAAAAACAATGGTTTATCTGGTTCATAATGAGCCAGGACGTCCGCACTGATCAAAATGTTTTTAATCATTTTAAAAGCCGCCTCACACTCATTGTCCCACTTCCAAATAACTTCCTTCTTAAGTAACCTATACAGAGGTGCCAGTATATTGCTCAAGTTTTTAACAAATTTAGCGTAATAATTAATTGTTCCTAAAAAGGCTCTTAATTCAGTGATGTTAACTGGGCGGGGAATATTTAATATACCTTCCACCTTTTCTGGGTCTGTTTTAATACCCTCAGCTGAGATAATATATCCTAAATATTTAACCGCGTTAGTCATGAAGACACACTTATTTTCCTTCAGTTTCATTCCGTTACGATATAACCGCTCTAAAACTCTCTCTAGAATAACTAAATGTTCCTTAACATTGGTTGTTGCAATGATGATGTCATCAAGAAAAACCTCTACATTTGGAATATCATTAAAAAGATTTGCCATAATTCGTTGAAATATACCTGGACTTGACGATAAACCAAAAACTAATCTTTTATACTTAAAAAGACCCTTGTGAGTATTTACAACGGTATAGTTTTCAGGGTCATCCAATTCAATTTGATTATAAGCTTGACTTAGATCAATTTTTGAAAATACCCTAGCCCCGTTTAAATTAACCAGCAAGTCATTAATACGTGGTAAAGGATATCTGTCAACCAATAATACTGGATTTAAAGTTATTTTGTAATCAGCACAGATACGGAGTCCACCGTCAGCCTTACGTACCGGTACCAGTGGAGTAGCCCAGTCCGCGCTCTCCACTGGCTCGATCACTCCGTCACGCAGCATGCCCTCCAGTGCAGCGTCGACACGTTCGCGGAGTGCGTACGGCACCGGCCGAGCACGACAAAACACAGGTGTCGCCCCCTCGCGTAGTCGCAACCGAGCCTTGCCTCCCGTGAATCGGCCCAGTCCCTCCGTAAACAATTCCTTAAATCTGTAAAGTAATGGTTTCAATCGTTCATTACCCGAGACATTTGTTGACGCAACATTTTGGTATAATGGTATTCTAATGCCAAGTTCAGTAAGCCATTGTCGACCTAGCAAAGATGTTGTGCCACCTTCTATTACAAACAATTCCATTTGTTTAGACCTATCACCATACTGAACTATTGGACAGAACATACCAATAGGTTTTGTGGTAGTACCATCATAAAATTTGAAAACTAAATTAGAACTATTCAACGGTCTATGGCTAAACAAACGACCATACATTTTTCTACTAATACATGACACCAAAGATCCCGTGTCAATCTCCATAGATAGAGGAATTTTGTCCACAAACACAGTTAAACTCACCGGTTTATAGCTATCTAAAGTAAGTGTATGCAAATCTTTCACCGGCCCACATTCTTCCTCATCAGATAAAGGAGATTCATCCTCCCCTGACTGATTTAAGGTTGACTGATTGGTTGACCCGCCTGGTATTTGCATCATGTTATTCTTGTAACAACGATCCTGTGGCTGTCTTCCTCTTACAAGCATAGGACAAACCCGACGCAGGTGTCCCTTCCTTTTACACTTTCCGCAGCTAAACCGGCTATATCTGCATCCTTCACTTGGGTGATCACCACCACAAGCCGAACAATAAATCTGGGAGTGAGCAGCACTCTTCCCGACGCGTGCAACTGGCAATCCGCGTGTTCCACCATGCCCTCGGCGGTCCCGAATGTCCGTCGTCGCCAACACATGCACCGCTCCGGTCGCAGCGTCATCGCTGTTCCTACTAACCAACTGGTCTACTGCCGCTGCATCACGCTCTGCTGCTTCCATAGAGCATGAAATTTTTACGGCCCTTACATAAGACAGTTGTTCTTCCGAAAATAACCGTTGTCTAATCGTCTCATTTCGCAAACCACACACCAGCTGATCACGTAAATTTTCTTCCAAAACGGATTTAAAATCACAAAATTTCGACAATCTCTTCAAATCCGCTACGTACTGAGGAATCGTTTCCCCAACATTTTGTCGTCTTTGCCTGAAACGAAACCTCTCGGCCATAAATGAAGGTGTGGGCTGTAAATGATCTGTCATAAGTTTCACAATGTCCGAGTACGTTTTTTCATTGGGTTTTGCCGGGCTTGTGAGGTTACTCAACAGCTCGTACGCCTCATCGCCCATCGATGCAATCAATGTTGGCACCCATAACTCTTTCTTAATTTGGTTTACTACCAAAAACATTTCCACCCTTTCAATATACATACTCCAATTGGAAGATCTTACATTAAATTTCGAAAGCTTACCGATCGACATTTTGGTATTTTTCTATTTTTATTTGCTTACAATATATTTCCAATATATTTAAACACGCTGTCTTTTTATCCTCGTCGCCATTGAGATATCTTGGAAAAATCCTTTATTAGCAAAGAACAGCCATGACAGAACAGACAAGTAACACGTCAAACTATCAGCATAAACAATATGCAGCACACACTGGCCACATACATAACAATTCCGATCCAGTTTCTTTTGATAGACTTCTTGTAGTGTTTATATTGAGTAATCTAAAAGCTCTTTGAATCTCTAGAATCATTTGGACGTGATCCTTTCTTTGTATTACATTGAGAGTGAAGAACAAAACATAAGGAATCACTATCAAGACGACATGGAATTTAACAAAGAAGGTAAGCAACTGATTACCTTTCCCATCAAAGCCTGCCAAGATATTTCCTAAGTGAAAGATTATAAATCCAAGAGTACCGATGAAGGACACGATGTAATACGACACACGATGAGGTCTTATACAATTGTACTTAATGGAGAATCTGGATATAAATAAAATGTGCTGTAAACACCGGTATGGAAGGAGAGTGTTTTGGAAACCTTTATCCAAGAAATTGTTTGTAATTGAGTTTATATTGATCTGTGTCTTCATATTCGCTTGAACAACCGAACAACTGCGCATTAGAACTAAAGTGACATTAATTTCAAGGATAGTTTTGTTACTGCCGTTGTTAGTTTTCCATGTGACGACTCTTAAGTACATATTGATAAAACAATTATTTCATCGTCACATGTCATAGATATTTTTGGATTGTATGGAGAAAATATTCAACTTTATTAGGTATTTAGTAAATTATTATGTATTATCATTTGTTATTGACTATTTGAAGGGAAGGTTCGTCATCAACCTATAATGTTCCCACTGCTGGGATACAGGCCTCCTCTCTGTGAGAGAGAGTGGGTCATAATCCACCAAGCGGGCCCAGTGCGTATTGGTGGATGACACATGTCTTCGAATCATTGGTTCTAGGACATGCCGGTTTCCTCACGATGTTTTCCTTCACCGTTTTGCGAGCAGTGGTAATGAAATGAATTACAAAAAGTAATCAGGCCACTGTTCAAATACAAGTAGAGCAATTTGTAGTTGAACAGTAGGGAAATTAAACGGCACAACTCAGTTCAGCAGTTTGTTGAGCTATTTAGCAGTATAGTTGAGCAGTGGGAAAGAAGGGCTCTTTTATGATATAATTTTTATCAGAAGACGTTATGTAATCAACCAAGGGCCCCTCCGTGGTTGATTACTCTCAGAAGTAGAAACAGTAATAGGCCGATGTTAAGTTTTTTTTTCTTCTAATAAAACAAATACAATAACAGCACAATAATAATTTATTAACAGTGAATTACAGAAAAGCAAACTGCAACAGAACAACGGTGTAATTAGTGAGAATTGCCAAAGCGCTCATTGGCTGACTGATATCTATGTAGAACAAGCCACAGGCACTCATCTTGCTGTATAAAACTCGGTGCAGCCGACGAATATTCTTACACTGTCTCTTTTCTTCGGCTGTAAAATAAAAAAAAAAAAACGTTATTCAGAATCATTTATTTTTACAAGAATAAGCCTTCCACCAGAGATGTGCTATGCTGCGAGAATGTAAAAACTGAGCTACGAAAACTACGTGACCGTTTCCACTGATCCGTTTCCGTTACGTAGCGGTGCGAGTAAGATGTGCTTTGAAGATTGCTACCGCAAAGGAGCTACGCAAGGAAAATGCGAAGCTCGAGCTATGCGATATATCGATAATAGTGGCGACTACGCAGAGCAGGCATCCATAAAACGCATTTATAGCTATAGCACGCATCCGTAGCACACATCCATAGCAGGCATCCATAAAACGAATTTATAGCTCTAGCACGCATCCGTAGCACACATCCATAGCACGTATCCTTCCTTATAAAAAACAAATCTTAGTTGAATCCATTTCCACCAGTGCTATGCTGTGTGCACCAATGAATATGGTTGGTGGATATCAAACGCATCCATAGCACATCTCTGGTGGAAAAACAGCCTTAAGAGGAAACAGCACGGTCGTTTTTCCATACAAACGTAGTCCTCTGTTTTCTTCCTGGATAATGCCAGTAGAGCAATATTTTTTTTACAAAAAATCTATGACCACTATTGGCATGTCTCTATGTTTTCCTTTTTTCCATAAAATAATTATTAAGAGAGATGAACATTCAAAATCCTAAAAAAATAGCCAGATTTTCCGCTGTGTTCAAATATCCAGAAAACGACGAGATTATATAAAAAAAGGAAAACATAGGAACACGGTCAATGCCTTTCTTTATTCTTTTCTCTGAGGAAACAGCAAGGGCTGGAGAATTGAAAAATAGGTATTTGTAAAATCTATTGCTGTCGCGCAGTGCCCACAACAGAGTTACAGAGCGCGAAGGAGACAACTGCGCAGCTTGGACCGAAAATACCTTAAAATGGCACAAAATCAACGATTCGTAGTCCCCTGATTACTCCTCCAAAACTTAACCGATTTCACTACGTTTTCCTTTAAAAAATAAAGAAAGGCATTGGCCGTGTTCCTATGTTTTCCTTTTTTTTTATATAATCTCGTCAAATTTGTTTACTGATTATTTGAACACAGCGGAAAATCTGGCCATTTTTTAGGATTTTGAATGTTCATATCTCTTTTCATAATTAATTTATGGGAAAAAGGAAAACACAGAGACATGCCAAAAGTGGCCATCGATTTTTTGTAAAAGAATTATTGCTCTACTGGCATTATCCAGGGAGAAAACAGGGGACTACGTTTGTATGGAAAAACGGCCGTGCTGTTTCCTCTTAAGGGCTTCGTTACGGAATTTCTTGATTAGGTCGCCGCACTCAGAGCCCGCAATAAAAGCTATGCAATAGCTTAAAACTGTACTGCACAATCTTACCGGTACAATCTGATGCCAATACAAGAATGCATGAATCTTGGGAGATCTTCATTGCATCGTAAAATGCTTGTGTGTAGTTGCAAAAGATGATCTGTATCAACATGTATTTTAATATGAACACGTAGAGTAGTCCTTGTACGACGGATACGCGCTGCAAAAAGAAAAAAGATATATCATTAGAATAGAACAGAAAAATACTTATTTGATATAGGACACGCACACACAGAAATAATAAAAAATAAAGTTAAAAATACAATAGGAATTTTGCTGAGCATGTTCAATCCATAATTTTCTCGATGCTCTGAAACGTGGTCTTTGACTGCTGGCCTTTTAGAGAGACTAAGAGTCACTCAGCGAGCAATGGAAAGAGCTATGCTTGGAGTTTCTTTGCGGGATAAAATCCGGAACATGGATATTCGGCGAAGAACCACAGTCACCGACATAGCTCATAAAATTTGCAAGTTGAAGTGGTAATGGGCAGGCCACATCGCTCGTAGAACTGACAACCGATGGGGAAGAAAAGTTCTCTTGTGGCGACCACGGACCACTGTGCACTGTGCTTTAGTTCCACGTGTGCCTATTTGACCGTATTTTTCACTTAGTACACACATCAAAAAAGTTGTTGATCATCTTGGAAAATTCGAAATATTTTTGTTACGGTAGCTTGTATTACATGATGTCTTCTTCTTTTTAGTTTCTTTATTTCAAAATATTGATTAAGAATATAAAACCAAAAGCATTATTATTGAGTTTCTATAAAATTAAAAAAAAAAAACACGTTATATGGCTCGTGCTATCACAGTCATGTAAGGGTGCTCCCACATCTAACGACGCGACATCAGCTTTTTCCGTCGACCTTTCTCTTTCTGTCGCTTAGAACTGCCATTTGCTAGACCGAGACACTAATGCCATTCGCACCGGCTCGGCTCGGACGACGCGACGCGACTTCGGCCGACGGCGGAACGAGTCGTTTGTAGATTAGCTGATTGCATCCGTAAGGCTGCGTGCAGCGTCGAACTGCTCCCGAACCGCGCCAAAGACGGTCGAACGCATGCCTTCATCTCCGACGGTAGCTGTTCGCATCCGTACGGCTGCGTACGGCGTCGAACTGCTTCCGAACAGCGCCGAAGATGGCCGAACGCATGTACCTACATCTCCGACGGCAGCCGAACGGCGCCGGAGATGGCCGAGTACCAACGATGGTGGCATAGCACAGTGTTTTCGAAGACCATTTTTCGGACATAGCTTTTTTAATGTGAAAATCTGATAGTTTAAGTTATTTAAATGAATTACTTTGTACTAGCATGTCTAGTTTTTGAGATGATTTTTTTTTGCAAATCGACAGTTTTCAATAAGCCGTTTAGAAAAAAAAAAAAATTTGAAACTAAATAATTATGATGCGCAAAATAATTATGACCTTAGAAAAATCGACGGAGTTTCAAATGCTGCATATTTTAGTATTCAGTAGATTCAGACTTTTACGAGGTTTTTAACTTTATTTTTTTCTTTGATATTCCGTCGTATTTGTGAAACTGAAATTATGCCCTTCATTTTCCTTGCGCACCAAAAAAGTACCACATCCCACTTGCGTGGAATCAATGTCCGAAAAATGGTCTTCATGAAACACTGTGCACAGGGCTTGTGGGCACAGGCGCGGCGCCGAACAGATGCGAACAGCCGTCGCGACGGCCGTTCGGAGCAATCGACTTCCGATAGCATGCGAAAATCCGTCGCGGCAGCTGATCGGCGGTAAGCCAAGTAGTGTGGTGATATTATACACTCGGCTTAAGCCGGTTCCACGTCGATAAGTTTGGGAGCACCCTTATCGAATTGACTTTCCGCGGACTAACAACCAGGGTGTCGAGTCTGCTAATTATTAGTCAGAATGGCGCCACAATGGCGTTTCAATTGTAGTGCTTATTCGAACCATTTTTTACTGTTGAGTAAAAAATGGTTCGAAAATTGAAACGCCTTTGTGCCGCCATTCTGACTAATAATAAAATTATAAGACTCGACACCCAGGATTGCGGAAATCTCTTACGTACATTTTACTTAATTATGCGTATCCCTTTCTGACATGATTGAGAAACCTGCATCTTTCTATTCACCCAAATAATATTAGTAAGGTTATAGTAAACTTACGTTCTCTGGATTCATGCTATTATAATGTAGAAAATCAATCAAAACTTGCACTTTTATCAAGCCAAGGAAAAACGTCTCAGCTATGAGATATAGCATCTGAAAATTACAAATGATAACAATTTAATTATGAGAATAAAAAAAATGTATAATATTTATCAATATTATGAAAAAAAATAAAAAAAAATAATTACAACAAAAACAACAACTATAGATACAAGTTTTTTGAGAAGTATTTGAAAAAGGCGTACACAAAAAAAAATATTGCCCGATTTGGTGCAGTCTTTGAACTGGCAATCGCCTACAGCAATGTTAAAATCGAAGACAATTTTATCACATTTTATCTATAAACGATTCACACGAAATTAATTTACTAATGCGCGAATCGACAACTTTCTTTAGAGTTGGCAGTTGGCGCACACGTTGCGATTTATGCAAAACAGTTAAGACAAAGTACACTCAAGAACAGTAATGTTAAGGGCTTATTAATAATTATGAAATGAGACACAAATTACACCGTCGATTTACTTGGAGAGAGTGGGGCAGACTCCATGTAGATATGAAAAAAAAAATGTATATGTGTAGGTACTTACTGGCAATTGAAAAACTATCTTGAAAACATTGTAGGATTTTAACAAATTGGCGTAAGCGTGAGTCATTTCATTGCAACGCTTGCTGCCATTGCGCAATGACTGTAACACTTTTTCATTCCATTTTTCTGCTTTTTCCGACAGTAATTTAATCAGACATATCGCATAAATGGAATTACAGTCGATAGTCAGCAAAGCAAATAGATAGCAATTGACGTACAATGGAGGATGCATGTATATCACGTACACATATGTGCATGTTGCGATTTGGAACAGATAGAGAATAATGACAAAACACGAATTCCTAATAATAACTCGTTTGGTACTGGAAAAATCCCGAATATATCTATGAATTTTTTGAAATGCCAAAATGCATTGGACGTTATCTTTTGAATAAACAACGGTTAGGATAAAATTCATGACGAAGCCAGAAGCGTGGTAGATGGTATCGAAAACGGTTGCGAAGTAAAGGAAATTGACAGTCTGGTATCTCTGCATGTTCTCGTCGAACAACATCGTACTAATCCTGTATAAACTCAAGCAAACATACATAAGTAGTCCACAAAATGATAAAAAGTTATTTGTAAGACCATTCGCGTACACAAAATTATTTCTGAGTTGATATTTCGGGTTTAGTGACAAATATTGCATAAGGTTTAGAGGTAGAAACATCGCTTGAACATCTTTATCAATATAGCGATTCAAAAAAGAATTGTCTCGTTGTTTTGTCGATTCCATTTTAATTTTCCTAACTTATTTTCTTACTTTGGTCAACGTTCACTGGCCTATTAGAATGCGTAACCATTAGTAAAAAGCATCAATATTATTGAACAGCATTATTAGAATTCAGTAATTACATTTTAAATATGTATAACCAGAAGTATTTGATGAACAAACATTGTTGGAGCCAGTAGGTATCGATTCATAGAGAAACAGTGAAACAGTAGATGATCCTGAGCTGAAATAACATGATGATAATGTATTATTGTTTAAAGTATAAATAAAAGTACCATACTTAAAGTAAACCATTTCATGAAAGTTAGGTATTTTAGAGTTTTGAATACCTGAGATAAATGTTGATAAAACTGCATTGATGGATGTGTGGCACTCCGAATTTCCAAAGTCTTAGAACAAACATTGTTCAGTAGCATGGGCTGAGTTACCCACGAGAGGTTTTGCGCTATTACCTTACACGTTGTATTTCCCTTAAAGTTCTAAACAGGCAAAGGCAACTGCACCTTGGGCTCCACGAAATCGCAAGATGCTGGATAAAACCTACCTTCTCACAATTATTATAAAATTGCGAACTGCAGTATGACGATAGTGTAATTAGTAACTAAAGCTATAATTTTTAATGGAAATGTAGCATCAACGTAGAACATTCCGCAGATATTTAATTTGTCGAATGTCGCTCGATGTAAGCGTTTCATATTCTTGCACATTTTCCTCTGATCTGCAATATTCACAAACGAGTTTTATAACATTGTTATATACATTTTTCAGATGATGTGGACACAGAATGTTATATAACATTGTGGATAGCACTGAAGAACGACAAACGACAATTGACACCATGTAACATTGTTGTATAACATTGAAACATAAAACAATACCGTACACGACATTTGTGTAACAATGTTATATAACAACTCTTATTTAACCCCACAATGTTATATAACATTCTGTGTCCACATCATCTGAAACATGCTATATAGCAATTTTGTATAACATTTTGTGTCCACATCATCTGAAACACGTTAAGATTAGAAACAAAAACTAAATTAAGAGCGAAAACTCGGTTTTATTTGACGAAACCGCATTACTATTCTTTGGAGAAACCAACCCTTAGTGAATAAATACAAAAAAAGGACTCTGTGGTTCTGTGAAACCACTGTTTAAGTGAATTTTCACATTATTTTTTACATTACTTACACGGTCCGCTGATGCGAACTAGTATAGAGGCCGCCATATTGGCGTCGGCTGCTCTGACGAGAGCTTTTCACTTTATCTCTACTCCGCGGCCGACCGTCACGCGACATGCAACTCACAGACGAAAAAGTTTCACTTTAAACCTTACCTGTACAACTGGATTTAAAAATGAGCGCGCAGGATGTTAGAACTTCATTCATTGCCGTGTAGAATTTTTCACAATACACGCTCAAAATAATTTCATATAATAAACTTTTGAACACCACCATGTATATTAGAAGGAACGTAATTCGTGATATGTCCTGTCGAAAAAGGGAAGTCTATAAATACAAGGAAGTAATTATTAATACACAATAAATAAACATTGTACAATAACGCCAGAAAAACAACCTGTATTTTCCCAGTCAAACATGAACCTTCTACTCTTTTTTTTTTACCGTGGTAAAATCATCAAATGAGTCCTCCGATCCCGGGCAGGGCGGGAGTTACTGTCAGACTTCTACTGACTAAAATCCACTGTGTCCTTCAATAGCCTGTTATGTTCCGGGGTCACGGTAAGGAAACAATCCCGCGACCCCGGCAGGCTTTGGCCCTCTGAGAGGAGGGCCCCGTCAGTGTGCTGACGCTCTTTGAGGCGCGCGTGGGACACAACGCGCCGTCGACCCGGGCATGGTCCATGGTCGGGCAGCGAGTTGCCCTTTACTCGCTGCCCGCATGCCCGCGCCTACGGTGGCCGGAGATCATCTGCTGAACCTTCCTTCTACTCTTGTGATATATTTGAAAATCTATTGAGAATATCTGCCAGATTGGGATAAGATGATGTTTATTAAATTAGTTACAAAATTAAAATTGTGTTTATTTCATAATCACAGATTTTTGAAAAAACACATAAGTAATTGGAGCCTCCTTGTAAGCAAAAAATGTCTGTATTAGGAGACTCCGCTCTTTCACAGCAAGTAAAAACAAAAACAAATTTAAAAATAGTAAAGGTAGAATCAAAATAATATTATAAAAAACGCGTAAGTGTGTGTGTGTGTGTGTGTGTGTTGAAAGAAGCAAGTGAGTTAAATTATACCTTGCAATAGTGCCTCAGAGTCTTCATAAGTTAATGGTTTAATCCAATCAATAAGAATTTTGAAAGATGTGCTGTTCCTACTTTAAGTGAAACTCTGGACTTGACTTTCTTGTTTAACTCGAACTTGGGAGAACTAAGCACAGATAAACGGTTGGTCTTTAAGCCTAACAAATCTTTATTATTATTATAAATCTTTCTACATCTGCCTATTCTTTCGTCGACAAAACACGTTTCTACACTTGACTGTCTTGCTATGTTTGCTTGTTGTCTGCCTCTCTCACCGCCACCATGCGTTCTCTCAGTTTAATGCATTTTTGACTTTATCTAGGTACTCGTACATCTATTTCGTTACTAAAATATGGCTTGTGTTTAAACATCACCCAAAAAAGTACCTATTTTACTACCAAAAAAATTCTAAACGTTTACCAACATGGATAAATGGTCACCAAATAATGTTTCCTAAGTAATAAAGAAATAAACCTATTATGTGTAATAAAAAAAAATCTACCTAAGCAGGGTCGACGAAGCCTCGCTTCGCGGGGTTCTATATCTGTGTACAAGGTTTAAAGGAACCTAACCAAACCGAACTTCGAGGTGTCATAAAAAAAAACTCACCGAACCCAATGCACTCACGTATCCACTTTCAATTAATTTAGTTTTACTCGTATCAATGGAAGTTTGCAACCTGTTTAAAGAGTGCCAAATTAAATGTACCGTTCGAAACAAAATCTGAAAATTAAAGGGTCTTACTTATAAACATTGATTAGACGTTACTTATCTTAAAAACTTCTTAGGTCACTTGCCATCTCTATTCATTGAAATAGAAATGACAAGGATAGGTGATATTTAATCGGTAGCTAAGCATCACAGGTTTTTAGTAAGGGGGTAAATGTATCTTTACTTGATAAATTCTAGTTTTTAGGGTTCCGTAGTCAACAAGGAACCCTTATAGTTTCGCCATGTCCGTCCGTCCGTCCGTCCGTCCGTCCGTCTGTCCGCAGTTTAGCTCAGAGACGCACAGTACTAGAGAGCTATAATTTGGTGTAAATATACAGATTTGTTGTGCCGAAAAAGTGGTAAAATAAAATCTCTTAAAATATTTTTTTTTAGGGTACAGTCGAAATCAAAATTGGTTTGGATCACTTACAAGGAAATAGCTTAACGTTTAGTTTGACTTATGACCTTTTATTTTGGAAAGACACATGCATCATCAACTACTGATTGCATAGGATTCATAATTTCAACATTAATCTGTGTGTCCAGTTGACTTAGTGGTTGAGCATTTAGTCTATGAAAACTGCTGTGATCAATAAGAGGCGAGTTCGAACCTCACGCAGTGATATTCTTTTTGTAAGTTTTACTCAATTGTTGTATTATTGTAATGAGACAGAAATATTATAAGTCGCTTGTTCACAATTTCTGAGAGCTAGACATAAGTTTTAGAAATATTTATAAAAAAAAAAAAAACAAATATTGTTTACTTTTTTATTTTAAATAAGTTACAAAATAAAAATAAAAAACTAATATCTAAGTTATTTATTAACATATTGTAATGATTTCAAAGATACAAAAACAAAGCATAGTTATTAAGATTCGATCATGTATTGATCATGAATTTACTTAGGCTAAAAGAAACAGTTATCAGCACAAATGTTAGATCATTGCGAATATATATGCAAAGGAATGTTAGGAACCGGTTTCCACGTTTGTAAAACACGATTACACAGAATTATGCGCCTGATTATTTCGTTTTCAATATCTTACTAAAGTCCCTGCTAATGACGTTAATTTGTGAAAGGGTTTAGAATAAAAAAAATGCGTGTTAAATAGGAAACCTTATTTATAAAAGATATTAACTTTTGAAATAATTAAAATTTATATAATAACACTCACAGTTAGTCCGGTCTCATTTGATATTTGTGTTAAGTTTCATCCACAAATTTTATGCAGGGAGGGCTATGATATTCGCCCTCAATATTTTTAGAATTCCCATTTCACTGCATAACCATAACAGCGTAGATGCAAACAATCGTCACACAAAATAACCAGGAATCAACAACGTTCTATTATGATATGACACTCGAAACGAACTAACAATTATCGTCTACCTCACAAATCGAAATAATTAACTTTTGTCACTTTTGTTTTGATTTTCTGTGATCTACCTTCAAACTTTATTATACTAAAATGATAGCATCTGTCGCATAACGAACGAAACACAACACTAATGACTAATTTTAGTAATTATAACAAAAAATCAATTTTAGTTATCAAATTCGTACTAAAAAAATTATTCAAATAACAAAAAGAATAAAGTAATTATTAAAAATTAAATTAAATAAAGTAATTGAAAAAAAAGTGAGGATCGATCCTCCGCCAACGACGAATTATCTGAGCACGTTAACCACTGCGCCAGCATTACTCGTAGAACGATGGTTGAAATTATGAAGGATATCATGGGTTAATTTGAATTGTATAGTATTAAAACAATTTATAACAAAAGGTCGTAAGTCAAAGTGAAGCGTCAGGCTATTGCTTTGATAAATTTCTAATGGATTTTTGAACGTGACTGTACCTCCTGTACTAAAACGTAAAGTGAGGATTTTTTTTTCTCGCGTACCCCTTAGTGTGGGGTATCATTAAATAGGCCTTTAAAAAATATTGATAGTTTCCATTAACAGTTTTTTGATAAAAAAAATCGTTTGTGAAATATTAAGCTTTAAAGTGCTAAATATTGCTCGACTCGAGTATCCCCCCTCTACCAGCTAAACGGTTATGTTTGGGGGGTTGAAAAAATTCACAATAGTAGTATATATAACGAAGTTTAAAAGAAAATTATCATGACTAAGTAGGCTTTACAACTTTACGAGTAATAGTCGACCAACTTATAAAATGTACTTGGATAATAGGTTTCCTAAACAAAATGTATCGGAGAACATGCTCTTCAACTGCAAATGTAAGTTTGTCAACTTTATTTTTACAGCTTTAATAGGTATGTTTTTACGGTATGTTTTTTGGGGATAGGTAGGTTTTATCGTCAACTATTTTTAACTAACTTCAAAAAAAGGAGGAGGTTCTAAATTCGTCGTAATTATTTTTTATGTAATATCCCCGATTTCTCAGAGACTCCTGGACCGATTTTGAAAATTCGTCCTTTTAAAATTAAATTCAGCGAATCAGTTTAGTTAGTTCGCATAAGTATTTTGATGGGCAACTACGGAACCCTACACTGTGCGTGGCCCGACACGCACTTGGCCGGTTTTTATGGATGGTTTGACGGATGGATGTTTGTTAGTGCATTAAACCAGAGCGGCTTAACGGATTAGAGATTTCACTCTCAGACGAAACCGCTTGTATAAGTTAGTTAGCTGCACTCGGAAAGTTTCTATCAATGAAGATTTTTTACAACCAAATCGTTACTTATTTTATCTATAAAAAACCTCATAAAAACAAGCAATTTCACATCTTTAACGTATTCATTTAGATGATCACGAATATTTTAGCTTTTAATTTAAATAGTAATAAAACGTACAGTCACGAGTAATAACATAGAAACGACCTTAAAATTTAAATTAATGTAACAATTATTAAATTGCAAAAACAAGTAAGCTAAGCTGTGTCCAAAAATTATGTAAACGTTAAATCAAGTCAAAATAAACTACACATTTTTATCAAAACTTCGTTAACGATAGATTGCCAAAAAATTATATTAACTTTAAGTTACATAAATATGTACACAATGAAATTACAAAAACATGTAAACAGTACATTTTTGAAATTATGTAAACAATTACAAAATACAAAGTAGCAGTTTCAATCTGCTTGAGATCGGAAATAATTCACAATTTTCTAAAAACATGTAAACAGTGCAGTTTCAAAATTATGTAAACAATTACAAAGTAGCAGTTTCAATCTGCTTGAGATCGGTAATAATTCACAATTTTCTAAAAACATGTAAACAATACAGTTTCAAAATTATGTAAACAATTACAAAGCAGCAGTTTCAATCTGCTTGAGATCGGAAATAAATCACAAGTCTCAAAAATATGTAAACAGTACAGTTTCAAAATTATGTAAACAATTACAAAGCAGCAGTTTCCATCTGCTTGAGATCGGAAATAATTCACAATTTTCCAAAAACATGTAAACAGTATATTTTGAAATTATGTAAACAATTACAAAGTAGCAGTTTTAATTTGCTTGAGATCGGAAATAATTCTCAAGTTTCAAAAACATGTAAACAGAACAGTTTCGAAATTATGTAAACAATTACAAAGCAGCAGTTTCCATCTGCTTGAGATCGGAAATAATTCTCAATCCACCCGGGCAAGGTCCATGACGGCGAGTCACCCATTAATCGCCTTCGCCGTCCGCATTCGCGCGCCTACGGTGGCCAGAAGTCACCTCGCGACGTCGAGCCGATGCCGCCCGTGGGCATCTCCCGCCGTGGCTATGTTGTAAGGTCGAGGCTGTCTTCTCCCTCACGGCGTCTGCCTCCTCCTTCGCTAGCTTGACTGCTTCGCAGAAGGAAGCGATCGCTTCCCATTCAGTCTCGCTCTGCATCATTATGTTATCAGCCTATTGCCGTCCACTGCTGAACGTACGCCTCCCCCAAAGAGCGCCAACCCTCCTGTTCTTGGGCAGTCCGCATCCATCCGCTGCCAGCCACATTTTTCAAATCCTCGAGCCATCTTATCGCAGCTAGCTACGTTTGCTTATTTGCGGTCTCCACTTTAGCACTTGTTTGCTCCATCTACCATCTGTCCGTCTGCAGACGTGGCCAGTCCACTTCCACGTCAGATCCTTATTCTAAGCGCAATGTCGATTACCCTTTTGGTTGCTTCCTTTTCGAAGTTGTACCGGCCCATTTGTATAGTTTTTTTTTTTCTAGATATAATTATGTATTCTTGCCTCGAGGGCAGCATCATTTACGATTACAGATCTTGGATTGATGACAATTGAACGTGAGTTTGGTTTTGTCTTAATTCATTCCGAGACCCACACGCGTTGAAAAAATCGCATAGGCTGTTCAGCATTACTTCCAGCTCCTTCAAAGATTCTGCCATGATGACAATATCATCCGCAAATCGGAGGTGCGAGATGTACTGATCGTTGATATTTATACCTAGTTATTATTTTTCCAATCAAGCGTCTTGAAAACGTCCTCCAACGCGTTTGTAAACAATTTCGGAGAGATGATGTCTCCCTGTCTTACACGTCGATGCAGTTGGATTGGTTTCGTGCTGTGTTCTTGTACATGGACGATCATTGTTGCGGCCTTATACGAACATCTCATCACCTCAACGTAGCGGTAGTCGATGAGGCGTCTCTGGAGCATGGATCCAATCATCATAATTATGCATGTCTGCCCGCAGCATGGGCTTGACCAATGCCGGGTGCTGGGTCACCGGCTATCGCTTCCGTGAGGACACGGCGGTGCTCTGCCCAAGTGGGGTAGACCTACAACGTATGCTCCACTGATTCCTCCGGGCGATCCTCGCAGTGGTGACACATTTCGTATTTCCGTATCAGACAAAGGAACCTCTCGAAACTTTCGTGTCCGGTGAGGACTTGCGTCAAGCGGAAGGTGAGGACACTTCTCAGAGGGTCATATACCACCGTGATTGCGGCATGCCCGATACATAAGGGATTAATGCGCATTACGGTAGGTTCCTTGCTGTCGTGTAGTGCAGTTAGATAAATATTTTCCACTCAGCAAACTACATTCAAGGTTTCTCTTAGAGATACGATCCGAAATGAAAAAATACACAGCAAAAACAAAAGCATCAGACGTAGCTTGGACTATTAGCAATAGACTGATGATTATTGTATTAACCATCATACTGAATTAGTCCCATTCAGAAACCATTGCATTTCAATGAATTTTAATAAAAACAGGAAAAGTTGATATACATATAGCTAACCATGTCATTTTAATGTATCCATGACAATTTCAATAACACGTACACAATTTCTATTACATGTATACATTTTGTATACATATTTTCGATATTGTCATGAGTACTTTAAAATTGCGTTGCAAGTGTAAACTTTTTACTGATATTGTTTCGTTTATATTACTGTGACAGCAATGGTTACCCAGTTTTGACACAGTTTGATGGTTAGGTTATTTAGAAAACCATGTTGTACACATCGACGCTTGAAAGGCAAAAATTACCAAGCGACATGTAGCCAACTTTACAGGAGAGCATTTTAAAGTTTTTATTTTTGGAAAAAAAATCGTATAAAATCACCTATTAGTCATAACTACGTAATTCCAACGAATTTTAAATACATTTTACAGGCTTAATAATCTGGCATTTAAAGATTATGGATTTTCTCATTAGTTTATGAAATAGTGTCGGTTGGTAATAATTTTGTACAAACTCACAAACAGGCAAAAGTTACTTACCGACATCAAAATTTAATGATAAAACAACTAAAATTAACTAAACCCGATTATTTTATCATTGTGTTTGAAGCAAGATGACGTATCCTGGATTGGCGCATGTTTGACTTACAGGTAAAATGATCTATATAGAAAACAAATATATTTTTCTAACAGCCAATTTTAACCATGTTACAAATTAAATGAGGTTAGTGTAGGTTTTTTTTAATAAGTAGCAATAAATTTAGGTTTTAACACACAAAATTAAAAACTTTTGGTTAAAAGCTTTTCGTCACCATCATCACAATTTTCAATGTTTCACTGAATTTGACACGTGTCAACTATCGCACTGTATTTAGGTACACGAAATTACTGAGTTGAAAAAAAAAAACATTATTTCAAAGAGGAAACGGTTAAGTTGTTTCGAATACAGTCATTGCCTTGAAGATTTAATATCACTTTAAAAAAAAATAGATGTTGTCCAGCAGTTTGCCGTATATGATTACTTCCCAGAATTTAATCCTTATTAGCAACACTATCGAATGGTGTAATAGTACAGGGTGCATTTTTTTTCCAAAAACAGCGGGTTCGATTCCTTGCCAGAATTATTGAATTTTCTAAAAGCCAACCATGCAGTTTTAGTTTTAGTCAAAATCGGCCTCGAGACTCCTTTCAACGTTTTTCGATATTCGTCATAGTTTTGTATACGGCAATCAACGCACAGTTCAAAAATTCATCTTGTTTATCGTAATGAAATTCATCATCATCATATCAGCCGTAGGACGTCCACTGCTGTACATAGGCCTCCCTCATAGATTTCCAATAGGTCCGGTTGGAAGCTGCTTGCAGTCAGTGCGATCCTGTGATTTTCATCAGATCGTCTGTCCACCTAGCAGCATTGCCTTAGGGCGTGGTCTCCATTCGAGAACCTTGCGGCCTCATCGGCCATCGTTCTGCGTGCTATGTAGTCTGCCTACTGCCAGTTGAACTTGCTGGTTTTCTGGGCTATGTCTGCAACTTTAGTTCAGCTACGAACCTTTTCATTTCTGATTCGATCAGGCAGAGGGACTTCGAGCATAGCCCTCGCCATAGCTTGTTGGGCTACCTTGAGCATACTAATGAGGCCCGTAGTAAAAGACCACGTTTCGGCGCCATAAGTTGTCACACATTTGCCGAAAACTATGAGGCACTGAGGTATTCTGGACGAGGAAACGTTACGCAGTTTCCCGAACGCTACCCGGCCGTGTTGAATTCGGCGGTTGACCTCTTTTTTAAAGTTCAACCTTCGAAAAAAACTTATAAACGTGGCTCAAGAGCGAGTTATTTCTTAATAAGGTGTTGTCATCCTTCTTAAAGAAAAGAACCACCAATTTCCACCCACTTTCAAAAGCTCTGAAATGACTCCATCTTCACTCGGCGCCTTATTATTTTCAGCTGATTAGGGGCCATCCTAATTTCGTAAAGGCTAATGCCCACGATGTCTTCAATGTGGTGTCGGGTTAGATTGGCCCTTGGATCTGTGGCCACGCTGCTAACAGGTTTGGGGACCGAAGCTTATAGCTGCGCATAAAGGTTTTCGACCTCCTTCAATACCTCTGCGTTCTTTGCATCTTCTCGTTTCAGCTTTGTCAGCTGGCTTTGCCCAATAGATACATCTCTTGCAAACATTTTCTTAGTCGTCGTTCGTCGTCTCTTTAATGTGGTTAGTATTAAAGAGATCACCGTGCCGCAAGGATTTTGAATTTGTCTATTGATCTGCCTATATGACTCGGCGTGGGCATGCGGGCAGCGAGTAAAGGGCAACTTGCTGCCCGACCAAGGACCATGCCCGGGTCGACGGCGCGTTGTGTCCCACGCGCGCCTCAAAGAGCGTCAGCATAATGACGGGGCCCCCCTCTCAGAGGGCCAAAGCCTGCCGGGGTCGCGGGATTATTCCCTTACCGTAACCCCGGAACTTAACAGGCTATGAAGGACACCGTGGATTTTAGTCAGTAGAAGTCTGACAGTCCCTCCCGCCCTGCCCGGGGTTGGAGGACTCATTTGATGATTTTACCACGCTAAACAAAAAAAAAAAAATATGACTCGGCGTCACCGAAAGTCCGTAGTCTTAATAAGCGTCGTTCAGTCATGAGGTTGAGAGTGATGTCGGAAAGTTTCTGAGGTCTATTTGCACCGCGGGGTATAAAAGACTTAGAGCAGTTTCTTTTCAGTTTCATACCATTTCCAGTTTCTACGATTGAACTGTTATTATTCTCGTCACCTAAAAATTTTCGTAAATTAATTTCATGTACACGAATTGCCATAACAATTTAACTGTAATTTAACTTATGAGACTTATTTAACTTTAACAGAAAACCAGTTCCATGGAACTACTTGGATAAAAAAAACCAGTTGTTCCATAAATAGAACAAGAAAAAGAAACTGCTGGGTTACGGCGAAAAGTTTTACGTGAAATGAAATTCGGTTAAATATTTTTCGAACTTATGATAGGCAAGACGAGTAGGTGATACATCAATATTTCGAGCTACGCGACGTACTAAGTGCGATGCGCGCGATCACGCGGTTTGCCTTAGCGACAGTTGAGTGAAGAATACTCGAAATTATTTGACCAACAGCCATTCATGATCTGATTTGCAACGCGTTCATGCGACAAAAAAAAAATAGGTGCAACGGGAATAAACTGATTTTTGTACAAATTTCATATCGGAAATAGTTATCTAAGTGACAAAAACAGTAAAAAAAACGGCAGGTAAAATATTACCAAACGACAAAATTTATTTATTTTAGGCAGGTAAAATAGTACTATATTACGTTTTAAAGTACACTGTATTAAGGAAGAAACTACTAAATGAAAATGAATACATCATTAAGGTGTGTTAAAAAGTCTTAAATGAAGAAAAATATAAAATAATAATCAGGTAAAATTTCTTAAGCAATGCTCACACAACAGATACCGTAAAGTAAAAAATACTTAATGTTAAATCGCATTTATTCAAGTCAAGGCAAAAGTTACTAAGTGTTAAAACTTGAAATCAAATATCTACCAAGTGAAGTTTATTCATAAATCGGTAAAATTTTGGTCGCTTAGTCGCCGAAATTAATGAAAATTTGTACTTTTTTAAGTTACCAAGCGACAGCAAAAGTCTTCCTGGCGGTACGAGAGTGGGATCAATCGACGCAGAAAAATTTTCTGATTTCAATGATATATATAACTCAATATCGCCCAAAATGTCGCTTGGTAACTTTTGCCTTTCAAGCGTCGACATATTTTTTGAAAAGAACAAGTTAAGATATTTTAGAAAATGTGACCAATGTATATATATTATTGCTCGTGACTGTACCATATACTGGAAAGAATCCCTGAAGATCTTATAGCAGTTTAAAATATCAACATAAGCTTGAAGCATCATTTTGCAATAAGTTTCATTGGCACTGTTATACATCTCTTGCAAACGTTGAGTTTGAAAATTCCATAAGTCAACTTTTTGGGTTAACAACACTATAAGTCTGATAGCGTAAGCCATATTTAAATCAAAGCATAAGGTAGAAAATCCAAACCAGAACTGAGTAGTAGATAGACCAAATTTATAGTAAATACAAGTGGTAAGAAAAATACAGGATATAAAAATCGAGATGAGGGCGATCCAGTTTCCAATGACAAAGCGGTTGAAACGGATTTGGTCGTGAAGCAATCTGTGAACGTCTTGAATTTTCGTGACAAACAATATATTATTTTGTGTTTGCAAGACACTCACGATATAATTAATCACAAATCCGATTGAATGCAAAACTAAGTCGAAATAGGAGCAGATGTACGTCCCATATAAATGGTGTCTTATAACCTTTTTCATATACAACTCGTAGATGCGATAGATGAAGTAAAATACGCAAAGTATCAGGCCAACTAGTGACATCAACTTCGAAGTAGGTAGTACTGTTTGGGTACCTATATAAAATTGTTCTTAATACGATATTTGGGACAGAACACAATGTTTTGCATAAAGTTTAAAGGAAAAAGCATCGATTGAATATCTTTATCAATAAAGTTATTTGAAGGAATTATTGCACGTAGATGTACGATTTTATTTGAACAATTTTTTCCTTTTAAAGACTTCATGTTTGTTTGGATAAGGAGACACAAATGATTTATTGCTCACATGCTGATAATAATTAATATAATTGTGTTTCTAGAAAATTCATGAAAGAGACGGATGGTGTTTTAATATAAACAATAGCTCATTTAAAAATATTAGTTTTCGATCAATATTAAAGTAATACAGTGACATAGACACACTAGCGTTATCATTGTATGGTAAGCTTTAGTTTAATTTTCTCTAAAGTTTACTGTACTATAAACCAGCATTTTTTCTTATCTTTTCTGCAAGCTATGTCGATTTTTCGGTTCACCGGTTCTTCGGCAAATCCACAACTTAGTACAAGGTACTTTGTACTGAGCTGAGGAGTTCAAGCTTCGTATTTCTCTGTTGTAATAATATAAGCATAGATAGCTAAATAGGTAATGCACGAATAAATAGTGCGCAGTGACGGTGATCCAAATTCTCCTCTTATACTCGTAAGATAATTATAATTATTATGCGGCTTCGTCATTATGAAAAAACACAAATGTAAGACATTATAATAATTATTAATGTAATCGTTTCATGCCAACAAGATATTGAGCAGAAAAAATAAATGTGACACTCCGGGACTGCCGCGGTGCAAATATTTCACTGCATATTTAAAAAAAAAAAAAAACAACTATAAACTATCGCTTACCGCGAATTATTTGAACAAGAATTTCATCTATTTAAAATGATTGTAGAGCACTACAGTAATTAGGAAAAATAAATTATAATGAAGACATAAGTGGGTCAAAATTTTTATGGGGGCCCGGCACACTTCCACTGCACCAGTCTGCTTTGGTTAGAGTTTGAGTTTGTTGTAGGAGAATTTTATAAGAGGTTTCATTGTGAAAACCTTTTGTAGCTGGCGTTCAGAATGAGTACGAAGAAATAAATTGACTTAATGACGAATTTTTTTTATGTTTGCCGAAGTCTCCCGAACTGAAACGACGTTAGACTAAAGGGTTTTAAATCGTTACGGAATTTTGAGATACGGTCGCCGTACTCAGAGCCCGCGATAAAAGCTGTGCAGTAGCTTCAAAGTCCACCACAATAAAACGGAGCGAGTTACTATGATTTTTTATTAGATTTAAATTACAGGAATGCAAACTGTAGTAGCACAAAGGTATAGTTAGCAAGAAAAGTTATTATATTAGGAAGTAAGCCAGCACCGACGTAGAACATATGGCAGGGATTCAGCTTAGCGAATTTGACTCGATGTAAACGTTTAATATTCTTGAATAAATTCTTCTCGACACCTGAAACGATTATAAAAGATATTTATTTAATATCATTGGCTGAGATTCTCGTTCTAAAGAAAAAAATACGTGTGGCACTCGGGAACTGCCGCGGTAAAACTATCGCATAGCATTTTTTTATAATTAATTTCCCTTTTTTTAACAGGCTATTTTATTTGTATTACACAGCCACGTCAATCAAGTGAAACGTCAATAAAAACAAACACCGTAACGAAGTCTGTCAAACTGAAACGACGTTAGACGATGCGGGGTGTTAGGTTTATTTCCGTTAGGTCTATTTTCGTTACGGAATTTATTGATTAGGTCGGCGCGCTCAGAGCCTGCGATTAAAGCTATTCAATAGCTTAGAAAACCAGCACAATAGTTGTATGAACAAAGACAATCACAACGAACATTTTCACGATCTTTCTAGCGAACGTCATCAAAAAATTTCACAAAACCCCTATCTTTGGGTCTTGGCATTTCAGTTTATGAAAATTAAAGATTATTATTATAGAGACTTTTGTACTGTACCTGTACAATTCCAACCTAAAATACGTGAACATGAATCTTGGACGTCATTCATCGACTCGTAGAACTTTTCACAGTGTAGGTTTAATGCGACTTGCAATATTAAGCACTTCGCTATCCAGAGGCATAGCCATAATGTTATTAAGAACGTTAATCGCTGTAAAAAATAAACCAATATTATTACATTTACGCACCGGCAACCGCAGCGTAGGACGTCCACCCACTAGGTGGGCAGACAATCTTACGAAGACCACGGGATCTCTCTGGATGCAAGTCGCTTCCAACCGGTCCTACGAGCATTGGAAGTCTACCTACTGTGTCCAAAAAATAAGGTGACATTGTATTTATTTTTTAAATTCTTTATTTATTCCTCCAAATAAATTACATCTCCTACAAAGTAGTCCCCTCCCAATGCAATGCACTAAATGCCAACTGATTTTCCAATTTTAGAAACACTGATTCTAGTCACTTTCCGGGATGGCCTTCAGAGCCTGTAGCCAAACGGCAAGCGACAATCGGTAACGTTCAGCAGTCGCTAATACATTTTCAACTTTATACCCCGTCGCATAAAGTTGAAAATCTAGTAAAGACTGCTGAACGATAGCGAACGAAACAAACGAAAACGATCTGTAATCTTTAATAGATTGTTGCTGAACGTTAGCGATTGTCGCTTGCCGTTTGGCTACAGGTTCAGTTCCGCTTTCGTCTTCGCTGCGGCTTGAATCTCTTCTATCGTATCAAAAAGGTATCCCCGGAGCGTTCTTTTGAGCTTGCTGAACAGCCGGAAGTCGCACGGCGCCAGATCAGGTGATCGTCGCCATGAATACGGTGGTTGCGGAACGATATGGGTTGAGTTTTTGGGGAAATGATCACGAATTACGAGTGTAGTATGGGATGGTGCAATGACCACAAATTGTCTTTCCACAATTCTGGACTTTTTAGGTGGATAGCGTTACGTAAATGACGTTTGACGTTCAAATAATATTCACTGACAGTATTATCAATCTAAAAGCAAAAAAAAAAAAACTCCAAATCCTTCAACCCACACAGTTAAAATTCAAGTGTCACCTTATTTTTTGGACTCAGCATGTATGTTCAGCAGTGGACGTCTTACGCCTGAAAACTATGATGATGATGATGATGATTATTACATTTTAATTGACATAATTTAATATTAGGCACTTCGCTACTTACTTACCTTGGACAGATTGTTCAGTTAGGTAGGTCCAACTTCGAGAAAGAGGTCGCCCGAAGAATCCAACTCGGATGGGCAGCGTTTGGGAAGCTACGTGATATCTTCTCATCGAGAATCCCACAGTGTCTCAAGACAAGGGTGTTTGACCAGTGTGTGTTGCCAGTGATGATATATGGCTCCGAAACGTGGTCCTTGACTGCTGGCCTCTTAGAGAGACTAAGAGTCACTCAACGAGCAATGGAGAGAGCTATGCTCGGAGTTTCTTTGCGGGATAAAATCCGGAACATGGATATTCGGCGAAGAACCAGAGTCACCGACATAGCTCATAAAATTTGCAAGTTGAAGTGGCAATGGGCAGGCCACATCGCTCGTAGAACTGACAACCGATGGGGAAGAAAAGTTCTCGAGTGGCGACCACGGACCGGAAAACGCAGCGTCGGCAGGCCTCCCACTAGGTGGACCGACGATATCGTGAGGGTCGCGGGCAGCCGATGGATGCAAGTGGCGAATTGTCGTTCGGCGTGGCGGTCTAAGGGGGAGGCCTATGTTCAGCAGTGGACGTCCTCCGGCTGTTGATGATGATGATGATGATGAATTTAATAGGGTAGTTTGTTAATATTATCAATATTAAAGTTGAAGATTTTGATTAAACTCACAAATCTCAAACAGTGATGGTTCGAATTGTATTTTTTTTTGATAGTGTATTAAATTTAATGTTATCGATATGACATCACGCTATGAACAATAGTAGTAGAACAATTATTATAATACAAGCTGGTGGCCTACCTACCATGAACTGTTAACGCAATTCAGTTTAGGCTGTGGGAAAGAGATGGCGCTAGATGACTTGTACAGCTCTGTCTCTTTCTCACAGCCTAAACTAGATGGCGTTAAGAGCTCGTGGTAAGGCCCCAGATCGTTCCAACAAATAAGTAAGAGTTAACAAAAAAATAAGTATGTTTTAATTAGTACTTACAAAAAGTTCTCCATGCATTGCGGAACATTGGAAATTGTGAATAAATATTTGAATGCTCACAAGATAGCGATACATGAAGACAATAGTATGAATTAAGATCTGAAAAATAGTATAATAAGGTTTAGTTTTAAACAGAGGTCGGATTTAGGTAGGGTTATTTTAGTACTTGAAATGTTGATAGTAATAATTATGGATCTTCCCGGGATTTCTAATAGACAATCTTGTGTGGAAAACAGTATTACAAAAAAAAAAAACATCAGAGATAGATTAGAAAAATAAATTAGAAACTTTTTTTTTTCTTTATTTACAGAGTTTTTTCGCCAAAGCTTATATGACACTCTGTATGTATACATTTTATTAATTACTGTTGCTGTTACTGTCAGCCTGTATCATCCCACTGCTGGGCAAAGGCCTCTCCCCATGACTTCCAGCTATTTCGATCTAAGGCTGTGAGCCACTGGTTGTTAATTTTATCCAGCTCATCCCGCCATCTTCAGCGAGGTCTGCCGCGACGCCTTCTGGCTGTGTCAGGGCTCCACAACCACATGGTGGTAATTTTGGCCCACAGTTCATTGGGCGTCCGGCAGACGTGGCCGGCCCAGTCCCACTTCAGCTTAATGGCCATTTTAGCAACGTCGGCGATCTGTGTTTTGGCACGCAGTGTGATATTACGAATATGATAAGTTAGCTTAACGCTTAGAACACTGCGCTCCATTGCATGTTGGCAAACATTGAGTTTCGACTTTTGTATGTTTGTGAAAGACCAAGTTTGAGATCATTAATTGATAACTTAATATATTTCGACGCTTAACCCGCGATTATGGCGCTTGCAACAGCGCGCAGCGTCCAAATATCGGGAACTTGAACAAAAACAAAATCACGGAAGATATCCCGTAAATGACATTTAAAAGAGACAGTCTGTAAAAGCTTAAAACAGTGTTTAAATTAATAACTTTTCATAATAAAAAATCGAGGGATTTTAGCCGGGATTTGGGGCATAACCACTTTATTCTTTCGCTGTATGAAATCAGTGTAAGTACATGAGTAACTCTACCTAATTCCGACCTATGATTACTACATAAAGAGACGTAGGTGTCGCAAACATAATCTAAATAATTCGACTGGCGACAAAAGAAAAGGTTTTCAGCATCGACCAAATAAAGTTATCAGCGAGTTTAGGACATGATAAACAACGCGTAACGTTAATAGCGTAAAACCTCCCGTGGGGTGACTAAGCCTATGTTACTGAACAATGTTTGGTCTTTTGATCAAACATTGTTCAGTTGGAAAAAAAAAAAAATATTTCACAAGATTTTGATCAAACGTTACACGTTGTAGAAAATTCCTACAATAATTTTTTATGTTGGGTATTTACTGCGTTTCTTGTATGGAAAAATGGAACAGCACCTCTGGTGTGCGAAGAAGGAACTAATTTTTTCCTTGAAGGCCAATTTAAAAATGTCAAAGTTCCAGTTTATTTTACGTCGGAATAACTGAAAACTCATGATGCCTGGTAATAGATGGAAAAGACTGTCATACTGTTAACTGAATAAATAAAATCCACGGTGGTCTTTCAACAACCTTGTATGTTCCCGCGGGCGGCGACTAATGGGCGACTCGCTGTCCAACCATGGACCATGCCCGGGTCGACGGAGATTGCGCGTCGCGTTCCACGCGTGCCTCAAAGTGTGTCAACATAATGACTGGGCCGGGTCTAGAGGGCCACTACCAGTAGGAGTCTGATAGTCCCTACCGTCCTGCCCTAGGTGGTAGGACTCATTTTGATTATCTATCTCGATAGAAAAAGCTCCCTGTTGCGCAGTTCCGCTACGTTGTTACCTCCCTGCAAGCGTAGATGCTTTGAAGGTGGGTAACCATATCGTGAAGCTGACTGTACCTGTTGATATAATGTATAGTGCTTGTTAACTTACCATTTTTTTGAACGAAGCCTTGTAGATATCGTAACACTCTAATATATCCACATAAGTCTTAAACATTCGTTTACAATATTCCTCTCTGTACCTATCCTCCATTCTTTGATACTGAAGTGCTTGAACATTCCATAGATCAACTTTGTGTTTTAGCAGCTGAATAAGTCTGATGGCATAAACAATGTTTGTGTCTAAACTTGATATTACGAAAGCAGTAAAAAATCCTTGAACAGATATTTTTGAAATAAGGCAATAAAGAGTCGCAAATCCTGTGTAAAGAATAAAAAGAGAGAAAACAGCAACCCAGTTACCACAACGGAAGTATTCGAAACCAGTTTTAGTGAGAAATCTGTGAACGTCTTGAAATTTAATGACGAATATAACATTTCTATTAGTATGGATAATACTAAGCACAAAATTCATAACTAATTCTAAATTGAATACAACAAAGTCAATACTATAGGAAATCAATGCAAAAGTATTGAAAGTCCACGAACGATAGATCAACTCCAAGTAAAGGTTATAAAATAAAGTATACATTAATAGTATTGTGCCAAAGAATGAAACAAGATTTGAAAATCTGCTGTTGGGTGTTATAAAGTTATCCTTGATGCGATATTTTGGAGAAAATAGAATATTTTGCAACAAATTCAAAGGAAGAAGCATCGATTGCACATCTTTGTCGACGAAATTGTTTAATAAGATTTCCACACGATGATTTTTTGAATAACTAAGTTCTTTTCTTTTGATGTACTTCATTATTACCAGGTAACTATTATAACTCGAAAGATATTAGAATTGTTAAATAAAAATGTAAGAGGTGAAACGTATGAAGGAGCAACTCACAAATTCGATTCTAATAATGTAAGTAACAAATTTCTACCTGCATGAACGAAATTCAAAGCAATGTAATTTTTTTAGATAACTATCTTGAAGAAAGGGTTCACCTACCGCACTTGAAGTTGACAGAATATTAATGGTTATGGATTTATAGGAAAAACTTTTTTTTGGGTTCATCAATCATCAATGATTCATCTTGTTTAGGGTGGAGCGAAAGGGACTCAGTATTTACTAAAACCTACCTTGTTCCTTCAATTGATGATGACGACACATGTCAAGATAGGCGCAATACATAATAAACACATCATCATCTGCCTGCCTTTTCCCAACTATATTGTGGTCGGCTTCCAGTCGAACCAGATGCAGCTGAATATCAGTATTTTACATGGAGCAACTGCCTATCGGACCTCCACAACACAGTAACTGGGTAATACGATACTCCACGGTAAGACTGGTTGTCGGATTTTAGAGCTTCTGACTAACAGTAACGACTGTCAAAGATCTACAAATGACAGCCGGGACCAACGGCTTTACGTGGTTTCCGAGGCACGGAGGAAACTCGCTATGACAGATGGTCACGCATCCACAAACCAACCTCGGCAAGCGCGGCTTTACCCGGAAAATCGGCCTATGCGGCTGTAATTATTTAGCCCGAGCTCCTCAATGAAAAATGCAATATACAGTAAACAACGGTTCTAAAACGGCCACTAAGGAATAATTCTAAAGATTTAATGAATGAATTCAACAGTCTTGGATCCTGCAACAAAATTAACAGGACAAAAATAGAGGAGTATAAAAAATAATTTATGTAGTTTCCAGAGCACTTCATTTCAAGCGGGTAGACAGAAGAAAACAAAGCCTATATGCACTAAAAGGAGTTTACAACTGGGAAGCCCAGCCCAGTTGCCTTGACCACGCATAAAATTATTACTACTAATGTTGTATGATTTCTAAATCGTGAGCAGCTGATGATTTGATTTGATTCCAATAAAGTTATTTGCGATTCTTCTAATATTACTGAACAGACATAAAGCATAGACTGAATCTTCCCTAGCCAAATGTCAAATAAATTTTCAATTATTGCCATATTTTTGTCAAAACTGCGGCTCTTAATTTGCATTTATATTTCGTTCGGAGGGTCTAACACGGCAATTTTAGGCAATAATCTTAATGATTAACTTTGCAACGTCATTGGCTGTTCTTTAATTATTCATTCACGAAATATTATATAATATATCTTATACATTATCACAACAGATATTGGTAATTGATTAATAAAAATATTTTGGATGTCTTGCATAAATCAATCTCTGTCATCAAAATGAAGTCAAATTTAATGAGTTATACAACGTGATACAATCGATACACGAGTGACCTTTTCAAATTCTTTATTAACTGTGTTATGTTTATGCTCAGTCATCGACGCTAACGAATAACAGAATTTTGAATACGAATAAGTACATGATCTAAATTTTGAAGTGAATAAGGATTAAAATGGTGGAAGAAAGACAAAAAATGTTTTTTACCAACAATTTCCTGGACAGAGGGTTTCAAAATATGCTCTTGCCTTAGCAGTGTCTACAAAGTTTGCTTTTTTTATCAAGTTTCTCCATCAAGTCTAATTGTATCAGAATGCTTACGGTCAAATATTATATCTTGTCGTTCATCTGCATTCTTGGAGTAGTTTTATTTCATACGATGATGCACATTCTAACGACAAATTTTGATAAATTTAGGACCATGCCCGGGTCGACGGCGCGTTGTGTCCCACGCGCGCCTCAAAGAGCGTCAGCATAATGACGGGGCCCCCCTCTCAGAGGGCCAAAGCCTGCCGGGGTCGCGGGATTATTCCCTTACCGTGACCCCGGAACATAACAGGCTATGAAGGACACCGTGGATTTTAGTCAGTAGAAGTCTGACAGTCCCTCCCGCCCTGCCCGGGGTTGGAGGACTCATTTGATGATTTTACCAAGCTAAAAAAAAAAAAAAAAAAGCCCCCTTTCACAACGCGCGATAAGGAACTTCGTTCAAAAAACTTGAGAGGTGTCAAGGGACACCCGGATGGAACGAAGTTAACAAAAATAATCGTCGCAACACCACACTGTTCAACGCGAAATAGAAAGACGAAACGAAAATATCTGGCTTGCTTTCTATTAGAGAGAGAGAGAGACAGAGAAACATGTGCACGCCGCAATACGACAAGAGTCACGAGGAACGGGGGTTGAGTGAGGGGTACGGGGCGCGGGGTGCAGGCGCGAGGTGCGGGGCGGGGCAAAAAAGTGTCGCGCCAACTTTTCGTAAGAATTTTTTCCGTCTAGCCCCCTTTCACAACGCGCGATAAGGAACTTCGTTCCAAAAAAACTATGGTCAATATTAGCTTGTCTCTATGTTTTCCATAAATTAATTATTAATAGAGATAGAGAGGAACCTTGTGTTCAGTAGTAAACGTCTTCCGAGTGACGATGGTGGTTATGTGCAAAATCTTTTCCATTGTTACAGTGAAAGCGAAGAAGCTTTGCAAGAACGTGCTGCGACTGAACCGAGCAACGTTCCATAAGATGACTGCTTGTCGAATGTTCACAATCGATGGACGTCTGCCTCAAGAGTTTCTTCACTTGTTGTTGCAATATTATCTTTTAATATTACAATTTGCTTATGTCCATTAATAACATGTACTTACTGTAAAAGAATTATCTAAATAAAAGAATATCCGACTCCTGACTTACTCCGATTTTTATTTCATTGACTTTATTTCTTACTTTCAAAAGAAAAGTTATTTTGTATTTTTTGTGTATCTTTTAGAGACGGTTTTATATTTTTAAAGTAGTTTTATAATTTAACCATTTATTAGTTACATTATTTGCAATTTCAGTAATCGCAGCTGATTTGCGGTCATTCATTGAAGAGTTCCCTTGATTTTTCTGAGATTCCATCTTTACTCAATTTTTTTTTCAGCGGTTTACGACAAAGATTACGATGAAAACATTATTCATCCAGTACCGTGGGTGCATATACAAACATTTAAACCTACATTATGAAAAAAACAATAACATTATGTTAAATATACAAAATCATCAAATGAGTCTTTCCGCCCTTACTGTAAGGCTCGGATTTGCTTAAATCCACGGTGATCCTTCAGTAGCCTTGAAAGTTTTAGGGTCACGAGTATCTGATAAGGCAGTCCCTCGTTAATTTTCAGGTTGCACATTGCTCATAGGACTTAATTCTTGACCACGAACCGGAAGACGGGGTTCATGCAACAACAACGTCCTGACAGTCACAAAAAATAAATAAAGAAATAAATTCACATTTAGAATAGGGCCGGGAATACTTCTACTTTGAGACTAATTGTGATTTAGAAAAGACTATTAAAATTATATGGCTTACATAGTAGACTTTAATAAACTCTGAAGTTTACTAGTCTATTCGATACGATATATTTTACTCTAAGGAGAATCGAACTCTATGCCAGTTTCAAAAAGTTTGTGAATTCTTTCTTACAACAAAATTCAAGGCTCGTCAATACACACACCAGTTTCTTTCATTATAGTTTGGTGGCTTTTAATAATTTAATTCGAGTAATGTAGGGTGAGAAATTAATACATATAAAAATACGATCAATAACTTAAATACATTTCAGTCACTCAGTAAAGACGTATGGTTGATACTCGATTAAGATTACAAAATAAGTTTTAAGTTTTAGTTATTTGAATATTTTAAATATATAAATAATAATATATAAATTTATAAGCATAGCATTTCAATTTATAAGCACAGGAGCGTGAGCAAAAACGTAAAAAAATATGACTCTTCGAAATATTAGACAAACGCGGGTGCAAATCATTTTGAAAAATACGATCGATAAAGATGTGCAGTTCATGTTTCTTCCTTTGAATTTAAAGTAGTTTTATAATTTAACCATTTATTAGTTACATTATTTGCAATTTCAGTAATCGCAGCTGATTTGCGGTCATTCATTGAAGAGTTCCCTTGATTTTTCTGAGATTCCATCTTTACTCAATTTTTTTTTCAGCGGTTTACGACAAAGATTACGATGAAAACATTATTCATCCAGTACCGTGGGTGCATATACAAACATTTAAACCTACATTATGAAAAAACAATAACATCATGATAAAATATACAAAATCATCAAAATGAGTCTTCCCGCCCTTACTGTAAGGCTCGTATCTGCTTAAATCCACGGTGATCGTTTAGTAGCCCTGAAAGTTTAGGGTCACGGGTGTCTGATAAGGCAGTCCCTCGTTAATTTTCAGGTTGCACATTGCTCATAGGACTTAATTCTTGACCACGAACCGGAAGACGGGGTTCATGCAACAACAAACGTCCTGACAGTCACAAAAAATAAATAAAGAAATAAATTCACATTTAGAATAGGGCCGGGAATACTTCTACTTTGAGACTAATTGTGATTTAGAAAAGACTATTAAAATTATATGGCTTACATAGTAGACTTTAATAAACTCTGAAGTTTACTAGTCTATTCGATACGATATATTTTACTCTAAGGAGAATCGAACTCTATGCCAGTTTCAAAAAGTTTGTGAATTCTTTCTTACAACAAAATTCAAGGCTCGTCAATACACACACCAGTTTCTTTCATTATAGTTTGGTGGCTTTTAATAATTTAATTCGAGTAATGTAGGGTGAGAAATTAATACATATAAAAATACGATCAATAACTTAAATACATTTCAGTCACTCAGTAAAGACGTATGGTTGATACTCGATTAAGATTACAAAATAAGTTTTAAGTTTTAGTTATTTGAATATTTTAAATATATAAATAATAATATATAAATTTATAAGCATAGCATTTCAATTTATAAGCACAGGAGCGTGAGCAAAAACGTAAAAAAATATGACTCTTCGAAATATTAGACAAACGCGGGTGCAAATCATTTTGAAAAATACGATCGATAAAGATGTGCAGTTCATGTTTCTTCCTTTGAATTTAATGCAGTATATTATGTTTTGTCCTAAATATCACATCAAAAATGATTGTGTAACTACCAACCACTTTATCTCCAATGTCATTTCAGTAATTGCGACACTAGTAACCATTTTTATTATAATAAGCTGCTTTTATACGCAGATGCATTACTTTGATAATTCTTATGTTTCTATTTCAGCTCATTTTGAATTTTGTAATTATCTGTTAGGATTTACCATGAATTGCGTACTTGGCATAGTTCAATCTAAAAAGTTTAGGTACTAATTTTATCCTTACATTACAAAATGTGCACAGATTTTTAAAAAATAAATCGTATTTGGACCACTTCAGTAAATGGAATTGGATTATTGTAATCATGGTTTGTTGTAGCCATGTCTGTGTTGAAAGATTTTTAGCATACTGTTAGATTTACCCTTATGTTCGTAGGTACTACGTTAGTTTCGCTTTGATATTTTACGATTTTAATGTTATTTACGCCGCCCGAGTAATTAAATTGTTAGAAAGACAAGTTCTGCTCTGGAGCATAAAGATTAAGAAGATAAATTTTGAAAGCGAAAAAGCGTTTCAGGCTTACGCTGATATATTAGACTGTTATGACATGTACAAATATTGCTTTCAGCCATTCGTAAGTATGTTCTAATCTCTTAAGGTGTGTACAGACCATGTAACATGTTATATAACTTGTGTAATATAACAATACAACTCTATGGAAAATGCTATATAACAATGTTATATTGTTATATAACATGTTTGTTATGTTATAATTAGTCTGAACGCATCGTTAGAATACGGTGGAGGTAAACTAATCAATAATAAATCTTAAATGAAACTTGGTGTCTTTTCAGATACTTTACCTTGCCGTAATTCTATACAGTCACGCTTTATTTGCCGTCCAAATAGCAGTAGACATGTGTAAACATGGTTTTATAGTTAATGAAGTGGTAAGTACCTTATTTTGTATCTTTTTAACCAACTGCAAAGGAAGGGCTGTTTTTCGTAGTAGTCCAATAATTATCATGTGTATTTGTTTATTTGGATTTTATTCTTTATTATCCCGTATCTTCCTAACGGCTGGATGGATTTCGATGGTTTGGTATATACTCGTAAGAATAATAGGCAGCTGATTAATTAAGTAACACTCGTAAGGTTAAGACGAATCGGTTGACGTAAGAATTATCAAAATTGGCCTACGCATTTGGTCCCTACAACGACACATAGAAACAAACAAACATACATACATAGACTGATAAACACATTACCCTCCTTTGCGTCGCGCAGTCGGGTAATGTTTTGGTCTTTGGTGCGAACTTTTTATTTTTGGTATCAAAGTAAAAATAACAAGTCGTATAGTATTATATAAGTCGTACAATAGTTGGAAACAAAACTGTTTGGGCCAGTTTCCATTGATTCAAAAGAAGTTTTATCTATTGAACTAAGGTTGAAAATAATAATATGTAGTATGCAAGATGTAACAGAGTACAGCGTATAATGAAGAATTTGCAGTTGCTTCTTTGACCATTAACAATTACGAAAATCTGTGTCTTGTGATGTGATCCTATCACAAATTACCCTTAACTAAAGTCAGATACAAACCGTTTAAAAATTTAACCGTCAGTTAATCCAATTTTCTGAAAATGTATGCTTATTGCAAAACGCAGATTCTCTACAAAGAATGTTGGGCAAGCAACTTTGTGAATACGCTTCATTTTGTAAGTGTTGTGTGTTTGCAGGTTTTTTTTTTTATCGTGGTAAAATCGTCAAATGAGTCCTCCCACCCCGGGCAGGGCGGGAGGGACTGTCAGACTTCTACTGACTAAAATCCACGGTGTCCTTCAATAGCCCTTTATGTTCCGGGGTCACGGTACGGAAATAATCCCCCGACTCCGGCAGGCTTTGGCCCTCTGAGTGGGGGGCCCCGTCATTATCCTGACGCTCTTTGAGGTGCGCGTGGGACACAACGCGCCGTCGACCAGGCGTGGTCCATGGTCAGGCAGCGAGTTGCCCTTTACTCGCTTCCCGCATGCCCACGCTTACGATGGCCGGAGATCGTCTTGCGGAAGGAGGCGACCGCTTCCCACTCCATCTCGCGCGAGCTGCGCTTTTGCGGCGCATTCGCCAGATGTGGACGCACCCTTAGACTCAAATCGTCTATTCGGCCACCATTCTATATTCAACCTTAATAATACATTGTACAAAACACAAAATGTTCATCTCATAACATAAATTAAAATGCTTCTATTTTAAAAATGACGAGCGCATTCCTTTTTCAAATTTTTGGAATTAAAAATTGGCGCGTATAGAGGAAAAAAATAAATCTAGAAAGAATATGGTTCATAATTTCGCCGCGCCAACCGGCTACAAGGTGGCTCGATATGTTCAAGCTTTGACTTTCAAGGTGGTGACCATGGGTTCAATCCCCAGGTAAACATAGAATTTTTCTTTTTTCGTGTTTCAGTTGTTTTTTAGAGGTTTATTCAATTTTTTTCTAGGTTTTTTTTTATAGTTTTCTTTTATTTGCACTGGAACGCTGACGCCCTTACTGCTATGATGATGACCGTGGTTTCAAATTTCAGATTTGAATAGGTTTTTTTAACATTCGTCTAACAGACCGCGCAAAACGTAAAAATGATTCTCATTTTTAGGGTTCCGTAGTCAACAAGGAACCCTTATACACACATCAAAAGTGTCTAGGGATCAAGCATTTTTATGCGGATTTCTTGAGATTGAGATGTGGCTTTGTAATAAATTTATGATTTTATAAATTTATATGGATCCTTTTTGGTGCATTTCATAATATGAATCAGGAACTGTAAATCAAATCCGAGTAAAAGATGAAAATCAGCTGTCAATATTTTCCCTATAAAAACATACAACGCATTGAAGACATTATTAGTGCTACTGTTTCCCTACAACTGATTAAAACCAACGTTATTATGGAGCGGCGACGTCATTTAAGCAGGGAAGAAATGCTCAGAGCCGTGGGAATGATAGAAGCTGGTTCCCGGCAACGTACTGTGGCTTTAGCTCTGAATACAAGTCAGAGTGTTATCAGTCGACTTTGGACACGTTACCGAAGCACTGGTACCGTGGCTGAGCGCCATGGAGGACGGTATCGCTGCACCACACGGAGACAAGACCGATACATTCAAATCTTAACTCGAAGAGCTCCAACAATAACCGCCATGATGTTAGCCGTGAGGCTTCATCACTCTTCAGGGAACTTAATTAGCGACCAAACAGTCAGAAACCGCTTGCATGAAGTGAACCTTCATTCCCAAAGACCGCTACGGGTACCACCTATAGCAATGCACAATCGTAGGATTCGATATCAATGGGCTCTTGAACACAGAAATTGGGCAGAAGTACAATGGCGTTTCGTGTGCTTTTCTGATGAGTCTCGTTTTGGTATAAGACCGGATACAAGACGTATACGACACTGGAGAACCCCTGGACGCCAACAGCGATTAAAATCGTGCCAGGAAGTCCATCCTTATAGTGGTGGAACCATCATGGTATGGGCGGGTATTTGGATCGGCGGAAGAACTGAGTTGATTTGGATCAGAGGCAACCTCAACGCTCAAATTTATGCTGAGACGATTGTATCAGACGTCATCATTCCTCTACAAGTGCAAATCGGTCCCTTATTTCAGTTAATGCATGATAATGCACGACCGCACACCGCAAGAGTTGTAAGACAGACTCTCGCCGCAGCTAACATCAATGTCCTGCCCTGGCCTGCTCAGTCGCCAGACTTGAACCCGATTGAGCATGCATGGGATATGCTACAGAGAAGAGGTCTGCCGAATATGGAGGGTATCCAGTCGCAAGAAGACCTTTTTTTGTTGTTGCAACGAACATGGGCGGCCATTCCACAGCGTGATTTGGATGAACTCATTTTGAGTATGCCAAACCGATGTTCTTGTGTTGTTAGTGTTCGCGGTAGAAACACGGATTATTAATTGTTTAAGTTACCCAATAAAATTTTAAAGAAAACTGTTATTTCAGTCTTTTTTTCGAACTTTAATGTTAGTGGTTCAAATGTCAAAAATCCCTTTATTAGGAAAATGGCAAGTTTCTTTATGAATGCAAAGGTGACTTGGTTTATCGTTACTGTGACAAACGATAACACTTTATTTGATGAATCCTTAAAGAACATTTTAATTAATATCAATCAGGAGAAAAGTTATTGCAAAAATATATGTTGATCCCTAGACACTTTTGATGTGTGTAGTTTCGCCATGTCCGTCCGTCCGTCCGTCCGTCCGTCCGTCCGTCCGTCTGTCCGCAGTTTAGCTCAGAGACGCACAGTACTAGAGAGCTGTAATTTGGTGTTAATATACGGATTTGTTGTGCCGAAAAAGTGGTAAAATAAAATCTCAAAAAATATTTTTTTTTAGGGTACCTCCTGAACATGTAAAGTGGGGATGTTATTTTTTTTTCTCACGTACCCCTTAGTGTGGGGTGTCACTAAATAGGTCTTTAAAAAATATTGATAGTTTCCATTGACAATTTTTGATAAAAAATAGTTTTTGAAATATTAAGCTTTAAAGTGTTAAATTTTGCTCGACTCGAGTGTCCCCCCCTCTACCAGCTAAACGGTTATGTTTGGGGTTGTGAAAAAAATCACAATAGTAGTATATATAACGAAGTTTAAAAGAAAATTGTCATGACTAAGTTATAGGCTTTACAACTTTACGAGTAATAGCCGACCAACTTATAAAATGTACTTGGGTTACATATTTTCTTAAACAAAATGTGTCGGATTCAACTGCAAATGTAAGTTTGTCAACTTTATTTTTACAGCTTTAATAGGTATGTTTTTACGGTATGTTTTTTGGGGATAGGTAGGTTTTTATCGTCAACTATTTTTAACTAACTTCAAAAAAAGGAGGTGGTTCTAAATTCGTATTTTCGCTGATTTCTCAAAGACTCCTGGACCGATTTTGAAAATTCTTCTTTTTAAAATTAAATTCAGCGAATCAGTTTAGTTAGTTCGCATAAGTATTTTGATGGGCAACTACGGAACCCTACACTGTGCGTGGCCCGACACGCACTTGGCCGGTTTTAATGAGATATAAAGCTGATATTGCCAGTACCTTCCTAAATCATAGGATCATAAGTATCGCAAGTGCATTTTTCTCACAATGACGTGTCCTTGAGCAGTTACAGAGTTTTATTCGTCTGAGGGACGAATGTTTAGATAGACGATTGACGAGTAGAGATGAATATGAGATGCAATTTTTGAAATACGATTTTGAAGATTTCTAGTTTGATGAAGTAAATGAAAAGTTTGTGATAATATTTGAAATTCGTTATAAATAATTCAACCACATTTTATTCAGTAAAATGTAAATATTCGCATTTTTTCTTCTATTTCTTTTTTTTTAACAAATGGACGCAAAAGATCGTCAAAAATCGAATCATTTGAATTTTTTATTAGAATTTGATGATGACGATTGTTTTTCCTCGACTCAGCGAGGAGATGCGGGCTTGAGCTTAGCTTGTGAAAGGACCGAACCGTAGTTACACTAGCTTCGCGAAATGCCAAATTTGAGGCGATGCCTAAAAAGGAGGATGGCAGAAGTTTCAAATGAACTGCCTACTAGCGATACGCCTGGACCAAGAGAAACACGAAAAAAAAATTTAGCTTCTGTAATTACAAAAAGTGTCGAATGACGAAGGTCCAATGTAACCAATGTAAAAAATTATGTATATGGACCCCCACGGCCTGATGTGGTCTAGAATGATCAGAATGAATATATTTTTGGTTTCTCTCATAAGTTTTAAATAGCTCGATAAAGAAGTTAAACAATAAAATAATTTATTATTTTTCTTTTATTGAAAAAATCATAAATAACGATATCTTTTTAAGTTCGTCTCTGAGACGAATGTTTATGAATAGTGTTCTTCCTACATATGATTATGAATCTAGGGTTAATGTTTTCTTACTTACTTTATTTTTGTCGTATGTGCAAGTACATGACGAAGCTGGGTTAAAGTAGTAATGTTTGTAACGAAACCATAATAATTTATAAAAGTGCAAAAAGTTTGACACCATGCTCGATAGATGGCGCTGTCGTCGAGTTAGATCGCGCTATCGTTTTGTTAGGTTCCATTGAAGGACACCGTGGATTTTAGTTAGTACGAGTCTGACAGTCCCTCCCGCCCTGCCCGGGGTGGGAGGACTCATTTAATACGATGATTTTACCACTTAAAAAAAGCTTATTCCATGCTAATTATCTATTAGAATATTCTTTTGAATTTGACAAGCCTGTTGGTCTAGTCGTTAGTGACCCTGACTGCTATGCCGGAGGACGTGGGTTCGATTCCCACCCAGGACAAATGTTTGTTTGATGAGTACGATCATTTGTTCTGTGTCTGGGTGTAATTTATCTATTATATTTACTTAGAAATATATAAGTATGTTTATCAGTTGTTTAGTACCCATAACACAAGCTCTGCTTAGCTCGGGACGAGATGGCGTTGTGTGATAGTTGTGGAATATTATTATTATTAATTGTAATGATACAAACAAGGATGTTTTTCTGCCTCAGATACTTTAATAATAAATTTTAAAATAATAGATACAAATTTTTCGTCGGTTAAAAATCGCGAAGACTTGGGTATCGGCGATCTTGATAGATGAGTAGCGAGCGACTAGAGTCGGCGACGCATGTCGGCGACGCGACCTGTGTACGAGCCTCTATGGATTTGTATTGCGATAGTCGCCTGGAAACCAAAATCGTAAGGTATCGGAAACTTGCGTCGCCTCGTGTACGAACCTTCGTACACGAGGCGACGCAAGTTTCCGATACTGGAGTTTCGCCACTACTCATGACCTGCGGAAAATTCGAGGTACTAAATTTTTATAATGCAATTTGATGTAACGACATAGACACTAGCGCCGCGTCAAAAGGTCATGATGGGTGGTCAAGAATATGAATTTATAAAATGGCTGACACATGACTGTCACAATCAAAGTATATTTTTTAGGGTTCCGAAGGTTAAAAAAAAAAACGGAATTTTTATAAGATCAGTCGTGTGACAGTCCGTCCTTCACAGTTAATTTCCTGGGAACCTAACATTAATCCAAATCCAAATACTATAACATAATTTAAAATTTTTATTCAATAAAATAGAAAAAAAAAACATCTCTCCCAACTTTTTAATAAAACTGCATACAAAATTATGATTTGATAGAGGATTGTAAATATTTTTCTATCGTTTTAAAATAATTACTTTCCAAAAATGATTCAAGAATATGCTATGGAACCCTTTATTCTGTGAATAAAATTAAAAATGGTAAATAAATTGTTCCGCCATCTTGAAAATCGCGGAAACTCAAGTCGCCGCGATGTCAGCAGATAGGTAGCGCGCGATTGGCGTCGCGCGTCGCATGCATGTGTACGAACGTATATGCATTTCTATTGCGAGAGTCGCCTGGATGCTGAAGTCGTAAGGTATCGGAAACTTGAGTCGTATAGTGGACGAAGGGCCCGCAGCCGTGAGGACACGTCGGTGCTCTGCCCAAGCGGGCCAGTCTTGCACCGTATGCTCCACCGTGTGTTTGCAGGATTTAACATTTTTGCAAGTGTTGTGTGTTTGCAGGATTTAGCATTTGTAGGTACGCTGTCAATACTCGCATGGATTATAAAAAAATTGACGTTACACACAATGTTAAGCCAGCAATGCGAGAAGTTTTACTTATCCACAAAACGAATTCAAGATTCATGTGCCTTGATTTTAATGACTAATTGTTCAGGTAATATCTTGGTAAAATAATCAATATTAATAAAAAAATTAGATGTGCTGTGCATACCCCAAGAAACTTTGGATACGGATAGGAATATTATTAATGATAATCTCCAAATAACGACTTAACTACATTATGCGTGAACACGATCAGCCTTACTACAAAAACTTAAAGAACTGTTGAACATTTGTCTAAAAAAAGTGTGACTGCAAAATGGACCTTATTTCAACATCATGATTTGACATTTTTTTTGACAAGTGTTCGACAGACGTTTAAAAGTTTTTATGGTACCACGGATTGTCTTATAAACGTATTTTCATCCCCCCATCTCGGAGAGGCTATTTTTTCTCTTCGATATCTGAGCGTAAAAGCCGTTTTTATCCTCTAGTGGATAAAGTAAATTGAATTTAGAACATGCACGTGCACTAAAGAGTTGTACCAGTGATGGTGGCTCCTGCTGACCCCAACAGCTGATCGCTTGCTGTGGTGCCCACTTGGGCTAACTTGAATCCCGAACAAGAATCCTTTGGTGCGTAATCTACTATTATTTTGTTACAATCTCAGACTCGGAACCTTCTTGACTTTGAACTTTTTTTAGCCTTTTATTTTATTTGCTTTGTGCGGTTTTCTTTTCACGTCATGTTATGACAAACCAAGATAAAATAAGAAACTTGAAAACTACTACCTATACTATAACTATATTTGTTTTAATTTAAAAAATATTCTGTAATACTTACCTATAATAATGTAGTAGTCAATACCTAAACTGAAATAAAAGTTTATCTTGTGTCGTACAATGTACATCTTTTTTTTGCATTTAGTCATTTCCTCGCTGAGGTGGGATGAAAAGTTACGTGTTGCACTCGAGTGCAAAGATTTTTTACCTTGTCCTCTTTTGATTCCGTCGCTACCGCTCATGATTCTAATTTTAAAATCACTCGTTGCACTCGTAATTCAATTTTAGAATCATTCGCTTGCTCGGTCATCAAAATTGAGCACGCGGTGAAAAAGCAACTTTGCACTCTTGTATAACAAATAACTACACACATCAAAAGTGTCTAGGGATCAACATATATTTTTGCAATAACTTTTCTCCTGATTGATATTAATTAAAATGTTCTTTAAGGATTCATCAAATAAAGTGTTATCGTTTGTCACAGTAACGATAAACCAATTCACCTTTGCATTCATAAAGAAACTTGCCATTTTCCTAATAAAGGGATTTTTGACATTTGAACCACTAACATTAAAGTTCGAAAAAAAGACTGAAATAACAGTTTTCTTTAAAATTTTATTGGGTAACTTAAACAATTAATAATCCGTGTTTCTACCGCGAACACTAACAACACAAGAACATCGGTTTGGCATACTCAAAATGAGTTCATCCAAATCACGCTGTGGAATGGCCGCCCATGTTCGTTGCAACAACAAAAAAAGGTCTTCTTGCGACTGGATACCCTCCATATTCGGCAGAGCTCTTCTCTGTAGCATATCCCATGCATGCTCAATCGGGTTCAAGTCTGGCGACTGAGCAGGCCAGGGCAGGACATTGATGTTAGCTGCGGCGAGAGTCTGTCTTACAACTCTTGCGGTGTGCGGTCGTGCATTATCATGCATTAACTGAAATAAGGGACCGATTTGCACTTGTAGAGGAACGATGACGTCTGATACAATCGTCTCAGCATAAATTTGAGCGTTGAGGTTGCCTCTGATCCAAATCAACTCAGTTCTTCCGCCGATCCAAATACCCGCCCATACCATGATGGTTCCACCACTATAAGGATGGACTTCCTGGCAGGATTTTAATCGCTGTTGGCGTCCAGGGGTTCTCCAGTGTCGTATACGTCTTGTATCCGGTCTCATACCAAAACGAGACTCATCAGAAAAGCACACGAAACGCCATTGTTCTTCTGCCCAATTTCTGTGTTCAAGAGCCCATTGATATCGAATCCTACGATTGTGCATTGCTATAGGTGGTACCCGTAGCGGTCTTCGGGAATGAAGGTTCACTTCATGCAAGCGGTTTCTGACTGTTTGGTCGCTAATTAAGTTCCCTGAAGAGTGATGAAGCCTCACGGCTAACATCATGGCGGTTATTGTTGGAGCTCTTCGAGTTAAGATTTGAATGTATCGGTCTTGTCTCCGTGTGGTGCAGCGATACCGTCCTCCATGGCGCTCAGCCACGGTACCAGTGCTTCGGTAACGTGTCCAAAGTCGACTGATAACACTCTGACTTGTATTCAGAGCTAAAGCCACAGTACGTTGCCGGGAACCAGCTTCTATCATTCCCACGGCTCTGAGCATTTCTTCCCTGCTTAAATGACGTCGCCGCTCCATAATAACGTTGGTTTTAATCAGTAGTAGGGAAACAGTAGCACTAATAATGTCTTCAATGCGTTGTATGTTTTTATAGGGAAAATATTGACAGCTGATTTTCATCTTTTACTCGAATTTGATCTACAGTTCCTGATTCAAATTATGAAATGCACCAAAAAGGATCCATATAAATTTATAAAATCATAAATTTATTACAAAGCCACATCTCAATCTCAAGAAATCCGCATAAAAATGCTTGATCCCTAGACACTGATCGCTTGTTGTTGTGCCCATTTCACGTTCGAAGGTGGTCGTACCACATCAAATTTCAAAAATAGAATTAGATGCCCGCATTAGGTGTGAAAAACAGAGTACGGACCTCGGGAGTAAAGCTGCGTTGCCTTGGGCTAACTTGAATCCCGAACCAGAATCCTTTGGTGCGTATCTACTATTATTTTGTGACAATCTCAGACTCGGAACCTTCTTGACTCAGAACTTTTTTTAACCTTTTTAGGGTTCCGTAGTCAACAAGGAACCCTTATAGTTTCGCCATGTCCGTCCGTCCGTCCGTCTGTCCGCAGTTTAGCTCAGAGACGCACATTACTAGAGAGCTGTAATTTGGTGTAAATATACGGATTTGTTGTGCCGAAAAAGTGGTAAAATAAAATCTCGTAAAATATTTTTTCTTTAGGGTACCTCCTGTACTCGTAAAGTGGGAATGTTTTTTTTCGTTCTCGCGTACCCCTTAGTGTGGGGTATCATTAAATAGGTCTTTAAAAAATAATGTGAGTTTCCATTAACAATTTTTTGATGAAAAAATTCGTTTGTGAAATATTAAGCTTTAAAGTGCTAAATTTTGCTCGACTCGAGTGTCCCCCCCCCTCTACCAGCTAAACGGTTTGTTTGGGGGTGTGAAAAAATTCGCAATAGTAGTATATATAACGAAGTTTAAAAGAAAATTATCATGACTAAGTAGGCTTTACAACTTTACGAGTAATAGTCGACCAACTTATAAAATGTACTTGGATAACATTTTTCTTAAACAAAATGTATCGGAGAACTTGTTCTTCAACTGCAAATGTAAGTTTGTAAACTTTATTTTTACAGCTTTAATAGGTATGTTTTTACGGTATGTTTTTTGGGGATAGGTAGGTTTTTATCGTCAACTATTTTTAACTAACTTCAAAAAAAGGAGGAGGTTCTAAACTCGTCGTAATCTTTTTTTTAATGTATTTTCCCCGATTTCTCAAAGACTCATGGACCGATTTTGAAAATTCTTCTTTTTAAAATTAAATTCAGCGAATCAGTTTAGTTAGTTCGCATAAGTATTTTGATGGGCAACTACGGAACCCCACACTGTGCGTGGCCCGACACGCACTTTGGCCGGTTTTTTTTTAATTTGTTTTGTGCGGTTTTCTTTTCACGTTCTGCAAGATAAAATAAGAAACTTTAAAACTGCTACCTATACTACCTATATTTGTTTTAATTTAAAAATTATTCTGTAATACTCACCTATAATAATGTAGTAGTCAATACCGAAACTGAAATAAAAGTAACTATCTTGTGTCGTTCACTTTTTTTGCGTTTAGTCATTTCCTCGCTGAGGTGGGATGAAAAGTTACGTGTTGCACTCGAGTGCAAAGATTTTTCACCTTGTGCTCTTTTGAATCCGTCGCTACGCCTCATGATTCTAATTTTTGAATCATTCGCTTGCTCGGTCATCAAAATTGAGCACGCGGTTAAAAATCAACTTTGCACTCTTGTATAACAAATAACTATTATACACGTTTGAGTCATCATAATGGTTAAAGTTTTGTACAGATGACAAGAAAAGACTATGCAAGAACATCCTCCGCTTACATCGGGCATCATTCAAAAAGATACGCGTGTGTGGACTGTTCTACATAGACGCTGGATTACAATTGACTCTGATGAGTCTTCTCATTAACTATATCATTGTATTGCTACAGTTTGCAATCTTGAAATAATATATTTATTTAATTTATTTGTGTTTCTTCTTTTACCAGTTACGCTCTTAGACCACCCGTAGCATGACTTTTTCAAAATCAAAATATTTTTGTTTTACATGGGCCTTGGTGAGCACTTATAAAACAGTAAACCCCGTACCGTTGCTCCCAGCTGCGTTCCGTCGTGCTGTCACGACGCCTACGGTATTCTTTATAACAGGAACGTCCTTTTTAAGACGATTTCTTCGGCTATATTAAAAAGATATTGCCCGTCTTGAGGAGCCATCGTTTCAAATTTAGCCACAGTTTCAGATGGAAGGACAGCCGCGAGAAAAGGCTAGTATAATTTAAACATACTATGTTCATGAAATCGTTTTTATTTTTGAGTGACATGGTGACAAAAAAGCAAGCATTGAAAGAAAGAAAATACGAGTACATTGTTCAGCACATGCCAATAGTACAATACGAGTACATACTTACAAATTAAGAATAACAGAGATTTTTGTTAAAATATAAGTAGTAAAAAGTGTTGAGTATGTTACTCAGCAGTAACATACTCAACACTTTTTACTACTTATATTTTTATAAATGTGCCTGTTATTTTGATAAATGTGCCTGTTTGGCTCAGCAGCCAAACAGGCACATTTATCAAAATAACTCCTAGTGTCTGACGTTGATTTTCATAACTTGTGAAGGTGACTACATGGTTTACAAAAAATTGTATTGCAGCAAGACAACATTAAAGTTAGTGAAAACTTCCATCAATCGTATTGGTAGCGTGGCGTCTACACAGAACAGGCCACATGCTGTTACCTTACTGAACGTTCGTCTTGATTGTAGTACTATCTTGTAAAGATCTTCTTGACTTTCTGTAAATAAGTACATCATGAAATCAGTGAAGAATAACATTTTAAGGGAACTGTTTGAGAATAAATCAAACATATAAAATTGTCATAAAAATTGGCAACATTTAAGTTTAGTTAATTATTATTGTGTGTTGGTAACACTGTTAATAATAGTGGTAGAAAATCTCTCTCCGTACTAGACCTGTTGGCTGTAAACTAAATTTATTATAAAAGTGGAAAATACAGTTCTCTGCCTAAAATTAACAAGTATTTTTATTCTACATACTTGTGTGGTCCTTCGAGCCGGATTTGTGCAGTATAGTGAGGTGTATTACTCGCGTATTCGCAAAAATCGGCGTGCGCGTCACTGGAAGCCATTGTTCCTGTTCGGCGTGTTGGTCGGCCAAGAATTCAAGAAAATCAATACTACAAATCGAGAAATCAATATTTCTCTGCAGAATAAGGTTTCAGCGTACTCAACAGGCATATTTATGTACGAGTCGAGAAGATAATTCATGAAAAATATTGCAAATCTATAATTTTGCGAGTCATTTTCATCTACCTACAATTAATAAATTATCATTCGCAATTTTGGAGGCGGAAGCGGTCGAGTCGTCAAGTTCCTACGTCACATTTGTTCTCTGTGGTCGCCATCGTGTTGACAGTTGGCAGCATTGCACAGCTGTCATCTTCAAGTGTCATCGAGACTACGTTTGGTTGTAAACATCAACATAACCTCCCTGCAAGGAATTTTCTCCAGTGTTTAGTGCCAAAAGTGTTCTTGTGAGTGAATAAGTGCAAAATCTAAAGTTAATAACTATGTCGTCCGTGGAGGAAGTGCTTAAAAAGTTGCGTCTTGCCCGAGCGCAACAAAAAGGTACTATTACACGCATTGAGAACTTTATTCGTGACCCAATTAACATTACCTCCGCTTCTATCGAAATGATACAAGCTCGTATTGAAAAGTTGAACACAACTTTCAAAGACTATGAGAGAACGCAATTAGATATTTTATCTTGTGACGATAAAGACAAAGAAGATGTTTCAATTTTAGAGGATAAATATTTTGTTATTGTTTCTAAGTTAAATTCAGTGTTGAAAAACTTAAGCACATCTGAGATAAAACAATGCTCAAACGTTTCAACTTCAAAATTACCTAACATTGATATCCCAATATATGATGGGAAGGATTTCACGAATATACTCCTTTTATCGATTTATTTAAAGCTGTTATAGATGGAAACAGAGCACTCTCAGATGTGCAGAAGTTATTTTATTTACGCAAATTTTTATCTGACGAAGCATTAGCTGTAATTGTCAACTTACCTCTAGTCAATGAGTCGTACAAAGAAGCTATGGAGCTCTTGAAAAAACGCTATGAAAATAAGTCTAGATTGATATTCAATCATATCAACATACTCTTGCAGTTGCCTGCGATGCAGAAAGGCACCGCAACCTCTATAAGGTCGTTTATATCGCAGGTTCAACAGCAATTGTATGCGCTTAAAAACTTACAGCAGCCTATTCATGAGTGGGATATGCTTTTAATTTCAATTTTGTCTAAAAAATTAGATTTATTTACTAATCGTGCATATCAGCTAGATAGGGATGTAGATAAACTTCCAACGATGGAAGAATTTATTTCATTTTTAGAAAAGCGCGCTATAGCGTTTGAAGATAGCTGGACTGCTGAAAATAAAAAGAATACAGCACAAAAAGTGAGCAATGTTGTCACTAAAAGTACTGGTTCTTGTTCTTTTTGCCAGGGTATGGCACATATGTTGCATACATGCCCAAAATTTAAAACATCTTCTATAGATGATCGTGTCAAATTCATAGATGACAAAAAACTTTGTACTATGTGTTTAAAGACTCACACTGGTAAGTGTAAGTTTTCATTTTCATGTAAAATTTGCAAACAGGGGCATAATACACTTCTGCATAAAGACAGTGACCCTGCCCCGCAGGCTTCTATATCACTGCATTCTGTAAATTCAACTATGAATGTTTTATTACCCACCATAAGGGTTAAGTTAATAGACCATAAGGGATCAACGTTTTATGTCAAAGCATTATTAGATTCAGGCAGTCAAGTTTCACTTATTAAGTCAAATCTTGTAGAAAAATTAAAGTTGAAGCTTAAGAGCCAAAATGCCAATATTATTGGTATAGGTAATAATTTTAATAAAATTAATAAATATGTCGACATCACCATCAATTCTCCAGTGAATAATGTACAATTAAATGTAAAATGTCATGTTGTAAACTATATTACTGCAGATTTACCTCAATATAAGTTTGATACTTCTAAGTTAAATATTCCCAAACACATTCAGTTATCAGACAATGCCTTTAATGTACCAACAGAAATATCAATGCTTTTAGGTGCAGATATTTATTTCAACATTTTATTAGATGGCCAAATTAAACTTCATGATAGTTTATTGTTACAGAATACTTTGTTTGGTTATACTATTGGTGGGAAACAGGTTGTTAATGATTTTAAAAATAATTTAGTTACAAACTTGGCTATTTGTGATACTAATAAATTGGAGCATGTAATGGAACAGTTTTGGCTTACGGAGGGGACTCCCGAATCTGCAACAAAGGACTGTAGTGAATTTAAAAAATCTGAAAAATGTTTCCAAAAATCAGTCAAACTTGAAAACAATAAGTTTTGTGTTGACATACCCTTAGCTTCCAAAATGGAAGAGTTGCAGCTTGGGGATTCATTCTCTGTGGCTTATCAGAGGTTTCTGTCACTGGAGAAACGATTTAAACACAACCCTTTATATTTAGAAAAATATAAGACTTTCATCGAGGAGTATATGGACTTGGGGCATGCTAAAATGGTGGACATAGGTAGTTATGATGTCCAAAATGGTGCTGTTTATTTTTTAGCTCACCATGCTGTTTTGAATGAGGAAAGTCTGACCACAAAGCTGCGTGTAGTCTTTGATGGTAGTATGAAGTCAAAAACTGGTGTGTCACTGAATGATGTTATATTGAATGGCCCAGTTGTTCAAAGTGAGCTCTTTGACATTCTTCTCCTTTGGAGAACATATTTGTACACACTCACTTGCGACATTCAAAAGATGTTTCGTGGTATTCTTATTAACACAAAACAAACTCCTCTTCAGAATATCTTGTGGCGCGATGATCCCTGTAAACCCATCAGCTGTTTGCAGTTGCAAACTGTCACATATGGTTTAAAATCTTCCACATTCTTGGCTACTCGTTGTCTCATAGAGCTGGCTCGTAGATTTCAGTCTGAGTTCCCTCTTGCTGCTCAAGCCATGTTATCAAACACTTATTGTGATGATGTAATTTGTGGTACCAATAGTACTCAGGATCTTCATCAACTAAAACATGAACTTATTGCGCTTTTGGGGAAAGGCAGCTTCACACTTCATAAATGGTGCTCAAACTACCCTGAGGTTCTTAATGACCTCCTCGATGAACATAAATGCCTTAAAGTACTAGACATTAATAAAAACAATATTGTCAAGACATTAGGTTTAAAATGCGATATGTTGAATGATACATTCACATTTAACTGTCCAATGATTAACAATGATGATATAAAGACCAAACGGTCTGTTCTGAGTTTCATTGGCAAAATGTTTGACCCATTAGGTCTCATAGGTCCCATCATAGTAGTAGCAAAAATATTTATGCAAACTCTATGGTCCATCAATCTGGATTGGGACAAAATTTTGCCTCAAGAGCATCTTTATTTTTGGGATAAATTTACAAAAAACTTAGTTTTAATGAGTACAATTACTGTGCCAAGATATGTTAGTTCATGTGATCTGGATATCATAGAGTTGGTAGGATATGCTGACGCATCCATGAAAGCGTTTGGAAGCTGTCTTTACCTAAGAACTGTTAAATCTGATGGTTCAGTTTCAGTTAATTTATTGTGCTCTAAGTCTCGAGTTGCCCCTTTAAAGAAAAAACTAACAATCCCAAGACTGGAATTAAATAGTGCTTTACTTCTCTCCCAGCTTGTCAATAGGGTATACAATATTTTAAAATGTAGATACCCTAGTCTTACAGTTTACTTATACAGTGACTCTCAAATAACTCTAGCATGGATTAAATCTAAAAATATAAAATCAAATCTTTATGTCACTAATAGAGTGAATCAAATAAAAATGTTAACTTCAAACTTTCAGTGGTCTTACGTCAGCACAGATAATAACCCTGCTGATTTATTATCTAGAGGTTGCGACCCAAGTAAATTAAAATCAAATGTCCTTTGGTGGCATGGTCCTAAGGAATTATTAAGTAAAGATTATAAACATTCTGAAACTAATGTTGATTTTCCAATTAAAAATTTCACTACTACAGAGTTAGTAAACAATATCTCTGAAGTCAGTGAACCGGGTTTGTACACTTTTATTGATAAAATATCAGATTATAATCGTCTTCAGCGTATTATTGCGTATATTTTACGATTTAGAAATAATTGTTCCAAAAATATTGATAACAAGAAAGAGTATGGTTCTTTAACAACACAGGAGCTTCGTTGTGCTTTATCAACGATTATTCGTAGTGTTCAAAGAAAACACTTTCATAAAGAAATTGAGTGTCTTAAAAATAATTTACCTATTAAATCAGGACTATCTAGTTTACATCCATTTTTGGATAAGACTGGCGTGCTCAGAGTTGGTGGCCGTCTTCAGTGTGCTAGCGATATCGCATATGACAAGAAGCACCCTGCTATACTTCCTAAATCTTGTAATTTCACAGACACCCTTATTCGTCATGAGCATTTGCGTTTATTGCATGCGGGAGCCAAATTAGTGTTGAGCTCACTTTCACAACAATTTTGGCTGATAAGTGGTATACGTGAAGTCAAGAAAGTGGTAAAAAAGTGTGTCAAGTGTTTCCGCTTAAAAGCTGCAGCTGCAAAGCAGCTGATGGGCTCACTCCCGATAGAAAGGATCACAGCTGTTAGGCCATTCAATATAGTAGGGGTGGACTTTTGTGGCCCTTTTAGTATTAAGGCCTCAAGAATTAGAAAGCCACTAATCACAAAAGGCTATGTGGCACTCTTCGTTTGCTTTACTACTAAAGCTATCCATATGGAATTAGTGAGCGATCTCACAACTGAAGCCTTTTTGGCATGCCTCAAGCGTTTCATTGCTCGAAGGGAATGCCAAAGAAAATTTTCTGTGACAATGCAAAAACATTTAAGGGTAGTGCCAATGAGTTAAATAAACTGTATCAATTGTTTATATCAAAGTCTCATGTAGATTCTGTGAACAATTATTGTAATCCTAATTTTATTGAATTTAAGTTCATACCTAGTTACTCGCCGGAGTTTGGAGGCTTATGGGAGGCAGGCGTTAAAAGTTTTAAATTTCATTTTAAGAGAATTGTTGGAACTCTTGTTTTAACTTTTGAAGGTTTGTATACAGCTATCACAGAAATTGAAGCTGTGCTAAACTCAAGACCTCTCCTTCCCATGAGTTCAGATATTTCCAATTTTGAGTATTTGACACCTGGCCACTTCCTCATAGGAACCTCTATGATGAGTTATCCTGAAGCTGACTTATCTAATCACTCTATTAATATTCTAAGATTTTGGAATGTATTGTGTAAAATTAAACAAGACTTTTGGAAAGTTTGGTCCGGGGACTATCTTACACAACTTCAAAGCAGGCCAAAATGGCACAATGTTAATCCCAATTTAAAAGAAGGAGATTTAGTCATTCTTCGAAGTGACAATACTGCCCCATTGGCATGGCCTATGGCAAGGATTGTGAGGACAATTCCCGGACCAGATGGTATGGTCAGAGTGGCAGAAATTAAACTGCCAAACAACAAAACATATGTTAGATCTTTAAGAAAATTATGTCCATTGCCCATAAATTAAAAAATATTTAAATGTAACTTTCATTGCTTCCATAATATGTAGTTAAATGTTTAAATGTAAGTAACTTTTCTTGCCTTTGTACTATTAATGTAGTTAATATTTAAGTATAACTTTTGCTGCTTTTATACTACTGATGGCCCCGGCCCAACTATGTTTGAGAATAAATCAAACATATAAAATTGTCATAAAAATTGGCAACATTTAAGTTTAGTTAATTATTATTGTGTGTTGGTAACACTGTTAATAATAGTGGTAGAAAATCTCTCTCCGTACTAGACCTGTTGGCTGTAAACTAAATTTATTATAAAAGTGGAAAATACAGTTCTCTGCCTAAAATTAACAAGTATTTTTATTCTACAGGAACAAAAAGATGCCCTTGATATATTTTTTGTTCAAGCTGATACAGTTCCAAATATTGAATAACCACACGATAAAAAAAGTGAATATCAGATTATGGCACCATAAAATTTGACGTCTTCGATTCGAATCCAGGAATTTAAGACAGATAGATTTAAGGCAGAAGAAACAATGATGGGCAAAGCATACTTCCCTGAGGCACGCCATTACCAATACCTCTACTTTCTTAACCTTTCGATAATTACTTAAAAGTAGGATACCGAGACAATCAAAAGTCTGATCCAAATCCATTGATGGGATGTCTTATCAATCATTAAAGGTATTAAGGTTTCAATAAATCTTACTTGGACAATTCCTCTTACTCAATAACTGCACGCATGCAGATTCAGCATTTTCGACAGTCCTGTAGAACTTTTCGCAGTAAATACTGTAGATAGTAATAAGAGTTATGTTCTTTGTTAGCCATACGATGGTTGCAAAACAGCGGAACAAAGGCTGGAAAGTGAAAATTGTGGCAGTTAGAAATGACTCTAAAATTAATAAAAGTAATGCTACTAAAAGTAATTGACATGCCATCAAGGCAGTGATTTCTTTGTAGGAATATATTATTAAAGGCAGTGATTTCTTTGTAGGAATATATTATTATGATTGTGGTTGCTGTGGCCTTGAGATGCGAAAAGGTGAATTAGTAAGAGTTTTACGTTTACTACTAGTTCAGGAATCATTTTTCCAGGAATTCATTCAAGCCTCTCTCTCAATTATAATCTTATACTTCGGCAAAACCATTGCCAACTTAGCCCAAAACCAGAATTCGTAGTTACTGCAAAATTCTTCATTGGAAAAATTAAATAATACATTATTATTATTCAATTTTGCCCCTACTCAAATCCAATCCACTGTCATAATTATGTTCAGCTGTAACTTTTGCTACTGACGGTAAAACAAAAACAGAGCTTATCAAGTTTTCTTACTTTTGTTCCCACGCGTACTCTCAACGTGTAAAGCATCAAGTGATATATTACCAGATTTCGGTATATCGCGCAAAATGTCAGATATAAAATCTGTGAAAGATAAAAATGAAAAAATGAAAATTTTCCTATTTTAACTCACAAAGGCAAACAGCCGGACCTCGAAGGCCAACAAATATATTTTGCTCCATGAGGGAATCAAACCCGTGACACGTAGCGCAGCAGTCTATTGCGCAACCACTGGATTAACTAGGCCATCTACGTGATTAAAAGATGTTAATTCCGACTAATTTTCATAAGCTAATTTCCCCTGCTGCCTTGATTAAAATTTGTCATTTTTATGAACTTATTATTTGGGAACCAGCTACGGCAGTCATGCAACACTAATAAAAAGGAATACCGTTGGTTGGTAGCAAGGTCGTAAAACGTGAGACTGCAACTCTTTAAGTAAAATTATGGATGATATAACCGAAAATCGATGCTCAAGTTGTAACTAAACATCTTCAACATCCCAATAGGCTTTCAAAGAACTTACCAATATTTGGATGATTTTCTTATGCAGTTCGTATACGTTGATGATATTTTTATATTTTTCAAACATTTTCACACAACGGTCATCGTTTTCATCTTCATCATTCATCATGGAAATTTCTTCTATCCATTCATCTAGGTATTTCTTTACTAATATAATGATTCGAGTGGCTATAATTAAGTTGATATCCAAAGTTGAAAACATCATGTCAATAATGCAGTCAAAAACTATATCAATGACGTAGTCGTAATAGGCTGCTGTATAGTAAATAGCACTGATGAATATGTTGATAACGATAATTGATGTAGTCGTAATCAAATTCCAAGTAATAAAACTCTGAATACTCTTACTGATATCAATACTTCTGTTCACAGTTTGAATCATCATAATAAGTAAGACATAGTTATTCCTGTGAACTAAGTCCAAAATGAACAACGTCGTGAAACCAATTAAATAGCAGACGAAGTAAAAGACAGCAAAGTATTGCAAGAGGTTCTTCTCCAAATTCGTCATATTAATATCCGTAATGTCTACACTGTGGACCCGATAGATACACATTGAGTTTACAAATATCATACAGCAGAATGAGAAAAATTGATAGATTTTTCCTCTAGGATAAATTCGTCTATTTAGAATGGAATACTTTGAACCCAATAACAGATTAAGTGCAAAATTAAAAGATTGAGCAATTTCTTGAACTTCTTTATCCAATCGATTTTTTTGTAAAACTTTGACTGGGGTCTCAGGAAAGATTTTCCTAATAATTAACATACTTAGTTAAAAATTGTAACAGTGTGTTTTGTAGAAATTGTAACTGTGAGTGTTGAACGAGTAATGCGAGACCTACTAACAATAAAATGTAATAACACAAATGAATTTTAATTAATTATTTATAGTGCTCATTGAATCAATGTGCTTGAAACAGCTAATGCGTTGAAGAAAGTTTTTGACATGTAATAAATTATTTTTTTATACACGTTGAGAATGCTATATTATTCTTTCACCATAACAACATCGTTGCTATTAAAAGTGACAACTGTAGAATAGATGCTCTGTTAAAATAGAAAGAAAATCCTCAAAGTTATCCGGTGATTCGGTTTTAAACAATATGCTGAACGAAGATGTGCAGTCAATGATATTTCCTTTAAATCTGATGCAGTACATGACGTTTTGCCCAAAATATCGGATCAAAAAAACCGGCCAAGTGCGTGTCGGGCCACGCACACTGTAGGGTTCCGTAGTTGCCCATCAAAATACTTATGCGAACTAACTAAACTGATTCGCTGAATTTAATTTTAAAAAGAAGAATTTTCAAAATCGGTCCAGGATTCTTTGAGAAATCAGGGAAAATACTTAAGAAAAAAGATTACGACGAATTTAGAACCTCCTCCTTTTTTTGAAGTTAGTTAAATAGTTGACGATAAAAACCTACCTATCCCCAAAAAAGATACCGTAAAAACATACCTGTTAAAGCTGTAAAAATAAAGGTGACAAATTTACATTTGCAGTTGAAGAACATGTTCTCCGATACATTTTGTTTAAGAAAACATATTATCCAAGTACATTTTATAAGTTGGTCGACTATTACTCGTAAAGTTGTAAAGCTTACTTAGTCATGATAATTTTCTTTTAAACTTCTTTATAATATATACTACTATTGTGAATTTTTTCACACCCCTAAACATAACCGTTTAGCTGGTAGAGGGGGGGGGACACTCGAATCGAGCAGAATTTAGCACTTAAAGGTCTCAGCACACATATGGGATCGGAAAGGGATCGTAACCGTAACGCCTTTCGCCTCGCTGTCAACCAGGCGTCAACCTACCGTATGCACGTAACGAAAGCGTATCAGCAGCGCCTGTATGTCAACTCGGCTACGGCTAGGCGACACCGCGCTTACGCCTCGCCGCCCCCTGGCTGACCTGGTTGGCACCAGATCGTCGCGGCGGCGTCTTTAGCAGGCAAGTCGCGGGAGGGGAAAGGGGAAAGGGTGGACGAAGAGATGTGAGCTCGGGTACGGAGAGACGTAAGCGCGGGGACGGAGAAACGTAAGCGCGGGGACGATGAGCCGTAAGCGCGGGAATTCAAGTTCGGAGCCTGTTCCGAGGCGAGGCGATTACGTTATTATTCCGATTAGTGTGCGTTGCAGTAGGGAGTTTAATACAAACCATTCTGAACGGCTCGAGGCGATACGGTGACGATCCCTTTCCGATCCCATATGTGTGCTGAGACCCTTAAGCTTAATATTTCACAAACGAATGTTTTTATCAAAAAACTGTTAATGGAAACTACCATAATTTTTAAAGGCCTATTTAATGATACCACACAAAGGGGTACGCGAGAAAAAAAAAATCCTCACTTTACGTGTAGGTAAGTACAGGAGGTACCCTAAAAAAAAAATATTTTACCAGATTTTATTTTACCACTTTTTCGGCACAATAAATCCGTATATTTACACCAAATTACAGCTCTCTAGTACTGTGCGTCTCTGAGCTGCGGACAGACGGACGGACGGACGGACGGACATGGCGAAACTATAAGGGTTCCTTGTTGACTACGGAACCCTAAAAATGATTTAATAACTCCAAACAGTTCCATCTCCAATTTTGTTTCAATGATCGCCACGATTATTTTTATGTTTTTGTTCCTGTATCGCAACTTAATGATGATTGTACTTTTTTGAAGATTTTATGGGAAATACTAAGTTTACGTACTTCATCGTACATTTTGACTGCGTTTTCTATAGTTCTTGATTTATTTTGAATTTAGTCGCCGGGATTACTCAAACAAGAAAATGCAAGTTTATTAGAACTTGTCAAAATGTGCATATATTTCTCAACAATAAAACAGATGTGGGCGCACGCCCGCATCTGTTAGGGGCAGTGGTAGGCGCCCACGGCGACGGACGTCGCTTGATGATCTCCGGCCACTGTAGGCGCGGGCATGCGGGCAGCGAGTAAAGGGCAACTCGCTGCCCGACCAAGGACCATGCCCGGGTCGATGATTTTACCAAGCTAAAAAAAAAAAAAATACAGATACTAGGCACTCTGTAATTTGGAATTGGATCACCGTGGTCGTCTATATTTGTACTTACACCATTGCTTTTGTTCCAATTAACGTATTTATCTATCTTTATGCATCTATACCTTTCTATAATTTTCTTTTTTTATACATTTTTACATGTTTCGATATAAATGTAATTTATGCCATTCGACTTTGAAACTGTTGGAATATAAAGTCAATTTGTGGAATTTCCAAGCATTAAAAAGTCGGAGAGAAGACAAGTATAGAGGAAACTATATTAGACGCATGTTTCAGGCTTACATTGATATATTAGAGTGTTATAATATCCAACAAGCTTGTTCTCAGCAATACGTATGTTTTCAATTTACGTATAATTATTATTTTAATTGCTAGCTTTTTGAACAAAAATGAAAATGTCTTCGGAAACTTTAATTAACGCACTGCTATATATCCAAATGACTATAGAAATATTAAAAAGAAACAACGTGATTGAAGAATTTGTAAGTTTCTTTATGTTTTTTTAAACACACTTCATCGTCCTGGAATTATTGAGCTGCCGTGGCCGACCTACTACCCTTAGCACGAATTTTCAGTATTTGAGAAGTAAAGTAAACTAGAAAATTGACAATTTTCAAGGAAAAAAATAGTTCCTTCTTCGCACACCATGGCGCTGTTCCATTTTTTCTTACAGGTAACGCTGTAAATATTGTACAGTAAAAGAGTGAAAATTCGTGCTTAGAGTACCTACTGGAAGTCGGTAAACAGACTCCGTACCCTAAGTATGTATTGATGATACTATAACCCCCATAATAATAAACGTGGACTAAAGTTACAACAAGGATATTCCTCGGATTAGCCATACATTTTTTAAGGATTATTGGTGTAACTTTAGTCCACGTTTATTAACAAGGGGGTACTGCTCCATAAACGATGAGGCACTTAATATGGTGCACTATGTGCCTATTTGTTACAAACATTCGTTACATATCCGTTATATATTCGTTACATAATGCATTACATATTCGTTACATATTCGGTACATATTCGTTACATATTCGGTACATATTCGTTACATAAATTAACGTTTGTGAGAGTCTCTGGCTCTTTAACGCTTGTCAGACTCGTGGCTAAAACAATATAGATTGTTATCGACACTCTAAGAAGGAGAAGGTTAAGTCTTTTTACTCTTGGTCATGATGTCGTTTATAATGTAGGTATTCAGATAATTATCTTTAAGTTACTGTGTTATAGGTACAAGTCAGTGTGGGTTAATGTAACAATAATTTGGTAATGGTATTTTAAGTAAAATCATTAGCTATTTCTTGGTGGAAGGTACCCCATCGTAGTCCTTCTGGTGTTTGGGGATCAGTACTTCCTTAAATCTGGCGTCAAGTAGATTACATAATTTGCGTTCAAGATCGGATAAGCAAAGACTGGACGCGGAAACCTTTGGTATTGCAGATATAATGCCACGCCATCTAGTCTCAAGCTAAGCAGAGCTTGTGATATGGGTAATAGACTACTGATAAACATACTTATATATTTCTAAATACATACATATTATAGATAAATTACACCCATACACAGAACAAATGATCGTGCTCATTACACAAACATTTGTCCTGGATGGAAATCGAACCCACAACCTCCGGCATAGCAGTCAGGGTCACTAACCACTAGACCAACAGACTAGTCAAATATCCATAGGGTACGGCCTCTGCTTACCATCAGGTGACCCGTAAGATTGTTTGACCTCTTTATGATTTTCTTAATTTACAGAATGGAGCATGTGGCTTCACTTTTTATATACATTTGGATACTAAAAGATTTGATTGGGCTAGCAATATACAGCGTGCAATGCGAGAGATTCTACTTTGCTATTCAAAATGTTCAAGACACTTGTTCACTCATTTCTAGTCAGTCAAATCGATCAGGTAAATATTGGAAATAGGTTGAACATTATTACGTTCTAAGTCAAATGTTATTTCACGACATAACAGTGAATGGAAAGTAGAGACTGTCTTTTTTTTTCGTGGTAAAATCATCAAATGAGTCGTTCCACCCAGGGCAGGGCGGGAGGGACTGTCAGACTTGTACTGAGTAAAATCTACGGTGTCCTCTGTAACTCTTCGTGTATCGTAGTCGCGGTATACGTATGTCCCGCAATTCCGGCAGGACTGTGGCCCTCTATAGGGGGGCCCCGTCATTATGCTGACGCTCCTTGAGGCGCGCGTGGAACACAACGTACCGTCGACCCGGGCATGGTCCATGGTCGGACAGCGAGTTGTCCTATATGTAGAGACTAACTTAGTAACCTAAGTCATGAAAGGACAACAATTTTTAACTTTTAAGTTACGAGCAGTTAGGTATTTCTTGAAACTAAAGAAACAAGACTCGCAGTGACTCCAGAAGACTCCAGTGGCTCATGGTAGAGAACCAGAAGCGAACCGGTATGTGAGATACCGCGACAATGTACCGAAAGGTGACGTTCGCCAAGACAAATGATAGGCCAAGCGTGTAGAGTGAGCGAAACGAAGCAGTGGAGACTCTTCGTTCCGCATTCGGTTTGCTTCAGTTCGCTAATTATTATCTTTAACGTTAGCGAAAATTCACTACCCAGCGATATTAGTTACAGGTCAACAATCATTGTCTCTTAAGTATGTTCATTTACTTAATACTATTTGCAATATTCTTTTTTAACACTACTGCGGATCTAAAACGGCCTCTTAAGGCCTACCCAGACCGGGACAGCATGGCAAAGTATTTTAATTTTTACTAATGGACATTCAACCGTACTGTTACAGAAATACGACATAAATTGCTTTGCTTTAAAATGATGCCGTGGCATTGAAAGGGATTTTATCGCATCGGCATTAAAGACGCGCCACAGGCTCCCGTCGCGGGATGACGTGGCATACTGTGGTAGGCAACAGCATGCCATGGACTCCGGTGCTCGTAGTGATATACTGCGGCGTGGGGCGCGGGGGTAGAGAAGCAGGGCCGTGGCAAAGTGCTGTGGAATGCTGTGGTATTTAAGCGGCCAGTGTGCGCTGACTTACGGCAAAATCCCTTTCCATGCCGTCCCGGTCTGCGTATAACCTTTATACCACACACTATGTTTCGATTGATTCAGAACATTAATTTTTATTTCCATTTAAAACCTTTTGTTTGTTGCTGATTCTAATAGATAAAGTTATGCCAACTTTTGTCTGTTTCTGGACGATGAGAAAAAACTGTGCAAGAACGTACTGCGCCTACATCGAGCATCGTTCAGCAAGATACGTCTGTGTGGTCTGTTCTACGTAGATGTTCAGTTACAATTGCGTCTAATGGAAAATTTTGCAAGCTACACGATTGTACTCGTATTGTTACAATTTGCTATTTCGTAAAAAGTATCAATAAATTAATGCTCAAAGGTCTCTTTTTTAAATTGTATGTACCATCTCAAAATGAATGATGTAACAAAGTTTTATTTAATAATTTTGGCGATCTAAAAAGAGTGTCCATGGAGTTTCTTGGCCCTTCTTCTCCATAGAAATCTATTTCTTGGAACGGGCATATCTACGGTACTTTCACAGTTTTTATGTCTTGTGACTGAGACTGTACTGTAGTACCATAACTTTTTTTTTAATTAGGTACATTTTTATTTGTGTTTGACAATTCAAAAGTGCCTGTAACTGGCCTACTTGAAATAAATGCTTTTATTTTGATTTTGTGTCATTGGATTTGAACGTGGAGGGAGGGAGGCCTTAGGTAATGCTGGCATGATGACCTAAACACCTTCATGACAGATCGGCCGGAGAAAGCCGCAGACAGGACAGATTGGAAGGTTATACGCAACAGGATCCACGTACCAAGTCGTGGGCAGAAGCTAGTAATCAAAACAAAACACGACACAACTTAGTACAGAGAATAATAATAAAATTATAGCAAGCAAAAAATTCAACAATAAAAGGAGTTTATCATAATGTCAGCGGAAAAACTTTCAGATAAAATCTACAAACTAATAGAAACAGAAGAAAGTCACCTCATCATCATCATCATCAGCCTATAATGTTCCCACTGCTGGGACACAGGCCTCCTCTATGTCTCTGAAAGTCACCTACTCCAATAAAAATGGACATGAACAGGACAAACATACGTAGAGGATGGCGAATGGGTGTTAGTGGCGAGGAATAGGGAGAAATAGAAACGCCATTCCCTTCTGGCCAATTGAAGGCTCATTTTATTACATTTTATGAAGTACACTGCTAAATAATAAATGCGAAAGTAAAATACGTGCTCACAAAACTTTCTGAATCGATGTGGATTATATTTGTTTGGTACAGAAACATTATATTACCATGCATACTATATAGAGTCTTAGAATAACACACGAGAAACTTTTCACCCTAGTGTAAAGTTCTAGTAGAATATCTAAGACCAAATTCCACGTAGTAGAAAACTAACTAGTATTATAAGTAGCTAAAAAGCTTGCAACGACATATCTAAGGTTTCAAGAATGTAAACTGCAAGAGCACAATAATGTAGTTAGTGAGGAACCCCAGCAAACTAAGAGGCAGTGTAGAATCGACGAAGCCCAGGCCACATAAGTCAACCTTACTGAAATGAGCTTCGTGTAAGCGTTGAATATTTCTGCATATTTTCTTCTCCTCCTCTGCGAATTTAACAACAATTAATGACTTATTCATGAAATCAAAAACTTGTAAAACCTGTTTTATTTTTTGTGACTGTATTAACTAAGTATGAAGACATCCACATAAAATTAAACTATGTCAAAAAAAGAAGGGCACGCCGCAATTGCGGCATCAAGACTCCTTTTTTTAGAAGTGGCTGGATAGGCAACACCGCGTCCTAACCTTGCGCCTGACGCAGGTCCTCACCGGACACGGCTGTTTCAGGAGGTACCACTATTTGAGGAGGAATGAGGAAACGCCAGGGTGTCACCACTGCAAGGATCACCCGGGGGTCACGGTGTAGCATACGGTGCAGGAATGCCGCGCTTGGGCAGAGCACCACCGTGTCCTCAGGGCGGCGATGGGCGGGGACCTCTCGCGCCCGGCATTGGTTGAGGCCATTATGCGGGGCGAGACGAAGTGGGAAGCGGTCGCCTCCTTCTGCGAAGCAGCCATGCTCGCGAAGGAGTAGGCGCGCCGTGTGAGGGAGAGGACAGCGTTCTCCCTCCAGCCCAACGGCGACGGACGTCGCAAGATGATCTCCGGAAACCACAGGCGCAGGCATGTGGGCGGCGAGTAATGGGCGACACGCTATCCAATCATGGACCATGGTCGGATAGCGAGCCGACGGCGAGTTGTGTTCTACGCGCTTTTGTTCTCGTGTCAAGTTGGAGTTTTAAGTACATTTCTAGATACTGTTAGCGTTACCACACCACGGCTTTAGTGTCTGGCCGTCACTGAGGGGATTAATAACGAACTTCAACAACGTGTGGCACCCGTAGATTACCTTCTATGCTGAGTCTAGAGGAGGTTATCTGTGATTGTACCTGAACAGTTTGAACTCAAAGTAAGTGTACAGGAGTCTTGAAATAAATCCAGAGCTGAGTAGAACATCTCACAACGCCAGCTGAACAGTGTTTGTAAGTACAGATTCTTTAAGATACATTGAAAATTGAGAAGCAACACCAGTGGGACGTACTGAAAAAAATGTTAAACTGAGAAATGTTTTATCAGTTGTGACGATAAAGAAATACTTAAAAATGCATAGCACTGCCAAAGTCCAGGTTTCGTGTCCCTGTTTGGGCGCCATTTGCCGGCAAATGGCGCCCGAACAGGGACATGTTTCTCCAGTGTGTCATTCCAGTTCCAATAGCGCACTAATGTATAACAACTTAGTTCAACTGCTCCGTTATAGAACAAAATATCAAGAAAAAAGTAGATTTTTAATCGGTGCCACTTCTTGCTTGTGTGCAATGCAAAAAATCAGCCGAGCAGGCGGAAGCCTAAAAGTCTGACAATTAGTCTATGATTTCCAAGGCGTACTAGTACTAGGGTTGGGAAAATTATTTAAGATTGTAACTTTATAAATTAATACAGTAATACTGATTTTCACGATTTGTCAGCTGTATTCGAAAAGGCGGAAGCCAGCACTCTTAGTGCGAATTTTCAGTTATTGAGACGTAAAGTAAACTGGAACTTTGACAATTTCAAATTGACAATTTTCAAGGAAAATTTAGTTCCTTCTTCGCACACTAGAGGCGCTGTTCCATTTTTTCATACAAGAAACGCTGTAAATACTGGAAATATGCTGTAAAGTAAAAGAGTGAAAACTCGTGCTAAGAATACAGTTCAGATGATTATACGATAATTATTTATTATTTTGTTTTTTTTTTTTAAATTTAACGTTAAGGTACCTACTTAATTAATAAGATGAAAATGAAATACTTACTGATTCGTGGCTCGCTATCATAATGACAAATTGAACATCAATAAGTGTGTGGATACATGTCTCTAGAGTGTGAATTAATACCTGAAAAATGACGTTTTATAAGTAAATGTTTATAATAGTAGTTATTTCAACGCAACGAATTCTTCTAATAATAGTTTTTGATTCTTTAAAAAACCTTTCAATGATCTTGAATGTTGACTGCTTAAATAATAAAAAAATTATCAAAATCTACCAAAAGATACCAAAACGTAGAACTTGACCGCAAAACATGAAAAAGAACTTACGAAAGGCTCATACATAATTTTTTTTTTTTTTTTTAGCGTGGTAAAATCATCAAATGAGTCCTCCAACCCCGGGCAGGGCGGGAGGGACTGTCAGACTTCTACTGACTAAAATCCACGGTGTCCTTCATAGCCTGTTACGTTCCGGGGTTACGGTAAGGGGATAATCCCGCGACCCCGGCAGGCTTTGGCCCTCTGAGAGGGGGGCCCCGTCATTATGCTGACGCTCTTTGAGGCGCGCGTGGGACACAACGCGCCGTCGACCCGGGCGCGTATTTCCAAAGCCTATACTATTTCAGTCACGAGTCGGACTGTAATCGATTAGCTTTTGTTTGTGCATATTTCTCAACAAAACCTAATCTATCTCAGTAAAAAACCTGACTCAAATAGATTAGCTTTTGGAATTGATATTTTCAATGAAAATGCACGGACAAAACCTAGTTCTATATAATTCATATCACTCGAATAGCTAGACTTTTGGCGAGTTATTTTAAAATAGTAATAGTGTATCTCAGTAAAAAACTTGACTCAAATAGATTAGGTTTTGTTTTGATATTTTCAAAGAAAATGCACGGACAAAATCTATACCATTTTAGTCACGCACGAGCCAAACTCTAAAAAAAAGACCAGGTTTTGTTTATACATGTCGCAGTGAAATGAGGAAATCAGGGATTTCACGAAATCCAATTATCAAGAAAAGTATCTAGTGATAATTATGACAAAAAATACTAATAAAAAGTCAGAGATCATGTAATTTCACTAAACTAAGTAAAATGTTAGAAAACGTCGACGGAGCACCGCTTCGCGGTGCTCCTACTTCTGGGTGGTTTAAAAAAAAATAACCACGAAGGGGATGGCGGGGTCTTTCAGACCCCGCCATCCCCTTCTAACCTAACCTGTCCGAGTCGGGGTGCCCACAGTCGTATTTACGATAATCAAGTAGTACTATAAAATTTAAGAAAAGTTAAATTCCGAGGTAAATTTACTCATATAGCTAGTGAGCCTCTACTCGACAAGGTTTTGTTCGTACGTAATGTTTTAAAATAACTCGCCAAAAGTCTAGCTATTCGAGTGATATGAATTATATAGAACTAGGTTTTGTCCGTGCATTTTCATTGAAAATAACAATTCCAAAAGCTAATCTATTTGAGTCAGGTTTTTTACTGAGATAGATTAGGTTTTGTTGAGAAATATGCACAAACAAAAGCTAATCGATTACAGTTTGACTCGTGACTGAAATGGTATAGGCTTTGGAAATAGGCGACCCGGGCATGGTCCTTGGTCGGGCAGCGAGTTGCCCTTTACTCGCTGCCCGCGCCTACGGTGGCCGGAGATCATCTAGCGACGTCCGTCGCCGTGGGCGCCTACCACTGCGGCTGGGGCGGAGGGAGGACGCTGTCCTCTCTCGCTCGCGGCCTGCCTCCTCCTTTACGAGCATTACTGCCTCGCAGAAGGAGCTGACCGCTTCCCACTCCGTCTCGCCCCGCAGCATGGCCGCAACCAATGCCGGGCGCGAGAGGTCTCCGCCTATCGCAGCCGTGAGGACACGTCGGTGCTCCGCCCAAGCTGGGCAGTCTTGCACCGTATGCTCCACCGTGTCCTCCGGGCGATCTTCGCAGTGGTGACACCCAGGCGTCTCCTCCTTTCGCATCAGACACAGGTACCTCCCGAAACTTCCGTGTCCGGTGAGGACCTGCGTCAAGCGGTAGGTCAGGACGCCATGACTTCTCTCCAGCCACTCCTCAAAGAGGGGTCTTACCGCCGCAATTGCGGCGTGCCCTCATACATAATTTTGAAGAGATTATACTCGTAACATTCCAATATTTTGTTATATGCATCAAACTTGCAAATGGGTTTATTCTCATAATTGTGGACTTGAAAACTTGGTTAAAACATGAAACAACATAACTTTTTAGGCAGCAAATGAGTCTAATTGCGTATATTATATTTGCATCAAAGCAAAATAAAAATAAATTACAAATAATCATGAACCATGGTGACCCATGTTTTAAATTTATTATTGAACAAATTGAATAATAAAATCAGAATAACTGCGATCCAGTTCCATTTAGTTACGTTTTTTGTGATTTTCGTGTCATTAAGTAGGCTATGAAGATTTTGAATTGCAAGGACCGTGGCTATATTGAATTTTGCATGAACAATGTTAAGAATAAAAATACTCATAAAAGAAATATTGTAGACAAAGATATCACAGAAACAGAGGCCTAGCAAAAAAATGTTACGCTTCTCAAAACTTGCTCTTAACATAGAACGGGTTGAAAAAGGAATAATTCGTATTATTATCCAACATAACGACAGTAAAATAGTTTTGGGTTTATTCGGAGTTAAAAAGTCATTTTTTTATCAAATATTTGGATAAGAAATTAATATGTTGCATTAAAAGACAATGCCAGGTGCTCCTTAGAGCTATGACCCACCAAATAAAATTTGGCTTCCAACTATACCAAATGTAACATTCTATTTGTGCTTTATCAGTTATAAGTAAACTCATGTTTTATAAGTCTATAATCCTGCCGTTTCTGTTTAATTGGATAAAATATCACATTTAGGTTAGATACCTATGTCGAGCATACGTTAACGTCTCGTCCCTATTTTCACAATGCTGGTCTAGCCACAAAGCACACACAATACAATACTAACAATCTTGACGGATTACAGATGTTGGTGGAAGCTGTAAGATAATTCAAACACATTTATTACCTATTTGTAAAAAACAAACACAATAGCCACCCAAAAATCAAATGACTTTGTCCATAATGCCAGTTGTGACATTTTGACACAAGGATAAAATACACAAACAATATACAAAATGGACTGCGCACTCATGTCTCAGAAATGAGGAGATTCGTAGACGAACCAAAGTAACCGACATAGCCCAACGAATTAGCAAGTTGAAATGGCAGTGAGCAGGCCATAATATAGCTCGCAGAACTGATGGCCGATGGGGCCGTAAGGTTCTCGAATGGAGACCACGCTCCGGCAAGCGCAGCGTAGGACGTCCACCCACTAGGTGGGCAGACGATCTTATGAAGGCCACAGGATCACGCTGGATGCAGGCCGCCTACAACCGGTCCTACTAGAAGTCCAAAGGAGGCCTATGTTCAGCAGTGGACGTCTTACCGCTGATAAGATGATGGTGATGATGATGAATAGGGTAGGTAACCAAAATACATGTTATTACGTTTTAAATATTTCTTAAAAAAACATTTATAAACGTAAAAACAGTAGTCCGCCGGTGTGGGAGCGGGGTCCAAACTACCGGTGGTTGGGCTACAGAAACAGGTACCTCCTCACAATGCGGGCCGTATTTAGGAACACTGCCTTCAAAATCAGGCCCTTGATCCAACTACCTAGAGAGAGCCTTGAAAGGTATTCGTCGAGGCCCTTTGCCATCAGGCCATTGGCTGTAACGATAAATCGGCACAATGATAGCCGAGCTCACATTCCCACTCCGACAACCGCGCGTGCTAAGTTGAGATATTTCATTTATTTATATTTCTCAGCTTTCAGTTCAGAAGGTTCACGTCATGCGAGATGGTATCATCGATTATTATTTATCATTACGCGGCGCATCGATCTGTCTATCACAACAATATCAGGGACATTGGCGACAACAAAAATAAAAAAAGAATATTGAAAAATAAACCTGAAAGCATTTTTAAAGCCGAAAAAGTAAATAAGGTTAACAAGTAAGAGTTGCCCGGGTGTCACCACTGCGAGGATCGCCCGGAGGACACGGTGGAGCGTACGGTGCAGGACTGCCCAGCTTGGGCGGAGCACCGCCTTGTCCTCACTGCGGCGATAGGCGGAGACCTCTCGCGCCCGGCATTGGTTGCGGCCATGCTGCGGGGCGAGACGGAGTGGGAGGCGGCCGCCTCCTTCTGCGAAGCAGTCATGCTCGCGAAGGAGGAGGCGGGCCGCTTGAGGGAGAGGATACCGTCCTCCCTCCGCCCGAGACGCAGTGGTAGACGCCCACGGCGACGGATGTCGCGGGACGATCTCCGGCCACCGTAGGCGCGGGCATGCGGGCGGCGAGTATAGGGCAACTCGCTGCCCGACCATGGACCATGCCCGGTTCGACGGCGCGTTGTGTCCCACGCGCGCCTCAAGGAGCGTCAGCATAGTGACGGGGCCCCCCTATAGAGGGCCACAGTCCTGCCGGGGTTGCGGGACATACGTATACCGCGACTCCAGCACACAAAGGGCTACCGAAGGACACCGTGTATTTTAGTCAGTACAAGTCTGACAGTCCCTCCCGCCCTGCCCGGGGTTGGAGGACTCAATCGATGATTTTGCCACGTAAAAAAAAAAACAGGTAAGAGTTATATTTATTATTTCTATCCATACTACTTTCTGGGAATAGGAGGGAAGGGACAAGCGCCATCCAAGTTGCTCTTCTCTTTCGTCATGCTAATTATAGCAAATCAAAAAAAACCTAAACGGTGGCGATTACGGTTCATTTTTGGGTACTACGTAAATTGAAGTGCTCAGTCCAGATTTTATGATAGGGCTATGTTTTGATTAGGTATTTCCGCGTCAATGACGTTTCGTTGTACCTAATCATTCATGCTCAAATATGAAATATTTTTAAGAGAGTATATTCATAATGTGATTTATATAAAAAAAAACATTATTTTCGTTAAACACACTTATTGAAAATAATGTTTTATTAAAACTGAATATTGCATATTTAAATCCGAACAATAACACATTAAAAGGTGTCATTTGTCATTTTCTCTGCGTGTAGGTATGCTTAATGCGTAACGCACATGGCCGCGATGAAAACAGGAAATGGTTTTTGGGTTTTCGAAATCCTTTTATCACTAACTTTTTAAAAGCATCCTTTGTAGAATAACAATTATGTAATCAGGGGTCTTATTTTCATTTAATATTTTTCATTAGTTTATATTTCCTGTAATAAGGGCTGAAAGGTGGGGCAGGATCGGGCATTGTCATTTAAGGGAGAAAACATAGACTGCACATCTTTATCAACTTCATGATAAAGAAAAACTTTAACTCGATCGTTCTTGTATGATTCCTTCTGGAATAAATTATTGTAGAATTCTTTTAGATCCATTACAGAAACGTTTGAATTATTAGGAGGCCACTTAGACAATATGGATTAAAGGCATGACATTTAAGGAATGAAGAATTAATAGTGATGTTTGCATATCAGTCTAATGAAGGGTAATTTATTATAAGCAATGGCCCAATGGAGCAGTGGTAGCCCAGTGGTATCGGTCCCGACTTACGAGTTGTAGGCCGTGGGTTCGAGCCCCGCCAGGCGCATTACTTTGTGTAATTTATTTCATCATCACTGCTCTCAAAACGGTGAAGGAAAACATAGTGAGGAAACCGGCATGTCCTATAACCAAAAAATTCGAAGACATGTGACATCTACCAACCCGGACTGGATTATGGCCCACTCCTTCTCACAGAGAGGAGGCCTGTATCCCAGCAGTGGGAACATTATAGGCTGATGATGATGAATGGCCCAAAGGTTTCTTTATAAATGATTCTCTTCAATCCTTTTATTCATATCAATGCATGATTCATTAAAAGGGCTCTTTCTAGAGAATTAAGTACATAACTTTATTATGTATTTCATCAGCTGATTTTTAAAGGTAAGTTCAAAACCCAAATACTTATCTCTTACGGTACATCGAATTCAAAGCACATTGAAACTTTATTAACTTAGTTATTTTAAAAAGAAGTTAATGATGATACTTACCAAAGGCTGAAATGATATTTTGAAAACATTGTAACATTCCAGTATTGTCTGGTAAGCATTATACTTCCAGATGCGGTCTATCTCAGGTTTGAAAAGATCCTTTTCACTTACATAAATTTCTAGGCTGTTTATGACTCTAATTGCATATATCATATTTGCGTCAAAGCAAAATAAAAGCAAATTACAAATAATCATAACCCAAAGTGGCCCAAATAAAAAATCAGTAATTGTGTGAACTAAGTAAATCATTATAATCAGAATAACTGAAATCCAGTTCCATTTAACAATACTCCTGATGATATTCGAGCGATTGAAGAGTCTGTAGCATTTTTGAATGCCAAATAATATGTCTATATTGATTTTAGCGTTGACAATGTTGAGAATAAAAGTGATGATGAATAGAGTAGAGTAAAACATGGAATTTAAGAAAAATAGAAAGTCGAAATACATGGCATGTGTATAACGCCCCATGGTGATAGTTGACCGAGTAAAAATTGAATAACGCACATGATTATCCAACAAAATGATATAAATTTGGTTTTCAGACTATTTGTTCTCACGAGGTCACATTTAATTGAATATTTGGATGAGAATATTATGAGTTGCATTAGGTTCAAAGGAAAAAGCATGGCCTGCACATCTTTACTAACTTCATGATTTAGGTCTATTTCCACATCTTTATTGTTATCGATCGGACAAGTTTTCATCTTATTGAGTACTACTTTGTAGAAATCTTTAAGTTTCATAACGTTTGAACTAAAAGAACGACTACATTATGAAAAGGAATGTTTTATTTTGTACAAGTGTGTATTATTAAATCAATAACCCTTTGCGTTATTTTTATCTTGATCATAATAGAAAGTTAATTAATTACAGGCATGGTTGTAAACATGTCTTGATTAATATTAGTTAATTTCAGTTAAAACATTTTCTAGAAAGTACGAAGTTCTTATCTTGTATTAGACGGCTGCCTTTTTTTTTGGGACAAACCCACCACACTATTCCCAAACCACTGCAACTCCTGAAAGCCAGAATCAACAGTGGCAACCACCAGAAAAGCGCCGAGACAATGAAGTCTCGACGTGTCCCGGCTAGACGGCTGCCTGTAAGCATCCAGTAAAATGTTTTTGATTTCCTGTTTTTGCTAATTATGAGCTGAACAAAAAAAGAGTGGAAAGTTATGGGGAAGACGGATGCTCAGAAGTGTGACAATATTGTAATATGACATAAAATAATTAATTAATGTGGTCGCATATTCATTTATTTGATTTTAGATAGTGACTTGAGACTTATCCGCAGACCAATCTCTGCAAAAGTTGCTTAAGCTTGGTAAAAAATTCAGAGCCAGGCCAAGACAAGCAATGGTTAACCTTGTTCATCCACCCAAAGACGGACATCGTCAAGAGTCGCTAGCATCTGAAGCTTCACTATACGAATGCAAGCTCCCATTGGTCAAATCAAAAGAGTGCTCGGATTGACGAAACCCGTTTCAATGCCGTTATTTTTCGTCATTTCAGTATAAAATGATACACAGAAAAACTGATATAGTGTTAATCTTTATAGTAAAGCAAACTGCAACAGTACAACAGTGTAGTGAGTTAAAAGTGCAAATAGACGTAATAGATGACAAGTATCTATGAAGAACAGGCCACAAGCACTCATCTTGTTGAATGATGCACGATGCAGGCGCAAGACATTTTTGCATAACTTCTTTTGATCATCTGTGTAACAAATAAATTTGGTTCAAGTTACCATGTTAAGGAGGATAATGATAAGGTAGAAAAAGAAAATCATAATGAAGAAAGTTTTGAGTATTGATCTGAATATTATGAGACCAAAGAAACAATTTGAAAAAATGATATTACTTGAAAGGAGGGGATTACTGAGATGATGATAATTAGATAAGTGTAAAAAAGCAAACATGCAACAAAGGAAGCGACGACATTTTATACCATGAGACATATCTCATAAATCCAAGAGCACACCCGTCTCATAAGACGGTTGTGCTTTTGACTCTAGTCTTGCTCAAAGATGAGAGACACAAAGTCAACGATCGAGCGAGCTTATCTTAAAATTGAAGAGTATAGGATTGTATGCGTTCAGAAACGCATTATGAAAGGCGTTTGGAAACGGTGCAAATTGGTGGAATAACAACAAGGAATGAATGGTAACTTGCAGTGCGTGTAGATTTTCAAGGATAGCAGGAGGCCGATGGGATGAGGTAGGTATGGGATATAGATGTATGTAACTTCTATGTAAAAACAAATGATCATGAAATATATTCACCTGAACAGTTTGATGCTAAAACAAATTCACATGAATCTTGTGCATGCTTCATAGCATCATAGAACGCCTCGAAATTCAAACTGAGAGATATTTGTATGACATAATATTTCAACACCCAGTAAATTAATAAAAATGCTAGAGACGCATTTTCTTGCTATAAAGAAGAATTGAGAGAAGAATGTAAATTAATTTATGTGTAGTATATAAGGGAATATTCCTCAAGACCTTTAAAGCTTACCTTCTGAGCTTCAAACTCAACTTTGCTGTAGTCAATCACAATTTGAATATCTATCAAACTTGTGCAGAAGGTTTCTATAGTGTTATACAGTATCTGTAAATTATATAAATTTGAAAATGTGGTACAAAAATATTAAATTATTAATTTTTTTTCTTTTTAAATTCTCGAAGACCAACTTCTTCTTCAACAAGAGTTTAGACAAGCTAAATGACATTCAATATTTTATTATAGAAAATCACTCCGAATTTTATTTTTGGACATTCTCGCTTGACCTCCACTTCAATATATATTTTGTTCTTCAGCACGAAAAAATCCCCGATAGTAAGTCAATATTAGTCGATATATTATATTGAATCAATGAAAAACTTAAAGTTTTCGAATGATAAGAGGTACGTAAAAATATAGGGCACAGAGTGTATGCTGTACATAAAGTCAACATAAAGTTTTCCAAATTGTATAACTAGTGTTACTTACTGGTAGCTGAAAAAGGCTTACAAAAATCTTGTAACACTTTAATATTTGATCAAAAGTTTGAAACATTCTTGCTATCTGTTGTTTACTACTTCCATTTTTCTGTATCAATAATAACTGAATATTCCACAGCTTCACTTTATCAGTTAATGACGAAACTAAACCTATTGCGTAAATCAGATTTGAATCAAGCACCACCATAATAAATTTGTATAATGTGACATTCCATGGAGGACTGAGGAAATAGAAGTGATCATGGACTACTATCGAGAAGTAATACATAAAAAGTAAAACCACGATAATCCAATTTCTAATGATGGAACGTTTAAAATCAAGGTCGCTCCTCCAAAATCTGTACACTTCTTGAAAGTATAGTACAAACAAAACACTTTTCTTCGAGTAAATGAAGTTAGTTGCCATGTTTATGATGAATCCCAAACACTTGTAAATAAATTCAAAAAGAGATGCAAACATCAAGAAGTTTACCGAACTGTATCGTCTGAAATTTTCATCAAGTAATATTTCTAGAATACGATAGAAATATGTTGATAAGAATAATGCCACACCACATATTAATATTAAATTGTTAAAACAATTATTTGGGTTAATGAAATTGTTTTTGATGTGATGTTTGGGATTGAGTAGTACAATCTGCATAAATTGAGAGGCAAAAAGAAACGCTGAATTTCTTGATCAACCCTATTATTCAATCTATTATTAACACTTATTCTAACTTCGTTATCAAAGTTCCCGCTCAGTATCTCCATTTTATAAACTCGAGAGCATTACTAAATTGAACTCACACGTTGTAGGAACGAGGCAGTTAAAATTTATCATTTGTTTAGCATAACATTTTTACGTTCACTATCGCATTGACGGAAGGTTTTTGTAACTTAAGAGTTGTTAATTGGATACGGGTTGTCTGCTATTGAAATAACAATAATAATAATTGTGTGTACCTAAATTTCCGGCCATAATTTAAAAGCTATCGATTCAATTTTCTTAATTGTTCCATTCTTACTTCTGTTAAGGGCCTCAAAACTAAAGAATAATATTGGAAATAAATATGCATTTACAAAAAAATCATTCATCCACTTCTAGGAAGTACCCGAGATCAACTTCTGTCGATGTTCTACTTTCTAGAAGTGGATGAATGAACAGTATTATAAATTGATATTCCGCATCGAGGATCATCACGGCATAAATTTTATGATGACACGGAACAGTACTCTGCTACTTACTTTTAAATCTGTTTGTTGTGAATGTGAGGATCTTTGTGGGTCACGCTTTCTATTTTTCGTCCGGTTCATTTTTGATTGTCTGACAGTTTGAGTTGTTTATGTGGCCTACCCAAATGTCCTCTCTTTGGTACTGTTCGTCGTTACGTTGAGCTCCTTGAGTTACGAGTCGAGCTTCACGATAACTGACAAATGCTTGCACTGACTGGACAGGTCCACTCAAATTCGTATGGCTCTTTCTTCAAAAGACCATCTCGGACACAAACCTGCAGGGTCCTCGCATGACTTAACTAACCAATTTAATGTCTGGACTTTAAAAGAGACGATGACCTCTGAGTTTGTTTCGGATGTTTCTTCTCAGAGTAGTCAGGTACGAAACACCGGCCTCATCTAGCTATAAAAAAAGTGTTTTGACTTGTAAAAGTGTTTGTAAAAACCTATTTGCAAAATAAATATCATTTATCATTTAAACCTGGGCCAAGAGGCTAATCGGTAATGTTGCTTTGGTCGATTTAAAGCTCCAGAGTCTTGAATATCGACGCCGTGTTGCCAGCCGGTTGGTTTTTATCAGTTACATTTCGGAGAGTGTGCGATAGAACTGCATAACTTGATTCTGTCTGGCCCTTTCAATCATCGGACTACAAGACGTACGGCAATGCGCCATCGATATAATGATGGTGGCGAATTTGCCAATACCTTTATTGTACGCACAGCTATATATTATGTATAAGGAGTGGAATTCCCTGCTGGTATTTGTATTTCCCTTAAACTACTAACTTTGGGGTCTCCAAGTCAAGAGTGAACAGGTTAGTTCTAAGCAAGCGGGCTTCAACGTCGACCACAAATCTTCGCTTACGATCAAGCGAGATAGAAGACCCCAAGGTTTTTGCTGTCGGGAACAGATTCCCGGCAGGGAATTCCACTCCTAAGCTGTGCATACAATATAGGTATTGGCAAAATGCTTTGTACGTTACGGTAGTATGTCCACCATATATCGATGGCGCATTTCCGTACGTCTTGTAGTCCGATGATGGAGTGGATTTTGTACAAATTATTGGTTAAATAAATACAACGTATCAGTATCATCGCCATCTATTGTTTTGTTCGAGAACTTCAACAAAGTTTCCACCCGATTGTGAAGAGAGCATAGAAAATATTTTATTATATTATTCTTTAACCGATCCAGTTATACTGTTTTAGTTCTGACATTATTCTCACTATGAAAAAAAAGTTTCTTGTTGTAAGGAAATACCTTATCGAAAAAAAAACTGCAATTTATAATTTATTACGAATTTTGACATAATAATGTAAGCAAATACAAATTAATGTGAAACACAATATTTATTCGTTACAATGTTTACAAGGTGACGAAAAACTTTATAGTTGAGTAAAAAAAAACTACAAAATTGCGAACTGTAGCAACACAATCGTATATCTCGTAAAATTTTCTATCATACTTAATTGTAACGCAGCGTCTATAAAGAACAGTCCACACACACGTATCTTGCTGAATGATGCTCGATGTAAGCGGAGGACGTTCTTGCAGAGTTTTTTCTCATCGTCTATGAACAAGATGAAATAAAATGATAATAATTATATGCCATTTGGCTACGGAACCCTAAAAGGGCATATCTCACTAATAATATAATTTATGTCTAATAAATAACACATACATAATTATTAATTTTAAAATAAATCATTTTAGTATTTTTTTTTAAAGCATATTAATACAAAATAAAAATTAAATTAAAAATTTAAAAAACCCCCGACACAAAAACCAAGATCCCTTTAAAAAGTATTAAATAATAAAAAAAAACTCAATCTTAAAGTAGGTACCTAACTATGTATTAATAATTATTAAAAAAATACGTCACGTTGGGGGACCGGTCCAAATTATTTATTATCTAGGTTTTTTTTTCGGTCCCCCAACGTGACGTATTTTTTTTAATAATTATTAATACATAGTTAGGTACTTTAAGATTGAGTTTTTTTTATTATTTAATACTTTTTAAAGGGATCTTGGTTTTTGTGTCGGGGGTTTTTTAAATTTTTAATTTAATTTTTATTTGAAACTTTTTATAGGTACACACTTAATTAAGTGATCAATATTCCCTTTCAGTTTGCTTTGATTTAAGACCCCACTCGAGTATATTTGCAAACCCTCGGCTACCCTTTCTCACTTTTACCCCCACAACTTTTAAACGGCTCAACCGATTTTCATCAAACATGTCTAAGAACACTCGCACGTAAATCACCTTTAACACAAAAAAAAAACTAAATTGAAATCGCTTCATCCGTTCGGGCTCTACGATGCCACAGACAGACAGACACGTCAAACTTATAACACCCCTCTTTTTCCGTCGGGGGTTAAAAAATATAACTCGATGGTTAAAACAAAAAAATAAAACAATGGTTTGATTTTTTTTTAGATTTATCAATTTCTGAACTTTTAATATTTAGAGTTAAGTGCCCTTATCGAAATTGCATATTCATTTGTTCCCGCAACTCATAATAATATTATACAGCAGAAGAGTTGTTTGGTTGAACGCGTTAATCGCAGGAACAACAGATTTGAATTGGAAAATCCTTTTGTGTTATATAATAATTATACTATTTATCGAGGACGGCTATAGGCTATGTGATATCACGATATGACCAATAGGAGCAGGCCAAGCATGGCAGCAAGGCATGGCCAGGCCAGGCCAGGGTGGTGAAATCACGGATTACAGCTAATGTTCAATAAATAATGAATAGAATAGAAAACATTTATTTGATAATGGACACTCACACAATCTTAATAAAAAATGAAATTAAAAAAATACAATAAAAATTTTGCTGAGCATGTCCACACCAAAAGGGTAAACAACTCAGCATATGCTGGGCGAAAGACACCCAGCGCCGGTTCAGTTGGCACCACACAGTGACACACGGACGAGGGTAGGCAAAACAAAGAATAAATAAACAAATGTGTGTAGGGAAAAGTGAAGTGAGATAAAATTATATTAAAATGATTAATTAATTATGATAAAATTATATTAATGATGCATCAGTACCATAGTAATGACAATTCCTTACTCTCTCTTATTACCTGATCGATTCAACTGCAAAATGAGTGAGCAGGTATCTCGAACATTCTGAATTGCTAAGTAGAATCTCTCGCACTGAACGCTCAACATTGCTTGCCAATATAAACCTTTTATCAACCAACAGTATATAGAAAGAGACGCCACTGATGCCGCGTTCTGTAAAATATACAATGATGAATACTAGAGATCGCGCCACAGCTCAAGCGGCGTCAGCGCAGCATGTCTACTCAAACTACGGCGGCGCCAGCGCGTCTATCATCATAATAAAGGGCTTCACACACAGCAGCTATAATATAAAGATGTACATTATAGCACGATACATCTCATTACATCTTTCTATAGAAATCGTCAGGAGACCACACACCAGCTATAACGTATATTTTTACATCTTCGAATTTCAATGGAAAGATGTGATGAGATGTATCGTGCTATAATGTACATCTTTACATTATAGCTGGTGTGTGAAGCCCTTAACGTGTGTCATTTAGTGACACAAACTGCATTATAAAAATGTACTATGTAGTACCACGAATTTCCCACAAGTCATGAGTCTACATATAATGTATAAACTAATCAACCTAGTAATTGCTTCTGTAGCAATTTTTCAGTTAATTAATTATTTATTCCTAAAATTGCGGTAAAATTACTGTCTTAAATATAAAATTTAAACTTGCCGAGCCCATTTTTAATATTTCAATGATCACTTGGGTATAAATCAGTCCGTGAATGAAGGCTTCCAAAATATAATATAGTATCTGGAAAGAAAGAACAGTTAAAAAAAAAATCGTGGAAATTATTCAGTATTTTAAAACGGCATTTTTGTATCAGTCGATTGTTTTTTTTTGAGTACTCACGTATTGCTGAGAACAAGCTTGTTGGATATTATAACACTCCAATATATCAACGTAAGACTGAAACATGCGTCTTGTATAGTTTCCTCTGTACATGTCTTCTTTTCTACCATTTAAAGCTTGAATATTCCACAAAATAACTTTATTTTCCAACGCTTTTAACAGTTGAATGGCATAAATAACATTGAAATCGAAGAAAATAAAGATGTATTTGATAAAAAGGTGATATAGAGGTCTGTTAGTTGAAACAAATATTAATACAGCTATTGGAATGAAAATAGCGAAATAAACACAAATATACATGATTACAATGATCCAATTCCAGATGATGATGTTTCTCGTATTAATTTCATTGTTGAGGAACCTGTGCACATTTTGAAAAATTAAAACGAACTTAATATATTTTCTGGTTTGAATAATCCCGATCACGTAGTTCATAATGAATCCAGCACTATAGAAAATGCAGTCAAAATAGGCGATGAAATAGGTATGTAAACATAGTGTTTCCCATAAAATCTTTGAAAAAGTAAAGCATAACATTACGATACAGGAAAAAAAAGTGTAAAGAGAAGTGTAGCGATCATTGAAATAAAATAGTAGATGAAACTATTTGGGGTTATCAAATCGTTTTTGATGCGATATTTAGGACAAAACATCATGTACTGCGTCAGATTTAAAGGAAACATCATTGATTGAACATCTTCATCCACAATGTTCTCTAAAATAAAATTCACAGAATAGTTTTGTTCCATATTTCGAAATTTCTTCATATTTAAACAAAACATTTACAGATATTCCTTCAACTACGACATTTTTATGGAAAATTATCGGTTACGTTTAGCGATATAACGATAATAAAAGTAGAATACAACCATTACTTTAATGAATGTTAGACATAACAAGCTAATTTAACAGTTTCATATTGAACAAGTCTTATCCTTGTCCGACCTATTGATCAGGGAAACCTTCCATAAATTATCATTGCAGAGACTAAAGTAAAATATGATATTGTGGGCGTATAAGAGACGGCAGGCCCTTCTAACTAATCAACTTTATTTATGAAATAATTGTTAGACATGTTGAATGAAAATTCAAAACAAATGGCTAGTCAAATTACAAATAATAATATGCGTTCTTTTATTCGGAAAGTGTAAAAGTACGTATTACGTGGATTTGAAGATTAATAACTCTACTCATCAGAATTCTATGAAAGCATGAATTTACGAGTAGGTACCAATAGGCATGACGATAGCATAAAAAAATGGTGTGCATATGAACTAACTCGAAATTTCGAAGCTCCAGTTACAGTATCATTGTTTATATTTAATCATAAGCCCCGACAAATTACTGATAGAAATTCAACATGAAGGTTAAGAAACATAACATTTTAGTGAATTACTAAGTTTTAACCGACATCACTATTGATTGCCTTGCCAGTCCTTAGTTATTCGTTCACAATTTTGAACTACTTGAATTAAACGTCATGTTTTCATCGATCAAAAATTTTCTGTTAAAAAGAAATTCAAACATAATTTTTTCCAACGAAACTTCTCAAAACAACGTTATAGAAAAAGATTTACGATCAATACTGCAACCTTTGAATTTAATGCAAGCTCCTTTTCTTTACTCAAAGTATACAATCCGTGATAGCCGTATCTTTCCCAATAGTTGTCTGTACAATTTATTTGGAGTCATTTGCATGTTAACGTTGAGAATAGCCAATTTGGTTGTATTAATCAAGAAATGTTTATCCAATGCCTGGACAGCTGTGACCACCTTTCTCTACATTAGTAACCTTTGTGACGTTTTCTTTAACTCCACTGGTCACATATTAAACCATTGTATCAATCTCATTATGAGCGATGACAACATTTTGTTGGTCCTCAAAATTCAGCACGCTTTCACAGTTCTCAGGGTTAGTAATGTAAACCTGAGAAGTTTGATCTTCTGGAACTGGTTTTCCGTCATCTCTTTATACAGTTTCTTTGTTTGCTTAACTATCTACATGTGTATTGAATATACTGTCATCAATACTCTTGGAGTAATATTAACATTTTCAACAATAACTTTCGATATGAATATTATTTATGCCATGCATCTTATGAGACTACTGAAGCAAATGGTCAAGATATGGATTGTAGAAGTACAAGAATCAAAAAACGTAGAAGCATACCCGGATTATGAATCCTACTGGGATAAGATGTTTGAAGTATATCAGATATTTTTGAAGGCATATAGGATTATAGAGAAGTTATTCAAATTAATGGTGAGTTTCAAGGAAACGAAATAATAAAAACACATCAAACAGGCTGTTGGTACAAGTAGAAAACAAAATTTGGATATTATGTAATTTATTTTCTAACATATTTACAGATTGTTAACTATGTGATCAACACGGCCTTTCATAGTTTGTTAAACATAAATGGGATATTGATAATTAAAGAAATAATATCAAGTCGTGGCACGAAAGTAAGTGGTTTAACAGAAAACATAATTAAGACGATTGAGCCGGGTGATGTCACCGTCAAGGCATGCCCTGTCAGACATGGGTAATTCCATAGTAACAATGGTCTTATCTATGTCTAATAATAATTCTTATTCTTCTCCATAAAAACCTATTCTTGCGAATGGGTGTAGAATCAATCCATCCCATTTCCTTTAATATGAAGTATAAAAGTGCCACTTCGATGGCTTAATTGAAATAAAAATAGATTTAACTTTGAATGGAAGTGGGCTATGTTTGAAACAAAAAATAAAATATTTTATGTTTTTAGGCCATCATATCGACAATAATATCTCAATTTTGGATAATGAAGAACTTGTTCCTACTTCTATGTTTAAGCGTGCAATGTGAAAGATTTTATACAGCTACAAGAGATGTCAGCACTACTTGTGTTTTGCTGCTGAAGTCAAAAAATTGTGCAGGTAATATACACTTAAACAGTTATTTTTTGCTACAACAATACAGGCCCCTTCTCCACAGCCTACTTTTTCGTATGAGGATGGGGTCAGACCCTGTTTTTTTAGGGTTCCGTAGTCAACAAGGAACCCTTATAGTTTCGCCATGTCCGTCCGTCCGTCCGTTCGTCCGTCCGTCCGTCCGTCTGTCCGCAGTTTAGCTCAGAGACGTAGAGTACTAGATAGCTGTAATTTGGTGTAAATATACGGATTTGTTGTGCCAAAAAAGTGGTAAAATAAAATCTCGTAAAATATTTTTTTAGGGTACCTCCTGTACTTACACGTAAAGTGAAGTTTTTTTTTGTCGCGTACCCCTTAGTGTGGGGTATCATTAAATAGGCCTTTAAAAAATAATGCTGGTTTCCATTAACAGTTTTTTTATAAAAAAATTCGTTTGTGAAATATTAAGCTTTAAAGTGCTAAATTTTGCTCGATTTGAGTGTCCCCCCCCCTACCAGCTAAACGGTTATGTTTGGGGGTGTGAAAAAATTCACAATAGTAGTATATATAACGAAATTTAAAAGAAAGTTATCATGACTAAGTAGGCTTTACAACTTTACGAGTAATAGTCGACTAACTTATAAAATCTACTTGTTTAATATGTTTTTTAAACAAAATGTATCGGAGAACATGCTCTTCAACTGCAAATGTAAGTTTGTCAACTTTATTTTTACAGCTTTAATAGGTATGTTTTTTGGGCATAGGCAGGTTTTTATCGTCAACTATTTTTAACTAACTTCAAAAAAAGGAGGATGTTTTAAATTCGTCGTAATCTTTTTTCTTATGTGTTTTTCCTGATTTCTCAAAGACTCCTGGACCGATTTTGAAAATTCTTCTTTTTAAAATTAAATTCAGCGAATCAGTTTAGTTAGTTCGCATAAGTATTTTGATGGACAACTACGGAACCCTACACTGTGCGTGGCCCGACACGCACTTGGCCGGTTTTTTTTTTCGGTGGCAAAAAACTTAATAATTTAAAAAAGCAAAGCCACCGACTTGAAAGTTATTAGGCAGGTTATTTTACCCTTTTTTGTGGTCATTTTTGAAGTCGGTTACATTTTTCACAATCAAACTTATTGCTTTCTTGTCACAGGTGCTGAGAGAAGGTTCTGTAAGAACATCCAACGTTTACAAGAGACAACGTTTACAAAGATATCTGGTTGTGGCTTGTTCCTCATTGACGCGCAGCTTCCCCTTGAATTGTCAGATTTTATCGTTACTTACACCATTGTCCTATTACAGTTTGCATTTCTTTAAGACAATTTATGTTTTCTTTTTTTTTTATTTAACATCTTTTGAAAATAAAACTATTTCAAATCTTCGCAAAATCAGTCAGCTGGTAATGTCAGCATGTCAGGCAGACAAAATAGAAAATTGTAACGTTAAGTATTACCTACGGATGACTTGCATTTTGTCTAAAACTATCAATTTTGATCACTTCTGACTTCAGAGAGAATTCTGTATTCATTTCGATTCTAGAACTTTCTACTATAATCAATGCATATATATATGCATATGAGGAAGAGGAAGATAGGTAAGAAAAGGATAAAAAAATAAATAAAAAAACACAACAACATCAAAATCAAAGTTTATTACAAAATTGCAAACTGAAGCAACACAATAATGTAGTTAGTAAGAAGACTCATTAAGCTTAATTGTAAGGCAGCGTCCAAATAGAACAGTCCACACACACGTATCTTGCTGAATGATGCCCGATGCAAGCGTATAGCATTTTTGCATAGCTTTTTCACATCATCTGCAAAAAAATATTTTGTTGCGTACCGAAGCGTTTTTATTTTAATGTATGGAATTGTTTGAAGCCTGTCACATAGACTATTGGACCGCTTTCGCTTTTCGATATGGCAGGATTCAGATCGCATTCGCTTCGCCTGTCTGTTTGACAATAGCTTTAAAGTCGGGTTCGCGCGCAAGACCGCGACACGAGACAGTGACAGGAAACCGGCGAGTTCGCGAGCAAGACACAGACAGGAGACAGATACGGTAGAAATCTTTTGGTCACGATCTCGCGCGCGAACCGCTTTTAAAGGTAACCTATTGACTTAAAGATACCAAGTTTTTATTTGATAAAAGTAAAGTCAAAAATATTCAAGACCCTTTGAAAAAGATGTTACCTGAACAATTTGACATTAAAATCAGTGCGCATGTTTCTTGGGTTCTTTCAATAGTTATGTAGAATTGCTCACATTGATGAATCAGTGTCGTGAAATAGATCAAATCTTTTGTAAACCAAAGTATAACAAAGAGAGCCCCGTAGAATGATAAATCCTGAAACAAAATATTTGGTGGTGTACGGGATCAGTCTATAAGACGGGGACTCGAGGTATAATGGGGACATTCGCTCTTTAGACATACTTAACACTACGCTAACGCAGCGCAAGCGCCATCAGGACATCATTTGCAAGCGGCCATTAACAAATGGCGTCCTCTTGGCGCTTGCGCTACATTATTATTGTCTTAAGTTTGCATTAAGTGTGTGATTTCCCATCATACCCCGCGTCCCCGTCTTATACACTGTTCCCTTAACTACCTACATTCGGGCCCGCCGCAATTGCGGCGGTAAGACCCCTCTTTGAGGAGTGGCTGGAGAGAAGTCATGGCGTCCTTACCTTCGTAGAATGTTCGTAGAATGATAAATCCTGAAACAAAATATTTGGTGGTGTACGGGATCAGTCTATAAGACGGGGACTCGAGGTATAATGGGGACATTCGCTCTTTAGACATACTTAACACTACGCTAACGCAGCGCAAGCGCCATCAGGACATCATTTGCAAGCGGCCATTAACAAATGGCGTCCTCTTGGCGCTTGCGCTACATTATTATTGTCTTAAGTTTGCATTAAGTGTGTGATTTCCCATCATACCCCGCGTCCCCGTCTTATACACTGTTCCCTTAACTACCTACATTCGGGCCCGCCGCAATTGCGGCGGTAAGACCCCTCTTTGAGGAGTGGCTGGAGAGAAGTCATGGCGTCCTTACCTTCCGCCTGACGCAGGTCCTCACCGGGCACGGGTGCTTTGGGAGGTACCTGTGTCTAATGCGGAAGGAGGAAACGTCTGGGTGTCACCACTGCGAAGATCGCCCGGAGGACACGGTGGAGCATACGGTGCAGGACTGCCCAGCTTGGGCAGTGCACCGACGTGTCCTCACGGCTGCGATAGGCGGAGACCTCTCGCGCCCGGCATTGGTTGCGGCCATGCTGCGGGGCGAGACGGAGTGGGAAGCGGTCGCCTCCTTCTGCGAAGCAGTAATGCTCGCGAAGGAGGAGGCGCGCCGCGAGCGAGAGAGGACAGCGTCCTCCCTCCACCCCAACCGCGGTGTAGGACGCCCACGGCGACGGACGTCGCGAGACGATCTCCGGCCACCGGTAGGCGCGGGCGTGCGGGCAGCGAGTAAAGGGCAACTCGTTGCCCGACCAGGGACCATGCCCGGGTCGACGGCGCGTTGTGTCTCACGCGCGCCTCAAAGAGCGTCAGCATAATGACGGGGCCCCCCTCTCAGAGGGCCAAAGCCTGCCGGGGTCGCGGGATTATTCCCTTACCGTAACCCCGGAACATAACAGGCTATGAAGGACACCGTGGATTTTAGTCAGTAGAAGTCTGACAGTCCCTCCCGCCCTGCCCGGGGTTGGAGGACTCATTTGATGATTTTACCACGCTAAAAAAATAAAAAATAAAAAAAAAAACTACCTACATTGGTTACGTGAGCATGCAATTACGAGTATTATGAGCATTCATTTATTAATTGTTTTATTTGCTCGTGTCAGTCTAGTGTATTCTCAGCCTTAGAGATATTGGAAGCTTGACCATAGAAACTGCGTACTAAACTTACGTGTAAAACGTAAGAAATTTAGTAAGCAGTTTCTAGTGCAGAAATTTAGTAAATGGTTACAATAATACCTAGTTTGATAATTTTAATATGAAATTGTAGGTAGTTACTTACTATTTCATCCACAATGACTCCAACTTTTGTCGAGTCAATTATAACTTGGCAATACATCAGAGCGTGACTAAATATTTCTAAAATATAATAAAGTATCTGAAAAATTAAGATTAAAAAAGCATAACCAATAACTAATGTCTATTGTACCAATAAACAGAAAAAGTGTGTGGTATTTCTATACAATTCAACCCTTTTTTGACCGAGCATGGGATGACCCATAGACGACTGAATAATGGAAATTTGTTTTTTCTACATTTTAAACATTACCACCCTTTGGACGACAGATTTCTCTCTTTTTTCTCTATCATTATTGTAAAATCTTCCGTTAACAAAAACAGTGTAGGCCATGCTACGACTGCAGCAGGACTTGATATAAACAAATTATATAATATAGGATAAGAAGTACTTACGAATAGTTGAAAACAACATCTATGTATGACATTACACTCTAATAAATCAACGTAAGCCTGAAAGGCATTCAAAATATCATTTTTTCTGCGTGTTTCTTCTGCTTGTTGAGAATTTAGAACGTAGATACTCCACAGAACAAGTTTATCCTCTAACAATTTAATTATTCGAATAGAAAAAAGAATATTAATGTCAAAAACAATACCAATGTAACAAATAAATACTGATCCGAAAGATACACCAGACAGTTTGCAGAAAACAGTTAAGACAAAGACATATCCACCCAGAGCCATAATAACATTGATCCAATTCCAAATGATGAAGCGGTTGAAACTTGCTTCACAGTTAATAATTCTATGCATTTTTTGGAAAGTGAAAACAAATGTAATGAAATTTTCAGCTTGAACAACGCCAATTACAAAATTGATCGTGAAGCCCAAAAAATAGAAGAGAAAGTCATATATAGAGCTGACATACATAAAAAGAGGGGCGTCCGTAAAATCTTCGCCATAATAAGTAGTGATTGTGATGTAAACGAAAGCAGTCATTGTAACTACTATTGCTAAAATTGAAGCCAAATTAGTGATTAAATTATTAGGAATTATAACATCATTTTTGATGCGATATTTAGGAAACAACATGACGTTTTGCATTAGATTTAAAGGCAATAGCATAGATTGTACATCTTTATCCACTGTGTTATTCGAAGGCATCTTTACAGAACATTGATATATTTTATTTCTAAATATCTTCATCATATAGGTTCACTTTGGCAGCTTCCTTGTTCAAAACTAATAGAACTATCAATACTATCGGTAACGGCGTCAATCAAGCTGATCACCTAAATATCATTCGTATAATTAATTCATTAAATTTAAATGGTGCGTGCTATTTACTTAATCCATATTTATAAACATAAAAAACTTAATACATAAACTGCCTTACTGTGTTTTACCTTCACAAGGATTTGTGAATTTTGTACAATATGTCTGGTTTCTGCCGCATGACGCAGTTCCTCACCGGAGACGGAAGTTTCGGGAGGTACCTGTGCCTGACAAAGAGGGAAGAAACGCCTGGGAGTCACCACTGCTAGGATCTCCCGGAGGACACGGTGGAGCATACGGTGCAGGACTGCCCCGCTTGGGCAAAGTACCGCCATGTCCTCACAGCGGACCGCATTCGCAGCCGCAGTCGCAGCGCCGGACTTTTCGCATTACCTTGACCCTGGAACGTAAAAGGCTATTGAAGGGTACCGTGGATTTTAGTCATTATGAGTCTGGCAGTCCCGCTTGCCCTGCCCTGGGTTCCATCATGGGATGATTTTAACACGATCAAAAAAAAAAGTTTACACTGTGATTGGTTGAAAATTCATTAGATGTCTTAGAATTAATTATGCATGCTAAAGGAAGGAAAAATATTATATAACCCGTTATCCCTATATACACTATAAATAGCACATTACACGCTCGAGCAGCGCATCCCTAAGTACATAGTCGATCACTGTACTGTTAGTATGGTCTTTAGTAGAGAGACGTTTGAAGAACAAGACAGGTTGTTATTGCCAAGAATTCAGTAACCGTTGAAAAGTTAACTTTTCGCGATGAAAGTGGTTATCATTATAGTGATCTTGACAGTTCTGGTGTACGTGGGGGAGAATAGTGTAATAGTTGGTTCCTACTATCCTAATATTTTTTACGAACGTCGATTTAACCATAATAGAAGAAACAAAAATGTGAAGGAAAATAACGAACCAAAGGTTTCACAGAAGAAAGACGGAGAATGCAGTTACAAAACTAAAATCATTTACCACTTGGATGCAAGTAAGTTTAAAGACGGGTTACCACCCAAAGAGAGCGAAGCTGACGATTAAGCAATCGGAAAACCGTCAAAAGTAAAGTGTACCTATCATTCACGTGGTGGATAAACGATTGCAACAAACACGGGGATATACTCGTATTTCAGCAAGACGTATCCTGATGAATAGATAAATTGTATTGAATTATTAATTTTTAATCTCTTTTGCCATTTGATTTTGAAATAACTTAATATTTACATTTACTACACTTGTATTTCTAAATCTAAATTAAACATGACTGTAATATTCATTTTGATTAAACTGCCAATTAAGAAAACCATAATTTAATAATAATGTAAAATGCATGAATTTTAGGATATAATATTACGATTGAAACAGATGAAATAATTTGCAACGCTTGTAAAAGGCTGCTAAGTCATAAGTACATGGTCGCGGGATTATTTCCTTACCGTGACCCCGGAACAGAAAGGGCTATTGAAGGACACTGTGGATTTTAGTCAGTAGAAGTCTGACAGTCCCTCCCGCCCTGCCCGGGGTTGGAGGACTCATTTGACGATTTTACCACGCTAAAAAAAAAATAAAGTTATAAGTACTTACTAACATAAGATAACACCGCAATAATGTAAACACTTAGTTCGCAAATAAAAGCTTTGACTGTGATTTTGACTTTGACTTCATTCATTTATAATATCAGTGTGTGTTGTGGTGCTTTAAGAGATTTTTTGTCATAGAGTGTTTTTGTTTCTTTGTCAATTGTACGTGTCTAGGAAGTATTTTTGTTACAATGATGATTGCAGTCCCATAAATCTGCATGGCACTGGACAGGCGAAAGGCTGGCTTAACATTTAGACAGAATCCGTCGTACGAAAAAACTAATAAAAAAAAAATGTAACCGACTTCAAAACAACCCCAAAAAAAGTTCTAAATAACCTACAAAAAAACTTTTGTTTCGAAAGTCGGTGACTTTATTTTTGTTTCATTGACTTTTTGTAAAAAGTGCTAGTCTGATTTTGATAAAATTTTAATGGGACCATTCCAGAAGTATACCCTATCCAACAAAAAAAGAATTTTTCAAATCGGTTGTTAAACGACGGAATTATGCCCGAACAAACATAAAAAAAACAAACATCCGAATTGAGAACCTCCTCCTTTTGGAAGTCGGTTAAAAAGTTAAATACCTATCTGTTAAACACTTGTCTAAAAACTTTTTCAAAAAAAATGTGACCGCCTTCAAAAACAACCACAAAAAAGAGTAAAATAACCTACAAAACTTTTCTTTCGGAAGTCGGTGACTTTTTTATTAATTCATTGTCTCTTTTGCCACCGACTTCCGAAAGAAAAGTTTTGTAGGTTATTTTACTCTTTTTTGTGGTTGTTTTTGAAGGCGGTCACATTTTTTTTGAAAAAGTTTTTATTTTACTCTTTTTAGTTTAAATATTCAACCAAAATTCTTGTCAAATACATCATTTTCTTACATGTGCACTAGAATTTTGCAATCCGTAGCACCGGTAATAACATCGTTAACATCTCTTTCATTCATTCCCTATCTCAAAAACTACTGAACCGATTTTGATGAAATTTGCAGTATTCCCTAAGTTGAACAATACCTAGTACAACAAAAAAAGAATTACTTAAATCGGACTTATAGTTCCGGAGATATGCGAACACAAACATAATTTTCTTACTTGAGGAGTTGTACCTTCCATCATCAGCTCAGCTACATGAGATGATGATTTCATAAGATTAGCGAAAAACTATGTGTCAGCTAATAAAATTTGAGGGTTGCCCTCGATTTCTCCAAGATCCAATCATCTGATCCTGAAATGGTGACAATGGGACCACACGGGAAGCACCAGCTTTCGAATAAAAAAAGAATCATGAAAATCGGTTCACCCAGTCGCAAGTTATGAGGTAACAAACATAAAAAAAAAAAAAATACAGTCGAATTGATAACCTCCTCCTTTTTTTGTAAGAGTATAATTGCAAAACGACCCTTATATCAAACAACAAATGCCGTGTTTTGACTTTTTCAGCTTTTTAAGACAAGAAAAGTGTTCAACAGATGTTTAACTACTAGTAAGAGTTTTCTCTAATGAATTTTCAACTTAATTCGCTACAGCGTCAAGTTGAAAATCTATTACAAGCTCATCTAGCTCGGTTAGCACTGTTTATCTCCAAGTGATGAATTCTTTATAGAATAAGATTGTATACCTGTATCCGTTAAATAAAAAGTGATGAATGTTCTCCTGAAAATATTTTGCAGTAAAGATGAATAGAAAAATCAGTACCTCAAAGTCTGCTAATTTTATTTAACTGACATATTAACATTCAATTGAGAGTCAATTACGACTCCATTACGATTAGAACAAATTTGGTATTCTGTAAAAACTTGTATGTAAGTTCAATAGAGTCGTAATGGAATCGTAGTGTAAGTGCAATTGACTCTTAGTTGAACAGTTATAGGTGTTGCCATTAGAGAGTAGAATACCGATAAAATACACAATCAATTTACAATTGTAACACGATTGATGAGCAGACTAGCAAATATTCTGATGGCAGTTCAATAGAATGTCACTGGAAAACCATTGGTCTTAAATTAGTAGCTGAATACCAAAATGTAGTTAAAACTGTTACTGAGATCCAATTAATATTCAATTGAGTCATTACTAAATTAGCAGACTTGGGGCCCTGTACCCTTAGCACGAATTTTCTTTTTTTTTCTTTACAAAATTTACAGCGTTTCTTGTATGAAAAAATGGAACAGCGCCTCTGGTGTGCGAAGAAGGAAATAATTTATTCCTTGAAAATTGTCAATTTGAAATTGTCAAAGTTCCAGTTTACTTTACGTCTCAAATACTGAAAATTCATGCTAAGGATACTGTTCAGTTGCAAATGGGATTTAAACGTTTGGGAGTAGTTCGTTACTACTCCAAGAGATGGCGCTACGTTGCCAAAAAACGTTCAAACGCGGGAATAGTAGATTCAGCTTCCAAGTGTGAGTTGCCTTATTTGTAGCCTTATTGGTAAAGCGTCTGGAGTACTTTTCCAGAAGACGCGGGTTCCAATCCCATTTGCAACAGAATTTTTCTTGCCTCATGAATAATCTTTATGAAGCGCGTCGCATTCGTTATTGCGTTTAAAAAACAATTAATATTTTGTTATATTCTGAAAGAAATATTCAGTTTTTTATCAACTGCAGATATAAGTATAATTTATTTAAATTTAGGTAATGATGTCGATACTTTTGTGATTGCCCACGTAAAACTGTGAAGTTGACCTGTGGGCAAAGTTAGATCATAATATTTTTAACCTAAGTAAAGTATGAATTCGACTCAATATTTTAGTTATTGTAAACGACTGCTTTTGAAATCAATAAATGAATCATAATATTATATTAATTTGTTTTAATCTGTGTAAGCATAATGTAGGTACGTAGTTTGCACAGTGATGAGTGTTTTTCCTTATTTAAAGGATTTAAATAATATTTATCCTCCTACAGTACTTAGTATTCAATTGCTTACCTCATACGCCTTTTTAATGTAATTAAACAGTAATATTATATTTTTAGATAAAGTTTTCATTAAAATAACGAATTTCCTTTGCAAGGTTTCGCGTTCAGTAGTAAATAGGTAAGAAATTATTTGTGAATTTGCAAGAAATACTCATAATGTTATGGGCCAAGTGATTAATGCGGACAGTATTCATAATGCCCGGACAGTATGAATAATACCCAGCCATATCGGGCCAAGTGATTAATGTGAATAATGAACTAGTTCTTCGAAAGGTACTTCTGGATGGTTTAAAAAAAGTAACGACGAAGAGGATAGGGGTCTTTCAGACCCCGCCATTCTCTTCTTACCTAAGTTGTCGAGTCGGGGTGCCATTAATCACTTGGTCTGATATGGCTGGGCATTATTCATATTGCCCGCATTAATCACTTGGCGCATGACACATGCATATAGAGAAAAGTGAAAGGAACGGGGAAGAACATCGCGCATCGTTTAGATTACACAAAAAAGACACATGTATATTGTTTATTTACAGAATCCGGCCATTTTCTAGTGTGTGTTAGTTGCATTTACAAACATATTGTTACTACACAATTAAAACTTGAAAGGAAGGTATCAAAACTAAATTAATTCATTACTTATCTGTTGAATATCGATCACTGCACATAACATTATTAAAATATGTACAATATTAAGCGGTAAACACTACATGCAAAAATAAAAAAAAAAAGAATACAAGGAACTATTTTTATAATTATGTTGAGGTGATTGTAAGTGATTTTATCTTATGTAGTATCGTAGACAATGAGTATATACTAATTTATTTTGAGAAACAACTGATGCTTAAAACACTGAAAGGAAGAGCCATAGACATCAAATTATGTTGAATTTATTATGTAGTCGAATAAACCCAGGGATTACAGACTGAATTACAACCTGAAACAGTTCTGCGAAACGGTGCATAAAGGCGATTAGTTAATGGAATTTCTAGCGGCTTCAGCGGCTTGCAATCCATTAGCCACTGTGCGATCTTATTTTGATTACGCAGTATTTCAATAAAATAAAACCAAATTTCTACTAAACACGTATTTTTTTTTAAGTGGATTTTACAAAGGAAGGAATGACAGGCAACACAAAAACGCCACCAGCGGCATTACCACTACTTAGCCGTTTATAAGGACTGTTAAAAACAGAGTTTACAAAGACACATATGAAGAAGGAACTTTACTTATTTACTTATTTAACAAAACTGACTTCCAATACAAAAATAATAAATGATTCCATTTTTTGGCCTGTGTGGGCTACTAAAAATGAGCGATGGAGCTATGTGTAAGAGTGGAGACTGAATGTAGGCAAACAAAATTTGCCACCCTGTGGCAAAATAGATCGATGATTTGAAAACGGTGGCTGGCAGTGGATAAATGAGAATATCCCAGACCAGCCCCCTTAGCCAAGTAACAACAAGTCGCAAACGATAATCGTAAACGCTCGGTACTCCCCAATAGATTTTCAACTTTATAGATTTCTAAGCGTTAGCGACAGGAACGAACGAAAACGATAAGCCATATTGACTAGATGTTCAACGTGACACCCAAGCACATAAAGTTCAAAATATTTATTAAAGCCTACTCAGCGTTTGCGTTTATCGTTGTTACATGATGATGATGGCTACAGGGCCTGGGATAGTTTTCGTTCTTTGTGGGAGGCTTACTACTATGTAATTTACGGCAATTGAGGAGATAGAGACAATGTAGCCGTTAATATTTTACAAAAAAGCAAACTGCAAAATAATAATGACGTAGTGCGTGATAAGTTTCATGAAACGTATCGGCAGCGTGGCATCGATGTAGAACAGACCACACGCGCTCATCTTACTGAATGATTGACTTGTCCGTAGCACTTTTTTGTAGAGATGCTTTTGGGCCTCTGAAAAGAAAAAAAAATGCTATTGAATGGTGTATTTATGATTAAAAAAAAACTTGTATAATAATTCAGTTTTTTTTTGCTTTACATTAGAGTTAGTATGTTCCCATTACTACAAAAACCAAATATTTTAAAACATGTGACATCTACCAACCCGCACTGGGCTCGTGGCGGCTCGCATTGAGAACAGGCGTGTGTCTCGGTAGCGGGATCACTAAGGTCTATTATGCTATCTTAAAAACTTACAAAATCGATGTTTTATTTATATTATGCTATCCTTTTAAGAGGATAGTCTAGCGAGCGCTCGTCCATACTAAATGAGAAAACGTTTTCCTACCCCTAAATGTTATCCTATCTCTATGTTTTTTAGAATGCTTCTGACACAGTAAAAAACTAGGTTTGTAGGTTTTCTTTTTTTTTAAAGTAAATCTTAGGCGCCTGTAACTTTCAAACTAGGTATTATAAATTTTGAAAAAAGAAAACCTATAAGCCTCAGTTTTTTACTGCGTAGGAAGTATTCTAAAAAATCATTGAGATAGAATATCATTTAGGGGTAAATGTTTTCTCTTTTAGTATGGACGAGCGCTCGGTAGACGATCCTCTTAATATTTCAATATTGCTGTTTTGAAAATTTACAATACTCACTTGGACAATTGAATTGATTCAAAAGCTGCATACAAGTCGTGTTTGCTTTCTCTACAGCTCCATAGAATTTCGCACAGTACAAACTTTGTAAAATTAAGAGCAGCATATTTTTAAAGACACCTGACAACGTATAAATGCTCAGAATAAACTGAAAAAAAAACCATTAATTAATATTTCAACGGCTGAATTATATTGATTCAACAACCGTTTACGGTGTCACTGCAATTAATATTTAAAAATATGTGAAATGATCATAATTATAATTTAAAAGGGGACACACTCTTTTACATTACAACATGCATAAATGCTGTATTTGTCAAAGACAATTTTATTTACAAAAATAATAATATTTACCACATTCCTATCAAAGACTTTGAGAACCCTGAACAGTTCCAATATTGACGAACAATTATATACAGTGCGGTAAAATGTGTCGATCGTGAAGTATAAAAACTGAAAAAAAAACAATAGAACAAGATCAATCATCATCATCATCATCATCATCTGCCTAGCCTTTTCTAGACTATATTGGGGTCGGCTTCCAATCGAACCAGATGCAGCTGGATATCAGTATTTTACACGGAGCGACTGCCTGTCGGACCTCCACAACCCAATTACTGGGCAATACGATACCCCATGGTAAGACTGGTTGACAGACTGCTTCTAACTAACAGTAACGACTGTCAAAGATCTACAAATGACAGCCAATAGAACAAGAGCAATCATCAAAGAATATCAAGCGACTCCACCAGAGCAGTTGTAATTTGGAAGAAGAAACGTAGGCTTGCCCAAGGTGTAATTTGAATTCTAGAGTGAATTTCCTTCTAGGCAAGCGTGTATCACCGTCGACCACGATATCAGTAAAAAAATAATGGTCTTTTGCCTTTTTCTATTACCTAGTCAAATGGTATTTCAATCATTTCAATTCGGACTCACCAATACTTGAAATATGTTTGTATACAGTTTGTAAGCTTCCAAAATATTTTTGTATGTCTCAAATAATTTTACACAAGACTCATTCCTTTCCTCCTCGTTACTCAGAATTAAAATACTTTCAATCCATTCATGAAGATATTTTTTTAACAATATTAAAGCACGAAAACCATAAACTAAATTTAAATCTAATGTCATGAACATGATATCACTAACCACATCTACCCAAATGAAAACATCAGCGGTTATAGAATAAGCCATAATAAAGATATTAATACAAACAATGGTTAGAAAAGATATCCAATTCCAGATAATAAAACAATGAATATGTTTACTGAAATCGATACTCTTGTGAATAATCTGGATCGTGATGATGAACATAACATTATTATATTTATGCACGATATTGTGAATATAGTTAATCATAATGCCACAATAATAATTAAAAGCAAAGAGAAAACCCATTAGAAAAGTAACGATACGATGTCTGATGTGGAAAAAGTCTGTAGTGTTACACACAAACAAACGATATACTAAAATCGATATTGTTAAACACACAAATAAAACGGAAAGAAGTATCGATAGCATTCCATTTGGGGCAATTGTATTCTTCCTTATAGTAAATTTTGAAGAACCAAGTAGAAGAAGGGGATGATTTAGAGAAGTAGCGATTATTTTCACATCATTTTGTAGACGATAGTTCAAAAATTGTTGTCTGTACGATGCCATTTTTTGAATGTTATTACTACGCTCTTAAACTGCTTTCACAAACTAACACAACATTTTTCTTGTCACCTTTTATCTGTAATAGAACTTGTCTTGAACTTTTAAGGCGCTCTCTCACCGGGAGCATTCGTGTGTAATGTAACATTATAAATTCCACTTTGAGCATTACATTACAATACTACCTCCCTGACCAACGAGCATTCGAGTGCATTTAGTGCAGATTTGATACAAAGTGCAGATTGTGATGCTCTGTCGGACGTTTATCCATTTGACGGCACGGCAACGGCGACAGCGACAGCAACGGCACCGTACCGTACACCGTACCGTATGAAAGCTTATGGCTCGCTTTTGCACTTACCGGCGCCGGCACCGGCCCGGCGCGGCGTTCATACATTTTTGCTTCCCCGCACAACGCCGCCGCCGTCCCCGTCGCCGTTGCCGTGCCGTCTAATCGAAAAAACGCCCATTGTCTTTCTTCACAGATGAAATGTTCGTATCTGTTACGTTACATTAAAAGTGAATGCTCATGGTGAAGGAGTGCCTTTAAACATTTTTTAACCTCCAAAACATTTACATATAAGTCTTATACCAAAGTAATTAAATGAAGTTCAACAACATTTATCATAATAATCACCACGATCATATTACCCTTGAAGTTGACACTGTTCAATAACAACAAGCTTTGTTATTTTTCTTTCATTTGCTAATGTGTTGTTACAGGTAATAAGACATGTATCAACACGTACTTAAAGGGTCTTTAGACTTACTAAACCATATGTTGACATTTCTTTTTTATCATCATCATTATCAGCCTATAAATGTTCCCACTGCTGGGACACAGGCCTCCCCTGTGAGAGGGAGTGGGCCATAATCGTCCAATCAAATTTTTGGCTCTAGGACATGCCGGTTTCCTCACGATGTTTTCCTTCACTGTTTTGAGAGCAGTGGTGATGAAATAAATTACACAATGTACCTAATTCGCCTGGCTGGATTCGAACCCACGACCTACAACTCGTAAGTCGGGACCGATACCACTCGGCCACCACTGCTCCATTTCTTTTTGCAACTTCTTTATTCTTCAAAAAATACTATACCTCATTTTAATTAATTTGATAAGCAGTCATGATATAGAAGTAGGAGGCTGGCGCTGTGAGAGAAAAGACAGCGTCTCTTCACAACTCAGCCACCGCGCCGCGGGAGACACCCACGGCATCAGACGTCGCGAGGCGATTTCCTGCCACCCGTAGCGCGGGCATGTAGACAGTCAGTAAACGGGTGAATGGCAGTCCAATCATGGACCATGCCCGTGCAAACGTTGCCATTCAGTGTGAATTGACTCTTAGAGTACTTACAACAGACCTAAGTAATATAAAATTATACACGTGAGTTTACACGTGAGTTTCTTTGAAGCTCTAAACACTGAATCGATTTTGATGACTCCTGTTACAGAGATGGATGAGATCCTCAATGGGGTATGTATGATCATAATTAACTTTTACCGAATTTGTAATAAAATAACACTTTATACTTCTGAAAACTTTTTAATAGTACTAGGGTTACAGAAATGCAAACTGCAACAACATAACAGTATAGTTAGTGAGTAAGGACACCAGATGTAGTAGTAGATCTATATCGACATAGAAGAAACCGCATGTACTCATTTTGCTGAACGATGCACGGTACAACCGCAAGACATTCTTGCATAACTTTCTTTGGTCATCTGGAAACAGATCCGTAAATTAAAAAAAAAACTATTACTTGATTAGTAACATCTCTACAGGATTAGTAAACAAGAATCTTGTAACTACGTTAGTAAGTATCATTGTGTGACTTTTAGCATTTTTCTGAGGCACATGTGGAACCCTATGCGCTATCCACAGGGGGTGTCGACTTTGTTCTACGGACACGAAGTAGGTGGGCTAGAAAACAAGAAAGAGATATCAACATGAGAGTAAAAGAGATGAATTACATAATGTTGCCAACAAAAATACTATTTCACATTCAATCTGATAATAGACTTTTTAATTGATTTTATAGTTTGTTATCCTTAAAATTTAATTTTGCTTTTATTCTGATGTGAGAAAATGTTTGTTATGATATTTTTAACATTTAAATTGATGAATAAACAAAACAAAAAGGAGATAATAATATGACAACATGACAACACTGGAACGCCATATTGTCTATTGGCTATTTGACGTCATAGGAAAAAATGTCTGCCATCGCTTGCGCACCATTATTTATATTTTGTTTTTGAGTTTATTTGTAACTAGCTGTGCCCGCGACTTCGTCCGCGTGGATGTCGGAACTTAAAAATGTTTTCTTAGTGCGAAGCGCTTAATTTTTGCCTTGTTTTTTATAAATGATAATCGTTTTCATATAAACCCTATTATTATTAGAATTTATTTAGATTTTTCAAGAATATTTGAGCTGTTTGTGATAAACGCCCTCTGTTGTTCAAAGCCCACCTAGCAGCGTTCAAAGCACCCATTGCATCCCCCTCCATCCCGCTCGATCCCGCTCCATCCCACTCCATCCCACTCCATACCACTCCATCCCACTCCATCCCACTCCATCCCACTTCACCCCACTCCATCCCACTACATCCCACTCCATACTACTTTATCCCACTACATCCCACTCCATACCACTCCATCCCACTTTATCCCACTACATCCCACTCCATCCCACTCCATCACACTTTATCCCACTACATCCCACTCCATACCACTCCATCCCACTTTATCCCACTACATCCCACTCCATACCACTTCATCCCACTCCATCCCACTCGACCCCAGTCCATCCCACTCCATCCCGCTCCATCCCGCTCTATCCCGCTCCATCCCGCTCCATCCCACTTTATCCCACTCCATCCCAATTTATCCCACAACATCCCACTCCAAACCACTCCACTCCAGTCCACACCATTATATTTGAATATGTAGTTTTCCTATTCCAAGCTAGATCGCGCTACTGAACTGCGCGTTCGGTGTAAACTGACCGTAATTTTACTTCTGGTACACTTTGAATTCAAATATCTTTTGATAGACTGATCCGATTTCAATGAAACAAAAACTAAATGTTACTTCAAGTTACGGTCAGTCGTTGTGTATTAAAGTTATCTACATAACTTTCGTACATTTTACGTGATGCCCGAACAAATAAACATACAAACAGACAAACAGACATACAGACAAACAGACAAAAATTCTAAAAATGCTAGAAATGGGTTCTATTGGTTGTCTTTTATAACCCTGGCTATATTTTTTGAGTTTTTTTTGAATGTACAAAAAATACTTTTCTACAGTTTTATTATATGTATATAGATAGATAGATAGATAAATAAAACAGTTGCATTTAATTCTACATACAATATTGTTAATGTGAGTCGAGCTTGCTCCTCTGTGTAAGTGTTTTGGTGAAATTAAGTGCGTATTTGTGAGATATAGACCTGGTGTTGAGACAGTGACTGTTGTTTGATTTTGTGCCTTATTCGCGATGAGTTCGTAGAAAGAAAACACTAAAATCTGTGCTATGTGTGGAACTTCACCTTTTAAAGATCCCAGCATCATTTTACATCGGTTTCCGAACCTTAGTAAAATAAGTCATATTATGTAGCATAATATATGAATAAAGAAGTCAAATGAAATCGTTTGTTTTACTAAACTGCTCCTTACTTATTATTTTTCGGCATTTTATGCACAAGTACATTGTGTTTCTCGATAGTAAAAACTATCGAGAAACGCAATGTACTTGTGCATAAAATGCAGTATAAAGAACCTGAAAGTACTTGTAGCATTTGAAATTCCCGCCCTGAATTCTACTGCTATGTTTTCGTGGGCTAAACATAGATGGCGCTGGTCGGTAAGGAAAAAAGTACGGTAAGTACACAAAATTAGTACGGAGTCGTTATTCTTCCCCTTTAGGGGTATATATGTTCTGAGGCTATCCATCCCTTAGTCCATCAACGAAAATATGGGGAATGGCCCGAAAATTTTGAGTGAACTCTACTTCCAATTACTTCTGAATTCATAAATGCAAATGAAGCTACGGGTTTCACGCTAAGATATTAGTACCCCTGGCTCAGACTTACAAGTTGTTTGCCGGGGTTTTGAACCCAGGCAGGCCCATTACATAAGAGCGCATATTCTGAAAGCTGGCAACGTCGCAAATGGCTGTCAAATATTTACGTATTTTAATTAATTTTAATCATTTGCTGTATGAACATAAGAAATATGGCTCTGTATCGCACTAAAAAATTAATTAGGGAATGCTATAATTAATAATATTGTTACACCGAATCTATAGTTTTAGACGCAAAAAGCATTTGGAAACATTCCAAATGCCTTTTATACATCTGAAACGGTGACGACATCAAATTTAGTGTTTTGATTGCATTCATATAAATCAGTTTTCTAGTGCACTACAGACCCATATTTCTTATTTCCATTCAGTAACATTGCCAAATTAATTAAACCTTGTAAATATTTGACAGCTATTAGCGACGTTGCCAACTTTCTGGTTATGCGGCCTTAAATAAACATAGACAGGAAAACATTTTGAGGATTCCGCCATGTCCAAGAAAAATCGAATACAATGTCTTCGATTTTTGACATCTACAAATAATTCTCAAAGATATTTGTTTCACCTGAACATTCCGATACCACTACTCTGTCAATTACTTGTCTGCCTTGCTTCAGGGCGCTATAGAAACCTTCAAGTTGCCAACTGAGTGACATCTGTATTAACAGGGTCTTGATCATACCGGAGTACAGGAACAGCGACACGTAAGGAGTTTTAGCTATAATAAAAATATATTATAAAATAATAGTATTATTCAGAAGGCAGTATTTCTGGACACGACGCCTTTTGCCAGAAAGTTTCTCTCTCAAGAGTCCAAACGACCAATTGTTTCTACCACAGGCTACCTGAATCTAACGGAGACTTGTTCATAGAGCCAAAAAGCGTTGAAGGCTAAAATATCGAGAGAGCTGCTTTTAAGGTGTGTACTCATACAACTGCGTCCACTGATCCGCATCGTACGGACGGCTCATCGGAAATGCCTTAATGCGATGCGTACCGATGACGACATACGAAATGCCGATCAGTAGAAGCTATGAAGGGGGCATCGGCAATCCCATTGATGATACTCGCGTCGGCAATCTGATCGCTGCTGACACAGAAATCCGTTTGATGCGATGCGTCCGATACGTATCTACGATGCGGACCTGTGGACGCAGTTGTATGAGTTTTCATACAAGGTAAACTAAAATCCGTTACGTACGATACGTCCGATACGTGCAATGCCGACCTGTGGAAGTACACCTCGGCTTTTTGAATTATAGGATCTTTCATACGACTGTCTTTCGATCGACAGTCGTAAGAGTAATTGCTTATAGGATCTCTTTACTAGTTGGGTAGGTACCACCATCGTGTCGATCCAGGGTTAATTAAACTGTTGTAACCAGCGGGTGACAGCAAAGACATCCTATTATCGGTGGTAGGCCTCATTAGAGCAATTTGGCTGGTGATGGGCGACCACAATCCTGTCAGAGTACTGCGCCAAATAGTTGTTCCGTTGTTGCACAGGAGTTCCACCTCTTTCTCGATGGATGAGGTCACTCCACAATTTTTTTATCGTGGTAAAATCATCAAATCCACCATCCATATCGTGGTAAAATCATCGAATCCACCCAGGGCAAGGCTGGAGGGACTATCAGACGTGTACTGACTAAATTCCACGGTGTCCTTCAGTAGCCCTTTATAATGTTCCGGGGTCACGGTAATGAGATAAGTCCCGCGATCCCAGCAGGCTTCGGCCCTCTAGAGGGCCCCCCCGTCATCATGCTGTCACTCTTTGAGGCGCGCGTGGAACACGCGTCGACCCAGTAATGGTCCATGGTCGAACAGCGAGTCGCCCATTACTTGCCGCCCGCATGCCTGCAGGCCGCTCCACCATAGGTCTCATCTTTGATTCTGAGCTAGATTGAGGCCAAGAGTAAATCTAATTAATTAAAAGCCAAGAAGCTTTTCACACCTCTATTCTACTCGCTTCTCTTCACTTCTACTAATACACGAGTAAATGGAAATATACTCGTATTTAACAAGGTAACAGTTACAGTGAAGGATAATAATAAACATAAAGTAAACAGCTTAATAATAATCAGTCGTTGGCATTGTTTTATTTATACTAATATCATATTACTGACCCCGCCATTTTACTTGTCCGAGTTGTGGTGCTCCAAATACCGTGCCTGCTTCGCTCGCTCTAACAACAGAGCTTAATGATGCCAGAGAGAGTGAGCGAAGCAATCTCGTGCTTATTTTTTCGTTATGAAGATTTTCTTCAAAACGAACGGATTACGAAACAAGTGCCCTTGATACATACCAAAAATAAATTACAAAATTCGATCATGACTTGAACGTTTATCAGGCAGCGGAAGAAAGTCTCGATAGTTTTATAAAGAACCTGAAACAGTTACATTTTATGAATTTCGGTTAAACTGGCCCGTATTTTTTAAAAATAGTTGTTGTAGTTGTAGTGTTGCACATCAAAGAAAAAGATCACTTTCCTTGAAAAATAAAAACTTAGCTGCCCAAACGCAAAGGGCAACTGATATATACAGGTTATGTTATAAATTAATATGGTTTTGTTATAAATTAATATGGTTTTGAGCCAATCAAGTCCAAAAAAAAAACTTAAATATTTACTCAAAAAAAACGACCGCATTAGATTACATGGGTAACCTGTAGATATCGGCAAGAAACTTTTTCTTTATAAAAGCGCCCAATATATCACATACAATTTCTGCACAAAACCTTTGGCATAAAATGATTAAACAATTCAAATACAAAACTCACCGTTTGTTCAAAAACACTTTTAATTATCTTGTAGCATTCTAACAAGTCGACGTAAATTTCAAACATTTTCTTGCTATGCCTATCATTGGAAACATCTATCGGCAAATTATTAACTTCTTTATTCCAAAGTTTAACTTTGTCTTTTATTAGTGCAATCAGAACAATAGCATTGATTGAATTGCTATCAAGACTTAGGACTATCAACAAATTGAAAACAATATGCCATGGAGCAAGGCACATGAAAACAAGATTGAAAATATAGAAGCTCCAAATTAATGCGACATGGATCCAACTTCTAATAACAGACCATCTATAATAGTCCTCGTTATTAATAAATCTATGCACTTCTTGAAAAGTCAAAATGAATTTGACCATCTCCTTTGTTTTGCTAATGTTATTGATACAGTTCAAGATGAATCCGGTAGAGTAGAAGGCAAAATCAAAGTAAGATGCCGAATACAAGAAAGTAATAGTGACATATCGTCTGAAATTGGGATCAAAAGATATTTCCAATACTCGGTAGACGTAAGCCGACACATATGTGATCATTGCACAGCAGATTATTGTTTTATTAAAGCAGTTATTCGGACCGATGAAATTGTTCCTGATACGATACTTAGGATTCAGAACTAGTATTTGCATCAGATTGAGAGGAAAAAACAAAGACTGCACATCTTTATCAACTTTTTCTCTAAGAACAGTCGTAATTGGAATGTTTTCTTTAAAACGGTGCTTACGATTTCGTTTTAAAGACTTCATTATGATACTTTTTCAAACGCAAACGCACAAATGGCAAAATTTATTAACACATAGATAAGTACTGGAAAAACCGATCGTAGTTAAGTAAATTGTGTTTTTGCTTTATATATGCGTTCCTAACAAAAATAATAATCATTAAAGAAATGAGCAAATATTTATAATATAAATATAAGGCTCTAAGGCACTGGCCACATAGAAAAGACGTAAGATGAGGACGCGTCGCAGACGTGTGAAAATTTATGAGAGTCGCGTCCGCGTCGCATCTGCTCTGTGTGTTTTACGTCGCGACGCTTCTATACATTTCTTGTATGAATGAGAAGCCGAAGAGACATTGTCTCCACCCCGTCTGCGTCTTACGTCTTTTCTATGTGGCCCGCGCCTACTGTAATCTTTATTTACATTTTAGCATCCTGCTTAATGCTTTAACATTATCTAATGTTGCTTTCGGTTCGCGACTTTATGTAAGATCATTTAAATTTACAAAATTGAGATGATCTCACAAAAAGTCTCAAATTATAAATAATAACTACATAAAATAATGTAGTTCCATAACTAGGGCATGCGGGCGGCGAGTAAAGGGCGACTCGCTGTCCGACCATGGACCATGCCCACGTCGTCGGCGCGTGTGGATTTTAGTCAGTACTAGTCTAACAGTCCCTCCCGTCCTGCCCTGGGTGGGAGGACTCGTTTGATAATTTTACCATGATAAAAAAAAATGTTCCACACCTAGGTCGCGAGACTAACGAACTGTCGTGACCCCGGAACGTAAAAGGCTATTGAAAGACACAAGTCTGACAGTCCCTCCCGCCCTGCCCTGTGTAGGCAGACTCATTTGATGATTATACCAAGCTAAAGAAAAAGTTCGTAACTACCTATTTTAATGCGGTTCCACATTAGTGCCGTGAACCCCCCGTGAAGGTCGGAATACATTGGGGGAGGTCGGAACACATCAGGTGTTTCACAGGTGGGGGCCATAATTTCATAGGTAATGGAAGCTCCACATTAATGCCGTGAATACACGCCGCGAATTCTTGCCGTGAATTTTTGGCACAATACCGACACTGATCGGCGAACAGAATGTTGATGGTATTTGCGGGGTTCACGCGCGTTCGCGCCTATTCCCCGATCAGTGTCGGTATTGTTTCGGTATTACATTCCCCGATCCATCCCGAACGCCTCAATGGTAGTTAGGTTTAAAACAACGAGACCTATGTAATGTAGTATAATATGCAGCTTCCTACAGGTGTAACGATGATGATGATGATGGTATGATTCAGAAACGTCAAATGAAAAATAAAAATTGATTTTTGTGACATTACTGCTTTATTTTAAATTTCCGCCGCCAATATAATTATGTTTATTTTAACAGAAGATTCTTAAAACAATACGGAGGTAATAACATTAATATTATTTGTACTTAAAAGCTTCAGAGTTCAGTTATTCGGTATAGTCCTGCATCGCGCTATTAAAGTTTTCATTCCCGTAGCATATAGGGGATTATTTTTGTGGGGTGGACTCCATCGGTAAGCCGGCTGGATGTACAGTGCAATCGAACAACACAAAACGCAGAATAGCCGGACGGATCTAGACCCTGCAGAGTCGAGTACTTGGCTATCTAATGCTCCTAAGGCAAACACCACCATAATAGATAGGTACTTTAGTCCACTCCACCCTTTTGTTCTTAGTGATAAGAAATGCTTTTCAGCAAAAAAAAAAACTAGTTTCGTACATTTGAGTATTTTTCGGCAGGCAACAAGCTGAGATGAAAGACACAAATCGCGTTTTCAAACACATAACTGCAGATTATCCGAAAATACTTAACATTAGTAAAAATATTCTTAACAAAAAAATAAACTGAAGTCTTATTGTGATAAGACTTCAGTTTATTTTTTTGTTTAGAATATTTTTAGTGTAAACAAAATACAGAAATCTTGTGAGATTTCAGTATTTTATTTACAGCGTATTTACTGCGTTTATTGAATGGAACATTGTAAAAGCGCCTCGAGAGTTCCTAAAAATGCACAAGGCACTAATTTTTTCCTTCAAATTAACGTCAAAGTTGCAGTTTACGTCCCTAAAACGGGAAAAGTCAAGATAAGGCCTCGGTTCATCATTTTTAGAGCTACACGCAACAGTTAAACTGATAATAATCCCCTTTTGCGTCGGTTTTACAAACATATCGAGGACAATCGAATATACGAATATAGACGTATCTGTCGATCCCTTCTAAAGTTATGCTCCGTTTACATTAGCAAATTTTAATTTATTTTCTAAATTTTTACGCTTTGATAAATAAAAACTGCAAAAGTACAACAGTGTAGTTGACGAGTATTGCCAGTAAACTTACAGGAAGCATCGCGTCGACGGAGGCCAGGCCACATAAGTCAAACTTGCTGAAATTTGATTCGTGTAAGCGTTGTATATTTCTGCATATTTTCCTCTCTTCATCTGTGAATATAACAATAGTTATTCCAAATTGGTATATAAAATTAAAATTACAGTTCTTAATACATAATTATATACATAAACTCACGGCTTCTTCCCATCCTTATATACAACCAGTAACATAATTAACGCACATCCTGAAATTAATTTGTTCAGAATCGTTTACTGAATCGATTTCAATCATTTCTAATATAAATAACTTTTTTATCAAAAATAACTTAAAACTAGTAAAAATTATAGTCACATTACCCCTGTACAGTCAAAAAAACTAAGAACACGTAAATCAAGGCAACAAGATTAAAAGTGAAATTTTATTTGTATTAACTACAAATTTCATTCAATGGAAAATAAAGAAAAATAAACCTTACTCTAAAATAACTAATTTAGTTAATAACAATGCATTTACACGTTAAATTAAAAATTCAATGTATCCTATTAATTATAACAATAGTTTCAGTAGAACGTCCCTAAGGGTGTGCGTTAATTACGTTACATATTGTATATAGGTACTCCTTTCGCCAAATCCACATTTATACATCTGGCGATACAAGCACGCCGATTGCGAGTACCTATTAAATCCAGCCTTTCTGAAGCACTGTCTTATAAAAAAACTGTTCGATAAAATGCAAAAGAATAATAACCAGTAACTTTCTTAATTGTTTAAGAGCGTCTATGCTGAAAAGCAATTCATTTATTCTTTCAAGTCCTTAATTGAACAGATTTTAATAACTACAAACTGACATCACTTTTGGGCCCTTTTTTTTTTTTTTTTAGCGTGGTAAAATCATGCTGAGATAGGAGCCTTTTGGCCTCGCACAGAACCAGGTCGCACAGGACTAGAGGCCTTACCACGAGCTCTTAACGCGACCCAGTTTAGGCTGTGGGAAAGAGATGGCGATAGACGACTTGTATAGCTCTGTCTCTTTACCACAGCCTAAACTGGATCATGGCAAGGCCTCTCACTCTTTCTCACTTATGTTATTTTGTTCCGTTTGTTATCTTTTTTTTTGTAATTTTGTTTTTCCTCTGTATTTCTTTTTCTTCTGTATACTTTGTTTGTTGTGTCCTGTGTGTGTCAATAAATTCCTTTTCTTTCTTTCTTTTCTTTCAAACAGTTTAGGGAGATTTATAACTAACCAATTATCGCTTTAACATGTACTATGAAATGAATAACACTAGTTTAAAAATATTAGTGTCCGACCGAAACTGATTTTTCAGCCGAAACCGAAACCGAAACCGAACTTTCGGCCTTGCTCTCAGTTTCGGCCGAAACCGAAACCGAAACCGAAACTTTTTAACACAGTTAAAATTTCGATTATTTTCCGTTTACTGTTTTTTTTTTAACAAATATTCACACTTAAGAAAAAGTCTTAGATACATTTTTTTTTTAGCGTGGTATAATCATCAAATGAGTCCTCCAACCCCGGGCAGGGCGGGAGGGACTGTCAGACTTCTACTGACTAAAATCCACGGTGTCCTTCGATGGCCTGTTATGTTCCGAGGTTACTGTAAGGGAATAATCCCGCGACCCCGGCAGGCTTTGGCCCTCTGAGAGGGGGGCCCCGTCATTATGCTGACGCTCTTTGAGGCGCGCGTGGGACACAACGCGCCGTCGACCCGGGCATGGTCCTTGGTCGGGTAGCGAGTTGCCCTTTACTCGCTGCCCGCATGCCCGCGCCTACGGTGGCCGGAGATCGTCTCGCGACGTCCGTCGCCGTGGGCGTCCAACACCGCGGTTAGGGCGGAGGGAGGACTCTGTCCTCTCTCACTCGCGGCACGCCTCCTCCTTCGCGAGCATTACTGCTTCGCAGAAGGAGGCGACCGCTTCCCACTCCGTCTCGCCCCGCAGCATGGCCGCAACCAATGCCGGGCGCGAGAGGTCTCCGCTTATCGCAGCCGTGAGGACACGTCGGTGCACTGCCCAAGCTGGGCAGTCCTGCACCGTATGCTCCACCGTGTCCTCCGGGCGATCTTCGCAGTGGTTTCCTCCTTCCGCATTAGACACCGGCGTGCAGCACCCGTGCCCGGTGAGGACCTGCGTCAGGCGAAAGGTAAGGACGCCATGACTTCTCTCCAGCCACTCCTCAAAGAGGGGTCTTACCGCCGCAATTGCGGCGTGCCCGGCCTTCGGTCGCGACAGTCGTTCCTTCCATACTGCCCTGAGATCGCGCCGGAGCTCTTCCCGCCGCGCGAGCACCTGAGCGCCTCGAGGCAGCGGGGTCACGCCCCGGCGCTGCGCCTCCACGCGCCACTCATAGACGCGCTGGAGGGCAGTCGCCTCCAGATCCCAGGGCAACAATCCGGCAAGGAGGTTGGCCGATTCACCGGCAATCGTGCGGTATCCCCGGATCATTCGGATAGCCATGACCCTCTGGCATGCGACCAGCTTCTGTGGTCGCGTCCGGATGCTCAGGGCCCACACAGGGCCCCCGTAGAGGGCCATGGACCGCACGACGCCGGCGTGCAGCCTACGGCAGGAAACGTTTGGCCCGCTGAGATTGGGAAGTCTTAGATACATAAAAAAAAAACATCTGGGCGTGGATGGCTAGGTATCCTATGAGGAATATCGAAAAACCTTGAATGGCGTCTCGAGACCGATGTTGACGATCACTAAAACTGCATAATTAGATTTTAGAAAAATCAATAATCCTTGCCAGGAATCGAAACAGCTGTTTTTTTTTTATTATTATTATATTCAGCTGATTCAAAAATACGAAATTACTAAAATGAAAAAAAGAGCATTAGTTCAAAGAAGAAACCGTTAACTTATATTTCGATTACAGTCACTGCCGTGACGAATACGATTGATAAGTTCTTTAAACATTAACGTACGTAACAAATATAATTTTATTATGACATGAATATACCAAGACTTACTCTTGGCAGTAAACTCAAAAGCATAACCTCAACTCACGATTAAATGGACGGTGGCTCCGCGCCCGGTGAGCAAGCACGTGGTTGCTACGAATTTTACCGAACTACGCACGAAAAGGCAGGAATACCTGAGTTTCGGCGGGGCCGAAAGTTTCGGCTATATTTTGGCCGAAACCGAAACTATGGCCGAAACTTGATTTTTTGGCCGAAACCGGCCGAAACCGAAACCGAAACCGAAATTTCGGTCGGTCACTAAAAAATATTACCTGAACAATTTGAACTCAAAGTAAGTGTACACAAATCTTGAAATAAATCCAGAGCTGAGTAGAACATCTCATAACGCCAGCTGAACAGTGTTTGTAAATACAGATTCTTAATGATACATTGAAGTTTTATTTATAGCGGTAGTGGAATTTACCGAAACAAGAAATAAAAGAAAATATGAAAGAATTTTGATGAAAAATATCTCGGTAGTTAAACGGAATTGAATGCCTTGATAACAACACGTGTGAAACAGCATGACGCTCTAGTCTCTTATGCCTATATTTACCGAACTCTACAACATTTAAATGAAATGATGTAATATGTAATTATTTAATACCGTTTAAACTAGGAGAGTGTTTTGAACTTGGGGGTGTAATCTCTAAGCACGAAACCCACGGTTTCGGCCTTTGCTACGGGCGTTTTAACAGCAAGCTCGGACTAAGAATGAATAACATTAAAATTTGTCACTATAGCTTCTTAGAGGCCGTGCCACCACTGATGACTTGCGGAAAATTCGCATTATATTTTTATCATATTATCACTCCTCATACAATCCATCAGCATTCATACTCATCACTCTCTTAGTCACATGAGTGTCTTCCCTCCTCATCACATGTCCATACCAAGATAGACGATTCCCTTTCATTTTTTCTGTAATAGGCGCCATTTTCAAACATCCCCTTATAAACTCATTCCTTACTTCATGCATTATTGTCACTCCAAACATCCATCTAAACATCTTCATCTTCGCATGCAGTCGTTTCTCATCCAACTTATTCCCAGCCCAGCATTCCAATTCATACAAAAAGACTGGTCTAATCACGGATTTCTCCTTTAACTTGAGAGCAAGAGCAAGAGCAAGAGCAAGTCGCAATTTGGCTCTACCAATCTAATATTAGAAATAATACTTACTGATACATGGCTTCTTATGTAGAAGAAAAAATGGACATCAATGAGTGCGTGGATAAACGTCTCAATTGTGTGAATTAACACCTGAAACACATTTTGAAATAAACTATATCATGTAGACTAACGAAACCAAGCCCGAAGAAATGGGCTGTGTGAAAAATGATAGGTTTCAAAGGAGGATACAGCGGAAATGAACAGTGATAACTTCCTTATGGAAGAAGAAGTTGTCGATAATAAGAGCAGGAGAAAGATGAAGATAATGATGATCATACCATGCACTTAATTGCCTCTTCTGAGGCTGAACCATCAAAATCATCCTATATTAATGTTCCCACTGCTGGGACACAGGCCTATGTCACATGTCTTTGAATTTTTGTTACTAGAACATGCCGGTTTGCCCACGATGTTTTCCACCACCGTTTTAAGAGCAATAGTGATAAAATAAATTGCCTGTACAAGGTTTTTAATATGAATTGTATCTATCAGTAGGTAGTAGGTAGTTCCTAACCATTAAACAACTAGTCTTAACACGGAGATTTGTTTCAGTTACTGGGTTGTGCAGATTTGTATCCGTTTCATGTAAAATACAGGTGTTTAGGTCAGGTTAGACTGAAAGCGAATACTGACAAAATTTGTAAAAGAGTCTTAACTTAGATGATAATAAAGCGAATGGAATTAATGGGAGTCCCAAAAAGAGAAAACGTTATCGAAATAAAATTGCTAGGTACACATAATATTACAGTGGCACAAAAAAAACTAACGACAAGAACACTTACCAGAGGCTGATGAGATATTTTAAAAATATTATAGCATTTTAATAGTACGTTGTAAGTTTGCAACTTGCAAATTGGAATATCTCCATAGTTTTAACTCTGGGGCTTGAAACCATGATAACATAAAACAGCATAAGTTTCTAGGCAGCTGATGAGTCTAATAGCATAGATCATATTAACGTCGAAGCAAATTAAAATGAAATTACTAACAGCCATCCACGGAGCCCCAGATATACAATAAATAGTTAAAATTACTAAAAAATTGATGAAAATCAGGATAACAGCAATCCAGTTCCATTTAATAATGCTCTTGATGATCTCTGAATTACTGAAGATTCTATGTATTTTTTTAATTGAAAGTACGATTGCTATATTGCTTTTGGTGTGAACAACGTTAAGACTATCGTCTACCGAGCTTTCGTCCATACAAAAAGAGAAAACGTTTTCCTCCCCCTAAATGTTATCCTATCTCAATGATTTTTTACAATGCATCTGACACAGTAAAAAACTAGGTTTATAGGTTTTCTTTTTTTCAAAATTTATAATAGTTTGAAAGTTACAGGCGCCTAAAAGTTACTATTTTTATGACAAAATCTTCTTTGAAGTAAAACCTTTGTATTTAAAAAACAAAGAAGTTTAAGAAAAAAAACAAAACCTACAAACCTAGAATATAATATGCTGAAACGATTGACACCAGAATATAGAGAACTAAGAGATTGGTCGTGATTTAGTATGTGAAAAACCTTTTCTCCCGAGAGACAAATTTCATAATTATAAAAAATACTTACATTCAGTCGCGAGTTGCAACGCTCTCTATCGCACGATCGGGGTTTTTTCAACGCGTGAGAGGGACAGTACGAGTTTTTCTAAATACCTATTTTTGGAAATGGCAGCAGCTATTCTATACTCTTAAGGATATAAATACTGAATAAAGCAGAAGGATAGAATAAATCAAAGTGAATTAAGCTCTGTAATTAAATATCATGACGAATATAACTGATCATAATTGAACGAGTCAAAAATAGGATTATGCACAATATTGTCCATAATAATGATATACATTGGATTTTGGGTTTATTTGGCTCTATAAAGTCACATTTTTTCATCGAATACTTGGGTAAGAAAATTAAATTCTGCATTAGATTTAAAGGTGAAAGCATAGTTAAAACGGGTCAGAGCCCATTCGTACCCTAAGATTCGCACCCTGTGCCCACTCGTACCCTGGAAGTTTTGAGGGGCCCACTCGTACCCTGAAGAACATTTATTTTTATTCATTCTTCTAATATAAGTACATGTACATGTGTATACTGCAGCTTGGTAGTCCTGGTACAGTCGCGCAGAAAAGGGTAAAATAAAAATATAGTAATTCGGTAGATATCATGTTTATTTCAATTAATAAGATTACGTTTAATAAATGCCTCTAGGCTCTAGGCATTAAGTCAGACTTTAAAATAATTTATCAACTTTTGGTTTCTTGTACATTAGTAAATATTTAGCAAAATACATGATAACTTTAATAATCTTTATGCAGTAAAATAAAACTGTGTAACTATTTAAATAAAATTTTAGTAGTAATTGAATTTTAGATAAATTTACATCCAGTGGACAAACAAATAACCAAATATCAATACCAATATAACAAAAGTAACAATTAAATGATAGTACTTTGTATAGAGATCTACAAAATAATGCAATATTACAATAACTTTGTATAAAAGAAACATAAAAAGTAAAATCAGTCTTTATCAACTATGTAAAACTAACATTTTTACTAACAACAAATACACATGCAAAATCACAATGTCCTAGAAACTAACAAAATACAATTCTTTTTACACAAATCAGCCTTGATTGACCATCACAAATATATAAATCAACATTAAATGTAAAATATGCAAAAAAAAATAGAACACAATCATATCAACAGTAAATAATCACTTCTTATTTTTTTGTATTATATACGAGTACCAACTACATACATGGAAAATCATAACAAATCAAATCAATCAAATCAAATCATTTATTTGCATAGAATGTAGGTTACATTAAATTATAGGTGGAATACATAGAAGTGAGCCATGTACATTCTGCCTGGGAATAGGCACGCAAAATTTATATTACTTATGATTTCAACTTAACTACAAAATTAAATAATACTAAAAACGAAAATGTCATAAAAATAATGAATGGAACATGCATACAAAAATTTAAATTAAAAAAACAAAATTAAAATTGAGAAATGTCCACAAATGATTACTAAGGAATAAAATTAAAAATAATATAAATAATGAATTAAAAAATTAAATAATAGTGATGGGTAAATTGTCAGAAATATTAAAATTATACATACTTAATTGTGATTAAAAGGATTTGTCCATTAAAAAATCATTAATCGAATAATAACATTTTTCTATTAGTAAGGCCACCAATTTATTTTTGAACTTTTGGACTGTATAATCTTTTATTTCATCAGGTAATTTATTGTATATGATAGGACCCATACAAATAAAACTTTTTTTTAATAACGCTGTGTTACAGGGCTCGACATGTAATAATTTTTTATATTGACTTCGGACAGGCCGTTTACTAACTCCTGACATCATGGGAAATAAGTTAATATTGGTTTTTACAAACATTGCCATTTCCAGAATGTACAGTGACGGAAATGTTAGTACTTTTAGGGACTTAAACTTTGGTTCGCAACTGTCAGTGGTTTTTAAACCACATATGGCTCTAATGCAACGTTTTTGCGCCTTGAATATGTGTTCCCTTGAGCTACAATTGCCCCAGAAAATAACACCAAATCTTAGAACTGATGCAACCAGACCATGGTATGCTACTAAAGTAGTTTGAATGTCAACTTTTTTGGATAACTTTGAAAGGACATATGCTGATTTATTCAGTTTTTTGCATATTTCCTCTGCTTGAGATTGCCAATTTAATTGTTTGTCAATGTAAATTCCTAAAAATTTTGCTATGTTAACTTGGTTGATGTTTTGTTTATTGTAGTCCACAGATACTTCTTTTAGAATTGTGCGTTGGTGAAAGTGCATTATGTTGGTTTTTTGTAAGTTAATCACCAAGTTGTTTTTTTCAAGCCAATGTACGATTTCTTCCAGAGTTTTGTTTATGTCTTGTTCATAGCTATCCGGATGTGTACATTTTACTAGCGCAGTACTGTCATCGGCAAATAACACCATTGGATTATTAACATGCCGTGGCAGATCGTTTATGTCAACTAAAAAAAAGAGTGGCCCAAGGATGGTGCCCTGTGGTACCCCATATTTTATTATTCGTCCTTCGGATCGGTATTTTCTTTCAATCTTCGTCTTAGGGCAAATTCTTGTTATTTCCGTGTACTGTTTACGATCGCTAAGGTATGATTTAATAAGTTTGAGTACATTCCCCCTTATTCCATAAGCGCTTAACTTGTTCAGTAGAATGTTGTGCTCAACACAATCAAAGGCCTTTGTCATATCTGTTAAGATAGCGCAGATGGGTACTTTACTGTCAACGTTTCTTAAGATGATATTTAAAAGGTCAAAAATAGCTAAGTTAATGTTTTTGTTTTTTCTAAATCCTTTTTGTTCATTACACAAAATATTATGTTTAGTAAAGAAATTGGAAAGTGATTCGTGAATTAACTTTTCTACTACTTTGGCCAGTACCGGAATTAATGCTATTGGTCGGTAGTTAGCGATATCTTCTTTTTTATTCTTCTTGTGAAGAGGTTTAACTATAACAGTTTTTAGGCTGTTAGGGAACACACCAGAAGTAATGCTGAGATTGATAATATGGCTAAGAGGTACAGCTATATTGTTTGCCACAAATTTAACTACTTTCGTTGATATGCCGTCATATCCAACGCTATTTTTGTTTTTTAAAGACTTTACGGCTCTAATTACATCTTGGGGCAAAACTGGTGCCATAAACATTGAATGTTGGTTTTTAGGAATGTTACTAGTGTCAAATGATATTCGAGGTGACTGTTGAATCTGATCAATAAAGTAGTCATTAAAGGTATTAGCAATTTTTTGAGGATCTGTAACTATTGTATCATGTAGTCTGATTTCGGAAATATGATCGTGATTGTGTGTTTTGTTATTTATGACTTGCCAAGATGCTTTCGACTTATTATCTGAAGTTCGTATGAAATAATTATTCTGTGATTTCTGAGTTAATTTGATAATTTTTCGAAATTTTTGTGAGTATTCTTTAAATTTATTTTTATTTTCATTGGTTGGTCTATGCCTGTATTTCCATAGAAGGTGACGTTGATTTTTACTGCATACACGTATTCCGCGAGATACCCATTTATTTTTTTTATGTGTTTGTATAGTTACAAATTTATAGGGAAAGCAAAGGTCATACAATAAACGGAAATTTTCAAAGAAACTATCGTATGCCACATCTGCATCCTCTGTATTGTATATTTCAGAGAAAGAAATGCAGCTCAGATGATTTTTAAATTTAGTTAAGTTTTCTAAAGACAAATCTCGTTTTTTGATTCGCCATGATTTTAATCTAAATGTTTTACATACTTTAATTTGCAAAATTTGTGCCGTGTGGTCTGAAAGAGCCAATTCTATTACTTTACATTTACATTTATGACGAGAGTTGTGAGCAAAATTATCAATGCAACTATTGCTGCACAACCTAGTTGGTTGCCTCAGTTCCAGTTTAAGATTGTAGCCTAGAAGAAAATACTCAAAGTCTAGTGACATTCTATTCCTTTTTAAGGTATCAATGTTGAAGTCCCCGCATAGAACAACTGTTTTACTCGAGTTAATACAAGAAGTTTTCATAACAATTTCTAATTTTTCATAAAACATATTTAGGTTATTAATTTTCGGTGGCCTGTATATACAAATAACTATTAACTTTTGCTTAACTAATTCGATTGCACAGCATTCAAAGATGTTTGCTATTGAATTGCGTGAGATCTCTGTTAGTTCTTTATATTCCAGACCCATTTTAACTAAAATGCAAGATCCACCGCGTTTTTTTTCTGGCCTTGCATAACACGCAGCTAATTTGTAATTTGGAATATTCAATACATTTTCGTAGCCCCGCATTATGAAGTGCTCAGTAATGCAGACCACATCTATGTCTTTTTGTTTCTTAGACATTTCCTCGAGATGGACTGTGAGCTGGTCAACCTTATTTAAAAGACCAGCAATATTTTGATGTAGAATATTTACGCTGTTATAGGCGAAATAAATAATTTGAACGGGCCGACTCATTTATCTCGTTAATATTGCTAGGTGGGCTTTTTGATCTGGCAATATTAGTGTAGTCGTCAGAAAGTTCATCTCTTATAAGTTTTGAGTTAGAAGTATTTACTTTCTCTAGGTCTAGTATGAAGTCTTGTAAATCTGAGACAACCTGCGTAAAGCCGTTGTTATTCAGGTGCCCATGTCGCTGGTTATATGTATCCCATGTGTAAGAGAGATTTAAATTAGAGTCTAAGATATACGCATAATGGTAGGTCTCAACATCCATATAAATTAAATTATTAAAAGTATCTATTCGACTGTTAAACATAATATTGGTATTGTCCATATACTTAAATGTAGGCAGACATATTACAATGTTAGTGTGATTTAATGTTATAAGCTTATCACGAATATAGGTTACTAATTCTATGTAATTATTGGTTTTCCTGAAGTCTTCTTCTCCAATAAAAATAATGCAATAATCTGTTCGAGTGAAGTTTTGAACTTTTTTATCAATATTTTTTAACAGGTATTCTATTCCACATTTAGGAGTACGGTAATGACACATATTGTAATTTTTTAAATTAGTTTTTTCACTCATTGTGTATATTCTGTTGGATATTTCGCTGCTTAAAACACATAAGTTATGTTTTGCAAGTGGAGGCGAAGGTTTTGGAGGTGGAGGCAATGTTGCGGTAGTATTATTCTGTGAGGTGACAACGTCCTGAGAACTTCCAGGATCAAGACCTATGTGTTGCATGCTGTGAGAGTTGTGAACTTCTTGAGTTCTTTTCACTGGCGTAGATGCTAAGCTGCTCAACCTCGTCCTCTTTTGTTTTTTTCGGTAGGTCTCCGGGGTGCTGCACTTGACTTCTCCTGAACTTACTTTTTTGTATAATTCTATGATTTTATTAGATTTGTCTAACTCTGTTTTTAATTGCATATTATGACTCAACAAGTTTTCGATTTCTTGATGCGCACTTTGTAAATTAATTTTCAAGTTATTAATCTCTTCACGTAGCTTCTCAATGACTTCATCGTTATATAATGAAGTATCAGGCATGCTCATAGCAGTTGCATTAAACAGAGATGATTCGGAGGAAGAAGTAGATAGCGCATTGTGTTTTTTTCTTAATGTTATATTTTCATCAGCCATGATAATAGTTTTTAGTTTTTCTACCAAATATTTTTATTTTTTTTGAGTGGCAACCCAAATTAGTTTTTTCTATTCCCCGCTAGGGTAAAAACTGGCGCTAGTAGTACTATTGACTAGTATAACTTAAATCTAATTTCTTGCGCGCAGATACTCTGGCTATGAATTCCACACCCCGCGCACATCTAGAGAGTACTCACCAATTTTAACGCAATTTTCGGAGCAAAACAGAATTAATGTTAGAACGTTCATTATTTTTAACCGTCTTCCAGAAGGAGGAGGTTCTCAATTCCGACGTTTGTATTTTTTTTTGTTCGGGCATAACTCCGTCGCACAACCGATTTGAAAAATTCTTTTTTGTTGGATAGGTATACTTCCGGAATGGTCCGATTAAAATTTTATCGAAATCAGACTAGCACTTATTGAAAAATCAACAAAACTTTGTCTACACCGATTACTCCGAGGTTTCTGGTCCGATTTCGATGATTCTATTTTTGTTCGATATACTTAGTAGGTATATCTGCCATTTGGCCCCATAAAATTTGGGTTGAATAGTGAAACTAAAAGGATAAAATAAAAAACTTTTTCAAAAAAAATGTGTCCGACTTCAAAACAACCACATAAAAAGTTCAAAAAAACCTACAAAAAAACTTTTCTTTCGAAAGTCGGTAAGAAAAACAAAAAGTTTATTTCGTTAGGCGAACTTCATCTAATAAAAGACCAAAGACACATTGAATAGTCTCGTATTCGCAATCACTTTCAAGAACCATTAATAAACTGTTCACAAGTGTACTCTGTTAACCGTTTCATTAGTAAAATATAGCTAATTTTATCTCAGGGGACCAATAGGCACCTGAATAGGTGCCGAATCTTTAACTTATATTGTATTATATTAGAGGGTACGAATGGGTACCTTTAAAATAATATATTTTATTAAAATATTAATTGGTACCCTACCAGGAGACCAATGGGCACCTATAAAGGGGCCGAATCCACAACTTTAATGCTGGGGTACGAATTTTAGGGTACGAGTGGGCTCTGACCCACTGCACATCTTTATCAACTACATCATGAAATATAATTTTCACTCTATTATGTTTATCGACGGGAAAGATTTTCTTCTTGAATAACTTATTACAAAATTCTTTTACACCCATCACGGTAACGTCTGAAAGAAAATAATGTTTCTTATAGAAATGTATGTTGTTTTTGTTTTCGTCTTAAAAAAAACTCTTTATGATTATAGATAGATAATTTTATTTATTGAATATAAGTTTTCTTATCAGTTACATGAGAAACACTCATTAATAAAAACTGTCAAATCTTAAGATTATAATCAAACTAGCACTTTGCCCGCGATTTCGTCTGCGCGTGTTTCTAATTTCGAACTCAGTGAATTTAATTCCCGCTCACCCTCCTTATAAGAAAATCTAAAAACACAATACAAACAAACAATCAATCATATTAGACAAACTGATTTTCCGAATTTCACCCCGTTAGGGGTTGATTTATAAAATATAAATAAAAATACGTATCCTTTATTCGATTGAGAGATAATTTATATGTCAAGTTTTGAGTTTAGCGAAGCAAGCAATAAAATCCCTCCCCTAAAACTTTATCATCCCTTTTCACCAATTTAGGGAGTGATTTTCGGAAAACCTAAAAATGGAAGGTAGTTTTAAAAAAAGTAATAATGCCCATCTTTTTTATTTACTTATACTGATATTCGTACCAAGTTTCAAGTTTATAAACCCAAGAAATAAGATTTTACATACAAAGGTTTTCACCCCTTTTCATCCCCTTAGAGGGAGATTTTCGCAAAATCCTTTCATAATGCTCATCTACATTATAAATTGTAACTACCATCCAAAATTCAGGTTTCTACGTTCAGTGGTTTAATATCCTCGCCTTAAAACTTGAATACCCCTTTCCACCAAATTGGGGGGTGATTTTCGAAAAATCCAAAAACACGTGTTTGATTAATTCTTATGTAGTATATAAATACTGATTTTTAAATTCATCAGCTCACGCGTTATGATTTTCCCATACAAACTTTAACAACCCCTAGAACACCAATGGAGGGTAGTTTTAAAAAAATATTGTTGCTAATCTTATTTATTTACTAATGTTCTTATTCGTGGTAAGTTTCAAGTTTATAAACCCAAGGAATAAGATTTTTCATACAAAAGTTTTCACCCCTTTTCACCCCCTTAGAGGAGGATTTTCGCAAAATCCCGTCTTATTGCCAATCTACATGGTAGACTGCAAATGCTGTCCAAAATTCAAGTTTCTGCGTTAAGCGGTTTCGGCTGTAGTCGTGTCAAAAGAAAAACCCCTGTTCTTTTATATATATAGATTAAACTTATAACAAAAAATACTTTCATAATGACATCAACAATAAAATAAAGGAATAATTTAATAAAGGTTTTCAGACAAATACTTTCAAATGAACACGGCATTGTACAGATACGTATTTATTAGTCATAATATTATTAAAAAATAATTAAATAATAATTTAAAAAATACCTTGTACAAAACAAAATAAATAATGTAGTTTATGTATATGAACTGGGATTTTTCCAGAAAGCTTTACACAATCAAATCATTTAAAACACAGGTTCAGAAGACGCTATACAATGAAGAAACTGAAACAAAAAATTCTCTGCAGTTTTGAGAATAATATTGTATGTGATTTATCCAATAATTATATTGACAAGGATGTGCAATCGATGCTTTTACCTTTAAATCTTCTGCAAAGGCTTCACTTTTGTCCAAAATATTGCATTTATGGCAATTATATATCTCCAAACACCCGTTTATCGAAACTTATGACAGTATGTGCCACGAGTTTCTTTATATTGAATTTACTTTGGGGCTTTTATACCATTGTTATTGCAGTAATTAACAACAATATAAAAACTATGGATGTTTTAATATACAGCATCGACATTATTATGTGTAGTACGGGGTTTCTAATCAACTGCATTCTTAGCACATGTTGTAGCTCCAAAAATATTTTATTTGTTTTAAAGTTTCAAGATGCACACAGAAATCTGAATAATGAAGAAGAATTCAATCGCTTCATCATTGGCAACTGGATCACTGTTATCTTTTTACCTGCAATCGCCATCAGCACTATAGTCGGTTTTTGCACATATTTTGGTCAATCTGTTCTCTTTCTTATAACCACAATTCTTACTACGTTGAGTTATGATACTAACATCCTTTATGCTATCAGACTTATTCAGCTGCTAAAGGAAAAAATTGATCTATTTAATATTCAAACCCTTCAATGTCAAAACATGGACTGTCCCTATGACAGAGAAAATTGTTTTAAAATAATATGTAAGGCGTATAAAAACATAATGGACTGTTATGATATCTACATGGCGTCATTCCAAGTAATGGTAAGTTATTTTCAGATTTGCTGATTTAGTTACAAGTTACAAATATTAAAGGAAAGCGCTCTGGTGGCCTACAATAACATCCTAAAACTTCTTCCAAAATCTTTTATTTAGGCTGTGGGAAAGAGACAGAGCTATGCGCTTTGAGATGTCAGTCATGATAGGCCACCTGTAGTCTTTACTGGATTTTCAACTTAAAGCTATAAAGCATAAAATTCAATGCTCTAAAGTCGTTTAGAAAAGCGGTTGCCAACGCGCAGACAGTGATTGTTTTGTAAACTGAAGATTTTTTTTTCAAATATATTTGCGAACTACCGTTACTTGATTTTGTGGCCCATGCTTAACAAAAAGTTGCCGAACGCTAGTCTTGAGTACATACACAAGACTAGCGTTCGCAATTCGATGCTCTTAGAGTAATTTAGAGCATAGATTTAAAAAAATCTAAAATAGATTCTCAACTTTACGCTTTCGAGTATAAAGGTGAAATTCTATTAAAGAAAACAAAGCGTTCTCCTTCATTGTTTGCACTTGTCTAGGTCCTATAGTTTAAAAAAGAGGCAAGTTTCCCAATTCAAATATTTTATATGGTTTCTTACACCCTTTTATTTTCAGATCGTGTTTCACATCGCAGAGTTTTCGTATCACTATCTCGTAAGACTTCAGTCATTCCTCAATATTGTAAAATCATATTCAATAAGTGACAACTTTAATGTGAGTAGTTTAGTTACGTAAAACTAAAATGGAAATAATCATTATCATGATTGATTTTTAATGTCTTTGATTTTGATTTGACGAACGTGATAGGCTACTGCGCTGTGTGTTACGGGTTCGATCCCTGCAACAAGTTTAGTATTTGTTTGATCTACAAGTAGGTGTTCCGAGTATAGCTTTTTTTATGTGAGTTAGAATGTTTATAAACGCACCCACGCCTTATAGAAATTTAAAAAGACTATAGGATCCTGCTTGACCCAATATAACTACAATTACTAAATTAAAAACAATTATTAATTAATGTTTCTTGTTTTGTGCAGTAAATTCTTTAAATGATCTGAAAACTCTCTACTCTCACTTCTGTATCATTTCAAAATAAGCAATAATAATTTTTTCTTTATTCATCCTTTCCTTTACGTACTTCATAAATAAATGAAATTACTTTTATTTTCAATTATTTTATAAATTTGTTTTTTAAGGTTACACTTTTGTTAATAATAACTCTGTGGGCAACCTTTTTAATGGTGAAATCATTAGCATTGCATATTGCATTGGGCTTGCACTGTGAGAAGTTCTATATAGCAATGCGAAATGTTCAAGATTCATGTGCACTTTTAATTAATTCAAATTGTTCAGGTATGTATGGTGTGTTGCACAATATTTACCATCAACCATTGTGACTAATGAATACAGTTACATACATGTATTGTGACGGGTTATTTTCTATTGTGATTAAACTGATTCTGTGAGTTTAACTGCCAATTCCAATGCTTGTTGATCAGTGTTGGACCCAGATTACTACCTTGAGGTACTCCAATATTAACTTTACTAAAATCCCACTTGTACCTTTAGCGTCGAAAAATGCTGCCTAAAACTAATCAAGTTCTATCTCAAGGGGCTTAAAGTCGTGTTTTTCCGATTTGTATTTATTCTATTCATAAGTATTTAGATGTCAAATAGAGTCAGACGCTTATGAAAAATATATTCATAATATAAATGGTATCGGTAAAAGTAAACGACTAAAATAAAATAAAACTTTCAGATTCAGCTGCATGACAAATTCTTCAGCTGCATTACAATTTGATTAAGACTTTGATGTGTTTTTCTATTGACTTCTTACTCGTACTCATACCGACATGCCAGCTCTTTAGTGGGTACAGCTTGATAGATCATGATGTTGTGTGATTATATAAACAATGTGATAGCAACAATCGTGAATGACTTTCTTTCATTTACTGAAGAGTTCTCTCACTCTCGGTTTTTAAAAAATATTTTAGATAATGATTTTCAAAATCGGTCCACATTTCTTTGAGTAATCGGCAATAGACACTGAAAACGTCCTTTTTCTTTTGATGTCGGTTAACAATAGTGGAAGCTTAGTGAAATTTTTCTCGTTATCTATCTAATTACAGATATCACTATGAGGCTATGCAAGAACATAAAGCGGCTGCAACGAGTAAGGTACACACATTTTGATGCTTGTGGAATATTTTACGTTGATGCCAATTTAACATTCAGAATGATATCGTTACTTGCTAACTATACCTTTGTGCTGCTGCAGTTTGCGTTTTTATAAATTGGTAAGAATGTTAAAATACGAGTATTTTTTTTATTTTTTAAGTACGACTGTCGTAGGTTTTCTTGATTTTTAATAAAATTGTCGGAGCGGATGAAGATTGTAAAATTATCTTTTGCATTGTATAGAGTGTATTTATCTAGTATTATATAGCGTCATAGCCAGCATTGTGTGAATACCATGTGCTTCAGATCTAACATTGACTAGAAACCTACGTCTTTCATTGACTTGAATGACTCTGGCAGTTGAGAGTATGTCATGCTCACTCAAAGGTCTTGCTGATGGTGGCGTGTATGTCGGATCATTTAGTACCCTTCAAAATGGTTGAGCTGAATGGTGCTGATATATGTGTCATGTTCGTGAACAGGCGCTGTCTGTTGGGACTGGTCATCTCTTATAGCTGCCACGGCCAATTTTAATTATTAGTAACTTTATTTTGAATTGTCTTTTCATTTTACTATGGACACTATTAACTTGCCACATCGTTCTCACGTAATGTACCATCTGATGATGAATGATGTAACAAAAGTTTTGTAATAATTTTGGCGATTGAAAAAGAGTGTCCATGGATTTTCTTGCTCATTCTTCTCCATAGAGATCTACGCTTTGGAATGAGCACCTACGGTACTTTCACAGTTTTTTGTCTTGTGACTGGGACTGTAGCACCATAACTATTTTTGTAATTGTTTTATTTTATGTCTTTTGACAAAATTCATAAGTGCCTGTAATTGGCCTAGTTGAAATAAACGTTTTGATTTGATTTGATTTTGATTTGAAATTATTTCATTTAGTGACAAAAGCATTGGTTTGTTTTTTATATTTCTTCGTGATGTAATTGTTTGTATAATTATTGTTTGCATCTTTATTCTCGATGTCAAATGTTATCGGGCTCACAGCGTTTCGTTATGAATTAAATTGTGAGTTCACATAATTATGTGTATTAACACTTATCCTTTTCCTAAATGCATATTTTTGATAAAGTTACTAGTCAGGTATTCCTTGGTTTCGCTCGCTATAAACCATAGCCAATAACCAGTTAATGGCGTCTTGTCGCCTCGTTTTTGTTAAGATAGTTCCTACAACACTTCTATTCTCACAAAAGTTCCATTCATCAGCAAATAAATTAAATCTAGATTTGAGTACAGAAGAGCATTAAGATCAATTGGTGATCTCGGTGCAAGAAGTAGGACGGTGCATCGGAACGATGAAATTGCCACCAATCTGTGCCTTCAACTATAACTAAAGCTAAATGTTTTACAACTCACGCAATCCAATGTGGGGTGAGTGATGCTTAGTGCAACCACATTTGGTTTTCCGAAGTTCACAAGCATACAAAACAATAATCATTGATCCCTGTCATATTCAAGGGCGTTGGTTGTATCTGAAAATCAATTTCAACAAGAACATAATAATTTACACATATTAAACAGTCATAGGTATAATATTACGTTCAATATTTGATCATAACATAACACGGCCGTAATCCTTGAAGGGTGGACCCTGCAAGGATTACGGAGATGTGTATCCTACTACTATTATAAAGGCGAAAGTTTGTAAGTATGGATGTATGGATGTATGGATGTTTGTTACTCTTTCACGCAAAAACCACTGAACGGATTTGGCTAAAATTTGGTACACACATAGTTTATAATCTGGATTAACACATAGGATAGTTTTTATCCCGATTTTATGTTCCCGTGGGATAACTTTCGAGTAGTAGCGGGTGAAGCCGCTGGCAACAGCTAGTATACACATAATATTATACAGTCATAGGTATAATATTACGTTCAATATTTGATCATAACATAACACGGCCGTAATCCTTGAAGGGTGGACCCTGCAAGGATTATGGAGATGTGTATATGGCCATATAATAGGGGCGAGGGCATGCGGGCGGCGAGTAATGGACGTCTCGCTGTCCGACCATGGACTATGCCCGGGTCAACGCGCGTTGTGTTCCACGCGCCTCAAGGAGTATCAGCATAATGACGGGCTCCCCTTTAGTAGGCCAAACTCTTGCCGGGGTTGCGGGACTCACGAATTACCCCGGAACATAAAGGGGTATTGAGATTCTTATTGGTTTATAATATTTTTGCTGTTGTTTGTTTTTCATACACTCTGGAACGTAAATGGCTATTGAAGGATACCAAGATTTTAGTCAGTACGAGGCTGACCCTGACAGTGCCCTGGGTAGGTGGACTCATTTGATGATTTTACTACGCTTTAAATATAAAAAATGTAATAGGGGACAGCCAATTGAAAACAATCGCGTACAAATCCAGACTTCATGACTATTATTTAGTAATTCTTGGTGACCCAGTTATAGATTCTATATAGCTGGGTCACCATGACTGACGTATAATATACAACATAAGAGATAATTATAAAAAATAGAGAGCACTGCTTATCCTGTGATATTGGCCCCGACTTAAGAGTTCATCGAGTTGAGTTCGAACCCAGCCAGACGCAATACTTTGTCTAATTCATTTCACCACCACTGCTCTCAAACGGTGAAGGAAAACATCATTAGGAACCAAAAATTCGAGGACATGGGAGACTTCTTAATCCGCACTGGGCCCTTATGGTGGATTGTGGCTCACTCCCTCCCACAGAGAGGAGGTCTGTGTCAGGAAATAGCTCCACATCGCAAAATATTTATGAATATGGATGGCACCACAGACATGTACGATCCGAATTTACTGTCAAATTTTAAATCAACTACTGCCGTATAAAATTAATTATTTAGTTGGTATTCGAGTCTTTTTTATGGTTCTGTTTGTTGATCGCTGATGATGATTAAAATATGACTTTTATGTTAAAAGGTTTCTAATAATTTTTCTAAATGAAACCAAATGTAGGTACGAACAAAAGTAATAATTTATATTGCCACATTAGTTTTTAAACGCCTGTGAGCTGGAAGTCTACTGTCTGAGTCCGTCAGCGAAAGTACAGGGCTTGGTCGGAACATTTCAATTACTTACCTACTAACTATTAGATCTAAATTCATAAATTTTGACAACATATCGGGAGACAAGACAAGACTGCCCAACAAAAATTATAGTCACCAATTTTTGTATCGATAACTAATCTTATGTCCTTTTCCTTAAGAGAGTTAAGTGATGAAGGATAAGAAACGCCAGAAACGTCGGCTAAAGCTACGGGTTTCCTGCTAAGATCCAGTGTAACAATAAAACACGTTTCTGTCAAATTGTAACAACTTTCACTGAAAGATTGTCTGACAACATAAATATTTAACCTCATTTAATGATTGATTGATTGTCCTACATAGAACTTTGTATAACTTAAAACACATTCAACATCTAACGACAGACAAGTTGAAGTAGAAGGTTGAAAATGGTTAATGGGTATAGTCTGCTAAACAATCAAATAGACAAAGATGTACAAAGGATAGTGTTTTCAATTAACACACCACTTAGTGTGTTTTTCTGCTCAAAATACAGAGTTAAAAATGGTTTAATATATCCAATTGGAAGAATAAGTCATTTATTGTCGTTCTGCAGTATTTTATTTGTGAATTTATCGTGTATCTATCGAATGGTCATAATTGATGTTAAGGATATAAATGGAAACATGTCTACTGTTGAAATTTTCTTCCTGTCTCTGTTTTTTAGGATCTACTTCATGTTGTTCATTATTGGGTTCACGACTAGGTTCGTTTTGGATATAGTGCATAAGAACCACAACGTCTTGCTTGTTTTAAATATTCAAGCTTTAAATAAGAGCCTTGATTTCAGTAAAACTATTAAGAATTTCATTGTTTGGAATTGGATCATAATTGTAACTGTAATTTTTGTTGATCGTGTCATTCAAACTGTGTATTTCACAATGTCTTATTATCCTGATGCCATCGATTTTATTATTGACAATATTTTCAATACGCTTTACATCGGTTTGGAAATCAATTTAGTTATAAGCATTCGGATTATTATATTACTAAGAAAATACCTACAGGGTTGGATTAAAGAAGTTCGTATATTTTGATCAATGAACAAGAAAATGAAGAACGTTGTCTGAAGTTTCTTGAAATATATCAAAATATTTTAAAAGCTTACAATTTATATAAGAGAATTTTTCAAGTGTTGGTAAGTTTCGTGAATATTATAATCTCATGTTTTGTCTAAATGTGAACAATTTTTGTAACGTTAGATTATCCTATAATTTATTTTTCTTTGTAGATTAGATAGATTTTTTATTTAAAATTATAATATTCAGAATATAATTATATCATAAAACAATAAATTATTTCAATTGTTTTTCGTAGTTGCTAGCGACCACAAACTTTTTTTTTTTAATGTGTGCACGCTTATAATGCCTTTATTTTCTGGAAATTATAGAAAAACATTTTGGTTGTTTACAGGCATTATATCAGTCGTTTAACATATTTTACCGTAATATTGTGTGTGCCCACTTCATATGCACTGTAATAAAAATATCTACAGTGTTGGATGACCGAGTAAGTACAAGAAAACTCCAGTTTTTATAGTCTTTTTTTTTCAATTTTATTTAAGAACATATACAGAAGTTCCTATAGAGTTATTCTTTGTATAAATTATAGAAACAGGCGTCACTTTACGGGAATCCATGAGATTTAATGGTTTTTTTTCATTCATTTGTTTAATTCCGCGACAAAAATCCAGGCTTGGATGAAGGATGCAGTCGGAACCCTTCCCCCCATGCATATGCACATGCAGGAAAGGAAATCATGCATATTATGCACATAATCAAACCTATACTCGACACGTGTTTCGCCCCTCCACAGTGCATTCTCAGAAGATGTTTGACAACCGTTCGAACGCGCTCTGGGTCGTTTCCTGCATGTGCATAATTACATCATGAGTACTCAGAATTACAACATTACAACCGACTCTTATTGAATCAGCATTTTGACGCGCACGACAGACAGCGTCGCGGTCTTATCAATGGAATAGGTAACATTGCAAATGCATTGTTCGGGGTATTAGACGAGAGTTTCGCCGAACAATATAAAAAAGATATCCAGCTTATAAAACAAAATGAGCATCACCTAACAAACTTACTTAAAAATCAAACATCCATCGTTGAGGCTGAGTACAACGTGCTAAAACGGACTGAACAACATATACAACTGCAACACAAAACAATCAACAAGCATTTGAACGAGCTAGATCGAGCAACAAACATAATTAAAGAAAATATAGACAAGTTAAGCGATAGTCAGGATTTCACTTTGTCAGCACTAACAGCAGTGAATTTACTTCACAATCTAAAACAAATTCAGGATACTCTACTGGATACCATAACAGACGTTTATCATGGCAAGTTCAACACTCATTTGTTGACCCCTGATCAATTAAGAAATGAACTACAGTTCATATCTGGGCAGCTGACCAAAGACGTGACCTTACCAATGGATAATATACAGTCAGACCTTAGGTCAGTCTACAGCATGCTGAGAGTAAAAGCAAGAGTAATGACAGACTATGTCATATTCGAAATAACATTTCCATTGGCTAGTAGAGACAGTTACAAGATTTATAAGATCCTCTTAGTTCCTCATCAAATCGGTACCAACATGCTTAACGTAATGCCGAAAACAGAGTACGTAGCAATAAATTTGAGAAAGGATGCTTATGTAACAATATCATATGCGGAGCTTCAGCTATGTCAACATAATGAGCATACATATTTATGTACAATCGACAAACCAGTAAACTATCTTGCCATTGACGAGAAGTTCTGTAAAATCAACCACGACAACCATCAATGCGCAGTCAGCAAATCTCCATGCAGCGATATGTGGATTGAACTGAGCGATCCAACTAAGTATTTATATTTTTGCTGCAATACTTATCCGATCAGGATCATCTGTCAAGATCAAGTTACCCACAAGCAAATCAGTGGAGCTGGTATAATTAACTTGAAGCCCAAGTGCATAATTAAAGGCAAAGACTTTGCTCTATACTCTCGTTCCCATTCGGGAAACATCTTAAAAACTGACCCTGAAATAGAAACTCCACAGATAACAGAATTCCATCATTTAGTAAACATTTCACTATCAGACTACACGGAATCCGTAGATCCGCTAAATCAAACATTAGAAAACATCGGCAAGCAGATAAACCAGTTGAAAACGGCTACGGCAAACACTTCCGAAGAGATCGATAGAAACAACCAAGGCTTATCAACACATGACGTTCATCAGTACGTCATTTGCTATATCTTGCTGGGCGTAGCCATCGTAGCAGCAGCGGTGTTCCTGTGGCGCTGGAGGAAGGCGTCTACAAGGGGCCTCACGCAGACGGAACCGACAGTTACGTTATTTTTTTTCAGTAAGTCTAAAGCGTATGTGTAAGAACATCGAACGGACGAAGAAAACATTCAATAAAATGACTGCGTGTGGTTTATTCAACATAGACGCAGAGCTAGCAATATCATTCGGAAAAGTGAGCTGCCAGTATTTTGTTTTACTCCTACAGTGTAATTTTTTGTAAATATAAACTACAATATAATCAGCTAGTCGAGCGACCTCTACTTGGGCGCAACAAATAGAGGAAATACCCTGAAAAAACAACTGACAAATAGAAAGCAAGAAAAAAACTGGCCTCCAAGACTCCGCTCGGCGTCGCTGACGAATCAGGAAACATTGTGTGTGCGTATAAAACGGGGAAAACGAATATTCCTAGACACGGGACCTGGCTATTGGCAAACTGCAAATTTTTACAAATTTTACGTATTGATTTCCTTTGGTATTTTTTATATGACTAACTATAAATTCGGAACTTCTTCATTCTTAACAGATGAACCTTACTATTTAACAAGTAAGAGTACACAAATCGATAGTATTGACAGATAATTACTTAGATCACATCGTTAAGTAGTTCGATAACTCTTCATTTCAAATACCAGCTAAGTGGTACCATTACCTACTTGATGAGAATATATTTTTTTGTGTCGATAGCAAACTACATAAATTGAATTGGTCTAGAACAGGGCTAAGAATTGGTCACATTCGTTTACTTCTATCAGTTAATACACTGTTTGAATAATCCATAGAACTATTAAAGAATTTAACATTTCCTGTTAAACGAAAGTTGTTGTTAACACTTGAAGTAATGTCACAGACTTTTTTCTTATTCAATAATCGTTTGGAAAACGACGTAGAAAGAATCGCTTTGTCTTTAAATTTCCCTCTTAATCTACTACTGACTACAAAATTTCGTATCCACAATAGTCATATTTATCCAAGTGGACTAAAATATTGCAGATTTGCGTTTTGTTTACTGATTTTCGTAAATGTGTTGTACTTGTACAGGATTTTCACCTTACACAATGCTAAAGTGGACAAGACACAGTTTAAGTACGACCTCTTCTCGCCTTCTTATGTTGTCCATTTCATGAATAATTTAGTTGCCTTCTGGCTAATGTTCATCTTGGACATTTTGCATAAAGGGAACAACGTTTCACTTATTTTGAAGATCCAAGCTATACATAAAAGCATTGACTTCAGTAAGAGTACTCGAAGGTTTATTATTTGGTCCTGGATATCAACTTTAACAATTATCATTATGCATCTTGGGTGGACTCTCATGAGGTTTATAGAACCCAGGTATATTGAAACTGGTTATATTATTGACAATATTGTCGACATCAAGTGTATTGCCTTGGATAACAATCTTGTTATAGCCATACGATACACAATTTTGTTAAGGAAATACCTTAATACGTGGATCCAAGCTGTCGTTGCAACGAATAATGAGATGAATGATGCGCAAAGCTTCAAACTGGTCAAGATTTACCAAAGCATTATAGAAACTTACAATCTGTTCAAGAAAATTTATCAGGTTATGGTATGTATGAGAATTTGTTCTAATAAAGTCTTAATTATAACTGTTTAAGGACTATACTGGAGAATAAATAACATCATTCCCACGATTCGATAACGTTTTACACATTCCTGCGGTCGGTCCGCAAAAGCACTGATGTCAAGACTATAATTATGTATAGATATCATTGTTTTTGTTACCCGTCAAACACAATTTCAGGCCCAGGCCATAGGCCAGTCGGTTTCCTTGATAAATCAAAATATGTGTAGGAATTAACTAAATACATAATTATACAAACATTTAAAATAAGATCAAACTTACATTTCCAAAGATTTTCTTTAGAATCACGACGATTCTGTGTTCATACCGCGCGATTTAAGCAAACTATCTAACAATTTTATTTATTTACAGATTCTATTTCGCACATTTTGCACATTTCAACGAGCGTTATGTTATGTGAATTTCATAATTTACGACTACAGTAATTTTGATGAAAAGGGAAATGGGGTGAGTGGCAAACGTTTCCAATATGATTAAAGTTTGTTGAGAGGAGGATCATTCACAGTAAAGTCAAAATAACTTATTCTAGAGCGTCATTACATAATGATACGGCCAACATGTGCGTGAAATCGTGACCGGGAATCGGGAGCCGGTATGCGGTATCTTTTTATTCCTTACAAAAGCTTTCAATACCCCTGCCCAGGAATTGCATTGGGAAGGCACTACGATATAACCGAATGGAGAACTATCTCTGTTGTGTAACCGAAGATTATTTGACAGGACTGTCATCTACCACGGTTCCGCGCCAGATAGCGAAACTGGCACGGAAAATCTTGCGGTGTCCCACAGGGATCGGTTCCGGGACCACTCCTGTAGTTATTATGATACGATTGATTACTACTACAAAATAAAGTAATGAAAATTATGTTGTCGAAGAGGGCTAATGTGTTAAGAGCTTAATTATATTTATACTACTTATGCCTTATGCCATCTTTGAGTGTTTTCTACTGTTTACAGCTTAGCGCTTGGTTTCATGCCTCTCCAGCCTATTTAAAAATAATGCATTACACATTTTCCAGCCATGGCTAGTTACTCTTGGGCAAATCATCTTCCTAACAAAAGATATAGTTCTAGTAATTTTACAAAGTATTCACTGTGAGAAGTTTTACATAACTGTGGAAGAAGCTAAGACGACATGTATACAGCTGATAAAGAATGGAGATTTTTCAAGTAAGACCTCATCATAATCGTTATTGTCTTTCCACTAGGTACTAATCCAAGCTTCGCATGATCGAATAGAGCATTTATATTCGGTGATTATATTATGACAAATTGAGAAAGTTTCTGTAGTGTCAATAGAAAGGCGATTATCATCTGTCTAGATCTAGCCACGCAAGACATGACGTGTGACAATAAAGCGCCATTTAGATGGAGCAAGAACTCGTATGCGAGTTTCACTACATTGCGGCATTTGTTTCATTAACTGAATTTGTTCTACCTATAAATTCCGCAATGTAACGCAACTCGCGTTCGAGTTCTTGCATCGTCTAAATGAGGCTTAATTCTATCATTTATTATTGTCTTCATCATTCATACACACTGAAACGCAGCCTCGTTTCAACATCAAAGTGTGGTGGTCGAAAATTGAAAGTTTTTGTTGTTTTGGTAATAAGGCGATTGTCATCTGTCTAGATCTAGCCACGCAAGACATGTGTGACGATAATCCTATCATTTATTATCGTCATAGGCATCATTCATACGCTTTTGGTGCGCAACCACATCCCAACGATGTTGTTATCCGCACAACAACTCACTAAAGTACCTTACAAAATATGTTTACTCTCATTTCGTCAAAGCAAAACGTTGCCGTTGTAGTGGCGATGCGGTTAGTATTCCGTTGACAATGGCACCAATATGCAGTTTTTGTATTATAACGAAAGATTTTTTTTAATTCAGAATATTAGGCCCACACACGTCGAACGGTTGTCATGTGGTTGCATGGGCATGGTGGGTACGCGTGTATAGAACCTTAGACATTAATATTATGCTGAATGAAAATTAAATAATTATTAGGTTTTCAAAGCTCTATTTTGTGTGTATTCGAAAAAGTATGATAAACCTTTTTGCACTGAACTCCATAATGTTTTTTTTTTCTGCAGAGTCTCAAGCACATCTGTGCAAGAACGTGATACAGTCTAATCAGTCATTCAGTAAGATGACCGCGTGTGGCCTCTTCAATGTCGACGCAACGCTGCCGATTTATTTACTTGAAGTTATCTGTCATTATGTTATAACACATCTGCAATTCTATTTCTTATAAAATACATATAGAATTATTTCGAAAAAATTAAAATGCTAACCGTGCCGTCCAATTACTTTCTTTTTTTTCTTTAAAATGAGTTTACCATTATTAGCCTCAATCTAGTTCAGAAGCAAAGAAAAGACATAAGATGAGTAAGCTAGCCAGCAGGAACTGAAATAACTTTTGCTCTGGAATACAGTAAAAACTGGCATCGGACTCGTACAGAATCGTAATGGCGAACCAGGGGGGTATTACAACGTCTTAAAACCAGGCTTGTTCCGGCGAGTGAAAGTGACAGAGCTATACAAGTCGTCTAGCACGATCTCGTTCACTCACCCGAATAAGCCTGGTGTTTTAAGACGTTGTAATACCCCCCGTGGCCGACCATGACGTCCTAAAGCGTGAGTAGCCCCGACCACTCCGACCAGGCCCTAAGATCCGTCATTATGCTGACAATCTTTGAGGCGCGCGTGGAACACAACGCGCCGACCTTAATAAAACTTAGACAATTATCCATTTTGAGAATTGGACTACTGAAAAATATTCCATTTTACGAATTAAGTTTTTAGAGAATTGGCCATTTTGAAGACATATCTTTTATCGAATCGGTGGCTATTTTGATTGGCTAATCCAACATTCGTTGACCTCCAAAAACTTCAAGTAAGCCATGTAACATTTATCAAATAGTAAACTACTTAAAGTGACATTTAAGGTACTAAACATTAATATGACTAATGTATCGTCTATTTATAATATTAACATTAGTGTATACATTGATCCAATACTTATATTTTATGTCTTAATAGTTTATTTTCTCATAACAAAATCATTCCCTCACACCAGGTCGTCAAATGATAGAAAATTAATATTATTAACAATGCCTGCAAAAGTCGGTAAAAAAGACATGGTTACCGTATTAAAAGTACAAATGCCACTCAAAAATCGTTTGGATAAAGAAATACTCAGAACAGTTTATTCTTTTAACCTACCACTCAATCTTTTTTTGTCTTCAAAGTGTTGCGCACAAAATAATCACATTTACCCAAATTCTTTAAAGTATCGCGTTTTTGCGTTCGGCTGTATGATAGGCATGAATGCCCTGTGTTTCAATCAAATGTTGAGTATCGGGTTTCCATTCATAACTAGTAATTTAAACTATGGCCTCTTTGACTTCCTTTCTTTTATCAATTATAACGTTTATGCCATCGGATTTACAGTCATGTTCATTTTGGACTTTTTACATAAGAACAATTACGTCTTACTTGTTTTGAAGATCCAGCATATTTATAGAAGCATCAATTTTTGTAAGAACATCCGCAGTGTTATCATTTGGAACTGGATCGCATTAGCAACCGTTATATGCATTAACATTGTTCTCGATATCGTGTTTTATGCTAACTGCGAGAGTTATGATATCGATTTGATACTTGACATCATTTGTGACATTATGTGGATTGCATTAGACCTCAACTTTGCAATCGCCATCCGAATCATAATATTGCTAAGAAAATATCTTGAAAAATGGATTAAATACGCATTGATGATAAATAACGAGGAAGAAAATTACGATTATACAGTTCAATTACTCAAAGTATACAAAAACATTATGAAAACTTACAATTTGTACAAGAAAATTTTTCAACTATTGGTAAGTCCATATAGCATTTATACCATACAGATATTTGCTTACAGTAATTGTGAACGGACGTTACCCGAAGATATTAACTAACCATAATAAATATATATACCATAATAATATATACAATTATGGTTAGTTAATATCTTGTATAAGTATCATATTATTGTATAACTTGTACCAAACTACGAAAAAACTTAAAAACTTATAAGCACCCCTTTAATAACACAGTAGCAGTCAGAAAGATCCAATTAGGAATAAGTCCAGAAAAGAAAAAAAAACTTTAATGACAATTTTTTGTGCAAATCATCATCTGCCTAGCCTTTTCCCAACTATATTGGGGTCGGCTTCCAGCCAAACCAGATTCAGCTGGATATCAATATTTTGCATAGAGCGACTGCCTGTCGGACCTCCACAACCCGGTAACTGCGTAATACGCTACCCCATGGTAAGACTGGTTGTCAGACTTCAGAGCTTCTGACTAACACTAACGACTGTCAGAAATCTAGAAAAGACAGCCGGGACCAACGGCTTTACGTGCTTTCCGAGGCGCGGAGGAAACTCGCTATGATAGATGGTCACCCATCCACAGACCAACCTCGGCAAGCGAATATTTAGCCATGAGGTCCTCAACTTTTTGTGCAAATTACAGAACCTAATTCTGATCTGAGCAACGCTGATTTGTATAATTGGTCTTTCATTTAAACCATACCACTTTTTCCGTAGGCCTTGTTTCACACGTTCAGTGCATTTTTCCGCACTCTATGCTACGTCAACAGTATGGTCTACATGATCAAACTATGTAAAACAATGGGCTACACAATGGACTTCGAAGTAAGTTTCTTTTATTTTTTTATTAACCAAGTATAGACTGCAGTATACTATATAGAGAGCAGTGGTGGCCCAGTGGTATCGGTCCCGACTTACGAATTGTAGGTCGTGGGTTCGAATCCAGACAGGCGCATTACTTTGTGTAATTTATTTCATCACCACTGCTCTCAAAACGGTGAAGGAAAACATCGTGAGGAAACCGGCATATCCTAGAACCAAAAATTCGAAGACATGTGACATCTGCCAACCCGCACTGCAGGGCCCGCGTGATTGATTATGGCCCACTCTCTCTCACAGAGAGGAGGCATGTGTCCCAGCAGTGGGAACATTATAGGAAGATGATGATGAAGTATAGACTCTCGTTTAACCACCATCTCGACTGATAAGACGTGTGGTAGACGGTAAAGCACGTTTGCCAAGAAGTAACCTATTGACTAATGACTTAAGGATTCCAAGGTTGGCGATCGGGAAACAGTATCAGTGCCGAATCTTTTTCAATGAATTCAAATAACAGTTGGTCTGGTCACCACATCATCATCTGCCTAGCCTTTTCCTAACTATATTGGGTTTGGGTTATAGTCTTATTATCTGACTGACGGATAAACCTGTGGGAGTCGTTGAGCAATCAACTGCTGCGCTGTGAATAGCAGGGTCGATTGCCGCAACGAAACAGGCCCTGTACCCATGTAACAATCGATAAACGCAAACTTTGAGTTGAGGCTTTAATAGATGTCAGCAACTTTATATGCTTGAATATAACTTTGAAGATCTAGTGAAGATTGCTTATAGTTTTCGATGTTTCTTGTCACTAACGCTCAGAAATCTTAAACAGATTTTCAACTTTAGGCACTAGGCTATAAAGTTGAAAATCTATTGGGCAGTACCGAGCGTTTACGATTATCGTTTGCGACTTGTTGTGACTTGGCCAGGGGGGCAGTTTGTAAAGCCAGCAATAGAATAGAATTACTCGCAATTCATGTTAAGATTCTACCTCAGGTAGTCATTCCGGGTCTGGTTGATAATACTTCAATTTGATTTCGGTTGGGGAAAGTCGCAGATCCATCTTGATCGCTTTTCAAGCTCTAAAGATCTATAATACGTCCTACTTTCCGAATCGAAATTTCGCCTAAATATTCATAAACTAATCAGTCATCTCGGGGTTCGAACCCCGCCAGGCGCATTACTTTGTGTATTATATTTCATCACCACTGCTCTCAAAACGGTGAAGGAAAACATCGTGAGGAAACCGGCAAGTCCTAGAACCAAAATTTCGAAGACATGTGACATCCACCAAACCGCACTGGGCCAGCGTAGTGGATTATGGCCCACTCCTTCTCACAGAGAGGAGGCCTGTGTCCCAGCAGTGGGAACATTATAGGCTGATGATGATGATCATTCAATCATCTTGGAACTTACAACCAGCCAACCTTTCAACCCAGTCAGCAACACGAGATCCTTGAACATTCTTTAATCAGTCATGTATCTCGTTTCCAGGCTTGGATTAGAGCTTCAGGAACCATCTTATGGCTTACAAAGGATTTAACTCTGGTCACTATACATAGTATATACTGTGAAAAGTTTTACATAACTGTTGAGGAAGCTGAAACTGCGAGTATGCAGCTTATTAAGAAAAGGAACTGTTCAAGTAAGAATGAACTCAAATTAGATTTGGAAAGGTTTTTTATTTAGGATGTATTTGCGCTGGGCTTTCATTGAGTCTAGGCGCATATTTCCAATATTTGATCTAGGTACTGTATTTTCTTAACTTAAATCAATTGATAGGTAATAGTAGGCATACACCATCCTGCCTATGTGAACGATAGATGTGACGCTTGCAATTGTTTCAAATCGGCATTTCGTCCATAGACACCATACACCATAATGCCTATCGTAAAGATTGATTTGACACAACGTCAAATCTGCATCAGTGATGCCTACTCATAACGCAACAGTGGCTAATTCTACATATATAAATAAGTGGAATTCTGAAGCAATAGTTCAGTTTTGGGTTGAAGTAAAAAAAATTAAATTCTTCCGGTGGAATAATAAAAAAATTGGAATCGACTTCGTTTTTGATACCGAGTACGCCCACGAAATGCCTGCGGTTCATTTTTTAACACCTTTACCCTTAGCACGAATTATTTTATAAACGCAACCAAGTACTTTCAATGTGTTGAATCTGTGCAAAACTGAATTTAAAACAGGATTTCTACTAACAGAAAACCACCAACTTTATGTATGCCAAGAAGCAAACTACTACAGTCTGTTATCAGCTTGGACTTGCTATAGTTATAAGGTAGGAATGACCAAACATTATTAACCATACCTACTACTACTATAATAAGTTTATGCAGGATGTGATGATACATACGTACATCAACTATTAAATGCAAAACCATCACTAACAAATTCATATAATGTAATCAACAATTTGATTACGTTTATTGGTTTAAACTGTCTCACAACCCATTTCTACCCCTTAATAGGTACTGGTAGATTAAAAACATACCTATATAGTGTGCACTTTTGTCCGAATCTGTCACACTAATATAAATTAACTGAATTACAATATTCACAAGCAAGGGCCATCACTGAGCCAGCATCTTCGCTGTATCATTTTAGTTACAAGTTTTTTACACTAGAAAAATGGGTTAATTTAATGGTAATTTCTTCATGTTTACAGATTATTTTATCTTTGGACAGTAACTCTACTGAGAGCAAGGATTGCCTATTCTCAATTTCGCTGCTGCTCTGTGAATCATGCAAGAAAAACACACTGAATTATATGATAAAATATGTGGTAGTTTACCTAATATTATAGGTATATATAGTCTTTTAACCTTTTATTATTAAAATAAATACTTAGGGAAATATTAATAGTTATATTTTATTTACAAATCATATGATTCGTCGTCTCATCGTTCTCCTGCCCTAATTCATCAAATCTTCTATTTTTCTCTACTCATTATGTCAGTACTCACCTTTTTAGTAAAATCATGCAAAAATAATTATATTTTATATATTTGCTCTGGCAGAGCTGCTTAGCTTTGCTTGAAATGCTTTAATTAAAATCATATCAAAATGAAAGTCGTTGGTTTTACTTTACTTACTTTACTTTTACCTATATTATTAACATTCTGTAAGTTATAACAGCATAGGAAAAATACAATTATTGTAATTTAAACACAATCACTAAATAACTATTACTAACAACAATAAGGAATATGATATTTCACTTCACTGAGATGTAAATCCATTGTACATTTTTTGTTAATCGAAGTACCTAAATCCATGATAAAGAATTACACATTGATCCAATGGCTCTCAACTTTCTGTATCAAATTGTTTGCATGAAATAATTAGGAAACATTTTGATCATACTCGTACAATACCTAGCGGTTTCACACTAGGTATATCACTGTGTCAGCTGGTTTTATCTTCCACCTTATTCATGTCTGAAGAATGGCAGGTTCTGCGATTATTTTGTGCTGATCCTCTTAGCATGTCGATGGCAATCTAAATTGAGTCGGGTCAGAATTGGACCACGCGTTTTCCATATAATTTTTCCAGAGCAAAGTCGTCGATGATGATGATGATCTCCCTTAGGTAGGTATTTTAAACGCTTCTCGATTTTATTGAAACGAACCACAAAATTTAATTTATTGAATTTCCTAACGTATTTTTGTTTGATGTTTGTTACTTAGATACACATCGATTGTTTTATTTGAATATTCGTTGTCATAGTAACCATATTGTCAGCCTCTGATTTCAGTTTTGCCCGTATTTTAATATTACTAAAAAGGTATTAAAATTAAAAATAAAATGATTTTACAATTTTATCCTAACTTATTCGTGTAGTATAAATGCACTTGTTCGTTATGCTTTCACGCCTAAACCGCTGAACTATTTTGATGATATTGGTTCGTAGACCCATCTGAAAAAAAGTCATAATGACTACTCATTAATCGTAGTAATAGTGCCTGCAGGCAGTTGCTGGTTTTTTTAATCCTACCTAGACTTTTTAAGACGCCATTCGCGCGAAAATTTTTTTTTTCTGCTGGCGTTAAAAAACCGCCGATATAGAACAAATGCATTCCCTTGTATAATAATAATAATATTCCACAACTATCACACAACGCCATTTAGTCCCAAGCTAAGCAGCGCTTGTGTTATGGGTACAAGACAACTGAAAACATACTTATATATTTTTAAATACATACTTACTATAGATAAATTACACCCAGACACAGAACAAATGATCATGCTCATCACACAAAGATTTGTCCTGGGTGGGAATCGAACCCACGACCCCCGGCATAGCAGTCAGGGTCACTAACTACTAGACCAACAGGCCAGTCAAAATCTGTTCACACGTCAGCGCTTTTAAAGTGCCAGCAAAAGAAAACGCTCGTTTGAGTCGGGGCTTACCCGTAAGTATAATAAATACTTAGTTTTAACTTACCTACCTGTTCCGACACCTTTTTTTAACCTACTTCAAAAAAAGGAGGAGGTTCTCAGTTCGGAATATTTTTTATTTTTATGTATGTTCCCCGATTTCTCGAAGACGCCTGGACTGATTTGGAAAAAAATTCTCAGGTCAGGTTCTGGTGATAGGATCCCAGGGAAAGCGAGGGTAACCTTCAAATTTTATAGGCAGATAGTACCAATTATATTATATATATTCTAAAGCTGTTCGAGTATTTGCATCTGATAATCATCATTTCAGGTGGATGAGCTGATGATGGAAGGTACAACTCCTTAACAGTAAGGAGTAGGCATCGATTGATTTAGTTTGTGTTCGCATATCTCCGGAACTTTGAGTCCGATTTAAGTAATGCTTTTTTTTGGTGTGCGAGGTATCATTTAACTTAGGGAACACTGCAAGTTTCATCAGAATCGGTAGAAATCGGTCAGTAATTTTTGAGATATGGAATTTTATTAGCTTATTGTGTACATGAGCGATTAATTACCGGTGCGAAGGATTACAAAATTCTAGTACACATGTAAGAGAATGATGTTCTTGACAAGAATTCGGGTTGAATATTTAAACTAAAAAGAGTTAAAAATATTTTTTTTCAAAAAACTGTAACCGCCTTCAAAAACAACCACAATCTACAAAATTACTTTTCATTCGGAAGTCGGTGGCTAAAAGACAATGAAAAGAAAAAAAAAACAAAGGCACCGACAACCGAAAGAAAAGTTATTTTGTAGATTATTTTACAATTTTTTGTGGTTGTTTTAGAAGGCGGTTACATTTTTCTTGAAAAAGTTTTTTTTATTATCACCTTTTCAATACACGATTATTTTGACATTGAAAAATTTTGCCTTTTTTTAATTGAAGTCGAAAATAAAAATTATAATAATGCAGAGAAGTGTTGCTTTTTATTATTTAGCTATTAGCCTCCTAGAGGGTTACACGAGCACAAAGCATGAAGGTTGGTTTTTGGGTAGTTAATTTCATAAAGACCTTCATATATTTATTTATTTTACAATTTTTTCGCTTAAATAATGACCAACATTTGAAAGGACCCCCCTACCCTAAATAAAGGGAAAATATTTATAAAGTGGGAACACTGTCTTATATTGCGTACGCATCACAGACTAGATAGGTACGCATGCTAGACGTGGTGCGTTCGAAAACGTTTGTCTAGTAAATTAAATGTAAAATGAAATGCGGAGAATATTTGTTTTTTTTTTTAGTCAATTCTATTATATATTATTAACGTTTTTGTACAATCATTTTCTTATTTAGTCACTGAATTTGGATTAGTACTGGTTATTTTTAAATAAAAATAAATACGTATATTTGTCAAAAAGTCGAGTTTCAGAACGATCCCATATGCAGGACTCTGGGCTGCGTTTATATCCTTTATCCAGTTTAAATTTATACTGCCTAAATGTCAAACACCCCGTTTAAGTACACCGCGACGTGAAAAATGAAGCTAACTAAAATTTAATCTGCCCCGTTTACGGTCATTCGCTGGGATAAGTTTTTACTAAATGGAATTTACTGATAAAATATTGCGACCTTTTTACCTCGCAATATTTTATCCTGCTGTCAGACTGACATTACGTTTTGTTGTTTTGTTCGATATCCGCAGTAAAAACGAATATTATTTTTATTTTAGAGAGTAAATATTATTTGTGGATTATGGATTTGTATTAAACGGGCAAATTGATTATTTGTTCAATAAACTGAGCTGTCAATTGAATTTGACAACTAACATTGACAGAAACTTATGACTCCGTTCAGCGAACCTTCGCTAGTTTAATTTTTTCCGGCGAAATACCGCCGGAAGATTTAAACGCACCCCAGCCCTGGCCACCACTCCTTGACCTTTAGACATGGCGCTAGTGTCTATTTCATTACATCAAATGCATTAAAAAATTAGTACCTAGAAATTTCCGAAAGTCATGAATGGTCGGATTTTAGTGACTTCTCAATGATGTCGGCTGACAATAATCCCTGTATTTGTTACAGAGATTTTGCAGTATTTTACTCTACAGAGTCTGCTTTACTTTCCCAGTTTACTTAAGATTGAAAATTCATATTCAGGGTATCTTGTATATTTAAATATATTTTGCCACCGGAAGAATTTCATTTCTTTTTTTATTTCCACCCGAAACTAAACTATTTCTTCAGAATGCCACTTATTTATATGTAGAATGAGCCACTGTTGCATTATCTTGTCTTTTGACTCGGGACACTACTTGACTAATTTTGAAAGTCTCAATGTCATGATGAATTGAAATGGTGTTAGAAAAGTAGCTAAAAAGTTTAGCCACAAGTTACACTTTTTAGCTTTTTTTCTAGCACCTTTATAAAATTAGCTAACTATCTATGAAGTTGCTAAGATGGCATCACTGCTGCCGATTTTACGTTGTGTCAAAAACGATTTGATGACCTATCAAAATTGGCATGTCATGCCATCAAATTGGCATTCCACCCCCATACACGTTCAATTCTATTTGAGCAAATTGGCAGTTTTATGCCGAATTGACAAATAGGCATTATGGTGTATGGCTACCATAACACAGAGTGATGATCCAAACAGTATCCCAGTTGTTTATTTAAGGATTGAAAAAACTAACTCAATCCGCATGATCATTCTTCCAGGTGACTGTGATCAAACGATACGAATAAGAAGTTTTCAGTTACAATAAAATATTAAATCTAATTTCGTTGTTGCAGAGAGTCAAAAACGGTTTAGCAAGACATTGATGCTGTCAAATCAAACATTTAGTAAGATGACAGCGTGTGGCCTGTTTGATGTTGATGGCATACTACCATTGTCTTTGGTTGGGGTTATCAGTCATTACGTTATTGTCGAGTTTCAATTTGCTTTTCTGTAAATTCTTTAATACAAGGATGTTACAAATTAACTGTATGCGAATGATATAACGGCAGGGTGATGGGATAAGTGCATATAAACACAAATATTTTAAAAAATATGGCAATTTTTATCGCAAGACCGATGACTGTGTAGCAGACATGTTCTGTGTAAGAACGCGCCTTGGCAAACATAGTGTGAGATAACTAAAGGCACCCTATCACAGGGAGCATTCACTTGTAATGTAACATTATAAATTCGACGTTGAGCATTAAATTATAATACTACCTCCCTGACTGACGAGCATTCGCGTACATTTAGTATAGATTTGAGACAAGGTGCTCATTGTCAAAATCAAAATCAAATATTTTTATTTCACATAATAAACAGGGTGGAATTTTGTAATGCCACCTGGAGGGAAAGTACTCTTTATACTGCAGATAAAAAAAAATACTCAAAGGAAACATATTTCCTTTATTTTTGAATAAAAAGCAAACTGCATTCAAAGATTTTCGAAAATTCTCTTCTCCCACACCCGGGAATCGAACCGGCTAAAATCTGAAAAAAATATAATCTGTACTTTTATTGCATCGATCGTGTGGATAAACGGCGGATTGTCATTCCCTGTTCAGCTGTGGATGCCTTCTCTGTTAATGACGATTATTTTCTAAAACCTCGCTACTAGAGCCCTTTACCGACACAGAGCATTGAGAAAAATAATGTCAGCTTAGTGAATACAAAACTGTGATTAATAAGAACTTGTTGATAAAATTATTTGGGTGTATAAAGTTATCCTTGGTGTGATATTTAGGATTGAGCAGTAAAGTAAGTTTACCGATAGGCGGCCGACATTGGTCTTAACCATACTGTAGGCGAGGTGGAATGTGAAGTGGTCAGTCATGTTAGCAAAGGAGGAGGTGGGCGGCGTGAAGGACGGGGCAGTCCGTACCTCACAAGATAGAGAGATGTCCATGGCAACTGACGTCGTGAGACTACGAGTATTAATCCGGCCATCTTAGGCAAGAACATACGCACGGCAAGTAATGGATGATTTGCCGTCTGATCATAGACATGCCCAGCTCGCGCAGTGTACCAGGTGCGCCTCAATTCAATTCAATTTATTTCATAACAAACAATTACATTGTGTCGAAACATTTATACCTATAAATGTTTCGACACAATGTAATACCTATACAAACTACTATTAACTACTATTATGTAATACCTATGCAAATTACTATTAATAATACCTATACAAACTACCTATACATTCTACACAAAAATAAAACCCAAGGACTGCATACAAGACAAAACAAGTGGTCAAAGCCTGCCAAGGAATAATTTCTGCATTGTGGTAATACTTATGGATGACAGTAAAGAGGAAGGCGAAAGAAAAGATGGAGGGATTGTGTAAGGAATGATAAATGGAGAAGAGTTAAAAATGAAACTGTAATGTTCGACAATGAATAATCTAAGGTATAACGTATTTTGCCGAAAGTAATATAAGGTAGATCAGGAATATTTAGATGGGTGCGAAATGAATAAACAGAAAATTTGCTAGGAAGCAGTACGATTCAAATTGGGTGGCTTGTAGTACTTTTTTTTTTTTTTTTAGGTGGTAAAATCATCAAATGAGTCCTTCCGCCCTGGATGGGGCGGAAGGGACTGTCAGGCTCTTACTGACTAAAATCCACCCGTGTTCCTTCCTATGCCCTTTACGTTCTGGGGCCACGGTAATCTGGGTTACGAAAAAACCCGCGACCCCAGCAGGCATTTGGCGCGAAACACGACGCGCCACCGACCCGGGCATGGTCCTTGGTCGGACGGCGAGCTACCCATCACTCACCGTCCGCAAGCCCGCTCCGCCGCTGTGCCCTCTGCTGATCAGAGGGACACGCGTTGGAGCATCCACACGACAGGCTATTCGCATACGGCCAAAGAGACCACTTAGGCACACAGTGCCTAAGGAAGAGTTTTTGCCCGCATCCCAGGGTGCACCGGCCCGAAAAACTGGTCTTCCCCCCGGACGTATCCGAGAGGGAACTCCAGTCCACGGGCGCACGTGGAGGTTTCCTGTCATAGCACCCCGGCTTGTAGTACTTGGAGGAGGATGACGCATATCGGAAGGAGAGGCAAGTTCTAGGGGAGGCCATTGCAAAATCGGGAGATTGTACCGGCGTCAAATAATATAGGCATAAAAAATGTGTATTTACTTTTGATATTTTCATGTTTTGTAAGATTGTTAAATAAAGGCTACAAAGACAATAAGTAGTATTAGGACTACAGCAATGCAGACTGCATCAGCACAACAGTATAGTTAGTGAGAAGTCCGAGCAGTCCAAGAGGTAACATGGCGTCAACGGTAACCATTCCACATAAAGACATCTTACTAAACTTGGCTTCGTGTAAGCGCCGAATATTATTGCATAATTTTCTTTCATCGTCTGCAAATAAAAAATAACGATATTATCATCATCAGGTGGAAGACACTGAAATAAATAAATAGAAATAGAAAATATTTATTTGGTTTTTGACACACACAACAACAAAAATATTAAAAACATAACCAGAAATTATTCTGAGCATGTCCACACTAAAAGAGTTACCAATTAAGGATTTGCTGGGTGATAGGCACCTAGCTGAACAAATACCTTCCCCTTAGATAGCCATACTGAACGCTCTCGTTTATTTTTCTGTATTTTACACTCACAAGAGTGCTCATTTTAAGTTAATACTCAAGCCTTTCAGCACCTTAAGAATATTATAACCGGGTTCATTGAAGAATGGAATCTAAAATGGAATCTACAGTCTGCTTAAAAGATTTCAAGTTAAAGTTTTTTTGAAATTAAAAATAATTAAAACGAGACTGAATCACAATAATTTCTCGAACTTAACTTACGAGTATTAATAAAACAAAATTCAACAACCATAATCATCAGGTAACAACGAAAAAATAACAGAAAACAGCAACATTCCCCGGCGTCATTGTGGTAGGGAAAATGCACATGGGCGTTGAGGTGGGTCAATATTACCCGTATATTAAAATCGAAATATTTCCATACATAATGAGTGTATAATGTAGAACACACTATTGGCTCCAGCTACTGCACAGAAGAGCGGCGTTGTACGCACACTTTCAAAAATATTCTAAATTCAAAACCAGCCGAGTCATTTTGACCCAACCTCAATGACGCCGGGTTAAAAAAGATCACTGAGCGCGTCAAGACATCAAGACTACTTTTTTTTCTGCTTACCCCGGCGTCATTGTGGTAGGAAATAGGCACATGGGCGTTGAGGTGGGTCAATATTACCCGTATATTAAAATCGAAATATTTCCATAGTTATTGAGTGTATTCGTAAACTGTGTTGTTATACAATTATTAGAGTATTTATTTGTTGAAAATGAAAAAGAAAAACAAAATTCAGAAATATTTAATTAGGTTTAATAAAATGTTACAAACTTATAAAAAAAAGTAACGAAACAGGGATCTCTTGTGCTTTTAGGATATTGTCATTATAGTAATCAGTATATTTGTATACTTATAGCATTTTTCTAACCTGAAGGATTATGTCTTTTAGAAAAAAAATAAAAACACTAATTACACTCATCGTTAGAGACGCAGTGACTACAAAAAGATATGAGGTGTTCAGGACAAATATATTTGGGGCCAGCTTGATATGTGTGCTTTGTTTTGCGGTCCCTTTTAGCAGGACACACTTGAAACTGTTTGCAGACGTCGCGTAATTTTGCACGAGACTTTTCTGATAATTCAACAACAAATCCTTCCCCAAATAGTATCCTCAGTCATGCTCGCTAAGGAGGAGGCGGGACGCGTGAGGGAGAGGACAGCGCCCACCTTTCACGCCAGCCGCAGTACAGTGGTAGACGCGCCCACGACGACAGACGTCGCTAGATGAGCCCCGGCCACCGTAGGTGCGAGCATGCGGACTGGGAGTAATGGGCGACTCGCTGTCCGACCATGGACCATGCCCGGGTCGACGGCGCGTTGTGTCCCACGCGCGCCTCAAAGAGCGTCAGCATAATGACGGGGCTCATTTAGAGGGCAAAATCTGCCAGGGTCGCGGGTCTTGCGAATTACCGTGACCCCGGAACGTAAAGGGCTATTGAAGGACACTGTGGATTTTAGTCAGTACGAGTCTGACGGTCCTTCTCGCTCTGCCCTGGGTAGGAAGACTGAAGAGAAGCTTATTTGATGATTGACATTATAAAAAAAATGTGCATAGGAGATTAGACTGAAAATATGTAAATTTTAGAGGAATCTGTTTTCTCATAAATCGACGAAAGTGAGTAGAAAAAAAATCGAAAAGCGAAAAGAAAAAACCGTAAACATACACGTCAAAAATCAATAAACAATGATAAAAATTGATTACTTGGTAATGGCACAAAATGGTAACGTCAATTGTGAGGATGGGTCAATACTACCTTTTTGAAAATTAAACGCGTGTAGCTTCCAGCTCGGTGGCTGTCACATCGATTTCTCGTCAGAAACGTTTAGAACACACTATTGGCTCCAGCTACTGCACAGAAGGGCAGCGTCGTACGCACACTTTCAAAAATATTCCAAATTCAAAACCAGCCGGGTCATTTTGACCCAACCTCAATGACGCCGGGTTACGCTACGCGCGGGAGTGAGTACAGACGGCACTAGTGTGCGAGCAAGAGAACCCGATAAGCGCCGCCATTTAAGATTCCTTTCTTCAATGAACCGGATCATACAGTTTGATTAAATACCTGTGCAATCAGAATTCATAATAAGTGTACACGAATCTTGGCATTTCCCCAAAGCCGAGTAAAATATTTCGCATCTTACGCAAAATAGCGTCTGCAAGAATATGTTCTTGGCGATCCATATAACACTCGTTACCATAGTTGGAGCTGTGAGCTGAAACACAATAGTATTTTTCTTCATCTTCATTTTTAGCAGCCTTGTCTTACGCATTTTTTGTCAAAGTTAAAAGTCAATTATTCTAAATATACTTCGACAGTTAAAAAGAAACATACGTAAAATAAAACATATTGATAGCTATAACAATCTTGATTTCTAAGTCAAGAGCAAATGGGTTACTTCTAGGAAAGTGTGCTTCCCAGTCGACCACATTATCGCTCACAATCTGGCAAGATAGAGATCAGAGACGAGCATAATTAATAGCTAAAAAAACTTATTACGAATGGAATTGTAATGAAAATTTCCACTTTCCAAATGCACTTACTCTCATGAGTATACAATAACTTTTTCGTCACTTATACCCAAGCAAAAACTGCGGATTGATGTCCTGCAGTTTCGAACTTTTAAAAAGCTCTCCTCAACTATAACTAATATTTATTTACAGAAATTAGTCCCCAATGCGTCTGTCATTAGCATATGTTTCCTTTTACCCTTTTGTGCCAATACTCTCTATTCTGTGCGAAGTTCTATCGGGAAAAACTTACAGGTTGTTTAATCAAAACTTCTAAAAACATTTTTATATCCACGAGCCCGTGAAAGCATGTCTCCAATGTGTGAAATAGGACCTGAAATGTGAAAGAAAAGAGTTCAGAAACGCAAGTGTTATAGTCCTGAAAATAAAGATTCAGGATATTGAAATAAGAAAAAGGAAGACATCAGAAAGAAAATGAAAAAATATGGCAATGCGAAACCGATGGCTAAAGAAAGAAAGTAAGAAGAAACGTTTATTGGCACATACGTGTGACACATGCCTGTGCCAAATATACCTTATCTTTGTTTACTTACTTGTTATTTATTTGGTAAATGCTGTTCTATTCTGGGCAAAGGTCATCCCCTATAATTACTATTCATCTTACTAAATGATATAAACGTTATTATGATACTTACCAAATGCTGATATGATTTTTTGAAGACCCAATAACATTCCAATATTTTATTATAAGCATGGAGCATTTCCATCAAATTGGCTTTCTTTTCAACACTATTTTGGCGTTGTAAAACTTGGTCATTCCATAAATCGACATAGGTCTCTAACCACGAAATAATTCTAATTGCATACACCATGCTTGCATCAAAGCAAAATAATGCTAAACCGCATGTAAATACAGGCCAAGCAACTCCAATAAAAAAATTGGAAATACAAAATATAATATGAAAGGCAACAATCAGCAAGAATCCAATCCAGTTTCCTTTAGTAAAAACTTTGAAAGTGATCCTACTGTTGAAAAATCTTTGAATATCTTGAAAAGCCAGGACGCAAGCAATATTATCCTTTGTGTTGATGATATTAAGAATGATAACCATGATGAATGCAAAACAGTAAAGGAAAAGGTCGGAAAAGAGTAGGATGTACGTGAAAAAGCCGGGACTAAAAAACCCGAACCCCAAATAAGTACGGGCAGTAAAAAGAAATATGCACAATATAACCGAACATAACGAGACAATGTTAGTTGTTATGCTGTTATGAGTCAAGTAGTTATTTTTAATCGAATATTTGGGTAGGAAGCGTATTTTTTGCATAAGATTCAATGGCAGAAGCATAGATTGTAGTTCTTTATCGACTGCCGAGTTTAGTATTATCTGAACTTGATTTTTCTTTGGGTATATTTTTTTCTTCATGAACATCTTTTGATATTAAACGATATTTACTTCATAGTAATACTGTGTCTTTACGAAAAAGACTTCTGATAACAACTTCCGGCATCACAAATATTATCTATTCATTATTATAAAAGTTCCCTATTGACATTGAATTAACTTTGTTTTCCTTTACAACTATTGTCAGTAATTTGTCAATGTCAACAATTTAATCGACACCATCTTGTCTTGACTATTTGCTATTCCATTGTACCCTATTTTACTTTTTCTTTTTAGTTGTCCAAAATAATCTACTTCTGCAAATTGCATTCACAATAGTAACCTAAGAAATGCATACCTGCTGAAAAAATGCTGTAAAAGCTTTATTCTGTTCCTCTTTCAGCAGAGTACTTCAACTAAAGTTTTTAAAAGCCCCTTAGCAATAATAATTCAGCAATAGTCATTTATATTAGGCGACGAGCCACACATTCGAGGGCGGGTTTTTGCCTTGATGGAAATCGCCTCGCGATGTTCGACGTCGCGGGCGTCTCCTCCCGTAACGGCTGGGTCGTGCGGTAGATGATGTCCTGTCATTCACTTATCCCGCCTCATGGTTATTAATCTGAATTGTACTTTAAGGCGCTGTAATTGTACTTTACGTACCTATCTTCCACTTCTTCGCTAATTTTGATAACGTAATAAAAAAAAAATGCAGGTCAAATACATATTACATAATTGCAAATCTAACTTAGGGTCAATTCATGCTGAGACACAACACTGCGCGCATATTTCAATGGAGCGGCTCAAAGTCTAACTTTATTTATTACAAGAAAAAACATAGGGTAAAACACCCAACTATTGACCCCTTAAGCGGTTTTCCTTGCTTCTTTCGCAAAATAAACTAATGTACGAGTGGAAAGTGGAAATGAATGTTTTTGGAAGATAAAATAAACATTGGAGAATGTACCTAACTAAAACATTTTTTACAGTCATACAAAGGTAAAAAGTGATTTTTTTCTCGAGTTTAGCAAGAACAGGCCATTTGACCAGTTATCAACATGCTTGTACCAAATTTTCATCATGCAAATGACCAATTTTTTGACCTCCTGGTAGTATAAGAATAAACTCAAATATTATTTCTTATAAATGTGATACGAGGTTTTATTTGATAAAAAACAAACAAAGCTAGTCTATAGCCCTTCTTATTTTCTTTTTTCACACTATTTAGGGCTACGCCGTCAATAATATTCTTGCATTTATTTTTGAAATTTTGTAGTTTTTATCACTTTTTGTTGTAGTTTTTACAACTTTTTGTCCAATTTTTCTTCTTTATTAGTAGTTATTTCACTGCTCTGTATTAGGTATGCAGCAGATATAAAAATACTCGCCGGCAAAATAAATTGAAAGAACACGGCTTTAGTTCTACAAATTGAGTTTAAAAATCTTTGATTTAATATTTTCTTAATTACATAAGACGGTTTTAACTTTTTAAACTTATGTAACTCACACTTTGCCTCGGAAATGATTTAAGTCAGTTTGTTCAAACATGCAGATTAGGGTATATTTTGTCATTCTATGCATTAAACCAACCTGTGGCTGAGGCATTGCTCGTGTTATATTCTGCAATTGTCCCACGGGATCATATACCGACATAAAAAGTATCCGGCGTCCAGGTACACCCACTTAGCCAGCTTATAAAATAATCTGCTTGCCAAATTGTGTCAAAATCCATTCAGCCGTTCACTTTTCCTATAATATTAGTAAGTCTAAAGTCTAAAATATTCAGGAGGATCCAGAATGTTACAGTAGACCGAAAATTTAACTCAAATTATGCTAGGTTCTCAGGTTACTACGTAAGGTATTTTTTATGTTTGTGATTATGCAGATACACACCTTTAGGGGTGCTAACGCCCATGGGCGTAATACAGATGCATTAACCCGGCGTCATTGAGGTTGGGTCAAAATGACCCGGCTGGTTTTGAATTTGGAATATTTTTGAAAGTGTGCGTACAACACTGCCCTCCTGTGCAGTAGCTGGAGCCAATAGTGTGTTCTAAACGTTTCTGACGAGAAATCAATGTGGCAGCCACCGAGCTGGAAGCTACACGGGTTTAATTTTCAAAAAGGTAATTTTGACCCATCCTCACAATTGACGTTACCATTTTGTGCCATTACCAAGTAATCAATTTTTATCATTGTTTATTGATTTTTGGTGTGTATGTTAACGGTTTTTTCTTTTCGCTTTTCGATTTTTTTTCTACTCACGTTCATCGATTTATGAGAAAACAGATTCCTCTAAAATGTACATATTTTCAGTCTAATCTCCTACGCACTTTTTTTATAATGTCAATCATCAAATAAGCTTCTTTTCAGTCTTCCTACCCAGGGCAGAGCGAGAAGGACTGTCAGACTCGTACTGACTAAAATCCACGGTGTCCTTCAATAGCCCTTTACGTTCCGGGGTCACGGTAATTCGGAAGACCCGCGACCCCGGCAGATTTTGCCCTCTAAATGAGCCCCGACATTTCCTGACACTCTTTGGGGCGAGCGTGGAACACAACGCGCCGTCGACCCGGGCATGGTCCATGGTCGGACAGCGAGTCGCCCATTACTCCCAGTCCGCATGCCCGCACCTACAGTGGCCGGGGCTCATCTAGCGACGTCTGACATCGTGGGCGCGTCTACCACTGCGGTTGGGGTGAAAAGTGGGCGCTGTCCTCTCCCTCACGCACACTGCCGCCTTATCCTTAGCGAGCATGACTTAGGATACCATTTGGGGAAGGATTTGTTGGTGAATTATCAGAAAAGTCTCGTGGAAAATTACGCTATGTCCGCAAACAGTTTCAAGTGTGTCCTGCTAAAAGGGACCGCAAAACAAAGCACACATATCAAGCTGGCCCCAAATATATTTGTCCTGAACACCTCATATCTTTTTGTAGTCACTGCGTCTCTAACGATGAGTGTAATAAGTGTTTTTATTTTTTTTCTAAAAGACATAATCCTACAGGTTAGAAAAATGCCATAAGTGTACAAATATGGGGTGCTATGACAGGAAACCTCCACGTGCGCCCGTGGACTGGAGTTCCCTCTCGGATACGTCCAGGGGGAAGACCAGTTTTTCGGGCCGGTGCACCCTGGGATGCGGGCAAAAACTCTTCCTTAGGCACTGTGTGCCCAAGTGGTCTCTTTGCCCGTATGCAAATAGCCTGTCGTGTGGATGCTCCAACGCGTGTCCCTCTGATCAGCAGAGGGCACAGCGGCGGAGCGGGCTTGCGGACGGTGAGTGATGGGTAGCTCGCCGTCCGACCAAGGACCAAGCCCGGGTCGGTGGCGCGTCGTGTTTCGCGCCAAATGCCTGCTGGGGTCGCGGGTTTTTTCTTAACCCAGGTTACCGTGGTCCCGGAACATAAAGGGCATAGGAAGGAACACGGGTGGATTTTAGTCAGTAAGAGTCTGACAGTCCCTTCCGCCCCACCCAGGGCGGGAGGACTCATTTGATGATTTTACCACCTAAAAAAAAAAAAAAAAAAAAAAAAAAAAAAAAAAAAAAAAAAAAAAAAAGTGTACAAATATACTGATTACTATAATGGCAATATCCTAAAAGCACAAGAGATCCCTGTTTCGTTACTTTTTTTATAAGTTTATGTTACATTTTATTAACCCTAATTAAATATTTCTGAAATAAGTTTATCTTTTTCATTTTCAACAAATAAATACTCTAGTAATTGTATAACAACACAGTTTACGAATACACTCAATAACTATGGAAATATTTGGATTTTATTATACGGGTAATATTGACCCACCTCAACGCCCATGTACCTATTTCCTACCACAATGACGCCGGGTTAAAGTTAAGCTACCTCACCATTAAAAATGAACTATACGTACACACCGTGGTGTCAGTAACTGGTATTCTCGTACATTTGGTTAATTACCAGATATTGACATGCCATGTTAAAAAAATGGTTATTCATACATTTGAGTGTACCAGATATTGACCTCATCAGTTTAACAAGTTAACGCTCATTAAAACTTGAAAATCATGTGGAAAAGCATTGTGTCTGTCTTAAATAACCAAAAAATACCAAACTCTAAGGAATCTATCGTGTAAAACTGAAATAAAATGACATTGAAAACAACCGTCAGCTTAGCAAATTGTTAAACTTTATGATTTTAGGAGGGTATTTTGTTATCATAGGTTTACGGACGCAATATTTCTTTATTAAAATTTTCTGTGACGGCAATATATTACAAGATAAATTATATTTCATTTTCTGTATTCTTTATGCAGCACTGCAAGAAGATTTATATTATTTTTGACAAAAACTGTTATGCGGTCAATAGTTGGTGGAAGGTCAGCAGTTGGGTACTTTACCCTATATCAGTATCGTCCCATCACGTTACGTTGTGTCTTGTTTCAGTATGAACTGAGGCCCTTCGTACACAAGGCGACGCAAGTTTCTTACGCACTGACGCAAGATACTTTGCGACTTTGGTATCCAGGCGACTATCCCAAATCAAATCCATAGAAACTCGTACAAGGCACACGTCAATATAATATGCCAAAGTCGTAAGGTATTGGAGATTTACATCGCCTTGTCTACGAAGGGGCTTAGAATTAGATGTTTGCGGTCATCTTGCCAATTATACATCAAAGTATTTTATAAGTCACTTAATTTATTTTTCTTCATCCATGTTATGAAAGCAAACTGCAGAATAACAATGTAATACTTGAATATAAGACTTATAAACTTCTCGGGTAAACGTCCATCGATTGTGAAGACCCTACAAGCTGTCATTTTATGATAGGCCGCACGATTCAGCCGCTGCACGTTCTTACAAAGTCTTTTAGCTTCCTCTGTAACATAGACAAAGAATTACTGACCGATTTTAAGACTTATTTTTCCAAAAATAAGGCTTAATATCGGTCGGGCTTTGGTGGCACAAAAACGTGCCATTGGGGAGCATTGGGGATCGGGCGGTTATTGAATAAAAAAAAAAGCAACAAAATGGCGCTAGATGACCTTATAGACATTGATTGACAGACATGTTGGTCTAGTGGTTAGGGACCCAGACTGCTATGCCGTAGGTCGTCGGTTCGATTCCCACCCAGGAAAAAATGTTGTGTGATGAGCACGATCATTTTGTTCTGTGACTGGGTTTAATTTATTCCTAATATTTATGTTATTAGAAATAAGTATGTTTATCAGTTGTCTAGTACCCCTAACACAAGCTCTGTTTAGCTTGGGACTAGATGGCGTTGTGTAATAGTTGTTAGCTGTCTCTTTCCCACACTGGAAAGAAGACGTCATGGTAAGCCACCTGTGCTTCGAGCCACGCTAGATCTTATTATTATGAACTGCAGAAAACATATTGTAATGGTTATACGATTCCTTATCATCTACACCAATGTCAGAGGAAAGATTTTTATTTTTGTGTGTATGTTTATACTACTGGACCGATTTCAAACTCTTTCACCAATTGAAAGTTGCTTTAAGCCTCATTTAGACGATGCAAGAACTCGAACGCGAGTTGCATTACATTGCGGAATTTATAGGTAGAACAAATTCAGTTAATGAAACAAATGCCGCAATGTAGTGAAACTCGCATACGAGTTCTTGCTCCGTTTAAATGGCGCTTTACTCCTGAGTGACATAGGAGCGGATGAAGACGCTATCTATACAAACGGCAAAAAACCGTTGTTGTATGAGAGTGAGTAAACAAACGAGTGCGGGGCAGTGGTCCAACTGCTCTATCCTACTAGTTGGACCATGGGTTTGTATTTGGGGCATTTGTCCAACTTTAGAAGTAGTTGGATCACAGCACCTTTTGAGAGTTCCGTGGTCCAACTCATTTAAAAATAACGTACCGACCCTAAAAGCACGGTAATAATATCTACAGTACTTGATCTTCATACAAACGGACGAAACGCGAGCTAATGACTCGATGTCGGGGCGCGCTCGGTGCGCTGACAGTCACGGCCGTACCGTAGTGATGAACGGACGGTGTGTTGTTTTTTTAACAAAATCAGTTCATGGACATAATTTAATATGACGAGTAGGAAATATTGTGCTGTTTTTGGGTGTATGAATTCGTCAATAACGTATCCAGTCATAAGTTTTTTTTTAAATACATGTAAACTCTGAAAAGTACTGACTATAAAATAATTTTACTTAAGTACTAGTAGCTGGCAGGTAGGTACATAATGTGTGACTTTTTAATGGATAAATATTTTCTATTATCTCACGAAAAAAAAGGGTATTTGGATTAATAAATACAGTGAATATACTAAAGGAAAGTTACTGAAACGAGTGAAATAGGTAAGTTATAGGCAGTTCTGAATGAATCATGATACGGTAGGTACTTACGCTTGTGTTAAAATCCTTCCTATTCAATATACAAAGTATTTTATTTGTTTACTGATATAAGAAAAGTATATTTACAATCACAAAACTAAATAGATACAGAAAGTAGGCAAATGTAATTAAAATGCTGGAGACGGCGTCGGATCGAACAGCCCTAGCGCATGTTTACGTACCGCGCGGCTGTAGGTATTTATTTCTATCATGCGGCCGAGATCCACTACTGTAGATATTTATACTGTGCTAAAAGCCTCAACTGCATCTACACGTCGTGTGTAATTGTGTATGGTACCTACTGGTTTGTAATAACAAACCCATGGTCCAACTAGTTGGATAGAGCAGTTGGACCACTGCCCCGCACTCAAAAAAACTGTTTTGATATTTATTTATTTATTAAAAAGACACAATATAAGCTTACAGTTGACACCAAAACGCTTACATGCTAATAATTTAAACATTACATTAAAAAAAATACGAGATAAAAAATTAAGAAAATTAATACAATAATGTCAAAAAACAACTTATAAATTAAAAATAATAGTAATATAAAATAAACATGTCCTCTAATAAAGTCAGTTAATTGAAATAAATGAAATTGTCAAATAAAATAAGTACTAAACTGTCAAAAAATAAAATAACCCGATTAAATTATGATGATGATGCAGTAAAGGTAAAGAAAAGTCTTGTCTTACCTGTACTTTGAAGCCTTCTCAGCAATCTACTGCAAGCCGAATCTACTGAAGATACGCACATGTAGAATCTTTCACAATACAAACTGAATACAGTGACGAAGGCAACATTCTTCATTACCCAGAGACAGAAAACCTGTTCAAATGATTCGACTTGGTGCTGCAAGAGTTACAATTATAATTATTTATTATTTTTTAAGGATGAGAATAACAATAATAAAGAAGATAAATAATAAGTATAAGGGGGATTGTAAAATAAAAGGAAATCATTTGTACTGGTATGGACATAATTATTATTATGAGGATGGATGACAATCATGTGAGTAAGAGAGTGATGTGTATGCATTTAGATAGATGGAGAGGAAGAGGAAGGTTAAAGACAAGATGGGTAGATTGTGTGAAGAATAATATAAGTATAAAAGAAGTAAATGATGCTTTGACATCTAATAGGGGAGAATTGAAGAAGAAATCGTATTGCGCCGACCTCAAGTAGAATAAGATAAGGGCAGGATGAATATGAGAACTTAATATAATAAGGATAAACTCACCGAGCCATAATGAGTAACATCTGAATTTATTGCTTCCACAATTGTTTGAAGGTACAGTAAACTATGTAAAAATGTGTCTAATCCTTGAAATAAAGTCTGGAAACAAAAATTTCACATTTTTTCGAGTAAAAAGGGATGAATGCTTGAAAATAACGTAGCTCACTTAAAAATACCCCTTACCGTAAACTTAAAAATGTTTCTAAACATATCAAATGCTTCCATTAAATTGACATACGATTCGAAAAGCTTCTTCAATTTTTCGATATATATTTCTTCTCCAAATTCCGAACTAAGTTTACTATAGTACTCGACTTCAGAGATCCAAGAATCCATTCCATCTCTTATTAAAGCAATTATAGAAACACCATAGGTTAAGTTTACATCGAAATAAATTAGAGTGTAGAAATATCCTGCGATTAATAAATTACGAGTGATTGTCACACTAATAGCGAAATCAAGGCTATGGCGCAGTATACCACTCCAGTTTCTAATTAAAGGCTTTTTAAAAGCTTTAAAATTGCTCAACCTAAAAGCCTTTTGTATCTTCAGAATCAGTTGGACGTGATCCTCTCTCAGAATTATATTGAGTACGTAAAATGAAACGAAAGAAATCAACAACAAGAAGAAATTTAATTTCACAAAGACGTTGATGAATTTATTCTCAAGATCATCAAAGTCACTCGACATGAAGGGTTCCATATGAAAAATTATGAACCCAAGAGTACCGAGGAGAGAAAAGATATAGTAAGAGATACGATGAGGTCTGATACAATTGTACTCAATGGAGAAAGATGATAAGAATACTATGTGTTGGAAGCAACGGAAAGGGAAAAGTAACTTTTGAAAATGTTTGTCCAAGAAATTGTTTGTAATAGGGTCTATAGAAATCTGCGTCTTCATAATTACCAAAGTTTTTATAATAGCCGAGTCAGACAAGTGTGTAGGAGAAAAATATGGACTGATACTAAGAAATAATTTAAATTCAATTTTATAAATTGTTTGCTTCAATTTTAATTAAGTAAAAGGGCTTGTTTGCCTAGTCGAAAAAAGAAACGTTTATTGTTTTATCAAATAGAATAATTATTATTGACCTGTTTACTCACATCATTTTCACATTCGAATGTACAGACCTGGTTGGTCAACCTACGCAATCATTCAAAATTTACCAATCGAATATTAACTTTCCAGTATAGTGATAAAGTTGAAAATGTATTAAAGAAATTTGTTAGATTGTGGTTAGTTGATGTGATGGCGTCTGTACTTATGAGCTTTTAAAACATTAGGTTTATTGGAATATTCGGAAATACAATTAAAATAATGAATTATTTCATATTGATTGTATTTCTCAAAATTATGTTTATTGTGTAGTTATGGATTACACAAGCGTTTAATATACTTATATCATATCGATATTGGTTCCATTTGTACTTTTTGTGATCTTTTTCTACTGTTAGTTTTAAATATGAAGAAATTGTGGAATATCGCGACAAGGAATCCTGAGAATTTATCTTTAAATAATTTGGTGGATGAAGATTTACAATCAATATTATTCCCTTTGAATCTGGTGCAATATCTTATGTTTTTCCTAAATATCGCATTCACAATCATTTTATAACTCCTAACACTTTCATTTCTTATTTTTTTCCTCTAATTGGGTTGTTTCTGTTTATAATTATATACCTATACTACTCATATTTGTTGTGCTTTTACCCAGAGAGCTCAGGATTTCCGGTTTACGCAGATACCATGTCATTTTTTTCTGACTCTTTATTTTACTGTATCGGGATAAGTTTGAATTTTGGATTAGGCTTCATTAACTCTAGAAGAAATATCAATTTTGTCCTTACGTTTCAACAAGTTCATCGATTCTTACACAGTAAATCTTCCACCAAACATCTCATGATCTGGAATTGGATTATAGTAGCACCGCCTTCATTGTTTTACGTCTTTTTATACACCTATTTCTTTATCAAATTAGAATTACCTAAACCTTTATATTATTGTATGTATGTTATTATGTTTATTAATTACAATGTTATTTACGCCACATGTGTCTTAAAATTACTGGAAGTTAAACTCTATTTATGGAAGGATAAAGCATTGAATTTGAAAAACATTGCGGTAACAGTCAAAAGGGGATATTGTGACATGTTATTTCAGGCTTACGTTACTTTATTAGATTGCTATAACATCAATAACTATTGTTTTCAGCCACTTGTGAGTACCATTTATATTATCTAAAATTCTTCATTTTTTTCGAACTATTTGTATTTTGTTTAAAGCTTCTACTGTCAACGTCGATGTTGCGATGCGACGTAAAAACAACTCCCGGTACCACTCCCAGGTTAAGGAAATGTGTTTTTGTAACCCAACCTCAAAACTTGTTTTAGTCACATAATATATTGCGTATTCCAAAAACTTGGTATCGTTTAGCATAAGGAGGGAGGTGCCCCGTGTGTCCTAGCACCACTGTCATGTAAAGGCAACGCCCAGACCGCGCCATCCCCTTCTAATCTAACCTGTCCGTGTCGGAGTGCTTCAAGTCCCGAGCTCGCTCTTGCATCCTACGTCAAATAACTGATTACTACCCTGCCAAGGTGAATCGACGGAGTTTTCCGGGTGGTTTAAAAAAAATAACCACTTCTAACCTAACTTGTCGTTGTCGGGGTACTCTTAAGTCCCGAGTTCGCTTCGCTCGCTCTTGCATCTTTGGTCAAATAACTGATTACTACTTATTAAAGTGTCTTGACGGAGCAACGCAAGGACAGGTTAAATTCTGGTCAAAGGTCAAATGCGTGAGGGACTGTGCTCTCCCCACGCATTTGACCTCCTCTTTCGCTAAAATCACTTTCCTTCAATGGCACTTTCCGATTCAGTGCTACGATAATCTTTTAACACGTCTCACGGTATTTCGCCTAGAACATGCTAGGTGGACAAAATTCAAGTTTTCATTTCCAGGAAATCTTAATTGCATAACACAAACAACAATCCCAAACTCCAAATTCCGAGAAAAAGTTGTTTTTCAAATGCTTAACTGATGAGTTATAGAGTTCAGAAGTCAGGCAATGAGTTTAATGCAAGCGTTCCGGTAAATCAGTTGCAATTTAGCGACACTTTTATGCACATCTCATAGTGGTTTATAGTGATATTGTAAAAGTTTTTTGTGATGGATATTAACAGTGAGGGTATGTACTATTATTATATCTATTATTTTTATCAGAATCTATTAAAATGAATTTTTTGCATTTTTTTAACTTAATACATAAATTTTACCGTAATTATTTGTATAAAGAACACTTTGATCGTTCAGGAAGTACATTGATTCGCCTCTATTCGGGCTAGTTTTTAGATATATTGTGGGTATAACTGTGTAGTTTGTAAAAATACACATATTGTTCAGCACACTTCGGTACAACATATTTTTATCTTTTTTTTTTCAGAACACGTTTACTCTATTTCAAGGGTAGCATTTTTTGAAGAGTGGTTCAATGACACGAAAAATGGTAAAAGGTCGCATATTTATGACTATTTTTCTTCAAAATTTCACTTTGGTGACATTACTGAAAGCAGCGAAAGATAAATAAAGTTGAAAATATCCAACTTTTCTACGAAGATTGGATCCAAATGGTAGGCTACAAATAAGACTTGGCAGGATGAAGGAGACAAACAGTTTACTGTGAGTTCTTTAGCCCCACAACCTTCGACATCTAGTGAGGCTGTGACATCTGCAGGAAGACCTCGCAAAGATTACGAGGAATCGTCGTTTAAGACAAAGATACGTCGAGTCGTGAATATGACGTGCAGAGGTATTAAAGTTTATTGTAAGCCCGACCTTATTAACAGCATCATCTGCCTGCTTTTTCCCAACTATGTTGGGGTCGGCTTCCAGTCAAACCGGATACAGTTGAATATCAGTATTTTACATGGAGCGACAGCTGCCTATCGGACCTCCACAACCCAGTAACCGGGTAATACCATACCCCATGGTAAGACTGGTTGTCAGACTTTAGAGCTTCTGACTAAGGCTAGCCGCATACACAAAATAATATTGTCAATATTAATCGAAACCAAATGAAATAAAACCGAATACCGCAATACAGGCCCCGCACACGCACAATGTTATTGACAATACATACTTTATTGTCAATATTATTTTGTGTGTGCGGCTAGCCTAACAGTAACGACTGTCAAAGATCTACAAATGACAGCCGGGACCAACGGCTTTACGTGCTTGTCGAGGTACGGAGGAAACTCGCTATGATAGATGGTCACCCATCCACAGACCAACCTCGGCAAGCGCGGCTTAACCCGAAAGATCGGCCTGTGCGGCTGTAATTATTTAGCCACGAGCTCCTCATAATAGCCCGACCACAGTAAAATCAAGACCGGAAACGTCATCATAATTTATTGTTGCACATTGCCACAAAATCTTTTATTTGTGTATTTTTTTGTACATTTTGCTGATTAATCAATTAAGTAATATTGTGGCCTATGGTTTTAGTGGACAATAATGCTGCTAAATAGAAGCCGCTTTAAATATCACCCTTTTCTTGTTTCGTTAATGATATATAAACATGATGTCGTATATCGTAAATTAAATTTTGTTTTTTTAGTATGAAACAATTTTTGCTTCAATGCCCTTACTAATATGGGTGACAAAGGATATAATGTGGCAGACCATACTCAACCGGCAATGTGAGAAATTTTACTCAGCTCTTCGAAGTGTTCAAGATACTTGTGCAATCATTTTGAAATCAATTTGTTCAGGTAATTTAAAAATCAAACTTTACTTATTGATAGTAACAACTATGTATTACACTCTCTGGGTTATGTTCAGATGGCAATAGGACAATGGAAATCAAAAGTTTTTGTCACTATGGTAAGATAATGTAATATTGTTATACAAAACTAGTACTCAACACAACTTTGTAAGCGTGACTTTCGAACTTTGCTCTTGTAAATTTCTGTTCCTGATCACCCTCTATATAGGATACTTTGAAAAATCTAAGTCAATGTCCAAAAAAAATCTTTCAACAGATGCTAACTTTTACGTTGCAACGGAAGTTTAAAATCCAAATTATCAACCTGAAAAAAAGACTTCTGTAAGGTGGTGCGAATTTCATCGAGTCGATCATTAAAAATATGTAAACTATCTATTTCTTGTTTAATAAATGATGAGCCTTTTACGATACACCGTGTATTTTACAGTTTGTACATTTCGCTGATTAATCAATTAAGTAATATTGTGGCCTATGGTTTTAGTGGACAATAATGCTGCTAAATAGAAGCCGCTTTAAATATCACCCTTTTCTTAGAGTTTCGTTAATGATAAACAATGTGTAATCGTGTTAAACTTTGACCCTTTGTTTTAGTAAACATAAACATTTTTTGCTAAATGCCCTTACTGCAATTTATGGGTTACAAACATAAATGTGACACGTTGACCAGTTTTTTGAACAAGAAGTGCAATGGATGAAATTTTATCAGCTCTTAGAAGTGTTTAAATAACTTATGCAATCTTTTTTGTTTTTGTTGTTTCTTTGAATTTTTCTTATTGTTCAGGTAAATTTTTAAATAATCAAACTTTAACTTGTTAATAGTAAAACATGTAAGTATGTATTTGTTTAGTTATTTAAAAATAAAACATCCGTTATTGATGAATGAAATTTAGAGTAGCGTTACAAGACGGCATCGTAAGTATCGGATCTCGATTTCATTATGACGCGATTAAAACAGTCGGATTGCCGATAATTTTTCATTCTAAATGTATTTTTAGTGATCGTATACCTTCTAAAGTGTTTGTAGAAAGGTCGCTATGCAGAAGTTCTTATACCTATGTTTATTAGCAGTAGTATCTAATGCGAAAACTTCTCAAAAAGAACAAAAATCACCATGTAAGCGTGCGGGGCGCGTCCACTGTCGGCATTGTTTGACGTCATCTTTCACGCATCTCACTGTACGGCATTGCCGTTGAGCCGTCCGTAGATGCGGATCAGTGGACAAAGTTGTATGCGTTTTCGCTTAAGGCTCTTATCGATACGTGCGATGCGGACCTTGGACGCTTACCTTAAGACGCCCTGTAACTTTTAAATTTCTCCTTTAGAGTTTTTTTGTTTGTAATTATTAGCTGCAGAACAGACATAACTCTACTGTTACTGTGTTTACAAATTAGTTTAACATCTGTTGAACACTTAACTAAAAAAGTGTTCAAAACGACCGTTTTATGCAACGTCAAAATTAAACGTTCCATTTAAAGTTGACACTGTCATTTTTCAAGTGCCCAATAGATGTCGTAACTTTTCTTAGTAAGACGTATAAGTGTCTATTTTCATGTTTATAAAGTTTTCTTTTTTGCGGGAAGATAAATTGGCTTTCATTATGAATATGAATTTAACATTGTAGAGCATGACTGCGATAACCTGGTCAGAAAAAACGTCTGTTGTGTAATCATAAGGGCTTTAGTGCAAATCCTGCTCACAGACTCTTATTTTTTTCGACAAAAAAAAAAACCTTTATAATTCATACAAAATGTTCAAATAAAACAGTCACAGAAAGTAAAATTGCAGTTGTATAGTGACGTAATGACTGATAATTCCCATAAAACACATTGGAAACGCAGCGTCGACATAGAACAGTCCACATGCGTTCATCTTACTTAACGTACGATTTCTCTTTATAAGATTCTTGTAAAGTCGTTCTAAACTCTCTAAAAAAAAAAAAACAGTAGTTAAATTCACACAATTCGCTATAACAAAAATTGCATTATTGAAAAAATCATTTGAGAAATTGGGCATTCTAGAATAAAAAGAAAGTAAGAAAATTGTGTTTATTGGTTTAAAACTGAAATTAAGTCTGTTAATACCGAAAGGGCTTCAGATCAGAATATGAATTTAAAAAAAAAAAGGTTGACTGCGAGTAACCTGGTCAGAAGTGAAAACTTCTGTTTGTGAATCTAGGGTTTTATTTTTAATTGCTGAAGACGTCTTATTTTTTCGATCAAAAAAAGGGTCACCTTGACCCTAATTCGCGAGCAATTTTTAATTCAGAAAAATGTTCAACGCCGCTAAAAAGTTTTCACTTCAGAAAGTAAATTGCAGTTCATAGTGACGTATGACTATAACTCTCTTAAAACACAGGCTTGTGGAAACGCAGTGAGTCGACATAGAACATCCGCTTAACGAATTGTTCATCTTACTTTAACGTCGATTTCTCTGAATAAGCCTGGTTTGTAAAGTCGTTCTAAACGGCCCTTGGTCGATAAAATCAAAAAAAAAAAGGGTAAATTTACACAATTGCTTGGTACTTGAAAAAAATCCAACGTGCACGGCATTTTAGAATCAAAAGAAAGAAAGAAAATTTTGTTTATTGATTTGAAACGCAATTAAAACTGCGTTGAGTCTTTCAAAGCCAACAATGATTTGATTGCATTTTAGCAGACGTGTTGGTTGGTAAGTAGTTTGAAAGACTTCCAATAGATGGCGCAACGTGTACAGCGTTCAAAAGAGAATGAGAAATTCAGCTTTGAGAGTAGTGGTTGGGATGGCTTAATTGGTTAAGGCGTCTGGAGTATCTATCCAGAAGACGCAGGTTCGAACCCTGCTCGTAGCTGAATTTTTCGTTCTGAAAATATCTCAATGGTCGTAAATTCTTACTTGAACAGTTCCTGTTTTTATGAGCTGTATACACGCCGTCTCTGCTTTCTCTATAGTTATATAGAACCTCTCACAGTAAATACAATGCATGACCACTAATACAATGTCCTTTATAATCCATAAAATGAAAGCAAAGCTTTGTACATAGCCTGGAAAATGAATGAAAGCATTATTTGGGGAGTTCAAGGAAAAGTCATATTTACAAACAAAAAGTAATTTAACTAAGTGTCAGAGATGATTGAGTATTTTTAAACCCTTTATACAATCTGTCCGTTTTTGGTCAGTACAAACTTGAACAGCTTGCTCAAGTCTGTCAAAAAAACAACATTTGTGGTCGGAACCTAACCCCCACTGAATGATAAGTGTTTCAGTTTTTTTTAGTCTATTTGGGATTGAAAGCAGTTGCATTAAAAAAGATACTTCTAGAAACTTAAAAAAAAAAACTTTCCGTCTTACCACAAAAAAATTAAACACCCGTTGAACACTTGTCTAAAAAAATCAACAACGACACAAACGACATTTCTTCTTGATATAAAGGTCGTTTTGGAGTTACTGTTTTTTTAGACAAGCGTTCAATGGGTGTTTATCTTTTTTTGTGTTAAGGCTGTTTAAATTAAAGCACATTTTACACTTACTTCGCTATCCAGCTCTGTTGATACTTTTAATAAGAAAAATGCAAAATTGATGTGACATACAGTGCGACAAAAAGCACCAAATGTATGAAATAGAGCCTGCAATATCATATAGTATTAGGTAATGTCATGATAATTATGGGGTAGTCTCTATCTAATCTAATATCTTTAAACGAGCAATTCTTGCATATTTATTTATATAATATAATCAGGATCTCGAAAACGGCTCCAAGGATTTTCATGAAAGTTACAGATTAGGGATGATAAATTTTTCCACGGGTTGAGAAAAGTCTATTATTCCCAAGATATAGACATTTAAAAACCGAGCCAAGCTCGGTCAACCAGATATTTTATATTTACCAGTCAAAACGACTTTTTATAATTTAAATATAAATTTTTTGAGAGAGATTCTAATTCGCGCGAATGGCGTGTGGCGGCGTTTTGAGGCGCGTGTGCTCCCCGCCTTAGTTCATTCGAAAAACTATCAAACTTACCAACACTTGGAAAATTTCGTTGTAAAGATTGTATGCTTCGAAAATATTTTGGTATACCTGATATAGTTTTAGGCACTGATCATCTATATCATAGTATTCACTAATAATCAGAACCTTTTTTACCCATTTATCAAGATACTGCTTTAATAAAACTATGAAACGGATGACTATAACAAAATTAATATCCACAGCGATCCACAATGTGTCACTGAACAAGTCTATTATAATACCAATGTCATAGAATTTAAAACACCCGTAGTAAATCAGCAACTAAGTAACCCCGGACAGTTGATGGAGGGACTGATAGACTAAGTACTGACTAAAATCCACGGTGTCCTTCAATAATGTATGTACCGGGGATATCTTTGCTGAAATCGATGCTCCTGGGATACTTTGGATCTTCAAAGCCCCGTAAATAGTGATCATCTTTAATCGGCACGTCGCGAAATTCAGTATAAACATCACGAAGCGAGTTACCCTTTAATCACTATAGCGTGAAACGCGCCTAAAGATTACGCGAATTAATTCATTAAAATGTTGTTTTGACAGATCATTAATAAAAGCGAACGAGCCTTCAAACCTCACGAATGTGAGTTCTAAGATGAACATTCGATAGATATACAAAGCATTAAAAAGTAACATGAAAAAGAATGCGAAGGTATGATAGATTTTTCCACATGGATAAATGTGTTTTAGATGTTTGGAACTTTTCAAATTTTGAGAACACCTGAAACGGTTACAAAATCAAATTCAGTGTTTAATTACATTCCTATTATCATTTTTTTAGTGCACTACAGAGCGATATTTCTTGTTATCATACAGAAAATTTGCCAAATTAATTAAAACTTACAAATATTTGACAGCTGTTTGCGACGTTGCCAACTTTCAGAATATGCAGCCTTAACATTTTTTGCTTTTGTAAACGTGCTGATAGACTTGAATATTTACTTGTAGCATAACATGCAGCATTTGCCATTTTTAAGTTTGAATTAAACAATGAACAGAGCCAAGCATAGAGCCAAACATCGCGATGAATATTTTTAAGATCTTTCTAGCGAATGTTCTAAACGATGGTCCAGCAATATTTTTTCACGATGATGACAGAGTTGATCACAGACTAGATAGGTTCAGACAGGGCACACTCCTATAGAAAAATTGATATGCCCAAAGGTTCACTTATTATACATGACAGCTTTTTTTTTAATCTGTCTCTTCGTCCGGCGCGTAACTATAGGCAAAGACATATTATACAGCATCATTAAACACTGCCAATCTTAAGTTGATGTGAGAAAGCTTTCAGAAACAGCATCCAATGAATTCCAACAGTACATTTGTTAAAATTTTCAATACCTTTATTATTAAAACTCCGTTCAGGTCGATATTCTAAGTTCTGTTTGCTTTTTTATTGATCACTTCGAAACATTGCCCAGATCAATGTGGCCAAAACTTGTTTTACATAGTATGATACGCCATCTTCTCTTCGTTTTTTTTTTGGAAGCCTTTGAAAACTGTCGTCTTTTCGTCTTCTAACACACAATTGCACTTCTTATCATAGGACCACCTCTGAAATATCTTCTTTCCAACAAAAAAAGAATCATCGAGATCGTTTCAGTTCTGCGCAAACAAACTTTTATGTAAAAAAAAACATATATACTCCTTTTTTAGAAGTCGGTTAAAAAAGATTGACGCGACGAATGCCACTAATGCATCAATGCAATAACAAGAATTAACTGCGCTTTTTATCACCGACGTGATCAAATAAAAAAAAGAACTTAATGAACTTGTCGCGTGGTTTTAACAATGAGTGACACACAATTCTTAGTTAGTATTAATATGTTATTTGTCTGAGCATTTGCATTATTAATAATGAATCAAAGCCTGAAATTGCCCGACTTGAGCAATATGGAAATCATGCTTTTAATATCTTCTCTTTCGCATTCACACTTTATTCATCCATTCAACATGTGAGTGGGAGTTGCGGTAGCCTAACTATAGATAAATATAATATACTTGTTCTTGTACTAATTATATTTTAGTAATACACTAGTTTTTTTTTATGTAGGCAGGTGTGAATATAAAGCTCTTTGTAAAAGTATTGTGAATAAATTATCAATTGATAATTTTACACAACTTTATTGCTAATGTTCTTTTATTATAAACATAGTATTTCACAGAAAATTCATTTGAAGGGATACAATAACATAATTTGAGACTACTCCAATGAGGCACATTGGCAGCGTAGCGTCGATATAGAACAGGCCACACGCGCTCATCTTACTGAGCGTCCGATTTACCCGCATCACGTTCTTGCAGACGCGTTTCTGATTTCCTGAAAACATAATTAAATTTTCATCATCATCTGCTAATGTTCCCACTACTGGGACATAGGCCTCCGCTCTGCGAGAGGGAGTGGGTCGTAATCTACCACGCGGGTCCAGTACGGGTTAGTAGATTCACATCTCTTCAATTTTTTGGTTCTAGGACATACCAATTTCCTTACAATGTTTTCCTTCGCCGTTCTAAGAGCAGTGGTGATGAAATAATTTATTCAAAGAAATGCGCCTGGCTGGTATCGACACATGACCTTATACAACTCGTAAGTTGGGCCGAAACTACTGAACCACAATAAAATTGCTCTTTCCATAATTTTACAATATTACGCCTGTTATTCCCAAAGGTCTTAATGACGGTGCCCCCACTCAGAGGGCCATAGCCTGCCGGGGTCGCGGGATTTATTTCCTTACCGTGACCCCGGAACATAAATTGCTGGCTATTGAAGGACACCGTGGATTTTAGTCAGTACAAGTCTGACAGTACCTCCCGCCCTGCCCGGGGTGGGAGGACTCATTTGATGATTTTACCACGATTAAAAAAAAGAAAATTCCCCAAAGGCCTGACAAGACATACCGTAAACGGAAAATATGAAAAACACATGGAAAAAGAAAAACTTACTTGGACAGTTGCTGTTCTTCATAAGCTGAATGCACACCGAATCAGTTTCCTCAATAGCTATATAAAACTTCTCACAATATATGTTCAATATAATGATAAGAACCATATTCATAAATAACATGCCCGTTATTGCACAGGAGTTCAGAAAGTGCTGGAAAGTAAAAAGTAAAAAAAACATTTTTTGATGAGTTCGGTATTGCAGCAATTTTAAAACTGAATCAGAGACTAAAATCCTACGTGTTGTATGACTATAACTTGTGTGATTGATAATAACCACAGATACATTTAATAACAAAGTGTTTATTTTGTAGTTTTTGATTCTAAGGTCTCCTTAAAAAGTTATGTTCAGAATGAAAATAACCAAATACCGAGCCAAAGACGATAAAGTGGTCAAACGCGAGCATATCGCAAAAAAAACAGCTATTCTCGAAGGAAACCGAGAGAAATAAATACGGTATCCAAAACTGTAACTAAAAGTGAATAATTTTATCTAAAAAATTCACTTACATCATCACTCAATTTCAGTGCAGTAAACGTTAAGTTGATATAAACAAGCAAACGGTAAAATACGCCAAATGTGTGATACAAAGCCTGGAATAAAAATTAATTCAGTTATTTGTGGACGATAACCCAGTTCAACATACCACTGTCCTCCGGGACAGGGTCCGCAGACGAAGAGGGTGGGCACGAGTCTGGGGCAGCGGAAGTATAATTAGATCCCACTGCAAAAATTCCCCACTAGCATTTATTTCAGAAATTTAGTTCAACTGTTAAGCAAAAACATCTTGACCAATATCTAAACCATTGACCCGATCAAAAATTCAAGTAAAAGCATAATTTTACTAAAAATATTCACCAAAACTTGAAATATTGTTTTGTATAAATTGTAAGCATTTACAATCTTTAAATACACCCCAAATATTTTTAGACAATGTTCCTCAGTCACATGGTCCTGATTCATCATCATCACGATATCTTTAATCCATATTTCCAAATATTTCCTTAACAATATCACAATTCGGGTGGCTATAACTAAATTAATATCGGATGCGATATACATAAAGTCACACATGCAGTCGCTCAGCATTCCAAAGATAAAATCTTCTAAAGTTAAGTAAAACAAAGAGTGAATCACAATATCCATAGAGGTAACTGTTATTACTGAGATCCAATTCCAAATAATAAAACTCGTGATACTAAAATCAATGTTTCTGTATATGTTCTGAATCTTTAAAATGAGAACGACATTGTTTGTCTTATGCATTTCATCTACAATGAACATAATAGAGAAACTGATTGCGAAAGTGAAATAAAAGAGGCCACAAATAAACGTCAAGAATTTGTTTTTTAAGTGTGAATCAGTCCTATTCGTAAAATCAACGGTAACCATTCTGTAGAAACACAAAGCATTCATGAACAACATCAAGCAGAAAGCTAATACTTGATAATTCCTTCCTCTTGGATAAATGTGATGATTTCGAACATTATACTTTGATGCCATGAATAATGTAAGTACATTATTAAAAGAATACACTAGTCCTTGACTGTCCTTGTCCAGAAAATTATTCACTGTTTCTTGAATTCCTGAGCCGACATTTATTTGTGATGTCATTTTAGTCAGCGCCCCTTGTAAATTTTATTTCAATATTGGTACCCAACTATTTGCACTGTAATTTAAGGTTTTTTAACGCAATGGATCGATACAAAGAAGTGTGTTTTTATATGGACTAATGTTATGGAAGTCAAAGAAAAGTAATAATCATAAAACGTTTGTTGATAATACATTAGGCATGTTTGTTAAAGTTATATTTAAATCTTCGTTGTCCGTCGAAAATACATTAGTGGGTTTTACAAAGATCAACGGCATTTACGGTTACTATACTATTTTTGATTAAAGTTAGGCATGTTAAACGAAAGCTGAATGATGAATCCAAGGACATTAGTTCAAAAACCAGGCTGAGCTTGGTGTTTTTGCGTCCTTATAGGCAAATGATCATTTTGGGGAGCAATTTGATACGTAACTTAGCTTTGTACTGACTATTTTTCACTGTTTTTTCTGGTATGTCTCAGGGTAGAATATCTGGTCCAACTCTGTTCTCAAGAAAAAATACATGTTACGTTAGACTAACTTTTTAGTTAGCAGGAGGTAATCTGAACCCAGCTTTAACTACTAAAATAGAAACTGAAGCAATACAACAATATAGTTAATGAGAAGACTCATCAGGCCTAATTGTATCGCTGCGTCTATGTAGAACAGTCCACACACGTATCCTGCTGAATCGTATCGTATCGTATCGTCTATTGAAAATGAATAACTATTGCAACATGAGGTAATGGTTGTCGGAATAGACTAATGGTCTGCAAATAAAATACGTAAAGCGAAAACTTCGAACACTTTCATACAAAATTGAGCAACGAAGGGGTGGATTTTAAGAGCCGGAGAGACTCCGCTCTACAGAGGTTGGGAAAACTTGTATGACAATTTTTCTACCCAAAAAATGTCCTCGAATTGAAGTGGAGGTTATTTCTAAAGTGTCAACAACAAAAAACCTTCCGCTGGTTATGCAAACAAACATGATACTTATACTATGCGACCTTTAAATAATATGTTTTAGTCTGCGTTCAAATTAATTTAAGTCGTTCAACAACAATAATTATTTTAACTAATTGTTCTGATCGATCGTATCGCCCTTGAAGATGACAAGGACAATTAACAAAAATGTTATTAATGATTAGATAATTTTTGTTTACAGTAATCTGCTATTTCGGTACAACCTTTGAAAGAACTTGTGGCTCAGTAATTACAGCAGCACATGTGTGTGTTGAAGACGCAAAGTTGTTGATCTCGTCTCGTCATTTGTAGATCTTTGACAGTCCTCAATATTAGTCAGAGACTCGAAAGTGTCATAACCAGTCTTACCAAGCGACGAAACCGCACGCATATTGGCTATGAGTGATGTCTAATAGAGTGCTTCAAATATTTGATCGTTACCATACCGCGCATGAATGCACCGTTAGCGCACTATGACCTCTTGAATATTTAGGGTAGCACTACATCTGGAAGCACGGAATCGCCTTTTTCTCTTTCTGTCGCTTAGAACTGCTATTTGCTAGACCGAGATAGAAAGCATAATGCGATAGCACGTGGCGGAATTCTCGAGCCGGCTGCGTGCTATCGCATTGTCTCGGTCTAGCAAATGGCAGTTCTAAGCTGCAGAAAGAGAAAGGGCAACGGAAAAATGCGATTCCGTGCTGCCAGATGTGGTTCAACCCTTATCATCCGGCAACTTTACCAGTATCCATCATTGTTCAAGATTGTGACCGTCTTTCAACTTCATAATTCTTTAAAGACTGAGATCTTATGGTTGCGAATAATGAACTTATTAGAGCGGTATACAGAACCACAAATACTCAGAAATAAATAAATTGTAATTCTTATTCTGAAATACATTTACTTTAATCAAATTTAGAGGAGAGCAAATTGCAACAGAACAACAGTGTAGTGAGTAAGAAGTGCTAGCAGACGTATTGGATGACAAACATCTATGTAGACCAGGCGACAAGCATTCATCTTGTTGAACGATGCACGGTACACACGCAGGATATTTTTACACAACTTCTTTTGGTTGTCATCTGTGAATAAAATAAGCAATAAATGGTTCAGTCGCAAAATGACCCTTTCGCAAAATTTCCAGAGGTAGCAAAATGTCTTTTTGAGACATTTTGCTACCTGTAGACATTTTGCTACTGAGCCCAACACATAACGTAACTGAAAGTAACAGACAAACGTGTCCTTAACCGAAGCATAAATATTTTATAAATTATAGCTCAAAATCTAATCACACATTTTTACCATTTTTATGCCATAGAAGATTATATTTGATTTACATTATTTTTGTATTTTTCGATTTTAAACGCCCTAACCTACCATTATTATGAAAAGCAATATGACGGGCGACTGTTAGTGCCAAATTTTACAACCACATTTTTGTCAAAAATAGCTTCGCGTCGAATGAGCCTCATCGCTTCTTCGCATATCACACCGCAAAAACATTTGTTTTGCACCTCTCATCTACTACAAACGCGGAAAGTTGTTATTAAAGAATCGCCCGCCAAATTAAGAAGTTATAATGTTATTCACCTGTACAGTTTGATGACAAAATTGATTCACAAGAATTTTGTGAAAACTTCAAGGTATCATAAAACTTCTCAAACTGCAGACTGAGACTGATTTGCATTATCAGGTTCTTAACCATCCACGAGGAAAGCAAAAGTGACAACACCGGGTTTCCAATTGCATGCTAGAAAATAAAAATATAGAGGTTACCGCGATATAATGAATAAGTATAACCTTCTCGGTGTCTAAAGTAAATAATAATAATAATATTCCACAACTATCACACAAAGCCATCTAGTCCCAAGCTAAGCAGAGCTTGTGTTATGGGTACTAGACAACTGATAAACATACTTATATATTTCTAAAAATATACATAATATTATAGATAAATTACACCCAGACACAGAACAAATGATCATGCTCATCACACAAATATTTGTCCTGGGTGGGAATCGAACCCACGACCTCCGGCATAGCAGTCAGGTTCACTAACCACTAGTAACTAACAGGCAAGTCAAAAGACAAGACAGATGACAGTCTTAACTATGACTGTTTGAAGGCACAAATGGATTTCGGATGTTTTTATATGGCTTACCTCCTCATTATTGTGAACATACTTGCCGATTTTTATCACTGCTTCAATGTTAACAAAACCTTGAAAGAAAACTTCTATTGTTCGATACAATATCTGAAAGAAAAAGTTTCATTTAATTGATACTACATCAAGTCTGGAAAATGTCCAGTTCTGAGCAAAGACCTCCCACTAAAATGTCATTTGTATGTCAATTGTTTGTTCCAAATAGTTACAACCGTTCTAGAAAACACAAACTATTTACCGTGATACCACAACAACTTTTAAATGTCTGTTGAACACTACTTGTCTAAAAATGTCAGATTATGACGTTGAAATAAGGTCCGTTTTGCAGTCACACTTTTTTTCTATTGCTATGCATACCAAGTTCTTCATTGTCTCTAAAGTAGTTATTTCATTCACAAAGATACAATAAATTGTCACTTACCGGCATTTGATAAACGTTTGTAATAATGTCATAGCACTTCAATATTCGAACATAGCTCTGAAACATTATCTTGCTCTCTTCCTTGCTGCATCCATTTTTGCTTAACAATAAAAACTTAACATTCCATAGTATGACTTTATCAGTCAACAACTTGATCATCCTGATTGCATTGACAAGATCAGAATCAAATGTAATGAGCAATAAGAAAATCAGTATGATATAGCATGGAGGTTTCAGTAAGACTATATACATGAAGATAGATATAACAATGTAGAATCCAAAAATAGCACCGACGCTAAACCAGCTCCTAATGATGAAGCGTTTGGAACTAGTCTCGTCATTAATAGATCTGTGCACTTCTTGCAAGTATAAAACAAATAAAACCCTCTTGTTTGAATGTCTGAAGTTGATGACAAGGTTCATAATGAATCCAGTACTCCGAAAAATAAAGTCAAAGGTGGATGCGAAAAATAAATATTGGATGGAGGCGTATCTTTGGAAATTCTCATCAAGAACAATCCCGAGAACACGATAGAGGTGTAATGCTAAAATAAAAATGGTGCTATTTAATATAATAAACTTGTTGAAATTATCATTTGGATGTATAACGTTTCTTTTTATTCGATACTTCGGATTGAGAGTAAAGGTATGTAATTTATTAAGAGGTGAAAGAATTTGTTGAACTTCTTTATCGATTTCATTATTTACAATATTTTTATTCATTCTTATTTTGTTTTCGACATGTCTTTTAAAAGCTTTAATTTTGACGAAGGCCCCGTTCATCGTAACTAAAGTTATGTCTAATATATAAACGATTCCAGCAAATACGATTACAATTAACAAATGTACATAATATTGAGTAATTTATTGAAATGTTTTTTTTTAGGATCATTTCGGTAATCGGCTTTTAAAATTATTAAAATGCTTTCTTTAGTTATCACAAAAATCGTACAGCTAAATGTCAAGTTTTTATTCATAACAAACTGCTTTTTTCAATATTAATTATACGACAAGTAGTTAGCACGATGGGATTGTCCATCGGAAAAATTAGGTGCGTAACGTTTAAGTCGATCTTTTTATATTATGATCATCGATTTTGGTAATGTTACAGTAATAGGCAGAGTGTATGAAAAACGTTTAAAGCCGATAAGAATCTCACAAGATACCTACTGTATAGTTCATTAGGATTTAATGGTCAGAAAACAACCGAAAAAGCTGTCTTTAAAAAACATTTAATTCGTTAATGATTACAAGAAAGCAAATTGTAACAGCACAAGAATATAGTGAGTAAAAATTGAAACAAATTGCAGCAGATGACAAACATCTATGTAGAACAAGCCACAAACACTCATCTTGCTGAATGACGCACGATGGACACGCAGGACATTTTTGCAAAACTTCTTTTCATCGTCTGTGAAAAATAATTAGTCTTTGAAGAAGTAATATAATGCAAGATTTAAGTTTTCAGACGTTTCGAAGTAAAACCAGATAGTAATACCAAATACTTTTTCACCACACATGCTCGGAAAGATTCTATTTCTCATTCAAAATCTGAGCGCAAAACTCCATTTTGTGCTATGCGTTAAGAGCTTGTGATAAGGCCACAGGGATGACAAATGTGCGTTGCGGCTACGCTGCGTCGTCGGAGTAGCTAGTATTAAAATAACGTCATTTATCTTACCTGAACAGTTTGAAACCAACATAGATTCACATGAATTTTGAGCATACTGGATAGCCTCATAGAAAGCCTCAAGGTGCAAAATAAGTGACATATGTATCATCAAATTTTTAACCACCCAAAATGATACAAATACTACTTTTACTTGATCTTCTATCTGAAAAAAAAATGTTACTGGCCCAGTTAGAATTTCGAGAACAAGGGAACAAGTATCAAGGGAAGACACTGCGTACTTATTTGTCTTTCAAATGTTTCCTTACCGTTATATTTGCCAGGCCAATTTTGAAATTATCTAAACAATATTCAATGTAAAGAAGTCCTTGGGTGAACGATCCCACGATTTTAAACAGTATCTGAAACAAGTCATGAATAGGCCACTACCAGTACCTACCATAATGTAATCACACTTACTCTTTCTTTGGGTGGTCCACTAGGAGGTGGCTATAAATTGTATTCATAATTTTAATTTTTATGATAAAAACCTAAAATAGAACAAAAAAATACTTACTGGTATTTTATACATGTTTGTGACAAGCTGGTAGCAATTCAAAATTTGGTTATAAGACTGAAGCAATCTCTTAATCAAGAAATTGTTACTCCCATTTTTCTGAGCAAATAATAATTTAGTATTCCATAACACGGATTTGTCGGTCAATAACTTAATTGATCTCATACCATAAATTACATTTGCATCAAAGCACGCCATACCCATCATGTAAAACACTACTGTCCACTCATGTATGTACGACAAACTACGGTAAATAAAGGCAGTCATAATGAAGTAAAATGCAAAGACAGTACCAACATACATCCAACTTGTGATGATAAAGCGTTTGAGACTAGCCTTATTATTAAGAAATCTATGCACTTCTTGAATGCGTAAAACAAATGAAATGCTTTTCTTTGTGTGAGTGAGATGGATGATGAAGTTCATCATGAATCCAATACACTGATAGCTAAAGCCAAAGATAGTTGTGAAGATATATATCAAGGGAGAACTCAATCCAAAATCTTTTGTTAGGAATACCTCACAGATATGGGGTACCAAGAACATTAACAAACCAATGGTTAAGACGCATTTGTTAAAAAAAATATTTGGATGTATAACATTGTTCTTCATGTAGTATTTGGGATTAAGCAGAACAAATTGCATGAAATTCAATGGGTGAAAAATTTGTTGAATTTCTTTATCGATTTGGTTATTTTTAACACGGTCGGCTGTTTTTTTCTTGCTGTTGACTTGTACGTATAACGTTTCCATAGTGTGTTAGATTCGTCACAGGCTATAACGATTTTACTAAAACAGTATTCTGTTTAAGTACACCAGCATTAATCTGGACTGGAATGTTTTGTTGAATTATTTGTAATGTTAATCCTGTCATCTGTGACATTGAAGGAGTTACTTAAATCAACGAGTTTATCTTTGTCGTTGATCCATGGACTTTCTTTCCCTTTGCTGTATGATGTTGCTCGTAATAATTAATGATTGTTATGCTCAGTAATCATCTCATTTAGTACTAAGTTAATACTTATCATTTCTTGTTAACACGCTGACACACTTTTTATAAGATGAATCGATTGAGCAAAATAAAATTTAAAAAATTTCTTCTGTGGTCTACTCATTAACGCGCTCTCTACATGACAATATTTTCCTATTAAAAACTTTCTGAGATCGAAAACATCCAAGAAAATAAGACAAAAAGATGAAAGAACTCAAAAAATACTATGTCAACATTAAGTTTAAAGCTGTGGCCGACGTTGAAGCACACAGCTGTGTCTATAATAAAATGATTACCAAATCGGTTTACAAGTATGTGTTGCATGTCCACTATGTATGTGAAACTATATTAATTTAATTAGCTTTATTGGCCGTAGGTTAATGATGGTACTGTTGGTATCGGAACTGAGTTAGCACTATCATTAAAAATATCTAAGCTGAAATAATAAACAAAATCAATTTATGAATTTGGAATCCAGTGCCTCAAATAAATCAATAATTTATTTGAGCCCAGTACCCTTAGCACGAGTTTTTAGTATTTGAGACGTTAAGTAAACTGGAACTTTTCGCACACCAGAGGCGCTGTTCCATTTTTTCATACAAGAAATGCTTTAAATACTGAAAAGACGCTGTAAAGCAAAAGAGTGAAAACTCGTGCTGAGGGTACAGGAAGCCTTAACAAACTGAAGTCACTGAAAAGTCATATCCTTCACTTCTTTCAAAATCATCGTGTGGACGTTATAACCAACAACTTGGTTGGCAACGATGTGCAGTCGATGTTTTACTTTTAAAACTGTTGCAAAATGTTCAATTTTATCCAAAATATATATCTATTCACGCCAAAGTTTTTCTCTTTTAACGTATGAAAATTGAAAAGCTCAGCAGGCTGAATTACTCCAAAGACGCATAAAATGTTATAGTTTCATCATTCAGCTTTAAAAATGACAATACACCTTTCAACCTCTTTAAACCCCCGTTTCCGCAATAAAAAGTAAATCGATTCAGTAGTTTTAGCAGGAAAGCGAGACAGACAGAAAACAGAGTTACTTTCGCATTTATAATAATTATTATTATCTATAGTATGGATGTGGATGTGGATATGGAATTGTGGATATAGAAGTGTGGTTGTGGATAATTCACTCACTAAAATAAATATTGAGTAAAAAAGTACTCGATAAAATATTGAGTAAAGGAATGAGTCAAAATTGTAAACGTTTATTTTACCGACTAATGGTAGCCATACACCATACTGCCTATTTGTCAATTCGGCATAAAACTGCCAATTTGCTCAAATAGAATTGAACGTGTATGGGGGTGGAATGCCAATTTGATGGCATGACATGCCAATTTTGATAGGTCATCAAATCGTTTTTGACACAACGTCAAATCGGCAGCAGTGATGCCATCTTAGCAACTTCATAGATAGTTAGCTAATTTTATAAAGGTGCTAGAAAAAAAGCTAAAAAGTGTAACTTGTGGCTAAACTTTTTAGCTACTTTTCTACAGGGACGGTTAGGCCACGTTCACACGGCGATTATTTTCCCGTATATCGTACACGAGGTTTTACCGAATAGAGTTGACCAGTTTTAGGACAACTTTGCACGGTACACGGTAAAATATTATATTTCTCAAACACGGGATTTTCCCGTATGAACGCCGTTTAAACTATTTTTAAGTTTTCATTTGTGAACTGTTATTACTGCTCTATTCGATATAATCTTGTATACAGTATACGGGAAAATAATCGCCATGTGAACGTGGCCTTACCAGGAAAACTGAGGCTTTTCGCACATGGATCGCATGTACACTCGTAAAAAAAAGAGTTATTCATTTTATTTTAAACCAAAATACGATTGAAAACTTGAGAGGTGTCAAGGGACCACGAAAGCAAGTTAAAAAAAGGTTCATGCTATTTTCGACCTTATTGACATTTATGCAAACACCTGATTTTAATGAAGGAGCAATGTTAACGAATGAGAATGTGAGAAAAACAAAGTAAATTTTAAATGTCGATAAGGTCGAAAATCGCTTGCACCACTTTTTTTTAACTTGCAATCCTTAAGCAAATGTTTTCCGACCTTCAAGCGATTTTCGACTTTATTGACAACGATGCAAACACCGGATTTTAATGAAGAAGCAATGTTAACGAATGAGAATGTGAGAAAAACAAACTAAATTTTAAATGTCGATAAGGTCGAAAATCGCTTGCACCACTTTTTTAACTTGCAATCCTTAAGCAAGTATTTTCCGACCTTCAAGCGATTTTCGACCTTATTGACAATGATGCAAACACCGGATTTTAATGAAGGAGCAATGTTAACGAATAAGAATGTGAGAAAAACAAACTAAATTTTAAATGTCGATAAGGTCGAAAATCGCTTGCACCACTTTTTTAACTTGCTATCCTTAAGCAAGTATTTTCCGACCTTCAAGCGATTTTCGACCTTATTGACAATGATGCAAACACCGGATTTTAATGAAGGAGCAATGTTAACGAATAAGAATGTGAGAAAAACAAACTAAATTTTTAATGTCGATAAGGTCGAAAATCGCTTGCACCACTTTTTTTAATCTAATTCGATAGTCTCATGATGAAATGAAAAGGTGCTAGACATTGTAGCTGTCGTCACCGAATAATAGCCAGATCTAGTTGCTGAGTTGGCGTCACTGGTGCAGATTTGAAGTTGTGACAAATCTATCGTATCGATAGGCAGGATGGTGTATGGTGTATATGAACGAACTGCCGATTTGAAACAATTGCAAGCGTTAAATCTATCGTATCGATAGGCAGGATGGTGTATGCCTACTATAATATTATATGGCCAGCCAATTACCGTCTGTTGATAACTTATTTAAAGAGCTATGCTGAGAATTACTGATGTCCTTTGACAGGTCAAAAGTCCTCCCGCTCTTTGTGGAGAGAAAGTAACTGTCAGTTTTTTAACTGGCCTGTTGGTATAGTGGTTAGTGACCCTGACTACTATGCCGGGGGTCGTGGGTTCGATTCCCACTCAGGAAAAATGTTTGTGTGATGAGCATGATCATTTTGTTCTGTGTCTGGGTGTAATTTACGAGTATCTTTAATATTAGAAATATATAAGTATCAGTTGTCTAGTACCCATAACACAAGCTCTGCTTATCTTGGGACTAGATGGCGTTGTGTGATAGTTGTGGAATATTATTATTATTGATTATCATCAGAGATTAAGTTCACCCTGTTCCTTCGATTTTACTCACATTACCCTGCTTAGACAGTCGATGCGAATGCGAATTCGATTTGACCCTGACCTCGACCTCCACAGACAAACAGAGTTAGTTTCGCATTTACAATATTAATATATGGGGGGACTGGCAATTAGTGTACGATACTTACACACGTGATTGTGCTCATGATAACAAACAATGGGAGCAAAACCGAAATTACGAAAAAAATATCAGTTGTTCAGTACATTAAACAAACATAAAAGTACTGAACAGCTGCTTTTTTTTCGCGTTCTCAGGTTTGTTCCCATAGTAAAAGTTGTTGGTTATCATGAGCACAATCACGTGTTTAATCGTACACTAATTGCCAGTCACCCTATATAGTGTGGCTAGTGTGGATGTGGATAAATACGAGTATCTAATCTAGTACAGTGACAAAAGTTTTAGGTTGTTTATTCTAGCCCCGAAAGTAATAAACTAGGAAGTTAATTCCATTAATGCCTAAATAAACCGTAACATTCTCTTAATTAGAAAATGACTGAACTAACATTTAAATAATTTTATGTGTACCTACCCATACATAAAGTTGCTTGATTGATAGACACTCAAAATGGAGGCTCTGAACAGAAATGTTGATATTGAAAACGAAATAAATACTAAACCTAAATTAAATAATGTAGTCGACAACGAAGTTAAACGAATTCTCTTTCCTTTGAATCTGATGCAAATTGTTCTACTGAGTGCCAGATATCACATCAAGAATAATGTCATAAACACGAATAACTTTTTGAATACGTTCATATCAATAAGTGGGACGGTTTTTTTTGTGACAATATACGTCCATCGACTCTTAGAAATTGCGTTTGATGATAATTTCACACGATACACTCCAGTAAATTTCCTAACATTTGCATCCTATTTTGATGTGACTTACAAATGTTTGGGTTTCATCATGAACTTGACTATTAACTTCATCTACTCTAAGAAGAACGTTTTATTTGTTTTGTACTTTCAGGAAGTACACAGATTTCTGAGTAATAAATCTGATATTAAACGTTTTATCATAGAAACATGGATTGGTGTCGTTTCCATCTTTGCATTTTACATTTTCATGATAATTTATAGTAACTCGTTATTTCACAACCCTCCGTGGAATGTTGTATTATATAAAATTATTTTGACGACTCTTGATGCAAATATAATTTACGCAATAAGACTTATTGCGCTATTAACAAATAAAGTTCAGTTGTGGAATAATCAGTTGTTAATTGTCAAGAAGAATGGCTGTAGTGAACATCAGACAGAAATAATGTTTCAATCTTATGATAATTTATTGAAATGCTACAAATTTATCAAAAATATATTTCAACTACCAGTAAGTAGAAAATGTAGCGGTGCCGCGGTTTAATTTTTTTTTATTTAGAGTTTGCAGTTGTTTTTTTTTATAATGTAGGAGAAAAGTCAGCGGCCGATCTCTGGCCACCGTAGGCGCGGGCATGCAAGTAATGGGCAACTCGCTGTCTGACCATGGACAATGCAGTCGATGGCGCATTGTGTTCCTCGCGCGCCTCAAAGCATGATGACGACTCTAGAGGGCCAAAGCCTGCCGGAGTCGCAGGACTTTTGTAATTACCATGACCCTGGAACGTAAAGCGCTATTGAAGGACACCGTGGATTTTAGTCAGTACAAGTCTGACAGTCCCTCCCTATCGCCCGCCTTGCCCTTCCTCCTCCGTCCTCCTTCCTGGAGGACTCATTTGATGATTTTACCACGATAAAAAATGCAGGAGACAAGTCAGAAAGGACATGAATAGTTTTTTTACGTGGTAAAAACATCAATAATGAGTCTTCCCACCCAGAGCAGGTCGGGAGGGACTGTCACACTCGTGCGGACTAAAACGGTGGTGGCCAAGGTGCCCTTCAATAGCCCTTTACGTTCCGGGGCCACAGTTACCTGATATGACAGTCCTCAGACCCCAGTAGGCTAAGATGGACAGATTAGTGTGAAATGTAGAATAAAAGGAAATTAATAATATAAGTATTGAAGCCTGTTATTTTTCAGATAGTACATATACGCGTTTTTAAATGTGTCGATTATTATGGTTGTACTTACGAGTTTCTAATTGTACCACAATTATAATTTACAGATCCTTTTCAGTACTACAGGAGCCTTCTGTCATAGTTTGATCAATATAGAAATTGTTATTGAATATAGCAAAATTGAATATGCAACCGAAATAGTAAGTTTACTAAGTAAGAGAAATACTGCTTTGTATCCACAAACAACTAACTCCATATTTCTATTATTTCAGCACGAAAGTCCCGTTCTATCGATTTTACTTTTACTATGTATAGTGCAGAATTATTCTTTACAAATCGCACTCAGTTTGCACCTCAATGCGTTTTATGAAGCAGTCAAATATTCACAAGACTCGTGCGAATTTGTTTTAGCATCAGACGTTTCAGGTGAATAACTTTCGCATCATGTTCTTTCAATATTTTAGCTGACTGGTCTGTTGGTCTAGTGGTTAGTGACCCTGACTGCTATGCCGGAGGTCGTGGGTTCGATTCCCACCCAGGACAAATCAGTTGTTCAGTACCCATAACACAAGCTCTGCTTAGCTTGGGACTAGATGGCGGTGTGTGATAGTTGTGGAATATTATTATATTTTAGCTGGTTCATGCACTACAGTAACTCCATTTTATTATATTTGTTATAGATGATCAAAAGAAGTTATGCAAAAATATCCAGCGCCTCCATCGTGTGTCATTCAGCAAGATGAGTGCTTGTGGCCTGTTCTACATAGATGTTTGTCATCCTTTACGAATGCTGTCACTTCTTACTCATTACACTATTGTGCTGTTACAGTTTGCTTTTCTGTGAACATGTTTTATCAAAGTATTACTATATTTTTATTTAAACTTTTCCGTTTTAATACAAGATTAAGGCCATCACTCAACTTTCCGTTTTTTTTTAAGAATTTTACCTTTATATTTTACTAGCTGTTGCCAGCGGGTTCACCCGCTACAACTCGAAAATTGTCCGACGGGATCATAAAATCGGGATGAAAACTATCCTTTGTCTTAATCTAGGTTATAAACTATATGTATAGCAAATTTTTGCCAAATCCGTTCAGTGGTTGTTTCGTGAAAGAGTAACATACACATAACATACAAAATTGGTGAGTGCCAAGCTCCATAGCTTGACTCATCGCCGCAAATTTGCCTGCCTGTCGGTTTTCTACAGATTGTACTTCGGAGAGTGTGCCCAAGAACTCCATGATCTCATCCCACCAGCCTCTTTCTATCATCGAACATCTAGACGCACGGCAAATTACCATCCTTACCTTATTGCTATACCGCCAATTCGCACTGAGCGTTTCCAGACGTCTTTTATAATGCGGACAGCGAAGGAGTGGAACTCTCTGCCTGCGTCTGTTGTACATCAAAATATGCAGGGTTTGTCCGGCAAAGAATTGGAGGTAAGCTTATTTTTAGAAAACTATGATGTTCATGTGTTGTGTCTAACTGAGCATTGGTTGAAAGAACATGAAGTAGCGTTTATCAATGATGATTTTTTTTCTGTACAGAGTGCATTTGTGAGAAAAAATGCTATTCGCGGTGGATTTTTAGTTCTTGTTTCAAACAAGCTAAAGTGCAAACAACGTTTAGACTTGGTCAAGCTTTCCATTGAGCGCACTGTCGAGTTGTCTTGTGTTGAACTAGAGCGGCATATTATAATTTGTGTTTACAGACCCCCTTCAGGGGACTTTACTAGTTTCGAATCTGTAATGGAGGATGCACTTAATAAGGTACAAAACAACAGTAAAAATATAATTTTATGTGGAGATTTTAATGTTAATATTTTAGATGTTACTCAACTAAGTATCAGGCTTCTCAACTTATTTAAATCTTAAAATTTAGTTAACTTGTTCTTTAAGCCGACAAGGATCACGGCGTCTTCGTCGACTTGTCTCGATAACATGTTTTGTGATTTTGATGTCGAAAATAAATTAGTGTTTAGTGATTTATCATCGGATCATTGTGGATTGATGCTAGCTTCCCTATGCCGTCAACTAAAAAGTCGCGTAAAATAGAATGCAGGCCTTTTACCGTTAGTCGTTGTAATAAGTTTAAAAATAATATAGCTCTTAAAGTTACACCGTCCCTAACAGAACACGAAAATCCGAATGAAATTTATGAAGCTCTTTTTGACGTTGTGCAAAATGAATTTAAATCCATTTTTACAACTAAAACTATTAACGTTACCGGGACTTCTGCTGGTTTCAACCAATGGGCTACACCAGGCATTTACAAAAGTCGAGAGAGATTATATGAGTTGTATGGTTTGAAACGGTACAGGTTTGATAGCGCTTTTCTAGAGTATGTTAAAAAATATTCTAAATTATTTAAAAAGATTTGTGGTATTGCAAAATCTAAAATTTTAAGTGATATTATTAAAAACTCAAATAATAAAGTAAAAACCACTTGGAAAATTATACACAATGAAACGGGTAAATCTGTTAAACAAGAAAAACAATTGGAAATCATTGTTGATAACAAATTAGTTATAATAGGCCAGCTGACATAGCTGAGGTATTTAATGAGTTTTTTGCCAGTATACCTACTACAACGACTCGTTCCTTAAGTTCGTCACCCTCTAAGGCTGAAAACCTTTTGCATAGTAGCGTCCCAAAATGTAGTCAAGTATTGAAATTCGAACATGTAACGCCTCATGATGTGGTTAGTGTTTTTAATTCACTGAACTCCAAAAACACTGGTGATTACTGGGGCATTTCGACTAAACTATTGAGCAATATAATTGACATCGTAGCCCCTCATCTTGCTGTTACTTTTAATAAATGTATTGATTTAGGCACTTTTCCTGATCTCATGAAGTGCAGCAAAGTTATCCCTCTATTTAAATCCGGCAGTAAAAATGACATAGGTAATTTCAGACCAATCTCTATTTTGCCTGCATTCAGCAAAATTTTTGAAAAGTTAATTCTGAAACAGTTACTTAGACACTTTAATTCAAATAACCTCCTTCACAATGATCAACATGGGTTTACGAAAGGTCGCTCGACTACTGATGCGGGTGTTGCTTTGTTGAAGCACATATTTGACGCATGGGAAAACTCGCAAAATGCTATTGGTGTTTTCTGTGATCTCTCTAAAGCTTTTGATTGCGTACACCACGATATACTTTTGCGCAAACTTCTTCATTACGGTGTTCAAAAGGAAGCCCTTAATGTAATCGAGTCATATTTGCACAATAGATTCCAATGTGTAGATGTTAACGGCGCGAAATCTTCTAGGTTACCTGTTCAGCTGGGTGTACCACAAGGCTCAATACTGGGTCCGTTTTTATTCCTGGTTTATATTAATGATCTACCATATTATTTAAAGAATGTTTGTGACGTTGTACTGTTTGCGGATGACACCTCTCTGATCTTTAAAGTAGATAGGAATAGACAAGTTTTTGATGATGTGAACAGCGCACTTTCAATGGTCACAGATTGGTTCACTACAAATAACCTTGTCCTTAATGCCAAGAAAACTAAATGCATAAAGTTCGCTTTGCCTAATGTTAGAAATCTCGGTCCCAACATTGTCCTCTGCAATGAAGAACTTGAAACTGTAGATTCAGCTGTGTTTCTTGGTATAACAATAGATTCGAAAATACAGTGGGGCCCACACATATCAAACCTATCGGGAAGGCTTAGCACTAGAAGCGCCGAACATTCTGATACCCCTAGAAGCGCCAAATGGGTCAATTTTGGCCATTTTATTTTTGCTACAGTAATGTAAAGTTAAATAAACAAATAAAACTTGTAATTGTTATGGAATTTTTTTATTACATTAAACCTGCCCTGCCTTGGATGGGAGGACTCATTTGATAATTTTACAACGCTAAAAAAAAATCTTGGCGTTTCCTTACGCCAGTTCACACTTTTTATAACAGCTTTTTATAGACTTTTTTTTTGGGGCAGTAGCGACTGCCAGACTTGTACTAACTAAAATCCACGGTGTCCTTCAACAGCCCTTTACGATCCGGGGTCACGGTAGCTCGTTAGTCCCGCGACCCTGGCAGGCTCTGGCCCTCTAAGGGGGCCCCGTCATATTGCTGGCAGCTCTTTGAGGCGCGCGTGGAACACAACGAACCGTCGACCCGGGCATGGTCCATGATCGGACAGCGAGTCGCTCATTACATGCCGTCCGCATGCACGCGCCTACGGTGGCAAGAGATCGTCCTGCGACGTCCGTTGCCGTGGGCATCTCCCACTGCGGCTGGGTCGTGAGGTGGACGCTATCCTCACGTCCCGCCTCCTCTTTCGCTAGAAAGTCTGCTTCGCAGAAGGAGGTGACCGCTTCCCATTTATTCTCGCCCCGCAACGTGGCCTCGTCCAGTGACGGGCGCGAGAGGTGTCCGAGCGGGGCAGTAATACACCGTATGCTCCCTCGTGTCCTCCGGGAGATCCTTACAGTGGTCATACCCAGGCATTTCTTCCTTCCTCATCCGACACAGGAACCTCCCGAACCTTCCATATCCAGTGAGGACCTACGTCAAGCGGTATGTAAGGACGCCGCCAACGCAAAGATGGGATATTGACAGAGTATATGCGAGACATTTGATCCACAACATCTACCCCATACAACTTCAACTTTTCAACTATTGTAGGTAAAATGATACTACATTCGGTGTGTTTTTTTTTTTTTCTATAAGATCCTATTTCAATATCTGGGTGCATAGTGCTACTACAATGCTAGAAGAAATATAAAGTTAAACTCTGACATCCATGACTGGGTCAAAATTGACCCAATGGCGCTTTGAGGTAAATTTAGATAAAAAAAATATTTATATTGCATTTATGTGCTTGAAATATCGTATAAATAATAATCATCATATTTCATGAAAAGTCATAAAAACTTAGGATTATACGAGTAATAAGATATGAACTAGAGCAGGAAGAACATCGAAATGGGTCAATTTTGGAACGCCGGCACTTCTAGTGTTAGCTCGGCTGCCTACGCTGTCAGAAAAGTTAGACAATATACTGACGTTGATACAGCAAGATTAGTCTACTTTAGTTATTTTCACAGCGTCATGTCCTACGGTATTCTACTGTGGGGCAAAGCCGCTGATATACAAAATATATTTGTGCTCCAGAAGCGAGCGGTTCGTGCAATTTATCAAGTTCTAGGTGCGCGAGTTTCACTAAAAGATTTTTTTAAAGAGATTGGTATTCTCACAGTGGCTTCACAATACATATTAGCCAACATTTTATATACGAGTATTAGGCAGAACATTCATATGTATAGTAAAAACAGTGATATTCATAACTTTAACACTAGAAATAAGCATAAACTACGTACACCGTTTCACCGGCTTCATAAGGTGCATAATTCCTTCGTAGGGATCGGTATAACTTTTTATAACAAGTTACCGTCTTCTTTTCTAGACTTACCTTTTAATGCATTTAAAGCAAAAGTTAAAGCCAACCTCTGTTCTAAGGCGTACTATTCTGTTAACGATTATTTAGAAGATAAAGATAGTTGGCCGCTATGTTGATCTCAAGACAATGATGTTCATGTTCTTTTACCAAGATTAACTTGCCGACAGATTATATGTTTTCATATAATTCTGCATTATTATAAGTATACTTATTTTTTTTTATTTTTGTTACAATAGTTCTTAATTGCTTTTTATTTTTTTATTATGATTATTATTTTCTCCATTTATTATAGTACAGGTCGTAGGATATCATTATGTTACTATGATATGTGTATTAAACCCACATGTAAGCGGACATAGATAGCATTTTAAAACTATTGTCGGAGCTGATGAAGTTTGTTAAACCACCTTTGCAATGTATAGATTCAATTTCTTAGTATTATATAGCTGCATTAGATGCATTGTGTGAGTGCTATGTGCTTTAGAGCCATTATTGATTAGATACCTACGTACTTTACTTTATTGACTTGAATAACAAACATCTTGAATAGTAAACATTCTGAACGCCAACAAGTAAACACCGTTGAAACGAGTGCTGCGAATTTAAATTCTATTTTTGCGTAAAAGCCAAACAAGTTATAAAGTTAAATATACTGTGCTGTGTGTGTTAAAACTACCAGTGTGATTGTGAAATCAGAACAAAAAAATAATAAATGGTGATTAAGTTATTCCCAAAAACAAATCCCAAATTTTGAATAACGAACTCTTGAGAAAAAACACAGTGTCGCGTAACTGGAAAGGACCGCGTTCTGTGCCGATCTGTGTCTCAGCGTGTCACCGCGACAGACGACCGCAGCGGTAAGCTCCGCCCACCTAACACTGTGTCTCACTGTGAACGGCTGCTGGAAAGGATCGCGTTCTGTGCCGATCTGTGCCGATCCTTAACTACAATTTGCCATCGCTTAATTTGCCTCTGTTTGAGTCGCGGCGTATTTACGATGTCAAACAACTCGGACTCACAATCACCTTCACTAGATCAAGATAATGATAATATAACCATTAGAAAACAGCAAAGCAATATAACCATAAGTACAGAAAATTCTTTTGCATCCCTGTCAGTAGATGATGACAATGCTTGTTCATCTATTACGTCTTATGACAATCAGAACATAAGTTGCCCTCAGCTACAAGAAACTAAAAATGAAACAATAACAGAATTAGAGACATTAGTCAACACTTTGCGAGAGAAATTGACTTCTGCGGACTGCGAAATTGAAAACTTATTATCCGAGAATATTTCACTTAAAAATATTATAACTAACCATGAGAAGGTTATAAACAACCTGAAAAGAATATGTATTAGTACACCCGAAAGGGGTTCAAGCGTAACTAAAAGGAAAAGCATACATAAGGACAAAACAAATCTTTCTAAAGAAGATCGTTTGATTAAAAAACGAAATAAACCGGAGAAAAGTAAAAATACAAGTCCCAACTCTTCAATAAAAACACAGAAGCTAAGCAACAAACGAATCACAACAGAAAAACAACGAACAAATAGTTTATGCTCCACAAACTCAAAACATAATAATATAACAACTCAAAGAACAGAAATAGAAGATAATTGTGTGAAGTCTAGCAGGAATAAGTTATGCATTCTTAGTGCTAACAAAACAAATAAAATTCTGTCAATCGCGGAACAGACATTCCAGAACTTACAGATCTGCCACTATTTGTCACCGAAATGTGGATTGTTGCCACTTATCGGCAACTTACACAAAAAAATTGAAGACTACACGTTTAGCGATTACTGTGTAATTTTAATTGGAGAAGAAGATTTCGAAATAACTAAAAATTATGTAGATATCGTAATAGAGTTAAGGAAAACACTAGAAAATATTCAACATACAAATATCATTTTATGTTTACCTACATTTAAACTAAGCGATTATTCAATGATGTTCAACTGGCGTATCGAAACGTTTAACAACTTGCTTCACCTTGATTTATTGACACATAATTATGTAACAGTATTAGACTCTAATTTTGACTTATCCTACGATTTTACTATGTTTTCAAAACACAATAGAAAATTAAATAACCGAGGTATGAGAAATATTTTTCAAAATCTGCTGTTACTTATAAATGATTACCAAATGTCATCTTCGGAAGTAGAGCCTGATCTAGAACATAGTGATAACACGAACGCGGCCACACATACCGAGTTTTTTCTTTGATCACATGTATGTTATGCATCAGAATATTGCCGGACTTATAAATAAATCTGACCTGTTAACCGTGCATACTCAGGAGTTATTAAAAAAACAAATAAATGTAGATATTATATGCATAACCGAGCATTTTATAATGTCCGGGCAGGAACATCTTCTTCATATACCTAATTATAGGCTCGCTGCATGTTACTCAAGAGACAACATAAAGCGCGGCGGAGCCTGCATTCTAGTCAAAAAGGGTCTTGAGTATAAAAGAATTACCCGATGTTATGAAATTCTCGGTTTCAGGAATAATAGAATGTTGTGCAATTAAAATGAAGCAACATAATTTAATTATATTATGTATTTATAGACCACCTAAGCTGACCAACTTAAGTAAATTTTATGAAAATTTAGATATTATTCTAAAAAAAATATGTACTAATCGTCACACTAAAATAATTTTATGCGGCGATCTTAATATAGACGTTTTAAAAAATAATAGAATCACCTTGGAACTTAAATGCTTCCTCCTGAGTTTCAATCTTATTTTGGAATTTAATGAAGCAACACGTCCTGTGAGTAATACTTGTTTAGATAATTTTGCACACAATATCAAACAGAAATGTAAATCTCAAGTAATAGACTTCGGGCTATCTGACCATACAGCACAATTGATTAAGATAAAAGTAAATAAATTTTGCATAATAAAAAGTTGGAGAACTAAGATTCGAGACACTTGTATGGAAAACCTTGCTAAGTTTAATAGCTACCTTCAAAATCTATCGTTTTGTGACGTATATGACACTGAGGATTCAAACAAGGCGTATGATAATTTCATTGAAACATTTAAGCTTCTGCATGACTTATGTTTTCCATACAAGCTAGTGATAAAAAAATCAGAAAAGCCTATTAAATGGCTATCGCGTGGCATACGATTATGCAGTAAAAAACAGCGAAATTTACTTTGGAAATATAGATTAAGACCATCACGAGAAAATAAAGTCGCTTTTATTAATTACTCTCAGAGATTCAAAAAAAATCATAAAATTAACTAAGACATCCCAAAATAATTATATGATCGAGAACTCTAAAAATAAATCAAAAACCTTATGGCAAATAATAAATAACAACAAAATAATTAAGGAACCAATTACACAGATAAAGATTAATAACCATACAATTACGGACCCGACACAAATAGCAGAATGTTTCAATAATTTTTTCATTGACCAAATTACAAATATACCTAATGAGACATTACTCGACATTAAGAAAATAGACCATAACCCTGTAACGTAATGACACACCGTAGTCTCAGTTAGCAACTGCTTTATTCATCTCTGTAGGTACTTGACTATAAATTGTTTTACATACTTAAGAGCAACTACCCACAACATCTTCCCCTTAAATAAACAAAAGAAAACGTAATAAAAATAAACTTAACATAATAACAAACATGTTTCATTGTTTTGCCTTACTACGAGTTACAGGTGGTACATAAGAATTTTGCATGCTATCCTCCATATCATTACTCGGTACATATTCATCATCATCATCATCATCGTTTCCCGAAACATACATATCCTCATCATCATCCGATACAACAATATACTTTTCCTTGATCACCTCTTCTTTTTGACTACATATAGGTGTGCTCCTAATCAAATGTCGGCGATTTCGTCTGTAAATACCTTTTCTATTTTTCACAATATATGAACGCGGAGTTGGAGCCTTTGCTACCACTTTGCCACGAATTCGCTCATTATTATTCTCCAACATTATGACGTCATCGCCCACACTCAATTCTGGCAAAGGTTTACAATGTTGATCATAATATGACTTACTTTTTACTTGTCGATTCAAAAGTTTTTTATATTGTAAATAATCATCACATTTGTTACGGTGTAAAAGGTCGGGATGTACTGGCAATTTACAATTTAATCGCCTTCCCATCATTAGTTGTGCAGGAGAATTCAAATTTTCCCGTGGCGTGTTTCTATAGTTTAACAAGCTTAAATAAAAATCGGTGTTACTTTCCACTGACTTTTTTAACATTTTCTTTATGGTTTGCACTGCTCTTTCACTTTTGCCATTTGATTGAGCATAATATGGGGATGACGTGACGTGTTTAAATCCCCACTCAGATGCAAACTTTTTAAAATTACTACAAGAATATTGTGGGCCATTATCACTGATAACCGTATCTGGTATTCCATATCGTGCAAAATTTTCCTTCAGAATATTTATTACCGAGTTCGACGTACTATCTCTTAACTGTGCTACTTCCATAAAACCAGAAAAGTAATCAATTATAATTAAATAGCTTTTCCTCCTATATTCAAATATATCAGTTCCAATTTTATTCCACGGCAACTTTGGTATAGAAACAGGTATCATAGGCTCTTTACTGGGTTTGTTTGAATTCTCCTGGCACACTTTACATTTTTTGATATAGTTTTCTATGTCTTTTGCTATACCAGGCCAAAATAATACTTCACGAGCACGCCTTTTACAACGATCAATCCCTAAATGCCCTTCGTGAATTATTTTTAACATTTCATTGCGCATTGATTGCGGTATCAAAACTTGTTTATCTTTAAATATTACACCATCCACACAATAAAGTTCATCTCTCATAGACCAGTAGTATTTTAAATTACTTTCTACGTTGAACTTGTCAGGCCAACCCTGATTAATATATTTTAGCAACAGTTTTAATGACGTGTCCTTCATTGTTTCCTGCTTTACAAGAGTAAACTTGCTCTGTGACATCGGCACATTATTAATAATCATTTTAATTTGGCTTAGAATGGCCCTGCTAATACTATCACTATACAAATCTGGAAGTGGCGCTCGCGACAATGTGTCCGGTATATACATATACTTCCCAGGCTTATAAGTAACCACTAGATCATAACCTTGAATTTTTAACATCATACGCTGTAAGCGTGCTGGGGTTGCATCTAAGGATTTCTTGAAAATACTTTCGAGTGGTTTGTGATCCGACTCCACAACTACATTGTTTTTGCCGTAAATGTATTGGTGAAACTTCTCACACGCGAAGACAATAGCCAACATTTCCTTTTCGATTTGTGCGTACCTTTGCTGTGTCTCAGTGAGCGTGCGAGACGCATACTCGACTGGCCGCCCGTCTTGCATGAGTACGGCCCCCAGAGCAACACTGCTCGCGTCCACGGACAATATTACTGGACTAGAGACGTTGTATAGTGATAATACCGGTGCATTACATATTAAGTTCTTTAACTTCTCAAAAGTGTTTTTATGTTCAACTTCCCAACTCCATAGATTATCCTTTTTTAATAGACGTGTCAGAGGAAAAATATGCTCAGAGTAGTTAGGTATAAACTTTGATAGATAGTTTACTGTCCCTAAAAATCTTTCCAAGCTTTTACGATCCGTAGGTTCGGGCATTTTATTGACTGCCCTTACTTTTTCTGGGTCCATTTTCATACCATCCTTGTTAAAAATATGCCCCAAGTATGTAACCTCCTCCACACATATCCGGCATTTATCTTTGTTGAATTTTAAATTAATTTCCCGAGCTCTATTTAATAACGCTTTTAATCGCATATCGTGTTCGTTTTTATTTCTACCCCAACAAATTATGTCGTCAATAAAAGAATCTATCCCCTCTAGACCCTCAAAATATTGTTTAATTTTTGCGTGAAATACTTCGGGCGCACAATTCAGCCCAAAGGGCAATCGCAAATACTGATATCGCCCAAACGGTGTACTAAATGTACATAAATCTGCACTTGCCTTATCTAATTTAACCGACCAAAATCCGGAATTTGCATCTAAAACTGAAAAATATCGAGCACCATGTAGCTTTGTGGCCAATTCATTTATTGTTGGTAATTGAAAATGTGCACGTTGGATAGCCTTATTAAGTGGTCTAGGGTCTAAACATACCCGCAACTGACCATTCTTCTTTGCAACAATCACTAATGAGTTTACCCAAGGAGTCGGATGAGTCACCTTCCTAATAACTCCCAACTCATTCATTCTATTCAACTCGTCGTGCAACTTGTCGCGCAATCCTAAAGGTACTTTACGAGGAGCACAAATCACTGGCATCACAGTTTTATCAACAACAATGTGATATTCACCTGGCAAACAGCCTAAGCCATTAAATAAATCATGATATTCTGAAAATTAATATTGTGAACTCTTTTGACTAAACCTAAAGTTAAACATGCTTGCAATCCCAGCACACTTTGACAGTCCATTTCAGCGATGGCAAATTTTAATTCGTAAACAATATTCCTATACCGCCATTTTAAAATACAAATGCCTTTTATCGGGATTAAATCACCACTGTAAGATTGCAATCTAACACGATTATTAATATTTATTAGTTTACTATCGTACCCTAATGATAAGAATCGTTTTAAGGATAAAACACTTATGTCCGCTCCAGTGTCTAATTTAAATTTTTCATAACCACATTTCCCTTGAAGTATTTCATACCAGTCCTCAGACGAAGTGTTTATCTCAGATGCATTATACAAAACTGATATAAAAAATGACTCACAATCGTCCTCTTCGTCGTATTTCACTTCACTTATAGCTATATCGTGTACTTTCTTAACATTTCTTTTCACTTTACACATTCTAGCAAAATGCCCATAATTTTCACACACATAACACTGCACAAATATAGCTGGACACGAAGTGGGCTCAGAACAATCACCGCCGCACCTGAGACAGTGACCCGATGCACCTGATTGTCGAACCTCGTTGAAACCGGAACCAACAGCTCCACGTCCGCGGCGGCGCGGGCGACCGCGACTGCGCCAGCCACGTCCACCAACACCACCACGTACACCGACTGCATCAACTTGTACAGGCGCCGATTCCGCCGAGCCACCTGCACTCCGCGGTTCCAATATCTGGTTGCTGTCCTTAGAAATTTCATTGACTTGACAGATTTTTATCGCTTTTTCTAATGTCAAATCTTCTGTTCTCAATAAGCGATCACGTACTACCGTACTTTTTATACCACAAACGATACGGTCACGAATTAGTTCTTCTTCTAAACTTTTAAAACAACAATTCTTGCTCAATAATTTCAATGCTGTTACATATTGATCAATAGACTCGCCACTATCCTGATTTCTCGTAAAAAAGTTGTATCTGGCCAGAGTTATATTCTGCCTGACGCCGAAATATTCATCAAATTTCTTGATTAACAGAGTGACGTCATCCTTTTGAATATCTTGATCAAACGTAAAAGTCTCATAAATATCGAACCCCTCGGGTTCAATCAGATTGATCAGTAAACTGGCTTGCACACCACTTTCTTCTTTATGCACCCCAGATGCTTTCAAAAATAGTGTGAATTGCGTTTTCCATTTTTTCCACGCGTCAGCCCGGCTGACGGAGCTGCCCTCCAAACTCAATTCTGACGGTGGTCGCGCGTGTTCCATAATTATTCACCAATCAAATACTATTCGCCGAAACTATTGACACAAATCTCGATAATTATAATGTACTTTATAATTATTTTCACCGCTGTCACCATGTAACGTAATGACACACCGTAGTCTCAGTTAGCAACTGCTTTATTCATCTCTGTAGGTACTTGACTATAAATTGTTTTACATACTTAAGAGCAACTACCCACAACAAACCCAAACTCAATATTTGTGCCACCAGTCGTACCTGAAGACGTGATAAGAATAATTAAATTACTAAAAAATAAAAAGAGCTTTGGTTATGATGGGATTTCCACTCAAGTCATAAAATTTGTTGCTAATAATATAGCTGGCCCTATAGCTCATATTATTAACGTTAGCATATCATCAGGAATATTTCCAGACAGCTTAAAAACTACAATTGTAAAACCAATTCATAAAAAGAACGATAAAGAGGATATGTCGAACTATAGACCGATAGCTTTAATTCCGGTCTTTTCTAAAATAATAGAAAAAGTAATATATGAGGCAATAATATCATCTTTCTTAAATAAATTTAATATACTTTGCCATGAGCAATATGGGTTCAGGAAAAACAAAAATATAAACATGGCAATTTTTGACTTGCTGAATGTCATTATGCCAAATGTTGATAAAAAAAACGCCTATATGTGCTATTTTTACAGATATGTCGAAAGCCTTCGATTTTGTCGACCATAACATACTCCTACAAAAACTAAATGCCTATGGTATTCGAGGTAATATCCTAAACTTAATAAAAACATATTTATCCGGGCGCAAACAACTAACAGAAATAAATAAAGTATGTGCTAAGTCTAAATTAGAAAAAAGATACGTGTCTACAAGTAGAGAAATTAAATTTGGTGTACCTCAAGGAACCGTTCTTGGTCCATCGTTTTTCTCAATCTACATTAACGACCTCCCACGCCAAATCCAACATCCTATGGTACTTTTTGCGGACGACAGTACAGTAGTCATAAAATGTGATAATAATGAAAATTACGAAAACGATATAAACGACACCATTAAAGTTATAATAAATTGGCTAAATAAAAATAATTTACAAATTAACATACAAAAAACAAAAATCATGCATTTTTACCAAAGAATCCTCAGACCTTAACATCAATTACAATAGCCAAGACGTGGACAGAGTGGAGGTTACAAAGTTTCTGGGAATTTTAATTGATAGTCAGCTGACGTGGAAGCCACAGGCTGAAGCAATATGTAATAAACTCAGCGCATCTGCATATGCACTTTATAATCTTAGGAAAAAAGTTAATACCAAAACAGTATTATTAGCATATCATGGTCTTGTTGTTTCCATTCTAAGGTTTGGTATTATGTTCTGGGGCAATTGTACTGAGAGGGAGAGTATTTTTAAAGCCCAAAAACGATGTTTGCGAGCAATATTTGGTTTGAAAGTTACTGACAGCTGTGTTCCAATCTTTAAAAATTATAGTCTTTTGACTTTCCCGTGCCTTTACATTTTGGAAATTGCTTTTTTTGTTAAGTGTAATAGAAACCTATTTTTACCGTTATCGGAAGGCAGATACCGAGATGTAACTTTGCGTTCTCAATACCGAAACTTGTTACACACTGGAAGATATAAGACTGCTTTGTTGAGGAATAATGTTCTTGGAATGGCACCCTCTATCTTTAACCACATTCCTGATTCCATAAAAGAGGAACCTTTAAAAAGTTTCAAAAATAAATTAACTGCACTTTTATTAAATAAATGTTATTACTCCGTATCTGAGTTTCTAACTGATAAGTTTTAGCAAGAGTTGTATGTGTGATGATGAACTGCATCAATATTTGCATGCCAAAATGGTAGAATGTACAAGGATTCTTCAACATTTCTGTAAACACCTTATTGTAAATACCTACATTCTGAGCAAATAAATGAATATTATTATTATATTATTATTATTATAACCCTGGCGGTTGAAAGTATGTCATGCTCACTCGAATGTCTCGCTGATAGTGGCGCGTGTGTCGGATCATTTAGCTCCCTTCAAAATGGTTGAGCTGAATGGTGCTGATAGATGTGTCATGTTCGTGAACGGGCGCTGTCAGTTGAGACTGGTCATCTCTTTGCTGCCACGGTCTGTTTTAATTATTAATACCTAACTTTATATTTAAATTGTCTTTTTATATTTACTATGGACACTAATAACTTGCCACATCGTTCTCACAAAATGTAACACCTGATGATGAATGATGTAAAGAAAAATCTGTAATAATTTTGGCGATTGAAAAAGAGTGTCCATGGAGTTTCTTGCTCATTCTTCTCCATAGAGATCTACCTTTTGGAATGAGCACCTACGGTACTTTCACAGTTTTTATGTCTTGTGACTGGGACTGTAGCACCATAACTATTTGTGTACTAGTTTTATTTTATGTCTTTTGACAATTCAAAAGTGCCTGTAATGGCCTAATTGAAATAAACGCTTTGATTTGATTTGATTTGTCTGTGTTATCGAACGCATACAACCCAAATCTCTTCAAAGTTAGAGTGAACAGGCTTCTTCTGGTAAGCTCGCTCCACCGTCGACCTTGTCTTAGTCATTCCTGACCTAGACTAAGTTCAAGAGCAAACCCATAAAAAAAAAAAATAGATACTCACAAACTTTCACATTTAATACGTATTAGTAGGACTGAAATCGAGATCAATGTGTACAACTTCAAAACGCCAATACTCCAATTGCCTCTAATACCTATATACTTTTGAACTTGTAAATTCTCACATCACTTAGAGAGAGTTTATTTGGTGCGAATCACCTACTGAACACATTAAATCCAATCAATGACGATATAATACTAGACTCCGCATACACGATCTAAGGAACAAAAACTATTCTGTCGGTGGAACTAGTGAGACGAGTTCGATTAAGTTTTGTTTCATTTGTTCCATTGTCAAAATCCATGGAACTACTTCAGTTTCACTAGTTCCATGGAACTAATTGACAGTGGAACTAGTGAGAATCATCCAACTCGCTGAGGTACTACGTAAGTGCGGGGGACGGGGTGCTGCTGCGGGGTGATTGGCTAACTCAAGGTCTGTTCTGTCTCAACGTATGTTTACGGCTCACAGGAGTGGTCGAAATGATACGGATGTAAGACTTTTTTGCCTAATGTGTTGACAGACATCGGTCCCCTGTTATTAGGAGTCTAGTAATATATCGTCGTTGAATCCAATCAACATAGTAACTCAACTGTCAAGGTATTATTAGTGCTGCATTAGCCAGATTAGGCAGTTTCTCAGTCTCGGCAGATATACGAGTAATATGCAAAAGAATGCATTTTTTTGCCAAATCGTGACGCAGTAGCCACATCGAAGGGTCTTGAAAGTTATGAGAATGTTATAGGCGCGACGGAAGCTCTATAGAGTATCCTGCTATGGTACGTTGAAAAGTATAATTATTTTGTATTAAACCAATTTATTACAAATCTGAAAGAGTCACAATACATCCTGACAAACTTCCGTATCTATCTTATATCTATAATATATTATGTGCATATAATTATAATTAAAAATCAATGCCACTTTTCATTGTAATTTTATAACTCAAGAATGGACTCACCTATCTAAACCAAATGATTAGGCTTTGTTTAGACTATTTTAGTCGATGGTTTATGTGAAGTTTGCACAAAATAGGTCGAGCGGTTCTTCATTTATCACATTTCTTGTAACAAAATAATGTACGAGTAGTAGCAGTAGAATTAGTAATGTAGTACTATTGATTTTGTGGTGCTACGATGTTCGTGGGGTGAGCTAGTTTGTTCATAAATTATTAACACTTTCACTGTCCGCGCAGCAGACACAATAGATAAACAATGGTCGTGAGTCACATGTGATTCATCGGACAGGGAAGTGGTTAAGATATATTTCGAAGTTAGAATCGTAAGTTTCTTAGTCATAATCAGTCTGCCTCGCCTTTTCAGAACTGCATTACTAAACTACTAAACTAGTAGCCGACAACCGAATTGATTATGATCATCTTTCAATGGAAAACAAAAAAAATAACACCTTCAGGAAAAAAACTAAATTAATATTCATCAAGACATGCTTCGGATCTTGGCGATGATTAATTAACTTGGATTTCAGCTAGATTATGAATTACAAAGGTTTGTTTCTTGAAGAACTTGTTGTATAACTCTTTGAGACCCATTAAAGTAACGTATAAATAAACAGGAAGCCAGTAATGAAAAGGAATGATTTTTATAATTAAAGAACCAATACCTACCTTTGCTTTCTATGAATTGTAATTATGATAAAAGTTAATCATGTGGTTGATAAAGATTTACAGTCTATGTTTTTACCTTTAAATGTGATGAAAACTATAATTTTCTCTCCCAAGTATTCGACAGAATGTGATTTTATAAAGTCAAATAAACAGAAAACTAAATTAATGTCATTATTTTGGACAATTTTGTGCATAATCCAATTTGCTTTTGTTTCGATGCACATGTTTGGCTTTCCTAAAGACATCTATTTTCTTTTCCTCCTTTTTTTAAACACTATGTTCTATCCAACGGCCTTTGTCGTCATATACGTCCTTAACATCATCGACGAGAAAATCAATATTTCAATCGTCCTCACTATTCAAGAACTTCATAGACTCTTCAATACTGCGAGCAAGATTATTGCTAAATGGAATTGGATTGCATTTGTGCTGATTTTCGTCTACAATATCGTACAAGCAATAGTTTTTTATTTTATAATACCTGAAGCCCCATGGTTCCTCTTTATTTGTTATTTATTATTAATTGGCTTTGATGCAAACATAATATACGCAATTAGACTCATTAGCTGCCTAGAAACGTATGCTGTCATTTGTCATTGTAATTTTTTCAAATCTGGGTCTCGTTTTAATGAAAATGGTCATACGTGCAAATTCAACGCTTACAATACAATATTGAAAAGTTATAATGCTTTAAAAAAATCTTATGAGCCTTTGGTAAGTATATTGAATTCAATTTTATTTCGACCAACTATTGGATCATACATTATTATCATCATACACCAATAAAAAAAATACACATACAACAATATGTAACATAATTAACGCACATCCTGAAATTAGTTTGTTCAGAATCGTTTACTGAATCGATTAATATCATTTTTAATAGTTATAGGTAATTTTTTATCAAAAATAATTAAAACTACGGAAATTATAGTCACATTACCCCTGTACAGTCAAAACAAACTATAGAAACAAAAGATAGACCGTAAATCAAGTCAACAAGACTTAAAAGTGCAATTTTATGTGTATTCATACAAATTCCGTCATTCAATACAAAATAAAGAAAAATAAACCTTACTGCAAAATAACAAAGGAGATGGAAAGTTCAAGTATGTGGAAAAATTCAGACAGCTATAGAAATGGGACCTAGCACTGTATAACGCTGAATAGCTCAATATTCATATTTCACATAAAAAAAGTTTCTAAAACTTGTTATATCTTCATAATCATGATAAAAAAAAACGTGAACACCTACCATTAAAAGTACTACAAAAATTGCAAATATTGACATTGCTATAAACTTTTACGTAGGCGTTTAGTTTTATGTATCTACGATTGTATTTATTTATTGATGACCACATTTGTGACCCACTCAGATTAATTAAATATCTTCAAACTACTTACCAAATAATGTGATACGTGCTTAAACTTAAAATAAAGACAGTTTTCACAGACGATATAAGTAGGTAAGTAGTTGTAATGATAAACAAACGATATCTTGATAAATCCTTTCAGAACTCGTTAAATCCTTAGCTAAGGATACATTTAACAATTTCGAAATGAAACAAGAAAGATAGGAAATAGTATATTTATTCGATAATATGTGATTCTTATAAATAAAGTCTGAAAGAATACGAAGCGACGGACTGTGTTTAAATGTCATTTTATTACGGATGATGGAAATCTGGATGTGATGTTGTTAATTTCTGCAACTTTTTGAACTGTTTCTTTCCACTACATGGCGATGGCTTTGCAATATTCTCACAGAACGACCACTAGCTAAGCACTCCGTTGAATAGCCGAATAAACGAATTTCACCAGTTGCTCCTGAATGCAGCAGTTCAAAACAAGGATGACAATGTTGGCTGAAAGATCGGCCTGTGCGGTTATAACTATTTAGCCACGAGCTCCTCTCGAGTGTATATGACGCCGCAGTCTTCGCGTGGATATACCACAGTTTATGCATTGCATGATTCACTGTATACAAGTCAAGTCCGGGTCGAGAAGCGAGAGGTAGGTTAGAGGTAGGTTTGCAAGCAGGAAGTCCAATAAACAAGCGGAAAAGGAAAAGCAAAAGGAAGAATCACAACGAACAATATTAATAAGCAGAGCGCAGAGCGTTCAAATGACATCTGACGTTTGTTTTTTTCTTAAAGATGGGATTGGACTCAAATAGTCACAGAACCGATAAAAGAATCGATTGAAATCGTTAGAAAGTAGTATCGATCTTAATTCAGTTTTTTTTTTCTCTCCCACTCCAGCAGGTGTAGCATGGCGCCGTAGAAAGAGGTTTTCTCGACGCAAAAATAGACAAATGACAGAATATAGAAATCTTTTTAGCGTTTTAAGCATGGTAATGTAAAAAATATGGAAAATAAACGTTCTTTTCTTCAATAGTGTACGAATGGTGTCATATTTGTGCAAAAAAAACAGTCGATTTGTGTCGAAATAACGATGAAATAACCTTGTCTTTTCTTGGTAGAATAGAGATAGAGTCGCCATGCTACGCGTGCTGGGCAATATCTCTTTCCACTCCTACCTTTTACGATGTTGGGCGTCTTCCTTCCAGTTCAGACGGAACTTGTCCAGTTAATATTATTCTGCACAAAATATGAACTAAGATTAAACTAAGAAGCTCATTCCCAAGCTTTTAACGAAAATAATGAAGTTGAGTTTGGTGGACGAATCACTTTAAAACAATCCGATTTTCCGAATCGAAACGCATGAAAACACAATAAAAAGCAACGAAACGACTCTGAATCTATCGATTCCCGCCAAATACTGTTTCAACGCCAATTTTTAACTTCAGCAAACAAATCGTTTTAAATCACATTAGTAAAAATCGATTAAATACAGTTTCATTTTAACAATCTGGAAAAGCGTTATTACCCTTCCCTAGTTTTCATTATTTCATCGTGACCAAGTCATGTCAATAAAAAATGAGCGAAAAGCAATTCAGATACTTTTTTATGTTTAACATTTTATATAAGTCTTAGGAAATTATTAAACATTAAACAATTCATTAATGAATTTTCAAATACTACGAGTTAAAATGAAATTCTTATAGGCGACTGGGGCAGTCATTTAGCCATCTCCTTTAGTTAATAACAATGCATTTACATGTTAAATTAAAAATTCAATATATGTACTAAGATTATAACATAATATTCTAATTGGGGTGTCTGAGGGTGTGCGTTAATTACGTTACATGTTATAAATAGTCATTGCAAAATTTTAATTCTTTGTAATTGTCACTACATACTATACTATATATTACACGACATACTCTACATACTATCTACTCTACATACTATACTATATGCTACTATATGTTAAATGCGCTCTATCTTTGAACAACTTGTAAAATGTACTTGAATACATTTACATATGTATTCAAGTACATTTTACAAGTTGTTCAAGTTGTTCATTTTACAAGTTGTGCATGATGTGACTGCATAAACATTTATGCAGTCACATCATGCTCGGGCTTATCATTGTTTATTGGTTTTTTTTTTACAACAGTACAAACTTTTTTGTTTCAGGTGTTGATTCACACGTTTGAGACATGTATACATGCACTGGTTGATACATGTTTTTTCATTACGTTGTTATACCAGAAATCCGTAAGTATTTACATGCGATACCTTTAGTTTTGCGATTTTTCATGGCATTCTTCGTGAATTTATCAAGAAACTGTATTATTACCGCAAGGTTCAAATCTCGGGGAGCTATGACAGGAAACCTCCACGTGCGCCCGTGGACTGGAGTTCCCTCTCGGATACGTCCGGGGGGAAGACCAGTTTTTCGGACCGGTGCACCCTGGGATGCGGGCAAAAACTCTCCCGCCCGTATGCGAATAGCCTGTCGTGTGGACGCTGCAACGCGTGTCCCTCTGATCAGCAGAGGGCACAGCGGCGGAGCGGGCTTGCGGACGGTGAGTGATGGGTAGCTCGCCGTCCGACCAAGGACCAAGCCCGGGTCGGTGGCGCGTCGTGTTTCGCTCCAAAAGCCTGCTGGGGTTGCGGGTTTTTTCTTAACCTAGGATACCGTGGCCCCGGCACGTAAAGGGCATAGGAAGGAACCCGGTTGGATTTTAGTCAGTAAGAGTCTGACAGTCCCTTCCGCCCCACCCAGGGCGGGAGCACTCATTTGATGATTTTAAAAACTAAAAAAAAAAAGTTTCAAATCTTGGCCCACTCATCAGTTACAAACTACCCTCACAGCTAACTTATCTTGACAGCCGTAATTCTCGCAGTCATACTCCACCAGCTTTCAAAGAACACAAAGATTACTTTCTTCTATTGCGATAAAATAACTATGCGAGGATTTAAAAACTCTTCTTCAATCTTCGTTGCCGTAACAGAACATACCATACCTTTTTTCTTTTTTGTTTTAGTACATTCCAGTGTACGAGTATTTTATACTTATAAATATTCTATGTGTGCAAAAGAATCTGTTTTTACAAACATTGTACAGCTGGCGTTGTGAGATGTTCTACTCAGCTTTGGATTTATTTCAAGATTCGTGCATACTTACTTTGAGTTCAAATTGTACAGGTATTTGATTTTCATTGGTATTTTTTGTTCAAAAATTTGAATTAAAGCAATAGGTAGTATGTTCAGTCGACCTCATTACTTACCTACTTGAACAAATTTCGTAGACGTGCTGAATGTCTAAAACGGCCACTTTAAGCCAATTTTCCTAATGATTCAATTCGCAGCATCAATGGCTACTCTTCTATTATTTATTCATTAAATGAAACACTAGGAATATTGCTAAATTACTGTTAAAGAGCTTCTGATCGTTTTTAGTTTCATTGGGAAATAAAACCCAATAATCAAAATGCATGATAATATGGAACAATAATATCTTTTTCTTATATTGTTATTTATAGAAGCGTAGATTTTCAGATTTTATGATTAAGTCTATGTTTTTTACATTTACAGATGAAGAGAAAAAAATATGCAGAAATATTCAGCGTTTACATAAAACAAACTTTAGCAAGTTGACTTATGTGGCCTGGCCTCCGTCGACGCGACATTGCCTCTAAGTTTGCTGGGACTACTCACCAACTATACTGTTGTATTTCTACAGTATAATTTCTGAAATAATAGTAACATTTAATTTTGCATTTAATAATTGTATAATAACATGTATCAACACAAATGAACAACTTCAAAACTGAACGAATCAATTGTCTTTAATGCTATTCAAACGGTTTAATAAACTAATGTCTTGAAACAAACGCAATGTAGGTACTTGAAACGTTTCCTGGAAAAATCAATAAAAATGGACTTCACGAAAATTTTGACCTCGCTCAGTACTGTATTCTGTTAAACCACGTTAAGCGTTCGTTCAATAACTATGAAGTCAAAGTTCAAAATAAATCCTATATCTGATAACTTTTTGGACAAAAGTTTCCAAAAGATATTCGTTCCTTTTCGGTGTTTACAACACATGCTATTTCTATCGAGATTCACCATTGAGTCTAATTGTATTAGACCGAATCGTCCGTCATACTATGTTGTATCTCTAATTGGCACTCTTGTATTTATACTTTTTCATCTAGAAAATGTTTCATCATGGTATTTTGATCAAGTAACTAATCCTATCATCATAATTTTTCATAAGTTTGATGTCATCTTGTTGGTGATTCCTTTCATTTTCTTTTATTTGCTCAATATCATGCAAAAGGAAGACCATGTCCGGATAATTTTGAAGATTCAAAAAGGTTTTACTTTGTTAAATCACAAAGACAATTACAGAAAGGCTATCAGGAGGAGCTGGTTCTGCATTGTTCGTCATTTCTCGTTCTTTATTGGCAGTGTGTTCGTGACTCGTAATTTTACGGTATCTGTATACGTATATACCTTGATATATTTTGATGTTCATTTGACTTACGGTTTCATTTTAATCGCTTTGATAAGAGATGGAATCATTTCATGGACATATGAGGTCGAACACTATAGTGAACTGTGTTCTGAATTTGGAGAGGAAAATTACAACGATAAATATAAAAATCTGTTCGAAGCCTATACCGATTTTATGGAAGCATTTGATATTTTCAAGAAAATGTTTCAATATTCGGTAAGAGTGATTTTGGCATGTACAAATAAAAAATATATTTCCTTTATATTTTTCAACTTCTTATTTTCAGACACTATTTCAAGCACTGGATACATTCTTCCATAGTTTGCTGTACCTTCAAATAGCTATAGAAATAGAAAAAACAGGCACCACAAATTATGGCATGGTAAGCACTATCACCATAAAATAAATAGCTGCTGGTCTTGACAGAAGTAAAAAGAAGCCCATACCTACAAGCGAATGATGTCAGATTGTCGATGACAGTCATGTCGATGAATTGTTTAGTGGTTACTGCTGAACCACAAGTGCACATGATCCAAAAGCTGAACAAAATAATCAACAACAATCGCAGCGGTAAGACCCCTCTTTGAGGAGTGGCTGGATAGGCGTCACGGCGTCCTGACCTACCGCATGACGCAGATCCTCACTGGACATGGGAGTTTAGGAAGGTAACTGTTTCGGATAAGGAAGGGCGGTGAGTAATGGGCTACTCGCTGTTCGACCTTGGACCATGCCCGGGTCGACGGCGCGTTGTGCTCCCCGGGCGCCTCATAGGTTAAGTTTCTCAGTACCAAGTGAATTTATTTATTTATTTAGCAAGGCATACCAAAATCATATTTACAAAATCAATGACAATTTGTATCCCTTAGGCCAAGAATATTTCTGGCAGACATCAAGATAACGGACGTGACGGTCTATGTATATCGCTACTTTGGTGTGCCGGTGCCGGGGAAGCAAAAATGTATGAAAACGTATGCCTCGATTTTGCTCTTACCGGCGCCGGCGCCGGCCCTGCGTAGGTACTTACATACATTTTTGCCTCCCCGTCCGGCACTACGCCGGCGCTGTCGTCGTTTTCGTTGCCGTGCCGTCTAATGGAAAAACGCCCATTATCTCGTTTCCGTTGGCGTCTTTGTGCGGTCGGACTTTGTGAGTCGGTGACTTTTTTTATTAATTTTAATTATCTTTTTTGCCACCGACTTCCGAAAGAAAAGTATTGTAGGTTATTTTACTCTTTTTTGTGGTTGTTTTTGAAGGCGGTCACATTTTTTTTAGAAAAAGTTTTTATTTTACTCTTTTTAGTTTAAATATTCAACCAACATTCTTGTCAAATACATAATTTTCTTACATGTGCACTAGAATTTCGTAATCCGTAGCACCGCCGGTAATAACATCGTTAACATCTCTTTCATTAATTCTATCTCAAAAACTACTGAACCGATTTTGATGAAATTTGCAGTATTCCCTAATTTGAACGATACCTAGTACAACAAAAAAAGAATTACTTAAATCGGACTTGTAGTTCCGGAGATATGCGAACACGAACATAATTTTCTTACTTGAGGAGTTGTACCTTCCATCATCAGCTCAGCTACATGAGATGATGATTTCTATACGCAAGTACTTGAATTACTTCATAAAATTTTTAAAAACTATGTGTCAGCTAATAAAATTTGAGGGTTGCCCTCGATTTCTCCAAGATCCAATCATCAGATTCTAAAATGGTGACAATGGGACCACACGGGAAGCACCAGCTTTCGATTGAAAAAAGAATTATGAAAATCGGTTCACCCAGTCGCAAGTTATGAGGTAACAAACATAAAAATAAAAAATAAACTACAGTCGAATTGATAACCTCCTCCTTTTTTGAAGTCGGTTAAAAATTCATTATTCTATGTGCAATTTTAGCTCCTTTTAGATCCCAACTACTACGAATTACTCTTGTAGACAAAGTATGTTACTATTCTGTGCAGGATTTCTTAAATAACAGTTTTTTTGTGACATCTTAATGATTCCCTATTTTTGTATTACATTTGCATGCTATGTTTTGGCAGAATGCGTACATTTTTTTTAAACTCACTCTGATGTTTTTTCTTTAGGACTCATGAGTCCTGCCACCCTGGGCAGGGCGGGAGGGACTGTCAGACTTGTACTGACTAAAATCCTCGGTGCGTTAATGCGAATGGATCCTATTTTTCAGGCAGAATGCGTACATGGATCCTATTTATAATTCAACATCTTATTTTTATGTAACTATATTCTAAGCATTTAAAAACCTATTCTATTCTATTCCATTCTGCGTCATTCTATTTTAATTTCAGTTTGATGCCCACACTTTCATATTAGCCATCATTCTATGGGTGTTAAAGAACATTGCTTTCGTCAGTATATTCAACACATACTGCGAGTTCTTCTACATGACTGTCTCTGATGCGGACGCAACTTGTAGTAGGATGCTGAAGAATTTGCAAAATACTGGTAAGACAAAATGGTATCCCTTTTCGTCACCTAAAACTGTTTGTCCGAAAATCATTATAATCTGTGATAACGTTTATCAAACGTATCAGTAGCGTAGCGTCATAATGATTAGGCCACACGCGTTACTAAATATTGTTTTAAGTAGTATTTCTTGTAGATATGCTTTGAGCCTCTGTTCTGGCAAAATGATCTGTTAAGTAATGAATTGAAACTTAAATTTTAGGTGAAAAATAGTCACCTCACACGCTCGGAAAATCGTTTGACATTACGAAAATCTGAGCGCAAAACTCTATTTACGTATTTTTACATATTATAAGTTAGGGTTTAAAACGGGATATTTACCATTTCATTAAATTTGTTTAGAAACCGATATTTCGGGATCCAAGCACCAGATCAGTTTTTGCGGAGCGAACAAGCTCGGGACTTGTGGGCACCCCGACACGGACAGGTCTACCCTCCGTCTCGTTCGTTTGTTAGCGTTCGACTCCACTACCATTGTCACTAGTCTCACGCAGAACGATATTGTTCCCGACACACAAAACTCGCTGTTCTGCGCGAAGTAGCTACCGTCGGTTTTTTATTTTTTACACAATTGGACCACTGGGTTCCAGGCCCTCGAAGTTGAAACCCATCCTCACGATTGAAATTTTATATTTCGTGATTTCAATCGCTTCACGAACCAATCTCGGTATGTAGTGGCGTTCTGTCGAGATGACCTGAGGGTTATGTAACTCGATCCAGTGGTTAGGACCCGATTCCAATAGATGTTGAGCTATTGCTGATTTTTGGATATCGTTGTTTTTCACTTGCGACTTGTCTAGGGGCGCTGGTGTTGCATTCATAGGCCACGGTGTCCGCTTTCCACCGGGCGGGCCGTATTTTGGGTCGACATAATTATTAATGGTAGGTATTAAAAAAAACCTTTTTCTTTTCAGTTTGTTCTCAGCATTGTGACCCTGTGGTTCCTACTGAAAAATATGATGCTCTTGATTTTATATTGTATGTATTGTACGAAATTCAATGATACCATAGAAAAAGCAAACACAGTGTGTATGCAGCTAATTAATCAACAGAACTGTCCAAGTTAGTAACAACATACTTACTAAAGTATCCAGAATATTTTAACCATAGAAAGATAACCTTACAAATTAATAATTATAAGTGTTTTTTGCTCACAAAATATCTCCTTATTAGATTTGGATAGGCAAAATCGGCTGAAAAGCAACTGAGATTGATTAATTTCCAGCGAAAGACAAGGATGCATCATCATCATCAGCCGGAAGATTTCCACTGCTGAAAGGCCTCCCCTTTAGACCGAAACGTCGAATTCACCACTTGCATCCATCGGTAGCCCGCGACCCTCACGATATCGTCGATCCATCTAGTGGGAGGCGTGTTCGAATGTCGAAAACACAATACATAAGATTTTAAACAGACATGGTCACTATTATACATATATTATTAGGGTTTAAAACGGGATATTTACCATGTTTATTATTTGTTTTGAGTTTCCGATATTTCGGCACTGTTGCAAGCACCATGATCACGGATGAACTGAAGTTTTTGCGGGTGGATGTTATGAGCAGATCGGTCTACCCTCCGTCTCGTTCGTTTTTTGCGTTCGACTCCACTACCATTGTCACTAGTCTCACACACAACACGATATTGTTCCCGACACACAAAACTCACTGTATCTGCTCGCGAAGTAGTTACCGTGTTTTTTGGGTTTTTACACAATTGGACCACTGGGTTCCAGGCCCTCGACAGTTGAAACCCATCCTCACGATTGAAATTTTTATATTTCGTGATTTCAATCGCTTCACGAACCAATCTCGGTATGTAGTACACATTAGGGCAGTGAAAAACAACGATATCCAAAAATCAGCAATAGCTCAACATCTATTGGAATCGGGTCCTAACCACTGGATCGAGTTACATAACCCTCAGGTCATCTCGACAGAACGCCACTACATACCGAGATTGGTTCGTGAAGCGATTGAAATCACGAAATATAAAAATTTCAATCGTGAGGATGGGTTTCAACTGTCGAGGGCCTGGAACCCAGTGGTCCAATTGTGTAAAAACCCAAAAAACACGGTAACTACTTCGCGAGCAGATACAGTGAGTTTTGTGTGTCGGGAACAATATCGTGTTGTGTGTGAGACTAGTGACAATGGTAGTGGAGTCGAACGCAAAAAACGAACGAGACGGAGGGTAGACCGATTTGTCTGCTCATAACATCCACCCGCAAAAACTTCAGTTCATCCGTGATCATGGTGCTTGCAACAGTGCCGAAATATCGGAAACTCAAAACAAATAATAAACATGGTAAATATCCCGTTTTAAACCCTAATAATATATGTATAATAGTGACCATGTCTGTTTAAAATCTTATGTATTGTGTTTTCGACATTCGAACACGCCTCCCACTAGATGGATCGACGATATCGTGAGGGTCGCGGGCTACCGATGGATGCAAGTGGTGAATTCGACGTTTCGGTCTAAAGGGGAGGCCTTTCAGCAGTGGAAATCTTCCGGCTGATGATGATGATGCATCCTTGTCTTTCGCTGGAAATTAATCAATCTCAGTTGCTTTTCAGCCGATTTTGCCTATCCAAATCTAATAAGGAGATATTTTGTGAGCAAAAAACACTTATAATTATTAATTTGTAAGGTTATCTTTCTATGGTTAAAATATTCTGGATACTTTAGTAAGTATGTTGTTACTAACTTGGACAGTTCTGTTGATTAATTAGCTGCATACACACTGTGTTTGCTTTTTCTATGGTATCATTGAATTTCGTACAATACATACAATATAAAATCAAGAGCATCATATTTTTCAGTAGGAACCACAGGGTCACAATGCTGAAAACAAACTGAAAAGAAAAAGGTTTTTTTTAATACCTACCATTAATAATTATGTCGACCCAAAATACGGGGTTTGTCTCCACGGATCCCGGTATCAGATTGAAGTCGCCACGGATCACGGCGAGTTGTTTCCACCGATACCGTGATCCGTTTCCAACACAAAAAATAAAAAAAAATGTAGCCACCGATCACGGTATCCGTGGCTACAAGATATAAATTAGGGTTTGTCTCCACGGATCCCGGTATCAGATTGAAGTCTCCACGGATCACGGCGAGTTGTTTCCACCGATACCGTGATCCGTTTCCAACACAAAAAATAAAAAAAAATGTAGCCACCGATCACCGATGCAGGTTAGAGTAACTTTTGCTAGATTGTTATGTAGCACCTATGACCGCTTACCGCCGCGGCATTGTTCGCGTTATGTTCAGTAGTAGCCCCACGGGAACAATATTCCGGCATAAAAAGTATCCTATGCCCAGGTTTATCCACTTATCCAGGTTATAAAACTATCTGCTAGCCAATGTTTTTCAAAATCCATTCAGTTGTTCACGTTTCCTATAAACTTAGAAGTTTAAAATATTCAGAAAGGATCCAGATATTATAAAATGTAACAGTAGACCGAAAATTTAAGCCCCTCGCTCAAATTATGTTAGGTTCTCAGGTTACTACGTAAGGTATTTTTTTTGTTTGTGATTATGCAGATATACACATCCTGAGGGGAGCCAACGCCCATGGGCATTATACAGATGGATTAAAGTAAAGATATCTCACCATTAAAATGAACTTTACATACAAACGGTGGTGTTAATAACTGGTATATTGGTACATTTGGTTAACTACCAACTATTAACAGCTCATGTCAAATAAATAAATGGTTTTTTATACTTTGAGTGTACCAGATTTCGACCCCATCATTGAGAACTTGAGAAACATGTAGAAAAGCATTTTATATGTCTTGAATATCGAAAATAATACCAAACTCTAAGGAATCTATCGAGTAAAACTGAAATAAAATGACATAAACAACCCTCAACTACCGATAGATTTGATTAAGATTTTCCGCGGAATAATGACCCTCTCCAGTTATTATTTAACTTATTATGTCGTTAGGTAGGTGAGTTGTACGCTGTTGGTTGGATGTTGTTGGTATTTAAAATCGTTTGGTTGCTCGATTTCTTAAAACACAAATAGGTAATACTTCGTTCTCATTCTTCGAGTTCGAAGCTGTGGTATTTCTGTTTTTCGGATATCGGACAGTTTCAGCGATTGTTTATCATGCCTAAAAGGAAATCATAACTTTTCCGTCAGATATTCCAGACAAGAGCAGCTCGAGTACGACGTACGGAAGAGCCTGCTCTTTGAAAATCATCAGCGGCTCTCGAGTTCTCGAGGAATAGAGAAAATATTTCACAAGCACGCGCTGGGGAATCTAGCTCCGAGCGCTCGCAGCGGCTTGCCAACCAAAGAGCGAGAACATCGTAGGCCCGTGCTCGGGAATCTAGCACTGAACGTGCACAGCGTCTAGCAACAGAAAGATAGCGGGCAGTTACAGTCAGAGCACGTAATCGGAATATCAATAAAACAAAACCCTCCTTTTAGCATTCAGGAAATAAATTATAGCACTCAGTACTAACCGAACGACACTCATATTTTCATCACAAGTTAAAATGTTTACCGCACAACGAAGTGGGCACGGGTCAGCTAGTGTGCTATGACCCAATAACTGAATGGATACTGTGATCAAATACATAAAATATTTAACTCTATTTCTTGTATCTGCACACCGAGATCAGTTTCCAAAAATAATATAATTTATATCTTGTAGCCACGGATACCGTGATCGGTGGCTACATTTTTTTTTTTTTTTGTGTTGGAAACGGTTCACGGTATCGGTGGAAACAACTCGCCGTGATCCGTGGAGACTTCAATCTGATACCGGGATCCGTGGAGACAAACCCTAATTTATATCTTGTAGCCACGGATACCGTGATCGGTGGCTACATTTTTTTTTATTTTTTGTGTTGGAAACGGATCACGGTATCGGTGGAAACAACTCGCCGTGATCCGTGGCGACTTCAATCTGATACCGGGATCCGTGGAGACAAACCCAAAATACGGCCCGCCCGGTGGAAAGCGGACACCGTGGCCTATGAATGCAACACCAGCGCCCCTAGACAAGTCGCAAACGATAATCGTTAACGCTCGGTTCTCCCCAATAGATTTTCAACCTTATTCCTTCGAGTCTTTAGTTGAAAATCTATTGAAGATTTCATGGCGTTGTCGTTCGTTCCAGTCGCTAACGCTTAGAAATCCTAAATAGGTTTTCAACTAAAGACTCGAAGGAATAAGGTTGAAAATCTATTGGGGACAACCGAGCGTTAACGATTATCGTTTGCGACTTGTCTAGGGGGGCAGAAGTATCGCTTGCGCATTGCCAACCTTGAGAGCAGCGATGCCCAGTGCTGGTGGCAGTATTGGTGGCCTTACCTTAGGAGATCGACGTACGATTTTTTTATAGGCTTCCTTCTTTGGATTCCATTAATTTAAATAAGTATGTGTTCAAAAATTAATCAATTTTAAACAAATGAATTAATTTTTTTCACTTACGCCATCCTTATCGAAAACTGTTAGACCTTTGAGCAATTCCAATATTATCTTACAATTGCATATAATGCGAGAAAATGTGTCGGTTGTGAAATACAAAATCTGAAAAGTTAGAAAAATCAATGCCACTAACTGATGAGCCGAGAGCGAGAAGAGAGAGCAAAAATTTGACTAAGAAGATAGACTTATGCCAAATTTTAACTATCCTTAGTCTTTATCAGGTAAGGTCTTCCCCAATAATATTATTGATACTCTTAATAATTCTACTTAAAACTCACCAAAACTTGAAAAATTTTTGCAGACAATCTGTAAGCCTCCAGAATATTTTTGAAAGTCACAAATAATTTAACGTAAGTCCCATTCATTTCCACTTCAGCATTCAACTTTGAAATATTTTCGATCCACTCTTGAAGATATTTTGTTAACAATATTAAAATACGAATTCCATAAACTAAATTGAAGTCAAACGTCATGAACAGACTGTCACTAAAAATATCTATCCAAGTGTAGTCATCAATGTAGAGAACATAAGAATTCATTATGACGTTAATGCACAAAATTATAAGAGCAGAGATCCAATTCCAGATAATAAAACTACGAATATGTTTACTGAAGTCGATGCTCCTGTGTATCATCTGGATTGTTACAATGAGCAAGACGTTATCATACCTATAAACTAAATTAAGAGCAAAAAGTAAAACTAAACCACCATAATAGCAAAGAGCAGAAAGATTAAAGATAAGTAAATAACTCATACGATAGCTGGTGTCCATAAAATCCTTATTCAAATTATTGACACGACAAATAAAGAGAGTCAATAAGGAACACGCACTAAAAATCGAAAACATTATTGATTTCTTTCCATTTGGAGCAATTGTTTTCTTTGTTATGCTATATTTTGGAGAACCAAGTAAAGAAGAGGAGTATTTAGTGAGATAACTATTTGTTGAATTTCCTTTTGTAGATGATTGTTTGCTAATACTTTTTGTTTGTACGATTCCATTTTTATGAGTGTTACTGTAATTAATATAAAATGTTTTAATATTTTGCAATCTACTTTAATTTATTTAAAACCGCCACCGTCACGGCATACTCCAATGAACTTTACACTGAGTAAACAGTTTGCCTTCAGATAAGTATGAATATTTATACGTTTTAACCTCTAAAAATAAGTCTTCAACTAAAGTAATTAAATGTCGTTCAACAGCAATTATTATTTTTATCGAACTGGTGATCGTATCACTCATAAAGTTGACAGTGACTAATAATACCATATAGGTGACATAAAGAAGGCAAGAAAAAGAGGAAAGATAAGCTACTTCAGGATTCTAAGAGCGTTATCTCTGTCGCACATTAGTGACATGTATCACTAGTTCCGTCGTGTTGGTTAAAGCTTGGTCCGAGAGAGATAAAAGATATGTTGACAAAGCTGAAACTAGCCTGCATCTTTATAATAGGTCGATGAGTTGTCAGAAAGGAATTACATAGTTAAAAGTATTTTATTTATGGAATAAAGAAGAAAGATCATAAGGGACTCGTAGTGCGACGCCCGAAGAACACGGTGGAGCATACGGTGTAGGACTGCCCCGCTTGGGCAGAGCACCGCCGTGTCCTCACGGAGGCAATAGGCGACGTCCTCTCGCACCTAGCACTGGTGATGTTCTGGGCGAGACGGAATAGAAAGCAGTCGCCTCCTTCATTCGAAGCAGTCATGCTAGTAAATGGCGCCGTGAGGGCCAGAACGACATCCAGGTGGACGCCGTCCTGTCCCTTGTTGTGGGAATCTCGCGCGGTGGTTAGGTTGTGAGGTCACAACCCAGCCGCCGCGGGAGACGCCCACATCATCCGGCCAACATATGTGCGGGCATGCGGTTGGCGAGTCATGGGTGACTCGCCGTCCTATCATGTACCATGCCCGGGTCGACGGCGCGTCTTGTTCCACGTGCACCTAAATGAGCTATCAGTCATCTGACGGGATCCCCCTAACGGCGGCGTCAAAGCCTGCCGTGGTCGCGGGACTATCTCATCAGGATAGTAATAGCTGATCCTGAAACGTAAAGAACTATTGAAGGATCACCGTAGATTTTAGTCAATACAAGTCTGACAGTACCTCCTGTCCCGCCCTGGGTGGGAAGACTCCGTAGCTTAGCTTTCAGCCAACCTGAGTCATACTCTATACTGAGTAATATCTGAATGACACTCAAATAAAATGAGAACAATAAAACCAAAGGCAGGAGAGAGGGAGAGAGACAGCAAAGTAACAAAAACACAGTCATGTGAACACAAAACAATTTATTTCAAAGTAAATGAAAGTGCACTTCCGTTAAAACGTATTGAGCGATAACTTGCATCAGATGCATTGGAAGCTTAGCTTCGACATAGAACAGTCGACATGCCGTCATCTTGCTGAATGTTCGATTTGCCTGTACTACGCTCTTCCAGAGACGATGATGAGATTCTAAAAAAATGTATGTCTTCACTTTTATGAATTTAAGCTATATGGCTATTAGTACGAGGCAGGGTGCCTGGCATACGACCGCCATCCTGTCGAAGCTCGGCACTAAACAGTTTTTACTGTGTTCCAATTTCAACTGTATAGCAGCGGCAAGGAGCAGTGGTAACCCAGTGGAATCAGCCCCAAATTACGAGCTGTGGATCGTGGGATCGAACCCAGTCCGACGGGCGCTTTACACAAAGAGTATTGAGAGAAACGGTGAAGAAAAACATCATGAGGAAACCGACATGTACTAGACACCTAGAACCAAAAAATCAAAATCGTGTGACATCTACCAACCCGCTATGGGCCCGCGTGGTGAATGAAAGCCCACTCTCTCTCACAGAGCGGAGGCCTGTGTCCCAGCAGTGGGAAAGATATAGGCATATAGGTTAATGGCGACTGTGTTGCCCATATGATGGAATTGAGCAAGCTTACTCTTACTCTGTAAGTTTCCGATATCAGAAATATTAATTGTAATTATTATAAGATTTGTTGTTTGAAAAATCTTACTCGTATAGTTTTTTTCATCATCAGCTGTATACACGCGGTCTCCGCCTCTTCTACAGCCACATAAAACTTATCGCAGTAAAAACAAAGTGATATTATTAACACAAGATCCTTTGCGAAATAAAAAATGAGACTGAGAAGTTGATTTAAAGCCTGAAAAAAAAAAAGATAGAAGCTGTTAAAATTTCATCATAACAGATTAATAAAAAAAAAAACACATACCAATGTTTCCATTTTGTTGATCAAATGAACCGCATAATTGACATAACATAAAGCGCGTTGAAATATGACAAACAAGCGATATAACACCTGAAATTTCGAAACATTATAATTTATGAACTGACACATCTTAAAGATTTTCTTTGGAAAGAAAAATTCGAACCACGTGCAGGACTCGAACCCGCGACCCTCGGACTCAGCAAATCCAACGCCCATTTCCAACTAAGCTAACGTGATTCACACCAGCTACTGCGATGAATTCGTCAATCCTTTTCTAACGTCTCAAGGTCCTGCACGCGGTTCGAAATTTTCTTTCCAAAAAAATCTTTGAATTTCGCTACGCATGGGTTTCGATTTTGGGAAAATATATGACATAAGCTTATGTCATGATTGGAAGGATTACAGCGGTACAAAGTCTTGCCTCGTGTTTCGTGGTTTCAAAAAGTAGTTTCACGCAGTATCTCTAGACTATTCGAAAATTCATAGGACGCGTGTTTTCGACAATACGTGAATGTCAAAGAACGAGACTGTGCTAGTGGAGTATCGGATAGTTCTAATGAGTTAAATAGTGGAATAAAACCCCAACGAAGTTTCTATGGAAAAAATGTTGACTTGTTTGACCTTAAACTTTAGTTCAATAGATTGCTCGTGATCGTGAACTGTTTTTAATAAATAAACTTTTGCAGTTGTCTCGCTAGTTTTTCAAGTATATTAAATTTGCTAGTATTACTTTCGCTGGTTGTTAGGCTGTCTTATCAGAAACTTTTGGAATCTTTTAGAGTCAACATGCTATGTACAATGTTATGACTGTGTTAGCATCTTGTCAAACTAGCTATCATTTTAATTTCCAGTATTTTGTTTGTAAATAATTATAAAACATCGAACTTACCAATACCTGGAAAATTTCATTATACAAACTGTATGTTTTCAATATATTTTCATAAATTTTAAACAGGTGAACATAATCACTTCTATTTTCTTTTTCATTATTTATTTTGACGAGATTTTTGACCCACTGATCCAGATATGTCTTCAATAATATTATAATTCTTATAGATACTACAAAATCCACATCAAGTGGAATACACATGTGATCGCAAATATCATCAATAATTAAATCGATGTCCAAAGACTTTAAAAAGAAATCACTGAAAAGGATATTAAGAAAAATATGAATAAAGATTATTGTCGTTGTTGAGATCCAGTTCCAAATTATGAAACTTCCGATACTCTTACTTATATCTATGTTCTTATTTAGGATTTGGAACTTTAACACAAGTAAGACGTAGTTGTTCTTATGGATAAAATCTAAAAGAAACATTGTATTGAGTCCTATCAAGAAGGTTACAACACTGATGATAATAGAAAAACTGAAGGCGTCGTATTCGAATTGCTTCTCCTTCAAATTTGTTTTTTCCGCGACATAAATCCTAAAGAAACACAACGCATTCATAGACAGCATTAAACAGAATGCGAAGACGCGATGTTTTAGTTCGGATACAGAAATGTGACTATTTTTCACTTTATATTTTGAAATTAGAAACAAGTTGAATGGATAATTGAAGGAATTTGCTACTCTTTTTATATCCTTGTCCAGTCTATTATATTGAAATAAGACAATAGAATTTTTTCTTCGTGTTCTAAACATTTTCTTCAGTAACGACTTCCAATTATTACTTCAGAAAAAGAAATGAAGTATGGTTGACTCTATTAAAGAAATTAAAAAGAATGAGTACTGTTTGTTCAAATCAATCAATAAATATGTTATTAGCAATGACGTACCATTATTGATAAACGATGATTAAACCGTACCAGGCGTGAATTGGTTGATAAATCGACTTACATATACAGGCTGAAGTTTTCAACAGGGCGTGCTTAAAGTCGTTCACGCTCGTTTCTTTTTTTTCTAAAATCAGCGGTTTCGATTCCTAGACAGGGTTTTTGATTTATTTAAATCCATTGATGCACTTTTAGTTTTCGTCAAAATCGGCCTCGACACGCCTTTCAACGTTTTTTGATATTTCTCATAGGAATAGGTTTCGGATATAGCCACTCCACGCCCAGTTGAAAAAATCACCCTGTAAAGATGAGAAATCCACTCTAGTGTATGAACGAAAAATTTTATTCCACAATTTAACGTATAAATCCCCGTTTGTTTAAGCACAAAAAATCGTGATAAGGCCACTGAATACCAATAGCTTTTTCATTGACTGTCTTGGTGCTTTTTTATCGTTGTAAATCATCAATAAGTCCGCACCCAGGGCATGGCGTGAGGGACTGTCAGACTCGTACTGACTAAAATCCACGGTCCTTCAATAGCCCTTTACGTTCCGGGGTCACGGTAAATCGTGAGTCCTGCGAGCAGTAAGCCTTAATAAAACCAGTTTTTCAAAAATTAAAAATTAAAACGTTATTAAAATGTAATATAGTAAAATTTATTACGAAAACTGCGATGTAAAATAAATGGCAAAGGTAAAGCATTTTTACACGTTACACTTTTTATTTTTAAACTATTTCTGACTAGGTGACAACCATTTTACTATATTTTCCATAATTTATGAAAAAAACTACAAAATCGATGACATTTTCTGGTAAAAGTTGACAAAAAATGTACAAAAAAATGTACAAGGAACAACAATTTCATAAGTTCCAAAATATAATGATATTTTTGAGATACTTGAAAAGGTTTCTTTACTCTATTTATTTTATGAGAATACAAATAAAATTAGTCCTGACACCTAGCCAGAAACTAATTTTAATTGATGACATACTTGAACTATTATTGTGTTCTTTTTACATGAAACTTACTATTTCAAAAAACTTGCGTTGTTTTTAAAAACTGAAAATATTCCAGAACTATATTTTATGTGGGTTGGGACATTGTTGCAAAACGAATCAATTTTTTCTTCAAATGAATCATTACAAAAACATAATATCAATAAATAGAGTAAAGAAACATTAATTTCGTAAATAGTCAAAAGAGATCACATTCATGAAAGAAAAATATAATTATGAAAGTCATTTATAATTCACACACATCTAAAATATATTTGACAGTAGGTCACAATGTCAAGGACAATATAGCCAGGTTTATCTGGCCTCTTATTCTACTGACGCTTCGTACTAAGCTAGACCTCTTCAAGTTTCTAATACACCAATTAATTAATATTTTAAATTTACCATTGATGTATGGTTCACAGTCACTGTGCTTCTTATAATAACACTTTTTATACGACTGCTTACTGCAGGCATCTTAATTAAAATGTTTTTCTCAGGAAGAAGGAACCAAGATACAATCTTATCATTAAAAGTAACTTTATAACTGTAGTAAATTACAAAGTTCTGATTAAAAAAAACATCCAAAAAGCGATTCACCAATATCTACTTGCACTGAATAGTAATTGTTTTTTATTATTGTAGTTTGGTGCGTTTTGACACGAAAGAGCTCTTAATTACTAAGTTCATAAAATGATTTTATAGTTTATAGCTTATATACTAAATTATTCGAATACGATTCACAACACTACAAAGATATAATCAAAGTAATACTTCTAAAGTCATACATTCTCTTTCTTTATCTTTTGCTTTTCAAAGTTATTTTTTAATGCAGAAAAAAAAAAAACTGGCTGTGTAAGGAATCCCCGTTAGCTTCTTTCTAATATTATTATGTAAGTTTGTTCAGTTTATCACATAGATTTATAAGCCTCCAGAGAAAGAAATTTTTGCTCTCAGCTGCATAATTTTTTCAGAAACATTTTTAAAACTACTACAGAGAGATAAATATTAGGTAGTGTATTTTCATAATATACTTTCACAAACTTTTTTATTGACGTTGGAAGTCATCAATTCACTCCCAAGAGGGACTGTCCGATCCTTACTGTCTAAAACTTATACTTTTATATTTCTCGAGAGAGAAAAACGAAAGTGTGTAATTATTTTTTGAAATGAAAACCAACCAAACTCCTGCTCAACATCATTCGATCGCTATAAGGTCCCTGCAACACTGTATTTTAAAATGACGGAACCATAACGATCATGACTTTTCTAACTTGACTACGAACCATAGTACCATTTATTTCTCCCAATACTACATTACTACCGATTTCAACAGATATATTGATATTGCATATCAAAAAAACCTTGGCTTTATAATATAAATAATTCAAATACCTAATTCAATTTATAACATCAAAAATGAAAACTTTTTTTTAAGACGTTAAACAATTATTTTTAAAATTTTTAACTGACTTCAAAAAAGGAGGAGGTTTCAATTTGTCTGAATCCCTTTTTTTTATTTAGGTTCCCTGATTTTTCGCTTATACCTGGACCGATTCGAAAAATTATTGAAAGTTTTTGAACACAAATACCAGTTAAAACTGTTTTGCGAAATGAAATTTATTCCTAAAATCAAGTAATACATGAATTCAAATGTTGCAGCATTTAAAAATTTCCCACTAAAATAAAATTAGTGATTCACTAAAATTGTTTTATTTTCCTAAAAGAATGTTTCACAACAATTTGTGAAACTGTTTTGTGAAAAACTGTGTCCATAATCCGTAGGTAACACATTTTTAAAAATGATTCACAAAATTTTTGGAAAATCTACATTTCGATTTTCGTCTCAAAGTCGGTGACAAAAATGTCAATGAAATAAAAAACTAAGTCACTGACTTTCTGAAGTCGCTTTGTAGTTTATTTAAACTTTTTTGTGGTAGTTTTTGGAATCTATTTTTTTTTTGAAAAAAGTTTATTTATCCTTTTAAGTTTAAATATTCAACCCTAATTATTACCAAATACTCTCGAATTTTGTAATCCGTAGCACCGGTATTAACATCGCCCATGTACACAATTAGCTAAAAATGCTCATAAAATAAAAACTACTGAACCAACTTATATAAAAATTTTGTGCAACCAAATGGCAGGTATCAAATATACAAAAAAAAACAATCGTCGAAATCGGACCAGAAACCTTGGAGCTGACGGTGTAGACAATGTCGATAAATAATATTTTAGGATTTTTGATTTTTGTTGATTTTTCAAAAACCGCTTCTGCGATTTCGATAAAATTTTCATGGGACCATTTGGAAAGTATAGTCTTCCAACAATAAAAGAATTTTATTAATCGGTTGGTAAACGACGGCGTTATGCCCGAACAAACATAAAAAAGTATCAACATCTGAATTGACAACCTCCTTCTTTAATATAACAAGTAATTAGTAGTATAGTCTCATTAATAGACCCAATTTGATACTTCACCTCATTAATTTTGTTTGATATGCAATTAATTAAAATAATCCCCAATTTGCAATCTCTAATCTTCAGCCCCATCTTACGTTAGTATGTACCTATCTTTATAACTATTTTGTATAAAGGTTGTGCTGCAAACGTTGCGACCGTTGCGACTTTGAGTCTTAGTTTCGAAGGTCATGAGGTCAGAAGGTCGTTTCTTCGAGGTCGTGATGCGACTTAAAGTGGTGAAGTTTTCCAAGTCGCTAGCCGTGGAGCAGCAGAAGGCTCGGCGAAATTCACGACGAAATTTTCCTGAAAATCGACAGAAAATAATTTCAATATTATATGCTGTGTTATCAAGTAAAGTCTAATATTTTTATAATTTGAAGTTTTCAGAGACGATATTTGGGTTGTTGTTTTGCCACAAAAATAATACCCGCAAAAAAAGTAGTAGTAGTAGTAGTTTTGTTCTTGTTTATAATTTTGAGTATTGTTTTGCAACATTTCTTTTTCTGCACGAATAGGAAAACGATCACGCAATAAAATCCAGGACAAAACTACCGCAAACGAGGACATACTATGGAATCTGAACAGAAAGTACTAGGAGAACAGGATCAATGGTTTTTTTTTTCGTGGGGAATTAATTTTGTGGCGAACTTACAACAACTCTGATATTTCACGTTTTTGTGACGTAAAATAAAAGGAAGCGTTAACGTTAATTAAGATAAAATTAGTTCCTTATTCACAAACTAGAGATGCTCTTTCATTTTACACACAATTTACGAGTACGTCGTAAATACGTCAAGTTCGAAATACGATCAAAATACTACGTGGTGAATAGAGAAGACAGAGGTGAATAGGTGCGTCCACACAGAGCGAATAGACTCGCAAGGCATTTGCCGCGCGAGGTAACTGCTTCGCGAGGCTGCTAGCTCTATGTGGTCGCGCCTATTCCGTCTCAACCGAGGCATCAAACAAAACAAAAGTTGCAGACACTGGATGGGTCGGGCACTCGGTCGCTCAGCCGCGGCAGCGCGCGCTTGCTTTTCCGAAACACGTCCACACTAACCGAGCTGCTTCGCGCGGCTGCTCGCTCTGTGTGTACGCGCCTAATAAACTAAAGATCAACAGTACTTACCACTCATAAAGTTGTATATAAGAGGATTGATAGCAGAGTTCGCGTAGCACAACACATGGGAGATTAGAGCGAGGCAGGTGATCACGTCGGTCTGTTCCATATCCAGAGTGTATCTGTAAGAAAGAAAGAGATCGTCATATTAAAACCATTATGTAAAACTCCTAAACCGAAATGTAAAAGCGCTCCCTCACCGCCAACATTTACCTGTGATGAAAGGTTACAGATTCGAACATTTCATAAGCATGATTTATTCGAATCTATAATGTTACAGCCTACAAGTATATGATATATTATTATAATCGATCCATCAGTTGCATCTGATGCTAATTGAAAAGCCGTTCTTAGAACGATTGTAATTATTATAAATAATAAAATGAACACAGCTTTGCGTTTAAACAGCATTAGAAACCTGATCATTGTAACATACGTCACCAAAAATAACTAATAGAAAGAACAAATCTGATACGACAACATTGTTTGGCATCAACCTACAAGTTAAATATTGACAAAACCGAAGACGCAAAATGTAATCTCACAGACAACATTGTCTAATAAAACAAATATGGCCGACCACAGTATTGGCAATCGGTAGAGACAGCATTTTTTTTTTTAACGATGTTCCATAGCACGCGTTGTGAAGGGGGCTAGATGGAAAAAATTCTTACGAAAAGTTGTCACGACACTTTTTGGAACGAAGTTCTTTATCGCGCGTTGCGAAAGGGTGCTAGAGCTCAAAGAGCGGAGCGGAGAGGAGCTGAGCGGAGCGGAGCGGAGCGGAGTGGAGTGGAGTGGAGTCGCGACGATTACTTTTGTTGAGTGTACATACAGTAACTTCGTTCCATCCGGGTGACCCTTGACACCTCTCAAGTTTTTTTCTCGCACCTTTGCCACACACTAGGATTTTCTCCTGTGTCGCGGGTATGTTTACATATATTATAGAAACTCATATACACAAACACCCAGACCCGGAACAACTACTTGGAGATCATACAAATATTTGTTCCGTTCGCGAATCGAATCCGCGATACAAAATGTTTCAAAATGACAAAAATTCTAAAAACTATATTTTTGGCTTCGGTATCGATTGTAGATACACACCTTAGGTATTCTTTTTTTTTTCAATACAATGTGCTCTTAAAATCAATGTGCTTCATTAAAAAAAAAAATTTTTCGCTGCAGTATATTAATTTGCAGTCTGGTCCCATAAAAATTTCATCCAATTTGGTTCAGTATTTTTTATTTGCGTTTTTGATACGCGATTACTCCGCCAATTGTGGACCGATTTTCAAAAATTTATTTTTGGTGTACTGGTAATTGTTCACCTTAGGGAATACTGCAAGTTTCATCAAAATCTGTTCAGCAGTTTTTGAGATAGGGAATTTTATTAGCATGTGTACATGAGCGATGTTAATACCGGTGCCACGGATGAGAAAATTATGTATTTGACAAGAATTTTGGTTGAATATTTAAACTAAAAAGAAGAAGAAATTTTTTTTTTAAAAATTTAACCGTCTTCAAAAACATTAAAAAAACAAAGCCACCGACTTCCGAAAGAAAAGTTATTTTGTAGGTTATTTTACCCTTTTTTGTGGTTGTTTTTGAAGGCGGTTAATTTTTTTATTATAATTACTTATTATGTAAAGAAGATCAACATTAATTTGCTGTTTCTTTAATCCTGTCTTCTCTAAATAGTGCCAGCGATTCTTAACTCTATGTAATAGTCAGATACTCGGTTAAATAATAATTTATTCTCACACAAAAAACCTTTTGTATCTTATATCCTTGTTTACTGACATGACAGTGAATTGGGTGATATTTCTCCGAATTTTCATAGTTGGTTTTTAGTTGAAGCAAATTTAGTAAAAGAAAATGATGTTAGTGACTTCGAAGTCATGCTTAGCCTCCTGAAATTCTTAACAACTAAATATTTTTATTTATAAACATTTTCCAATTATTCTTTTACCACGATAAAAACGGGTAATAATATTATGGACTGTTTATCCAGCCTGGGGCAGTGCCCTTTTGGGAGTTCCGTGCTCCAATTCATTTCAAAATAACTTACTAAAAAATAATAAATTAACATAAAATACTGTATAATTTAACCAGTAACTACCCGTCTGATTTTAAACTAAGTTTGCTTGAACTTGCCTTTAACAGGAACTTGAGTTTTTGCTCGAAGGACTAATGATGGTCGATTTAGTGTTAAGTCTTTCTTACCTGAGAACGGAGAGCAGGTGTACGGGGAAGTAGCAGACTGCGAACATGATGACCACCGCCACCAACATCTTGGCTGCTTTCCGCCTGGAACGCAGCTGAGCTGGAAATTATTAAAAAAAGCGTTATTCACTCAGATCAAAGAAATAAGCAGATAGAGCGCTCAGAACATGCGAGTGGTTCCACCAAAGTTATTACAAAATCAAATCGAAATACATTCCATAATGTTTTCTTTGTTTTTGAGAACAACTTTTGCAATGGTTAAAGACACGTGAGCACATATTTTGGCAAACAACAACAACGACGCGCAGCTTGGTACGACGCGTAGCTTGGTACTGTCGCGACTTTGTACTAAATTTTGATTTTGTATTAACTTTGGTGGAACCACTCGCGTGTTCTGAGCGCTCTATCTGTCTATTTCTTTGATCTGAGGTTATTCATTTATTTATTCATTATTTATCATCTTCAACATCGTCCTTTTCCCAGCTACATAGGGTTCAACGTCCAGTATATAGAATGACCTCATCTAGATTCCACATACAAGGCAGCCTATGCGCTTCACACGTCAATGTATGTGTCTTCACCAGACAATACACCTAAAGCTTGACGCTTACAGGTTCTAGTTTAGTAATATAATATTTTGTTGTTGTATAATATTTGGTTGTTAGGGTACCACAGATAATAAATTATATATTTTGACAGCACGGTTGGCGCAATGACTGAGCGGTTGGACAACTACGCAGCGTGTCGTGTCTTTTCGATTCCCGCACGGAACAACTTTTAAAGTATGACCTACAAATAGTTGTTCCGGGTTTGGGTTTTTGATATAATATGAGTTTCTATGTTTGTACACGCACCCACGACACAGGACAAATTGCTAGCGTAGGGCCACTTTCTGACAATTTTGTTTTAAACTAAATAACATTTTGAAAAGTTACGGAACTAACTTAAAAAAGAAATTATATTTAAAAATAAATTAGATAAGATTGAGTATATCACAACATATTGAGTATATCCTTAATTATAATAAAATTATATCCTAATTTCCTAATTCCGGATCGTGAAACAGCTAATCTCTAATAAAGCAATTATTGTAAAGAAACATTTTAGCTGATTGTATTATCCTACTTTAATATATTTCCCGGATGGGTTATTTTTGTAGCTTGATCTATCATGCTACAAAAATAACCCATCCGGTTAATTACGACGATTTATCGTCGTAATTATTATTTTGTTCGAGTCACAATACAAGTAATTAAGGCATAAAGGGCCACAATTTCGTAACATTAATTCTAAATTAAACCTATTCATTGAGCAACTGAAATAGTACTCCATTAAGAATCTGAGAAACACTTATTTCGAAACAATGATTATTTCATCATCATCAGCCTATAATGTTCCTAGTCCTGGGACACAGGTCTCCTCTCCTGTGAGAGGGAGTGGGCCATAATCCACTATGCGGGCCCAGTGCGTGTTGGCAGATGTCACAAGTCTTCGAATTTTTGGTTCTAGGACATGCCGGTTTCCTCACGATGCACGATGTTTTCCTTCACCGTATTGAGAGCAGTGGTGATGAAAATAATAAACTACACAAAGTTATGCGCCTGGTGGGGTTCGAACCCACGACTTACAACTCGTAAGTCGGGACCGATACCACTTGACTGGGCCACCACTACTCTCATGATGATTATTTAATTGGTCATTAATCACCCTAAATCACTGAATAGATTATTATTTAGAATTAAATTGGAATTTCTATCAGGAATTTTATCAGTAAGTAGCTTCTACGGAATTGGGTGTAATGGATTGGATTCCCGGATGGTTCATGGTAATAAATTAATAATACGCGGAGGACGAGTTTGACATTTGACACAGTTCAAAGTATTAACTTTAAACGCACTGTTAACCCACTTGTTACTGAAACTTTTTTTCATCTCCGATCATCGTGATTTTTGGATATGTTTATTAAAATTACTCAAAATTGATAGGAAAAATAGTTTAAAAAATCCAGGTTTTCCGGAAAAACGAGGAAAAGGTGGCCTTTTAAAAGGCCCGTCGTAATATGGGGATAGTCCACAGATATGTATGGCAGTTCAATCGATAGTGAGATAAAGTATTTTGGAGTCAGTTTTTAATCATCTTATGTGGTCAAAGAATATCAGTACTAAGGTTTTAAATAAATTAAAATTTATAAATAAAAGAAGGGCGGACATTTTCATAGACATTACTGATTTTGAGGGTAATATACCGAAAAAACAGTACTTGGGAATTAATTGAATATTTTACTTAAGTTAATTCTTATTTTTTTTTTAATTATTTGTACATTTATCATTGTTTATCTTCTAAGTGACCAATTCCATCGCACCAAAAAGATTATCGATGCGATCTAGATCGCGGACATGTGCCTCTCTTTTAAAGTTCTGAGTATACTCTTTCCTAATAAATGACCCGTAGAAAGCAGAGTGATTAACCAATCATAACAATATATTCCGCCGTCTCGTTTGTATACCTACTAGGCATTATGTGCGGCTATAAGTCGGCAACTCGGCAGTGGCAGATGACAGAAAATATCAGTACCAGTTCTTGCCGTAAATAGAAATTTGTTTTCTGATAGGTCAACTTATATGCTCCTTTCTTATTTTCATTATACTGTTTGGTATATTTTGGGGACCTTTGGGCTTTTCATTTTTTATTTAGCCCTTATTTTAAATATCATGAAGGCGCTTTAAGAGTAATTCCTCAAGAATCAAGTAACATGATAATATTGGAAGGCGGCTATCCGAACATAAGCAAATTTTGATAAGGCACTTGCCTGCAGACCAAGCTACCAGCAGTCAGTATATGTAGATGATAGTAAGGATGAAAGGATAATATACCATGTTGTACGAACCTCTTAGTTTATATAACCTAACATCACGCCTGTAAACACAAAGGGAGAGAGTTAGCTAAGGCTAACCCTAAGACTTATGATGATCAGAGACATCTACTTGGCATTCACAAGTGGAAAAATGGTTATTTGGAACAGCCATAAAGCGCCTTCATTACATTGCACTAGCTCATCAACAATTTATGTGAAATTAAACGATTTCTGTGGTCATGAGCTAAAATAAAATAATCATATTTTGCTATCCCCATAATACGACGGGGCTTTTAAAAGGCCATCGATTTCGAACGTAAAAAAATGTTATTTAGTTATTGTTTCGAAACAAAGTAATAAGGTATTTATTTCGGTAATTTATCTAAAAGTTAGTATCAACGTTCGATTTGTTCCAATTCCGCAAATAAATATCTTAAAAACTTTATTTGTAAAGTCGTCGAAAAAAAAAATCTCGAGTTCTACAAAAACACTAAAATAACTGGGATAAATGAATCAAATAATAAACGTAAATGCATCAAATCAAACGTTGATAGGTACCACATAATGTGACACCATAAATATGAATGTGAAATATTTTTAATAACAAGAAAAATGAAGGAAGATTAAATAATTTTTTTGGGACTTTTAAAAGCCCCGTCGCCGTATCTGGGAACAGAAACGAACCGAAGGCGGAGAGTAACGGCAAGTATTCATAGAGTAGATGTTATAATACAATAATTATAATACATCAAATTAGTAATTAGTTTTTATTTATAGTTTAGATTATGAGTACTGTATTAAATAGGCTGTTAGTAAAAATAATAAAATTATTACCATCGTAACAAAAAAAAAAAAAAAAATTGTGAACATTGTGCTCAAAGACTTTATTGTACTAACATATCCCAGTTCGGCCTGATTAAAAACTACAAGACAAACCACAGCTAGAATCGGCAGAGAACTTTCCAAACGACTATAAAAACAAAAAAGGTCTTCTTACCCTGTTCAGCGGGAGCCAGCTTTATGGTTTCAGCCTGGCCTGGTATCTTGTCAGAGCGCCACAACACCTTCACTATCTGGTGATAAGCCACGGTCATCAGCAGTAGCGGTAGTCTGAAAGAGAAACATTTATTTATTGAACTTTATGCACACGTGTGTCCATAGAAAACGCGCAGGGGTCTGCTATGTGGCGGGCGCGGACGCGGGCGCCACATAGCATCATCAGCATCGGTGTCCATAGTTCGAACAAGCATTTGTTTTTGTTGCTGCGACTTCAGGTACTATTGCAACAAGGAGGTTTCGTTATATAAGTTCGCCACAAAATTAATTCCCCACGAATAAAAGTACCATGTATAAACTAACCAAAGGTTTTTGTTTTGTTACGAGGACACAATGCGGAATCTAAACAGAAAGTACTAGGAGAACAGGATCAATACTTTTTTCCGTGGAGAATTATTTTTATAACTTAAACCATCCAACCACACCCGGTTTGCAACACCTGAAGTCGGCGCAACAAAAACCAATGCTTGCTCGGCACTATAGGACCTGTGGTTTCTATTTTTATTTAAAGAAATTAATTACAAAATGTTTTATAGGTTTTTTAGCATTGAATTTGAATACAATTGAACTATCAACCATTGAGGCAATGGGACAAATTCCTAGTGTGAGGTTAGAATTTGACAATCGATTCGAATCGTGGGTACAAGAAGTACCGTCTACGAGTATTAGCTAATTATAATAATAATAATATTCCACAACTATCACACAACGCCATCTAGTCCCAAGCTAAGCAGAGCTTGTTTTTTTTTAAATGCGAGATGGTGATCCACTTTTGACAGTAGGCCTTGGTATAAAATTCTACAATAAATTGCCTTCGTCATTGCTAGACTTGCCGTTTAATGAATTTAAATCAAAGATTAAATCCATCCTTTGTTCTAAGGCATATTATTCCATAAACGATTACTTAGTGGATAATAACAGCTGGTCACTCTGTTGAAGTTAAGACGGCTTTCATGCTCTTTCCCAGATGTTTTTAGTTCTTTTTCCTTTTCTATTCTTTCTTCCGGACTAGTTATATGTGTTCATATAATTGTTTATATTTTTTTTTATGACTTAGTTAAGTCATCTGGTTTTGTTTTATGTGTTTGTATTTGTTTTTATTGTTTTACTTGATCGACGGACATTGTTGTCCTACTTTATATTTTATTGCTTGTCTTTTTGTGTGTATTTTTTATTTTTTAAGTACGACAGTCGTAGGTTTTCTTTTTTGTTTTTTATAAAATTGTCGGAGCGGATGAAGATTGTAAAATTATCTTTTGCATTGTATAGAGTGTATTTATCTAGTATTATATAGCGTCATAGCCAGCATTGTGTGAGTGCCATGTGCTTCAGATCTATCATTGACTAGAAACCTACGTCTTTCATTGACTTGAATGACTCTGGCAGTTGAGAGTATGTCATGCTCACTCAAAGGTCTCGCTGATGGTGGCGTGTATGTCGGATCATTTAGTTCCCTTCAAAATGGTTGAGCTGAATGGTGCTGATATATGTGTCATGTTCGTGAACGGGCGCTGTCTGTTGGGACTGGTCATCTCTTAGTTGCCACGGCCTATTTTAATTATCAGTAACTTTATTTTGAATTGTCTTTTCATTTTACTATGGACACTATTAACTTGCCACATCGTTCTCACGTAATGTACCATCTGATGATGAATGATGTAACAAAAGTTTTGTAATAATTTTGGCGATTGAAAAAGAGTGTCCATGGAGTTTCTTGCTCATTCTTCTCCATAGAGATCTACGCTTTGGAATGAGCACCTACGGTACTTTCACAGTTTTTATGTCTTGTGACTGGGACTGTAGCACCATAACTATTTTTGTAACTGTTTTATTTTATGTCTTTTGACAATTCATAAGTGCCTGTAATTGGCCTAGTTGAAATAAACGTTTTGATTTTGATTTTGATTTTGACAACTATGACGGTCATATTATAATTTTAAAAAATATATATAATATGAGCGTCATAGTTGTTTTTCATTGCCCTTTTTTCGGGTTCAAAAGTCGATCACCGTCTCGCTGATGGTAAGCGAAGATGTGGTGGACGGTGAAGCGGGCTTGCCTAGAAGGAACCCTATTCATTCTTGGCTTTAAGAAGCCAAGGTAGCTATTAGGAAACACAGACCGCGGCAGGAAATTCCAAGTCAGGAAAATGAGATCTTATCGGTCACATTTCTGGTACATTATACTAAACTATACCTACAAATGCAATGATTCGAAATTCTGAATCCATCCTGACAAATTTATGTAAAAAAATCTCAGATCAAAGAAATAGGCAGATAGAACGCTCAGAACACGCGAGTGTCTCCACCAAAGTTAATACAAAATCAAATAGAATCATTCCATAATTTTTTGTTTGTTTTTAAGAACAACTTTTACAATGGTTAAAGACACAAGACGGCATATTTTGGCAACAAACAACAACGACGCGCAGCTTGGTACTGTCGCGACTTTGTATTCGATTTTGATTTTGAATTAACTTTGGTGGACCCACTAGTGCGTGTTCTGAGCGCTCTATCTGCCTATTTCTTTGATCTGAGTAAAAAATGGTAAGCGAGTCAAGAGCACTACTAGGCTAGCCGCGGTCAGTTGGTGAGTGAGTGACCACACTTTAACATCAAGACCTTTCCCTAGCGAACCGTAAATTATACAACCGCATAATTTAGAAATTCCGTCAAGTAAAGCTGACCTGGTTTGAGAGTACGGTCTAGGGGCTTTTGAATGAAAAAATGCGAAAAAGCCAACAATAGCCGACAACCTTTCTAACACGGGCCACGCGCTACATGTTAAAGGTATGTCGAGAAAACGACTGCGGGAAAGATATTAGAAAGAAAATAAATTTATTTGGCAAGCCTTATGGACACAGTTACAATAAAAATCACGAGAATAGCATGAAAGGTACCGTGTGCCTCACGGCTGTGCCAAATAGGCTCAGTTCAGCATAAAGCCAGCCACAGGGAGCCTGACGCTGGTTTTCAACTGAGCCTTGTGAGACGTCAGAGATGTAAATCAGCTTTGAGTGAGTTAAAATAATTAAATAAAAACAAAAAGAAATGTACAGGTATAAAGAAATAAAGAAATATGATACATATAAGCATTTAAAATTTATATACACACATCAAAAGTGTCTAGGGATCAAGCATTTTTATGCGGATTTCTTGAGATTTCTTTTCTTTCGTGTGCTTTTCTGATGAGTCTCGTTTTGGCATGAGACCGGATACAAGACGTATACGACACTGGAGAACCCCTGGACGCCAACAGCGATTAAAATCCTGCCAGGAAGTCCATCCTTATAGTGGTGGAACCATCATGGTATGGGCGGGTATTTGGATCGGCGGAAGAACTGAGTTGATTTGGATCAGAGGCAACCTCACAAATTTATGCTGAGACGATTGTATCAGACGTCATCGTTCCTCTACAAGTGCAAATCGGTCCCTTATTTCAGTTAATGCATGATAATGCACGACCGCACACCGCAAGAGTTGTAAGACAGACTCTCGCCGCAGCTAACATCAATGTCCTGCCCTGGCCTGCTCAGTCGCCAGACTTGAACCCGATTGAGCATGCATGGGATATGCTACAGAGAAGAGCTCTGCCGAATATGGAGGGTATCCAGTCGCAAGAAGACCTTTTTTTGTTGTTGCAACGAACATGGGCGGCCATTCCATTGCGTGATTTGGATGAACTCATTTTGAGTATGCCAAACCGATGTTCTTGTGTTGTTAGTGTTCGCGGTAGAAACACGGATTATTAATTCTTTAAGTTACCCAATAAAATTTTAAAGAAAACTGTTATTTCAGTCTTTTTTTCGAACTTTAATGTTAGTGGTTCAAATGTCAAAAATCCCTTTATGAGAAAAAGGCAAATTTCTTTATGAATGCAAAGGTGACTTGGTTTATCGTTACTGTGACAAACGATAACACTTTATTTGATGAATCCTTAAAGAACATTTTAATTAATATCAATCAGGAGAAAAGTTATTGCAAAAATATATGTTGATCCCTAGACACTTTTGATGTGTGTATTTAATAATAAAAGTGTATAAAGAAATTGTTTTAACAATATCACCAATCAATGTTACGAGTATGACATTGTAACTACTCACACTAAGCGGGCTTGCAGATGACAGTTCAACTGATTTTAACTAAAAGGGAATATCATCCCTGCTACCAAGAAATAAATGACATAAAACATTTGGTTAGAATTATCCCACCAAAAACATTTCATGTAAAATGTTGCCAATTCGAGCACATAAGGTTTGCCCTACCAAAAAGATATCAGATCTCATGTAGAACCAAGCTTCTGAATCTACGCGACCTAAGTCTACCGACCTTAACTTCACAAATTCTACACATCAGTAAAAATGTATGGCTTCACCGTTTCGCTACCGTCATGGAGGTAATATTTAGTTTCTGAAGTAAGTAACGAAACAGCCAAGCAATACATTTTTACTGATGTGTAGAATTTGTGAAGTTAAGGTCGGTAGACTTAGGTCGCGTAGATTCAGAAGCTTGGTTCTACATGAGATCTGATATCTTTTTGGTAGGGCAAACCTTATGTGCTCGAATTGGCAACATTTTACATGAAATGTTTTTGGTGGGATTTCAGTTCTTTTTGTAGGTTGCTAGCATCTTGGATTTATAATGACGTCACGTTGTTCTTCGAGTTGCTCTCAACGAGCCCTTTCATTTGGTACCCATATTGCAGAAGTGCATTAAAAATAACTATTCCGCCATCTTGGATTTAGCATGACATCACATTATTCATCGAGTTGCTCTCAACGAGCCCTTTCATTTGATACCCATATTGCAAAAGTGCATTAAAAGTAACTATTCCGCCATCTTGGATATAGAATGACAGCACGTAATTATTTTAGTTGCTCTCAACAAGCCCTCTTATTTGAAACCCATATTGTAGAAGTGCATTAAAAAATACTATCCCGACATCTTAGATGGTCCGCCATCTTGGATTTAGAATGACGTCACATTATTCTTCTAGTTGCTCTCAACAAGCCCTTTCATTTGATACCCATATTGTAGAAGTTCATTAGAAATAACTACTACCCCTCCCTCCCCCCACCCTATTTTAGGGGATGGGGGGATGGGGATGTTTTTTGTATACTGAACTTTGTTTACATACCGAATGTCAGCTTTCTAGCGCTTCAGAAAGTACCCTAACATTTAAAGGTCTCATACTAACTTCCACCCCCCATTTTAGGGGGATGGGGGGCGAAAGTTATAAGTTTATGAATTTTTTTGTTGGTTGTATACTAAACTTAAATTACATACCGAATTTCAGCTCTCTAGCACTTCAGGAAGTAGCCAAACATTTTGATGATCATCAGTGTGTCAGTGTATCAGTGAATCAGTGAATCAGTGAATCAGTGACGAAATCCGTGTATTTTAGATATCAATAAAATCTAAAGTATTATAGCTATTCTATTGATACTTTGTATGCTCAATAAGTCTATTATTGGCATCATATCCTGCGAATATGAACTTTCTGGTACATCGGAAACCAACTCTATGAAGGTTCAAAAAAACGAGGAAACACTTCGAGAAAAGGTAGGTAGTGCCCTTGCGCTTCGCTTGGCTCGTCTTGGCGGGGGCACTACCGTGCCCCCAGATACGGGTATTACGGGTAGATGAAAAAACAAAACACGCTCGCCACGACGCGACGGCAGACGTGAGTGGGTACTTGTACATGGCGTATGTAGCCCGCGCAAGTTCCTCAACATGCTCAAGCTACATGCGCCGTGTACAAGCACCCCGCGGGTAACTTTATCAAGTAGCTTGCGCATGTTACTCGCGCGGGTAACCCGCATCTTTACTTACCCGGGTTACATGCGTCGTGTACAAGCAACCTCAGTCACGGTAATAATATCTATCAGTACTATAACTCTCTACAAACGGACGAAACGCGAGCTATACCTACGCGCCTCGATGTCGGGGTGCGCTCGGGGCGCAGACAGTCACGGCTATATCGTAGTGACGAACGGACGGTGTGTTGTTTTTTTAGCAAAATCAGTTAAAGTACCTACCTATTTTAATATGACGAGTAGAAAATATTGTGCTGTTTTTGGGTGTATAAATTCAACAATAACGCATCCAGACATAAGTTTTTTTTAAATTACCTGCAACCTCTGAAAGGTAAGTACTGACTATAAAATAATTTTAGTTCTAGTAGCTAGTAGGTACGTACATAATGTGTGACTTTTTAATGGTTATGTATTTTCCGTTATCTCACGAAAAAAAGGGTACGGATTAATAAATACAGTAAATTATATGAATAAAGTAAAGGAAAGTTACTGAGACAAGTGAAATAGGTAAGTTATCGGCGGTTCTGAATGAATCATGATACGGTAGATACTTACTCTTGTGTTAAAACTCCGGTGCATGTGTGTTTTGTTAGTTTGTATAATTCAAAGTAAAGACATGGTGTAACGGTGCGGTAGTCGGCGGACAGGGAAATGAAGCAGTGAGCTTCATTTACCTACGGTACGGTGTACAATCAACGTATATTCAGTGTACTACATAAACTATAACACAGTCATGAATATTAATCTAGGAAGGTAGATTACAGTATATCTAGGGCTCACGCGTACATAGTTTGCTCCGTGTTTGAGTGTGCGCACGCGGTTGCATTAGGCCGACTGCCTGCGCCGCACAGTCAAGTGGTCGGACAGCCCTAATGCATGTTTACGTACGGCGCGGCTGTAGGTATTTATTTCTGTCATGCAGCCGAGTTCCACTACTGTAGATATTTATACTGTGCCTCAGTTGCATTGTATCATTATCAATGTACCAAGGACGATATTATTATTTAGTAGAAATCGCATAAATACCGCAAGTATCGCGTCATGAGCAAGCAAGGTTTAACGTTTAATGACTTATTTTGCTTTGAAAAGAAATAGTGTAATTCACACAGACCACGTTTACCCTTATTATTATTGACCGCGTACTTAAGGACTCGATAACTCGATACCGATTAGATCGCAGCTACTTCAAAACTAGAACGAAACCATGTTGCGATAAGCAGCGTCATCGTAAACTTGAACACAACGGTGTGTGGTGATAGTGTGCACAGACGACCGAACTGCACCACGTACCGCACCACGAATTTGGTGCGGTCCGAAACCAAATTCGATCGTGTGGTGCACGCACCGCGGTTTTGTATGAAGTTGTTTGAAGCATAGACTTTGGGATCGATTTCGCTTTTCTATGTGACTGGATTTAAACAATTCCATACATTACAAAAAACCTCCTTTTTTAAGTCAGTAATAAAACACTTCGGATTGCATTTGCTTCGCCTGTTTGTTTGGCAATAGCTTGATCGGATAGTATAAACCCACAATTAGTTCCTTAAGTAGGTAACTTAGTTACCAATAAGTTGTTAGAAACTTGTGAAACTCTTAGGTACTTATGAACAACTATGAAACTTAAGTATTGTTGTACAAGTTTAACAGTTTCAGATCTTGAGGAGCTTTAATGTAACTAAAGCGCCATTTAGACGGAGCAAGAACTCGTATGCGAGTTTCACTACATTGCGGCATTTGTTTCATTAACTGAATTTGTTTTACCTATAAATTCCGCAATGTAACACAACTCGCCTTCGAGTTCTTGCATCGTCTAAATGAGGCTTAACGGTCGTACATTCATTAAGCTTAATAATTGACCTTTGACGTACTTGTTAAGGGCAGGTTGTGGGTGGGTGACAATATCCATTTGTTTTTACAAGCGTTGCCAATGACGACAAATTTCTTTCCTCTCCTCTCTAAATATGAACGCAATAATGTACGTCGTAAAGGACGTGTTCAGTCATCCGAATATCCGGACATCCGGTAGCCATAGCGTATATATAGCGGTGTCGAGAACATTTTATGTTGCTATACCCCCATTGTCGTTCTTGTGATGCATCCAAGTTTGTGTTGTGCAAAAAACCTTTATATTCTGGAACAGCAGGATACCTACGTTACATGGGTATAATTTGACATGACGTAAGTAGGTATAAAATGCAAATTAAGTATGTAGGAATATTGTTGTAGTGTAAGGCTGGTTCAAAAACTGAAGTCTCACTTACCATTTAATTTCTTTCTTTCTTGGATCTCCGTCTTAGCCATTTTATATTATTGTTCAATTGCAATCTATATAATTATGACTTTTACTTTCACCTAGTTATTAATGAAATATTTTTGTTTAGTCACATGTAAAATCGATGTGGTGCTCGGCTAGGTAAACTCGCTAACGTACAGTACTTCAGGGACTGTTATGTAACTGTCCGGCGCGCTCGGCTGCCTGCAACGCATTGAAGTGGATATATTGCATAACTTATCTGCGATTCGTCTTTCTGACAGTTGTTTAGTTTGTCTTTGTCTTAGCGGTACAATTTTATACACTTTTATTATATCTATAAATGCCTATATGTATAATATTTCTTTATATCTGCACTTACATTTTATTTTATTCTGTTACACATATTAATTTATATACGTATACATAATTATATTGTTTTTTTTTGTTGTTTTTATTTAATTATTTTAACTCACACACTATAAAGCTGATTTACATCTCCGACGTCTCACAAGGCTCAGTTGAAAACCAGCGTCAGGCTCCCTGTGGCCTGGCTTTATGCTGAACTGGAGCCTATTTGGCATAGCCGTGAGGCACACGGTATCTTTCATGTTATTCTCGTAATTTTTAATTGTAATTGTGTGCATATGGCATGCCAAATAAACTTATTTTCTTTCTTTCTTTCCATAGTTCCATTAGAAATGTCAAGTGTTAAGGCGTGTTCAGACTCCGGGCTATGTGACAAAACATAGTTATATAGGTAAGTCATTTGTTTCTCAACAAATTACATCGTGTGGATATTAATTTTAATAGTCAACAAAATTCATTTTAATAGCCAATAACATAATAATCTATCATTAACCGTATAAAGTACAAACAAACAAAACAGAAAATACTTCAATGCCAAAACTCTTCAAGGCAAAAAAAAAGTATTAAAAAAACCCTAAATCGAACTCACATTTTTAATTCCCCAATTAAAAATTAACAACCTTCAAATGAGTAAACAGTTCAATTGAAATTAATTAATTACTCGAAAACAAGAATTTCGTGTTTTCCACACTGGCATTGGGAAATAAGAATTCTTTTGTTAAACGCCAAAATCTCATTTACTCGGGTACTAATTTATTGGATGTTTTCAAGAAAGGGCTTGTAAATAAAAATATGTTTTTTTTTTTATTATTATTTTTTCCGCAAGCACATCACCGAACTCCAATCAGGCAAACTTTTTGAATTTGAATATGAACCGTCTACGAATGTAGAATATGAACCTTCTACTTTTTGTGATAAAGTTGACAATCATATGGCATGTCTTTACATTATAGCGCAGTTTCATTGGTCGTTAATTCGTTCGGTATACAGCATACGGGGAGTCTGTGGTGATTCCCCGCTTGTTTATACCGATCGTGCTATCGACCAAGGAAATTCATCGGTCGATATATAACATGCGGGTATGCCACTCTTGTCAATAAATGACGACGAACTTGGAGCCTGTGGCATGCGTTACAGAAATCTCTCGTACCCGCATGCGGGCCCTAACAACTAATGAAATGCGCCATTATAGATATTTATAAGAAAAACTAATACGACTGGCTTTCATTAGAGCCACAGAAGCCAAAAAAACAGTTTTAAAATATGTCCTCCTGTTTGTAAAGGAGATGGCTAAATGAGTGCCCCAGTCGTCTATAAGAATTTCATTTTAACTCGTAGTATTTGAAAATTCATTAATGAATAATTGTTTAATGTTTAATAATTTCCTAAGACTTTTATAAAATGTTAAACATAATAAAACCTTTTAAAAAAAAAATCAAACCGACGAAACATCGAACTGAAAAGCAAAAAATAAATTTTGAGGCGGCGCCAAACAAACAAACATATTATAAATTAACTATTTGAAGAGCAGAATAGCTCGAGTATAGCTTGTCGTGGTTGAATAGCTCGTCGTAGCTATTCGTTGATTGTTTCTTTGGCGCCGCCTCAAAATTTATTTTTTGCTTTTCAGGTCGATGTTTCGTCGGTTTGATTTTTGAAGTGAAAACTTCTTTAGCGGCGTTGTACACTTTTTCTGTAATGGGTAAAAAATTTAAAACTCGCGTCAGGGTCACGTGACCAAAACTCGCGTCAGGGTCACGTGACCCTGATCGAAAATGAGTAAGACGTCATTCAAATTAAAAATAAAACATAGTAACAAAAAAGTTTTCACTTCTACCGGCACTCCTGGAGTGCAACCTTTTTTTTTTTTTTTTTTAAAGGTTTTATTTTACACTTTTGTGTTTCCAATCTTGTGTCAATTTCTGTAACTAAAAAAAAGTATAAGATTTTTTTTTTATTTCTTACACAATTGTTTTTTGTTAACTATTTACGACCTCCTACACCTGGCTTTCTGTCTTCATTCTCAAACTCTCAACGACTGTCATACCCCAGCTACGTCTAAAGTTCTCATCAAGATGAGTGAAATGAGCCCAAATACGATATAGTTGCTGTTACCTGTTAAGGATCTCTTTCTACTGCCCTCTGTCACCACCCTCAGACCCTCAATGACAATTATACCCCAGCTTGGTATAAAGTTTTCATCAAGACTAGTGAAATGAGCCCAAACACGATAAACGTGCTGTTAACTGTTGAGGACCTCTTGCCCCTGCTATCCGTCACCATCCTCAGACCCTCGATGGCAATGATGACATGATGGTCACGATGAAATAATGAAAACTAGGGAAGGGTAATAACGCTTTTCCAGATTGTTAAAATGAAACTGTATTTAATCGATTTTAACTAATGTGATTTAAAACGATTTGTTTTCTGAAATTAAGAATTGGCGTTGAAACAGTATTTGGCGGGAATCGATAGATTCAGAGTAGTTTCGTTGCTTTTTATTGCGTTTTCATGCGTTTTGATTTGGAAAATCGGATTGTTTAAAAGTGATTCGTCCACTAAACTCAACTTAATTATTTTCGTTAAAAGCTTCGGAATGAGCTTTTTAGTTTAATCTTAGTTCATATTTTGTGCAGAATAATATTAACTGGACAGGTTCCGTCCGAACTGGAAGGAAGACGCCCAACATCGTGAAAGGTAGGAGTGGAAAGAGAATATTGCCCAGCACGCGTAGCATGGCGATTCTATCTCTATTCTACCAAGAAAAGACAAAGTTATTTCATCGTTATTTCTACACAAATCGACTGTTTTTTTTTTTTGCACAAATATGACACCATTCGTACACTATTGAAGAAAAGAACGTTTATTTTCCATTTTTTTTTACATTACCATGCTTAAAACGCTAAAAATATTTCTACGTTCTGTAATTTTGTCTATTCTTGCGTCGACAAAACCCCTTTCTACGGCGCCATGACGCAAATAACTGAAGTATTTTCTACTTAGTATTTACTACTACTTTCTAACGATTTCAATCGATTCTTTTATTGCTTCTGTGACACTTTGAGTCCAATCCCATCTTTAAGAAAAAAACAAACGTCAGACGTCGTTTGAACTTTCTGCGCTCTGAATATTGTTCGTTGTGATTCTTCCTTTTGCTTTTCCTTGACCCCCGCTTGTTTATTGGACTTCCTGCTTGCAAACCTACCGACCTCCCGCTTCTCGACCCGGACTTGACTTGTATACAGTGAATCATGCAATGCATAAACTGTGGTATATCCACGCGAAGACTGCGGCGTCATATACACTCGAGAGGAGCTCGTGGCCTAATAATTATAACCGCACAGGCCAATCTTTCAGTCAACATTGTCATCCTTGTTTTGAACTGCTGCATTCAGGAGCAACTGGTGAAATTCGTTTATTCGGCTATTCAACGGAGTGCTTAACTTGTGGTCGTTCTGTGAGAACATTGCAAGGCCATCGCCATGTAGTGGAAAGAAACAGTTCAAAGTTGCAGAAATTAACAACATCACACCCAGATTTCCATCATCACGTAATAAAATGACATTTAAACACAGTCCCGCTTCGTATTCTTTCAGACTTTATTTATAAGAATCACAGATTATCGAATAAATATAGTATTTCCTATTTTTCTTGTTTCATTTCGAAATTGTTAAATGTATCCTTAGCTAATAGAGGGTTCAACAACGAGTTCAGAAAGGATTTATCAATCACGACGACATATGTTTTGCAATAAGAAGGCGCCCAGCGCGTTTATTTGACTTTACCGATATAACTAACATAATTATGATGAATGTGGTAATAATTAATAGATAGATTAGTTCTTCCAAACAGGTTTAGGTATACTGTATTCAACTATGTGATTCAAGTAAACGATATCGTTTGTTTATCATTACAACTACTTACCTACTTATATCGTCTTTGAAAACTGTCTTTATTTTAAGTTTAAGCACGTATCACATTATTTGGTAAGTAGTTTGAAGATATTTATTTAATCTGAGTGGGTCACAAATGTGGTCATCAAAAATAAATACAATCGCAGATACATCAAACTAAACGCCTAAGTAAAAGTTTATAGCAATATCGATATTTGCAATTTTTGAAGTTCTTTTAATGGTATAGTGCACGTTTATTTTTATCATGATTATGAAGATATAACAAGTTTTAGAAACTTTTTTTATGTGAAATATTAATATTGAGCTATTCAGCGTTATACAGTGCTAGGTCCCATTTCTATAGCCGTCTGAATTTTTGCACATACTTGAACTTTCCATCTCCTTTGTTTACACATTAATCAAAAACTACTGCAGTTATTTTCAGTTGTATGAGCATTTTCTGTTTAGGGAATAAATTAGAAAATCTGGAACACCTGATGTGGAACTCCAAGAGCCCAGCCACACTATAATATATGTAAAGAAATGAAGCCTTAGCAAGAAATGTCCAGCCTGATGATCACTCACTGTTGACGTATAAAAATCTGGAACACCTGTAAGTTGTGGTAATCCAAGAGCCCAATTACAACAATACAATGACAGGAATGTCGTCTTTTTTTTTTTTTTTTTAGGTGGTATAATCATCAAATAAAAAGGACGGAAGGGACTGTCAGACTCTTACTGACTAAAATCCACCCGTGTTCCTTCCTATGCCCTTTACGTTCCGGGGCCACGGTAACCTGGTGGTGGTTAAGAAAAAACCCGCGACCCCAGCAGGCATTTAGCGCGAAACACGACGCGCCACCGACCCGGGCTTGGTCCTTGGTCGGACGGCGAGCTACCCATCACTCACCGTCCGCAAGCCTGCTCCGCCGCTGTGCCCTCTGCTGATCAGATGGACACGCGTAGGCCCAAACGACAGGCTATTCGCATACGGGTAAAGAGACCACTTAGGCACACAGTGCCTAAGTTTTTGCCCGCATCCCAGGGTGCACCGGCCCGAAAAACTGGTCTTCCCCCCGGACGTATCCGAGAGGGAACTCCAGTCCACGGGCGCACGTGGAGGTTTCCTGTCATAGCACCCCAGGAATGTCGTCTTAGCAAAAGTTGGTCGGTCTGATGGGCATTTCCTGTTGACTTACAAAAATGAAAGATCTGTAAGTCTCGAATCATCTCGTTCGAGTCCTGTTATTTTCCTGACCCCGGGCTCTTGGAATTCGACATCACAAATGTTTCAGATCTTTGATTTTGACGATCCAGCTGTGGCTGGCCCAAGCAACAGGATTCACGCACGAAGTCGTGGGCAGAAGCTAGTATAATTGATATTTATAATACTACTAATAATATTATAATATTTTTTATTAGTCCGAATCTCAGTCTGAAACTTTATTCAGGTTAGCATAAAGTTGGAATTAGTTTAAGTGAAATCACAATCACTTTTAAAACACTAAGTTTTTATTTTCGATTATGTTATTTTGGACACTGTTTGCTAGAGTAATATTTTAGTGTTTATTACTAAGTTTATCTCATTTTAAGAGTCTTGTAAGTGCTACTAAACTAGCATAATAGGATAATAAGCTACTTGTTTTGAGCTAATAGCGCTCCAGACGACGTTACCTAGTAAACGTGTTTAAAGAAACAAAATAATTGAGTACTTACGTGTAAATGAAAATCACTTTAATGATGTGCCAGACAAGGTCGCTATTCGAAGACCAGGTGGCGATGCACTGGACCAGGTATTCTAATTCGAAGCGAAGAGGCACTGACTTCTCTGTTGTCAGGACTACTAGTTCTGGAGCATCTGTTGGCAAAGAAAAATGATCCTTAATTTCAAAGTCGTCAATTCGTCGACAAAGGACATGGATAGCCTTTGGCTTAGGCAAGGCCAAAGACCTGGTAATATTCAAAAAATATCTATGTTGCCAGTATTTGAAATAAAATGGTAACAGTAAGTACCTATTCATTATTCGGATCGACTTTTATTTACTGGCATTTTGGTATAAAGGTAAGAAATTAATTATTTTATGCATTTAGGTTACAACTGAACTTTATGGAAGTACTTAAGACACAATTTGATCATCTGTTTAACCCTGCAGTGGTCGCGTCCCTAAAAGTTAAATGAGTGGTCGCGTGGACTACATACGTAATCCATAATACAAATCGAAAAAACAAAAGATTATTTCATAGACTCTTTATTACTTCAATGAAAATATAATCAGTACAGTTTTCTTAGTAAAATATAAATATAACAATTTCATCACAACCCCTGTGTTACAAATAATCAAAACAAAATCAAATCTTCTCCAACATGGCATGAAAATCACTTGGACTGTTCTTATTGAGATCAAAATTTATAAATAATAGTAAAAACTTTTATCTAAATGTTATTTTTAGCACAGGATAGGCACATAATCTTGAAATGATCCTCACATACAAACTTACTATACTTGGTGCACATCTTCCAGGTGCTTATAATGCGCGCTCATCCACACTCGCGGCAACGGCGTACAACTTTGTCCGATGCTCCTTCCGAGGTGTGGGTGTTGAGTTTCTGCATATATATAATACAAAGTACAAGTACTTTTCTTTTTCCAATTACTTCACAAATTATTTGATTCTTCAAACTAATGGAAACACTGACAAAGTTAAGATAGGTTAACACAGGGCAGTTACATAAATTACTATTAAATTTTTGTATTATTCGCATATTTTGTTTTTAGTTATTGATACAAAGGAAAGGTATGAACCTTTTCTCATGATATTTGTACTGTCTTTGCACTTATTCGCGATTGGCCGTATGCTGGAATGGAACAAATATTTGTATGACCTACAAATAGTTGTTCCAGGTGTAGTTATTTGTGTATGTGTGTCCGTGTTTGTAAATGCACCCACGATGCAGGAGGCATTCTTGTCGAGGGGGAAAACGTAAAAACAAATACGGCCAAACATACAGAATACGTGGTACGTAAAATAAACTGGACGTAGGCACAGATTAGTAGACGTAGGTAAGAAGGCTGCCAGACTCAAATGGGATTGGGCGGGCCACGTTGTCCGTATTTACAATAGCCGCTTTTTTTTTTAGCGTGGTAATAACATCAAGTGAGTCCTCCCACCCCGGGCAGGGCGGGAAGAACTGTCAGACTTGTACTGACTAAAATCCACAATGTCCTTTAACAGCCCTTTACGTTCCGGGGTCACGGTGAGGAAACAAATCCCGCGACCCCGGCAGGTTTTGGCCCTGTGAGAGGGCGCCCCGTCATCCTTGCTGACGCTCTTTGAGGCGCGCGTGGGACACGACGCGCCGTCGACAAAAAGTAAACGGGAATTTTGTCGTATTTGAAGGAAAGAACTAGTTCGCCATTCGTACACGAGAGGCGGTTTTCCATTTTTCCATACAAAAAACCCAGTAAATACTTCAAGTATGCTTTACATAACATACTGAAATCTTGTAATAAGGCCACAGTTCTGAGAAAGTCGGTACATGATGAAATTACGTTGAAGTTGTTATGGAACCTTTTAACTGAGAATTTTCAACAGAGTTAACAATTCATTGTTAACAATACAATGAGAACCACTAACAACAATAAGAAAAACCTGAAGGAAATTCTTCGATTTTAAAAACTAGTCGTTCCTCGTAGTTTCACCCCTGCTGCTTATATAGCCTGTTTTATAACCTTTCTCGATAAGTGGTCTCTCCAACGCAAACATGTTTTTTCAATTCGAACCAGTTCCTGAGATTAACACGTTCAAACAAACAAACTATTCAGCTTTGAAGTTTTAGTATGGATATCAGTCAGTCCACGCCTTAAGCTATTTCCTAAGTAGCATTCATTGCATGGGGTGCTATGACAGGAAACCTAGTCCACGTGCGCCCGTGGACTGGAGTTTCCTCTCGGATACGTCCGGGGGGAAGACCAGTTTTTCGGGTCGGTGCACCCTGGGATGCGGGCAAAAACTCTTCCTTAGGCACTGTGTGCCTAAGTGGTCTCTTTGCCCGTATGCGAATAGCCTGTCGTGTGGATGCTCCAACGTGTGTCCCTCTGATTAGCAGAGGGCACAGCGGCGGAGCGGGCTTGCGGACGGTGAGTGATGGGTAGCTCGCCGTCCGACCAAGGACCAAGCCCGGGTCGGTGGCGCGTCGTGTTTCGCGCCAAATGCCTGCTGGGGTCGCGGGTTTTGTCTTAACCCAGGATACCGTGGCCCCGGAACGTAAAGGGTATAGGAAGGAACACGGGTGGATTTTAGTCACTAAGAGTCTGACAGTCCCTTGCGCCCCACCCAGGGCGGGAGGACTCATTTGATGATTTTACCACCTAAAAAAAAAAAAAAGTAGCATTCGTTGTTTGCCTCATCCTTTTTCGAAGTTTCTAGTCCATTAAATCATCTTAAAAGCCCCAGTAAGCATCAAAAACTCGAACTAAAAACTTACGAATTTTGGAACAGTATCCAACTTTTTGAGGGAAATACTTCACTTTCTCAAATTACCTCAATTCGGCGGATGTAAGATTGTTTTGAACAATATCCCTAACTTTAAATTAATTTTGTTTAAATTCGGAGTGGCAAAATGTTTTATGGTAATTTATCAAATCAAAATCAATCAACCACAGGCCGGAGAACGCAGCGTATGCAGGCCTCCAACTAGGTGGACCGACGACATCGTGAGGGTCGCGGGTAGCCGATGGATGCAAGTGGCGAATTGTCGTTCGGCGTGGCGGTCTAAGTGGAGGCCTATGTTCAGCAGTGGACGTCCTCCGGCTGATGATGATAGATAAATGTAGCCGTATTCGCAGTGGCTGAACGATCAACTCTTGCGCAGGGTATTGCGTGTTTGATCCCCGCACGGAACAATTATAAGGATTTGCAAGTAGTTCTTCCGGGTCTGAGTGTTTGTATAATTATGTGGGTTTCCATCAACGACGATATATTACCAGACTCCTAATAACAGGGGACCGATGTCTGTCAACACATTAGGCAAAAAGTCTTATAACCGTCTCATTTCGACCACTCCTGTGAGCCATAAACATACGTTGAGACAGAACACCTTGAGTTAGCCAATCACAACGCAGTACCCCGTCCCCCTCGCTTACGTAGTACCTCAGTGAGTTGACAGAATAGTTTTTGTTCCTTAGATCGTGCATGCGGAGTCCAGTATTATAATTATAGTCGTTAGTTTCCCTATTTGTAAACGCACCTATGATACAGGAGAAGTTCCTAGTGTAGGGCAACATATTACTTCACTACGCTATAATAATCTATTTTATTTTTCACAATATCGAAGTAACACCGCGCCTTAGGGTGCTCACAAACTTATCGACGTGGAACCGGCTTAAGCCGAGTGCGTATCACCACACTACTCGGCTTACCGCCGATCAGCTGCCGCGACGGATTTTCGTATGCTATCGGAAGTCGATTGCTCCGAACGGCCGTCGCGACGGCTGTTCGCATCTGTTCGGTGCCGCGCCTGTGCCCAAGCCCTGTGCACAGTGTTTTACGAAGACCATTTTTCGGACATAGCTTTTTTAATGTGAAAATCTGATAGTTTAAGTTATTTAAATGAATTACTTTGTATCCCCATTGTACTAGCATGTCTAGTTTTTGAGATGATTTTTTTTTTGAAAATTGAGAGTTTTCAATAAGCCATTTAGAAAAAAAATTTTTTTTGATATGATATACAACATGTAACATAATTAACGCACATCCTGAAATTAGTTTGTTCAGAATCGTTTACTGAATCGATTTCTATCATTTTTAATACAGGTAATTTTTTTTTTTTCAAAAATAATTATAACTACGGAAATTCCCCCTGAACGTCTGTACAGTCAAAACAAACTAAAATAGACCGTAAATCAAGGCAACAAGACTTAAAAGTGCAATTTTATTTATATTAATACAAATTCCGTCATTCATTCACAAAATAAAGAAAAATAAACCTTACTGCAAAATTACTAATTTAGTTAATAACAATGCATTTACATGCTAAATTAAAAATTCAATATATGTATTATGATTATAACATAATATTCTAATTGGGGTGTCTGAGGGTGTGCGTTAATTATGTTACATGTTGTATATATGTCGGAGAATGAACACAGAAGCACAATATTTTAGAATAACGCCATCTATTATCATGCTGCGGAATCAACAGAAAATTGGAATTTGGAAATTTGGAATCTCTATTCATTATTGTTATTTTAGAATAACGCCATCTATTATCATGCTGCGGTATCAAAACAAACACAATTTTGGAATCTTTATTCATTATTGTTAATTTAGAATAACGCCATCTATTATCGTTGACCTGGAATCAAAACATAAACGCGATTTAGAATCTCTATTGATTATTGTGAATTTAGAATAACGCCATCTATCTCTCATTGGAGTAATTATTAAGTTAGAATTGACAGATTGTTTAGGAACGTCAAATTAGTCGTAATTTGGAGATGGTTAGCATGGGGAGCAACGGAAACACCGAACGAATAGTCGAGTCAAATGTCGGTGCGGAAGTTAAATCAGCTATTCGACGTTGACAGGTAGTGACGTTGACAGATGTTGGCTAACCTGTGTGGGGTAGGCCACATGGGCGGACAGTTTTTAGTGAAGTAGACACTTTGAATCGGTCCGGCAAGCTGGGTAGACATCTTGGTTGCTCCGCCATGTTAAACTTCTCGCGTTCCTAAGTTTTAATCGAGCGATATCTCGGACATCCTTGACTATTTTGTATTCAGTGTGTGTTAGCAAGTAATTAAAAGTGTTAACGAAGATTTTCTGAATGTTATTTCCGATATCCCCACCCATCTGATAACGAACTCTCCGTTATCAGAAGTGGGATGGACCACGACGACCCACGTGTTGGAAATAAAAACGCTAACGACGTAAAATGGATGCGTTTGTTGGAACAATGGAATCGCAATTTTCTGATGCTGATTCAAGCCGTGAAAACACCTACCACGTTGTCACATGGCTTTCGTTTACCGGATTTCAATCCTGAGAAACAAATTGTGGATGCACGTGGTTGGGTGACGACTACCAGTGATGTGCTTTCGGACCAAGATCAACATGGCGGGTGCCCCGCTCATGGCCGCTGAAAGCCGCGCCTTGAAGGGAGGAGATTCTACCTGGCTGCCTACCGTGTCGTTTCCTGGGATGAAGTGGACTGATTTGCAAGCGACTTTTTATTGCAAGACACGTGGCTAGCTACAACAGGAGCTGCAGCGAAGCGAATAGTGTTGTGAAGCCTCTGAAGTGTTTTGCCTGCCGCAGGCCGGGTCATTAATCCGTGCACTGCTACCGCAAAGATGTGAAACAGAATACTTCGAAGCACCACAACCACAGCAATGGCAACAACTGCGAGGTTTCATGCATCCGGGGTCGCCTGTTTCCACTGCCACGGCGCGGAGAGAGGAGCGGCGCTGACTCCGGGACGTTGAAGCCTGTTAATGAGGAGAGGGTTGACCTGTGCCTCCTGAGCGAGTCGACTGGGAACCTATCCGGTGAGCATTTTTCATTTTGTTTACGACTCTGGTGCCTTGTGTTCTTTATTAAAGTCTGTACCCCTAGTTTAAACCTAGTATTGAGATTTGTTTTCATGTGTTGCCTGATTGTAGCGGGCACTTGATCGATTGCAGAGAATGCCTGAGGGTTAAGTACCATTTTGAGTTTGATGATAAGTGTGGAATCTTATTTCGGCTGGTCAGACCGTACCAGTAGCTGTTTCGTAGCCGTAGTCTTTATCTGATTGACATCCCGGTGGTGTCCATGGATGCGCGGTGTGCGGGTGGCACTGGCGGAGGTCGTGTATTGTGCGTTCATGATGAACGGTGTGAAACAAACAGAAGTTTGTTGGTGGGGTTAGTGTTAGCCATAGGCCACAAATTTGATTCCTGCTTTTTGATGATTAATTTCTTGCATTGTAATGGTACAACTGCAAAGGTACTTGGCTGCTCTAGGATTTTCGATGGATAGTGTTTGAACTTAAACTTTACTTGGCTGTCTCTGGTTAAGCGGTAGTGACGTAATTGCTGGTTAAGCGTTAGTTGTGTAATCGCTGGTTAAGCGGATTACTTTGGATTTCGCTGGTTGAGCGTTAGCTGTTGAATCGCTGGTTAAGCGAGTTGTTTTTACTATCGCTGGTTAAGCGTAAGTAGTGTAATCGCTGGTTAAGCGGATTACGTGGGCTTTCGCTGGTTAAGCGTTAGCCGTTGAATCGCTGGTTAAGCGAGTTGTGTTGACTATCGCTGGTTAAGCGTTAGTAGTGTAATCGCTGGTTAAGCGGATTACGTGGGCTTTCGCTGGTTAAGCGTTAGCTGTTGAATCACTGGTTAAGCGAGTTGTGCTGACTATCGCTGGTTAAGCGTTAGTAGTGTGATCGCTGGTTAAGCGGATTACGTGGGCTTTCGCTGGTTAAGCGTTAGCTGTTAAATCGCTGGTTAAGCGTGTTATGATGTGGGCTTTCGCTGGTTAAGAGTTAGCTGTAAAATTGCTGGTTAAGCGTGTAATGATGTAGACTTTCGCTAGTTAAGAGTTAGCTGTTGAATCGCTGGTTAAGGGTGTTATGTGTGCTTTCGCTGGTTAAGCGTTAGAGGGTTAATATCGCTGGGTAAGCGTTATTATTATCACTGGTTATGTGATAGGATTTGTAACGCTGGATAAGCGCTACAATGTTAAGTACTGGTTAAGTACTTCAGTGACTGTGGGTAAGAAGTGATGCATGGTGCTGGTTAAGTGCTGTGGATATGTTTGGTAGAGTCATAATGCTTTCTTAATTTTGTGCCAATGTCTATTATGTGCCTTATTCTTTCATTTTAGTTTGTTTTGTTTTGGTTTGGCAGTAGTCAACTTAAAATTTAAATTATCTAGCATAGTAAGAGTTTTCTTATAATCTGTAACGTTATAGGAAAAATAAGGTAGCATGTTGAACAAACCTTTTTGAAATTATTTTGATAAAGGCTCAAAATGATTTGAAGACCGGATGGAGGTCGATTGATTTCATGCTTATGACCGATGGAGGTTATAATGTGTGATGATGAAGACCAGATGGCGGTCAGAGTATGAGCACTGCAATATTTTAATGAGTTTCCTATTATTTGAATGTGTATGGGTGTTGTTCGACATGTCAGCTTTTAGAGAAATAGTTTGTTTTGATTTTTATTAGACCCTGTAATTATTTGATGAGAATACCTTTTCCATTTGGGTCAGGAATGGCCGAACGGTTAGAATGATTACTGTTCGAGATTTTTTTCTCATTCCAGATTTCTCACACGAGGATGTGATGTCTCACACGAGGACGAATGTCTCACACGAGGACGTGTGATTGTCAGAATGGCCGTGTCGGAGAATGAACACAGAAGCACAATATTTTAGAATAACGCCATCTATTATCATGCTGCGGAATCAACAGAAAATTGGAATTTGGAAATTTGGAATCTCTATTCATTATTGTTATTTTAGAATAACGCCATCTATTATCATGCTGCGGTATCAAAACAAACACAATTTTGGAATCTTTATTCATTATTGTTAATTTAGAATAACGCCATCTATTATCGTTGACCTGGAATCAAAACATAAACGCGATTTAGAATCTCTATTGATTATTGTGAATTTAGAATAACGCCATCTATCTCTCATTGGAGTAATTATTAAGTTAGAATTGACAGATTGTTTAGGAACGTCAAATTAGTCGTAATTTGGAGATGGTTAGCATGGGGAGCAACGGAAACACCGAACGAATAGTCGAGTCAAATGTCGGTGCGGAAGTTAAATCAGCTATTCGACGTTGACAGGTAGTGACGTTGACAGATGTTGGCTAACCTGTGTGGGGTAGGCCACATGGGCGGACAGTTTTTAGTGAAGTAGACACTTTGAATCGGTCCGGCAAGCTGGGTAGACATCTTGGTTGCTCCGCCATGTTAAACTTCTCGCGTTCCTAAGTTTTAATCGAGCGATATCTCGGACATCCTTGACTATTTTGTATTCAGTGTGTGTTAGCAAGTAATTAAAAGTGTTAACGAAGATTTTCTGAATGTTATTTCCGATATCCCCACCCATCTGATAACGAACTCTCCGTTATATATATGATATATATAAATATGATATATCTTCAATGATACGCAAAATAATTATGACCTTAGAAAAATCGACGGTGTTTTAAATGCTGCATATTTTAGTACTCAGTAGATTCAGACTAAGGGTGTGAATGTCCGAAAAATGGACTTCGTAAAACACTGTGCTATGCCACCATGGTTGGTACTCGGCCATCTCCGGCGCCGTTCGGCTGCCGACGGAGATGTAGGTACAGACGCCAGCACATCAAGCTACCACAATCTGTCAGATATCTTTAATAGAATTTTAACCTTATCACAAGAGTAGAAGGTTAATGTTTGATTGGTAAAATCTGACAGATTCGGGTAGGTTGACCTGCTGGCGTCTGTACATGCGTTCGGCCATCTTCAGCGCAGTTCGGAAGCAGTTCGACGCCGTACGCAGCCGTACGGATACGATCAGCTACCGTCGGAGATGAAGGCATACGTTCGACCGTCTTTGGCGCGGTTCGGAAGCAGTTCGATGCCGCACGCAGCCGTACGGATGCGATCAGCTAATCTACAAACGACTCGTTCCGCCGTCGGCCGAAGTCGCGTCGCGTCGTCCGAGCCGAGCCGGTGCGAATGGCATTAGTGTCTCGGTCTAGCAAATGGCAGTTCTAAGCGACAGAAAGAGAAAGGGCGACGGAAAAAGCCGATTCCGCGTCGATAGATGTGGGAGCACCCTTAAGCAGATTTCCAATTAAAATATACAAGTTTATTGCTATGTAGACAGTTCCAGTTATCTTATTATATTTTTTACCTATTTAAGTACTTGTTATTGTTTGCTATCGTAAACATTTACTGGAATTAGTTAATGCCATGTTTTAAAAGAACCCATTTCTTAATCGAATATTTTTAAATATTCACGTAGGTAATGAAAACTTAAAAATATCCGAAAAGTAAATATTCATGTAATCAATATTTTGGGGGATCCTATATAACGGTTATGCCATGCATACATTCTTCATGCACAGTTCCGGCTAGCACTTGGCCGGGTTTTGGCGGGTTTTTTCTCACATAGCATAGTTAAATGTGTAGTTTGTACTTTATTAATTTAGTAATGTAAAATATTTGTAGTACACACTTATCAATTTTGCACACTGAAACATATTTGTCACCACTTCAGATACGCTAGCTTTTAATTTGCGGCAATATCAGAAGCGTTAAAAGCCTTGGTAAAACAATATAATAATCAATGATATTATAAATAAAAAGAGGTAGATATCGCACTAGCACGCACAAAATGTTGAGGAGAATGTAACACAATTGTTGCACCCTTGATTTAGTCGGATTACAACAGCGAGCGAGGTTACGTGAGTGCGCGGCGTAACAAAAACGCCAAGTTGTGTCTTCAGAAAGTGCAAAAACTATGGTGCCAAGAAAAATAAGAGTTGTGGAGTGACATACCATAAGCAAGTCTATTAAAAATATATCAATTTTGTATTTTTTTTACGAGTTATTCCTCATTTTCAAATAAATTTCGTATTATTGACGTAATGGTTCGAAAAGGATAGATAATAGGATGGCAATCTGCTGCGTGACAGAGACAAATAGCATCCGTCATGTCACTCTATGATACTCTAGTGTAGTGTGGACTGTACTTCAAGCGCAACACACTAAAACTAGCTATCTCTTTCTATCTTATACGTTCCGTATTATCTATCGCTGTCGTAGTTTTAAATTACTGTATACATCTAAGTTAGTACGTATAATAACAACGCAACGAAATCTGAACGCCATTTAGAATGAACATGGCGTATCTTTCTTTATAATATCATTGATAATAATGGAATGAAATTCACGTTGCATTAAGGCGAGCACTCACCAGCGTTAGCCCAACGCGACGCAAGTCTCTGATACCTGACTTTGTTATTCATTGACGCGTGTCTGTGTAAAAACTTCTATGGATTTGTATTGCGATAGTCGCCTGGATACGAGTACCAAAGTCGAAAGGTATCGGAGACTTGAGTCGCCTAGTGTGCGCAGGGGCTTAAGGGGCGTAATGTCGCTTGTCGCTTGTAATGCTTATCAGGTCACCGTGACCCCGTACGAGTCTGATAGTTCCTTCTGCTCTTCCCAGGGTGGCTCATTGGATGGTTTTACCACATTAAAAAACGGGGCGTAATGAAAACATCATCATCATCATCAGCCTATAATGTTCCCACTGCTGGGACACAGGCCTCCTCTCTTAAAAACACTTCAAATTAAACCAGGGCATATATTTAACGTTTATCAGCCTTAAACTTTTGAATGTATTTTTTAATAAAAGTCTGCTTTTGAAAAGCTTATTTATATATTTTTTTTACCTGAATATACGTTAGGTACCTAACCTACCGGCGTATCTTAGTCAAACCAGCTGTATCTTTCATTCTCATTCAAAGTTCTCATTCCTTTCATATTTCAGCTGAGTTGTAAACAATAACCAATGATCATACAGTTCACTGAATTTGACTGAACCTAATTAGGAATAATTAAATCATGAGCAAATATGACGAATGAACATCAAATTGGCTAAGAAACTGTTCAAATAAACAAATAAAATCAAGATCAAAATACGACCTTGAGACAATAAAGCCAAGGACAAAAATAAAATAATAATAATATATAATATTTATTATTTATTTTATATAATAATATTTTACTTGTGTTCAGTTCAATACGTTTTCTTCTTCCATTCTTTCGTATCAAACGTCTTAGTATCATTTACTCCTTTTTCTTTCCTAATTATCATTCCTTACACAATCCATCCATCTTTTCTTTAGCCTTCCTCTTCCTCTCCATCCATCAACATTCATACCCATTACTCTCTTAGTCACATGTGTGTCATCTCTCGTCATCACATGTCCAAACGGTTACCACTTAGTTACACGAATGATTCGTATGGATTGATGCATGCACGACTGCGGTAACTCAGTTGGTAAGGCGTCTAGTATGCTGAATCAGAAAGGTTCAAAATCCATTCCCAATCCATTCCTCGGAAGTCGGTGGAAATTGTCAATCAAAAAAAAAATCAAAGCCACCGACTTCCGAAAGAAAAGTTATTTTAAACATTTTTGTATTTGTTTCTGAAGGTGGTACTTTTTTTTAAAGTTTTTTTTTTCAGCTTTTACAATGAGAAGTTTTCTTTTTGGAGTTTAAAAAAAAAGTAGTTTCCAAGAACTCTATAGATGGCGTTGAACTGACGGCGTTACTATAGGAAAAAGACGTATGCCTTCATTTTTGCACAAATCCACGAGGCAAAGATTTCTCTTCTTTTTCTCTTGGGACATTTTCTTTCTGGCGTGGAAAACTCATAAATTAAAAAGACTGGTAAATAAATATTTTTTTCTTTTTCATAGTTGTTATTTATTTTCAAAATGCCATTTGTGTGATGTGATGTGACTGACAATGACCTGACATGTACTTTTTAACCGACAACAAAAAATGACGTGACGTTCCGTTCATTGCAGTAACATATCAAGTTCAGCGCCATCTATCCATTGACTAGGGAAAACATAAAAAGAAAATCCCTCATTCAAAAGTGCCTATAAATAGGCAACTTGAAACAAAAGCTTTGATTTTGAATAATACTTTTGACAGATTAGAAGACAGCTTAGCTTAGCTACGACTATTTATCTCGGCCTCAGTATTGTAAAATGATCATTGTGATTATTGTGTTGTGAAATTACAATGTGAACATTGTAAATTCGTTGTTTTTCGTCAGAACATTCACAGCCACGTTATTGTGCCGCCAAAGGTGCCTCCAGAGTCCTGAATTTTTATTTAAATATAAAACCTAAAACCTAGACCTAAACCCAAGCGGATTAAGTTTCAAAATTCAATAATACATCACAAAGAATTCAAGTGCGTTAGCCTTAGATATGGGGTATCATATTCTCGTTACCCTGTAAGCTGTAGATAATTCTGTTATTCAACATCTGATAATAAATGTTTTTATGTATGCGGTCGTAGAATTTGATAATTAATAAAAATAATCCTGTGGTAGTAGCGTTGAATGTCATGGGTTTGAGCCGGGTGAGTCGCATTGCTTTGTGCATAAAAACTGTTTTCAAATTATATAGATTATATAATTATTATAAGAATTGCCATACAAAGTAACCCCACCAGTTTCTTGGGCACATTAGCAGCTCGAGCCATCAATCTACACTATTTATTAATTACTATATAATATTATAAAGAGGAAAGATTAATATTTCTGTGTGTATATTTGAAACGAATAAACACAAAAACTGCTGGACCGATTTAAATAAAAGAACACACTTTACAGGAACCTTTTGTAACGAAAAGTACTTACTGAAAGTGAGAGACAAAGTCCATATAAAGAATATGGCGGTCTTGACGCGTCCCGTGGTGGACTTGAACTTGAGCGGGAAGCAGATGGCGTACCAGCGGTCCACTGAGATGCAGGTTAGAGTCATCACCGACACCGTCACTGATACTGACTGTAACAAGAGAGACAATGGTCATAAATTATTAAAAAAAAAATACGTCTCCATAGAGTCATACGGATGGGGTTCAGAGCTAGCTGGTCTACCAAATTCTGCTAGAATGAAAAAGAAACCTAAAAATAAGAAAAAGACAAATGTGAACTGGCTTAAAAAATAGACTTTACATACCTGGAAATAAAGCAGCATCTTGCACAGCACATCTCCCAGGAACCAGGTCTCAGTCACATCCCACAAAACCGTTGCAGGCAAGCAAAAGAGAATCACCATAAAATCAGCAACGGCTAAGTTGACAATGAAATAATTCGTCACTGTCCTCATAGAATGATTTCTATACACTGCCACGCACACTAAGGCATTCCCCACTAATCCAGTAATAAATACCAATGTGTGAGTGCCTATAAGAATCCATTCGTAAGTTCGTGGATAGATGTAGTCATTCAACATTGAGACGTATTCTTCACGAGATAAGTTGCAGAATTCTTTCTGCCCCACACATTCTTCTGTCATATTGTCTTTGGTATCCTCAATTTCAGTTACGTTTTCTCCTGTATAGTTCTCAGCTGTTCTCTTTTGTCTAGATTTTATTAAGCTGGATTTTATTAAGAGGTGTAAGTTATAATTGGGATCTGTGTTTGCGTCTTCATTATAATCATCTGCGTCGACTATGTTGATGCTATAAAGACTTATACTTAGAATTAAAAGTGTGAGTTGCGTGATGATGTACATTTTTGGTCTGTTTACTATGCTCCTGGATTTGTAATCATTCCGGATCTGTAACAAAAAAATAAGGAATTAGTACCTGAAGGACATAAAAATACAATATGGGCATATTCAGCAGATATTTGATCGCCATGATGACGTCATGATGGATATGGACAGTTACACTGCATCACATTAAAGTTGTTTATTTTTCGGACTCGTCACAAAAATTCGTCACACGTTGTATTTTTTTTTCCTTAAGAGCGCGTTTTCTGAATGTTGGCAACATCGCAAGTAGCTGTCAAGTAAAATATAAGTTTTATTTAATTTGGCAAAACTGTATGAAAATAAGAAATAAGGCTCTGTTGTGCACTAAAAAATAAAATTGCTTTAGGAATGCCATTACAACATTTGTAACCGGACTCAGGTGTAAAAAAGGTATTTGGCCGGTTTCCAAATACTTTTTTACATCTTAAACTCTATATTCGGTGTTACGATTGCATGGCCTTATCAATATTTTAGTGCACTACTGAGCCATATTTCTTATTTCCATATACTGAATGGAAATAAGAATTAATATTTTATTAAACATTGCTAAGATATTAATTAAAACTTGTTAATATTTGACAACTATTTGCGACGTTGCCATCTTTCAGAATACGCGTTCTTGATTTTTCTTCATGAACTGTACTCATTAAGTTTTAGATTTTCGGATTCGTCACACGTACGTAAAAATTTTTTCTTAACTTTTCGAACTTTTCTCATTAAGTTCAAATTTTTCTGCCCTAATAGTTTGCACGACTACAATAATGAAGTCTAATTACAAAGAGCCTTTTAAATTCAGTTCATATTATGCCATTATATTTTTTTTGTAATATGAAGTTATTAATAATTAATTTCATAATTATTATGAATTTTTGTAAATAAGTGTTCCGAATTAAAATTGGGAATACGATTATTGTATATGGACGAACGATTTTTTAATAAAATACAAAATCAAATATGAAAAATATCAAATATGAAATCCCGTAAAAGGAAATTATAGTCTGGCTGTTTCCTCTACAAAAAAAATTATTGCTAACTAAAACGGTTTGAAATGTGTAAAAACGCTGTTAGATTGAGTTTTTGGTAAATTAACTATTATGTAGTTAAAATCTTGTACATTTTTAACGAATGGTAAAGTAATTTAATAATAGTGGCAGGACGATCTTGTGCGTGCCTTGATGCACTAGGAAAAAGCCCTTCGAAGAATTATGGTGGCCTTTGCCCAACAGTGGGACAACAAAACAAGGACCGCAGCTAATAAAAAAATGGGTCTACGATTATACAGGTTGAGGTAGATGATTACTTCCCAGAATTTGATCCTTGTTAGCAACACTATGAAACGGTGAAATACAGGGTGTGATTTTTTTCCAAAATCAGCGGATTCGATTCCTGGCCAGGATAATTGACTTTTCGAAAATCTAATGATGCAGTTTTACTTTTTGTCAAATTCGGCCTCGAGATCCTTTCAATATTTTTTGATATTCCTCATAGTTACGGATATAGCCATACACGCCCAGTTGAAAAATTCACCTGTATACACATAGTTTACAGTATGTCAAAACAATGATCCTAAAATGATAATCGACGTCTTCGTACACTTTTATAACATCCACACTCACAGGTTCTCTAAAAACAAGAATTTGAGTTCTTATGTGTATCGTGGGTGCGTTTACAAACATTAGTTTAAATATTTACAACGTGTAACGTTAATAGTGCAAAACCTCTCGTGGGGTAACTCAGCCCATGTTACTGATCAATGTTTGTTCTAAAACTTTTGAAAATAAAAAAGAAACGATTTTCCATACAAAATGAGAAATTGATCGAGCCGATCAGTATTAAAAATCTTATTTTTTTTCCAAAAGTTTTAGAACAAACATTGATCAGTAACATGGGCTGAGATACCCCACGAGAGGTTTTTCGCTATTAACGTTACACGTTGTATATGTCGTAGGATAATTTGATACTTCGAATCTTCGCGGAAATCCTAGGGGTTTTGCGAAAACGCAGATAATTAGACATAGGCGAAAAATTATCAAATCTTACTGGACAAAGTCAGGATTTTTGCGAAAATACTCGTTATTATAGCAATATTGCGAAACGAAACGCTGGCTGTTATGAAATAAGAACGCTGATTGGTCGGTCAGCGCGTTCAATAAGAGATCGTCTCTGATTGGTTGACGTCTTAATTTGATTTATTCCCTTTACGTCGAGTCCCGTTACGTCGATGAAAGTCTATTGTTCTCCAAAGTATTGATATTTTACGCTTTCTATTACCTTTATGTCGAGTTTGGTGAACAAGTACAGTCAGGGATGTAAATTAAAAGCCAATGGCATAAAAACATGTTAAAATGCTCTGATGATACTTAAAACAAGTATAGGTGAAGATTACCTAAAAAGGAAGTTCAACGAAGCCCCGCTTCGCGGGGCTTCTATTTCTGCTTACATGGTTTAAAGTAAGCTAACACGAAGGGGATGGCGGGGTCTTTCAGACCCCGCCATCCCCTTCGAACCTAACCTGTCCGTGTCGGGGTGCCCACGAGTCCCGAGCTCGCTTCGCTCGCTCTTGGATCAAAGTCCACAGGACCCATCATTGAAATTCATGATAATATCCTTAAAACTAAACTATCCTTGTCGGGGTACCTCATCGGCAAACTAGGAACCAATTAGAAGTCAGCCAGCAAAATTGTAGCCAATCAGTGTTGAGCACATCAAATCTTACTATAATAACGAGTATTTTCGCAAAAATCCTGACTTTGTCCAGTAAGATTTGATAATTTTTCGCCTATGTCTAATTATCCGCGTTTTCGCAAAACCCCTAGGATTTCCGCGAAGATTCGAAGTATCAAATTATCCTACGACATATACATAAACAGACAGACCCGGAACAAATATTTGTAAGTCATACAAATTATTCGATTTCGAACCCGCAACACGCAACGCAATTGTCAATCGCCCAGCCATTGTGCCAAATGCTAACCGTGCCGTCTAATTTATTTACAAATGAAAGATATAATATATCAGGCAGAATATGTTAGAGAACTATGGAATTAATTAATAGTAAATTACCGCGTAAGCATAAATAGCTGTTATTATAGCCCATAAAGTTTCCATTACTGGGAAATAATTCACCAGGCGAGTCTAATACGGTTTGGTTTACAGCTTGTTTACGTTTCTTACTAATATTATTATAATATGCAAAAGCTTGAAACGAAATAATATAATAATATTCCAAAACTATCACACAACGCCATCTAGTCCCAAGCTAAGCAGAGCTTGTGTTATGGGTACTAGGCAACTGATAAACATACCTAAATATTTCTAAATAAGTATGTATTGATAAATTACATCCAGATACAGAACAAAATGATCGTGCTCATCACACAAACATTTGTCCTGGGTGGGAATCGAACCGACGACCCCTGGCATAGCAGTCAGGGTCACTAACCACTAGACCAACAGGCCAGGCAATGATTTTTAACAACAAAAAAAAGGACTAAAAAGTCAAAATGTATATTCAGCACAAAATAATTATAAGCTTACTGTCTGTGACATATTTATTTATTTCATTTATGAGATAACATAAAGATCCATTGGGTTAGTAACAATATTCTAAACCTATGTTAGTACCTAATTTCTAACATCGACAGAGTATAGAAGACCAGTGACCTCACCAACGGACTGTCAGTCTGTCATGTCATGCGGCTATGACATATGAACGGACGGACAGACAGACAGACATAACAAATCCATAAGGGTTCCGCTATCTGCTATTTGGCTACGGAACTCTAAAAACCAACGTAGGAAGATCAATAGTTCACCGCTAAGTCGAAAAAAGAGCACTTTAAAGAATTGCTCATTTTTTATCGATTCTATCCACATTACCGTCATAAAACACATAAAGATAAGCCTATAAACTAATTACAATTAAAAGCTCATACTTCAGTTTATCTGTCAGATAAGGTAAGCTAATTAAATGGGGCTTTTTTCGGCAGAATTGATCCTCGTGATAAAATAAACATGCTGATAAAATATGTGTAGCAATCGTGCGAAGACCTTTGTTGGTATGGAAATGACGCGCTTTTTTTGTTTTTGTTTATTTAAGAAAAACTGTTGCCCCACACTAGGAATTTCTTCTAGTGCGTGGATGCGTTTACGTACCTAGATTTTAAATCAACAAACCCGAGACCCGGAAAATCTACTTGTAGATCATACAAATATTTGCTCCGTGCGGAAATCGAACCCGCAACACGCAGCGCAGCAATCCAATCGCTCAGCCATTGAACAACTTAAGTTATATACAGGGTTCTCATACAAAACAAGAGTTATAGGCGTTTTAATCACGCGCCGTCGTTATCACCTGACGTCACTCAGATGGTTTGAGGTGACACTCAGGTGGCTAGTTTGGAAAATTCTGCTTGAACAGCGGAGTGGTTAAGAAAAAAAATATTTCACTGGCTACTTCTACAAAATCACCTTGGGTGCGGTTCCATTAAGGCAGAGCGGAGCAAAGCGGAGACGCCCCAACTAGCAAAAGATGTCGTAAGAATGCCAGCAGCACGTTTCTCATTCGGCTATTGATCGAGAGAAAAAGTCGAGAGATGGATCCGACCACGTTCTCTCGACGCGACTTGGGCGCACTTCTCTCAGCTATTTAGTGCTGTGAACATCGTAAGATTATCTTTGAATCGCCAAATTGTCGAAAGAATATAGAAATAATCGCAACTCGAAAGCTATTTAGAATCATATTAATCGGAAGAAGCGCTTTCATTCGACAAATTTATCGTAAGATAGCAGTGCGGTTGCAATCTCTCGACTCTATGATCGAGTGAATGCATCCAACTGGCATTCTTACGACATCTTGATCGACTCTCGATCTGCGCATGGGTGTTTGTGAAATGAAAATTAATAGTTTAATGTTTAGTATTAAACTTTTCATTATTATTTGTGCCATACAATTTCAAAGTCATATGACAATTCGTGACCTAAAGTTAGCTAAAAGGTGCTACTTTCATATGCGGAATTAAATTTTTCGTCTATATTCCTTACATTTTAGTTAATATTTTCATGGGCCGTAACATTTCTTAGTAAATTATGAATTAAAAATAATATTAATTTAATAATTTATCCAATTCGCCATTATTAGCAATTCACTTATCATCAAAAAGCATTCACTCGGCTTTTTAGTCGAGAGATGGAAATGCGGATTCAATCTTACGACTTCTAGGACCGTTAAAAAATGGCCATTGCAGTTAGATTGGGGTTCCTTAGCGCAAGATGTTAAATCCTTAATGTTAGATCAAAATACTGTCATATTATTAATACTCCAGAGGAATTTGAAAGATAATTAAACATAAAAAAAATATTCTATATTTTAATTATAAATTATAACAAAAAATAAAAAAAAAATTATGTTTAATTATCTTTCAAATTCATCTTTGTCTAACTTTTTCATTAAGTTAAGTAACTTTTTAATTTTCGAAAGAAGAACTACTAAGTAGTTGGCGGTTGGCAAATATCAAAAATATTTTCTACAGAACCCGCATTTATATTTAATTTTGTTTGCTCATGTTCTCTGGTTGCTGCCAATGCAGATGTTGATTGTTTTAACCTTTTATAAATCATGTTCACTTTTCGTCGGAACCCTCCGCTTCTTTTAATTTTTTTCCACCAATTGTAATCCATTTTTGACGTAACGCAATACGGTACGTACGTACAGATATTATACAAAATGGCGTTCCATATCACAATTATGTTGTAAGAAGGCTTTCAAATGATGTTTTGAGCAACTTTTGGCGCTGAATTGATAATTTGAAAGCGTTTTCTCAACTTCAAAAATTATGCGGAATGAAAGCCGTGTGAGAAGCTATCTTAGGACATTAAGTGTCGGTATAGTAACTGAGGTGCTATTTAGTCGAATGAACAGCGTTCTCTCGATAAAATATATGCTGTAAGAAATACATGTCGAAAGATAGCATCATGAAAGCTACTCTTACGACAAATTAGCGATTCAGTTGCTTTCAAAGAGCTTTCATAGGACTTACGGTTGGTTGCTCATAGAGCTAAAAAGCGCTGAAGGCTAAAAAGTCGAGAGAGCTGCTTTTAAATGGCTTTTTGAATTATGGGATCTTTCATACGGCTGTCTTACGATCTATAGTCGTAAGAGTAATTGCCCATAGGATCTGTTTGCTAGTTGGGCGCGCTCCGCTCCGCCTCAGTAGTCGAACCGCAGCCTAAGGCCCAGTATCCACCGAAGCGGAGAGAAGAGGAGAAGTGTTTGAATAACCAATCAGATATCCACATTTCATCTCCGCTTAGGTTCTATTGACATTTGATTGGTTAATCATAACAGGGACCGAAAACCTTTATAAATTACGGTACCGGTATTGAAGAATTTTGGTTATTTTTCAGACTTAGGTAACCGCTATCTGGGTAACCAGACCGAAGAAAAATGTAACCTCTATTCAGGTTACCGTTTTAATACCGGTTAACTAAAGATAACGACTCTTTGTCACACACATGCGATGCGCGCCCTGTGACTATTGCCGACGGCACGTGTGTAGTGTGTGCAAGATAGGGGTAATTTTTATTTCGGTAACCGGTATTAATACTGGTTATGTATTCACTTTTAATAATAAAGGTAATCTTTAAAATTACCTGTAAAAGAAAAAAAGGTTGTTACCGAAAAAATACCCGTATTGATCATACCGGTTTCGGTCCCTGAATCATACACATCTCCTCTCCGCTTTGGTGGATACGGGCCTAGATCGTAGTTTTATACTGCCCTGTACTCTTTGTTCTTGTATTTCCATGACTGAGCTATTTATCAACATAGCGTATCCCACACAAGCGACAGGTGGAATTCCTCACCATCTTCATTACAAGATTTATTACAAAACTGTTTTTTTCACAACTTCCCTTCAACATGTTAACGTGAATGTATTTATTACTTCGTCTAAATGTTTGTATAACGATTCAAAGACTTTTATTTATTTGTGTTACTGAAGCCCTAAGATATACACTTGACGTAATGTAAATTTTAATAATATTTAAAAAAAAGTATAAGTTAAAAAAATGCTGTTTTTGCGTTTTTTTATTATTTCACACATAATTAGGTACACAGCTAGTTTATCACCTGTATTACCACATCATCATCATCCTGCCCTCATCCCATTTTACTTGTGGTCGCCGCAACACGTTTTTTCTTCATTCTTTTTCCCCTATCAGACGTCACAGTATCATTAACTACTTTTTCTTTGATATCATCCCATAGACAATCCATCCACCATTTCTTTGGCCTTCCTCGTCCTCTCCATCGATCCAGCAACATTCATACTCATCACTCTCTTAGTCACATGAGCGTCATCATCTTTATATCCCAATGTGGTTTGAACCTTTTTGTATGGGCCGTGTACCAGGTGCCATCCGCCATTTTGATTTTTTTCAAAACGGCGTACACGAATGAAACATTGATAAATTGATAGATCACATCAATACAAACATAAAATGTAAGCGGCAAGACCTCGTAAACCGTCACGTTTCCGAGTTATGAGCTGTCAAACATGTACAAGTAGTGACATAATATTTTTTTCTTGTTTTTTATAATTTTGATTTTTATTGATAAAAAGGAAACTTTCGCCATAAAACTAATTGAATATTAGTTTTTCCACGCATTTTAAATGCTGAAATTGCATTAAACGAAATAATCATATCTAAAAGCATTTGAAATGCGTGAAAAACTAATATCCGGGACTGTCAGACTTGTACCTACTGACTAAAATCTAAATTTTATGTTCCCTAGGGATATTTTTCGAGTAGCGGGAGCAGTCGCTAGCAACAGACAGTATGTTTAATAAATAAATTATTACAAATGAATCCGCGAAAATTCAGACGATTTATCGAATTCAAAAGGTACGAAAAATACCGTAGATAGTACTAGCACCACTAAGTCTTGATATGGAGTAATTATTTTCTATCTGAAAAATAGTAATCTTCTATTTCGAAACCTTATTACTTATGTCTTAAGATTTAATCCAAATATCCAAAACGAACCGATTGATATTTTAAATAAAAATATCAGGTTGACCGAGCTTTGCTCGGTTTTTAAAATGACTTTATCTTGGGAACCGAGCTTTTCTCGAACCTGGGCCCTTGATAAATCAATTCGTTGAGCCGAAAAACCCTTAATCTGTAACTTTCATGAAAATCCTTGGTGCCATTTCCGAGATCCTGATTATATATAAATATACAAGAATTGCTCGTTTAAAGATATTAGATATGTCAATTTAATTTACAGAAAATATTGACTATATGTATTTTAATCAAAGCACCGAAATATTTGTCAGCAATTATTTGCGACGTTGCCGACTTTAATTTTATATATTAAACTTTAATAGAAAATACTTATTTGATTATAGACACAGAACAATAACAATAATAAAAGATAAAAATTAAATAAGTATAACAAGAAATTGTGCTGAACATGTTCACACCAAAAGGCACATTAGTTCGGTTGTTTTACACATGGAAAATGAGGCAAATAAAACAGACAAAACGACAAGTCCCTTAAAAGTATTTATAAAAACACGCAAATAAATGACGCCCAATAACAGCGCATCAAAAGAAATATTAATTATAGGTACATAATCTAATAAAAATATCTATTTATTATTGTAAATTAATAGAACAATTTCCTCTTTAATCAGTATAAATCATACGAAACGAATTAATTAATAAATCAACGCCACAATTTATTTATACTTGGCAACACCTTGTCCGTGACCTATTAGTGTGTTCAATAAAATAAACATGGCGAGTTTTACGTTCCATTCATAAATAAACATTTCATACTTGATGGTACATAAATCTACCACGTTTTCATCAGAAATGTTCAATTCTAAATATTATTTTAACGCGAGTATCTAATGGGATTATTTTCGTCCTATTTTTAATGTTTCTCACTACGTTCAAAAACGTTTCAGAAGAAAAGAAAGTTAGGAAACTGTCAAAGTAAAAACGATAATGGTAAATACCCTGATTGATTTGTGGTGTTAGCATGAAAAGTGCCGTACCTATAGCCGTAAAGGCACTTTCAGACGGTTCATTTTTTGTTCATTTTCACCTTTCATTCGGTACATTTCACTCGAAATGAAATGTCTGAACAAAAAATGAAACACGAGTGCCGAATGAATTTGACCGATGAATTGAACCGATCCAACAGTGTTGGATCGGTTTACTAATGAAACTTATTAAGTTTCACTCGAGTGAACAATCATTCGAGTGAACCGTCTGATATCACCTTAACAGTTTTCTGCTTCTAACGCACAAAATTATTATGTCTTAAGGTATATTTTTAGCCTGTGGGTCTCACCCGTTTCATTTTACTCCAGTGCATCTTCCTCTAAATCCGTCAACGAAAATAAAGGCTCGTAGGACAGGAAGACTTTTGCGAGTGAACCCAATTGCCTATATTTTAGAATTCATGAGCATTAAAAACATATCGGGAATATGTCATTCCTAAAAATAATACCTAAATAATACATACCTAATAATATATGCAGAATTCTTCAAAATACAAATTCTCAAAACGACAAAAGAAGCAAACTATGAATAAAAAATACTAATAATAGAATACATGTAATTTTGTATAAACCTTTCTTCTTCCCTAATCCAAACATTATTGGATTCAAATCCAACACTGTTATTTTGAACAAATATGGATTTGTTAGAACGAATATTTTTAGATAAATATCCGAATTGAGAACCTCCTCCTTTTGGAAGTCGGTTAAAAAGGGGATTATTTTTCTTGGAAATGTGTATTTTTAGGATCGATTGTCTATGCAATTCTCGCGGGTTTCTCAGAATGTAGAAATATTTCTGCGTCCGTAGCACGACGATGTTCTTCGAACCTCATAGCTACGTACAGACGCCAGCATAATTATCAAGCTACCACAATCTGTCAGATTTTTGTGATAGAATTTCAACCTTATCACAAGAGTAGAAGGTTAATGTTTGAATGGTAAAATCTGACAGATTCGGGTAGGTTGACCTGCTGGTGTCTGTACATCGTACCCCTTTTTGCGAAAATCACGTGAACGGAAGAGTTTAAAAGGCACAGAATAATCATGCACAAAGCAATTTTCTTTCAACCCAACCTTTTTTTTTATCGTGGTAAAATCATCAAATGAGTCCTCCCACCCCGGTCAACCCAATCGAATGAAATTACGTTCTTCATATCACCGGTAGGACATCCACTGCTGAACATAGGCCGTAGATTACCAACCGGACCGGTCGGAAGCGGCTTGCATCCGCGATCCTGTGATTATCATCAGATAGCCTGTTCATCTTCCTGGTGGACGTCCTACGCTGCAGTTAGCGGTGCATTGTCTCCATTCGAGATCCTTACGGCCCCATCGGCCAGCAGTTCTGCGTGCTATATGGCCTGCCCACTGACATTTCAACTTGCTAATTCGCTGAGCTAGTCGGCAATATCGGTTTGTCTACGAATGTCCTTATTTCTGAGTCAATCACGCATGGAGACTTCGAGTATAGCCTAACGTACAGTAACTTATGTTCAAGATAGCCTTTTTTTTTAAGGTGGTAAAATCATCAAATGAGTCCTCCCGCCCTGGGTGGGGCGGAAGGGACTGTCAGACTCTTACTGACTAAAATCCACCCGTGTTCCTTCCTATGCCCTTTACGTTCTGGGGCCACGGTATCCTAAGTTAAGAAAAAACCCGTGACCCCAGCAGGCATTTGGCGCGAAACACGACGCGCCACCGACCCGGGCTTGGTCCTTCGGACGGCGAGCTACCCATCACTCACCGTCCGCAGACCACTTAGGCACACAGTGCCTAAGAAAGAGTTTTTGCCCGCATCCCAGGGTGCACCGGCCGGAAAAACTGGTCTTCCCCCCGGACGTATCCGAGAGGGAACTCCAGTCCACGGGCGCACGTGGACGTGGAGGTTTCCTGTCATAGCACCCCATGTTCAAGATAGCCTTGATAAATTTACGTTCATTCAGAAGTATTACTAAAATCGCCTCCACCGCTCTACTACGGAAAGCTACAAACTGTACAAATATTAATTACATTACACCCACATTTTGTGATTCATTCGCCTTTATGTACCAACCTTTTTGCGTTCAAGGTCGGCCATTAGTGAAACGTCATACTAAAGTGTGTTTTTACTCCAAACGGTTTACCAAGAAAAAGTACTTTTTTGTAGGGAAAGGCTCAACTTTTGACCATTATGACTGGCCTGTTGGTCTAGTGGTTAGTGACACTGACTGCTATGCCGGAGGTCGTGGTTTCGATTCCCACCCAGGACAAATGTTTGTGTGATGAGCACGATCATTTGTTCTGTGTCTGGGTGTAATTTATCTATAATATGTATGTATTTAGAAATATATAAGTATGTTTATCAGTTGTCTAGTACCCATAACACAAGCTCTGCTTAGCTTGGGACTAGATAGCGTTGTGTAATAGTAGTGGAATATTATAATTATTATATTATTATAAACTCGCGTATTATGGGGTTGACAGTGAAGCACGCTTAGACCTATTCACTCTTAACTGGAAGACCTTGAGGTTATAGCTATCAGGAACCTAGCTGCCTCACTTAACTATTTATTTAAATTAAAATTATACAAGAACTTTATTACAACTTGAAATAAAACTTTTCTTAATTTGGTATATTTTCAAAATAATTATCATACTGTTACTAGCGTAGCGTAATATCAATAAGCCGATCTATCCCCTCACAACTGCTAACATTCCAACATTATTGTCTTCAAATTATCAACAAACAAGTCCAATCTAGACTCAGTCTGCACGAGCATTACACATAAAACTGAAACTTTACCGGGGAATTAGGGCTATTAAAAAAAAAAAATTAAGATGATTGTAAACGCATCCGGGCGACAAGCCCTGGTCCCGGTCCCGGTACCATTCCCATTCGCAGACCCAGTCCCTGCCCCAACCCAGTCCCAGTACCGTCTTATTCCTATTCCCGGACCCAGTCGCGAACCCAGTCATAGTCCCAATCCCAGTTTGATTAAATTACACAAGAGACACTTTTTTTTTTTAATAATGAATTAATTAATTTATCTATCAAGTCAAAGTCCCCATTTACTTTACGTCACAAAAACGTGAAAAGTCGTGCCAAGGTCACTTTTTCTTCAACAGCCCTTACGGTAAAGGACAGCGGTTACCTCTTGAAACATTCCTGCAACCCCGGAAGACATTTCAGCCTCGACTATTAAGTTTGTTTGTTTGATTTACAAACACGGGAACACCTGAATGTAAAAATTCCAAATTCCACGAAATGTTTTCTCACCTGCTTTTCAGTGTCAATGTTCTGGCGGACTTTTTGAAAGAGAAAATCTCTGTTTATTTACACACGCTAAATGTTTTGGTCGAGACTTATGTTTTCCTTTTAGTGCTCAAATTGATGTACTATAATCATTCACTGATTTTGTTATTGTTTACCGAAATTCCTTCATTGAGTTAGTAACGTAAATGTACAACAAAGGAATATCGCCCGCTAACAACATTATTTTTACTATATGCGAAACCTGAATATAGTTAGTTAGATTACTGATTCGATACCAGTAATTTTTTACCATGTTTTTTTTTTCAAAAATAGAACTTTGTATTTTTTATAATACGGTTTTAAAATATTGTACATAGATTCTTTACACAAAAATATTGGACAGGTGTATCGGGTTTCGCATAAACACAAAATAATGTTGAATAATACAGTAACATAACCCATATTTTCGATCAGATATTTAGGCTGCGGTTTCACCGAGGCGGAGCGGAGCAGAAGGGAGTCGAGCTGATCCGCGATTCACCAATCACATGGCTGGTCAGTGAAAGAAAGAAAAAAAAGGATCTATTGACTTATACAGGACAGAAAATACAAAGCTATACAGAAGAAAAAGAACCTGCACGTGACATCATTGTCATATTGTGTATTCAATCATTGCCATTGGTGAAAAGCGGCACAGCTCGTCTCCGCTCTGACTCGCTCCGCCTCAGTTGAACAGCAGCCTAATGTGGGTAATGTAGCTTAAAAATTTAAATGTTGAAAGACAATGAGACAAGAAAGTTTCTTCTGTAATTTGCCAACCAAGTGTCATACAATTATTTTGAGCAGTAAGTCATAAGCCTTGAAAGTCAATGGAAGTTTTAAGAAAACTACAATACAGGAACTGTAATTTCACAAAATATGTAGTAGTTAGTTTCGTAACAAACTTGTATTCACTAGAATTCTAAATGGTGGTCACCATTCAGAATTCTAGTGAATATCGTTAATTTCTAATAATAATCGAGTAAGTTCGATATCTCCATAACCAATTAGTTTGAACCCCATGCTATCGGGGTTTTTTATTGTTGCAAAGGTAGTATCACCCGTGCCAAGGAATGCAACCAATTGCTAATCACCCTGTATAACTGAGGCATCAGTACGAGAACGCAGTAAAAGTATTATTTGTAAATTCGCACTAAAGCACTGTACTTCTAGGACTGATATGTAATGGTCCGGTGCGCTCGGCTGCGTCAAGGTATCCTTCAATAGCACTATAGTTGGTGCCAGTTAAGATGGCAATAGCGGTCATTGAACTTTACCTAGTAAGTCCTCGAATGATGACATAAGATCAGAATTAGCATTTTTCTGTGAAATGGTTGTGTTTACTTGTGAGTCTTAAATATAAAAATAATATAAAATCTTAGGTATAGGTGAAATATTTTTACCATTTTGATATTTTATGAATACTTAAATACTTCTATCCTTACAAAATTCTTACTAATTTATTCGGTATTTTATAAAAATGCTAATTCTGAGCTTGTGTAATTATACGAGGACTTATTAGGTAGGGGTCAATATCCGCTATTGCCATCTTAACTGGCACCAACTATACGTTCCGGGGTTACGGTTACCGTACCCCGGCCTCGTCAGATTGTGCATGAAGCACGACGTGCTGCCGTCCCGTGCATGTTCCATGATCGGACGGCGAGTGCTCCATTACTCGCCTACCATCAATCCGAAATCGTCTCGCGACTTCCGCTGCCGTGGGCGTCTCCCGCGGCGTAGAGACAGGGTCGTGATGTCCGGGCTGTCCTATCCTTCACGACGCGACACCAGCCTACTCCCAATCTCAAAATATACGAGTATTAAAAAACCGGTCAAGTAGGAGCGAACGCTCAATTATCATTTGCTTATAATAAATAATGTCAACAGAAATACATCACCTGTGAAAATGTCGACTGTCTAACCGTCACGTTCATGAGACTGACGGACGGACAACGATCGTCGTAAATGGGTCCCGTATTACATTATTTAGGTACGGCGTCGAATCCATTAATCAAATACCATTTATTTTAGGCACAATAAAACCGGACACTACAGGCGGTATCTTAATTAATTACAATACCTGTAGACTTTTTACGACTAGATTTACGATTCAATTATAAGAATACCAATAAAGTGGCATGTATCATTTATTTGCCTAGTCATTTCCCAACTATATTGGGGTCGGCTTCCATTCGAACCAGGGAACTAATCTCTATGCATGAAATCCGTAGTTACGGGAGTTTCGACAACTAGCCCGAACTAAAAACGCGTTATTTATTAAGGCACGCATGCGAGAGATTTCTGGAATGCATGCCACAGAGCCCGCATTCGGGGAACAGCTTTTATGAATTGATAGAACTCGCTAACCATCAATGCGAGATATAATTATCTGGAACGCATGCCACAGGGCCGGATTCGAGGAACCGTTTTCATTAGATGAAAGAAACCGCATGACAGGTATAAGTCATTTCTGGAACACATGCCACAGGGCACTTCGTGAAACCGTTTTAATTAGTCGTATACAGGGAAGCCTGCATGTTCGTCGCTATTTATTGACAAGACTGCCAGACTCGCAAGCAGTATACAACATGTAACGTAATTAACGCACACCCTCAGACACCCCAACTAGAATATTATGTTAAAATCATAATACATTTAATGCATTTTTAATTAACATGCAAATGCATTGTTATTAACTAAATTAGTTATTTTGCAGTAAGGTTTATTTTTCTTGATTTTGTATTGAATGACGGAATTTTTATTAATACAAATAAAATTGCACTTTTAAGTCTTGTTGCCATGATTTACGGTCTATCTTAGTTTGTTTTGACTGTACAGGGGTAACAAACGTAAAAAAAAAACAAACATCCGAATTGAGAACCTCCTTTGGGAAGTCGGTTAAAAATGATAGAAATAGATTTAGTAAGCGATTCTGAACAAACTTATTTCAGGATGTGCGTTAATTATGCTAGATGTTGTATATCGACCTATGAATTTCATTGGTCGATAACACGGTCGGTATAAAGCAAGCGGAGAATCACTTCAGACGATGTAATGAACACGTATCAACTTGTAACTTTCATTGGGGACTCAATGTATCCTGTATACCGAACGAGTAAACGACCAATGAAATTGCGCCTTATGGCATGTATCTACCCTGACATGGAATTTTTCCGAGGTCGCGGGACTAAAGAGCTTCCTTGGCCCCAGGACGTAAAGTAATATTGAAGGACATGCACATGACACAAGGAATGCGAGAACTGTGGCATGCGTTACAAAAATCTATTTTTATCGTGGTAAAATCATCAAATGAGTCCTTCCACCCCGAGTAGGGCGGGAGGGGCTGTCATTCTTGTACTGACTAAAATCCACAGTGTCCTTCAATAGCCCTCTATGTCCCGGAGTCACGGTGAGGAAATAAATCCCGCGACCCCGGCAGGCTTTGGCCCTTTGACGGGGCCCCCCGTCATTTTTGCTGACGCTCTTTGAGGTGCGCGTGAAACACGACGTGCCGTCGAACCGGGCATGATCCATGGTCGGACAGCGAGTTGCCCTTTACTCGCTGTCCCCATGAGCGCCCTAACAACTAATGAAAATGCACCATAATTCTTTCCTCTGTTTCCAAGAATATTCTATCTTACTCTATAACTTAATTTTGTCACAAATATTCATTACAATTTATGGAATATTAATTAACGCTTAATTGCATTGCAATTTCTTGAAATAACCACGTACCTATAATAATAATGATTTCGACACAATTAATTTTGATTGAAATTATAATTGTTCTACCAAAACTCATATCGTAAGCAATTAAGAATATAATCTATCTTATCTGCTTTACTTGTTAAATCGCTTAGTAATTGAATCTACAAATAATTATGCTCAGTCAAAATCATCAAAATCAAAGCAAATTTTCAAGTAGGCCAGATACAGGAACTTTTGAATTGTCAAAACACAAAAACTAAAAACAGTGAGCACGAGTTTTCAGTATTTGAGACGTCGGTAAAGTAAACTGGAACTTTGACAATTCCAATTTGACAATTTTCAAGGAAAAATTAGTTCCTTCTTCGTACACCAGAGGCGCTGTTCAATTTTTAAACCGACGAAAAAAAAAGGAGGAGGTTCTCAATGGGGATGGCAACTCAAAGCTAATCGTAGATGGCGCTCCGATAGTTGGTCCCCACGTCAGATTACTGTCTACCTTGTACAAAAAACAAACAAGATTATTTGTTATAAAAATTGAGCATAAATACAAAACAATTATGGAAAATTATTCGTCAATGCAAGTACATATTATACTAAAAGAAGAATTAAGACGCCGCGGTGCATCTACAAGAGGAAAAAAGTGATTTAATTGAGTGGTAAAACATTTGATTTTACCGTAATAAATCCACAATTACTTGTAGTTGAGGTTTCAATTTTTGAGATTAGGTATGTTTTACCTGTCCTCTCCTATAACAAGAATATAATGCTGCTTCTGCCTCTCTATTTTGATAAAATATCATAATAATTTAAGTCAGTAATTTTAACCTTTTTTCTATTTAGATTCGAGAAATATCACAATATATTTAATTTCTTAACACCACAACTATCACAAAACTCGTTCCAGGTGATAATTCTTCCGCCAGACGAACCATTTCATGATTTATAGAGCGATGCAATACTGGTACTTAACCTCCAATAGAAAAGTAGATATTATTTTGAAAAGCCTATTCGTTTGTTTAGTTATGGTATAATCATAGAATTTCATAAATAAACTCAACTAACGGCCTGTCTCGGCTTCGCAAGGCTGGATATTTGTTTATTATATAGTTTTTCCTTAGTGATAATACAATTTTTGTTCTCACAGCAGCTACCCATTGTTTCTTGATAGTGTGAATTATCGGAAATTTGTATGTTCCATCATTTTTACAGCTTATTACACAACATCTAGTCATTTTTTATCAATAATTATTATTTTTTCAAAAAATTTCTTTGATTTGACAGTTCTTTGGGGACCAAACTGTCACTTGTCACTTTGACACTTGCCTTCCCCATTCGACATGTATATTTTTTCTTTTTTATGTATGACCACGCATAACTTTTCCTAACGAGGTCCGATTTCAAAAATTATTTTTTTGTTGGAAAGAGTATATATCTCAAAGTTGGTCCCATTTAAAGTTCAAAACTAAAATCGGCCTCCAAGGGTAGAAATAAAGGAATTAATTGTCAATCTTCCTACAGAATTTTCAACTATGAACCGATTCTGTTGAAAAAAGTTAACTATTGTAGTTTTGAGGACATTATTATTTATCAGAGATGTGGAGAACATAACATGATGTCGTCACCATCATCAGATCAACTCCAGATCTCTGTTATTTTGTGAAGTCAGTCCCAAGAGTTCCTTAACAGTTAACAACAGCTATATCGTGTTTTGCTCATTTCACTCAGCTTGATGAGAACTTGAGACTTAGCTGAGGTATCATTGCCATCGAGTGTCTGAGGATGGTGACGGATAGCAGGGGCAAGAGGTCCTCAACAGTTAACAGCACCTTTATCGTGTCGTTTATTGCCATCCGCCCCTTTGGGCTCATTTCACTAGTCTTGATCAAAGCTTTATACCTAGCTGGGGTATAATTATCATCGAGGGTCTGAGGATGGTGACAGAGGGCAGTAGCAAGAGATCCTTCGTAATAGTGTGGCTTCCAAAATAGAAGTCTAATGAAAGATAAAAGTTTAATCGATATGGTAGCAGAAAGTCGCTTTTCAATACTCTTTGTGTATACATACTATTGCTCATGACCTTATGTTTCTCTGAAATGAGTTTTTATTTCTCGAGATCAAAATAATAATATGTGTTGTTATTTGTTATACAAGAGTGCAAAAATAGTTGATATACAAGAGTGCAAAGTTGTGTTTTAACCACGTGCTCAATTTTAATGACCCAGCAAGCGAAGGATTCTAAAATTGAATCACGAGAGCAACGAGTGATTCAATAACTAGAATCCTGAGCGGTCAAATCAAATCAAATCAAAGTATTTATTTTAAGTAGGCCAGTTACAGGCACTTTTGAATTATCAGAAACAATTAAAGGAATAATTATTATTAAACAGTAAAAAGTTATGGTGCTACAGTCCCAGTCACCAAGACATAAAAACTGTGAAAGTACCGTAGATACCGTAGGTACCGTTCCAAGAAGTAGATCTCTATGGAGAAGTACGCGCAAGAAACGCCATGGACACTCTTTTCAGATCGCCAGAATTATTACAGAACCTTTTTTCCATCATTCATTTTGATGTGGTACACTATGTGAGAACGATGTTGCAAGTTTCTAATTAAAGTGTCCATAGTAACAATTAAACAAAGACAATTCAACAAACAAAATGATCAACTTATTAAAATAAACCGTGGCAGCTAAGAGATGACCAGTCCCAACTGACAGCGCCCGTTCACGAACATGACACATGCATAATGCTTGCATAGAGCTAAATGATCCGACACACGCGCCACCATCAGCGAGACATTTGAGTGAGCATGACACACTCTCAACCGCCAGGGTCATTCAAGTCAACAAGAGACGTAGGTACTCAGTGAATGACAGCTCGGCTAGGCGGTAGCGACGGAATCAAAAGACCACGAGGTGAAAAATCTTTGCACTCAAGTGCAACACGTAACTTTTCATTCCACCTTAGCGAGGAAATGACTAATGAAAAATAAATTAATATGAAGAAAATTTCTTTATAAAGATAGTAACTTCAAAGACAGAAAAAGTACTTAGAATGACTGTTTAAATTATTAATTATAGATTCAAGGAATTTCGTATTAAAGTTATGTGTAATGTTTAAATTCCAAGACATCTTCAAGTTTTCTTTACAAAATTAAATATTACGATCATTTCTTAAAAAATGTAGGTATAATTACGTCTCGTAGGGATAATTTATGATAAAAACAGGGATTTTATCAATAATGAAATGATAAAAATCGTGTTGTTATTTTATTATATCCCGGGATTTGATCAAATCCCTGACTAAGACGGAAGAATTATTATTTCACCCAAAAATATTGTATTTTTGGGGAATTCATCAAATGACTCGAGTCTTTTGTCAACTGTATCCTTGGAAAATGTCGATTATAGAGCAGAGATATCAGACTCATACTGAGTGGAACCCATCCAATTCTCTCAATTGTCCTTGGCTGCGGTAAATGCACAAAATACGAGTACCCGCCTTATCATGAATTTCCAGTTTTTGTGACGCAGGTAAAGCAAACTGGAACTTTGACATTAATTTCAAGGAAAAAATAGTTCTGTACTAACAGTTCTGATAAGACAGTTCTATCCTGGTAGAAAATACCCATGAGACAGGAGAAAAATGATTGGTAAAGATTTCAAAACTAAAAAACCTCGATCGCACGGACTAGTTGCATATATTCGTAACCAACAGACAATTATTTTCTTTCCCATTTATTATGCTCTCCATTGTGGAAAACATACGAGTATCAAAACATTATATTTCCAAAGCCCATTACAGGGAGAAAGACATTACTTTCAGTCTGTTAAACCAACACATACCAATAGCATTATATAATTCATAAAGACGGAGACATAAAGTGTAACAGAGTGATTTAAAACGATAACAAGGAATTCAGTAACTGTTACAACCGTTCACGCTCGTAAAACAGAATTTTATACAAGAAATTGCCCAGAAGGTCCGTTTCGATGTGTTTTATGAAAACTTTTCCAACTTCATTATTATCATAAGCTAGATGAAGACGTCGACTGCTGATCGATGTTAAAAACCAGCAAAGTGCAAGTCAAAGTCAAAATCAAAGCATTTATTTCAAGTAGGTATATTAGGGACTTTTTAAACACTACAAAATTGTGGTGGTAGCACCACAATTTTGTTGTGTTGTGTTGTTTTTTTTTTGTATCTACGGTACTTTCACAGTTATTATGTCTTATCCATGGAGTGCTATGACAGGAAACCTCCACGTGCGCCCGTGGACTGGAGTTCCGTCTCGGGTACGACCGGAGGGAAGACCAGTTTTTCGGGCCTACGCCCCGAGGATGCGGGCAAAAACTCTTCCTTAGGCACAGCGTGCCTAAGGGGTCTCTTTGCCCGTATGCGATTATCGTGTCGTGTGGACGCTCCAACGCGTGTCCCTCTGATTAGCAGAGGGCACAGCGGCGGAGCGGGCTTGCGGACGGTGAGTGATAGGTAGCTCGCCGTCCAACCAAGGACGAAGCCCGGGCGCGTCGTGTTTCACGCCAAATGCCTGTTGGGGTCGCGGGTTTTTTCTTAACCCAGGATACCGTGGCCTCGGAACGTAAAGGGCATAGGAAGGAACACGGGTGAATTTTAGTCAGTAAGAGTCTGACAGTCCCTTCCTCATTTGAGGATTTTAGCACATAAAAAAAGGAGTAGATCTCCATGGAAAAGAACGGGCAAGAAACTCCATGGACACTCCTTTTAGATCGCCAGAATTATTACAGAACTTTTGTTATATCATTCATTTTGAGATGGTACATTATGTGAGAACGGTGTAGTAGAGTCCCCCCTCTTTCAGTAAGGTAACCTAAAATGTATGTCACCACTCTTTTGGTCATTACTCAAAGATTACAATATTTTATCATAATTATCATAGTAGTAACTATCTACTAGCTTCTCAAAGGTTCTCGACTATTCTGCTGAAGATTGGTCTGGAAGTTTCTAGAAAATTCTACCCTGATCTAGATGTTTCGAGATGGTTCTGGAATGCTTCAAAAGGTAAGAGAATAATTATGTAGAAGTCAATGCTCGTATCAGTAATCTGTGCGTATCGCCTACTCCATCTTTATTTGTATGTCCAGATCCATCACTGTTTAGCAGTGAAAAAGACTCGTAAAAATATCTTTACCTTGCCCTAATACTCGTATATTCAAAGAGATATACTAACGAAGATAAAGTATCAGTCGATTGGAACAGTGATTTATTATGGAATAATTTAACAACATCGGATTTATCTTCAGACGGCTGTTGTATTCATCGCCTTGTCCTGGTGTTGTATCTGACTGACTACAGGGCCTGTGTAAGACAAACTTTGGCCAAGCATGATTAATGAGATTTGGGGATCAACTCTTTTGAGAACTGTACGTAATATTTCCTAATAAAATCTATAGTTTCAGCAGTGATGGCCCAGTGGTATCGGTCCCGAATTACGAATTGTAGGGCGTGGGTTCGAAACCCGCCAGGCGCAGTACTTTGTGTAAATTATTTCATCACCACTGCTCTCAAAACGGTGAAGAAAAACATCGTGAGGAAACCGTCCTAGAACCAACAATTCGAAGACATGTGACATCTACCAACCCGCATTGGGCCTGCGTGGTGGATTATGGCCCACTCCCTCTCACAGAGAGGAGGCTTGTTTCCCAGCAATATGAACATCATCACTATCACTATCACTACATAGTATAAAACAAAGTCGCTTTCTCTGTCCCTATGTCCCTATGTCCCTTTGTACGCTTAAATCTTTGAAACTACGCAACGGATTTTGATGCGGTTTTTTTTAATAGATAGAGTGATTCAAGAGGAAGGTTTATATGTATAATAACATCCATTAAATAGTGGAGAAGTACTTTTATTTTTGAGGTTTCTAATGTGATGTCGTAAATAATTACATTTTTTCCGCTTACATTGCAAACGCAGGCTGAACCCTACGAGTTTTATCAAAATAATGTACTAAGTATTGTACACATTGAAAAGGTCTACAGAAAAGTCCGCGATGGTATATGTCTATCTCTTATGGATAACCCACAATAACTTTTTTTTGTCATTTACTTTTTACGACAAATAATGACTTATTTTCGAAGCGATTATAACCAATACAGCATTAATTCTTAACCAATTAAATACCTTGAATACATTGTTCATTTTATATAGATCTATATGGCCCTGTACACCGTATGATTTAAGTAAATATTTTCGAAGATATTACAGATTTAAAAATTGCGGGACGTAGCGTTTGCGGCGGTACCGGCCGGCCGCCCGGTGCGGCAAGAGCGACTTTGTTTTATACTATGTAGTTATTCTGACAGTCCCTCCCGCCCTGCCCGGGGTTGGACGACCCATTTGATGATTTTACCACGCTAAAAAAAAAAAATTGTAGTGATTCTGTATGTTGTAAAAATAAAATAAATAGCTCAGATCAAAGAAATAGGCAGATAGAACGCTCAGAACACGCAAGTGTCTCCACCAAAGTTAATAAAAAATCGAATCGAATTACATTCCATAATGTTTTCTTTGTTTTTGAGAACAACTTTTACGATGGTTAAAGACACGAGACGGCATATTTTGGCAAAAAACAACAACGACGCGCAGCTTGGTACGACGTGTAGCTTGGTACTGTTGCGTCTTTGTATTCGATTTTCATTTTGTATTAACTTTGGTGGACCCACTCGCGTGTTCTGAGCGCTCTATCTGCCTATTTCTTTGATCTGAGATAAATAGTTAAAAATGTAAAAAGTAAATAAGTAAAAATGTAGTGTATAATTTAGATATTCCAAAGATAGCAGGAAATCTTCCTGGTATAGGGAAAGGGGGATTGTTTCACTCCAAATTTAACGCGTGCGGGCCACGGGCATTAATGAATAAATCAAAACTACTGGATCGATTTTAATCACATAGGCTATAATATAATTTATACCCGTGCGAAACCGGAGCGGGCCGCTATGTTTTTATATACAACGTTCACAGTTTTTCTGTAGTGTATTTAATATCAGCCCCGGCTTCGCACGGGTGCCCCACACCCGTGCGAAGCCGGGGCGGGTCGCTAGTAATATATATATAGGCTGATGATGATGATTTTTATTACAACTGTTTTGGGAATGGGGGCTGACTTCGGTCGTGGTCGAGTCCCACTTGAGCTTTAGTTCTCTGTCCTCTAAGTGTACCACCAACTCTGACATAAGAACCTAAAGAAACAACTGTGGTCCGCTCAAAGATATCTTATCGCCTCTATTAATTTTGTAGTTGTTCTGGTTTTGGGTGTTTTGTTTGTGCATGTGAGTTTCTATAATTAAAGAAATGTAAAGAAATTCCTAGTTTAAAAAAAAAAATCGTGAGACAATTGTGGCTTGGCCGAGGCCTGGGTTTCGACAGTCGCCCTTTCCAGGTTACCATGAGGTCTCGAACCGATGGCCTGAGAGTCTACTTTCTGATTCCGTCAACGAAGGCACGGGAACGGAGATACGAAGGTAAGTAAAATCAAAATCAAATTTTCGGTCAGTAATACCGCCACGACTGAAGTCTTTATCATTTACACGGTTTTTCCGCAGGTCAGTGGGTCCCCGACTGTAAAGACCTAATCTTAGTTAAGTCTCGTCAATACACCCGTAATTAAGTCCGAAAACAAGGGTTTCGTGCCAAGAGATAAGAACCCTTGAGTCGATGACGTGTCGTGTTCGTGCCTCAAAGAACTGTCACCAAACTGAGGATCCCTTAAGATTGGAGAACTCGTTTTGTTTTATAAGCCTTCTGTGTTTAGCAACATAACATTTTCTGTGAAGTAGACACTTCAACTCATTCTCAGCTTCATCAACGCAATTAAAATTAGCATTCGGATTATTTGAATACTGGAATTTCTTTAAGAAAGGTTGATTCGGATTAAAAGGTCAGAGGGATATATAAAGCACAAGTTCGGTCATGCATGGATTTCTGCTCTCATCTTTGGGATGGATCCGCCAAATACCAACTAGACGCACTTGAGTCTATTGATAAAAGGGCCGAGAGGCTAATCGGTAACGATGATCTGGTCGATTCAAAGCTCCAGAGCCTTGAACATCGTCGCCGTGTGGCCAGCCTGTCGGTTTTCTATCGGTTGCATTTCGGAGAGTGTGCGATGGAACTGCACAACCTGATTCCGCCTAGCCCTTTCCATCATCGGACTATAAGACGTACGGCAATGCGCCATCGATATATGGTGGACATCCCTCCGGTGCGTACAAAGCGTTTTGCCAATACCTTTATTGTTCGCACAGCTAAGGAGTGGAATTCCCTGCCACCGTCTGTATTTCCCGACAGCTATAACCTTGGGGTCTTCAAGTCAAGAGTGAACAGGTTACTTCTAGGCAAGCGTGTTTCACCGTCGACCACATCTTCGCTTACCATCAGGCGAGATAGTGGTCAAACGCGAACCTATCATTAATAAAAAAAATAAGAGTTTTTGCAAGTCATAAGATCACGACGGTTATTGTGAAAAATTCCGGCAGATTTCATTGGGCTTAACTTAAAGGTATCTAACACTGACGTGCTCTTAACTGACTTGACTGGCCTGTTTGTTGGTCTTCACGACCGTGTGTAATATAACGCGAACTATTTGGAGCCACTTTTGAACCCTTCATAACTCAAAAACTGTTTCCATAAATTTTTGAAATTTGGCTCATACAGGGCGTTCCACGTTCCACGGCTATGCCACATGGAGGGAAAGTAATTTGAATATTTTAGATAGAAAATTTTACCCGTTACACAAGAAAAAAAATATCTTGTAGCTTTTTTTTTTTACGTGGCAAAATCATCAAATGAGTCCTCCAACCCCGGGCAGGGCGGGAGGGACTGTCAGACTTGTACTGACTAAAATCCACGGTAGCCCTTTGTGTGCCGGAGTCGCGGTATACGTATGTCCCGCAACCCCGGCAGGACTGTGACCCTCTATAGGGGGGCCCCATCATTATGCTGACGCTCCTTGAGGCGCGCGTGGGACACAACGCGCCGTTGACCCGGGCATGGTCTATGGACGGGCAGCGAGTTGCCCTTTACTCGCTGCCCGCATGCCCGCGCCTACGGTGGCCGGAGATCGTCCCGCGACATCCGTCGCCGTGGGCGTCTACCACTGCGTCTCGGGCGGAGGGAGGACGATATCCTCTCCCTCAAGCGGCCCGCCTCCTCCTTCGCGAGCACGACTGTTTCGCAGAAGGAGGCGACCGCCTCCCACTCCGTCTCGCCCCGCAGCATGGCCGCAACCAATGCCAGGCGCGAGAGATCTCCGCCTATCGCCGCAGTGAGGACACGGCGGTGCTCCGCCCAAGCTTGGCAGTCCTGCACCGTATGCTCCACCGTGACCTCCGGGCGATCCTCGCATACCTTGTAGCTTTATCATACCGGATGAAAGGCTTCATCATAAGGTTTATTTTTTGCTAAATTATTTAGTGTCAGAAATTAAAATCCACCTTGTCTTTCAATAGCTCTTTATGTTCCAGGGTCACGGTAATGAGACAACTCCCGCGACCCTGGCAGGCTTTGGCCCTCTAGAGGTGGCCCATGGTGGAGTTGTCCTTTACTCGCCGCCCGCATGCCCGCGCCTACGGTGGCCGGAGATCGTCCCGCGACGTCCGTCGCCGTGGACGCCTATCACTGTGGCTGGGGCGGAGGGAGGACGCTGTCCTCTCTCTCACGTGGATCCCCTCCTCCTTCGCGAGCATGACTGTTTCGCAAAAGGCGACCGCTTCCCATTCCATCTCTCCAAGCAGCATGGCCGCCACCAATGGTGGGCGCGAGAGTTTTTCGCTTATCGCCGCCGTGAGGACAAGTCGGTGCTCTGCCCAAGCGGCAGTCTTACACCGTATGCTCTACTGTGTCCTCCGGACGATCCACACGCATCCTCCCGAAACTTCCGTGTCCGGTGAGGACCTGCGTTATGCGGTAGATAAGGACGCCGTGGGACCTACGCAGCCACTCCTTAAAGGGGTCTTACAGCCGCGATTGCGGCGTAACCGAATCTGGGTTGCGACAGTTTTTTCTCCAATCTGCACTGATATCTTCCCGCAGCGCCTCGACATCTCGAGGCAGCGGGGATACACCCCGGCGCTGCGCCTCCACGCGCCACCTATAGACGCGCTGGAGGGCAGACGCCTCCACATCCCAGGACAGCGATCCGGCAAGGAGGTTGGCCGATTTGCTGGCGATCGAGCGGTATCTTCAGATCATTCGAATAGCCATGACCCTTTGCCGGTCGCGTCCGCTTGCTCAGGGCCCACACTGGGGCCACGTGGAGGGCCATGGACCGCACGACACCGGCGTGCAGCCCCCGCAGACTTAACTTACACTTAGTGCCTACTGCCTATATACAGGGTGGAATTTTGTAATGCCACCTGGAGGGAAAGTACTCTTAATACTGCAGATAGAAAATTTTACTCAAAGAAAACATTCCTTTATTTTTGATTAGAAAGCAAACTGCATTCAAAGATTTTCGAAAATTCTCTTCTCCCACCCGAGAAACGAATCGGCTAAAATCTGAAAAAAATTATACCCTGTACTTTTATTGCACCGATCGTTAGGGTCAATTATAACGATGAAATCTCTCTAATAAACATGATAAATCAAATGAAAGGAAAACCAAGAAATCTTAAATTAAAGCTCTCGTAACATGTAATATGGTTTCTTGGTCCATATCGGTGGAATTTTGTAATGCCACCTGGAGGGAAAGTACCCTTAATACTGCAGATAGAAAATTTTACTCAAAGGAAACATTCCTTTATTTTTGAATAGAAAGCAAACTGCATTCAAAGATTTTCGAAAATTCTCTTCTCCCACACCCGGGAATTGAACCAAGAAACCATATTACATGTTACGAAAGCTTTAATTTAAGATTTCCTGGTTTTCCTTTCATTTAATTTATCATGTTTGTTAGAATGATATCATCGTTATAATTGACCCTAACGATCGGTGCAATAAAAGTACGGGTATAATTTTTTCAGATTTTAGCCGGTTTGATTCCTGGGTGGGAGAAGAGAATTTTCGAAAATCTTTGAATGCAGTTTGCTTTCTATTCAAAAATAAAGGAATGTTTCCTTTGAGTAAAATTTTCTATCTGCAGTATTAAGGGTACTTTCTCTCCAGGTGGCATTACAAAATTCCACCCTGTATAGATGATGTTTATACAGAGTTAAAGACCACGCATAATGGTCAGTCCTAAAATTTATTTATAACAACATAAAATATCATTTCTTCTTAAGACTTGGCTAGTTTTCATATACAAATTATATTACAGCCATCGCAAGTTCTAAACCTGTTATTTGTCAGTTCACATTTTATTATTCCTAAAATTAAGCTTTCTCGTAGAAACTAACCATTGAACATAATAAATATAATTCGTATATTATATGAGAATCAATTTCTAGTAGCAGCAACTACAAGTAGAAATATTGATTCGTCGAAAACACACACGTTTCAATTACTTACTATACTACTGAACGTTCTCAGTATAAAGGAAATTAATATTACCTTAGTAAATTGTATTTTCGCTATAACTATGATTATTATGAAAAGAGCAATAAAATAGAAGTTGATAATAAATTAATAAATCGTAGATAAACATAATTTCGCACCTCCGATAAAATAGGGTTACAACTCGAAAAAGTCGATTTTTAACCGACGAAAAAAAAAGAAGGAGGTTCTCAGTTTGACATGTATATTTTTTTTTATGTATGACCACGCATAACTTTTCCTAACGAGGTCCGATTTCAAAAATTATTTATCTCAAAGTTCCCAGTCCGGTCCCATTTAAAGTTCAAAACTAAAATCGGCCTCCAAGGTTAAGAAAAAAAGGAATTAATTGTCAATCTTCTTCAGAATTTTCAACTATGAACCGATTCTGTTGAAATAAAGTTAACTATTATAGTTCTGAGGACATTATTATTATTTTCCTTTTTTATTATTATTTTTTTTTATCAAAAACCTAGGTTTTTAGTCAAAATCCTTATTTGATGAAAAACCTGCGACATATAGCCACAGTTTATTTCATTCAATAAACCGTGATATTAAATGGCCTCAGATGCGTTTTATTGTACCTAACTATAATGGACTTCGGGCCATCCCTGAAAGTATAATATAAAAAGCTATGAAATGGTGCTCACACTTGTCTCAAGCATGAAGCATTTTTAGGATTCCGTAGTCAACAAGGAACCCTTATAGTTTCGCCATGTCCGTCCGTCCGTCCGTCTGTCCGCAGTTTAGCTCAGAGACGCACAGTACTAGAGAGCTGTAATTTGGTGTAAATATACGGATTTGTTGTGCCGAAAAAGTGGTAAAATAAAATCTCGTAAAATATATTTTTAGGGTACCTCCTGTACTTACACGTAAAGTGGGGATGTTTTTTTTTTCTCGCGTACCCCTTACTGTGGGGTATCATTAAAAAAAAAGCCTTTAAAAAATAATGATAGTTACCATTAACAGTTTTTTGATAAAAAAAATCGTTTATGAAATATTAAGCTTTAAAGTTCTAAATTTTGCTCGATTCGAGTGTCCGCCCCCCCCTCTACCAGCTAAACGGTAATGTTTGGGGGTGTGAAAAAATTTACAATAGTAGGTACCTAGTTTATATAACGAAGTTTAAAAGAAAATTATCATGACTATGTAGGCTTTACAACTTTACGAGTAATAGTCGACCAACTTATAAAATGTACTTGGATAAATGTTTTCTTAAACAAAATGTATCGGAGAACATTTTCTTCAACTGCAAATGTAAGTTTGTCAACTTTATTTTTACAGCTGTAATAGGTATGTTTTTACGGTATGTTTTTTGGAGATAGGTAGGTTTTAATCGTCAACTTTTTTAACTAACTTCAAAAAAAGGAGGAGGTTCTAAATTCGTCGTAATCTTTTTTTTTATGTATTATCCCCGATTTCTCAGACTCCTGGACCGATTTTGAAAATTCTTCTTTTTAAAATTAAATTCAGCGAATCAGTTTAGTTAGTTCGCATATTATGTATTTTGATGGGCAACTACGGAATCCTACACTGTGCGTGGCCCGACACGCACTTGGCCGGTTTTTTGAAATGAAAATAATAAATGAAATTGGAGTATCGGTATGTAAAATTGAAATAACCAATTTTTATTGTAATGCATACGAATATTTGTATGTGTATGCGGTGCATACAACAAAATAATATTTTTTTCTGTCTGTTGAACAAAATAAAATTTTTGTCTGTCTGTCTGTTTGTAATGGCTAATCTCTGAAATGGCTGGGCAGATTTTGACGGGACTTCTATTAGCAGGTAGCTGATCTAATAAGTAGTGACCGACCGAAATTTCGGTTTGGGTTTCGGCCGAAAAATCTAGTTTCATCGCATTTGATCGTTAAGATCAGTCACGAGACTCCATTCAAGGTTTTACGATATTCCTTTAGGATACCTAGCCATCCACGCCCAGTTGTTTTTTTTTTGTTATGTAACACTTTTTCTTATGTGTTAGTAATTGTTGAAAAAAAAAGACAGTCAATCTCGAAAAATAATCGAAATATTAAATGTGTTTAAAAGTTTCCGTTTCGGTTTCAGCCGAAACTGAGAGCAAGGCTGAAAGTTCGGTTTTGGTTTCGTTTCCGGCTGAAAAATCAGTTTTAGTCGGACACTACTATAAGGAGTATTTTGGGCGACTTTTATTTTAGAAAAAAATCTTTGTTTAAAAAAAATACATTGTTGATTATCGACATCAACGCGAACGAAGTCGCAGGCACAGCTAGTCTATAAATAGAGTGGATTAGTACAATGATTTATTTTGTACAATCTACATAGAGCCAGTATGATATCTCCCATTGTATAGGCTAGAACAATTAGAGGTCAACATAACAATTAGAGCACATTAGAGGTAGTAACAAGACGTATCTAGTAACAAAATTCCATTATAAGCTGAAGTGGTATTATATTGGCTCTCTGTACATTTACAGGTCAAGTTAAACTGGTTAATTGGATTTGCGTCATCGTGAGTAGTAGTGATGTAATGAATGCTGACTTTCGAATAAAACGCTTATAAAATTTGACAGTAGACCCAACATTATAAGATTTTGTTTGAAAAATACTCATTGAGGATCGTCTACCAAGCGCTCGTCTCGTTTTCTTGCCGTAAACAGTAAAAAACTAGGTTTTCTTTTTTTCAAAATGTATAATAGTTTGAAAGTTACAGGCGCCTAAGAATTACTATTTTTTATGACAAAATCTTCATTGAAGTAAAACCTTTGTATTTTAAAAAATAAGAAGTTTTAGAAAAAAAAGTGAACTACACACCTAGAATATAATATGCTGAAACGATTTACGATATGAGAGATTGGTCGTGAAATAAAATATGTACTTACAGTCAGTCACGAGCTGCAACGCTCTCTATCGCACGATAGGGGGTTTTTCCAACGCGCGAGAGGGACAGCACGAGTTTTTCTAAATACTTATTTTTTGAAATGGCAGCCGCTATACTATCCTCTTAAGACAAGCTGTGTACCATCAAAATAACCCCAAAACGACCAATTAGTCTGATGCAAAAATGTTTTAAAGTACCAAAGCCGTTTATGAGGAGTTTGCAAAATAAGGAACGGAATAGCGTGTTGCAAAATAGTTTTTTGAAGATAAACTATAATTTTCACACTGAAAAATCCAGTGTAATAAATAAAGTAGGTCAACCTACCCTTTATAAAGTCAAACCCAATATGGCGCGTATGACGTTCTGTGTCGCGAGCCTTTCAATACCAATCAAACATTAACCTTCCACTATTGATTTATGGTTGATAATTATGTTAAAGCAATTTGACATATTGTGGTAGCTTGATGTGCTGGCATAAATATGAATCAATAATTAACATAATTTTTATTTTATTTTCAAACGTATAACCGGAACCCCCCGATCCGTTAAAAATGATTTTGCCTTATAAAGCCACTGTTTTACGGCACTAAAGCGGATGTAGGCCTTTAAGGGGATAGGTCAGTAAAAATACGCTTTTTATTTTTTACTTTTCTTCGTACGTATATGGACTACAGATCTTAAAACTTGGAATATAGTAATTGACTATATGATATAAATTCTCACAAAGTTGAAAACACGATTCATTGAAATTTTCTCGATACAAAAAAAATGCAAAGTTAGGTCTATATTTTTTCTTTTTTGGACTTTATGGCATAACTACTATGAGTTATGGAAAAGATGTTACTTTAAATTGTAGAGAATACCACTATATAAATTCTGTAAAGACAGTTTTTCAATTAATAACAATTTTAATTCATAAAAAGACGTCAATATGTTTGGGCACATACGCCGTTTTATTCTGAGCACACATTCACTATCGTCCTCTCATCTTTTGCCTTTTACAAGTAGTGTCATCACTTTCGTTCCTTGACGAATCAGTCAGCCAGCGTGGCTCTTACAGGCTAGACCTGTGACAATTTTTTTCAGATCGCGGCTGTCAGATTTTCGTAATAATAAAATTGGTAATGGATAAAAAGATCGAGAAAATACAAACGAATGATACGTAGGCTTTATATTATTCAAAACTATGTTTCGATGTGTTCAATGGGACGTGATTGTAAACGGACATGACTGTAAATAAGTCACGTAAACTTTCTTTTTTCAATAACAAATTATTTTCATTAATAAATCAAGAATAAAATAAACCAAACTTACTGAAAATCATCGCAGGAAATTCCTGACGACCCTTACAGAGCAAACAAGGGAAATGTTAGAATACGTATGATTCTATACATTACGAATTGTTCCTATCAATATAATAAATTACTCACAGTGATATTATATCAATGCTATCGTGATATCGTACTATTGTTGTCGGGTGGTTCCTCTGTGTCCATCCTCCTCCCATCTAATATTTATGCATCTAAATACAATTTCACATGAACTAATGATAAATGCAATATCTTGCAGTCAACAATTTGAGATTGTATGTAACTGAAAACAACTTCTAATCGTATCAAACTGCGATATAGGATAAGAAGCACTTCACTTTTATTATTATTTATTTAGTTTCGTCACAGATTTTAACAATTTCGAAGAAACAGGAATAAAATAAATTAAATGAAAACTGCTATTGTCATTTTGAATACTTCAAAATTACTTGTCAACTACAAATAAGGCATAGCACCCACCACCCTGAGGCGCAATGTTGAACCGACCATTTGGGCGTTTAAAACCGGTTTTTTGAACCAATTCCAAATGGTCCACATTACATGATTTAAATATCGCCTATAGTATAATGCTGCGACTATGATGAAAAATCGGTGGTCATTGCTATCTCACCGTGTGTTCGGTACAAGTTGCTTCTCGCTCTATTGATTGCTTTGGAGTATAAACGATCAGTACTGGGCTCATGCTTTTGGAGTCGATAGATAATATCTATCGACTCCAAAAGATCATTTATCAGAAAAGTGATATTAAAACCTTGTCCCAAAAAAATACTGTGGATAGATATTATAGAATGAAGATTTATTTATAAAGAGGTTCTGACATTAAACTGTTCTACTATACCTGTACCTCATATGAGTAAAAAACTACTAAATCCACGCCGCTGCTCGACTAATGTCCATTTTACGCGGCGCTTGTGTCTGTCATTACATCGAAATGCATCAAAAATTAATACAAACACCAGATGGTGGAGGACAGGGCGTCAAGCATCCTTAGCTTTCCACTCTCGAACATATAAAGATATCACGCAACCAGCTTTGTGAACGCACGATAGTAAAAGGAGCGTGTGTTTGGGGCTTTATTTAGTGTGTTAAAATAATCGAATGAGTCCTCCTACCCAGAGCAGGGCGGGAGGGACTGTCAGACTTGGAATACTTACTAAAATCTACGATTTATTTCAATAGCCCTTTACGTTCTGGGGTCACGGTATTGTATTCGTTTGTCCGCGACCCAGGTAGGCCCTCTAAGGGGGAGCCCCGTTATTGTGCTGTCACATTTTCCGGCGCGCGTGGAACACAACGCTCACGCCCATACCCGTGCGCGCGTGTGTTTGGGGCTTAACGATAATTGGGTATTGTCACTTTCGTAAGGTATGCCAATTATCATTAATTTTCTACCAAAATAGTAGTTTTGTTCGTAATCTCGGGACATCAAAATGTTATAAAATAAATTTAAGACTGTGAATGATAAAAATATTCACAAAATATTAATCCACATCAATAAAGATTTCTATCATTTTGTTTTGGTGAATGTTTCGACATCCCTAAATTAAAATATTTCTACTAGAGTAATACATGTATTTTGCGTAAAGGGAACACTTTATGAAATGTCGAAGTTGACGAAATGAAATACATAAAACTTTGGATTGCGTTAATTTTGCGATACTCGCGCCTGCTGGTGGCGGTGCGTGGCAACTTTTCCGACTCATCAAACGATGCTTTCGCTTTGCCGTACGCCGTTAAGCCGATATAGATTTAAATGAACGGAGTGAATCACTTAAAGTTCATTCAAAGAGTTTTTTTTTTTTTTAATCGTAACGAGTTGCCGGTACAGTTTAAAGTAAGCGTCCACAGGTCCGCATCGCACGCATCGGACGTATCGTACGCAACAGATATCAGTTTGCCTTGTATTAAAACTCATACAACTGCGTCCACTGATCCACATCGTACGGACGGCTCATCGGCAATGCCTACATGCGATGCGTACCGATGACGTCATACGGAATGCCGATCAGTGGACGCGCCCCGCACGCTTACTGAATCTTATAATATATTATGTTCTTTTTCATTCTTGCATTCCTCTTCTGCTAAAAAAAAGCAATAACAACTTCTGCATCAGTTTCCTCCTTTCTTATAAACACTTTACGAACGTACGATCACTAAAAAATCCAAATGGAGGTGGCATTGGCAATCCGATTGCTGATACTCGCGTCGGCAATCCGATCGCTGCCAATACAATAATCCGTTCGATGCGATGCGTCCGATACGTAGGTACGATGCCGACCTGTGGACGCTAACCATTAAACTACATAGTTTCTTTGTGGCACACACGTAATCTAGTTCTCATTCACACATGTCATGTAGATTTATATAGTTACAGTTTTAACTGTACCTTTAAATCGTCTAAAATCGAAAGCGAATGTGAAAGCAAATAATATTCGTTACATCTCTACGTGTAGTTACTGTCGCCAAAGTAAAACTAAATGAGGATTTTAGTTAAGACAGCGATAAAACGTGGGTTTCGGACAGGACTATGTACTTTCATTTATTTGTCATTAACTATTGTTACTCTGTGACCTTTTCTCCGAGATATATGGGTCATTTGAGATGAATTGTAGGGCGTAAAGGGATCCATTACAGTGCTTTGTTAAAATAGTTTTATTTTAGGGAGAATGCCAGCGTGGGAAGTGACATAGAACTGTCTTTGACATTTCTTTCCATAACATACGTATTATTTATTAATATCTTATAAATAGATAGAGAAATTTTCTTCATGTCCTTATCTCATTTTACTTGTGATCGGTTTCACACGTTTTCTTCTTCCATTCTCCCCTCGTTTCTTTCACTCCTTAGAGAATATATACATTTATAGCCTTTTTTGGCTTTCCTCTTTCTCTCTTCTTCACATTAAGTGACATCTGTTCGGGCGTTGTCGCCATTCATCGGGTGACGCGAGCGATGGCTGCGCGGGCACATATATCTGGGGTCAACGGCCCACCGGGGCACTCCACATTCGACCGGCACCGAGCTCACACGCATTAACTTCCACTTGTATTGTTTGTCCGGGATTTATTAGTCTTGGTAAATTGCCAATATATAACTAGTTTTACAGTCCACTGGTTTCAATCATAAAGTCCTAGATAGGTCCCTAACAACATCAGTGTTTGTTATTAATAAAAACATACGAGCGATGGCCCGTAAGGTATTCTTAATTATTGTATTGGAACATGTAGTCGGTAGTGACCATCATGATTCACACATAACAAATAATCTGATCATAGGTCTCGTCAGTAACATTTGCTCATAATTCCAGGCAGGCTGCTTTTAATTTGTGCTCATTGCCAAGTCACTATTATTATAATATAAAGAAAACTATTGATACAATTACTAAATGTTGATTTATAACTACAAAATAATTAGAATAGGACTTGGCTTCTATGAGATCTCAAAACATTTTACGATTGAAAGACTGCATCGAGAGACATTTTTTTTTTTTTAGCGTGGTAAAATCATCAAATGAGTCCTCCAACCCCGGGCAGGGCGGGAGGGACTGTCACACTTCTACTGACTAAAATCCACGGTGTCCTTCATAGCCTGTTATGTTCCGGGGTTACGGTAAGGGAATAATCCCGCGAACCCGGCAGGCTTTGGCTCCCTGAGAGGGGGGCCCCGTCATTATGCTGACGCTCTTTGAGGCGCGCGTGGGACACAACGCGCCGTCGACTCGGGCATGGTCCTTGGTCGGGCAGCGAGTTGCCCTTTACTCGCTGCCCGAATGCCCGCGCCTACGGTGGCCGGAGATCATCAAGCGACGTCCGTCGCCGTCGTCGTCGTCGAGGGAGGACGCTGTCCTCTCTCGCTCGCGGCCCGCCTCCTCCTTTACGAGCATTACTGCCTCGCAGAAGGAGCTGACCGCTTCCCACTCCGTCTCGCCCCGCAGCATGGCCGCAACCAATGCCGGGCGCGAGAGGTCTCCTCCTATCGCAGCCGTGAGGACACGTCGGTGCTCCGCCCAAGCTGGGCACTTGGGCAGTCTTGCACCGTATGCTCCACCGTGTCCTCCGGGCGATCTTCGCAGTGGTGACACCCAGGCGTCTCCTCCTTTCGCATCAGACACAGGTACCTCCCGAAACTTCCGTGTCCGGTGAGGACCTGCGTCAAGCGGTAGGTCAGGACGCCATGACTTCTCTCCAGCCACTCCTTAAAGAGGGGTCTTACCGCCGCAATTGCGGCGTGCCCGACATCGAGAGACTTGGCATTTTTTTACATATTTTAAGCTATTGTCAAACAGACAGGCGAAGGCGAATGGGATCCGAATCCTGTCATATAAAAAAGCGAAAGTGGTCCGATAGTCTATGTGACAGGCTTCAAACAATTCCATACATTACAAACAAAAACGCCTCGGCACGCATTCGCTTCGTCCGTCAGTTTGACAAAGGCATTAATGTTTTTGGTGGGATAGTCCTTTACATTTCATGGTAATTCGTAAGTTCCACGACCCCGGCAGCTATGGCCACTAAAGGGGGCCCCGTCATTATGCTGATACTCTATATGAGGCGAGCGTGGAACACGACGCGCCGTCTCGTCGACCCGAGGATGTTCCATGGTCAGGCAGCGAGTCGCCCATTACTGGTCGCTCGCATGCCCGGCTGCCCGCGCCTACGGTGGCTGGGGTGGAGGACGCTGTCCTCTCCCTTACACATTGCCCGCCTCCTTCACCGTGTTCCTTCTATTGCCCTTTACGTTTTAAGGTCACGGTAAACTGTTAAGACAGTCCCACGAATTTTCATTAACTATCGATTCTACACATTTCAATGAAATTATTATTATTTAGTAATTCATCCCATACTTCAACGAACAAAGCTTTCTATATCAACAACACTCGACAAAACCCCTGTCAGAACTGTGAACGATTACTTTGTAAATTGATAGATAGGGTTTTAGGATAAAGAACTTAATCAACAATTCTGGCGTGTACATTTCATTATGATAGCATTTTCTGAGGAGTGATTTATAGCTTACCAATATTGTAAAGTATAAATAAATACTTTGTTTGGTTGGATTCATAAATCTCAGGAACTACTGCCTAGCCCCTCGATAAATAGACTACACAACACAGATGTTTTTTTCTTTTCGATCTATTAATAACCTCCTTCTTTTTGAAGTCGGTTAAAAAAAAAGCACCCACATTTAATTAAAAGGTAAAAAGATCAGAATTCAGAAATTAACAAACAAACATACTTACATACACATACATACATTCTCACAAACTTTTGTATTTATAATATTAGTAGTATAAAAATGTAGGTTTGTTCGGACTATTTGGTAGATGGTTTATGTGAAGTTTGCACAAAGCCGGTCGAGCGGTTCTTCATATAATAGTAGGCATACACCATCCTGCCTATCGATATTTGCAATTGTTTTTCATTTGACGCTTGCAATTGTTTCAAATCGGCAGTTCGTCCATATACACCATACACCATCCTGCCTATCGATACGATAGATTTGTCACAACTTCAAATCTGCACCAGTGATGCCAACTCAGCAACTAGATCTGGCTATTATTCGGTGACGACAGCTACAATTTCTAGCACCTTTTCATTTCATCATGAGACTATCGAATTAGATTAAAAAAAGTGGTTCAAGCGATTTTCGACCTTATCGACATTAAAAATTTAGTTTGTTTTTCTCACATTCTCATTCGTTAACATTGCTTCTTCATTAAAATCCGGTGTTTTCATCGTTGTCAATAAGGTCGAAAATCGCTTGAAGGTCGGAAAACATTTGCTTAAGGATTGCAAGTTAAAAAAAGTGGTGCAAGCGATTTTCGACCTTATCGACATTTAAAATTTAGTTTGTTTTTCTCACATTCTCATTCGTTAACATTGCTTCTTCATTAAAATCCGGTGTTTGCATCGTTGTCAATAAGGTCTAAAATCGCTTAAAGGTCGGAAAACATTTGCTTAAGGATTGCAAGTTAAAAAAAGTGATGCAAGCGATTTTCGACCTTATCGACATTTAAAATTTAGTTTGTTTTTCTCACATTCTCATTCGTTAACATTGCTCCTTCATTAAAATCAGGTGTTTGCATAAATGTCAATAAGGTCGAAAATAGCATGAACCTTTTTTTAACTTGCTTCGTGGTCCCTTGGCACCTCTCAAGTTTTCAATCGTATTTTGGTTTAAAATAAAATGAATAACTCTTTTTTTTACGAGTGTACATGCGATCCATGTGTGTGCGAAAAGCCTCAGTTTTCCTGGTATGGCCACGTTCACATGGCGATTATTTTCCCGTATACTGTATACAAGATTTTATCGAATAGAGCAGTAATAACAGTTCACAAATGAAAACTTAAAAATAGTTTAAAACGGCGTTCATACGGGAAAATCCCGTGTTTGAGAAATATAATATTTTACCGTGTACCGTGCAAAGTTGTCCTAAAACTAGTCAACTCTATTCGATAAAATCTCGTGTACGGTATACGGGAAAATAATCGCCGTGTGAACGTGGCCTAACCGTCCCTGTAGAAAAGTAGCTAAAAAGTTTAGCCACAAGTTACACTTTTTAGCTTTTTTTCTAGCACCTTTATAAAATTGGCTAACTATCTATGAAGTTGCTAAGATGGCATCACTGCTGCCGATTTGACGTTGTGTCAATAACGATTTGATGACCTATCAAAATTGGCATGTCATGCCATCAAATTGGCATTCCACCCCCATACACGTTCAATTCTATTTGAGCAAATTGGCAGTTTTATGCCGAATTGACAAATAGGCAGTATGGTGTATGGCTACCATAACACATTTTTTGTAACAAATGATGTAGTAATAGAAGTATTTATTGATCTGTGGCGTTGTTCGCGGGGTAGACAAGTACGACAATAACTAGTACCTACTTCACAATATATCTGTCATCGTTGACGACACGATTGGCGCAATGGCTAAACGTTCGACAGCTGCGCAGTGTGTGCGGTTCGATTTCCGCACGAAATAAAATATTTGTTTGATCTAGAAATCTCTGGTTCTGCATGTTTATGTCTATGTGAGTTTCTATTTATTTGTAAACGCACCCACGACACAGGAAAAAATCCTAGTGTGGGGCAAAGCATTTGAAAACCAGAAATTCATTCGACTAATAATGACGCACGCGGCGAAGCGAATATTACAAAATCACTAATTGTTTTTGTTTGAGTTCAGATGAAGAAGAAAAAATTGTTTATGTATTTTCCTATTGCTCTGTGCAAAGGCAATAAGGTTTATATTATTTCTTCTATTATCAGAGAGCATAAAATATCATATAAATTATGCAACAAATCTTTCATAATGACGGAAAGCCGATTTCCATGACACCATAACATTGATCAGAGCAATAAACAATAGCAATTTACGAGCGTGATCTTTTTGATTTGTTGATGAAAAAATCCATTTTGCCTGAACTAAGAATGACTCATGACACTTCGCGTGTCCAGAGGGCTGGTTCTTTTTTTTTGCAATGCTGCCAGTCTTCTGGGCACGTTCCCGGTTGACAGCGATGCGGAGGAGTTCTTTGACGCCTAAAGGTAAGCGTCGTCGTCCGCATCGCACGTATAGTACTCGCCAGTTTGGCTTTATGCCCCAGAGGAGCACCGAGGACGCCCTATATACGCTAATAAATCACGTGAAGGACAAGTTGAGGCTGAAGAAGCTAATTGTCCTGGTGTCGTTGGATATAGAGGGCGCCTTCGATAGCGCATGGTGGCCAGCAATTAAAGTCAGGCTGGCAGTGGAAAAGTGCCCGATAAATATTAGGAGGCTAATTGATAGCTATCTCGATGGCAGAAGGGTAAGGGTGAGATATGTCGGGGCAGAATGCACAAAAGAGACAAACAAAGGCTGTGATCAAGGGTCAATTGGCGGTCCTATATTCTGGAACGTCTTACTGGATCCACTGCTACAGGAATTGGAAAAAAGGGGACTATTCGTGCAGGCTTTCGCGGATGATATCGTGCTCGTGGTGGAAGGCGATACTTCAACTGAGGTAACTAGGGTAGCCAATGCAGCCCTCGCCCATGTTCAGAGCTGGGGAGTCCGAAATAAGCTACGGTTTGCACCGCACAAAACCTGTGGGATGGTCATAACAAACAAGCTTAAGTACGACTCTCCAGCCCTGACCATGGCCGGGGTCGACATTGGTTTGGTTAACAGCATGAAGCTGCTAGGTCTCACCATCGATAATAAGTTGCCTTTTAAAGAGCATACGGCAAAGGTTTGCAAGAAGGCTGCCGAAATTTACAAACAGCTTTCTCGAGCGGCCAAGGTTAGCTGGGGGTTGAACAGGGAGGTAATCCGCACGATATACCCTGCAACAATAGAGCCGATCGTGACCTACGCGGCTGCTGCCTGGGCTCCCGCTACGACAAAGCTGAGTACATGGAAAAAGCTTTGCTCCGTCCAAAGAGGCCTCGTGCAGAAGATCTGCAAATCTTACCGTACCGTCTCTCTAAACTTGGCACTGGTACTGTCTGGTATACTACCTCTAGACCTACGAATACAGGAGGCAGCCGCCCTGTATGAGGCAAGGAGAGGGTCGTCCCAGTTTGTGCCAGATGACCGGGAGATTGAGGGTATGGTAAGGTTTGCAGAATCCCCTCACCCAGCAACGCAAATGCCCCTGGAGTTCGTTTGCCTAGCTGATCATCAGCAGGTAGACGAAAATAACGTGCAGACAGTGCGAATCTTCACTGACGGTAGCAAGATTGAGGGGAAGGTCGGAGCCGCAATATCCTTGTGGGATAATGAAGGCGAAATCAAGAACCTCAAACTTACCCTCGCCGCGTACTGCACAGTCTACCAGGCGGAACTCTTGGCCATTTGCAGAGCGACAGACGTGGTCCTCAAGCGCAAAGAGACGAGCTATGGTTTGTATAGCGACTCAATGTCAGCATTGCAGACGCTTACAAATCATGGCTCCCTCCATCCCCTGGCGGTCCGTGCACGAGCCAATCTGACTCAGGCCTTGGACCAGGATAAAGATGTTTCCTTGTTTTGGATTAAGGCACACGCTGACCTGCCGGGGAATGAGCGCGCGGACGAGCTGGCGAAGGAAACAGCATTGTCGTCACGGAGGCAGCCGGACTATGACCTGTATCCGATTTCATTCATACGAAGCCACCCAAGTAACACACAAGCGGTATATTAGTACACATGTGTAAAACTATACGGTTTAAAAATGAATATCCTTTGTATAAAAGCCTTAGAAATCGCTAAATGTTGAATTAGGTTGAGTTTGGACTCGTAAAATTCTTAATGCTTAATAGGTCCTGTATATTGTATTTTATTTCTTTAAACTTAATAATTAAGATGTGTTAGACAATTATACAAACATTATTAAGTATTACGCGTTCTATGTATTGGTAAGCTGAAAAAAAGTCCCTATGGAAGCATTTATCTGAATAATCATAATCAGTATTGCTATTATTCAATCATTACCAAGCTAGTAGCGTTTGTTTCAGCTGTTTGCTGCATAATTTGTAACAATCTGAATAAAGGTATCAAATAATGCTGTTTTACAGCTTGATACTGAATAATTGTAAAGTGAACTTTATTAGTCCCTACGGAAGCATGCACCTGAATAATCTTATCAGATTTGCTAATATTCAATCATTAATAACCTAGTAGCATTTGATTCAGCTGGTTGCTGACTAATGTATTACAATCTGAATAAAGCTATTAGATAATGCTGTCGTACAGCTTGATACTGAATAATTGTACGTTGAAATAATTATTAAGGATCTTATTCAAATTAAAGAAACACAGTTACGTTATATCAGCAAATAGCTTAATATCAGGTTTGTTAAAATAATTTGTAAGCTATATTTTTCATGTTGTTTACATCAAGATGGGGCAAAAATCTTGAAAACAACTTAAAAGAAACGGCAACGTTAAAAGAAAATAAAAGAACATTTGAGAATCAATTGTAGGAAACGTTAAAGATCTGTTATAATAGTATGAAAAAATTTGCGGAGTACCAGCCAGCATGAGTTGCTGTCGTGCAATGAAGGGGATTCCGTACATCCAATAAATCAAACAGATTATTTTTATTTCCCAATTGCCTACGATACTAATGTTAAAGTGACTGCTGTGGCTGAAGAGCGCAAAAAACGTGGCCGCCGCCTATGACGCGCGCTTCAGCCATAGCACTCACTTCTAGATTCGAGTAGCGGTGTCTGCGAAATGAAAATAAAAGAATTTTTTTTACTTCAATTTACTTTGTTTTCATTTGGAACTTAACCTATAGTTACTGTGTGCATGAAAGTTAGATCAATATTTTACACTTTTCCACAACATCACTCAGAAAACATTGTCAATAAGTTGTCGTTTCGCATAAATATAATGGATTCCTATCTGATGTACATCAACACCCATTGACTGTAGCGTGGCTACATTTTAAATTTGACTTAAGGTTCCTTCCGAGACTATGGCATGCTTAAACCTCATCATTGGCAATTACATGATTAGATATTTTACTGGTTAAGAATGATATTTTCATTTTATAGGGGCTACTATAAAGTTCGCCTCAGGATCGATCTGCAATAAAAAAAATATTATATTATTTTGTAACGATTATTCCACTGAATGTAGAACCCTAAAAACGCGAATTAATGTAGAAATGTGGTCAACTATTCAAGTGTTATTCAAAAGTAAGCGTTTTGAAATGAGTCTATTCAAGTGAGATCTGAGTAACTAGATTCTTGTTCACTTTTATTCAGCAATGAAGCGATCGCCATTTTTTGTTTTGTGAGTTATTATAATTACAAGAAATTCAACAAGATTACTTGAATACTGAATGTTACAACTACAAAATTTTCAATCCGATTTGTTATTTGTTCCATTGGAATTGCTAAAATTAGAAATTTCGTCATAAGTATTTTAGTCAGACCGAGCATGCATTTACGAAAATAATATTTACAATCACTTAACTTGATTATTCAAGCGGCGCGTTAAAAATAATCGGAAAAATCATAAACTATTTACGATAAAATAATTTTCGCACTAAGAATTAACATGTAGCAAACCTATAACTTAATTAATAAAACTTTAGCTTACCGTTTTAATAAATTCGCCATTTATTGTCATGCAATGACTCCATCAAAGACATTAAAAATTTCTGACTGTCTAATTTCACAATTTGTATGAATAAAATCTGTATTATTGTCAACAATAAAATAATGCTGAATAAATTCTGAATCCAGTAACGAAATTGACATAAATTGAATATTGTATGAGTAAGAGCTTAATAAAAGTGATATCAGCTGTTAATCAGAGGTTATTAAGATGATTTCACCATTATAAAGCTCCTGCTCAGATGTTACTCAGAAGTTATTAAGCTTTATGCATTTGAATTTGGGGCCTGTTTTGCTTGAATAAAGTCTGAATAGGTGTTTATTCAGACGATACTCAGTTCTTTATTCAGAATATAATCTTAATGATTGCACATAATCAGCTCTTATTCAGACTTCTGTGTTACTTGGGCAGATCCGCATGGGATCACTCGATGAATGGAATCGGAGATATGTGTCCGGCGAGACGGCCTCAGTGACGAAAATATTTCTTCCGGATGCCAAAGCAGCTTTCCGTATCAACAGATGCAGCCGACGGGTTTACTTACACAGGTCTTGACGGGGCACGGTGGGTTCTCAGGATACCTACATCGTTTCAAGTGTAAGGAGAACCCATCGTGCATCTGCGATCCAAGTGTGGATGAGACCATCCACCATCTACTCCTGGATTGCCCCGTACACGCAACTGAGCGCTTCAACCTGGAGCAGGAAATAGGCATACAGCTGAAAAAAGAGAACATAGAGGAAATCTTTAGTAGTAAAATAGTAAAAACAGAAATAATCTAATAAATTACTGCTATAGCATCAACGGTCGTGGAGAGAAACAAAACGGCATAAAAATCTATGTTTCATAGAATATTAGCATAATATAATTTATATTATTATGTTAACAGAGGCTAAGGCTTTGTAAGTAAAATAGCAGTAATTAAGATATAGACCTAAGAAAAGTTGTACAACATGTAATAGCATTAATATAGCGATTAAGTATTAGTAAAATAGTAAAGTATGAGCAAATTATTGTATTTTATAAATTAATTAATTAGTAAGAAAGATATGTTTTAGAACTATAAAACAAAAATGTAAAAATCAAAAATGAAATGAATAATGTGTTGGATAGGTTTATTTTTCCCCGATGTTCTAAAGAAATAATAAAGATAAGATAAAGAGTAGTTAGAGAAAATGGGAATCCCACCCATAGACATGAGAGTGATATGAATGAAAGAAAGATCCATTAAGAAGAATGAAAGTGCGAGAGTAATAAAAGTGAGAACTGGAAAAAGTAAAAAAAAAAGTACTAGTCATTTGGAGCAATCGTTATTATAGCACAAAAATTGTAGGATTAGTCACGGCCAAGTATACAAGTTCGAAGATTCGTAATTTTCATAATTTTTTTAATTTCTGAAAGTGCCGAGAATCACCAAATAATGATACGTATTGCTAGAACTAGCAACCTCAAGTAATTTAACATAACGCCTGTAATCCCTGAGGCCGCTTGTATACGTCCGTTTTTTTCACCGGACAACGGACCGTTTTTTTCGCCGGATTCGCGGTGGTGCATGGTTTATAATGAAAGTGTGTACCTGCACCGGGGATCTGTCCGGCGTAAATTTGTTCGAGTTGTTAAAAAATGGTCCGTTGTCCGGTGAAAAAAACAGACGTATACAAGCGGCCTGAGGGGTTGGGCAGAGGAGTACCGAATAAAAATGAATAATAATCTGTTTATTTTTTGTGAAAAGATACAAATCAGCTGGTGGGACCAGAATCGGCAATAAAATCGAAGCTGCCTGTGGTAGGCCTCTTGGCAGAGCAACCTCCTAACAATACGAGTCATGACCAAAAGTACTGATTTCTGAATTTTTCAGGTAATAAAATCCTCATCCTGCTGAGATAGTCCCGCAAGGTAGGAGTTTGGCTCCATAAGGGCCACTGAAAGCTTATTTAGACGCGCGTGGGACACGACATGCTGTCGTCCTGAACCAGATCCTTGATAAGACAACTATTAACTCCGCATTACTTGCCGTACGCGACGCGACTGGATTGAGATTTCGAGGGCGTCCTCTTTCGCGTGATTTGCCTCTATCTTCGCTGTCATTACTGCTGCAGAAGAAGTGGCAGCCTCCTTTCCGGATTGCCAACGTGTTTTCTGGAAGCAGATCCTCCAGCATCTATGTGTATGAGTGGATAACCCGAATAGCCATGATCCCCCCCTGGTACGATTAGCTTGTGTTTTCGCTTCTTTATGTACCCGTAGAGGGGCTTTAACCGTACCACTTCTACGCAGAGCCTTCAGAAAGCGGCGTTTGCCTCAGAATGTTGGGTAATAGCTTAAAGGCAGCCCCGGTTCGATCCTGTTTTTGATCCAAACGTCGTAAATGCTCCTTGAAGTTCCACGGGATGTCAAGGACGAGTATCAGTCGAGTCTCGTTGAATGGACGGTGAGGCAAACCCACCGCTAATTGTGGACCCGAGAGTATAGCGTTCCAAAAGCTATGAGGCCCTTATTTTTTTTTGGCGTGGTAAAATTATCAAATGAGTCCTCCCACCCCGGGCAGAGCGGCAGGGACTTTCAGACCTGTACTAACACTAAAATCTACGGTGTCCTTCAATAGCAATTTGTGTTCCGGGGTCACGGTAAGGAAATAAGTCCAGCCGCCCTGGCAAGCTTTGGCCCACTGAGAGCGGGCCCCGTCATTTTGCTGACGCTCTATGAGGCGCGCGTGGAACACGACGCAGAAGGAGGCGACCGCTTTCCACTCCGTCTCGCCCGCAGCATGGCCTCTGCCAATGCCGTGCGCAAGAAGTCTCCGCCTATCGCCTCCGTGAGGACACGGCGGTGCTCTGCCCAAGCGCCAAGACGCCTGGACTGATTTGGAAAAAAAATCTTTTATTTGAAAGGGTATACTTTCCACGTGGTCCCATGATCCGCAGGTCAGGATCTGGTGATGGGATCCCAGGGAAAGCGAGGAGGGCAACCTTCCACATTCGAATCTGACTAAGCGGGAGGCCTATGTTCAGAAGTGGACGTCTTCCGGCTGATGATGATGATATAATGAGAGTCCTTTTTTGTGTAACTATATACGAGTATTTGGTCTTCTAATTAGAAAAATCCAGAAATCTAAAATGGTAGAAAAGTCAATACTGTAAATTGAATATTTTTTTAAAGAATACTTGGGGTGTGATTTACAATCGATAACGAAGTCAAATTATATAGTTTCTAGAATTTTTGTCTGTTCGTCTGCATGTATGTCAGGGATAAACTCAAAAATTACTCCATGGATTTACTTCGGCACGAATATTATTAAGAAGTCGGGTCAACATATAGGCTACAGATTATCACGCTATCGCCTACGGGGAACGAGCAGTGATCCTTTTTTTCTTCAACGCATTGGGTGTTTTTCCATTAGCCGGCACGGCACCGGCACCGGCACCGGCACCGGCGCCGGCGTAGCGTAGTGCCGGTGCTGGGAATCGAAAATGTATGAACGCTGCCGTGCTGGCGCCGCCCGGCGCCGCGCGCCGTCCGGTAAGTACAAAAGCGAGCCGTACATTTTCATATATTTTTGTGCTGGGCCGGCTAATGGAAAAACGCCCAATCACGCAGACGACGTCGCGGTCAGCAGCTAGTCTAAAATAAACTTCATAACGAGCCATAAAGGAAACGTGAACAAACACTGGAGTGCCCATATTAATGTTGACAGAACGGCATTGCTCAATAGTACCCCCACACTCTACGATACGTCCCTCTATTTGTCTATGGCTATTGCAGCTGACATCACGGAAGCCATTTTGGTAAAGTTTGGAAGGGTGAGGTTATAATCTTGTTTGTTTATTACCTAGTTTTACGATCAATTAACACTAATGTTAAGGTTGGTCTTTGATGTTTAGTCGTAAAATTTTGCAAGGAATACGTATTGAATATAATGTAATATGGTCTTTCTTGTTTTTATTTACCGAGTCCAAAAGGGGGGAGGTTCTCAATTCGGCTGATATTTTTGTTAAAATATTTGTTTAATAATTAGGTATATTAATAATTATATATTTTGACTTTTCTATAAAAGTCAACATACACTGGACAGCAAATAAACCGAGCCACCCGCTACCCAGGCACTAATTCGATTTTCTCAAAAACTAAAAAACCTACAAGTATCAAAGTTGTACCTACAGAAAGTGCGTTTCATGGTCATTGAAATGAAAGGCAACTTATTGGGTTTAATCAAAATTTCAGTGTTTATTAAGGATTTTGCAAAGAAGAGTCGTTTTTAAGAGCCGTGCATTATTATGCATCGATTGCATGTCTTGTCCGATATATCCTGCATAAGGATATATCGTCTGCTAGGATTTCAGTAATGTAGCGATGAGAAGTCAGTCCACGTGTACGGCCCGTCGGTTCGATGAAACTAACGCTGTATGTGCTGTTAACGAGATGCCGCCCCAGACCGGAGATTACAGATCCTCCTCCTTAAGCAACAGTTTCCTCGATGCAACACAGAATAACGTTCTCCAGGGCGACGATATACTCTCTGACGTCGATCACTTCCATGTAGACTCACCCTGGTCTCATCAGTGAAGAGTAAATTACTCCACTGCTCTTATGTCCAATCCCTATGCTTTCGAGCAAATTCACGTCGTGCTCGACGGTGTGCTACCGTAAATGCTGGGCCTGTTACAGCTCTTTTTGGTGTCAGGTTCCATTCAGAAAGTCTCCTTCTGACTTTATCTGAACTTAGGACCACTTGGCGTTCGTCACGCAGACTTTGTTGGACTTAAACTGCGTTGAGGTGGCGATTTTGCCGAACAGTAAGGTGGATATAACGATCATCTGCTGCTGATGTAGCCCTAGATCTGCCCGTACCTGGACGGCGATTGAATGCTCCAGTCTCTAGGTATCGTCTGTAAACTCGTTGCACCGAAGATCTGCTGATTCGAAGCTTTCGAGCGACTTCACGTTGCGCAATGCCTGCTTAGATTAATGCTACAGCTTGAGCTGCTTCCTGAGGTGTTGTATCCATTATTAATCGAAAAAAGTAGCAAAAACACACGCGTCTGAGCAAACGATGGACAAAAACTAAAGAAATGATACAAAATATCCGAGTGGGTCATTGTAGAGAAAAAGAACGCTAACTTCAAACTCTGGCGAAAACAGAGCAAATCGTTAGCATTGTGTTTGTTGCTTGATTACAATGTGAGTTGACGGTACTTTCGAATTAATTTGTAGTCATTTTAATCACCATGAAACGCACTTTTTTTTAAGTATAACTTTGATAGTTGTAAGTTTTATACTTTTTGAGAAAATCGAATCAGAGTTCCTAGGTAGCGGGTGGCTCGGTTTATTTGCTGACCAGTGTATAACCAGTTTTTTTTTAAACCATGTTCTCACTTTTTATAGGTATAGTCACTAAAATAAATCAGCGTAATGTAAAATGAGAATAACGTAAAGCAGCATCGTAGAATAATGACTATATCACAAATCATCATCATCATCAGCCTATAATGTTCCCACTGCTGGGACACAGGCCTCCTCTCTGTGAGAGGGAGTGGATCCACGACGACGCGGGCCCAGTGCGGGTTGGCAGATGTCACTTGTCTTCGAAGTTTTGATTCTAGAACATGCCGGATTCCTCACGATGTTTTCTTTCACCGTTTTGAGAGCAGCAGTCATGAAATAAATTACACAAAGTAATGCGCCTGGCGGGGTTCGAACCCACAACCTACAACTCGAAAGTCGGGACCAATACCACTGCCCATCACTGCCCCATTATTACAATTAAATAAGATTAGTGTATTTGGAAAACCGGTCAAATGAAATTATTTGAAAGATATAAATATAAATATGCTAAATAAATATGCTAAATAAAAATTTACTAATTCGTTATTCGGTGAAATGAATAATTCTGCGAAACTACTTTATTGTAACCAAAATTTGGCCGGAGTGATTTTCGACGAAACGTTGTTTTACCAAAGGGTGAATCTTTAAAAGGTCCGTCACCGTATCTGGGGTAATCTCCACAGCCTTTGATATAACTCGTCGCTTTGATTAACAGATTTAGGTGATGCTTAGGTCATTTTAGAATTAAACGGGCGGTATTACTTCGCTAACAAGGTAACTTCTAATTAGTATTGGTTTTGTTCGTTCGTCAAAACCGTTGAAAAGTATCTCTAATAGTAGCCATACACCATCCTGCCTATCGACGATCGATTTGACGCTTGCAATTGTTTTGTTGTATTTGATGGCATGACATGCCAATTTGATAGGTCATCAAATCGGTTTGACACAACGTCAAATCGGCAGCAGTGATGCATTTGGTTATTATTCGGTGCCAACAGCTACAATTTTATAAATTTATAGTTATCGGTCACCGAATAATAGCTAGATCTAGCTATAAAGTTGCTAAGTTGGCTTCGCTGCTGCAGATTTGAAGTTGTGTCAAATCGATCGTACGATAGGCAGTATGGTGCATGGTGTATATGGACGAACTGCCAATTTGAAACAATTGCAAGCGTCATACGATAGGCAGGATGGTGTATGGCTACCATAAGAAACGGCAACATAGGTGTTTGGATATTCTTTGTTCTAATTCCTGCAACAACAGTTATTAAAGATATTATGACAAAGAAGACGTAATTATATTTTCATCTTTAACAATTTTGAGGTACTCAAAAGACAATGCAACTTTTCCTTTGACTGCTGGCCCAAAAATATGAAACCTTAATTATATAAATATTAATAAAAAAACTGACAATTTTCTGAAACGGTATCTAAAGATTTAAAATTTGAGTAGAAACTATCAACTCAAAGCTTAGAACATCTTCAGATTGTTTTTCTCAAGCGAGAAATTATACTAATTAAAAAAACATTGAAAACGGAATCAGTTTTGACATTGAGAGTAATTGAAACCCAAAAATAACAGAAACAGTCTAAACAAACAAAGCGCAGTTTATAAACGGTCCTTTGAACTACGATCAAAGTAAAGTTAGTGGTAGCTATTAACTATCATTTTCATTACCAATGTTAGTATTGAAGTGATTGAACTGACAAAGTGTTTCGATGTAGGAATCAATACAATATTTGAGAGTTATTGACAAATCTGTTGCTATTTTGATTCCCTGAGTTTAAATGAAGTGACTCTGAGGCCAACGATGACGTCACATTCGTATACAAGTTGCTTGAATTGTACAATATCAAACTACATGCTTATGTAACACAAGTTAACATACAAATGCAGGTTAGTACGTCCGCACCAACGACGATATAGATAATACTAGACTCCTAATAACAGGCGACCGATGTCTGCCAACACATTAGGCAAAAAAGTCTTATATTCGTCTCATTTCAACCAATCCTGTGAGCCGTAAACATACGTTGAGACAGAACAGACCTTTAGTTAGCCAATCACAACGCAGTACCCCGTCCCCCTCGCTGACGTAGTACCTCAGCGAGTTGGCAGAATAATTTTTGTTCCTTAGATCGTGCATGCGGAGTCTAGTATTATATCGTCGTTGGTCCGCACCATGTAAAGTCAGGCCATAAGTCTTCACCACCATCTGTTTCAAGATCACGGTGGCACTGCTCTATGGGCATTGGCAATGGCAATGGCATCCTTGGTTTGTGTTTAATACTTAGGGTGCTTGTACATGGCGCATATAACCCGCGCAAGTAAAGAAGCGGGTTACCCGCGCGAGTAACATGCGCAAGCTACTTGATCAAGTTACCCGCGGGGTGCTTGTACACTAGGGTGTCCCGTCGATGTATGAAAAAAAAAAATTTTCAAGCTACACAATCGCAAGAGGTATCAAAATTTGCGTAATTTTATATAGATTACGAATATGCTAAAAAAACTATAATTAAGTATTATCTTTAGGGCTCTACCGGAGCTTGAAGTTTTGTAAATTTTCATTTTTACAGACAGAAACCGTATGGTTAACAGAATATAAAAATCTGTTAAAAAGGGTATTTTATTATTTATATCAGTAACAAAATGCATTAGAAAAAAAAAACTAAGCTTCTAATATTATTTAAAACGTGAAATTCAAACTTATTTTAATGTCAAAATTTAGCACATCCATTCAAATCCGTTCTTAGTAACTATCTCTAAAAGTTTCGTCAGTTAGACTTTATAAAGCCTATGTTATGGTTTAACACATCTTCCCACAGCTTCTGTGTGACAGAAAAAGTCCATTATTTGCAAGCCCTTACTTTTACCATGATTTAATGGTCCTCGTTATAAAAGCGTTTAAAAACAAGTGTTGCTGTCATCTAAAAGTTGTGCCACACACTCGTTTCGGTGTCATCTCTATTTTTTATTAATGGTTTAAATATCCTGTGTTTACAGCTACTTTTAAATCCTCAAGCTTGTAGTATTCTTCGAAAATCCAGCTCCTGAATGTGATCTCTGTCATCATAAAGCATGCTGGCAAGAAGGTTTTCTGAAAAGCATTTCTTGTAGTGATAGAATTCACAACAGAGCTCAGATTTTCAAGTAAAATTCGAGAGTTTAACGTACTATATTCTTGAAATGTCAAGAATATGATTACCTCCGTCCTTATAAGACTTATTTAGTTTGAAAAGTAACGAAACCGAACAGTGTAGTTGACAAGCAGTTGTAAATTTTGTGATGGCTTATTAGTATTTAAGTAAAGCTGTAGTTTGCGATAGGAATCGAAGATTTAATCCAAATAGTATTGATCTTTTCAGAAATAATCGAAAATACATCTAAATTGGATGGATCCTTTCTATTTTATTTTAACTTTAGGTCATTCTTACAAAATAAACCATAAATTTAATGACGTTCCATAAAGTTAGTAGCTGTCGTTCGGCAAGTTCTTTTTAGGCCTCAATAAATGACAAGCAGTTTCATCCGCCTCCAACTCATTATTTAAGAACGATTAAACACAATAACAACCGTAATTAGATACGAAGAAAACATTCGCAGGTCAAGTGCAGAAAATCATGGCGCTATGTAGAAACTGAAGGGTGTTTGCATGTCAAAAACTATAAAACCTTACGTTTCTAAGGGTGCAAATAGGATTTTTGTGTATGTATGACACCTAATTAATATAAAAAAATGATTTTTAAACTATTATGTACTTCAATAGCCAAAATTAGGGACAACTAAATATCACAATAAAAATGTCAATTTTTCGTAACTTTGCAGACCGGTAGAGCCCTAAAGGTAACATTTGATATTTTTTTAATTATTTTTCCAGTAATCTACAATAAATTACGCAACTTTTGAGACGTCTTGCGTTGTGAAATTCTAAAAAAAAAATTTTCGGGACACCCTATTGTACACGGCGCATACAACTCGCGCAAGTAAAGGTGCGGGTTTGCGGTTTACCCGCGCGAGTAACATGCGCAAGCTACTTGATTAAGCTACCCGAGGGGTGCGTGTACACGGCGCATGTAGCTTGAGCATGTTGAGGCACTTGCGCGGGTTACATGCGCCGTGTACAAGCACCCTTATACTAAACAAATTTTATAAACACAAAACTATTATTTTCTCGTAGCGTCTTGTGGGCGCGAAGAAAACGAATGACAAGTGACAGACGGGGTTGCCAGGTGCCGCTTTTTAATTTTCAAAATCTAATTGTTCAAAAAATATCTCGTTTTGAAAAAAAAAAAAAAACAAAGTCGTATCGAAATCAACTCAGCGAAAACCATTATTGGAAGCTTACTAAAAATGTGGGTTAAGACTATATTAAAAGAATTACTTCCTGTAAATAAAGAAATTGCTTCACTGTTTACTGTCAAAACAAGATATTGGGCAAGTCTTCTTATTATTTTTAGATTCATGACCCACTTTTGGTATGGCAAATGCCTACTAAGTTTACAGAAAAACTGAAAGAGATCTGCCTCAGTATGGACATGTGATGAGGAGGGATAACACTCATGAGACAGTGTTCCGTCATCGTACAAAACTAAACATAATTCAAAAAATTCTAGTAATCGATGTTCAACGCTCCATTGGTTTGCAATAACAAAACGCAGACCTTCTATAGTCTGTGGTGCGTACCGTGACTCGTAAAAAGTTGGAGCTAAGACAGTTACTTTTCGAAAAAGCCGTGTGTGAGAACATCTCCTTCCGCGCTCAACGTTCTCCTGTCCGAATCCTGAACAAATTATCGTGTTCTTTCTTCTGCGCGCGTGACTCTCAGACTCTCATCCCGGAATTCCTGTGTTCCTGCTCTTGAAACCATCGGAGGTGGAAGGCTCAGCGTGTGTCGTAGCAGTCCAAGGTACGTGTATGTACTGTATTTGCTATTGACATTCTGTGGAGTTTATGAACATCGTATTTTAATCGTCATCGTTGTGTTCCCTAGTAGCAGAACGCCACCCCTGCTATTTCGGCTTTGGTACGCATGCTACAGACAGGACAATCAGGTAACCGTGACCCTGGAACGTAAAGGGCTGTTGAAGGACCATCGATAATTTTGTCAGTACAAGCTAGCAGTCCGTAACATCCCGCCCTGGGTTCGAGGATTCATTTGATGATTTTATACGACTTTTTGAGATAAAAAAACAATGGCTTAGATATGGAAAAATACGCAGTATAAAACGTAGAACTAAAACAGTAAATACGCTTAACTGTGCCAATAAAAAATATTGATCTAACAAACAGTTTCATTGGTTATAACAATGGTTCGGTATGATTTAAAGAGGTGAGTCATTGGCTAGCCAAAAATAGCCAGGGTACTACTCAGTCTCGTCTTGTTTGCTTCTGTTATTTTTGAAATATTCCAATATTTGATACTTGTTATTTAGAGGTACAATTGCTAAGTAGATTTGCTTGTCAGACTAACGATGGGCAATATCAAAACTCTCTGACAGTAAAGATGATTGCTGAAAACCAGCTGTTATCCGCGATTTCGTATGCGTGATATTCTTAATGAATTTAATCCAATATTTTATTAAATATTCTGTATTTTTTTAAATAGCCTATTCAGTGTCCCACTGCTGGGCAAAGGCCTCCCCTTTCTCCTTCCGAACCTCTCTATTTTGGGCAATTTCTGGCCATGTCAGCCCTGCGAACATATTCAGATCGTCACACCACCTCCGCCGCGGTAGACCTCGACGGCGTTGTCCTCCCTCAGGCGTCCAGTGAGAGACGATCCTTGCCCACCTCTCGGGGTGCATACGTTCAACATGGCCCGCCCACTCCCACTTCAGTTTGGCTGTTTTTACTCCTACATCAGCTACTTTGGTAATGGAGCGCAGGGTGGTGTTTCTGATTCGATCTGTTCGCTTCGTACCTATTATGCTGCGCTCCATCGTCCGCTGGCAAATCTTGAGTTTGGACTTTTGTTGCTCGGTAAGTGACCAACTTTGTGCACCGTATGTTAGGACGGGTGGGATGCACATGTCCATAAGTTTTCTTTTTAGGGTGTGTGCCCGACTTCCCTTCAAATGTTCCTTAAGGGACCAGAAGGTCTGTATTAATAATAATAAATATTCTGATAAAAAAATAAATTCAACAAACGTCTTAGTATGCAATTAAATATAATTATGATCTATATTGTTAAAACCACAAGAGCCATTTTACTGTTTTAACTTCATAACTTATTATTATTTAAACAAAACAGCGCTTTCATCCTCTCTCCTATCACCAACTAACGTTGCTGTGCCCGACAGGGTCCATAATTGATTCAATGTCTTACCATACCAACCAATACCAACTGTTCTATTTAACATTATGGAATGCAATAAAGTATTAACTGTATCTTTTAAACTAGGGGCTCCGCAGTGTCCCAGCCAAGTCCCGAGCAAAACGGGCACGGCCGCACCATATTTTCTCGAAGCGATTCGCAGCTGTTTCGCCCCCCCCCCCTCTATCTTCGACGTGGACAAAGCTAGGACTTTTGGTTTTCAATGAATAAAAGTAGGTATTAGAACAAGCTTAAGTTCGAAATTACATGCCAATTGAATTCATAGTTTAGTTAGGAGTAACGGTCGTTCAAAGTTACACCAATTTGTCACTCACTGACTCACTGACCGATCATCAAAATTTAAGGTACTTCTAGCAGACTTAAAAACTTCAAAGGAGAACATTCACGCTCCATACATTTTTGGGCCTTTTCCGAAAGTGCCGGCCAACGAAAAAAATTGGTACCTATGGGTAGTACTAGTCATTTGGAGCAATAGTTACTATGGCACAAAAGTTGTAGGATTGCTCTCGGCCAAGTTATACAAGTTCGAAGATTCGTAATTTTCATACATTTTTTAATTTCTGAAAGTGCTCAAAAACACCAAATAATGATAAGTATTGCTAGAACTAGGGACGTCAAGCAATTTAACATAAATTATCATCACGCCTGTAATCCCTGAAGGGTTGGGCATTAAAATGAATAATAAAAATGAATAATAATCTCTTAATTTTAAGTGAAAAGCAATAAAAACATGTTAAAATAAATAAATCTACTGGTGAAGCCAGCATCGGGAACAGAATCAACGTTGCCTGTGGTAGGAGTCTTGGGAGAGCGACCTTCTAACAATACGAATCCTGACTAAAAGTACTGCTTTTTGAATCAGCAACATTTTTGGCTATTAAAGTCATCAACTGTGCTACGTTGTTCTACTAAGATAGTCCTGCGACTTGGTAGGTCGGCTGGTAGGCGTTTGGCTCTATAAGGGCCTCTGAAAGCTCCTTAAGGCGCGCGAGGAACATAACATGCTATCGTCCTTACTCCCCATTAATCGCCGTACGCGGCTGGATTGAGATTTCGAGGGTGTCCTCTCCTTCATGTGTTCTGCCTCCTTCCTCCTTCGCTGTCATTACTGCTCCAGAAGAAATGGCAGCCTCCTTTCCGGACTGCCACCGTGTGATCTGGAAGCGGAAGCCCTCCAGCAACTATGTGTGGATCACCTTAATAGCCATGATGCCCTGTACGATCAACTTGTTTGGGTGTCCTCCTTATGGAGACGACGTACACAGAGTTCCAGTAGAGGGGCTTTAAGCGCACCACTTCCAGATAAAGCCACCAAAAAGAGGCGTTAGCCCTGCAAGAAGAAGAAAGAAGAAGAACGGCGATGTAAACCCGTCCTATCGCTAATTGGGGGTTCGACAATATCGCGTTCCGAAGGCTATGACGCTCTTTAAGAAAATAACAAATGTATGAATGAAATGTTGCTTTTTGGAGTCTCTACGTGGAAGTGGTGCGGTTAAAGTCCCTTTATGGGAACTCTGTGTCCGTTGTCTCCATAAGGAAGAGACCAGATAAGCTGATCGCACCAGGGAATCATGGCTTTTCGGGTGGTCCACTCATATATGCTTGGAGGGCTTCTTTATCCAGATCACACAGTGGCAATCCGGTAAGGAGGCTGCCGTTTCTTCTGCAGCAGCAATGACAGCGAAGGAGGAGACAGAACACGTGAAGGAGAGGGCGCCCTCGAAATCTCAATCCAGCTGCGTACGGTGAGTAATGGGGAGCTAGTTGTCTTATCCAGGAGCAGGCTCAGGACGACAGTATGTCGTGTTCCACGTGCGTCTAAAGGAACTTTCAGTGGCTCATATAGAGCCAAGCGCCTGCCAGGTCGCAGGACTATCGTGGTTGATTCAGAAAGCAGTTATTTTGGCCGGATTTGTATTGTTAGCAGGTTTCTCTTCCAAGATCCCTACCACAGGCAACTTCGATTGTGTTTCCGATGCTGGCCCCACCAGCAGATTTATATATTTTAACATGTTTTAACTTCTTTTCACAAAAAATAAAGTGATGTTTATTCATTTTAATTGGGTACACCTCTACCTAACCCTTCAGGGATTACAGGCGAGATGATATTTTATGTTAAATAGCTTGAGGTCGCTAGTTCTAGCAGTACTTATCATTATTTGCTGTTTCTCGGCACTTTCAGAAATTAAAAAATGTATGAAAATTACGAATCTTCGAACTTGTATAACTTGGCCGAGAGCAAACCTACAACTTTTGTGCGATAGTAACTATTGCTCCCAATGACTAGTACTACCCATAGGTATCAATTTTTTTCGTTGGCCGGCACTTTCAGAAAAGGCCCAAAAAAAATGATCTCCTTTTGTACTAAGATAGGTCACTAGCCACATATAAAGAAAAAATTATAAAAACATTGAAAAATAATATACCATAGAAAACAATTTTATATTTGCGGTTTGGCAAGAACATTGTGTATGGATTTTGACTGCATTGTTAACTTTGTTCGTTGTTTAAGTATTTAATTGGATGAATACATACCGCACCATTCCTGGAAAAAACGCGTAACTCGACTTGCGTCAATTTTTTTTTATTAATGCAAAAAATCGGCCGTAATCTAATACACCTTCTCACAAATTTTCATGAAGCTAGCGCTAAAAATAAGGTTACTGTCACAAAAAATGTGTATTTTTGCGATAAAAAATAAAATAATTTTCCATTCTTATAAAGATGTATACATACATACATTTCTTTATTTTAAAACTTTCCCTAGGTATAAAGCCGTAAACACACATACCCATATCTAACACGAAAATTTAAAGTAACTTTATAAACGTAAATAAACATAGGCATTTGTTCTTGGATACTATTACGAAGGCGAGTCTTGCAAGTTCACTTACTTACTTAATTCTTCGTGTAAAAACTACGTAAGTGGTACTTACACTTTCGGACTGGCCTAAAATTGGAGCATGAATAATGGAATAACTACACTTAACGCAGCCAATGCGGTACACCAAAGATGGCAACAAAGCAGTATCCATTTTTACACCGGCTTCTTTTGTAACAGTTTCGGGGATTATTTAAGTAACCGTATAATTCAACCATATCTCCCAGTATACATAGCAAAATGAAAAATCGGAAACTCTATCACTACGCCGCTGCAAAATGCCATCTTTTGCTATTTATAAGGTTTTCGTGGGATTTTTTTTACAATGTTGAACACGTTTTTTTTACGTCCTGTAAAGTTGTCCGAATTCACTTACCGCTTTCTTACAGGAAGGGTGCGTACATAGAATAGAAAATAATAATATAAATGTAATACATTATAATAATAAAGAAAACTATTGATACAATTACTAAATGTTGATTTATAACTACATAATAATTTGAATAGGACTTGGCTTCTATGAGATCTCAAAACTTTTTACGATCGAAGACTGCATCGAGAGACTTGGATTTTTTTTTTATATTTAATGTTTTTGGTGGGTTTCATTATTTTCCCCATATTGACACCAAAGAGATTTAAAAGAACCTATAGAGCAGGCATTGGGAAAATTGTCATAAAAATTGTTGATGCCGTGCGTCAGTAGCACTATCTAAGCGTTGCATAGCAACGCGACTACTAGACTGAGGGACTTTTTACCTATTTGTAAAAAATTTTGGATCACATTTTTCTTCGTGATGTCCCGTCTACTGCTTGTATATAGTTTAATGTCTTTGATTGACTCGGAACACAACAAAATGTTTCAAGCTAACTCTCTCTCTCTCTGTAGTCGGTCCCTCATGTCTGAGGATCGTGGTCAGCTTCAGAGTTGCACCTAGAGCGGATGATCCGCCTCCACCGGTTTCTGTCCAGCGCATCCTTTACCACCGAGTAGAATTTAGTGGACGATGATTCCTTCACCTGATCTGTCCATCGAGTTGGTGAACGACCGCGCGATCTTTTGCCTTCGGTGTTCCCAACCTCAATCAGTTTCTCCAAGCTTTCATCGCCTCTGCGCACCAGGTGGCCGAAATAGGAGAGAATGCGTTGTTGGCATATAGTTGACAAGCGAGTTTTTATTCGAAGCTGACTTAGGATCGATGCATTGGTGCGGTTATTTTTGGGGTTGATAGTTTTGAGATTCAAATTTTTACATAGGGGTTTTTTTATGGAAGTAGATGGTTACCATGACGGCATTTTGCGAAATTTGACACCTAAGGTGTTCGGTTTTGGGGTTGATAGTTTGTATGAAACTTTTTTAGTACAAGTGCGAGGCGTCTCAAATCTTGCATGGTGGTTCGTTTTAAGATGTAAATGCTCACTAAGACGGAATTTCACAAAATCCAACCCCTTAGGGGTTGTCTTTGGTGTTTGTAATTAGACAACTCAGCATTGCACGGGGGTTCTATTTACGATACAGGTTCTCACCAAGAGAGAATGATACGAAATTCGACCCCTAAAAGTTTGTATTGGTGTTGAAAGTTAGGAGTCTTTGCATTGGGATTATTTTTAGGACCCAAGTGTTAGGTACCTAAAACGGAATATTGCGTGTTGATAGAATTTTTGTTGAATATTGATTTAGTTTTTCCAACAGTATCCCATATAGAGGGTGGCTGGGACTAGAAATTCGCAAAGGCAAAGTTCGAATATCACGCGGACGAAGTCGCGGGCGTAGTGTTAGTTTATTTATAAAAGGAGGAAAGGAAGTTTTCATCGGTTTTTTCCTAATTTTTTTTTACCTACTTCAGACTTTTGATAATCGTTATTATCGGGAAGCTATTAATTCTGCTTCTTCAGACTGAAGTTCTTCTTCTTCAAGTAAAAGGAGATACTTTTGTTGTGGTAATAGCGACATCATCTTTCCTGTCAGAATGCGTACTGAGCAATTAACGCCTCACACCCGAGCTGAAAAACATCTGATCTGCACTGCACATGGCACACGGCACACAGCACATAGCACACCGCACACAGCACGCCCGCCGCCGCCGGTCGCAGCTCACGTCTTACGCTTTGGTGTGGAGTCTCGGCCTAAATCTTTCTTATTCACTTTCTACGCTCGTGATTTATTATCATAAATAGTGATTTATGATGATAAATCACGATAATGATAGGGAGTGCCCCAATACGGTCGTGATTCAGTCGTTAGAACCCTTAACTTGTGCGTGATTCATATTTAGACCTCCTTTCAAACCATCCTTTATTCATTAGTTGCTTATTATACTAATGTTTATAAGTAACAGATAGCTACGACAAGGTAAAAACTTCATCACAGGAGCTCGACAAAATTATAGAAGCTTTATATTGCAGCCCTGGGGGCCAATTCTCGGCTTTAGAGATGGTGTCGAACTCGACAAAAAATTCTAATGACGTCATTTTTTCGACAAATTTTAGAAGTTGCTATTCTGGGGATGTCGAATTCGACATTTCTCGAAGGCTAACGTTAGAATTCATGTCGAGTGCTTCTGAGCAGTAGAGATGTAATGTCGATTGTAGAGATACGTCATTTCGAGGGCCAATTCTCGGCTTTAGAGATGGTGTCGAACTCGACAAAAAATTCTAATGACGTCATTTTTTCGACAAATTTTAGAAGTTGCTATTCTGGGGATGTCGAATTTGACATTTCTCGAAGGCTAACGTTAGAATTCATGTCGAGTGCTTCTGAGCAGTAGAGATGTACTGTCGATGGTAGAGATACGTCATTTCTGAGTGAATTCGTTGAATTTTGGATGATACACTGTTTTCTTTTCTTTAGTTTTTAAATAAAATACGGCTTAGCATGTCATACCTACTTGAAATTCGATATAAAACACTTGATTTTTGCATTGTGTTTTCTTGAAACGACGACCTACGCGCAAATGGTAAACTCTGTAATTTGTGTACCCACGATAGGACTAGAAACCACTGGAAGCGATTGATTACGATTTGAGCGAAACAGAAGTCATTAAAATAATTCCTCTCCATGTTAAAATAAAAATCATGAAATGTAAAACAGCACAGCCCACTAATGATTTAAAAACACAGAGTCCATGTAAACATAACAAAAGACGCAAATTCTGACACTGGCAGACAATTAACTTATTTTTACACAAAACGTTTCGTTTCATCCTTAAACCATTACATTTACTCAACGTTCTAAAACAAAATCATTCATTCACTTATGGTGAACGCACACCTAGCCGCACCGCAGTCTCCGCAGTCTGTTTTCTTACCGATTCTGCGGCTACTGCGATGCGGGTACAGCTTGACATAAAAATGTAGAAAACCGGAAGTCGCCACTGTCTTCGCGCTACCAGCACTTTGAATGATTTTATTTTATTTGTTTTCACTTATTACGTTAGCTTTATGGCACAATAATAAATCTAACAAACCTACGGTCTTTATTTACATCAAATATCAAAGATTTTAAAACGCTGTCAGAAATAAAAATTTTAGTTCCGTTTCAACCCGTTCTGGCCAAGCTATAAGTGTGAGAGGTTTCATAGAACTTCATACAAAGAATTCGTAATACGGGGACTGCGGAGACTGCGGTGCGGCTAGATGTGCGTTCACCATTATAGTTACCTAAAGGTGAACGCACATTCAGGCGCACCGCAGTCTCCGCAGTCCCCGCATTACGAATTCTTTGTATGAAGTTCTATGAAACCTCGCACACTGAGCCGCATCGCAGTAGCCGCAGACCCTGACACGACCGAATTCCCCAACCGCAGCTGATGACGTCACCAACGTCGGCCCGCACGCAGCGGACGCTGCGGCTAGCGCGGTGCGGATGACGTCATCCGCATTTTTTGTCTGCCTCGTCGTCTGTAACTTTTATTGGAATTTCATAATCTTTGCAGTATTTTTCTTCAATTCTTAAAAACTACAGCGTATGTATCAATAAAAGTTCTCCTGACAATTAAATGAAGTAAAAATAATATATTTCGTAACGTTTCAATAGCTTTGTCTAAGTGATAGCATTTTAATAACTGTAAGTAAATTCTACTAAACCACTAGAAAAAAGCCCCAGCCACTAAAAGCAATATTACGCTACTAAAAGAGGAGTCAAAACTAACAATTTTAATTAGTGAAAAATCCACTAAGTTGGCAACACTACAAAATGCGTGCGGCGACTGCGGAGACTGCGGTGCGGCTAAGTGTGCGAGGCCATTAACAAAATGCGATGAGTGCGGGGACTGCGGAGACTGCGTGCGGCTCAATGTGCGTTCACCTTATAACGGAACGTGCGATTCTTCATAATGGTAACATTATCTTCACTCAACTCGACATTTTCGTGACATTTAATTATTTCTATTTTGACTGAGAATACGGATTTCTGCTCAATTCGACATTTTTTGGTAGAGATAGAGATATTTTTGATAGACATAGAGATAGACTTACAATCTCGAACTCGACAAAAATGGCGAAAATCGAGAATTGGCCTCCTGGTCGACGGCGCGTTGTGTTCCACGCGCGCCTTAAACAGTGTCATCATAATGACGCCCCCCCCCCCCAAGCGAGCCAAAGCCTGCCGGGGTCGCGGAACATAAAGGGCTATTAAAGAACACCGTGGATTTTACTCAGTACGAGTCTAACAGTCCCTCCCGCCCTGCCCGGGGTTGGAGGACTCATTTCATGATTTTACAACGTAAAAAACGAACCAAAAATCTTTATACTGCTCGAATTTTGCGGTAAGCGTACAGAAACAATAGAGAAATCTATGAAAGAGAAAATTTGACCTTCAAAAAGTGCTGATAAATTAGCCTATGTAATTAGAATAAATGACTTTTGATTTTTGACATAGTATAAGTTGTTACCAGTGGTTTTACCCCTGATGCTCAGCTCCTTTTAATCATAGCGTGATGTTTAATTGCCTATGCTTCCTATGCTGCCTATGCTTCCTCGATAAACCTTTAAGTACCGACGTGTGGTCTGACAGACACTTTGGATATCCGATTTGTCGTTTTGTAGTTACTTATGTTAGCAAAGACATACACCCCCGCGCCTTTTTCTACCCCTCGAATAGTCGCCCCGCAGCGTTTAAGAAGAGTGGTTGTGTTGGCACGTGCGATTCCGGGGAGTTTTAGCTTTTATAAGATCGCGAGTGGTCTACTAAACCACGCGTCGGGTACTTGTGTAATACTTTGGAATGAGACTTGTTTGAGGTTTTATCGTTTTTTATGATATTTTCACTCACATACGAAAATAGATCAACCAAGTACTTCAGGAGTAAAACGTAAAATAAAAAAATACCTTGTAATGCCTCAAACCCATTCCTCTATAATGTCCGCATAGTATTTATCATGCGGACATTATAGAGGAATGGCTAATTCAAATTTTGTTCCTATGGAGAGTGATCATCATTCATCAAGCGCTAGGCTGCTTATAAATGTGACACTTGCATGAAAAATTCGTGCTTACAATGCAGCAAAGACTGTTTGTCAAAATTTGATTGTTTCGAATATTTTGGGCATTGCGATTTCCAAGAAATCACTTATTTTTTTATTTCTTTTTAATTTTCATTATTTCCTTAGTTATTAAACTTTAAAAAAAAAAGTTGTGGAGGAAAAAAATGTTCTGTTTATAAATGTTATTTATTAAGTAAAAAGTTGTTTTTTCATTTCAAAACAGTTAAGAGTGACAAATAAATGCTTATAATTTGTACTAAAATGAAAACTTTTAAATTTTGTTTTACTCGTACGATAACTAGATATGTCAAAAATATATAATAAAAAATATTTGTTTAAATAATCCAGAAACATAAAATGTTTTGGTCAGTTAGCGACGGTGGTCTGCCAGACGTCACGTCGGTACTTATGTAACTAGAAGCTCACGTCGGTACTTGAAGGTAAAATATGGACATCCAACACTATAGTATATTTCATTAAAAGTGCGGAAAGTCTGTCATTGCAAAGAGTTCCGACGACTACCCGAGCCGAGGCGCAGCCGAAGGCGAATAGTTGACAGTCGGAACAAGTTTTGTTCACCCATTTTGGTAGGCAAAGGGAACGATGCCCAGCACAGCTTAGTCTTCAGTAGTTTTTTTATTGATATGAAATGAAAAATGAGATGAAATAAAATGAAACCTAACTCATTCAATTAAAATATCATTAAATCTGATATCGAAATAAATTCGTAGCTTCTTTTTAGAAATATAATATGTAGTCCGGTCAATTTAGACATTCGAGGTTACATAAAGTCCCAGCAAGCTGAATTTCTGTGAAGTTGTTCAAAACATAATTATAAACAATGTCTAAAAGTTCCCCATCATTCCCCTGTAAGGAAAAAAAATATTCAAGGTCAAGGTAAAAAAAAATAGTTTTTCGCGATTTTCAGCAAAACGGTAAGTTTTATCATACAAGTACCTCAGACAAAAATTGTAGATCATAAAATTATCTATAAAAATGTGTTAATACTTTTTTTTTTACGAGCCACCGTTTCAGAGATAATATCTCTGAAACGGTGGCTCGTAAGAAAAAAAAACTTTTTGAATCGTTATATTATAACGATTCAAAAAGTTATAAAAGTTGTTATCGTCATAAGCATCTAATGAGGTAGTGTACTTAGCGCGTTTTTTTTAACGTGGTTTCCCCAGTAGGCCTACTCCACGGGTCAGTTGTGATCCTGTTTGTTGCAAAACTATTGCAAAATAACGGAAATTTTCAAAGATTGGGAAAGATAAAAGCGTGCCTGTCCCTGTGTTAAATTTACTTGCATCCAAAATGAAGATGATGAAGAAGCAGGAGAAGAAGATCGAGAAGAAGAACAAGAATTTGAAACTTACGAATGGGACGAATAAACTTCAACACTTTTTTTTTCATTTACATCGCTTTTATCTTTCCCAATCTTTGAACATTTCCATCATTTTGCAATAGTTTTACAATAAACAGGCTCACAACTGACCCGTGGAATAGGCCTACTGGGGAAACCACGTTAAAAAAAACGCGCTAAGTACACTACCTCATTAGATGCATATGACGATAACAACTTTTATAACTTTTTGAATCGTTATATCTCTGAAACGGTGGCTCGTAAGAAAAAAAGTATTAACACATTTTTATAGATAATTTTATGATCTACAATTTTTGTCTGAGGTACTTGTATGATAAAACTTACCGTTTTGCTGAAAATCGCGAAAAACTCATTTTTTTTACCTTTGACCTTGAATATTTTTTTTTTCCTTACAGGGGAATGATGGGGAACTTCTAGACATTGTTTATAATTATGTTTTGAACAACTTCACAAAAATTCAGCTTGCTGGGACTTTATGTAATTTCACTCACATTTTTTTGTCTAAATTGACCGGACTAATGTAAGTACTAGCACTACGCCCGCGACTTCGTCCGCGTGATTTTCGAACTTTACCTTTGTGATTTTCTAGTCCCGGCCACCCTCTTTAAGGGATACTGTTGGAAAAACGAAATCAATGGGTATTCAACAAAAATTCTATCAACCCGCAATATTCCGTCTTAGGTAACACCTAGGTCCTAAAAATAATCCCAATTTAAATTTTAGACTCTTAACTATCAACACCAATACAAACTTTTAGGGGTCGAATTTCGTATCATCCTCTCTTAGTGAGAACCTGTATTCTAAATAGAACCCCCCTGCAATGTTGAGTTCTCTAATTAGAAACACCAAAGACAACCCCTAAGGGGTCAATTTTTTTTAAATTCCGTCTTTGTGAGAACCTAGGTCCTAAAACAACCCCCATGCTGAAACTCCTAGCATTTGTAGCAACAAAGTTTCATACAAAATGTCAACCCCATAAACAACCCCTTAGGGGTAGAATTTCAGAAAATAGTGCCTTGGTGTGCATTTACGTCATAAAATAACAACCTTGCAAAATTAAATACTCCTAGCATTTGTAGAAACGAAGTCACACAAAATATCAACCCCTTGGGGTCTATTTCCACAAAACACCCGCAAATACGTCCAAAAAATAATCTCTTTGCAAAATTTGAGTCTCCAAACTATCAACCCCGAAACAGCCCCTTAGGGGTCGAATTTCGCAAAACCGTGTGAACATTTAGGTCATAAAAAGAACCCCTTGCAATATTCGAGACGCTTAGCACTTTGTAGTAACAAAGTTTCATAAAAACTATCAAACACAAAAACAAACCCCGTGTGCATCTAAGTCTTATAAAGGAACCCGGTGCAAAATTTGAGGATCCTCGCACTTGTAGTAACAGAGTTTCATACAAACTGTCAACCCCAAAAACAACCTCTTAGGGATCAAATTTCGCGAAATCCCGTCTTAGGTATTACTTACGTCTAAAAGAGAACCCCTATGTAAAAATTTGAGTTTCAAAAGTATCAACCCCAAAAACAACCCCTTAGGGGTCGAATTTCACAAAATTTCCACCTTGGTGAGCATTTACATCTTTAAAAATATCACCATGCAAGATTTAAGACGCTTAGCACTTGTAATAACAAAGTTTCATACAAACTATCGTCACCAAAAACAAACCCCTCAGGGGTCGGATTTCGCAAAATTACATCATAATGAGCATCAAAAAGACACCCCATGCAAAATTTGGAATTCCTAGCACCTGTAGTAGCGAAGTTTCATACAAACTTTCAACCCCAAAAACAACCCCTTAGGGGCCGAATTTCGCAAAATCCGTTCTTAGTGCTCACCTACGTGGTTTATGGAGGGCTTATGCCAAATTTCAAGTTTCTAGGCCCAGTGATTTGGGCTGTGCGTTGTCAGATCAGTCAGTCAGTTTTGAATTTTTTAAATATAGAAGATTTGTATAAATCACAAAAACTTAAAAAAAAACTTCATGGTTGGTTATTCTTTTTAATAGACAATATTATTTTGACAGTTGGGAAAGAGAACGCACGAGTGCGGGAAAGGTAAAAAAAGAACTAGTGTGTAACAAACGTGTTTTTGTGATGCACCCATGTTCGTGTCAAGCAAAATCGACCATATTCTGAAACAGCAGGATACAAAAGTTACATTGGTATCATTTGGCATGTATAGGATGCAACCCGTGTAGAAATATTGTACTAAAGCTAAATTTACCTTTTCCTTCTTCGATCTTCTTCGTTTATGCCTTTTATTACTATTATTATTTTCTCATTTAATTTTAATTTGTACATTATGTCTACCACTTTCACCAAAGATGTTAACGAAATATCTATAGATTGAAAGATAATAGTCCTCGATAGGCTAGGTAAACTTATTAAAATGTAGGCAGGCCTGTCTCACTCCGCGGTGTAGGTATAAAACTGCGGGGCCACTACGTCGTGGCCGTAACAAACGGCTGTCGCGCGCCGGCCATTCAGTACGCGCTCCGTATCTTATTTATTTTTGTTACTTGTGATTACGTACAAGTAAAAATGAAGATAATAAAAAATGAAGAAAAGCAAAATATTGCATATAAGTAGCTTTTGGTTGTTTAAATAATAACAGTGATAGAAGCCTCACATTTTTGTAAAGTAAAATTAATACGATCAGTATTATGTTTGCTTTTATTTCATATTTTTTACGCCAATCAGCCCGCTGAAATATGCATGAAAGAAGCAATTATGTATTAAATAATGAACTATAAAAAAGTAAGATTGTCTGTTTACACAGTACATTAATTTGAAAAAAATAACCTTTGTTCTGAGACTATCAGAATATCAAAACAGTGTTTCTAAAATAATCGGTCAAAGTCGATGATTTTTTTATTTTTGGAAATTGTAAAGCAAAAGCTGTTCAGTTTGGAAGGGTTGAGTTGACAAATTAACTGAACATTACAATAGAATTGGCGATTATTATAAAACTTTACCTACATTCTACATTTTTAAATATTATTCTTTTTTGTTTTTCTAAGATGAAATGTTTAAAATAGAACACTGATAGGTAGAAAAGATAATATTGGTATATATCATTTCTAACGTAAGGTGCCGTAAGTACTATTAACATTTTGTGCTACCTATCGATAATATAGTATGTAGTAATCGATGACGAAAACAAAACGATATGGGCTGATGATAAAAACAAAATTCCTTTAGGATTTTTTTATATTAATAATGTAATTTAACATATGCATAAAGAACACCTACCTACCTGACTGTGCCTCCTAAACTCGCAAGTCACAACCCTATTGAGCGCGGCGAGTGTTGACTTTGATGTGACGTCAGCGTCAGATAAACTAAAATAAACTCTCGCGCGTGACCATTAAGTACATTTTTGCTTGCGCAAGGGAAGTTTAGGCTACGAGTATTATAAAAGTGGGCGATGCGGGTGCAAGTAAAAATGGACTCTATTCTCTCGTGTATAGATTTTACATTTGTTTGTTTTTTTTTTGGAAGTAAAGCTTCTGTACCTTTAGGTACTATTATATATTCTGTGATGTAGGTATAATTTGTGAATCCGCACTAAGTACTAGAACTTGCTAGAACTGTTACGTAACGTCCGGCGCGCGCGGCTTCCAGCAGCGCTTTGATTGAAGTGGCTATAACAGTGCTTATTCTGTTTGATTCGTATTTCGTCAGAATCAGAACGGTGTTTTAGTCACTTTTATCACACCATATAATATATCTATGTATACTATGTATTCTTTTATACCTGTACATTTTACTTATTTATTTCTGCTACACATATTTATTTCTTATTTAATTATGTTTTATTACACACTATAAAGCTCTCGCAGGCTCCCTGTGGCCTGGCTTTATGCTGAACTGAGCCTATTTGGCACAGCCGTGAGGCACACGGTACTTTTTGTGTTTTTTTTTTAATTTTTATTTCTATTGTATTCTTGTGTAAAACTGTGTGCCAAATGCGTGCCAAATAAACTTATTTCTTTCTTTCTTCTTTCTAACACCCACATCCCGCACACTATACGATGTAGTATTAAAAATAGATAATATTTAGCATAAACAATAACCAATCTTTTCCTAACAACTCGAATTGGGTCACAACACTAACCCAACAACACTGACAAAAAATCCAAGATGGCGGAAAACATAAATACATCGAATATTGCTTACATTACAATATATTCATTCGCGTAGGTCGTGATAAATTCTTTAAGCCAAATAAATGAGTTTAAAAATTCCTTTAGAACAGTGACGTGTGGTGACGTGGGAACTATGTTTTCATGAAATCACGAGTCAAACAAACTTCAGTGCCAGTAAAAGTTAACGTTGGAATTGCATATTACATTTGCGACTAGCAAGGTGAATCTATGTTGCTATTATTAAGCTTTTAAAGTTTTTTCATGGATTGCAGTTGCCTTGTTTGTACACTGTTTTAGCGCTTTAGGTTTGAATAAGTTAATGATAAAAGCCAATGTGTAAAATTTAAGCCTTTCTTAAGCGGTCACTGCTGTAGTGTGGCTGTAGTCACTTAATTATGCACAATCATATTCTGAACGAACTATTGTACCGGGTCTCAGACTATTCACTAATATACAGCCTTACTGCCTACAAAAACTTAAACTTCAGTTGAACACTTATGAATACAGGGTGACTTTTTTACCACAGTCCAAAATTTTTCTATGCATTAGGTATCAATCACTAAACCCATTTTTGAAAAAAAATCGATACGTCAAATTGTCATAATAAATCATTTTCTCATCCGCTCTGTGTGTTCACTAAGCTAAACGTTAATAATATACACACCGATAATATACATACGCATGAAACGGGCAGAGCGCACCCCGCTGACCCCCCGCCCCGCCCCGCTACACCTGAGCGACACAAGCGCGGTGTCCAGATTCATCAACTATTTATAGATAACATTCAGACGTGATATCTCGATATTTTTGTATCGATAGATACAAAAAGAAAAAACACGTATTCAATGATTTTCGCCAAGGATTAATATATTAAAATTTGGATGGTGACTAAAAAATCACCCTGTATATATAGAGTTCACGAAGTACCTAACACAAACAAAATGTTTAGGCGTAACATTGGATTAAGATATCAACTGGAAAGCACATGTTGATACAGTTTCCAAAAGAATTAATCGGCTTGTATATGCGCTTAAACAAGTCAGAAACATCACAAAGAGATTTCAACTACAAAAACTAAAGTATGTATTTTTAAAAAGGGTAAAAATAATCAAGTAGGCATTCTTAAAATCAACAACTCAATCTTGCAGGTTGAAGAAAATGTTAAGTATTTGGGTCTTTGGTTGGACCGCTCTTTAAGGTGGGCCAAACACATAAACGAAACTCATCAAAAAGCAGCAAGATTTCTCAATGTGCTTAAAGTTCTATCTGGGGCTAATTGGGGTGTTCACCCAAAACACTTAAGAATCGCCTATGTTTCTCTTATACGTAGTCGCATGGACAACGCTAGTTTTCTGTATGGAGATAGTTGTAACTCACATTTATATAAACTTGACAAAGTCCAAAACCAAGCGATGAGAATCATAGGTAGCTTTATAAAATCTACACCAATTCATGTCATGAGTAGTGAATTAAGTCTCCCACCCCTATTTATTCGTAGAAACTATTTAGCTGGTAAATTCTATTTAAAGTGTAAGTCGTTGTTAAGTAGTCATACAGTTGTTAACTTGTTGGATGATGTTTTACCTCAGATGCCTTTATGGAAAAGGAAGAATAAGCCTTTGCTCATATTAAGCTGCAGCCAGAAATTGGAGATGTTTGTATATCGCTCTTGGATCAGTTATATAGATTTATCTAATAACATTAACTTGAACATTGGCGGTATAAATCAAGCAAAAAAACAATTCCAGCCGTTTGTTTTAAATTATTTATGTTGTCAATTTCTAAACTCAGAATATCAAAATTGTTATAAAATATTCACAGATGGTTCCAAAGAAAAAAATAATTCTGGGACAGCCTTTTATGACCCTCAACAAAACACATCTGTAGGTTTTAGCATTGAATCGAACGTGTCTATTATGTACTTGGAATTGTTGGCAATTAGTGAAGCTTTATCATACATTAAATCAATAAACCATAGTAAGTTTGTAGGTAATACTAACTGACTCCAAGAGCTCCTTACAACACGTGGCTCGTTGTACCTCGACAATTCGAGGAACACCGATAGCTTACACAATAATAAACCAGATTCTGGAACTTCAGCATAACTCGAAATTAGTGATACTGCAGTGGATTCCATCACATATCGGGATTCATGGTAATGAGGTGGTAGATGCTTGTGCTAAGAGAGCCTGCGTAGAGGGTATTCCGTTAGATGTTGTACCAATGTTCGCTGATAAAATCTATCTGGTTAAAAAATATTGTATTAAATTGTGGAAAGAATATCATGATGTAAGATCTAGAGAAAAAGGCATCTGGTACAACACCATTCAGCCTGAGCCTCTAATAATTCCCTGGATTGATAACTGTTCACTGAACAGAAATGATATAGTTACTGCCATGAGGCTTCGATCCGGTCACATACCATCGAGGAAGTTTACGTTCCTTATGGGTATTACACCATCACCTAATTGCGAGAAATGCGGAATAATTGAGGACGTATACCATATTTTAATCGAGTGTGATCGGGGCGAATGCCTCAGGAGAAATGTGTTTAATTCACATAACATGTTTGGAATTGGTACTTTAAATTGTGTTTTAGCTAAGCCAATGTCGGATGAGGCTAGAACACTATATAAAATATATTATAATCACATCAAATAATTAAAAACTCAAAATTTGGCTATGATGGAGCGACATAGTGAGCATTGTGACAAAGCTTCTTAATAAAGAAAAAAAAAAAAAAAAAAAAAACATCACAAACATAAAAACAGCAATAATGACATACCATGCGTATGTTGAATCGGTGCTACGCTATGGTTTAATTATGTGGGGTAATAGCACCGATCAAAATAGAACATTTATTGCCCAAAAAAAATGCATAATAGCAATATATGGGCCTCAACCCGACGAATCCTGCAGGCCGGTATTTAGAAGACTTGATTTGTTACTGTTGTCGTCCCTTTATATAGGTATTAGAAATTTGTATGTTTGTGAGGAGGCACATGGAGTTGTTCACTAAAGCAAGCGCTAGATGTTTTACCAAAAAAAAAAGGCTTGCAAAATATAATAAAAGCTGCATGTTTATGTGTGTCCGGGTATATAATAAGATACCAGAAGAATATATAGCGCTAAATACGAGTATAAGATTATTTAAAATAAAATTACACAAATGGCTGACTGTTAAAGGTTTTTATAGTGTCAAGGAGTTCCTAGAGCATACAATTGGATGATGAAAGTTATTGTTGAAGTTATATTGATTTATGAGTACCTTACTGTAAAAGTATGCTTATATACCTAAAAAGCAAAACATGTATGTTCTAAAACTGTTTCCACCATCTTGTATATCATGTTTTATGCAAATAAATGGATTTGATTTGATAAAAAAAGTTTGACAGAAAATCGGACCTTATTTCAACGTCTTAATCTGACATTTTTTTAGACAAGTGTTAAACAGAAGTTTAAAAGTTTTTGTGGTACGACCGATAGTGTCTAGACAATTTTTTATTCGCAATCAAAAAAATTAATGAGTAGCGGGAGAAAGAAAAAAATAAAAGAGAATATTATACCTACTAGATTTTTCGAGTGGCGTCGCGTCGTCATTAATTAAGGGGCTTCCCTGAGCAAATAACCTTAAAACCTCGCGCCATTAAAAATCACGATGGAACACGTGTGATTAACAAGAATAAAATCTTTATAAAACTAAAAATAGTGTACTAACAGTTCCGTTCCAGCAAGTAACATAATATAAAAGGTTGTAACTTTGAAAGGTAAATTGCTGTTTACGATTTATGACGTAATAAAACAAAAACTAATTACTTGATCTCGTTCAAACCAATTTTCAATGGAAGTTTGCATGTAATGTACACATCTTAATTATTTTTTTTTAGTTTTATCATTCTCTTATTTTAGAAGTTACAAGGGGGGGGGGGTGGGGACATTTTACCACTTTAGAAGTGTCTCTCGCGCATACTGTTCAGTTAAGAAAAAAAAAATTAGTAACCTCATTATCATTTTTCAAGACCTATCTGTTACTCGTATACGTTTGGTGTTTTTTTTTTTTTGAGTTTCTTTTCTAAAAATCCTAACGTGGTTCACATAAAACATCTACGAGTACTTAACTACCAAGTTTCAACAGGATAGCTTTTATACTTTCGAAAAATTGGCTGTGACATACGGACAAACAGACAGACAGAGCAAATATGACGAATCTATAAGGGTTAGTTTTTTTGCCCTAATAAGGGTGGTATATTCGAATCAAGCACCCCGGTTAACGTCAATCAGCTTGACACCTCTACCCGACTGAGAAAAACGATCTTGATAGACGGACAACAAAATGAAAAAGATGCTGTGGCGTTCCGTTTTTTTTCTTTAGAGATAATTAAGACATTTTGAAATCTACTCAGATGATAGGTACTTCTTAGACAAGTATGTTAATACTCGCTGTTGCTAGCGGCTTCAGCCGCTACAACTCAAAAATTATACCACAAGAACATCAAATCAGGATAAAAACTATCCTATGTGTTAATCCAGGTTATAAACTATCTGTGTACGAAATTTAAGTAAAATCCGTTCAGTGGTTTTTGCGTGAAAGAGTAACATTAACCTACCTACATACACATACATACATCCTAACAAACCTGCGCATTTATAATATTAGTAGGATTTTTAAGTTAACATATTTTATTTCAACAAAAGGTTTCATAAAAATGACATTCAGCCGACCTTTCTAAATTAAAACATTGTTGCAAGTCAAGAGCTCTTATCAATTGTAAAAAATATTCCAACCACGTCTTCAGATCAAATCAAAACATTTTTCTTTCGTTTCATTTTCATCTGATTGGTAAACTTGTATAAACAGCCTAATTAATTGCTCCGTGCGGATTTTAAAGGTTACAATATAATAATAATAATTTATTTCATACTAATCTTGCGATTACATCCATTATTATTTTGTGAGTACAATGGGGATGGCAACTCAAAGCTAATCGTAGATGGCGCTGCGATAGTTGGTCCCCACGTCTACCTTGTACAAAAAAACAAACAAGATTATTTGTTATAAAAATTGAGTATAAATACAAAACAAATATGGAAAATTATTCGTCCATGCAAGTACTATATATACTAAAAGAAGAATTAAGACGCCGCGGCGCATCTACAAGAGGAAAAAAGTGATTTAATTGAGTGGTTATACATTTGATTTTACCGTAATAAATCCACGATTACTTGTAGTTGAGGTTTCAATTTTTGAGTTTAGGTATGTTTTACCTGTCCTCTCCTTTATCAAGAATATAATGCTGGTTTTGACTTTCTATTTTGATGAAATATCATAATGTTTTAAGTCAGTAATTTTAACCTTTTTTTCTATTTAGATTCGAGAAATATCACAATATATTTAATTTCTTAACACCACAACTATTACAAAACTCGTTCCAGGTAATAATTCTTCGATTTTCGAGCGATGCAATACTGGTACATAACCTCCAAAAGAAAAGTAGATATTATTTTGAAAAGTGTATTCCATCATTTTTACAGCTTATTAAACAACATCTAGTCATTTTACATCAATAAATGGTTTTTTTTCTGAAAATTCCTTTGATTTTACAGTTCTTTGGGGACCAAACTGACATTTTCACTTTGACACTTGCCTTCCCCATTGCGAGCTTACAACTACAAACTACACATAATGGTAATATTCTGTGTCTTCGAAGTTTTGGTTCTAAGAACAAAATTACAGACGGTATAAATGCAATCAGTTATATAATCCGATCTACACAGCAATGTTTTTTGGGTTCCATAGTTTTTCACCTTATTTAACATTATAAATTGCAATAATTTTCTTTTTTTGCTATATAATTTTTTATTATTTAGTATTTCCATTAAGGTTTTACGAGCAGCTCCACAAGCGGAATTTGTGACATTACTTCAACGAATCGTTCAACCAATTCAATTTAATGTAGATACAGGTATCATTAACCACTTAACTCTCTTGTAGGCCAATAAAATTTCGTCCGAAACTTCCTTTGATGTGGGCCCTTAGCCGAGTAATGTGAGAAATAAATGGTAGAGAAATCACACGAATGGGCGTTTTTCGGTTAGACGGCACGGCACCGCCCAATGTTCGTCAATCAAATATTCTGCGAAATATTAAAAAATAAACAGGGCAAAAGGAATCTTCTCGGAAAGCTTATCATTCATCATCACTGCAACATCTTGTATTGACGCCTCCAGGTGGCCATACCATGACGTTATAAAACTAGAGGAATTTCAGTGAGGGTACGAGACAGAGTCAAAGTCAAATCATTTATTCCAATTAGGCCATCAAAGAGGCACTTTTGAACGTCGAAATTTAAATTTAAAGGGAATAGGAAGGGAAGGGTTTGATTCTACACCCATTCGCTAAGGTAGGTTGTTTGGAGAAGAATGGGCAAGAAACTCCATACTTACTCTTTTTAAAAAAATGTTTTACAATATTTTTAACAGCGTTTGAAATAATGAATGTCGAAGCAATGTACCTTGAAAATCTAGACTAAAAATTTAAAAAATAATAATAAGTAAAAAAAGCAAAAAGGTACATGGCGTTCACATTTTAACAAAATATTGAAATTACACAATATACAAATATAATTTAAAAAATTTCAACCAGCTTGACTTTGTTTAAGCCCTACATTGTACTATGGAGCAGGACCAGCATGTTTCCAAACATTTTTATCTTGAATATAATCTTCTAATTTATAATATGCTTGTTTACTAAGGGTGTTTTTTATGTAACTTTTTTTTGAAGTGAAAACTTCTTTAGCGGCGTTGTACACTTTTTCTGTAATGGGTAAAAAATTTAAAACTCGCGTCAGGGTCACGTGACCCTGATCGAAAATGAGTAAGACGTCATTCAAATTAAAAATAAAACATAGTAACAAAAAAGTTTTCACTTCTACCGGCACTCCTGGAGTGCAACCTTTTTTTTTTTTTTTTCATTTAGATTTAAGATTTCACTCGGTATTTTATTGTAACATTTAACACAGAACCCCATAAAAGATTTTTGTACTTTAGACAATCTAAAATATGGTTGATCAATTTTATCTTTATTTCTCGTATTAAAATTATGTCTGTCGCTTATTTTATTAAAAAGATGAAGATTTTTCCTAACATGCATTATATTTTCATAAATAAATTGACAAGGCACTGTCATTATATTAATTTTTTTGAATAATTCCCTAAGAGATTCGCGACGATGTAGATTGTAAATTGCTCTGACAGCTCTCTTTTGTAAAATAAAAATAGATTCAATGTCAGCTGCCCGGCCCCACAATAGGATGCCATATGACATAATGCTGTGAAAGTAGCTGAAAAAACCAAACGCGCAGTTTCGACGTTGGTTAACTGCCTTATCTTTCTAACAGTATAAGCGGCTGAGCTTAGTCGCCCTGCTAGAGATGCTATATGGGGGCCCCATTGTAATTTATCGTCTAACGTGATTCCTAGAAAAACTGTCTGATTAATAAATTCTAATCTTTTTCCGTTCAATAAAATTTCATATTCGCTTCTTCTAACATTTGGTAAAGTGAATCTAATACATTTTGTTTTCTTTTCATTAAGAACTAAATTATTAACAGTAAACCAATTTTGAACCTTAAGAATACAGTCATTAACAGTGTCTAGATTTTGTGCACGTCTGTCAATTTTAAAAATTAAAGATGTATCATCCGCAAATAACACCATCTGTGGTTGATTTTTTAGTAAATGAGGTAAATCATTAATATAGACTAAGAAGAGGAATGGACCCAAAATAGAACCTTGAGGCACTCCCATATTCATTTCAGCCCCCAATGAGTTTGTACCGTTTATCTGAACTTTAACCTGTCTATCTTTCAAGTATGAATTTAGTAAATCAAGGGCTTTATTTTTAATACCATAATGTTCTAACTTCAGAGTTAGACAGTGTCGCGGTTTTATCTAGAAAAGACGCGAAAAGTGACCGATACAACAGGGTATCCTCCTTTCGTATCAGACACAGGTACCTCCCGAAACTTCCGTGTCCGGTGAGGACCTGTGTCAAGCGGCGGGTCAGGACGCCATGACTTCTCTTCAGGCACTCTTCAAAGAGGGGTCTTACCGCCGCAATTGCGGCGTGCCCGAATCAGTACCCTTAGCACGAATTTTCACTCTTTTACTTTCCAGTATTTACAGCGTTTCTTGTATGAAGAAATGGATCAGCGCCTCTGGTGTGCGAAGAAGGAATTAATTTTTCCCTTGAAAATTGTCAATTTGAAATTGTCAAAGTTCCAGTTTACTTTACGTCTCAAATACTGAAAATTCGTGCTAAGGGTACAGTACGCTGACACGTTTGATTACATAATATGTAGCACTCTTACTTTGTCTTTAAGCTACTTGAGTTACTCTATAAAGCTGGCATCTCAAGTCGCGTGATATCATACTTAATGCCCCGCCGTTGGCGCCACCTTTTCCCATAGTTAGCTCACAAAGGATTGAATGCGCCAGTCCGAGTCGCACCTAGCCATTAGCTTTCACAAAGGGCGTTGCATCAGCGCGACGACTGACGATGACTCGTGATATGACGCACCGTGTGCAGCCAGCTTAACAGACAAATGCTTGCACTGACTAAACACTTTTTTTTTTTTTAACGTGGTAAAATCATCAAAATGAGTCCTCCCACCCCGGGCAGGGCGGGAGGAAAATCCATGGTGTCCTTCAAAAGCCCTTTATGTACCGGGGTCACGGTAAGGAAATAATCCCGCGACCCCGGCAGGCTTTGGCCCTCTGAGAGGGGGCCCCGTCATTATGCTGACGCTCTTTGAGGCGCGCGTGGGACACAACGCGCCCTCGACCCGGGCATGGTCCATGGTCGGGCAGCGAGTTGCCCTTTACTCGCTGCCCGCATGCCCGCGCCTACGGTGGCCGGAGATCGTCTTGCGACGTCCGTCGCCGTGGGCGTCCACCACCGCGGGTGGGGCGGAGGGAGGACGCTGTCCTCTCTCGCTCGCGGTCTGCCTCCTCCTTTACGAGCATTACTGCCTCGCAGAAGGAGCTGACCGCTTCCCACTCCGTCTCGCCCCGCAGCATGGCCGCAACCAATGCCGGGCGCGAGAGGTCTCCGCCTATCGCAGCCGTGAGAACACGTCGGTGCTCCGCCCAAGCTGGGCAGTCTTGCACCGTATGCTCCACCGTGTCCTCCGGGCGATCTTCGCAGTGGTGACACCCAGGCGTTTCCTCCTTTCGCATCAGACACAGGTACCTCCCGAAACTTCCGTGTCCGGTGAGGACCTGCGTCAAGCGGTAGGTCAGGACGCCATGACTTCTCTCCAGCCACTCCTCAAAGAGGGGTCTTATCGCCGCAATTGCGGCGTGCCCGGCCGTCGGTCGCGACAGTCGTCCCCTCCATACTGCCCTGAGATCGCGCCGGAGCCCTTCCCGCCGCGCCTCGACTTCTCGAGGCAGCGGGGTTATGCCCCGGCGCTGCGCCTCCACGCGCCACTCATAGACGCGCTGGAGGGCAGTCGCCTCCAGATCCCAGGGCAGCAATCCGGCAAGAAGGTTGGCCGATTCGCCGGCAATCGTGCGGTATCCCCGGATCATCCGGATAGCCATGACCCTCTGGCATGCGACCAACTTTAGTGGTCGCGTCCGGATGCTCAGGGCCCACACGGGGGCCCCGTAGAGGGCCATGGACCGCACGACGCCGGCGTACAGCCTACGGCAGGAGGCGTTTGGCCCGCTGAGATTGGGCAGGAGTCTCCTGAGGGCGCCTGCTGCCCGGTTTAGCTTTGGGGCCAAACTCAGGAAATGCTCCCTGAAGTTCCACCGGCTGTCGAGGACGAGTCCCAGGTACTTCATCGTCCTCAAGACGCCGATGCGAACTCCTCCCACCGTTATGCTGTAACCCGACTGTGGCGCGTTGACGCGGCCATGAAAACACATGGCCGCCGTCTTGTGCAGCGCCACGTCGAGTCCCAACCGCCGGATCCTGTCGACGACTGTCGCGACCGCTTCCGTCGCCAAGTCGGCCGCCGCCTCGTGCGACTCTCCCTGCGCCAGGATGAGCGTATCGTCAGCGTAGCATACGTCGTCAGCGTAGCATACATCGTCAGCGTAGCATACAACTGACTAAACACTGGCTGATATCTGTGATTTTAATCACTAATGGTCCTCAAGATAAAGTGTGAACTATTAGTTTTATTTTCGGCTCTTCTCTCCTCAACAATAAAGTAAATTGTCGTATTGAACCACCGACCTTTTCTATTTTTAAAAGGTTTTCGTGTTCAACGCACTAAAGTTTTTTTTTTAAAGGCAAGTTACTGAACGAAAATCATTTATCTTTCACGTTGAGACTAGAGATGATTTAAAAACCGGTAAGTACGAGTCGGACAAGCGCACCAATTTTTCGGTATCATTATCCATAATAAAAACTAGGTACCTACACAAAAAAACACGTTTGTTGTCTTTGTGACAGTGAAGACCGCGGTGCAATTTTGAAAAATATTGTTCGTAGTTAGTCTTTTTGTTAACTGGTAGCGGTACGGAAAAACGTCGTAGTAAAGATTCACATAAGAACCCAAACTTTCAACCAAGGTTTTGGTAACTATAATGTAGATATTTTCTTAACATATATTTTTCAATTCCATAGAAAAGACATTGTATGAAAATATTTTGACAGATTTACTAGAATCAAATACTATTATATCTTACGAATTTACAGCAAATGTGGGCAGATAATCAATGAGTATTCTGTAAAAAATAAACAGACTTCAGGAAGAACTTGTTGAAAGGGGGAACGTTATACGATTCGTTTGGTTGGATTTATTTTTAAAGTGTGAATGGATTGGCAATGGAGGCCATATAAGTTTTACATTGCACGAATTTCAGAGAAGTTTTGCATAGGTATTTATTGTGTTGTACAACTTTTGCATTCCGTGTACTCGGGGTTTCTCATTCCTGGATTTTTATTTACGTTATACTCGTATATACGGATATTTCCTTGTATGACTACATATCAAAATATGCAAAACTAGCTTATACTGACCGTTTAATGTGAGGAATGATCACATAAAGCGAGGAGACATTATAAAGAAAAGTGTAAGTATAAAATAATAATAAATAAAAGAAAAGTGTAAGTGCAAGAATAAAAGCTTGAAAAAGTGAAATAACAGGAATTCAAGATTCAAAAAGGGAATTAACAGGAATACAAATATTTGGAAACAGCAACACGCTGCGCAACAGTTGAACGCTCAGCCACTACAGGCGTGTTTTGAGCGCACTCGTATATTACGTACGTGCGAGTGACGCACGTGACCGAGATTTGAGATGACGATTCTGAGATTTTGTTCTGATTCTGTTCGTAAAAATGACTGTGGGCACCCCAACTCCGACAGGTTAGGTTAGAAGGGGACGGCGGGGTCTGGATGACACCGCCATCCTCTTCATGGTTATTTTTTTTTTAATCTACCCAGAAGTAGGAGCACCGCGAAGCGGTGTTCCGTCGACTTTATTTAAGTATTTTGTCATAATTATTACAAGATACTATTAGTAAGAAAACGTAAAACAAGAATATTCCCCATCTTCCGGGATTTCGAGAAATCCCTGATTTCCTCATTTCACTGCGACATGCATAATCAAAACCTCATCTTAAAAGTATGACTCGTGCGTGACTAAAATGGTACTAGATTTTGTCCTTGCATTTTCTTTGAAAATAATTTTCAAAACAATAAGCTATTCCATTTGAGTCAATTATATTACTGAGGTAGATTAGGTATTGTTGAGTAATATACAAAAAATTGTAAATACGCGCCCGGGTCGATGCGGCGACGCGACGTCGACGGTGCGTTGTGTTCCACGCGCGCCTCAAGAAGTGGCAGCATTATAACGGGGCCCCCTTTAGAGGGCCAAACTCTGCCAGGATCGCCGAACTTATGAATTTCTGTGACCCCGGAACGTAAAAGGCTATTGAAGGACACCGTGGATTTGAGTCTTTACAAGTTTAATAGTGATCCTGCCCTACCCTGGGTAGGAGGACTCATTTGATGATTTTAAACGCAAAAAAAAAGGTGAAGTGGAAAGGGATTCCTATTCAAAAAGAAACGGGGGTCTACTCTCTTAATCCGTCAACGAAAATACAGGTCTTTACGAACGTAACTTGATACTTTTGAGTGAACGCTACTCACAATTTAGTATTTTCGAATTCATAAGTTCTGACAACACATCGGGAGACGAAAAAACTCTCAATTCATGTTGTCAACAATATTTACTTCGTAACACTAACTTATATTAATATGTTCGTAAATAACAGAGTATCGAACGCCCGAAATTTTGACCGAAACTACGGGTTTGTGCTTAGATAGTAGTAGACTGTTTGAGTGGGGACCACTTAACATTTTCTCACACTATCTTCTCGCCCTGTTTCCAAGTCTTATTTTGTTAAGATATTCGCCCTCCGTCTGGGGAGAACGTAGGTTTGAGTTGGAATCTTAACAACTAAAACCATTTTACATTTCAAAAGATGTTGAGGCTCCCTGTGAGCCAAAAGGTGCTTTCATAAGACTACGGTATCGTATTGAAATTGGTAGGTAGGTTTAGTTTCATAATAATTATAATTTTAGTCCAAATATTGCAACTGCGGGTATGAGGAGTCTTTGAAAAGTGACTGGAGAGCCGCCACAGCGTCCTCACCTTCTTACTGACGCAAGTCCTCACCGTCCGGTGACATGATTCTGAAAGTTCCTGTGTCTGATTGGGAGGAAACTCCTGTGTGTCACCACCGAGAGTTTTGCCCGTAGGACACGGTGGAGCATAATTATGGTGCAGCTCTGCCGCACTTGGGCCGAGCCCCACCGAATCCTCCGAGGCGATAGGCAGAGGCTACCTCTTGCGCCCGGCATTGTTCAAGCGGCGATTTCCACACAACGCGCACCGTAGGCGCGGCCTTGCGGATGGCGGGTTATGGGTGACTCGCCGTCCGTCATGGACCATGCCCGGGTCGACGGCGCGTCGTTATCCACGCGCGCTTCAAAGAGCTGTCAGTAATCCAACAGAGACTCCTTTAGAGGGTCAATGCCTGCCAGGGTCGTGGGACTTTTATTATCAGGTTACCGTAACCCTGGAACGTAAAGGGCTATTGAAGGAACACCGTGGAGACAATAGTGGAAGGAACATCAGTGGGGTAAAATAGCCTAAACTACCCCAGTTTTCCTCCTTCTACTACAATCATCGTTATCTTTCTGCCCTTAAGCTATTCTGTTTTCAATAACCGCAATACGTTTTTTCAGAGGCCACAGCATTTACTCATTTCACTCCATTTCAAGTCAACAACCCAAGTTGGCTAACGAATAAAAAAATAGAAAATCTAACAAAAAAGTTTCAGACAAAGGTTACTCGAGCAAATTAATACTTACCTAATTTTTAGGTTTCAAAAATTTTTCATTGAATCTAAAATTTCTACGAATATACGAAATCCATCCGTCTAAAAGAAATCTTTAATTTAATTTTAAACAAGGATATTTTAAAATGAACTAAGCCCGTTATTTTGTAGGCACTAACTGTCAAGTCCGTCAAGTCAAAATAATGAACTAAGTCGGCCATTTTGTACCAACTGTCAGTCTGGCGCCAAATAATCTTTGAAGCACTAAAACATTAATAATGTATAAAAGGAAAAAGAGATAATTGAATAAGAAGGCTTTTAGATTGCTCTTGAAGCTCACAGAGAACTAGGTTTCTTCCGTGGCTTTGCTCATGCATTATTATTTAGATTTTGTTAAACTAACTGATATTATATTATTATTGCGAAAGTTTGGATGGTTCGATTGATGTTTGTTCTTCATTCACAAATTAAAAGGTAGAAATCTGGATAAAATTATGGGTAGGATAAATTATGACGGGGTGCTATGACAGGAAACCTCCACGTGCGTCCGTGGACTGGAGTTCCCTCTCGGATACGTCCGGGAGGAAGACCAGTTTTTCGGGCCGGTGCACCCTGGGATGCGGGCAAAAACTCTTCCTTAGGAACTGTGTGCCTAAGTGGTCTCTTTGCCCGTATGCGAATAGCCTGTCGTATGGATGCTCCAACGCGTGTCCCTCTGATCAGCAGAGGGCACAGCGGCGGAGCGGGCTTGCGGACAGTGAGTGATGGGTAGCTCGCCGTCCGACCAAGGACCAAGCCCGGGTCGGTGGCGCGTCGTGTTTCGCGCCAAATGCCTGCTGGGGTCGCGGGTTTTTTCTTAACCCAGGTTACCGTGGCCCCGGAACGTAAAAGGCATAGGAAGGAACACGGGTGGATTTTAGTCAGTAAGAGTCTGACAGTCCCTTCCGCCAAACCCAGAGCGGGAGGACTCATTTGATGATTCTGTAACAGGTACAAAAGTAATTATTGATTATTTTAGACGGGTAGCGCCCTCTAGTAACAGAAACGCGAACTAATAGTAAATAGTTACAGTTCATTGATAGATGGCATTAGAGAGTAACATATTTATTTACGATACTTTAAATTCTAAATAAAATATAATAAGTACATAGATAAAATTCTAATAATTAATTGTGATAGATTTCAGTTGAATTAAATTTAATTATGTAACGTATGGTCTAAAAGGCAAAAGCCTAGAAGCGGGTTTGAGCGTCGTCAGATGACGTTGAACTTTTGGCTTCCCTTTTTTCTTGGAACCTGGACACACGTTATAGACGCTGACTGATATAAAGAAAAAGAATATTTAATTAAATTCTTATGACGCGGACCAGGAGTGGAACAGCGGCTAAAATGAAAGTGTACTAGAATAAGGAACCGCATATGCGTATGTATCCATAATTATTTCCTGTTTTGTTGCAATTACATGGCATCACCAACCATGATGATAGTATTGAAATGCTCACGGATTCTTTCTGATATTGTTCTCAGGGTTCCATCCATTATTTTAAATATAAAATATTAAAGAAAAATTAATAAACGTCTTCTCTACGCTTGGCACACATGAAGTAAGCTAGGACAAGCTCTGGTTCCAAGCCACGTATTACATTCTACAAAACACACAGGCTGTGAATGCTGACTGCGTGGCATGTCCACGGTTTGACCTGGATAGATGGTAGTATGTTCTACCTAAAGTAAGTCTTGTGACTATAACCATAACCTTGTAAGGAAGCTTGACAAGTGCTGTGATCCTGTGCCTATGTGTGCACCATTAAATTAAATAGCTGAGAAGACATCAAGCATCTCTTTTATTTAACCAACACCTCATGCGAACAGAACCCGTTAGTCTCATAGCAATCTACGCTGGCAGCTGGTGGTAAGAGACGTAAGGACCTTACAATTTTACAACCTAAAAAAAAAAAAGTTTTTTGAAAACGACCAGGCAATTTCCCTGCGATATCCCTCGTAAAGTCGTCTTTGGAGCGCATTGAATATTTTGCATCTCCAAGATAATTCTCATAAATATGACACGGACGCGACGGCGCCACTGTCATAGTACCAAGAAGTTCTGATTATTTTCTGTTCTTGTAACTACAGGCACTTATGCATGAATTCATGATACACTGATGTTATGCGAATTATTTATAGAGATAAAAGAAAGTGGTATGCACCGCAGCCGCTGACTTCAGCGTCGCAGTATTGTGCTTTATAGAACACAACGTATGTTCATACGCGCGACAGACGTACGCGAGCGACATCAGCGTATCATGAGTTCGGTTGCCGGTTAAGCCTCTTCGTACGCAACGCCACGCACCCGCACCCGGGTTAGGATTGCGGGTCAAGTTAGGAATAATCCAAATCTCCGGTATTTTACGACTTTGGTCATCCATCGACGCGTGCTTGTGTGCTAAGCTCTCTGGATCTGTGTTGAGAAAGTGCCAGGATACGAAAGTAGTAAGAGCCCATTCTCACGAGCGCTTTTTTAGGCCTCATAAAACGCCGGGTTTTAACAGAAAGGTAAATTGAACTTAAATATCACCGCCCAGTACTCAAATTCATAATTAGTTCGAAAAAAAAAAGCCGCATTTTAAAAGCGCTGACGTGTAAACAGATACATGGGAATACATTTGTTCAATTTCCGGCGATTTTCTAACGCTCAGAAAAAAAACGCTCATGCGAATGGCCACTAAGGCATCGGCTTTGAGGATGCGTCGCGTTATGTACGGGGCTAGCTCGCATCAAGGTTGATATTATATGTATTATCATTTATGTAGACGTTCGTACATAAAAATGCGCGGTTAAAATTCGGAAGAAAACGCATAATATGAGGTATGCAAGCTCCTTCAGTCTTAGCTCTCTAACCGACTTAAAAAAGGGAAGAGATTGATTCAATCGTCTTAGTCCCTGAACTGATATTGCTTAAAATGGAAAAGGGATCTGGGACAGATAAAAATAAAAAAACACTAAGATTTCGTCATTCCAATTAGGTATTAGTTCAGCCTCAAGGATTTACCCTGTAGAGAACAAGAAAAGAGCAATTAAATTTAAAGTTCATGAGGACTTTTATGAGATAACTATAATAATCTAAAAAACTTGAGAGGTGTCAAGGGACACCCGGATGGAACGAAGTTAACAAAAATAATCGTCGCAACACCACACTGTTCAATGCGAAATAGAAAGACGAAACGAAAATATCTGGCTTGCTTTCTATTAGAGAGAGAGAGACAGAAAAACATGTGCACGCCGCAATACGACAAGAGTCACGAGGAACGGGGGTTGAGTGAGGGGTACGGGGCGCGGGGTGCAGGCGCGAGGTGCGGGGCGAGGCAAAAAAGTTTCGTGCAATCTTTTCGTAAGAATTTTTTCCGTCTAGCCCCCTTCACAACGCGCGATAAGGAACTTCGTTCCAATTCGTTCCAATAAATTGATAAGAAACCTTTTAAAGGGCAGATAATACTATCAGCTATTTTATAAAATGAGTTGTAAGAAGCACTTTTTAACTTGCAAGTTCTGAAGCATCTTTATTAGGTTTCACAAAACAGGAACAGCGTCTGCCTGCTTGTCGTGATGAAAATAAATTGTACTGAGCAAAAATGAGTTGAAGATGACACAAATGACAGAATGACAATCGAAATAATTTCAAAATTTAAAAATCAAATCCAGTCAACATTGATTTTTAAATTTACTCAATTCGACTAAATATAATTTTTTCGACCTTTCGTTCTCGGTTTTTATTTCATTTTATGGGCATTTTTCGCTTAAATGGAATCGAAAATCGGATTGCAAAATTCTAGAGCACCTGTACAAAAGGTATTTGGTGTAGCAATGGGTTGAACATTAAAAAGGGTAAGAACACTAAAAAGGTTCAGAAAAAACACAAAAAGTAAGGATTTTTTTGTAGGTACCTATTTTCGGGGATTAAACTAACTTTTTTTCATAAAATATCGTTTATTTAATTTTTTAACTAGAATGAGCGGCTGGCCAGTATTAAAAAAAATGTAGAACATAATTATTTTAAGGATTGTTCACAAAATAAAACCTTCACAGTACCGCTACTGCTAGCTGTAATGCTGGAGACAATATAAAGAAAGAAAGAAATAACGTTTAATGCCAAAATCTTTATACTATATTTAAATAATAGATCCATTAGTCATAAACACGTGTTAACCATGTCAACCTAATTGAACAAGCAACACGCTTTATTACATTAAATTAATTAATCCCCATTTCTGAATTCAAATTTACACTGTTTACAATTAACATAAGACGACGTTGACGAATGGCAATTATAATGAAACCACATATGATGCGGTTGTGAAAGATACATCTTTACCAGATATAATTGTCATCCGTACTGTTGCCATCGGCTTGGCCCGCTACAACTCGCAAATTATACCATGGAAATGGAAACATAAAAATTGCCACTATTGCCAGTTTTGTTATGCAGACGACCACAGAAAAAGTACTATTTCTCAAAGATGCCTTTGCTGATTGGACAATTCTATTTATTTATTTATTCTCAACAAAATTACATTTGTGTCGAACAGTGGTTATACAGTGGTCATACAAAAAAATAATTTACATAAACATATCCAGTACAAAAAAGAAAGAACACTACAATTGACTTTTGGTCCTAACATAAAACATAGTCAGTCTTTTAATACGAGTACGTCTATTTCGTCCCACCACCTCCTTTAGGATCTACCGCGGCCCCGTGTCGCTGTTTCATGGCTGTTGTTAAGGAGTGGCTAGATAGGCGTCACGCCGTCCTGACCTACTGCCGCCTAGATCGTCGGGTTCCCTCACGCGTCCTGCCTACTCCTTCGCAAAAAGAGGCGACCGCTCCCCACTCCATCCTTAGCTCAAGCGGGGCAGTCCTTCACTGTATATGCCCCACCGTATCCTCCGGCCGATCCTCGCATAAGTGACAACCAGGTGTTTCTTCCTTCCCCAACCAACAAAGGTATCTCCCGAAAATTCCGTATCTGGTGAGGACCTACGTCAGACTGTAGGAGAGGACGCCGTGACGTCAATCCTGCCTGGATTGATGTCTCTTCAAAGAGGGGTCTTACCGATTCGATTGCGAGCGACATGCCCAAGATAAAAACGAAAGAAAATTCATACTATTAAAATTAATTTGCACAATAGTATTTTTAATCGTCATTTTATTGTGACAGTTGACAGATGAAGGTCGTGGATGTTTAGTTCTTATCGTGATCTCACTGTATAGGTCAACGAGAAACAGGAAATACTTACTTAGTTCTTAACGTGAACTATAACAACCTTTTAAAGCTTCAAACTTAGTTTAAATGGTTTTCTAATTTCACATCTCAGGAGAATGTATTACCTTGTTATAGGTAATAATTTCTCCCGAAATTGGTCTTCGGAAAGTACGATATTTTTTCAGTAAAATATGTAGTGTTTTATGCATTTCACTGTCTCAACTAACATCAGAGTGTTATGAAAAAACAAAGACACTGAAACATGACGCGAACTTTTTAGACATTCATGTATTCATAAACTTATACGCATGCTATCCTTTTTCTTTCACGAAACAAAAAGTTAGACGCCGCCGAACAATATCGTCCATCAGAATTTTTGAAATACGCATTTCTCTACAATAACGATCCATTATTTTCTCCTCAGCTCATCCTACTGAGTATAAATATCGCAATAAACGTTAATATTGTGAGAACAGACAACTTTCTTGTAATTTAATGCTTGAAGAGCTAACCTGTCAGTGGTAGCATTAATCTTCAAAGTGAAAATTACGATGTTCACGAGAACTTTTTAGGGTTCCGTAGTCAACAAGGAACCCTTATAGTTTCGCCATGTCCGTCCGTCCGTCCGTCCGTCCGTCCGTCTGTCCGCAGTTTAGCTCAGAGACGCATAGTACTAGAGAGCTGTAATTTTGTGTGAATATAAGGATTTGTTATGCCGAAAAAGTGGTAAAATAAAATCTCGTAAAATATTTTTTTTTAGGGTACCTCCTGTACTTACACGTAAAGTGAGGATTTTTTTTTCTCGCGTACCCCTGAGTGTGGGGTATCATTAAATAGGCCTTTAAAAAAGAATGACAGTTTCCATTTACAATTTTTTGATAAAAAAATTCGTTTGTGAAATATTAAGCTTTAAAGTGCTAAATTTTGCTCGATTCGAGTGTCCCCCCCCTCTACAAGCTAAACGGTTATGTTTGGGGGTGTGAAAAAATTCACAATAGTAGTATATTTAACGAAGTTTAAAAGAAAATTATCATGACTAAGTAGGCTTTACCACTTTACGAGTAATAGTCGACCAACTTATAAAATGTACTTGGGTAATATGTTTTCTTAAACAAAATGTATCGGAGAAACAATAAATCAACTGCAAATGTAAGTTTGTCAACTTTATTTTTACAGCTTTAGATAATAGGTATGTTTTACGGTATGTTTTTTTGGGGATAGGTAGGTTTTTATCGTCAACTATTTAACTAACTTCAAAAAAAGGAGGAGGTTCTAAATTCGTCGTAATCTTTTTTCTTATGTATTTTCCCTGATTTTTCAAAGACTTTTGGACCGATTTTGACAATTCTTCTTTTTAAAAATTACATTCAGCGAATCAGTTTAGTTAGTTCGCATAAGTATTTTGCTGGGCAACTACGGAACCCTACACTGTGCGTGGCCCGACACGCACTTGGCCGGTTTTTTGTTAGACCCAGTTTGAACACTGTTTAAGTTAACAATTTGTTAAAATATAACCGCCTTATCACAAAAAAATAAACAACTCTTGACGCGCGTCTAAAAAAAGTGTAACTGCAAAACGAGAATTATTCCCGTTGCATCCTACTTTTGAATCCCACTTGAATATTTTTCCCGTTGAATCCCACAAAAAAATTAAAATGTATTCCTGTTGAATCCCAAAACCTTGAAAAACGTTTTATTCCCTTTGAATCCCAAAAAAGATTCCCGTTGGACCCTACATGCTTTAAAAAATCTGAATGCGAGTACTTTCAACGACAAAACTGCTTTTGTGTTAGATTTTTTTTTTTGTAAAATTCAGAAATTAAAATCTTTAAAATAAAAATAACACTTTTCTTCTGTTAAGTGTTCACATGTTGTCATAACGTTGGATTCAACGGGAATTAAAAATCGGATTCATTGGGAATACCATAAAAACAGAATCCAAAAGGGGATTCAACGAGAATGAATCCAAAACGACCCTTATATCAACGAGAAATGCTATTTTGACATTTACAGTTCTTTTAAACAGGTGTTCAACAGATGTTTATCTTTTTTGTAGTAACACGGTATTTATGTCAATATTTATCTTTAATCAATGGTTAAAAAAATGCAACTACTGTTGCATTCTGTGTTCTCACACGGTGCAGGTCTGCCTCGCTTAGGCAGAGCACCGCCGCGCCGCGCTGTGTCCTAACGGAAGTGATAGGCAGAGCAACTTCCCGCACCCCGGCATTGGATGAGGCAGAATGGGAAGCAGTCATCTCCTGCGAAGCAGTCATGCTAGCGAAGGAGTAGGCGGGACTTGTGAAGGAGAGGATAATTTCCACTTCACGACCCAGCTGCTGCGAGACGCCCAGGGTAATGGACGTCGCGAAAAGTTTTCCGGCCACCGTAGGAGCGGATTCGGACGTTGAGTAATGGGTGACTCGCCTTCCGATCATGGACCATGCCCGGATCGGTGTCGGGTCGTGTTTCACGCGCTTCATAAAAAGCTGTCAGCAAACTAACTGGGACTTAGAGGACCAAAACCTGCCGGGTTCGCGGGACTATCCGGTTTTCGGTAAAATAAAATTCGAACAAAACAGATTCGGAAATAATCCGTTCCCCGTCGGTCAATAGTAAAATGAAATTCGAATATAAATACATATTCGAAAATGTAATCTAATTGGCATATCGCTTTGACATATTATTAAAATAACGGGACCCACATCACACACTGTCGGGTCAGCCAACTCGCAAGGTAAATCCAAAGTTTATCTTTCACACCTTTCACGAATAATTTAACCAGCCTAAATTGAACTGTTACAACTCATAGTCAAACTGAAACCTAAACATACAGGGTGTAAGGTTGCCCTATATCATTACTTTCCAGAATTTGATCCACAATAAAGTTAAATTCATTAATAATTAGAAAATCTATTTAGTCCGTTAATTCGAGTATTTTAAAAAAAATGTAACCGCCTTCAAAAACAACCACAAAAAAGGGTAAAATAATATTTTGATATTTGAGATTACTTAGAATTTACGGTTTGGTGTTTTTAATTTCCAAACTTCTAACGAAGTTTTTTTCGATTAATTCAGCAAGCAGACTATAATGATCTTTCAATCTCATAATTTTATGTATTCTGAGACATATGGATGCAAAAACAGCCACTTGGGGTGTCACCTTAATCCAGGGGGCCCATAACCAGAAGAGGTAGGTTTAATGGTGGAATATTGCCACCGCGTGATTCAGAATGCTTGACACTGATCTCAAAACACGGGTAATATCACCAGGCGCCGTGATCGAGGAAGACAGTAAGTAAATAAAGCCCAAGAAGACCATTAAGTTTGTTTAACCGCGCAAATAGAGGGAAATTCTACTGCGCGGGCCGTACAAACTCCATTGCGTCGAGCTTCAAGCACCCCTATAATTGACAACATTATTCCGAATAGACTCCATAAAGACTAACAATACTCAAGAAGATGCTTGGTTCGCCTCCAGTTAACTGCAGCTTATAGCTCTTAAAACAGACTTTTCTGGCGAGTTCTGAGTTATGCTCTGTGGCGGTTATCTCTATCAAGCAAAACTGAGCACGCACTTTTTTACGAGGGTGCTAAAACTACACAAAATTTCTTAGAGAATGTGGTGCGACTCCACATTATCCCATTCGCTCAGCAAGGAGTATCCGAGTTCTTTTTGAAGCAGGATAATGCTCGAGCAAACACGACGCGACTAACAGTGCACACATTCCCTGACGCTCGAATAACGATGTTACAGTGGACACTCAAAATTTTTATCTGAGTTCTATTGAGCATTAAATAATGAAAAAGAAAGTAAAATTCCCATCAACACGCAGCTGGATCTCATAAATTGTCTAAAAACTTGCTGGTAGAGGATCCCAAAAGAAAATGTTGGGTATGTAATAATTCAGACCATTCCACCTATAAAATGAGCAGAACAGAGTTCAAAAAATAAGCTTAAAAAACAGTCATTTTGGAACATTAAAGACGTTATTTTTTCGATTTTTTTATGTTTTATGTAAACTTATTGATACCGTCCTGCAATTTTTCACTTTTCATTCAATTTCGTTTATTTTAACGATTTATTGGAGTACATATTTAATTTTTGTGTATTTCCATCTAAAACCATTAATTTCAATCAGATTCAGTCATTGTAACCAGTAATATTTAAACATTATTTAACAAATCGATAAAAACGTGGTAAAATCATCAAATGAGTCCTCCGGCCCTGGGCAGGGCGGGAGGGACTGTCAGACTTCTGCTGACTAAAATCCACGGTGTCCTTCAGTAGCCTGTTATGTTCCGGGGTCACGGTAAGGAAATAATCCCGCGACCCCGGCAGGCTTTGGCCCTCTGAGAGGGGGGGGGGGGCGGTCACCATGCTGACGCTCTTTGAGGCGCGCGTGGGACACAACGCGTCGTCGACCCGGGCATGGTCTATGGTCGGGCAGCGAGTTGCCCTTTACTCGCTGCCCGCATGCCCGCGCCTACGGTGACCGGAGATCATCTGCTGACGTCCGACGCCGCGGGCGCCTACCACTGCGGTTGGACCAGGTGGACCTTATTTTGTTATGAGTAGTATAATATACAGGGTATTTCTTTAAAATGTGACAAAAGGGAGAAATCCCAATCCATAAGAGATACGGGAAAACTTTCTTAGAAACCATTAGCTCTTTTTTGATGTTGACAATTTTGGCGTTTTTTTTTTTTTTTTTTGGTCAAGTATGAGCTGTTGTCCACAGAAATGAGTGAAATTGGCCACAATTTTTTTTTAGTGCCGTTCGACTCTGTTTCATGTAACGATAATTTCATTGTATCACAATAAAACAATCGGGACGCCGAAAGTTGGTAAAATTTAGCAAAAAGAATAAATTATCACTTTTTTAATGATGTTCTTTGATTTAGTGTCTATTATGGATTATTTCATTGTATAGGAAGGAAAATGTAAGGGCAACAGAAGTAGGTCAAATCTAATGAAATACTGACTACCACTGATAAACTTTATGCTGCTAAAAGAAACTTTACTGTCCACGTAATAACGTTTTGATGAGCTAAATGGTTCATAATTATGTAGACTGATAGTAAACTTTGAAATCTGAACTTTAAATACCTTAAGTAAGTAAATTTCTTAAAAATGCTTACTACGTGTAAATTACTCTTAGTTGAGAACAATCTTAAGCCTCCTCTTCACAATCGGCCATGATGGCCGAGTGTGCCGAACAGAAGGAGACGGCGCTATACTAAGAATCGAGATAGAATTATTTGCATCTTGCTTTCTAGTATAGCGCCGTCTCCTTCTGTTCGGCAAACACGGCCATCATGGCCGATTGTGAAGAGGAGGTTTTACGCGAGCTTAACCAGTTAAGTGACCAGCTTAAAAATTAAATTCTTTGGATTCAGTACTGACAAGTACTGGTCAAAAATAATGCAAATTAACGTTTCTGAAGAAAGCTCTTTAAAACAACAATAAAATTAATATGCTTCTTACGTCTTCTTGGTCAAAAGTGACAGAGACAACGCATGCGATGGTACTAGCTTACCCGGAAGAAGCTCTTTCACTAGAATTTTGAAGGGATTTGTATAAGTTCAGGAACACAGACGCAGGTAGAAAGTTCCACTCTGTTGTTCTTTATGAAGGAAACTCGGAAGCGCTTAGTGCGAATTAGTCGAATAGCAAAAAAAATGGCAGGCCTGTTAGTCTAGCGCAAAGGTCACCAATAAGTTTCCCTCGGGGTCCGCTTTAAGACATGTAATGGTGAATCCAGTTCTCTTCACTGGAAACTTACGCATGTTTGTGTTTTAATAAGTCTGTGTTTTCTTGGAAATCGATCATACGATCCTACTCTGTAAAGCAAGTTGCTGTGAATTCTGGCCGCGGATTGAATTTTTCTTTCCTAAGAAAATCTTTCAAGTTGCTGTGTTCTCGCAGTCGACACAAAATGGGTCCGGCGGCGGCGCGCGGGCGGCGCGGTGCGGTCCGGATGCGGACCGCGGTCCGCCATTTGGCGACTCTTGGCTCTAGCGGTTAGTAACCCTGATTTCCATGACGGATGTTGTGGGTTCGATTCCCACCCAGGACATGTTTGTGTGATGTGCACGATCATTTGTTTTGTGTCTGGATGTAATTTATCTTTAATATTTATGTATTTAGAAATATGTGTGTTTATCAGTTCTGTTGTTCAGTATCCATAACACAAGCTCTACTTAGCTTGGGACTAGATGGCGTGGTGTGATAGTTGTAGAATATTTCCTATGATTATTTTATTATTATTAATAATATCTGGTTGACCGAGCTTTGCTCGGTTTTTTGTTTTTGGCCCTCATTGGTCATGGCGTTATAGATGGCGCTTCTTAAAACGCGGTTTTTTAAATGTCCATTATCTTGGGAACCGAGCTTTTCTCGAACCTGGGAACTGGTTAGTTTTCGTAAAAACTAAAACTGCGTCATTGGATTTTAAAAATTACCCACTGTTATTATAAAACCGATAGTCTCGTTTACAAGGATCAAATTCTGGGAAGTACCTAATGAAGTTCGGCGAACATACTTTTAGTTGGAAAATTCAAATCACTTCCCGGTATTCGAAGAATCTGGTCAGGTAACCAAATTATTTTTCTCTTACTCCTTGGTAGGGGCGGTGCGAGACTGGGATCACATCCCTTACCTTAGGTGGCAAACCTACCATGCGCCCATAACTTAATTTTCAGCGTCAATTTTGTTTTGGTCCAATTTACGAGTATCAATTATTTTTTATTTGAATTGTGTATTAATTACTTTTAATTAATTATTTATTATGTATACTTTATTCCTAATTTTATGTGGAGGCAAATAAACCATTTTCATTTCATATCATTTTTAAGAAACTAATGACCGTTACCCCTTTGAATTCAGACTTTAGAATATGAACGATTGAATGTAGTGAATGCAAGTTTGATAAAGCAGTCGCTCCATGTAAAATACTTTGTGTTATTTAATGATATTTAACTTAATCCAATCCGGCCGAGAGCCTTTTAAATTACTCGTATCTTTAATAGTATTTTTTTTTCATATTTTTTCAACGATATAAATAAGGCTATAAGCTATAAGGCTCGAATATCACAGGAATGGAGGCCAGAGACAGCTAGATGGGGTCGCAGCTGGCCTAGAAAAAGATAGCGGGACGCTTGGATTGCTACGTTTGTGAAATGGTGTGAAGAGGCACACCATTGATAAAAAAGGAAGGAATGGGGGAGGCCTTTACTCAATACGGACGGGACGGAGGTGGGCAGTAAAATAAAGATCATGTAACCATTTATTTTTTTGTCTACGTATCTACTTAAGTAGAGTCTGATTAGACACTTGCTGTTCCGATTTAAAAAAAACCCTATCTCAAAAACTGCTGAACAGATTTCGATGAAACTTGCAGTACCTATTCCCTAAGGTGAACGATTCCAAGTACAACAAAAAAGAATTTTGAAAATCCGTCCACAATAATTGGCGGAGTAATCACGTAACAAACACGCATAAACCTAAAGATCATCGTGTCATCCAAGTAGCCGAAATCAATAAAAAAGCTCACAAAATAAAAAGTACTGAACGAAATTGGATGAAATTTTTATGGGACCACACTGCAAGTATACTGCATCAAACAAAGAAAGAATTACACTAATGGGACTAGAAACCTCGCGAGTAATCGCTGTACATACTTAAAAAAAAAACACCGACCGAATTGAGAAGGAACCTCCTTCTTTTTAAGTCAATTAAAAAAAGAACATCGAGCTTCATCATCATCCTATTATGTTCCCACTGCTGGGACACAGGCCGCCTCTCTGTGAGAGTGAGTGGGCCCCGCGGGCTCGTTACGTGTTGGTAGATGTCAAATGTCTTTGAATTTGATGGTTCTAGGTCATGCCAGTTTCCTCACGTTGCTTTCTTTCACCGCTATAAGAGCAGTGGTGATGTAAGAATTACACAACTAATGCGCCAGACTGGGTTCGAACCCCAACCAAACTCATAAGTCGGGGCCGATACCACTGAACCAGACTGGTCACATCAACCTCAAGTTTTTTTTTTTATAAACAACGTGTAATGTTAATAGCGCAAAACCTCTCGTGGGGTAACTCAGCCCATGTTACTGAACAATGTTTATTCTAAAACATTTGGAAAAAAAAAAAGGTTTTTCATACTGATGGGCTCGATCAATTTCTCATTTTGTATAAAAATCTTTTTTGTTTAATTTTTTTTTCCAAAAGTTTTAGAACAAGCATTGATCAATAACATGGGCTGAGTTACCCCACGAGAGGTTTTGCGCTACATTACTCGTTGTATATTGTTACATAAATTATTTTGTCCCTAACCTTTGAGGGTCGGACTAAAATAAAACCACAACATAACATAAACCGGTTTATTACTGCGAGCAACAATCTCCCGTATAATAGAATTATTTGATTAATTAATTGATTACCTCTAAATTGAATTATAATAAATTAATTACCTTAACATTCTTAATAGAATAATAACAATCCTTAACCTTGACAACAGTCCGGGAATAAAATTCATATAAAAATACTGTGGTGAGATTCTTTACCCTTTCCAATTAATTAAAGCTAGCCAGTTGTAACTTATGGATATATAGGAGAGCTGAGGTCGTGGGGAGTTGGAGATTAACCGAGTACTGTTCCGTCAACAAGGTTAAATTATAAGAATATTTACTAAAGCAGAACTAGGTAACTACCGGAACCTTCCAGTTAAAAACAATTATAATAATTTAATTAATGGGCGCCAGGGACTTGGAGAGTCCCGAATCCTGGAGCTGAAGATATCCTCGAATCTATTGTCACTTCCGGAGGAATGCAGAAAGAGCTCAAGATTCTCAACCTAACGTTCGGTGTAGTACCGACATCAACACCGGGTACCAAAATCACACCGGTGTTCCAAGGTGCGGTGACAACAAAATAAATATAAAGAAAAAAAAACCGTCACGCCTGCGCTCACGCTAGGCGGTGTCTGCCAGCCGTACAGCAGCCTCGGCTAGGCTCCTAGCGATGTCGAGGAACGGGGTCCACGTCCCAGTTCTAGCCAGCTTCTAATGAGACGGGCTAAGATCTCGGCGGCGGATCGAATTACTCGAGGGGCCTCACCTCAGGTTATTGCTGAGGAAAAGCGGCGTGGGCTGGGGCTGCTGGACGTTCAACGGGGCAGGCCCGCGACGAAAAGGTGCAGTTAGGAATCCTGAAATAATCGTTCAGATTAACACGACATTATTCCCTCACACGCACACCCAGGGGAGCGCGCGCAGACTCCATCCCAGAAATAAACTTACCTTCTGCGGACCGCCTCCAGACATGAGAGAACACCACGAGTGCTGGGGGGCAAGTGGACGACGCCATTCCAGCAAAGTCATCGCAAATCGCCGGCCGGAAATCGGTTAGGGGTCGGGTGCCCACCCCATGTCGAACTCCCGGATTCGGCGGAGAAACCAATATCCCGGCAACGACCACAAACACCTCACACCAGAAATTCACCTTGAATACTGTGGAACGACACTTGCCACAGTCGGCAACAAATTACACAACACTAGATCCTATACCATTCCGTTCTCCATTATAATCTCTCCCAACAATTGATAACAAAACAGTTTCAACCAGGGAAACCACTCCTACAATAATAAATGGGTAAAAACAAAACCCAACGTGACAACATTAAGGTTGACAGTTCCAAAGACAATCCACGCAAAAAGTTCACAGATTAAAAATGTACCGTTTCGGTCGAAGGTTCTCGAATAAAGTCCATATAGAAAAAACTAAATCATTTCCGTTTATGGATATTTAGTTTATTATTAATTTCCTTTACTTATTTATTTTCTTTAACTGATAATTATTACAGAATGTGTTTATTCAGATTATTTAAAGATTTGTGATCATCAGATTAAAATATCGATTATTTTTACGGTTGTTAAATCGGAGCGCGCCAGAGGGCGCCTCGAACTGTCAGAATTGACGTCTGACGTAATAAATGTCATGTCATTAGTAAACAACCTATGTTTTGGTCAAAATAATATTGTGAAACGGTTTAAAAGAATTTAGAAAAGTGATTTATGGTTTAGAAATGAAACCAACGATACATAGGAATGGTTGACCCTTGAATGCAGGTACTTGACACTTTGTTTATTAGAAACGCAGCCGCGAAATAGCAACCTGAGCTAGGAACACAAAAAAACAATGTAACAATATCTATCGACCGTAAATTATATAAATGAAATACGAGTACATTGGATTTGATATTATTTTTGTATGAACTTAAATTTAAATAAACAGACGATCATACTAGGTATAAAAATCTTTTCTAAAAATTGGTGGAAATGCTAATAAATGGCAATCCTAACTAAAAGTTTTCACACACGCGACACCCCAACTTTTAAATTTTAAAGAAGGTTCAAAACGCAGCCGCGCATTCTACGAGAAAATTAATGAAAACGAGACAAAAAAATATTTGAGATAATTATATCAAGTAGTGTCAATGATTTGTATTATAATTATGCAAATATCTAAACGATTTTTTTTCTTTCTGTGGTCTAATAATTATAAAAACTAAGTACCTATGCAGCAGGAAAATATTAAAATCTTAAAGTAAGGAGAAAAGTTTCAAGCAACGAAATTGTGTAATAGTTTTGAATAATTGATTTTTTAAATATTTTATTAATTCGATATCGGCAATATTTTATAAATTTATACTAGTTAACATTTATCTTTAAAATCAAATCAACACTTACCAAAAGCTTTAAGATTCAGGAACAATTTCACTTCACAACAAATTCACCAATAATTCAAATAAACAAATTCTTCAATATTTATGAAATTCCAAAACGTCACTTTCAAATCCACAAACAATATTCCCGATACGAATTTTCCGCTCGAATAATTTTCTTAATCTCGCCGAGGCAACCGTTTCATTCAGCCAGCTACAGCGGACTGCCGAAGTGCCGAGACTTCGACTATAAGGCCGGCCACATAATTATATCAGTTTTCCTGATCAGGAATCCTGATTTGTTTTCCATCCGAACACAGTGAATTCATACAATGTGTGTGCATGTTTTGTGTGTATTGTTCACATTTCATTCATCATTTCGAATTCCGAACGGAAAAAACTGATGCATGTGGCCGCCCTAAAGCTCTCATTACACAGAAGCCATTGTGGAAGACATTGAGAACTAAAGTTGTTTTGAAGGCTGTCGAATGAGTGAATTTATGGTACAAGTTTTCTGAAAAATATTTAATTGTACATTTATTACAGTTATTTTTAGAAAACTTTTTTTGGTGACGTATTGTTTGTTCAAGTTCAGAGAAGAAATGTGTAAATAAGTTTTTATTTCTTTCATAGCGGCATGGTGGTTGAAAGAAACAGGTTTAAAAAAAAAATACAATAAGTAATAATTGATATTTTTTCAGGTTATTATTGGGAGTGGATGGAGCGAAATAAAACGGTTTGGAGAAGGAATATTAACGTTGTTTTAATTAATATAGGCACAGTACAAAATGGACACGTGAATCCGCCTCGACCGGCGTTGCAAGAGAGAGAGTTGCCATACTCACAAATTATTTGCTATAAATATTATAATATTAATGTTGCCATTTTATTACAATATTGAACAATATTTTTTAAAATAAGCTACAGTAATTTGATTTAGGGCGGCTTTTACCAAACCTTATTTAAAATAAAATATGTTTAAACGCATTTAGTTAAATAAGTATGTTTTCATTTGTAAACACGGTTAATTTAAACTACGAGTAATTGACATTAATTTTATTCTATTTTATTTTCAATTTTTTATTTGTGTACTGTATCATTGTAAATGCGAGGACGAATGTGGCGTGGCGAAGTGTTGCTTTTGATTTATAACAATTTTACTGTCTGACATTTGAGTACATTAAGGGCGCTATGACATACTGAAAGAACACAATTCCTGTCAATTTGACATCGTGATGCCCCCTGCATAAAAACAAAACACTAACGAAACAGCTATGCCTCGTATACCAGGAAGCAACAACATGAGCTTTTGCCACTTTTGTTTCGAATAAACAAAGTAAGATTCCGGTCTTCTAGACACTACTTATTTTCATAAACGAATGTATAATATGATAAATATATACCTATCAAAATAAAATAAGGTCCACTCATTATGTTACACTTTAAACCGCACATTGTGTCACACTGCGAATTGGATATGTTTGTAATTTACAAAGTGTGCATTAAAGAGATTATTCAGTTCCATTCTATACGAGTAAATTATCTTGTTATGACTTCTTCAAGTGTTAATTTTGTTTCTAGTGACTAACTGGAATTCATAACTTTTTAATTAGATTTTTGAAATTATTAATAATTTACGATTTGGTGTTTAAAATTTTTCAAACATTTTCTTTGACTTTTACATCAAACAGTCATTTATGCCATCTATTCAGAGACATAATTATGGACGCAAAACCAGCACTTGGGGTGATTACATCATCATCATCATCATCATCATCAGCCTATTAATGTTCCCACTGTTGGGACACAGGCCTCCTCTCTGTGAGAGGGGGTGGGCCATAATCCACCACGCGGGCCCAGTGCGGATTGATGGATGTCACATGTCTTCGAATTTTTGGTACTAGGACATGCCGGTTTCCTCACGATGTTTTCCTTCACCGTTTTGAGAACAGTGGTGATGAAATAAATTACACAAAGTAATGCGCCTGCCGGGATTCGAACCCACGACCTACAACTCGTAAGTCGGGGCCGATACCACTGGGCCACCACTGCTCGGGGTGATTACGGTAAGGAGATATAGCCAGAAATGGTCGGTTTAATGATCGAATATTTCCAACCAGTGGTTCAAAATATTTGAAACTAGTGTCAATTAAGAGACGGGTAATATCACCAAACGCCGTGATCCAGGAAGAATGTGAGCAAGGCCCAAGAAGACGTTAAACCGCGCAAAGAGAGCGATAATCTACTACGCGGATCATACAAACTCCATTGCGACCAGCCACAAGATTAATTGACAAGACAATTTCGAATCGACACCATGAAGATTAAAAATATTCGAGAAGATTCTTGTGGCGAACCAAGAATCTTCTCGAATATTTTGCAGTTAACTGTGAGCGGATGGTGCAACCCGTTAAACATTTGCAAAGGAGAATATTTATTGAACTGTTTTGACTCGGCTTCAGTGCTGCTTATACTGGGTTACAGCTGGGTTATTTTTTTAATAAAGACAGATCTATCAGAGTGTAGGGAAGATCTAAACAACAGGGTTTCAGATCGTTTAACTCTTGAAACAGAATGTTTCGGTGAGCTCTAAGTTATAATCTCTATCTCGGAAAACTGAGCTTACACTTCCTAATGAAGTAACGTGACTGCTCAAAATTGCGTAGAAAATGTGGTTCAACTCCACATTATTCCATTCGCACAGCAAGTAGTACCTGAGTTCATCTTCGATCAATTGCGACTAACAGTGCATAGATTCGTTTATGCTCGAATTACGATGCTACAATTGGTCACTCAGGCTTTTTACCTAATTTCTATTGAAACGGTATAGAAAATGTTCGTTATTTGAAAGAAAAGAAAGAAGAAAGAAAGAAAAAAGATTTATTGGGACACACAGGACAAAACAAACAAAATTACATGAATAAAAGCAACAGAGAAAAACAAAAATTAGTATAAGAAAAACAAACGTTTAAAAGGTACAACAAAACATAAAACAATTTAGTCCTGTGCAAGGCCAAAAGGCTCCTACCTCAGCATTTGCTGCGACATTTAACTGTCACAGCGCTGGTTTTCTGGTAGGGCCCAAAGTGAAGTCACGGTCAGATACACACGTACATAGATAATATAACGAAAAAAATTACAATTGAATAAAATAAATAAATAAAACAAAATAAAAAAAATAAAATAATTAAAAATAATAATAAAAATGGCAACACTGATAAGAGAGGCATATATATTTAATAGAGAACATTTAATTTTCACCTTCAGTAAAATAAATAACACAGGGTTTAAGAGACAAAAGAAATTATTTTTTGAATTTCATTATTATTTATATAAATGAAACTTGACACATTCCTGTAATTTCTCACTTTTCATTCAATTTCGCTTATTTTTACGATATATTTGAATGCTAACTTATTTTTTTGTATGTTTTATTCTGAGTAGTATCTCATCATCATCAACATCATCAGTAGCCGGAGGACGTCCACTGCTGAACATAGGTCTCCCCCTTAGACCGCCACTCCGAACGACAATGCGCCACTTGCATCCATCGGCTGCCCGCGACCCTCAAGATGTCGTCGGTCCACCTAGTGGGAGGCCTGCCTATGCTGCGCTTTCCGGTCCGTGGTCGCCACTCGAGAACTTTTCTTCCCCATCGGTTGTCAGTTCTACGAGCGCTGTGGCCTGCCCATTGCCACTTCAACTTGCAAATTTTATGAGCTATGTCGGTGACTCTGGTTCTTTGCCGAATATCCATGTTCCGGATTTTATCCCGCAAAGAAACTTCGAGCATAGCTCTTTCCATTGCTCGTTGAGTGACTCTTAGTCTCTCTAAAAGGCCAGCAGTCAAGGACCACGTTTCGGCTATATATCATTACTGGCAACACACACTGGTCAAACACCCTTGTCTTGAGACATTGTGGGATTCTCGATGAGAAAATATCTCGTAGCTTCCCAAACGCTGCCCATACGAGTTGGATTCTTCGGGCGACCTCTTTCTCGAAGTTGGACCTACCTAACTGAACAATCTGTCCAAGGTAAGTATAATGGTCTACAACTTCGAGAGTATCGCTCCCAACAACAACCGGTACGGGTGCCACATGGACATTCACATGACTTTCGTCTTGTCCATGTTCATTTTAAGGCCAACCCGTTGGGAAACGATACTGAGGTCGCTGAGCATAACATTGAGGTGCTCCAACGATTCTGCTATGATGACTAATATCATCGGCAAAACGAAGGTGAGTGATGTATTCGCCATTGATGTTTATGCCAAATCCGTTCCATTCCAAGAGCTTGAAAACGTCCTCCAACGCGGTCGTGAACAGTTTCGAAGAAATAACGTCTCCCTGTCTCACGCCTTTTATTGTATTGGTTTCGTGCTCTCTTCCTGCACGCGTAGCATGGCGACTCTATCTCTATTCTACGAAGAAAAGACAAAGATATTTCAAACATCGTTATTTCTACTCAAATCGACTGTTTTTTTTGCACAAATGTGACACCATTTGAACACTATTGAAGAAAAGAAAGTTTTTTTTCCAAGTTTTTCACATTACCATGCTTAAAACGATAAAAATATTTCTACGTTCTGTCATTTTGTCTATTCTTCCCTCGACAAACCCCTTTCTACGGCGCCATGCTACGCCTGTTGAAGTCGAATGGACATGGTGGCGTTTCTATACAAACACTTCAACACTTCGATATACCTATAGGCTGGAAGTCATCAAACCTGCGTTCGAGACGGTTCGTAATGACTCTTGAGAACAGCTTGTATACATGGCTCAGAAGTGAGATTGGCCTGTAGTTCTTCAACAAGGTGTTGTCACCTTTTTTGAAGAAAAGAACAACCACACTCCTGTGCCATGCTTCTGGCGTAGAACCTTTGAGTATGACGGAATTAAATAACTTCTGGAGGACTAGAAGTACCGGTTTTCCACCCGCTCTCAGAAGTTCTGTTGTGATTCCGTCCTCACCCGGCGCCTTGTTATTCTTGAGCTGTTTAAGAGCCATTCTAATCTCGTACAGGCTGGTGTCCGGGATATCCTCAGTGTAGTGTCGAGTCAGTTTAGCTCTTGAGTCTCAAGATCTACCGACACTGGGTTGTCGTGTTGATGTATATAACTGTCCGTAAAACCTCTCAAGCTCCCTTAGTATCTCTAGTTTAGTCGAAATGATGCTGCCGTCGTTAATCTTCAGCTTTGTCATTTGGCTCTTCCCAATAGACAAATTCTTTGCGAACATTTTTGAGCCCCGGTTCCGCTCGATTGCCTCTTTGATCCGTGCCGCACTAAAGGAGCACAGGTCACGTTGCATTGATTTAGAGATTCGTCTATTGAGTTTGCCATATTCCGACATATCAGCTGAAGATTGCAGCCTCATCTCGGTCCGGTCCTGCATCAACCGGATTTTTCCGTTCGAGAGCTTTTGAGGCTTATTGCGGCGCGGGGTCTTAAAGAACTTGGACCCCACAGCTTGGACAGTTTCCACCAACCCATTATTAATCTCGTCCACAGTTTCGCATTCGGTTAGGCACTGGAAGTGATTGTGTAGTTCAAGTTGGAAGTCTTCGGGGTTCCTGAGTAGTATCTGTTTTTCGTAATATCAGGCAAAAGAGCCATGGCCGGTTGAGTGCTTGAGCTTCAATGCTGCTAAGACGTGAATTTTTCCGCAAAAAGGAGCCAATCCGACTCGGTTCTATCTTTCTGAGGTGTAACCGTAAAAATGACAGGCTATCTTGACCTTTTTGAGGTGCCGTTGACATCGACCCACTATATTAGTCCACTTATTGAGTTGTCTGCAAAAAAGTTAGGTACATGAAGTGGTACAGGTTTGCCAAATCCCAAGTCGATGCACTTGAGTCAATTTAATAGCACCCGGCATTGATCGAGGCCACGATCTGCGGGGCAAGACGGAATAGGAAGTAGTCACCTCGAATCCTTATGCAAAGCAGTCATGCTAGCGAAGTAGGAGGTGGAACACGTGAGGGAGAACAGCCGCGTGACCTACGACGCCGAGAAGCGATTTCTATTTGAGGGTAGGAGCAGCTTGGTCACTGGACTGTCTTATCAGGTAACGGTGACCCTGGAACGTAAAGGGCTACTTAAGGATCACCATGGATATTAGTCAGTACTAGACTCCGATAATAAATCCCGTCCCGCTCGGTAGGACACATATTTTGATGATTTTACCAAAAAAAATATATAAAAAATACAATGCAGCTGCCAAAACGGAATACCGCAATTGACTGGATGCCGAACCTGATACAAGACTTCAACTCTCTTCGATCAAACCTAATAAAAATACATTGATGAAAAAAAAAACTTTTTGAAAAAAGTACCAACTTCAAACGCGAATAAAAAAAGTTTAAAACAAAACTTTTCTCTGGGTAAACCGCTACCTCAAAACGATCAGATCAATTTTTCACGGATTTTCGGGGCGCACGTTAGAGAGCCAAATCCTGCCGGGCGTCGCGGAATTGTCTTATCGGGTATCCATAGCCTCGGATCGCAATGGGTTATTGAAGGACACCGTAGATTTTAGTCAGTACAAGTTTATATGTCCCTCCTGTCCTTCCCTGGGTGGAAGGGCTGATCTGATGATTTTACCACGTAATAAAAAGCCATACCACCAGGGGCATGACCGGTGGTATGGTGGGTCCCGCAGCGAGCTATATTATCTAAACGAACTGGAATATTTGGGAAGTTAGCAAGTCTGAAATTACATATAATTACCAATTCAGAAAAAAAGCTATCAGAATTATTTAAATTGTTTTTTTTTTTATTATTTACATTTTTTTTTTATTTACAATTATATCCACATTCGAATATAGTAGGAAAATTCAATCAAATTAATTCAAAATATTAGCTTGTATCAAGAAAGGTAGGTTATACTGTATTCTTGGCGACTGGGAAAATTACTGGCCACCACTCATGACCTGCGGAAAATTCGAGGTACTACATTTTTCACATGGAATTTGATGTCATGACAAAGACACTGGCGCCGCGTGTAAAGGTCATGAATGGTGGCGTGTATTTTAAATTTTAATAATTACGTGACTAATGTCAAAATGGTTGCGAGCGATACGTCCTCCCTCAGAAGGCGCCCCGCGCCGTCTAAATCAAAGAACAAACCGTTCTTGGTTTTATATTGAATTTTGTCATTGCATATTATAATTGTTTAATACTATTATTTTACTTTTAAATGAGCTAATTATTTTTTTAATGCAAGCTAACATAGTAACCTTAGTTATTCAATACTTTTTGATTGAATATTCAGTAAATCTTGATAGATAAAAAATATAATTTCGGACGAAAAAATGTCAAATTCTTCCTGTTTTGAAAAATTATTTTTGGTTTATTTCTGAATGAAAAATAAAAAAGTGATTAATGCAGTCCAAATATAATCTTTCAGATGTACCATGGACATTTTCAAATATTATTTTACTATTATACGTTCTATGTAATTCGGTACCAAAGTTTTACAAAAATTAGAATTTTATGAAACTTCCTTTGCAGAGACAAGGTTTTATTCATGTATGTAAACAAATCTAAAAATGTGTTCAAAGCACTCCACGCAGAAAGAATCAAACTTTCTCGAGTATCTGTACTTTTTTATTTGTGGCAATGTCATAGCCAGAATCAGGTTCCAAAAGTCGCACAAAAACAACGAACCGTGTGAAAGCACTCTTAAGCGGTCTATGGTATTGTTCGTGGTGTCGTTGAGAGCCTTGTGTTCTGAGTCGAGCTACACGATAACCGACAAATGCTTGCACTGACTGGACAGGTTCACTTAAATCTGGGAACACCCAAATACTCCGAAATATTTTATTTCGAATTTCAATATTCCGATTTTCAAAACTCCGAATATCATACCTAAAAATTACAATATTATCTATTATTAAGTTGCAGGTCTTGTAAAATTCACTCGCGCCGAATTATTTGCGTAACTTAGTTTGCTTTTTTTGAACAAAATAGTGGAATATCTTGAAATATTATTATTGCACATAAATAACCATAATGTATGTAACAGCTAGTTATTTTTTTAAAGTTGATCTAAGTGAATTTTATTTGGTAAATCTAGCGTTCAAAACAACTCTTTCGTGCCCAACGTCATTTCGAGTTACGTTGGTGCACACAATCTGAGACAATGAAGAATTAATTTAAAAATCTGAGCATCGCATAATGACCGCAACATTCTTTTATTCAAACTGCGCTGGTTAGTTTTTTCTATTTATATTTCATTTTCTAAATTAAGATGGCGGAATATCATCAAAATTCTTAGATTTTATCTTGATTAGATTTAGATTTTATCTCTTTAATAAAATAAGCGATAGACATAATTTTAATACTAGAAATAAAGATAAAATTGATCAACCTTATTTTAGATTGTCTAAAGTCCAAAAGTCTTTTATGGGGTACTGTGTTAAATGTTACAACAAAATACCTAACGAAATTTTAACTTTAAATTAAAGTAATTTAAAAGCTGTATAAAAAACACACTTAGTAAACAAGCATATTATTATAAACTAGAAGATAAAAATGTTTGGAAACATGCTGGTCCTGCTCCATAGTACAATGTAGGGGATTAAACGAAATCAAGCTGGTTGAAATTTGAATGCTCACACACATATTTATAAATTGTGTACCTACTTGCAATATTTTTGTGAAAATGTGAACACCATGTACCTTTTTGCTTTTTTTTATTTTTCCTATTAATTTATTTTTATATTTTTAGTCTGGAAGCGAGAGAAAAACATAGAATGTATCAGCTGCTTATCATCCCGCGCAAGTTGTAAAAGTCAGCTAAGGGAAACGTTTACTCTACCATCCTTAAGTAAACACAGCCAACTTAGGGCATGCGAACTGCCTCAGTATGCAAATGGTCTAAGCTGGACAATTGGCGTTAGAGCAGGGCGTCAATAAGGGTGGTGACGGAAAACATTGACCTAATGTAATCTGCAGCACCCACGAACCGAGTTAGTAGGTTCACTGTTCACCCATCAACCCGCATTGGACAAGCGTGATGGGTTATGTGTCTAAACCCCTCCAAGAACATGATGAAGAAGATAAACACAAGGCCCCAAGTGCCCGGCGTCTCCAGTGGCGAGGATGCTGATAACGGTGGGCAGACTCGCCCTGGAGCATGGGGTGCTAAGAATCCCCGGGCGAGATCGATCTCCCGTTACACGACCCAGGCAAAATATAAATCGGATTATGATACAAAGCTTCACGTTCTTACATATAATACTCGAACTTTGCAAACAGAGGATCGGTTACTTGAGCTCGAGAATGCCTTAAAAGAGATTAATTGGGATATAGTGGGGTTGGCAGAAGTAAGAAGAAATGGAGAAGAAACAATAGAAAGAGAAAGCAATATATTCTATTACTATGGACAGGCTGGAGGGCTCTACGGAGTGGGCTTTCTAGTGGCGAAAAAATGGAAAAACAATATTTTAGAGTTTATTTCATACTCAGATAGGATCGCAGTTTTAAAGTTTCAAATAACTAGTTCGAAAACATTGACCATAGTCCAAGTGTATGCTCCCACGTCATCACATCCTGACCAAGAAGTAGAGGAATTCTACGACACACTCAATAAAGCGTGCGATGAACATCGAAGCACTTGGAATATTGTTCTGGGCGACTTCAACGCTAAGATAGGGCAAAGAACAGACATGGACAACGAGCTAATAATAGGACCACATGGCTTGGGAAACAGAAACGAACGTGGTTCTCGACTGATCCAGTTTGCTTTTGGTCAAAATTTATGCATAGGCAACACCTTCTACTATAAGAAACAACAAAGGCGCTGAACATGGATCTCACCAAATAGCATAACAATGAATGAGATCGACTATGTTTTGTCATCAAACATAGAAATAATCAATAATGTCCAAGTAATAAACCAATTTAAATTTAATTCTGATCACAGACCCGTGCGCGCAGTATTAAAACTAAATATTAAGATACACCGCAAAAAGTTATTCCAAAACAAAATCAGAAAGTTAAACAAAGAATCTCTTGTTACTTCTAAAAAAGAATTCAATTTAGCGCTAAGAAACAGTTTTGATCTATTAAATGAAAATGAAGAAAAAAGTGTGGATACACAGTATAAATACATTCTAGATAGCATAGCAAAAGCCAGTAAAGTTGTCAAACAAAATAAAAACAGAACTAAAAAACTATCGGCGGAAACACAGAAACTAATAGAAGAAAGGCAGGCTCTAATCACAACAAACAGTTTACAATATAGGCTAAAAGACAAGGAAGTCAAACGCAGCATTAGAAAAGATATCAGAGATTATAATAAAAAATTAATACAAACAGCACTAGAAAGGAACCGATCACTAAAAATAGCCAAGCAGGGAATCACCAACCATAAATCGTGGATCACGTGTTTAAAGGACAGCAGAGGTGTAAAACAATTTAACAGGGATAAGATTCTGGAGATCTGTACAGAATTCTACAGGAATCTTTACTCCGATACAACTCGAGTGCAACAAATATCTAATTATTCATGCTCCGAAAATATACCACCTATAACAGAGGTTGAGGTCCGCAATGCATTAAGCACGCTAAAATTTAACAGATCCTGCGGAGAAGATGGTGTCAGCACCGAAGCCCTTCGAATGGGTGAACCATCGCTTCTTTTTCACCTTACGCGACTGTTCAACGACATTCTTCATACTGGTAACCTTCCTTCAAATTTCTGCCATTCCAATATTATTCTACTCCATAAGAAAGGCGATAAATCCGACACTAGAAAGATAATCATATTGTGTACTACGGAGAAGATAGTCATGCGTAAAATTGACGCATGTGCTTTAACTAGCTGTAGATTGAGGTTTATTAATATATTTCATTAAAATCGTATGTTATATATATTAGCACATGTATTAGAAAAAATAAGACTGCAGATAATTTATTTTTATTTATTTATTTATTAAATAAAAAAAATAATTTTAATCTTTTGCTACAAATGATCAATTTTCTTACACTTAGTCTTCATTTATTTTTTTCTATGATAATCAGCATTTTTATAGCACAAAATTAACGATTACAATATCTAAGATATATTAGAAACATACAGATTGTGTGAAAATCTGTTACAAACAACTTTGGAAAATTTCAACGTAAGGCTTACGACACATTGGTTTTCTCTACAATTTCTCATTATAAAAGGGAAAAGGAGCTGTTCTTTTTGTGACTCATCTATAAAAACTTCTTCTGTATCGCTCTGCAATTCATATTTACTTTCATGGTCCGCTGCTTCACAGTCGGTTTCCTCACAGAGAAGCTCGTCGTCGCTTTGCATAAGGCTGGCCAGGATATGGTCTTCGTCCAAGTTTCTGCTACCCCATTATGTTATATTTTTGCTTCAATATCTATATAAGCAAACTGATAATATAAGTAATGAAATACAGTTATAGAAAGATTAAAATAAATAAAAAGAATAGACAAGTCAAAATCTTGAAAGTCACTTAAAAGATAATCATGCGTAATTTTGACGCACTTGGTCGTTATATTTCAAAATCGGTTACACATACCTTATTGACTCGTGCACATTACGGTAGCCCCCAATGACTAATGAGATGTCCTAAACGCACAGCTATGGATTCGCGCTATTTAGAAAGACAGAGCTAAATTTCGAAAACGCATGCGTAAATTTTACGCAGACTATCTTTCTAGGGTTAATAACTACAGGCCAATAAGTCTTATATCGCACATTTACAAAACCCTCATCAAAGTTATTGAAAAACGTATTGCTGTTCAATTGGATCTTAAACAACCACCAGAACAAGCAGGCTTTCGTCGAGGACTATCCACCACCGACCACTTACATACCATCAACCAAATAGTCGAGAAATACCAGGAATACAAAACCCCTTTGTATCTTGCATTTGTCGATTATTCAAAAGCCTTTGACAGTATCACACATTCTGCCATATTTAATGCCCTACTAAAGCAAGACATAGAACCCACTTATATACACCTATTGCGTAATATATACACCCATAGCACAGCTGCCATCAAGTTGGAGAGGTCAGGTCCAAGGTTCGAAATTCTCAGGGGAGTCAAACAAGGCGACCCGCTGTCTCCAAAGTTGTTCACCAGTACCCTGGAAGAAGTCTTTCAGACGCTGACAGACAAGTGGGCAGAGAGAGGGATTGTCGTCGATCAAACGCAATTAACTAATCTTCGTTTTGCTGATGATATTGTCCTTTTCTCTCCCACAGCCACAGGACTAGAACGCATGCTACAAGACCTTAGCGATGCAAGCCTTGAGGTTGGACTGAAGATGAACATGTCAAAGACCAAGCTCATGACCAACAGCTCCAAAAGGAGCATAAACGTAGGCGGGGAGAATATACAATATGTCCAAGAATATGTCTACTTGGGCCAAGTAATCTCTTTCCAGGCAAGACAAGACAGAGAAATTGCAAGACGGACTGAAAATGCCTGGAAGAGTTACTGGTCCATGAAAGAGGTTTTCAAGGGCACTCTGCCCATGTCTCTAAAAAGAAAACTTATGGACATGTGTATTCTCCCCATCTTGACCTACGGTGCACAAACTTGGTCTTTGACAAACATCCAAAAGTCCAAACTCAAGGTTTGCCAACGTGGAATGGAGCGCAGTATCCTAGGTGTTAAATTAACAGATCATGTTCGAAACACTACACTGCGCTCCAAAACACAAATCATTGACGTGGCTCAAAAGGCTGCCCAGCTTAAGTGGGACTGGGCAGGACATGTCTGCCGCATGCCGAACGAGCTGTGGGCACGCAAAGCTCAGGACTGGTGCCCTGAAACAGCGACGCGGGGCCGCGGTAGACCGCGAAGGAGATGGCGGGACGAGCTGGATGTCTTCCTTGAAAATTGGAAAGAGGTGGCGCAAAGTCGCGAACATTGGAAGGAATGGAGGGAGGCCTTTGCCCAGCAGTGGGACAATTTAGGCTAATAATAATAATAATAATAATATTTTTAGTCTAAATTTTCAAGGTGCATTGATTTCACATTATTTGTTTCAAATGATGTTATAAAATATTGTAAAACATTTTAAAAAAGAGTAAGTATGGAGTTTCTTACCCATTCTTCTTCATACATCCTACCTTAGCGAATGGGTGTAGATTCAATCCCATCCCATCCCATTTCCTTAATTTTAAAAATCGACGTTTAAAAGTGCCTCATTGATGGCCTAATTGAAATAAATGATTTGACTTTGACTTTGACTTAATAAATAGTCTTTTTCATAAATAGTTCTAAAGGTGCGTACAGAACATGTAACAATGTTATATAAAATTGTTATATAACACGTCCAGACCATGTAACATTGTTATATAACATTGCAACATAAAACAATACCGTACACATTACTCTAACAATATTACATATAACAATTGTTGTTTGTCGTTTTTCAGTGCTATCCACAATGTTATATAACATGTTATGTTATATTATATTACAATGTTATATAACATGTTATGTTATATAGTCTGTACGCACCTTTATGAAAAAGACTATTTTATTAACAGATTAAATCCGAGAATTTTGATGATATTCTGCCATCTTAATTTAGAAATCATCATCGTAGGTATGTAATACTTAGATTATTTTGATGTCAACAAATCAATAAAACAAATACAAAAATAAAATGTACCTAAAGCGCTTTTATCCAACAATAAAAAATATCTCAAATAACCTCTTAAAAAGTGTTTATCTACTCTCATATCGTAAAATTCGAAACACAAAACTCAAAACGAGTTTATAAAGACGTACTTTTATACCACAGAGTATCGAAATGAAATTAACAAGTAAATTACAACGTTATTCCTCTAACAACATAATGTTATAATAATTTTTTTTTTCATTATGACACAGATTACAGATCATAGAATACATCTATTTAATTTTTATCTGTTGCTTCGCGCGCTTTGAAAATAACGCTTCATTGAAATTTTGAAAAATGAAAACTTTAGATTGACACAGTTTATAACCTAATCATTTATCATTATTTTAAGCTGTGTCAATCTTTTTATCATTTATTTGATATTATATGATAAATGTTCAATGAGAGTAGATAAAGTAGTGTATGAAACTGTACATAACTAGGTATTATACCACTCGTGTGATACTTTTTTACTCGCTTCGCTCGTTTTTTCTAAAAAAAAACTCACACTTGTGTATAATTTTGTTTTTATATTTACTTTAATTATGTACCAGTTTCATAAACTACTATTATAAACGAGAATTGCAAGAGAAATTTCTTAGTGGCAGGTGAACGGCCGGAACGATTGGACGTGAGGACCAGGACGAATTTTTGGGCGCGCCAAAGTTCACCTAAAATTTAAACTCCGATCATTGGAAACCCGAAAATTGTATTCCTAACATTTCTAATCCTAAGGATCACAACTCCTAATTGCTCTGTCACTAATGATCATAATTCCGAATCATTCGACTTCATAATGTCGGTAGCAATAAACATCTATTGTACTATTATTTGTTTTCCTATATTTTGTCAACATAACCTTCTTTTACACTATTATTCAAATTCATATCTTTTTTGTTCAGATTTCTTTTTATTTTGTTGGCATTTAGCTCGTATACCTACTTGAGGAAGTGCTTGTTTCGCACTCACTAATTATATGAATTAGCTTTTTGTTTTTATTAGTCAAAGCGTCTTCTCTATTAATTTTGTTTATAGCGGTGTGTACCTGAAAAGATATCCATAGGTTAGGTTAGGTTAGGTTAGAACTATGACCAGATCGCAAGCCGAGAGCGAAGCGAGTGGTGCCGCGGCAGCGGCCGGCGAGCGTTACTTCGAAATTTGTCGCGAAAATTTTCGAAGTATTTTTTTCATAGTGCCCTCAAGACGACACTCTGACCAAGCGACTGGGGGCAGCCCGACTCGGACAGGTTAGGTTAGAAGGGGATGCTTTTTCTTTTCGATGTAATGATTTTATTTATTTACTCACAAATGTGTTATAAAGCGTCGTATGATATACGTGCGGTTTGATAATTACAGCCTCTGCTTTCATATAGCACTCGCCTTACGGCTCGTGCTACCAATATCGCCTCAGCTGTAATTATCAACTTACCGCAATTTTAGGAAGAGTGATCATTCGAATTACAAATCTTTAGGAAGAACAATTTCGGGTAAACAACTTTAGGTGAGCCAATATGGACCCTGGTCCATGGTCGGGCAGCGAGTACAGGGCAACTCGCTGCCCGACCATGGACCATGCCTGGGTCGAAAACGCGTTGTGTTCTACGAGCGCCTCAAGGAGTGTCAGCATCATGACGGGGCTTTAGAGGGCCAAAGCCTGCCGTGGTCGCGGGACACATCTCATAACCGTGACCCAGGAACGTAAGGGCTATTGAAGGACACCGTGGATTTTAGTCAGTACAAGTCTGACAGTCCCTCCCGCCCTGCCCGGGGTGCCGGACTCATTTGATGATTTTGCCACTATAAAAAAAACATGGGAAGGCGTGAGTTTACGTATGTAATTGAATTACTAACAACCACCCTTCAAGGCTGAATTACATCAGAACTCGATGACGCCAATTAATCATAATTTATCACAATGTGCGTCCGTTTGTGACGTCGCCGTGTCGGGACAAACTCGACCCAGTCTATGTACACGGGTGTCATTGTTTATTTGACTTTTTACGTATTTCAATGCCAGACGCGTAATATTTATCTACCTTAATTCATTTCCAATATGGCCTGAGATTAAAATATTAACTGGATACTTTCGTCTGAATAATTATTAGCTTGAGAGCTCAGCAAATTTTTGCGAAAGTGTAGGTAGTCCTTGAGCTCTGCCTTGGTTGGGGAGAACTCATTTGATTGTTCCCCATAACAGAATATGTTTCGAAGAGAATAAACCCAAAACAGCTATTGGTACCGGCCCAAAGACTTCATTTGTATGGTCGAAATGCCTACTGCATGGCGATAAAGATTTTTAACAAGCTTCCATCACAAATTAGACAGCAGCCTATAAATAAATTTAAACATGCTATATTTTCCTGGCTTCTGGACATGTGTTTTTATTCTGTTAGTGAATTTCTTGATTATAAGATTTAATAATTTTCCACTAATGGTGTGTAACTGTATAAATAATAATAATATAATATAAATTGTAATAAATGTAACAGTATTGTAAATGTAGAATGATTATTGTCTAATTTAAATTAATTTTGGTATATGACTAGTCTTATGATTGTAATATTTCTACACCGGCAACGGTAGTATATGCGAACTGATCTATGTTATACCATCTTTGTGTACCTACCATATACTCAGAAATAAATGATATTCTATTCTATTCTAAATTATCTGCCTTATTATTTTTTCCACTCTATAAATAATTTTAAAAATAATCATAGTAAAAGTTTAGAAATGCCTCAAACACTTATTTTGGAACGAATAATATCGCATCTTAAAATACGTCTGGCTTCGTTTAAAACCAGTTTCTCTTAGCCAGGTCTGCATTTCTTTGTCCTAATATTATAAAAAATGCAAAAGTTTGTGAGCATTTATGTGTATGTATGTTTGTTACCCTTTCACGAAAAAACTATTGGACGGATTTGGATGAAACAAAAAACAACAGTAATAAAGGTTATTCATCAGAATAACACATAGGCTACGATTTATAATGATTTTACGTAATTTTGATCATAGCATTATAACGATACGGGTCAATAATCATCATCTTCCTGCCCTTATCCCATTTTACTTGGGGTCGGCGCAACACGTTTTTTTCTTCCATTCTCCCCTATCACACGTCATAGTATCATCTACTCCTTTTTCTTTCATATCGTTCCTTAGAAAATCCATCCATCTCTTCTTTGGCCTTCCTCTTCCTCTCCATCCATCAACATTCAACAACAACGGGTCAGTAAAAAAGAAAAAAATACGGGATACGGGTCAATAAAAAAGAAAAAAATCTTTCATCTGAGAGCTATCTTGGCGTGCGCTGCCTAAACCAATGGAGTTACATATACATGATGTACCGCAGGATTGTGTCTGAAGTAGATCTAAATGAAAGTCCGCGACAGCATATTATCTACCTTTTATGACCAGTCGGCCAAGAAAGTGGTGTACCACCCTAAGGTTGAATATCGCTTGCAGATTCATAGGTGATAAAGATTAGTTTCGCTTGCAGATCGATCTGACAACTTCTATTGCTGTCTTTATCTGATTATTGATAACGACTATTAGTGTTTGTAACGTGACAGCTGTTCTTAGTTTGAACTTGATGAAACCAATGACGTCGTAAAATCAACGGCGGGGGGCTGTAGATTTTGATGACAAAATTGTATCTACAAATTCAGAATTGTAATCAACAAGTTACATAAAATTGTAAAGGCACAAGGCGAATCCACAAACCTACAATTTCTGTAAACTTGTAATTACAATATCAATAAAAAAACAAGCTAAAAATAGATTTATCCTTTTATTAAATTTCTACAATCAATTTTAAAATACTTATAACAAACAAAAACATAGCATATATTATAGTAATATTTAGAAGACATTGAAAATTTTTAAAAATTAGAAACGGGTGTAACCGCCGTTGGCCTCTATAACCTCTAAAAGACGAGACCTCATTGAACCAACAAGCCGTGAGCAAATATCGGTTCCCCGCATTTCCTCCCAAATATAATTACAGTGACTAATAAGAGCTTGTTTGGTTCTTTCATTTTGATGCGACCATCGTTGGACCATAAGGCCCCAAAGATTATCTATCGGGTTGAGGTCCGGCGATCTTGAAGGCCACTGAATTACCCTTACGTCAGTGTGTGAACGAAACCAGGCTCTTACGATCCTCGCATTATGAATTGAACAATTATCTTCAACAAAATCAAATTGTGGCACTTCGTTCTCCGGGTAAACATTACGGACTGTCGGTAGCATTGCATTCTGAAGCACGTCGATATAATTTACAGCCGTCGCTTGAGGAGGTAGAGAACACAATTCTCCTACACCATCCGCACTCATCCAGCCCCAAATATTTACGGAAATTCGACCTGATTCTCTATTTGGAATTACATGATCATCTTTATACCGTGTTGAATTATATCGCCAAAGGTGAAGACGTCCATGCTGACTGGATTTAAACGTTTTTTCATCACAAAACACTGTATTAGACCAATCAAACTCTAAGTGCTCTCTGGCGAAGTTCAGACGAGCAAGTCTGTGAGCATCCGTCAAATATATTTTCTTGGCGTAATGCCTGTGGTGCAACCCCATGTAATGTAGATGATTCCTTATTGTTTGGGCACTCACATCGAACATCTCCGCAAAATGTTTTGTGGGCTTAAAACCATTGATTTCATATTCCCGTCTCATGAATTCTCTATCGTTATTGGAGAGTGCAGGCCGGCGACCACTTCTTCTGTGATCCAACAAACTTCCCTCCTCTCCTTCACGACGAATCCAAAAGCAGACAGAACGCCTCGATATATTCAAATTCCGGGATATCGCACTGATACTGCTTCCCTCATTAAATTGGGCAATTATTTGTGCTCTTTCGGCAATGGTCAAGTTGGCAGGCATTGAGATGATTTTATATGCAGTTGATTGAAAAATAACACGGAAAATATATCGATTTTTTGCATATATTTGACAAAATGTCAATTGTCAGTTTTCTTTTTCAAATGGAATTCGGTTGTCTATTTAAATAGTTTTTATTACTTTTGTTTGGAAACATTTCAATTGCTTTGTAGAAACTAATGTCCTTTTCATTTATACTAAAGGTTAAAATGTCATGTACTTATATGTGACATATGCCGTATGAATACTAAATACATAGGTTTACGTCATGATAATGTTGTCTCTTTCAGTAATATCTTTTTATAACGAACCTTGTTGTAATTTTCGATGACCGGAAAACTAAATCAAAACTGGTACACCACTTTCTTGGCTGACCGTACAAACCAGTACGTACAATGCACATATTAGTATATAATTATCAAACTCTTATCAAAATGTATTCTCGCATTAAGTATTTAATGTAGTTATACTTTGTCTTTCGCACTAAGTGATTTGGCAGAATAGTTCAAAAGTTATCACGATATGATTGACTTGAACGGAGCGCCTAACAGCGGGCGGCCTAAGCAACTGAACATCCACGATGAAAGTAACATAGCCAACTTTCCAAGAAATAACTATAAAAAGAACTATACTAGCAACAAGAATTCCAAGAAATGAGACAGTTGCGTTTTTTTTTTTTTACTAGCCTGCTCTGTCCCACTCCTGGGCAAAGGCCTCCCTCCACTCCTTCCACTTCTCGCGAGCCCGCGCTTCCTCTTTCCAGTTCAGAACGAACCTGTCCAGTTCGTCACGCCATCTCCTTCGTGGCCTGCCGCGTAAACGTTTCACTGTTTCAGGGCTACAGTTTTGAGCTATTTTGGCCCACAGTTTGTCACACACATACGACAGACATGTCTTGCTCAGTCCCATTTTAGTTGGGCAGCCTTCTGAGCCACGTCAGCTATAGCCCAGTAGTTCTTCCAGGCGTTTTCTGTCCGTCTTGCGACTTCTTCAGTTCAGTAGCGATAATCAATAAAATTATCTTGGACCAAGTGACCAACGATGCAACAACCTACAACTCCATCGACACAGTCATGTCATCTGAAGACTGCACGAGCTACCCCGAGGAGTTTCTTATCTCTTTGGAGCTATCCGGATTGCCATCAGATAAGCTCGAATTAAAGGTCGGTATACCCGTTTTGTTAACGCGCAACTTGGACGCCCCGAGACTATGTAATGGCACTAGATTGGGAATCATTGGGTACGGTTAGCCGATACAAGATCTGGACAGAAAATGCTGAACAGTCAGCTATGCTGACTAAATTATCGGCTGAAACCATGCTGAGTTCAGTCGAGAGTGAAGCATTTTGACAGCTGTCTCAGTCTGTGCTACTCAGCATTCGCCATTATTCTTTTAATGCTGCTCAGATATTGTATCGGCTAACCGTAACCATTGAACTAGGCAGGCACATTGTTAAGACCACAATTTTTACTGGAGAAGCTAAAAGTGGAAATGATCTTATTCCACGCATCCCAATAATACCCAATAACTTACCCTTCAATTTCAAACGTTTACAGTTCCCACTTAAAGTTGCATTTTCTATGAATATTAATAAATCGCAAGGGCAAACTTCGATGGTAGAGGGGACACATCTAGGCACGCCCTGTTTTATACGTACCTTGCCGATATGTATCTAAATCCCAAAATCTAAATATTTACGCTGAACAAAAAAAAAACAGTTAACATAGTATACAGGAGTATACTGCAGTAAAAACACAGATATTATTAAATTAAAACAGGTGTTCAACTATTCCAATTACATACCACATAATTATTTACTTACTAGTGTTTGCCCGCGGCTTCACTTGCGTTATTTTAGAATTTGAAAAACAATACGGATCGTGTGGCGCCATCTGGAATACGAACGTAATTGTTTTCTCGGAAACAGCTCTCTTCTGTTATTCGGGATGTAAGATACCTTATATCCGTGTCTATACTCCTGACAACGTATGTCGAAATTTTGGGACGATCGATTCAGTAGGTAGTAATGCGTGAAAAGGTAAAAAACAAACATACTTGCATTTTTATTATTAGTTTAGATCAATAATGTTATATCTAGGTACATAGTTTGCATAGGAAACGTCCTTATTTGAGCGACATTATTTTCAAAGAACCGTGTTTATTTAAACATTAGACTATCATTTTTGGGTCGATTTACAGTATCGCTGCAAATTGAACGTACGATAGCATTGCTCTTCTCCCTTTAGCATACCGCGTGATACCTAAAAAATAACTAATTATCTGACTCGATGAGTACAACTTTTCGTCGTTTAAAACAGAATATATGCACTGGTTTGAGCACCAATTCAAAACATAAATAAACACAAATTATAGAAACCCTGATGATGAATTCCACACCTCGAAACAATTACAATTAAAAAAAATATCCAACTTACTACCTACAATTTAAATTGGTGTAGATTTATATCCTAGAGAAGTATTGAAAAAAAATAGTAATTATTTAAAATCGCGAATAATATTGAAACAAAAGTATGTACATTTTTTTTAATTATTTAAAACTCTCAGGACAAATAAAAAAAACTCAAAAAGAGAAAAAAAAAACTGCGAGATTTGATCCAGAGACCCCTTGCACGAAAGTCAAGCAGGTTACCGACCGGACTGGCTAGTACGTTGACAGTGATTTTCAAATAGCGGTTCTTGTACAAATGTCAACAATGACTGAAAATCAACATATTATAAAATTGCTAATCCCCCAAGGGGAATAGCGTAATTATACATATCCTATTAATAGAACAGCAGTTTAAGGAATATTTGAGGAAAAATTGACTAAATAATATCCAGTGGTTTAGCTTCCAACTATCAACAAACATCTAAAAACAACAAAATTCAAAATTGCTTATCTCCCAGGAAAAATAGCGTAACAATACATAGCATATTAACAGAAGGATATTATTAGGAATATTTGAGGAAAATTTGATCGACAACTTTACAGTAGTTTCGGAGATAGATCAAATCAAAAAAACATAAAAAATTTCGAAAAAAAATAAAAGTTGATCTGGCATCAGAATCGATCCCTTATCTCGAAAAAAATACAAAAAGAAAAAAATATTCAATGTACAGGAATGACATCTCTACGATTTTATTATATGTAAAGATAAAGATAAAGATAAAGATTACAAAATCTATTAAATTTAAGCAATACCTATGTATGCTTAAATTTAATAGATTTTGACCCTATGGACATAGGTACAAAGAATGCTACTTTGTTTTATACTATGTAGTGATTAAATGCAAGTAATATTGGTCCGACCTGTTTATTAGTCATCATCAGCCTATTAATGTTCCCACTGTTGGAATACAGGCCTCCTCTCTGTGAGGGGGAGTGGGCCATAATCCACCACGCGGGCCCAAGCCGGTTTGGTAGATGTCACATGTCTTCGAATTTTTGGTTCTACGACATACGGGTTTCCTCACGATGTTTTCCTTCACCGTTTTGAGAGCAGTGGTGATGAAATAAATTACACAAAGTAACGCCTGCCTTGGATTCGAACCCACGACCACGACAACTCGTAAGTCTGGGCCGATACCACTGGGCCACCACTGCTCCATTTTCCTGTTTGTTAGTCAGTGTTTAGTAATCCGTTTGTGCTAGATAGGATAATCTCAAGCCCAGGGAAGGACATAGGGCTACTTTTTATAAACACACCATACAGGTAAAGATTGATGATGAAACCACTGGACTTAGCATTTGGCAGAGTAAAGTTCTATTAAAGCTTAAAATAATGAACACTTAGAAAGGAATTCAGATAACTCCACCCTTAAGAGATTCCCTCACGCAGAGAAATGTCTAGCAACTCACACGAGAACTTTGGTTGCAACCGTGACAGCAAGACTCACTAGTTGACTTTACAACATTTCTAGTAATAAATACTAAATAAGTAGTAGTTATAACAAGGACATAGTAATAAATACTAAGTAGGTAGTAGAGATAACAAGGATTTAGTATTTATTACTAGAAATGTTTTAAAGTTAACTAGTGAGTCTTGCTGTCACGGTTGCAGCCAGAAGTTCTCGTATACATTTCTCTGCGAATATCATAGGAGGTATAGGAGTTCAAAACTTATTTTGAAGTTAGAAATCTGGGATGTACGATGTGAAGTTACATTAAAAAATATATTTAAGCATTTAAAAAAAAATTCACATAACATAATGTTGCAGACCAAATACTAAGCGAGCAAGCCGCGGAAAAAAGCTAGTAAAATATAATACTACCTAATATAAACAGGAACGTAAACCATGGTTCTCAGCAAATCTAACAAAATTTTTAAACAGTTCGCGAACTAGAATGTTAACCATATTTCTTATACACACACATAGACAAAGTTATCGCCAAAACCTGGAAATACGCGACATAAGTACCTTCTGGTGAACGAAAAAAAATCAGAAACTTTAACGCCTGACAAAATTATCTGAGCAAAAAGTTTTCTAATAAGAACTTACCCGCGCCTACGGTGGCCGGAGATCGTCTGCCCGAATCACTCTATCTATGAAAAAATCCGCATCAAAATCCGTTGCATAGTTTTAAAGAAGTAAGCATACATTATGGACAAACAGACAGCGAGAAGCGACTTTATATTTTTATGCTAGTGATATGCTTCACTATATAGTTGTTTATTAAACACCGTTGAATGAAAATTTTCACATAGCTGAGCACAAATATCAAAAAAAGAACATGGAGTGTATTTTTTATATTTGGTCAGGCGCTGAAATCATAATTCGCAAAATGGCAACCGAGTCGCAAAAGCAAAAGTTTTCAAAATGGCAAATTTTCTAAAAGCCTTATTCTCAAAATGTACTATTCTCAAAAACCCTGTTTCTCAAAATTGCAATTGATCAAAACGGAAAATTTTCTTTAAAAAAAAAAACCAATCTTGGCGCTTGCTTAAAAAGTTAAAAGTCGTTCAAACATGGTCTTATTCAATTAATGTTTGGGAGGGCTTCCTCCCAAACATTAATTGGATTCTAGTTAGAAGTTCATCTTGACCTCGCTTTGAAATAGAATTTCAAATCAAGAGAAATCTAACTAGTGTCGAAAAATTAATCTTCTTTATCTTTACTTATAATAAAATCGTAGAGCTGTCATTCCTGTACATTGAATATTTTTTTCGATGTCGATCAAATTTTCATCAAATATTCCTAATAATATGTTTCTGTTAATAGGCTATGTATTATTACGCTATTTTTCCTGGGAGATAAGCAATTTTGAATTTTGTTGTTTCTAGATGTTTGTTGATAGTTGGAAGCTAAACCACTGGATATTATTTAGTCAATTTTTCCTCAAATATTCCTTAAACTGCTCTTCAATTAATAGGATATGTATAATTACGTTAATCCCCTTGGGGATTAGCAATTTTATAATATGTTGATTTTCAGTCATTGTTGACATTTGTATAAGAACCGCTATTTGAAAACTACTGTCAGCGTACTAGCCAGTCTGGTTGGTAACCTGGGCCCCTAGTCTGCTAATTTTAATAAATTCGTCATTCCAATACGATCCAATTGTCATGTTGATAAAAGTTTGTAATCTGCTAATTCATAATGGTCGATCACAGGTCGGTCAGTGGTCTCGTAATGGAATCGTGGCAGAATGACATCGTCGTATTGCCATTATTATAAAACCCGGTAGTAGAATTGATTTTCGAAAAACTACTACTAAATTTGAACATTTACTTACGCCAGATTTCATTTGTATACATGTTTACATATTATTTAATAATGTTATATGCAATCTGAAGTAGTACGAAGTTCCTAAATAGCAAAAACTTTAAATGTGTAACGTTTTTAGCAGTGAAACCACAGACTACATAGAGATAAGTGAAACTCAATAACGTTTTATCTGTAGCTGTCAAAGTCAAATGTGACATTACTGCTTACTGTTTACAATTCTAATGGTGAACGCACATCTAGCCGCACCGCAGTCCCCGTATTATGAATTCTTTTTATGAAGTTCTATGAAACCTCGCACACTTACCCGCATCGCAGTAGCCGCAGAATCGGTAAGAAAACAGACTGCGGAGACTGCGGTGCGGCTAGGTGTCCGTTCACCATAACGGTCGGCGTTTTGCTATTTATTTTCATTTATGTGTTTTATTTATATATAATATTTTATACAAAATGGTGATAATAAAGCTCGGCTCTAATTGATTTAATGGAAAACCACCAATGCGGAGACTGCGGTGCGGCTAGGTCTGCGTTCACCTTAATAAATCAATGAAAATCAAATTCAGTTTTCTCGATATGCTATCGTTTCGACGCAGTCTGGCCATAACCGGGGCCACTCACATGCGCGCAAAGGTTCGTACATTGTACGAATCTTTGCGCGCATGTGGAGGGCCGTCAGACATACATTCGCGAACTTTGCATATTTGCAAATGGGTTCGCATACTCTATTCGCGAATCTGTTTGCGCTTCCTCCTACACTTGTTTACGAATGTCTCAGTTAATTTTATCTTTACAGATCGATAGTGTTTCATTTACCGAATTACCGACCCTCTTAACAATTATAATCGATCCTCCACGGGATTAAATAATAATAATAATAATTTAATAATAATAATAAACTGGCAACACTGAAGTAAACATCAGATACAAATAATATTTTTTCATTTCTCTGTATTTAATATCATACCACATATAAATTACAATAAAAATCAAGTATTTATACGACAAAAACATTTATGTAAAAACAGTAATCGTGAATAACCGCTGGAAAAACGGTAAATACAAAAATGAAGAAAAAAATCAAATTATGACACCGAATGACAAATGTCACACGATCCACGATCTATGATAATTTGGAAAATATGCTACAACGTTTGTAAAAGATGCTAACAAGAGCCAGAGCAAGACAGAACACACGCCCACCACCTCCGGAGTCGTCGCTCAGCTCCGCCTCGCCGCCGCCGGACCCCGGATCACCTGTGTCACCGGCAGCGGCAGTTGCGTCGAGCTCGAGCGACGAATATTTCTCCCCGCCGACGTCGCCAACACCTGTACGTCGGCAGGGGGGAGGCCGGCCACCGCGGAGCTTGGGATCTAGGGACCAACCGGCCCCGAGCCGGGTCCCCGCTGCCGGTGGTTGTGTGCAGCGCATGCGGTGGACTCAGTCCATAAATGAAAATGTCATGCGCGCATACTACGGGTCTACAGAGGGGGGAACTAACCTCACTGCGTACCGTGTTAGGATGCTGTCTCTGTTCCAGGTACTAGAACCAACCCTTAACGTTTCGGCCCAACGACTGTCGGATCAGGTGCGGGTCATCCAACGTAATCGCTTGTTGGACGAGACCGCGCTTGATAGGCTGCGCTCAGAGGTACTAAGCAACCGTATCATCTTAACTCCGCCACCACCAACGACGTCCGTGATTGTAAACAGAGTTCCGCCGCGGTCTGTTGTTTCTCCTGTTGTGGAGGAGGATGATGCGGTTGCCACGGTAAGTAGCCAGTGCAACGAAAGATTGAGGAGCGCGTTGGAGGATGCGCTCTGTGATTATCGTTTAATTCCCGCTGAACTTAGACCCCGACTACCACGGTTGCCCATGCACAGAAAAAATAGGGCGCTGGTGAGTGCCTTGAACTCGCTGCTTAAGAATTTGTTCGAGAGCAGCGAGGATCTTGTCGATACACACTCGATCCTGTACTGTGGGGCTGTCGCGGCATGTCGTTTAGCTAACGTCAAATTCCCAATTCATGATGAAGCTAAACGACCTAAACCAGCCGTTCCGGCCTGGCAGAGCAGGATCGAGCGACGTATCGACGGGGCCAGGGTACTCATTGGCAAACTATATTGCTTCAGGGAGGGAAATACACGACCACGTGTGATGCGCTTTGTGAGACGGGCATTCTCGGGGACTGAAATAAGTCCTCAAGAATACGTCGCCCGTGTCACAGAGCGCATCGACTTCCTGAAGCAAAAAGTTTGTGCATGGGCAAGCCGTATTCGGCGGTACAAGCGGCGGGTTGATCGATACTCACAGAATTGCATGTTCCAGCGCGATGAGAGGTGGGTATACAGAGCTTGGGAGCGGCCTGAACAAAATATGGCTGACTTGTGCCGCCCGGATGATAACGCTACGAGTACATTCTGGCGCAACATCTGGTCGGTACCTGTCAGTCATACTGAGGGTGATTGGATGCGTGATGTCGAACGGGTGTGTGAGACTATTCCAGAAATGGAACCTATATCCATTACGCCATTAGATGTAGCAAGAGCAGTCCGTCCGTTACCGAACTGGAAATCCCCGGGACCGGACGGACTGCACAACTTTTGGCTAAAATGGCTGAATAGTTCACACACTTGTTTGGCATCTCAATTCCAGTCATCCTTAGAGTCTGGGTCGCTACCACAGTTTCTGACAACTGGGGTTACCCACCTTCTCTATAAAACCGGTAGTACTGCGGAACCCAAGAATTATAGGCCGATCACATGTTTGTCGACGGTCTATAAACTTCTTACATCCATTTTGAGAGCAAAAATTAGTAAACACATCGATAATAATTCCATTATGTCTGCCTCTCAAAATGGATGTAGGAACGGGTCCCGTGGTACGAAGGAGTTACTCCTCATTGACATGGCCATTAGCCAACAGGTTCGTCGATCTCGCAGGGATTTGTCCACATGCTGGATAGACTACAGGAAGGCCTACGACTCGGTGCCACATACATGGCTCATGAGGGTGCTGGAGTTGTACAAGATAGATGCAACTCTACGCACCTTCCTTGAGTCGTGTATGGGGCAATGGAGAACGGTCCTTCGCTATCCAGGGTGTCGACAGATCCAGGCGGTTGATGAACCTGTATGGATCAAGCGGGGAATATTCCAGGGCGACAGTTTGAGTCCACTTTGGTTCTGCCTGGCCCTGAATCCTCTAAGCACATTGCTTGAGGATTCAGGTCTAGGCTATCGGTTGAGGAGAGGTGGTCAGGTCATATCCCACCTTCTTTACATGGATGATCTGAAACTCTTTGCCCCCAACAAATTGCAACTAATGGAGCTACTAAAGGTAACTGAAACTTTTAGTAGCGCCATCAGGATGGAATTTGGTGTGGACAAATGTGCAGTCATGCATGTAAAGCGAGGGAAGATTATGGAATCTGAAGGAATTCAGCTTTCAGATTCCATACACCTTAGATCACTCTCCTCATCCGAAACCTACAAGTATTTGGGTATGTCGGAGGCGTTAGGCATTGATATACCGGACGTGAAACAATCGTTGAAGGAACGCTTCTTTGGACGCCTGAAAAAGGTTTTAAATAGCCTTCTTTCAGGCGGAAACAAGGTGCGCGCCTTCAACGGTTGGGTCATGCCGGTGTTAATGTACTCTTTCGGCGTACTCAAATGGACTCAAACTGAACTCGACGCCTTGGATAGACGAGTTCGTACGCTGTTGACCGCAAACCGGATGCATCACCCACGATCATCAGTGATGAGGCTGTACATCCCGCGGAAGTGTGGGGGGCGAGGCTTTTTAAATGCTAAGTCCCTCCACAACCGCGAGGTGTGCAGTCTCAGAGAATATTTTCTAAAAATGGAAGTGGGTATGCACCGAGATGTGGTCACAGTGGGCAAGGGACTCACCCCGCTGTCCATGGCTAAAGAGAACTGGCACAAACCTGTGGTACTCAGTACTGAAGACCGCAGGGAAGTATGGCAAAGCAAGGAGCTACACGGACGCTTCTACCGGGCTCTTCATGGGCCCGACGTAGATTTCCTAGCGTCCGTGTCCTGGCTACGGTTCGGTGACCTCTTCGGGGAAACTGAAGGTTTTGTCTGTGCGATTATGGACGAGGTTATCTTGACGAACAACTACCGGAGACATATTATAAAGGATGGGACGATTGACGTGTGTCGGGCATGCCATCGTCCAGGTGAATCCATCCGACATATTATCTCTGGTTGTTCTCGTCTTGCTAACGGCGAGTACTTGCACAGGCACAACCTCGTAGCCAGAATCATCCACCAGCAACTTGCGTTGAAATACAAACTTGTGGAATCTGAAGTACCGTATTACAGGTATGTGCCCGACCCAGTTCTCGAGAAAGACCATGTCACGTTGTACTGGGATCTGCCTATCATTACTGACAGGACTATTGTCGCCAATAAGCCTGACATAGTAGTGATAGACAGATCAGCGCGCCGCGCAATGATAATCGATGTTACCATCCCGCATGACGAGAACCTCGTGAAGGCAGAGAAAGATAAACAAATCAAGTATCTCGATCTGGCACGCGAGGTTGTCGACATGTGGAATGTGAGCTCGGCTATCATTGTGCCGATCGTCGTGACTGCCAATGGCCTGATGGCAAAGAGCCTCGACGAACACCTTTCGAGGCTCTCCTTAGGGGGTTGGATCAAGGGCCAGATTCAGAAGGCAGTACTTCTTGATACGGCTCGTATTGTGAGGAGGTTCCTGTCTCTGGAACCCTAACCACCGGTAGCTTGGACCCTGCTCCCACACCGGCGGACTACTATTTTTATATTTTTAAATGTTTTTTTATTGTTTTGTATTTTTTAAAGAAATATTTAAAAATGTAATAGTATGATGAAAAATGAATAAACGGAATAATAATTTCATTTATTTCAATCAATTACAGATCATACGAAACACAATATTAATATTCAATTCAAGCAAACGTAAAATATAACTAAACAATAATTTAAAACAAAACGTCAGATTAAAATTATACAGGAAAAAAAAAACAAAATGTCCAATTAAAATTTTAAAAATAAATATAAAAAGCTAAAGGACATGGCCAATATCTGTATGGACGTTTGCATAGTTATTAAATTCAATGTACACCAATGATTTTTGGTGTTTTATATTCGTGAATATTAGTACATTAAATTGCAGTAAATAAAACACTTAAAGAACTTGTCATTACAACAGACTAAACCAAAACAGTTTCACTAAACCTTTAGTCAGATTGCTGGCAATAACTGCATAGAATAGGATTTGCTATACTAAAAGGCGCTTTAATGAATTATTTAACCCATTCATTGCGGCAGAGAAAAATAACTTTATATGTCAGGTGCGGGGCGGTTTTCGTCTATGACGCCGATGGGCGTCCTCAGCACCTCAAATGGATAATATAAAACGCCGATGGGCGTTTTCAGCACTTTTCAAAATGATTAATAATTCTTACGTTAAAACAAAAAAACAAAAGGTTAATATCAGAGGTGGTAAACATTTTCTTACTTTTACAATACCACTATTTATTATTCAACTAAATCATTAAATCTGATATTGAAATAAATTAATAGCTTCTTTTTAGAAATATACTTATTTGTATGAATCACAAAAACTTCATGGTTGGTTTTTATTTTTAAATAGACATTAATATATTCCACAACTATAATAATAAAACATTATTTTGAAAGTTGGGAAAGAGAACGCACGAGTTCGGGAATTAAAAAAAAGCAATGGTGTGTATTCACATCCCGCACGCTATACGTCCCTGCAATACGCCACTTTTTCAGCAACTGTATTAAAAAAATATTAACCGTCATTTAGTGCAAACTACCTACTTTTCAAACGAAAGTGAACCTTAACTTCAAATTATAAAGGTTAACTTTAATCTGTGTACTGACCGGTTCGGGATTAGCTAAGAGAAAAATTGGAACTAAATTCCACATCGGTAAGACTTCAGTTCAGTTCAGTGTTGTTATCGGTAAAGTCTTATTAAGTTTTATTGAATTTATACTTATGTAAATATACCCTACACAATTTTATGTCATTAAAAGTCATACCTAACTCGTAAAACCAATGCAAAATAGGAAATAAAAATTATGCGATGTAAGTGTTCGCTAAAAATACCTTTATTATAGAAAAGTAATAATTCACAAAATATATTAAGAATCCTAGGTTGTTAAATCCTGGAAAACGCCCATAGGCGTCTTCAGCACCTAGAAAGGATTTCGCATTTTTTTTTATAGTTAAAAATCCGGAAACTGTGAGCAATACTTTGTGCATTCAAAAAAAAAAATAGCATCTATTGCAAAATTTTACTTTTTAGGCTGGTTTTTGCCAAGATATAAAGAATTGTAAAAAAACGCCGATAGGCGTCCTCCGCACCTGAATATGAAATAAAAAGACGCCGATAGGCGTCTGCCGCAACGAATGGGTTAAAATCTGACAATAATAACCCAGTACCTATAATAAAATTTCATGTTTTTCTTTAAATTGTATTTTTAGGGGTTGCCTTAAAAACATTATTTTAAGAATTATTGACCAAAAACGGTTTATTGGACAATTAACAAGGAAAACACAAATTAAACAAAATAGTAGGTATAGTTAATTATTTATTTATTACAGCATTTTTCGTGATGGGTCATGCACTGCTTGTCTATTTTCTCGCATCCAATACACATAACAAACATAGTTGTTTCTTGAGGGCTGAAAATAAACCCCAGTTAGAATAAACACATATAAAAGCTTGTTTTCAAGTTTCATGTTTTTGTACAATGAGAAGTATTATGCCTACTTTAAATAAGTACATGTAAAACATAACGATTAATATGATAATCACACAAACATACTATGAAAAATCATTTTTATAAATAAATATGTACTTAACTACATATTTAAATGAATTAAAATCAAAATGCTTACCACATTAAATGGTATTTTGTGAAATTAGGACAGCGAGCAATGGACACTCCATACTGACATTATGTTGTCTTATTTTTCTCACTCAGTCTCATGTTCACGACTTTTAGTATTCAATAATAAGAAGCATGGTTGACAAATGAATATTATATCTACAGGTAACTGAAAAACACTAATTAAAATCGCATACCATGAAAAAACATAATAAAAACAGATTAAGTATTTTATTATTCCAACTTCATACCTGGGTTTGAGCATTGGGTAACCAACGCGTAAGTTTTGTTTGATGGTGTGCAGAAAGCGAGGATTTGAGATGCCTCTGCAGCCTTTGTATGGCTATTCCGCAGTTGATGCACCTCATAATAATCAACAAAACAAATCCAAAACGCAAAGCAAATCAGAGTCCAGTATCATTAGCAAGGTAATCGTTTAGTAGAAGGTATCAGTCCGTAGGGGGTCAAAAATATCAGAATATAGCCGCAAAATACAAACACAATAGACGTTGAATCTGCAATCAAAGAGCGTCTGCACTGATATTAAAATTAAATTGACATTTGACGTTAACAAAACCACACTATCAAACCAGTAAACTCGTTCCGTTTTAAAGCTTTTTTGGGTGAATTGGATAAAATGCAATTATTATGATACGTATTTTATAAAACATAACAAATACCTATGAATATAGTTTCTACAACTGAATACATTATGAATGAAATGTTCCTAATATAACGCACACGGAAGTCCGCGGCCATTATCGATGAAATAAAAAACCAAGCCACCGACTTCCGAAAGAAAAGTTATTTTATACTTTTCTGTGTTTCGTTTTGAAGTCGGTTCCTTTTTTTTTTAAGTTTTTTATTTTACCCTTTTTAGTTTAGATATTCAATTCACACTTATCGGCGTCTTTGAAAATCTACGATCCTAGTAAGCAAAAAAAAAACGGGGTACTTCACGAGATATCCATTAATGTTATATAATAATAATTACAAAATACTTTTCTGAAAACCACATCAAAATCCGTTCAGCCAAACGCGAGATAATCGCGGACAAACATGCAATGGTCACTGAAAATCTACAATCGAAGTAAGCCACGCGGGCAACGTCATGGGATATCCATTAGTATTATATATATATCGCACACGTAGCAGAATAATGGCACAATTGCAAAAAAAGCGAAATTGAGTTTTTGCGGCCTAAGTGTTTAAAAGTGCATAATTTATAAAGTGGTAAAACGACACGGTGATAGTTTTACTACTTGTCGAGAGAGGGCGTTTAGTGTCATTGTACTACTTGGTATGTTTCCCCCGCTTCCGAGTATAACAACGGCTTATTTGTCAGATGTGCCGAACTATGACATTTTATTAACTTAGTAAATAAGTAGAAATGGCACATTTGACAGCGCAAGGGTCAATTTGACCGCGCTACCATGGCCTCTCTCAAGAAACAAACTTCATCTCCTGTGGTTTTTGCACTGAACAAGTATCTCTCTGAAATCGTACTGTTATCTGCATACCCAACAATACCAGATTGAAGTAGGTTATTGATGTGCAGCAGGAAAATAGTTGCAGAGAGAACAGCCCCCTGAGGCACACAGAACGGCATCAATAGCCATGAGATCAGAGAAACATCCATGTAGCCGACCAGGAAGTCTGATATCCAGCTACAAAAGTCACCTGGCATGCCATAAGCAGGAAGCTTGCTGAGTAGACCAGCGTGCCAGACCCTATCAAATGCCTTCGAGATATCAAGCGAAACCGGAAGTGCTTCATCGTGTTTCTCGATGATTTCACCCCAGCCAGCAGTCCGTGACATACACAAGAAGATCACTAGTTGACCATCTCCGACGAAAGCAAAATTGACGGCCACTGAGAGGATCATTGTCTTCGAGATAGGTCAGCAGCTTACTGTTCAGTACCCTTTCCATGCCTTGCAGAGAATGGAGGTAATGGCAATCAGACGGTAACGAGCAGGGTCTGCACTGTCGCCCTTTTCTGGCATAGGTGCTACATTGACAGCATCCGGACGGCGAGTAATGGACTATTCACTTACCATGCCCGGGTCGAAAGAGCTCTCAGCATAGTAGGGCCAAAGCCTGCCGAGGAATGGGGCTATTAAAGGACACCGCGGAATTTAGTCAGTACAAGTCTGACAGTCCCTTCTACTCTGCCCTGGGAGGGACGACCCATTTTATGATTTTACAACGTTTAAAAAAAATGTGGTACATTCTCAAGATTCCAGGATTTTGGCACCATTCTTTTATCAAGAGAGAGGCTGAACCGGTATGTCAACACAGGAGACAGTTCAGTCACACACTGCCTCAGCACTCTTGCTGGTATGCAGGCCCGCTGGCCTTGTTCACGTCTAGACTGACTCTTTTAATATAAACTGTGACTTCCGACACCGAAGAGTTACATCGAGGTCAGTGGTTGCTTGGGTCCAGTGTGTCAGTTAGTAGACGTAAATTGCCTGCAAAGAGAAATGCAAATAAATTTGCTTTCTCACATGCAGATGGGCCAGCGACAGCGACCCATCAGGTTTAAGCATTGGAGGCAAAGTGGGGCGACCGAAATTTGTTTCGACCGTTTTTTTTTTGGCAGGAACAGAACTGTTTACTACCCGAAGGGTATACTAGTCTTACCCCAATACATCCGACGTGGTCAAAACGAGCCCTACGCAGAACCCTCTTGCAGAACTTGGCCGCAGAATTAAATGCGTTTTTCCTCGTGCGAACTTACGTGCCTTAGCTTTTCGATTACGGGCCTTGACTCATGCTTGGTAGGCAGATTCTCTTCTGCATTGTACCATATTTGAGATTTATGACCAAGCTGGATGTCCGAAAATGGAATATAAAATACTCCATCCCCTGCCGAATCACGTTCGAAGGCACGTCAGCACAGCACGAGGTATACTACAGTTGATAATTATAATGTTCAAGTAAGGGTTGTCCGTGGACAACATTTAGGGGTTGTACATAGACGAGGCTAGAAATTATAAGAGCCGAACTGGTTTAAACCAGAAAAGATACGTGATTTTACTTTATTTTAGTTTTGACATAGTTAAATGATGTCCATTTCTCAACGATTATGAGCCAAATATAGGTTATCATAATTTGTTACAGTTGAACTTTTTCAGGTATGTTAGTTTCATACATTTTCTATTAACTAATTGCCTTTATTTCTTGGTTTTCACATCCCGTATAATTATGGCTTTAGGGGCATAAATGTCATTTTTGGAAAATTTTAAAAGTATAACGGCACAATTGCATGACTCTTCTTCTTCTTTGACTGATAAGAAGTAATTATTGGAGACCTGATGTGGATTTTTTTTTCCCTAAGTATCTATTAGGGTCTATACTAGTTGCCTAAACCATAAAATCCATGACAAAATGTAAAATAAAGCCATAACTTTGTTTCAAACATTTGTAAAATCTTTAATCCTCATTTCTGTAAAATTAGAAAAATGTAATTGTGTCATTATACTGCTAGGTGTGCGATATATTAAAACCTTTTCAAAAATGTAGTGAACACTTTCGTGAAAACATCATCAAAATCGGTTCAGCCAAACGCGAGATAATCGCGGACGAACATACATACAGGTTGAACTGAGAACCTACTTTTCTTTTGAAGTTGGTTAAAAACTGACAAGTTCAGGGAGGCTAAAACTTACGGAATAATTTATTTTCATATTTTTATTTTTTAATGGCATTTATTAGGTACGTGTACATGGAATTGTGATGGAATGCAATTTTTGTCCATGTCCTTTAAAACAAAACAAAAACAAAATTTCAAAATAAAACCCAATAATAAATTTAAATCAAATTAAAACTAATAACTATATACTAAGGACCAAAATTTAACGGTGTATGAATAGATATGAGCGCCGATAGTCAATCAGTCGGCGGCGGCGCGCCGACTTTTTGGAGTCGACGGCGGCGGCGTCGGCGGCGCGGCGTGACTTTTATTTAACTACTTTAATTGATTAATTTAAGAGAAGAAATAGAACAATGTTTTACGTATAATTAAAGATTTATTATAATTTTACGAGACAAATTGAATTGGCAAGATAAACTAAAAAAAGAGAAAACAAAATTAACATTAAAGATTGCTGGTGGCTATATTTTTACTGTAAGCCTTGGCTGTCCAGATGATTCGGGGATACCGCACGATCGCCGGCGAATCGGACAATCTCCGGATCTGCCGGATTGCTGCCCTGGGATCTGGAGGCGACTACCTTCCAGCGCGTCTAGAATGGCGCGTGAAGGCGCAGCGCCGGGGCGTATCCCCGCTGCCTCGAGAAGTCGAGGCGTGGCCTGAAGAGCTCCGGCGCGATCCCAGGGCACTATGGAGGGACGACTGTCGGAACCGACGTCCAGGCATGCCGCAATCGTGACAGTAAGACTCCTGATGGGGGAGTGGCTGGATAGGCGTCACGTCGTCCTGACCTACCGCATGACGCAGGTCCTCACCGGAAACGTGTGTAAACGGGAAAGTTTCGGGAGGAACCTGTGTCTGATGAGGAAGGAGGAAACGCCTGAGTGTCACCACTGCGAGGATAGCCCGGAGGACCCAGTAGAGCATACGGTGCAAAACTGCCCGCTTGGACAGAGCACCGACGTGTCCTCACGGCGGCGATAGGCGGAGACCTCTCGCACCCGGCATTGGTCGCGACCATGCTGCTTCTGCGAGGCAGTCATACTCGCAAAAGCGGAAGCGGGCCACGTGAGGGAGAAGACAGCGTCCTCTCTGTCCCAGCCGCAGTGGTGGACGCCCACGGCAACGGACATCGCAAGACGATCTTCGGCCATCGTAGGCGCGTGCATGCGGGCGGCGAGTACAGTGCAACTCGACCACGGACCATGCCCGGGTTGTGTTCTACGCTCGTCTCAAAGAGCATCAGTATGATGACGGACGGGGCTCCCTCTAGAAGGCGAAAGCCTGCCGGGATATAAAGGGCTATTGAAGGACACCGCGGAAGTCAGTACGAGTCTGACAGTCCCTCCCACCCTGCCCAGTGTGGGAAGACTCATTTGATGATTTTACCACGCTAAAAAAAAGCGTGTATTCCCGTTCGTCCACTCGAATTCGTCCCCCTAGTGGGACGAACGGGAATTTGTTAATTATTTTCCCGATGGTCCCACTAAATTTTTTGAGTGGACGAATGGGAATAAATTATTAAATCTTTTTTGTAGTTCTATTGGTCCCACTAGATAATATAAGACCGGTGGTTTTAATTGGTAAAAAAAACGAATTTGGAATAAAAATCCGTCATTTCAATCACAGTAAAAATCACAGAATCAACTTTGCGATTTATAAAAATAAAAATAAATTTATAAAAAAAAATGTATAGCGCTTGTCAAGAACGAAGTAGAGTAAAGGACAAGCAAACTACGAAACAACGAATAAACATATTTCTGCACAAATGTTTTTAGTGGGACGAATGGCACTAATCGAAGAACATATTCCCGTTCGTCCCCTCTTGAATTAGGAGTGGGACGATCGGGAACAAATTAAATATTATTTTTTTAAATTCCCGATCGTCCCACTAGTGGGACGAAGTCGAGTGGACGAACGGGAATACACCAAAAAAAAAACCCTTGATGAGTGCTCATCATCTGTTCGTTTTTTTCCCTAATATTAACAACCAACTGACCAAAATAAACTGTGTTTGTTTGCTGATAACTCGGACAACATAGAAATTGTAATGTCAAAGAGTATTGTTTTATAAACGTCTACGTCTAGTGCCGCCATTTTGCCAGCATTTATTATCGTGCGTTCGGTTTAATCAGTGTGTTAGATTAAACTGAACGCCGCCCGCTCGGGTTCGGCGCGCCGGCGCCTGTGGACGGCGGCGGCGGCGTGGGGAAAAACACGGCGGCGGCGGCGCGCCGGCGCGGCGCTCATATCTAGTATGAATAGGTACTTAATATACTGATCAGTATTTCCTCACACAAAATATAACAACGACACGACCGTTTGCTTCGCAATCGTGTGCGCAACTGGTCACACGAATGTGTAGGAGACTACGCGATGGTTCGCGCACATAAAACCGACACAGCTTGGAAAAGCACGAATGCCACGAAAACTTCGCGAAGTCATTCGCAAATGTCGTCCTACACATGTGGGTTCGCGTATTCGCGCGAATGTGAGTGGCCGGGGTAAAGGGAATGAGTTCTTTATGAGGAAACAGCACGGCCGTTTTTCCATACAAACGTAGTCCCCTGTTTTCTCCCTGGATAATGCCAGTAGAGCAATAATTTTTTTACAGAAAATCTATGACCACTATTGGCATGTCTCTATGTTTTCCTTTTTTCCATAAATTAATTATTAAAAGAGATATGAACATTCAAAATCCTAAAAAAATGGCTAGATTTTCCGCTGTGTTCAAATATCCAGAAAACAAAGAAGAAGGATCACAATCCATAGAAAATTACCCCACGTCCTATATCAAAGTGAAATACCTCAAAAGAAAGATAAAAATGTATAAAAAAATATGGGATACTCCCCAACTTCATTTTTTTACACCTTCATATGGAAAAATTGCTTTAAAAATAGTCCAGGCGCTGATAAGAAAAATTCGTTTGTATGCGTATTTATAGACCGATTTAAAAAAATCTTTTTTTGTTTGAAAGGGTTCCCCCATGGTAGTCCCACGGCCGTAAAGTCAGGTCTTCGGTCTCCAGGACCCCGGATAAATAAAAGAAAAATCTTAAAAATAAGCTCATTTTTGTACTATACATTATTAGTTATTCACTCTCTTGTTGTTTCTTTTGACAGCACGTTTAGCGGGGTGGCTGAGCGGTAGGACTGCTGCGCTGCGTGTCGCGGGTTCGATTCCCGCACGGAGCAAAGATTTGTACGATCTACAAGTATTTGTTTCGGGTCTGGGCGTTTGTGTATGTAACTCACATACACAAACCCCTAGGTATTTGTGTGTAAGTTTCTATGTTTGTAAACGCACCCATGATACAGGAGGAATTCCGGGTGTGAGGCAATGTTAAAAAAAACTGTAACTGTGACGCATTATGATGAGACAGAATCAAAGGTATCGCGAGGGAGTGGTCTCCAGAGGCTATCTATCTAATATCTTTAAACGAGCAATTCTTTTATATTTATTTATATATAATCAGGATCTCGGAAACTGCTCCAAGGATTTTCATGAAAGTTACAGATTAGGGGTTTTTCGGCTCAAGGAATCGATTTATCAAGGTCCCAGGTTCGAGAAAAGCCCGGTTCCCAAGATATAGACATTTTAAAAACCGAGCGAAGCTCGGTCAACCAGATATTTTTACTTAAAATGAGATCTAAGACGGATAACGTTTGCATGGGAAAATCATAACACGCGAGTTGATGAATTTGAAAGTCAGTATTTATATTAGTATGTGTATAGGTACTACATCAGAAATAATTATACACGTGTTTTTGGATTTTTCGAAAATCATTCCCAAAGTTAGTGAAAAGGGGTATTCAAGTTTAAAGAGAAGGATCTAAACGTGTAACCTGAATTAAGGACGGTAGTTGCAATTTATTACGGATTTTGTGTGGATTACATGTAAGGGGGTGAAAAGGGGTGAAAACCTTTGTAAAATCTTATTCCTTGGGTTTATAAACTTGCAGCTTTGTACGAATATGAGTATTTGTAAATATGGGCATTTTTAGTTATTGTAAGTTTTTTTTTTAACCTCCATTTGTAATCTAGACGATGTTAAAGTTTGTATAGAAAAATCATAACGTGCAACCCGATGAATTTGAAACTCAGTATAAAGAAATTAGATAAAAAATAAACAATCACGAGTTTTTGGGTTTTTCGAAAATCACCCTCAACATTGGTGCTTCGATAAACTGAAAAGTAGGCCTAAAATTAAATAATCTCTTAAACGAATAAAGGATCCGTATCCTATATTTAAGAAATCAACCCCTAGCGGGGTGAACATTTGAAAATCAGTTTGTCCACATTAATATTTTAAAGAGACAAGATTTGATTGTTTGTGTGTATTGACTATTCATGTGAGCCTATGTTCCGAAACTACTGGAGCATTTTTAGATTTTCCAAAAGTATCCTATAAGGAGGGTGACCGGGCGTTTAAATTCACTGAGTTCGAAGTTAGAAACACGAGCAGACGAAGTCGCGGGCGAAGTGCTATTTCATCATCACCAGCCTATTAATGTTCTGTTCCCACCGCTGGGACACAGGCCTCCTCTCTGTGAGAGGGAGTGGGCCATAATCCACCACGCGGGCCCACTGCGGATTGGTGGACGTCACATGTTTTCGAATTTTTGTTTCTAGGATATGCCGGTTTCCTCACGATGTTTTACTTCACCGTATTGAGAGCAGTGGTGATGAAATAAATAACACAAAGTAATGCGCCTGCCTGGTTTCGAACCCACGACTTACAACTCGTAAGTCGGGGCCGATACCACTAGGCCACCACTGCTTTTTCGGAACGGGAACCGGGCTTTTCTCGAACCTGGGACCTTGATAAATCGATTCCTTGAGCCGAAAAACCCCTAATCTGTAACTTTCATGAAAATCCTTGGAGCCGTTTCCGAGATCCTGATTATATATAAATAAATATAAAAGAATTGCTCGTTTAAAGATATTAGATAGATAACCTCTGGAGACCACTCCCTCGCGATACCTTTGATTCTGTCTCATCATAATGCGTCACAGTTACAGTTTTTTTAACATTGCCTCACACCAGGAATTCCTCCTGTATCATGGGTGCGTTTACAAACATAGAAACTTACACACAAATACCTAGGGGTTTGTGTATGTGAGTTACATACACAAACGCCCAGACCCGAAACAAATACTTGTAGATCGTACAAATCTTTGCTCCGTGCGGGAATCGAACCCGCGACACGCAGCGCAGCAGTCCAACCGCTCAGCCACCCCGCTAAACGTGCTGTCAAAAGAAACAACAAGAGAGTGAATAACTAATAATCTATAGTACAAAAATGAGCTTATTTTTAAGATTTTTCTTTTATTTATTCGGGGTCCTGGAGACCGAAGACCTGACTTTACGGCCGTGGGACTACCATGGGGGAACCCTTTCAAACAAAAAAAGATTTTTTTAAATCGGTCTATAAATACGCATACAAACGAAATTTTCTTATCAGCGCCTGGAATATTTTTAAAGCAATTTTTCCATATGAAGGTGTAAAAAAATGAACTTAAGAATTAGGCCATATTTTTTTTAATTTTTTTCCTTTTTTTTGACGTATGTCTCTTTGTTATAGGACGTGGGGCAATTTTGGTCCATCTTCTTTGACGAGATTATATAAAAAAGGAAAACATAGGAACACGGCCAATGCCTTTATTTATTTTTTAAAGAAAAATGTAGTGAAATCGGTTAAGTTTTGGAGGAGTAATCAGGGGACTACGAATCGTTGATTTTGTGCCGTTTAATAAGGTATTTTCGGTCCAAGCTGCTGTTGTCTCCATCGCGCTCTGTAACCCTGTTGTGGGCACTGCGCGACAGCAATAGATTTTACAAATACCTATTTTTCAATTCTCCAGCCCTTGCTGTTTCCTCTTAATTAACCCCCTTACTGAGTCCTTTCTTCCAGGGCGAAACGTTTTTGCAAATTCCGCCTCGGAAATATCAATAAAGGGGTTCGTACTAATTCTCGTCAAGCGACGGGACTTTTGCATTCCGCGCATCTTCTTTCTCTAATCCACTGCGCTGACTGGCTCGAGAATATTTGCTCGTAGTGAATACATTTCTCCACTCAATATTTCACAAAGTACAATACAAACACGATAGATAACAAACTCTTTTTGACTACCGAGTTATAAGCAATGACTGCACAATGACGATCCAATGGTAGGTCAATGATCAAAGGAACTGTCAAAATTTTAGCAGATTACCCCTTACGTCAGTCATTCATTTGTCATTGTGTACGAGATTACCATTCTAAGCCATTTCTTTCAATGGAATGTCAGTGGTTGACCATTGGAAAGTCATAATGACGCCATTATAATAGTAGATTACCAAACTTGTCAAAATCAACAATTATGAAATCAATGATAGACCAATGTGACACTATTGTAATAGCAGACTTGAGGCCCTGCTTGACTTTCGTGCAAGGGGTCTCTGGATCAAATCTCGCAGTTTTGTTTTACACGTTTTGAGTGTTTTTTTATTTGTCCTGAGAGTTTCAAATAATAAAAAAAAATGTGCATACTTTTATTTCAATATTATTCGCGTTTTTTAATTATTACTATTTTTTTTCAATCGTTCTCTAGGATATAAATTTACACTGATTTAAATTGTAGGTAGTAAGTTGGATATTTTTTTAAATTGTGATTGTTTTGAGGTGTGGAATTTTAAAGATTAGAAAAAAATCAGGGTTTCTATAATTTGTGTTTATTTATGTTTTGAATTGGTCTTCAAACCAGTGCATAGATTCTGTTTTAAACGACGACAAGTTGTACTCATCGAGTCAGGTAATTAGTTATTTTTTAGGTATGCTAAAGGGAGAAGAGCAATGCTATCGTACGTTCAATTTGCAGCGATACTGTAAATCGACCCAAAAATGATAGTCTATAATGTTTAAAATAAACACGGTTCTTTGAAATTAATGTCGCTCAAATAAGGACGTGTCTTATACAAACTATGTACCTAGATATAAAATTATTGATCTAAACTAATAATAAAAATGCAAGTACGTTTGTTTTTTACCTTTTCACACATTACTACCTACTGAATCGATAGTCCCAAAATTTAGCATATACGTTGTCAGGAGTATAGACACGGATATAAGGTATCTTACATCCCGAATAACAGAAGAGAGCTGCTGCCGAGAAAACAATTACGTTCATATTTCAGATGGCGCCACACGATCCGTATTGTTTCTCAAATTCTAAAATAACGCAAGCGAAGCCGCGGACAAATACTAGTAGATTTAATAAAATCTAAAAACCCACGTTTCTAAATGTCCTAAAAAACTTTTTCAAAAAAAATATAACCGCCTTCAAAAACAACCACAAAAAAGTGTAAAATAATCTACAAAATAACTTTTCTTTCGGAAGTCGGTGCCTTTGTATTTTTTCTTTTCATTGTCTTTTTAGCCACCGACTTCCGAAAGAAAAGTTAATTTGTAGATTATTTTACACTTTTTTGTGGTTGTTTTTGAAGGCGGTTATATTTTTTTTGAAAAAGTTTTTATTTTACTCTTTTTAGTTTAAATATTCAACCCAAATTCTTGTTAAGAACATTATTCTCTTATATGTGCACTAGAATTTTGTAATCCTTCGCACCAGTACTTACATCACTCATGTACACATTAAGCTAATAAAATTCCATATCTCAAAAATTACTGAACCGATTTTGATGAAACTTGCAGTATTCTCTTAGTTAAATGATACCTAGTACAACAAAAAAAAGAATTACTTAAATCGGACTTGTAGTTCCGGAGATATAAATCAATCTATGCCTACTCCTTACTATTAAGGAGTTGTACCTTCCATCATCAGGTCATCCACCTGAGATGATGATTATCAGATGCAGATACTTGAACAGCTTTAGAAAATATATGAAAATGGTACTATGTGCCTATAAAATTTGAAGGTTGCCCTCAATTTCCCTAGGATCCCATCACAGATCCCATCATCAGATCCTGACCTGGTGATCATGGGACCAATTGGAAAGTATACCCTTTCAAACAAAAGAAAAAAATTCCAAATCGGTCCAGGCGTCTTCGAGAAATCGGGGAACATACATAAAAAAAAAAAAAAAAAAAAAAGATTCCGACGAATTGAGAACCTCCTCCTTTTTTGAAGTCGGTTAAAAATAAGAAAATAACCATGTACGCTCTAAGGTCAGTACAGATCGCGACGCGAAGCGAGCTTGCCGACGATGGCATGATGTGACGCAATTCAATCAATTTCAACTACAAGTGAAAATCATCCTTACACTACGACATATAACATAAATCAGACGGTTATTTGCGGGTAGATGAAAAACAAAATACACTCGCCACGACAACGGGTCTCTCGACAACTCAAATCTGTGTTGCTCTTTTAGTCCAGTCATTAAAGCCAAAACCCGAAAATAATTAGTAACTTGCTGAAATTTTAGGGGGTTCTTAAGGAAGGTAAAATAACATACCGGGTGATTTTGCAGCGTTCTGGGGTGTACGGAAAGGGTTGAAAAGGGGTGAAAAGGTGTTTTTTGCTAATAACTTTGCCAAAAAAATTAGTAACACGCTGCAAATTTGGAATAAGGTTGTTCTTACGGTTTTGTAACGTGTATTAAATTTGCAGCGTTTTGCAACATACGGAACATTGTTTTTTTTTAAAAACAGTGCAATTAGTTAAAAACAGGGGTAAGAAAATTAGTAACACGCTGCAAATTTGGAATTAGGTTGTTCTTACCGGTTTGTAACGTGTATCAAATTTGCAGCGTTTTGCAACATACGGAACATTGTCTATTATTAAAAAAAATGAAATTATTTAATCACACGGGTGAAAAAAATTTGTAACTCGCTGTAAATTCGTAATTAAGTTGTTTTTACCGTTTCGTAACGTATATCGCACTGTTTTTTTAATAATAAACAATGTTCGATTTGTTGTAAAACGCTGCAAATTTGATATACCTTACGAAACGGTAAAAACAACTTATTTACAGCGAGTTACAATTTTTTTTTCACCAGTGTGATTAAATAATTTCATTTTTTTTTAATAATAGTCAATGTTCCGTATGTTACAAAACGCTGCAAATTTGATACACGTTACAAACCGGTAAGAACAACCTAATTCCAAATTTGCAGCGTGTTACTAATTTTCTTACCCCTGTTTTTAACTAATTGCACTGTTTTGAAAAAAAACAATGTTCCGTATGTTGCAAAATGCTGCAAATTTAATACACGTTACAAAACCGTAAGAACAACCTTATTCCAAATTTGCACTATTGGCACAACGGTTTGGTCTAATGTTTGAAAAAAAAAATGTGACAATGTTTCTTCTTTATTAAATGAAATTTTTCCAAACATTTAATGTTGATGGATTACCAGTTTTCAACATTTCAAGATACCAGTTTTGGCTTTGACAACCGGGACATATCTCAGATAACAAGAAATGTGTAACATTCCATGGCGATTTTAAGTTCTTTAAAGATCTGAAATCTTCTTTATTCAGGAACATCGGCAAAGTCTTGTTTAAATCGTCAGCAACCTATTACATAATAAAGTTAAACAATGTTTAACCTAGCACGTAGAACAAATCTTATAATATGTTTTAAACTTATCAATATAATATCAATCGATTTCATCTGGGCATTGCGGAACCCTAATCGGTAAAAATGGCGAATATGCTTCGGTTTTGAGATATCCTAATATAGAACCAACATACTTATATTGGTCCTATATTACACTTGGACATGCTAAAAATACTTATTTTAGCACTATGTTACACTTTGGAAATGCTTACTAAGAAAATGTCGGCTGCCTTCATAACATTAATTTAATATTAATTAATACTAAAATGTAAATAAGCAAATTTCAAGAGGCGCTTTAAAATTGTAACCCAAACCACCACAGATTTCACAGAAAATTCACATTCCCCTATGAATAAGCTACTATAAGACTAACAATAACTTTTTCTATTGTGGTTGACATTAATAAATTCTGATTCATATAAATACTTAAAACACAAGAAGTAAAAAATATTTTCACAGAGCACAACAACTTCAGATAGTCTCTTCGACTGTTCTCATTTTGAGCTTACAGCAGCATTTCTAGGAGCGTATTAATCAAAATTTTGACTATAACTTACTTATATTGAGATTAACAGGAGTAATTGTACTGACGTAATTCTATTTAAGGAGGAATATGGGCGTAGATGGCATTTCAGCGGACTAATATAAATACGTTATAAGTAAAAGTAGACTTATAAAGTGGGCCCTTTTCGCGACTTATATGTGGATATAAGTCTCATATAGTCCTCGATAAATGTGGTTCTAGGATAGAATTAAAACCACTTTTTGCTAGTTGGGTTGAATGGGCCCCGACTGTGAGTGTGAATGAGTGAATTCTTAACTACTGGGCTTGTTTCTATCTTTTTAGTTTTTTAACGCAGTCGGGTTTTTTGTTTTCGTGAATTTTTTTTTTTTTGTTTGCTTACTTGGATCATAGATTTTCAGAGATGATTGAATGTTTGTCCGCGATTATCTCGCGTTTGGATGAACAGATTTTCATGCGGTTTTCAGAAAACTGTTTGTGACATTCTGGGGAAGGTACATTCTGGGAACAATAACGGATATCTCGAAAAGTTGCTCGCAAATATTCGTTTTTGTTACTTACTAGGATTGTAGCTTTTCAAAGACGTCGATTTTATGAAGATTTTTGTTGAATACGAGTATCTCAACTAAAAAGAGGAAAAAGTAAAAAACTTTTTGACAAAAAGGGAACCGACTTCAAAACCAAACACAAAAGAACTATAAAATAACTTTTCTTTCGGAAGTCGGTGGCCATCTGTCATTGAAATAAAAAAAGGCCACCGACTTCCGAAAGAAAAGTTATTTTTTAATTATTTTTAATGTTTGGTTTTGAAGTCGGTTCTCTTATTTTCAAAAAGGTTTTTTAGTTAATACAAATTCCAAATCGGACGAATTGCGTCATGAGAAATCTCTATAATGAAACAATAATTATATTCCTTCCTTTCTCAAAGATGATAAAAATATAAAATTATTTACCTCAGTTACAAAATACCTTTATGTAAATATAATTAAACAACATCATTAACGATGAGTAACAACAGCGACTTATAACGTTTTATAAATAGCACTACTAAAAGAGAATGAATACTCATTACTTCGTAAAAACCAAAAGTGGTTGTCTACCAAGTCACCTAAATGTTTAGATCAATTGAGCTGTCATATTTAACAAACATGTTCTCGAATTTTCTGAAGTATTTTAAATCGAACACAAACGATGTTTCTATCGAGAATATTATATTCAGATTGCCTTCAGATGAAACACCTATTGATTTTGTGATTGGAGAAGATTTACAATCATTACTAAGACCATTGAATCTTATGCAAAGTTTCTTCTTGAGGTTGAAGTATTCTATCCGTGACAACATTATCACTGCTAATACTTTTCTTTACAATTTTATACAATTGTCATGCATGCTCTTATACCGATGTGCCTGTTTTGGTGACTTAATCATTTTCATTATCAACAATAGTCAAAACTGGGGTACTTTCAGTTTACTATTCACTCTCAGCATGTCTTGTGATTTTATCATTTACTTTATCGGGGATTTGATCAACATTATCTCGAACATCATGCACAGCTACTACAATATCTTGTTGATCTCAAAAATTCAACACGTGATCAAACACCTTCAAATAAATGGCAAAGAATTTAGAGGAATCGTTATTTGCAACTGGACTTACGTCGGCATCCTCAATATTTTTACTATTTGTATGATCATTTATTTCGGTTGCATATTTGTCATGAGATTTTTAGACCATTCTACGCTGTACACTAGCATCGTTTTCGATACTGATATTGTATATCTTTTGATTATATTGAAGTTATTAGAGAAAATACTTCGTGTGTGGATTGAAAAAATCAAGAATACTGCGGGATTACAAAGTGAAGAGTACTGGAATATTATGTATGATGCGTATTTAAATGTGCAGGATTCATACACGATTCTAGAGGCGACATTTGGAAGAATGGTAAGCGTTTAAAAACTTCAGTTCTGCACACACTCTAGAACACAGCTGCTAGCTTCAGCTGTGTTCTAGAGTGTGTGAACAGCTATGTTTCAGAGTAAATCGTCATAACTTCTGTAATATTATTACGTAATATAAAAAGTAAGTTTGCTGCCTTTCCACGCCTAAACCACTGAACTCATGTTTCTGCAATTTTGGATATAGGTAATAATGTTGTCAGGTGCACAGAAACAAGGTACGACTATGAAAAAAAAACTGGGAAAAATGATGTCGATAATAGTAGCCACGGGAAAGCTTGTGTAAAATATTTCAGTCTTCAAATATTTTCAGGTTGCATTTTATATGGCTTTCGCCGTGTACTTTAATTTAAGGAACCTCGCTATGGTTTTATTTTTCAACCAGCAGACTAACGTAAGTATTCTAATATTTTTGATCGTAATTGTAACCATTTTACGAGGTGACATACATCTATTGAAGAGATACTATATTCAATGATCCACGAATAGCAGCTTAGTATTTAATTTATGGGCGTTTATTACGACTCAGTTTGTTTGAGTTGAGAAATGAACTCAAGTCACTTTTTGGAATACCAGTGTAATTTATTATAGACTAGGTTAATAATTATGGGGATGTGGGCGAATGCTTACGTTTAGCTGTGGACGGCAATATGCTGGTGTATATGTTAATTGTAGCATTATATATTATTTTTTCAGTATCCTATTCGACTAATAACAATTAATTTTTGGAACATGAAGTTTATTATTTTACTGATATGCTTGAGTGTGGAATGTGAGAGATTCTATTTAGCAATAAGAGATGTTCAGAGTATCTGCGTAATGCTTATAAAATCAAATCATAGTTCTGGTATGTTTTGTTAATATACAACATTATTTTTGCCTCAAACCTGATACACATACACATATTTTTATGTAAAGAATCTATGTTCAAAACTCTACCATGATAAATCATAAAGTTATAAGCTTGTTAACCTGGTAACGACCTGGTTCTGTTCGAAAACATGCTCGTTAAGTGTTTTTAATCAGTCTCATAGTTCCTTCTGCTCCACCAAGGACTCGAGGAATCGTCGACTACTGCCCTTATCCCATTTTACTTGTCATGTGGTCAGCACAGCATGTTTTCTTCTTCTGTTCTCTTCTGTCAGACGACAAAGCATCATTTTAACAGAGTCCATCCATCTTTTCTTTGGCCTTCTTCTTCCTTTCCATCTATCAACATTTACACTCACAACTCTCTTCTTCACTTGAGTGTTATCCCTCCTCTTTGCGTGTCCGTACTGAGACAGATTATTCTATTGCATTTTTCCCGTAAATAGCTCGACTTTCAAACTTCCTCTTATGTGAGGGCGCGACTGCTCATTTTACAATGTAAATAGGTAATGTTTTCTTTTAATTATAGATATAGAAAGAAGAATGTACAAGAACATCCAACGAGTTCAGAAGGCATCATTCAAGAAAATGAACGCGTGTGGCTTGTTCATCATAGACGCCGAGCTACCTATACAGTTGTTGACTTTTATTACTTCTTACGTTATTATCATATTACAATTTGTGTAACGCTGCAAATTTGATATACCTTACGAAACGGTAAAAACAACTTATTTACAGCGAGTTACAATTTTTTTTTCACCAGTGTGATTAAATAATTTCATTTTTTTTTAATAATAGTCAATGTTCCGTATGTTACAAAACGCTGCAAATTTGATACACGTTACAAACCGGTAAGAACAACCTAATTCCAAATTTGCAGCGTGTTACTAATTTTCTTACCCCTGTTTTTAACTAATTGCACTGTTTTGAAAAAAAACAATGTTCCGTATGTTGCAAAATGCTGCAAATTTAATACACGTTACAAAACCGTAAGAACAACCTTATTCCAAATTTGCACTATTGGCACAACGGTTTGGTCTAATGTTTGAAAAAAAAAATGTGACAATGTTTCTTCTTTATTAAATGAAATTTTTCCAAACATTTAATGTTGATGGATTACCAGTTTTCAACATTTCAAGATACCAGTTTTGGCTTTGACAACCGGGACATATCTCAGATAACAAGAAATGTGTAACATTCCATGGCGATTTTAAGTTCTTTAAAGATCTGAAATCTTCTTTATTCAGGAACATCGGCAAAGTCTTGTTTAAATCGTCAGCAACCTATTACATAATAAAGTTAAACAATGTTTAACCTAGCACGTAGAACAAATCTTATAATATGTTTTAAACTTATCAATATAATATCAATCGATTTCATCTGGGCATTGCGGAACCCTAATCGGTAAAAATGGCGAATATGCTTCGGTTTTGAGATATCCTAATATAGAACCAACATACTTATATTGGTCCTATATTACACTTGGACATGCTAAAAATACTTATTTTAGCACTATGTTACACTTTGGAAATGCTTACTAAGAAAATGTCGGCTGCCTTCATAACATTAATTTAATATTAATTAATACTAAAATGTAAATAAGCAAATTTCAAGAGGCGCTTTAAAATTGTAACCCAAACCACCACAGATTTCACAGAAAATTCACATTCCCCTATGAATAAGCTACTATAAGACTAACAATAACTTTTTCTATTGTGGTTGACATTAATAAATTCTGATTCATATAAATACTTAAAACACAAGAAGTAAAAAATATTTTCACAGAGCACAACAACTTCAGATAGTCTCTTCGACTGTTCTCATTTTGAGCTTACAGCAGCATTTCTAGGAGCGTATTAATCAAAATTTTGACTATAACTTACTTATATTGAGATTAACAGGAGTAATTGTACTGACGTAATTCTATTTAAGGAGGAATATGGGCGTAGATGGCATTTCAGCGGACTAATATAAATACGTTATAAGTAAAAGTAGACTTATAAAGTGGGCCCTTTTCGCGACTTATATGTGGATATAAGTCTCATATAGTCCTCGATAAATGTGGTTCTAGGATAGAATTAAAACCACTTTTTGCTAGTTGGGTTGAATGGGCCCCGACTGTGAGTGTGAATGAGTGAATTCTTAACTACTGGGCTTGTTTCTATCTTTTTAGTTTTTTAACGCAGTCGGGTTTTTTGTTTTCGTGAATTTTTTTTTTTTGTTTGCTTACTTGGATCATAGATTTTCAGAGATGATTGAATGTTTGTCCGCGATTATCTCGCGTTTGGATGAACAGATTTTCATGCGGTTTTCAGAAAACTGTTTGTGACATTCTGGGGAAGGTACATTCTGGGAACAATAACGGATATCTCGAAAAGTTGCTCGCAAATATTCGTTTTTGTTACTTACTAGGATTGTAGCTTTTCAAAGACGTCGATTTTATGAAGATTTTTGTTGAATACGAGTATCTCAACTAAAAAGAGGAAAAAGTAAAAAACTTTTTGACAAAAAGGGAACCGACTTCAAAACCAAACACAAAAGAACTATAAAATAACTTTTCTTTCGGAAGTCGGTGGCCATCTGTCATTGAAATAAAAAAAGGCCACCGACTTCCGAAAGAAAAGTTATTTTTTAATTATTTTTAATGTTTGGTTTTGAAGTCGGTTCTCTTATTTTCAAAAAGGTTTTTTAGTTAATACAAATTCCAAATTGGACGAATTGCGTCATGAGAAATCTCTATAATGAAACAATAATATATTCCTTCCTTTCTCAAAGATGATAAAAATATAAAATTATTTACCTCAGTTACAAAATACCTTTATGTAAATATAATTAAACAACATCATTAACGATGAGTAACAACAGCGACTTATAACGTTTTATAAATAGCACTACTAAAAGAGAATGAATACACATTACTTCGTAAAAACCAAAAGTGGTTGTCTACCAAGTCACCTAAATGTTTAGATCAATTGAGCTGTCATATTTAACAAACATGTTCTCGAATTTTCTGAAGTATTTTAAATCGAACACAAACGATGTTTCTATCGAGAATATTATATTCAGATTGCCTTCAGATGAAACACCTATTGATTTTGTGATTGGAGAAGATTTACAATCATTACTAAGACCATTGAATCTTATGCAAAGTTTCTTCTTGAGGTTGAAGTATTCTATCCGTGACAACATTATCACTGCTAATACTTTTCTTTACAATTTTATACAATTGTCATGCATGCTCTTATACCGATGTGCCTGTTTTGGTGACTTAATCATTTTCATTATCAACAATAGTCAAAACTGGGGTACTTTCAGTTTACTATTCACTCTCAGCATGTCTTGTGATTTTATCATTTACTTTATCGGGGATTTGATCAACATTATCTCGAACATCATGCACAGCTACTACAATATCTTGTTGATCTCAAAAATTCAACACGTGATCAAACACCTTCAAAAAATGGCAAAGAATTTAGAGGAACCGTTATTTGCAACTGGACTTACGTCGGCATCCTCAATATTTTTACTATTTGTATGATCATTTATTTCGGTTGCATATTTGTCATGAGATTTTTAGACCATTCTACGCTGTACACTAGCATCGTTTTCGATACTGATATTGTATATCTTTTGATTATATTGAAGTTATTAGAGAAAATACTTCGTGTGTGGATTGAAAAAATCAAGAATACTGCGGGATTACAAAGTGAAGAGTACTGGAATATTATGTATGATGCGTATTTAAATGTGCAGGATTCATACACGATTCTAGAGGCGACATTTGGAAGAATGGTAAGCGTTTAAAAACTTCAGTTCTGCACACACTCTAGAACACAGCTGCTAGCTTCAGCTGTGTTCTAGAGTGTGTGAACAGCTATGTTTCAGAGTAAATCGTCATAACTTCTGTAATATTATTACGTAATATAAAAAGTAAGTTTGCTGCCTTTCCACGCCTAAACCACTGAACTCATGTTTCTGCAATTTTGGATATAGGTAATAATGTTGTCAGGTGCACAGAAACAAGGTACGACTATGAAAAAAAAACTGGGAAAAATGATGTCGATAATAGTAGCCACGGGAAAGCTTGTGTAAAATATTTCAGTCTTCAAATATTTTCAGGTTGCATTTTATATGGCTTTCGCCGTGTACTTTAATTTAAGGAACCTCGCTATGGTTTTATTTTTCAACCAGCAGACTAACGTAAGTATTCTAATATTTTTGATCGTAATTGTAACCATTTTACGAGGTGACATACATCTATTGAAGAGATACTATATTCAATGATCCACGAATAGCAGCTTAGTATTTAATTTATGGGCGTTTATTACGACTCAGTTTGTTTGAGTTGAGAAATGAACTCAAGTCACTTTTTGGAATACCAGTGTAATTTATTATAGACTAGGTTAATAATTATGGGGATGTGGGCGAATGCTTACGTTTAGCTGTGGACGGCAATATGCTGGTGTATATGTTAATTGTAGCATTATATATTATTTTTTCAGTATCCTATTCGACTAATAACAATTAATTTTTGGAACATGAAGTTTATTATTTTACTGATATGCTTGAGTGTGGAATGTGAGAGATTCTATTTAGCAATAAGAGATGTTCAGAGTATCTGCGTAATGCTTATAAAATCAAATCATAGTTCTGGTATGTTTTGTTAATATACAACATTATTTTTGCCTCAAACCTGATACACATACACATATTTTTATGTAAAGAATCTATGTTCAAAACTCTACCATGATAAATCATAAAGTTATAAGCTTGTTAACCTGGTAACGACCTGGTTCTGTTCGAAAACATGCTCGTTAAGTGTTTTTAATCAGTCTCATAGTTCCTTCTGCTCCACCAAGGACTCGAGGAATCGTCGACTACTGCCCTTATCCCATTTTACTTGTCATGTGGTCAGCACAGCATGTTTTCTTCTTCTGTTCTCTTCTGTCAGACGACAAAGCATCATTTTAACAGAGTCCATCCATCTTTTCTTTGGCCTTCTTCTTCCTTTCCATCTATCAACATTTACACTCACAACTCTCTTCTTCACTTGAGTGTTATCCCTCCTCTTTGCGTGTCCGTACTGAGACAGATTATTCTATTGCATTTTTCCCGTAAATAGCTCGACTTTCAAACTTCCTCTTATGTGAGGGCGCGACTGCTCATTTTACAATGTAAATAGGTAATGTTTTCTTTTAATTATAGATATAGAAAGAAGAATGTACAAGAACATCCAACGAGTTCAGAAGGCATCATTCAAGAAAATGAACGCGTGTGGCTTGTTCATCATAGACGCCGAGCTACCTATACAGTTGTTGACTTTTATTACTTCTTACGTTATTATCATATTACAATTTGTGTAACGCTGCAAATTTGATATACCTTACGAAACGGTAAAAACAACTTATTTACAGCGAGTTACAATTTTTTTTTCACCAGTGTGATTAAATAATTTCATTTTTTTTAATAATAGTCAATGTTCCGTATGTTACAAAACGCTGCAAATTTGATACACGTTACAAACCGGTAAGAACAACCTAATTCCAAATTTGCAGCGTGTTACTAATTTTCTTACCCCTGTTTTTAACTAATTGCACTGTTTTGAAAAAAAACAATGTTCCGTATGTTGCAAAATGCTGCAAATTTAATACACGTTACAAAACCGTAAGAACAACCTTATTCCAAATTTGCACTATTGGCACAACGGTTTGGTCTAATGTTTGAAAAAAAAAATGTGACAATGTTTCTTCTTTATTAAATGAAATTTTTCCAAACATTTAATGTTGATGGATTACCAGTTTTCAACATTTCAAGATACCAGTTTTGGCTTTGACAACCGGGACATATCTCAGATAACAAGAAATGTGTAACATTCCATGGCGATTTTAAGTTCTTTAAAGATCTGAAATCTTCTTTATTCAGGAACATCGGCAAAGTCTTGTTTAAATCGTCAGCAACCTATTACATAATAAAGTTAAACAATGTTTAACCTAGCACGTAGAACAAATCTTATAATATGTTTTAAACTTATCAATATAATATCAATCGATTTCATCTGGGCATTGCGGAACCCTAATCGGTAAAAATGGCGAATATGCTTCGGTTTTGAGATATCCTAATATAGAACCAACATACTTATATTGGTCCTATATTACACTTGGACATGCTAAAAATACTTATTTTAGCACTATGTTACACTTTGGAAATGCTTACTAAGAAAATGTCGGCTGCCTTCATAACATTAATTTAATATTAATTAATACTAAAATGTAAATAAGCAAATTTCAAGAGGCGCTTTAAAATTGTAACCCAAACCACCACAGATTTCACAGAAAATTCACATTCCCCTATGAATAAGCTACTATAAGACTAACAATAACTTTTTCTATTGTGGTTGACATTAATAAATTCTGATTCATATAAATACTTAAAACACAAGAAGTAAAAAATATTTTCACAGAGCACAACAACTTCAGATAGTCTCTTCGACTGTTCTCATTTTGAGCTTACAGCAGCATTTCTAGGAGCGTATTAATCAAAATTTTGACTATAACTTACTTATATTGAGATTAACAGGAGTAATTGTACTGACGTAATTCTATTTAAGGAGGAATATGGGCGTAGATGGCATTTCAGCGGACTAATATAAATACGTTATAAGTAAAAGTAGACTTATAAAGTGGGCCCTTTTCGCGACTTATATGTGGATATAAGTCTCATATAGTCCTCGATAAATGTGGTTCTAGGATAGAATTAAAACCACTTTTTGCTAGTTGGGTTGAATGGGCCCCGACTGTGAGTGTGAATGAGTGAATTCTTAACTACTGGGCTTGTTTCTATCTTTTTAGTTTTTTAACGCAGTCGGGTTTTTTGTTTTCGTGAATTTTTTTTTTTTGTTTGCTTACTTGGATCATAGATTTTCAGAGATGATTGAATGTTTGTCCGCGATTATCTCGCGTTTGGATGAACAGATTTTCATGCGGTTTTCAGAAAACTGTTTGTGACATTCTGGGGAAGGTACATTCTGGGAACAATAACGGATATCTCGAAAAGTTGCTCGCAAATATTCGTTTTTGTTACTTACTAGGATTGTAGCTTTTCAAAGACGTCGATTTTATGAAGATTTTTGTTGAATACGAGTATCTCAACTAAAAAGAGGAAAAAGTAAAAAACTTTTTGACAAAAAGGGAACCGACTTCAAAACCAAACACAAAAGAACTATAAAATAACTTTTCTTTCGGAAGTCGGTGGCCATCTGTCATTGAAATAAAAAAAGGCCACCGACTTCCGAAAGAAAAGTTATTTTTTAATTATTTTTAATGTTTGGTTTTGAAGTCGGTTCTCTTATTTTCAAAAAGGTTTTTTAGTTAATACAAATTCCAAATCGGACGAATTGCGTCATGAGAAATCTCTATAATGAAACAATAATTATATTCCTTCCTTTCTCAAAGATGATAAAAATATAAAATTATTTACCTCAGTTACAAAATACCTTTATGTAAATATAATTAAACAACATCATTAACGATGAGTAACAACAGCGACTTATAACGTTTTATAAATAGCACTACTAAAAGAGAATGAATACTCATTACTTCGTAAAAACCAAAAGTGGTTGTCTACCAAGTCACCTAAATGTTTAGATCAATTGAGCTGTCATATTTAACAAACATGTTCTCGAATTTTCTGAAGTATTTTAAATCGAACACAAACGATGTTTCTATCGAGAATATTATATTCAGATTGCCTTCAGATGAAACACCTATTGATTTTGTGATTGGAGAAGATTTACAATCATTACTAAGACCATTGAATCTTATGCAAAGTTTCTTCTTGAGGTTGAAGTATTCTATCCGTGACAACATTATCACTGCTAATACTTTTCTTTACAATTTTATACAATTGTCATGCATGCTCTTATACCGATGTGCCTGTTTTGGTGACTTAATCATTTTCATTATCAACAATAGTCAAAACTGGGGTACTTTCAGTTTACTATTCACTCTCAGCATGTCTTGTGATTTTATCATTTACTTTATCGGGGATTTGATCAACATTATCTCGAACATCATGCACAGCTACTACAATATCTTGTTGATCTCAAAAATTCAACACGTGATCAAACACCTTCAAATAAATGGCAAAGAATTTAGAGGAATCGTTATTTGCAACTGGACTTACGTCGGCATCCTCAATATTTTTACTATTTGTATGATCATTTATTTCGGTTGCATATTTGTCATGAGATTTTTAGACCATTCTACGCTGTACACTAGCATCGTTTTCGATACTGATATTGTATATCTTTTGATTATATTGAAGTTATTAGAGAAAATACTTCGTGTGTGGATTGAAAAAATCAAGAATACTGCGGGATTACAAAGTGAAGAGTACTGGAATATTATGTATGATGCGTATTTAAATGTGCAGGATTCATACACGATTCTAGAGGCGACATTTGGAAGAATGGTAAGCGTTTAAAAACTTCAGTTCTGCACACACTCTAGAACACAGCTGCTAGCTTCAGCTGTGTTCTAGAGTGTGTGAACAGCTATGTTTCAGAGTAAATCGTCATAACTTCTGTAATATTATTACGTAATATAAAAAAGTAAGTTTGCTGCCTTTCCACGCCTAAACCACTGAACTCATGTTTCTGCAATTTTGGATATAGGTAATAATGTTGTCAGGTGCACAGAAACAAGGTACGACTATGAAAAAAAAACTGGGAAAAATGATGTCGATAATAGTAGCCACGGGAAAGCTTGTGTAAAATATTTCAGTCTTCAAATATTTTCAGGTTGCATTTTATATGGCTTTCGCCGTGTACTTTAATTTAAGGAACCTCGCTATGGTTTTATTTTTCAACCAGCAGACTAACGTAAGTATTCTAATATTTTTGATCGTAATTGTAACCATTTTACGAGGTGACATACATCTATTGAAGAGATACTATATTCAATGATCCACGAATAGCAGCTTAGTATTTAATTTATGGGCGTTTATTACGACTCAGTTTGTTTGAGTTGAGAAATGAACTCAAGTCACTTTTTGGAATACCAGTGTAATTTATTATAGACTAGGTTAATAATTATGGGGATGTGGGCGAATGCTTACGTTTAGCTGTGGACGGCAATATGCTGGTGTATATGTTAATTGTAGCATTATATATTATTTTTTCAGTATCCTATTCGACTAATAACAATTAATTTTTGGAACATGAAGTTTATTATTTTACTGATATGCTTGAGTGTGGAATGTGAGAGATTCTATTTAGCAATAAGAGATGTTCAGAGTATCTGCGTAATGCTTATAAAATCAAATCATAGTTCTGGTATGTTTTGTTAATATACAACATTATTTTTGCCTCAAACCTGATACACATACACATATTTTTATGTAAAGAATCTATGTTCAAAACTCTACCATGATAAATCATAAAGTTATAAGCTTGTTAACCTGGTAACGACCTGGTTCTGTTCGAAAACATGCTCGTTAAGTGTTTTTAATCAGTCTCATAGTTCCTTCTGCTCCACCAAGGACTCGAGGAATCGTCGACTACTGCCCTTATCCCATTTTACTTGTCATGTGGTCAGCACAGCATGTTTTCTTCTTCTGTTCTCTTCTGTCAGACGACAAAGCATCATTTTAACAGAGTCCATCCATCTTTTCTTTGGCCTTCTTCTTCCTTTCCATCTATCAACATTTACACTCACAACTCTCTTCTTCACTTGAGTGTTATCCCTCCTCTTTGCGTGTCCGTACTGAGACAGATTATTCTATTGCATTTTTCCCGTAAATAGCTCGACTTTCAAACTTCCTCTTATGTGAGGGCGCGACTGCTCATTTTACAATGTAAATAGGTAATGTTTTCTTTTAATTATAGATATAGAAAGAAGAATGTACAAGAACATCCAACGAGTTTAGAAGGCATCATTCAAGAAAATGAACGCGTGTGGCTTGTTCATCATAGACGCCGAGCTACCTATACAGTTGTTGACTTTTATTACTTCTTACGTTATTATCATATTACAATTTGTGTATCTGTCATAAATGTACGTTAGATGGGAACTATTATGACGGCAGTGTTTTACTTATTTCAAATTGTGTTTTTCTTTAAGTATGGCAATGGTACAATAATCTAATCTAATATCTTTAAACGAGCAATTCTTGTATATTTATATATAATCAGGATCTCGGAAACGGCTCCAAGGATCTTCATGAAAGTTACAGATTAGGGATTTTTCGGCTCAAGGAATCGATTTATCTGTAAGGTCTCAGGTTCGAGAAAACCTCGGTTCCCAAGATACAGACATTTTAAAAACCGAGCGAAGCTCGGTCAACCAGATATTGTACTCGTATAATTTAATTTTTGACCGCGCTTCTTTTTTTACCGTGGTAAAGTCTTATACCACGATCGCATTTGATTTCAATGTCGTGTACGCTTTGTTGGTATTGCAATTTCTGGAGAAAATCCTTCGGATATGGATTGATAACGTTCAGAATACAAGAAAAGATGAAGATTCACACATTGAAAATTACTGGAATGCAATTCTTGATGCATACTTAAGAGGAAACAGCACGGTCGTTTTTCCATACAAACGTAGTCCCCTGTTTTCTTCCTGGATAATGCCAGTAGAGCAATAATTTTATTAAAAAAAATCTGTGACCACTATTGGCATGTCTTTATGTTTTCCTTTTTTCCATAAATCTAATATCTTTAAACGAGCAATTCTTGTATATTTATATATAATCAGGATCTCGGAAACGGCTCCAAGGATTTTCATGAAAGTTACAGATTAGGGGTTTTTAGGCTCAAGGAATCGATTTATCAAGGTCCCAGGTTCGAGAAAAGCTCGGTTCCCAAGATATAAACATTTTAAAAACCGAGCGAAGCTCGGTTAACCAGATATTTAATTATTATAAAAACTTTTTCAAAAAAAATGTAACCGCCTTCAAAAACAACCACAAAAAAGTGTAAAATAATCTACAAAATAACTTTTCTTTCGGAAGTCGGTGCCTTTGTTTTTTTTCTTTTCATTGTCTTTTTAGCCACCGACTTCCGAAAAAAAGTTATTTTGTAGATTATTTTACACTTTTTTGTGGTTGTTTTTGAAGGCGGTTACATTTTTTTTTAAAAAGTTTTTATTTTACTCTTTTTAGTTTAAATATTCAACCCGAATTCTTGTCAAGAACATTATTCTCTTACATGTGCACTATAATTTTGTAATCCTTCGCACCAGTACTTACATCACTCATGTACACATTAAGCTAATAAAATTCCATATCTCAAAAATTACTAAACCGATTTTGATGAAACTTGCAGTATTCTCTAAGTTAAATGATACCTAGTACAACAAAAAAAGAATTACTTAAATCGGACTTGTAGTTCCGGAGATATGCGAACACAAAGTAAATCAATCGATGCCTACTCCTTACTGTTAAGGAGTTGTACCTTCCATCATCAGGTCATCCACCTGAGATGATGATTATCAGATGCAAATACTTGAACAGCTTTAGAAAATATATGAAAATGGTACTATGTGCCTATAAAATTTGAAGGTTGCCCTCGATTTCCCTAGGATCCCATCATCAGATCCTGACCTGGTGATCATGGGACCAATTGGAAAGTATACCCTTTCAAACAAAAGAAAAAAATTCCAAATCGGTCCAGGCGTCTTCGAGAAATCGGGGAACATACATAAAAAAAAAAAAAAAAAAAGATTCCGACGAATTGAGAACCTCCTCCTTTTTTGAAGTCGGTTAAAAAGAGATATGAACCTTCAAAATCCTAAAAAAATAGCCAGTATTTCCGCTGTGTTCAAATAACCAGAAAACAAATTTGACGGGATTATATAAAAAAAGGAAAACATAGCAACACGGTCAATGCCTTTCTTTATTTTTAAAGAAAAAAGTAGTGAAATCGGTTAAGTTTTGGAGGAGTAATCAGGGGACTACAAATCGTTGATTTTGTTCCATTTAATAAGGTATTTTCGGTCCAAGCTGCTGTTGTCTCTATCGCGCTCTGTAACTCTGTTGTGGGCACTGCGCGACAGCAATAGATTTTACAAATACCTATTTTTCAATTCTCCAGCCCTTGCTGTTTCCTCTTAAACATACTTGACAGTTATAAGGTAATAGAGATAACTTTTTGTCACACATGGTGAGTTCATTTTCAAGAAGCCTTTTTTTTTCGTGGTAAAATCATCAAAAGAATCCTGAACCCAGGGCAAGGCGGAAGGGACTATCAGATTGTCATCATCATCATCATCAGCCGAAGGACGTCCACTGCTGAACATAGGCCTCCCCCTTACACCGCCACGCCGAATCACAATTCGCCACTTCCATCCATCGGCTGCCCGCGACTCTCACGATGTCGTCGGTCCACCTAGACTTCGGACCTGTACTGACTAAAATTCACGGTGTCCTTCAATAGCCCTTTACTTTCCGGGGTCACGGTATTTGTTAGTCGACAATTTTGAAGCGCATGCATCCATTTGGTGTTCTTTGATGAATACTATTATAATTTTACTCAAATATTTAAGAAGCAGGGGCTGAAGATGTTTTTTTGATGATGATGTTTGACTGTGCGTCTTTTCTTACTACACATATACCTTTGGATCAGACAATTTTTATTTACGCGCAATTACTAGGTTTGTAATTTGGCAACGATTTTATTCGAAAAAACAGGTGCATACTTTCAAAGTTAAAATAAAAACTTATTTGTGTTAATGTCATTGTTGCAGATTTTATTTTACACGATATTAACAGCTTACTTCGGCTTGCGTAACGTAGCTTCAGCTTTAACAGTTAAAAGTTTGATAGCAGCAGGCATTCTTAGAGTAAATATTTAGAGTTACCTAGGTTATTTGAAAATTCTTAGGTACAGATTAGGATCAATAAAAAAATCAAATCATTTATTTCAACTAGGCCAATTGAATTCTCAATTGAATTGAAGTCAAAAGACATCAAATAAAACAAGTACAAAATAAGAATGGTTATAGTCCCAGACACAATACATAATTATCTGTGAAAGTACCGTAGGTGCCCAAGCGTAGATCTGTATGGTTCTCCATACAGATCTACGCGAATGGGCTAGATACTCCATGGACAGTATTTTGCAATCGCCAAAACTATTACAGAACTTTTGCTAAATCTTTCAATGATGTGTCAAAAATAAAAACCTTCAGTCTTAGCTCAAATACGCTAAAGTCGCTGATAGACGAATAACATTGACCACTGTGAAACCAGATATTTAAAAATACCATGGAGATGTTTCAATAACTAATAAGAGTCCATGTTAGTTTATAGTGTTATTTTTTTATTATAACAAAGAATAATCAGCACTGTCACTGTCAGCGTCGGGATTCTTATTTGAAATCTAATTTGTTACAGTATGTCAGTATGCCGTTTATCACAAATATATCTTTTTTTTTTTTTTTTAGCTTGGTAAATCATCATCAGGAGGGACTGTCAGACTTCTACTGACTAAAATCCACGGTTTCCTTCATAGCCTGTTACGTTCCGGGGTCACGGTAAGGGAATAATCCCGCGACCCCGGCAGGCTTTGGCCCTCTGAGAGGGGGCCCCGTCATTATGCTGACGCTCTTTGAGGCGCGCGTGGGACACAACGCGCCGTCGACCCGGGCATGGTCCTTGGTCGGGCAGCGAGTTGCCCTTTACTCGCTGCCCGCATGCCCGCGCCTACGGTGGCCGGAGATCATCAAGCGACGTCCGTCGCCGTGGGCGCCTACCACTGCGGCTGGGGCGGAGGGAGGACGCTGTCCTCTCTCGCTCGCGGCCTGCCTCCTCCTTCACGAGCATTACTGCCTCGCAGAAGGAGCTGACCGCTTCCCACTCCGTCTCGCCCCGCAGCATGGCCGAAACCAATGCCGGGCGCGAGAGGTCTCCGCCTATCGCAGCCGTAAGGACACGTCGGTGCCCCGCCCAAGCTGGGCAGTCTTGCACCGTATGCTCCACCGTGTCCTCCGGGCGATCTTCGCAGTGGTGACACCCAGGCGTCTCCTCCTTTCGCATCAGACACAGGTACCTCCCGAACTTCCGTGTCCGGTGAGGACCTGCGTCAAGCGGTAGGTCAGGACGCCATGACTTCTCTCCAGCCACTCCTCAAAGAGGGGTCTTACCGCCGCAATTGCGGCGTGCCCGGCCTTCGGTCGCGACAGTCGTTCCTTCCATACTGCCCTGAGATCGCGCCGGAGCTCTTCCCGCCGCGCCTCGACTTCTCGAGGCAGCGGGGTCACGCCCCGGCGCTGCGCCTCCACGCGCCACTCATAGACGCGCTGGAGGGCAGTCGCCTCCAGATCCCAGGGCAGCAGTCCGGCAAGCAGGTTGGCCGATTCGCCGGCAATCGTGCGGTATCCCCGGATCATTCGGATAGCCATGACCCTCTGGCATGCGACCAGCTTCTGTGGTCGCGTCCAGATGCTCAGGGCCCACACAGGGGCCCCGTAGAGGGCCATGGACCGTACGACACCAGCGTACAGCCTACGGCAGGAAGCGTTTGGCCCGCTGAGATTGGGCAGGAGTCGCCTGAGGGCGGCTGCTGCACGGTTCAGCTTTGGGGCCAAACTCAAGAAATGCTCCTTGAAGTTCCACCGGCTGTCGAGGACGAGTCCCAGGTACTTCATCGTCCCCTTGACGCCGATTGGAACTCCTGGAACATAAAGAATATCATCATTATCTTACGGTTGTGTGTGGAATGTGAGAGATTCTATGCAGCAATAACCCAAAATCCTTTAGATTCTACAAGAAAAAATTGATCAAATTACTATCTTCTGACTAACAGTAACTATTTCATTCGCACTTTCGTTCTAGAAATCGTGAATCGCGGCCGTTTCCACTGAGCAGCCATTTGAATGAAACATTTATTATTTACAGATTCAAAAAGAAGAATATGCAAGAACATACAGCGCCAACAAGTAACATCGTTCGAGAAGATGACAGTCTTTGGTTTGTTTGTGATGATGCCACGTTGCCTTTCCAGATATTTAGTATCGTCACTTCCAATACCCATGCTCTATTAAATTACAGTTCGACCTTTCTTGATCCGTTGTATTTGAGAAATAAAATTTAACCTTTTAATACTTTTATCTACTCTCATATCGTAAAATTCAAAATACATAACTCAAAACGAGTTTATAAAGACGTACTTTATACCATAATAGAATATCGAAATGAAATTAAAAAATTATATTATAACACTGTTTCTCTAACAAAATAATGTTATAATATAATTTATTTCATTATGATGTAGATTACAGATCAAAGATACATCTGTTTAATTTTTTGTCTGTGGCTGCGTGCGCTTTAAATAGGAATGTTGGAATTTTGACGTTTGGTGTCGGTGGATAATTATTAGTGTTTGTTAATTTTTTATCTTTTATTTGATATGTTCGTGTTCAATGAGAGTAGATGTACGCAGTTTACAATGATGTAAAAAACCTATTAATATTAAATTTCACCAAAAGAAATAATTCATCCCACCAAAAACATTTCATGTAAAATGTTGCCAATACGAGCATGTAAGGTTTGCCCTGTGAAAAAGATATCAGATCTCATGTAGAACAAAGTTTCTGAATCTACACGGCCTAACTCTACCGACCCTAACTTCACAAATTCTACACATCAGTTAAAATTTATGGCTTCACCGTTTCGCTACCGTCGTGGAGATGATGCTAATATTAAGTTTCTGATGTATGTAACGAAACAGCCAAGCCATAAATTTTAACTGATGTGTAGAATTTGTGAAGTTAGGGTCGGTAGAGTTAGGCCGTGTAGATTCAGAAACTTTGTTCTACATGAGATCTGATATCTTTTTCACAGGGCAAACCTTACATGCTCGTATTGGCAACATTTTACATGAAATGTTTTTGGTGGGATTTCAGTTCTTTTTGTAAGTTGCTAGCATCTTGGATTTATAATGACGTCACATTATTCATCGAGTTGCTCTCCTTTCATTTGATACCCATATTGCAGAAGTGCATTAAAAATAACTATTCCGCCATCTTGGATTTAGAATGACGTCACATTATTCATCGAGTTGCTCACATCGAGCCCTTTCATTTGACATCCATATTGTAGAAGCACATTAAAAATAACCTTTCCGCCATCTTGAATTTAGAATGACGTCACATTATTTGTCGAATTGCTCTTAACGAGCCCTTTCATTTGGTATCCATATTGTAGAAGTACATTAAAAATAACTATTCCGCCATCTTGGATTTAGAATGACGTCACATTATTCTCCTAGTTGCTCTCAACAAGCCCTTTCATTTGATACCCATATTGTAGAAGTGCATTGGAAATAACTACTACCCCTCCCCCCCCGCCCTATATTAGGGGATGGGGGGATGGGGGATGTTTTTTGTATACTGAACTTTGTTTACATACCGAATTTCGGCTTTCTAGCACTTCAGGAAGTACCCTAACATTTTAAGGTCTCATACTAACTTGTACCCCCCATTTTAGGGGGATCGGGGCCGAAAGTTATAAGTTTATGAATTTTTTTGTTGGTTGTATACCAAACTTAAATTACATACCGAATTTCAGCTCTCTAGCACTTCAGGAAGTAGCCAAACATTTTGATGATCATCAGTGTGTCAGTGTATCAGTGAATCAGTGAATCAGTGACGAAATCCGTGTATTTTAGATATCAATAAAATCTAAAGTATTATAGCTATTCTATTGATTCTTTGTATGCCTAATAAGTCTATTAATGGCATCATATCCTGCGAATATGAACTTTCTGGTACATCGGAAATCAATTCTATGAGGGTTCAAAAAAACGACGAAACACTTCGAGAAAAGGTAGGTAGTGCCCTTGCGCTTCGCTTGGCTCGTCTTGGCGGGGGCACTACCGTGCCCCCAGATACTACTGTTAAATGTATTATTTAATGTAAATAATTACTATTTATTAATTTAATCCAAAGACAAAATTATTAATAAGCACATCGAAAGAGAAAATTAAGTTTTTAACCGACTTCAAAAAAAGGAGGAGGTTATCAATTCGACTGTATTTTTTTTTTTTTTTTATGTTTGTTACCTCATAACTTGCGACTGGGTGAACCGATTTTCATGATTCTTTTTTTATTCGAAAGCTGGTGCTTCCCATGTGGTCCCATTGTCACCATTTCAGGATCTGATGATTGGACCTTGGAGAAATCGAGGGCAACCCTCAAATTTTATTAGCTGACACATAGTTTTTTGCATATCTTATGAAGTAATTCAAGTAAGTACAAAGCGTATGGAAATCATCATCTCATATAGCTGAGCTGATGATGGAAGGTACAACTCCTCAAGTAAGAAAATTATGTTTGTATTCGCATATCTCCGGAACTACAAGTCCGATTTAAGTAATTCTTTTTTTGTTGTACTAGGTATCGTTCGACTTAGGGAATACTGCAAACTTCATCAAAATCGGTTCAGCAGTTTTTGAGATAGGGAATGAATGAAAGAGATGTTAACGATGTTATTACCGGTGCTACGGATTACAAAATTCTAGTGCACATGTAAGAAAATGATGTATTTGACAAGAATTTTGGTTGAATATTTTAACTAAAAAGAGTAAAATAAAAACTTAAAAAAAAAAAATGTGACCGCCTTCAAAAACAACCACAAAAAACAGTGAAATAACCTACAAAACTTTTCTGTCGGAAGTCGGTGGCAAAAGAGACAATGAAATTAATAAAAAAGTCACCGACTTCCGACAGAAAAGTTTTGTAGGTTATTTCACTGTTTTTTGTGGTTGTTTTTGAAGGCGGTCACATTTTTTTTTTTAAGTTTTTTATTGAGACAAGAATTAAAACCTTTTAGAAAAATAATACAATTCGAAGCCAGAAGCATGGAACCAGAAGTATCAAGAAAGAAGAAGTGAGTACGAAGACATACGAGTAATAGAAGCGACATCTTGACGCCAGTGAAAACAGTGCTTTTTCCGCATAAATACTTACTCAATTTACAAATAGACAAATTGCAGCAGTACAAGAATGTAATAAAGATAAAGATAAAGATATATTTATTTGTATAAAACATGAGTGGTATACAATATACAGGTCTTAATAATAAAATATGAGGTAGCTGCATGTTTTGCCATCTAGGTATGGCGTACAAATTTTTTGGTTGAAATAATATTTCAACCTATATTATAGGGTGAAGTTAAGTTCAGACAACAACATAAAAAGAAAATAGAAGTTAACAATATTAATTCTTACTTAACTATTTAATATAAAGAAATATCGCAATTGAATTTCAGACGCTTTTAACTTGCTCATTCATTTAAAAATTCCGATAAGCTGTAATAGCATTTAGCTAAAAGAATTTTTTTTATTTGTATTTTAAAGAGTCTAATTGGTAATTGTTTAATATGTGTGGGAATTTTGTTATAAATGATTGGTGCCAAATAGAATATACTTTTATGCATCAGTGCTGTGCTTGGTCGAACTATTTCTAGCCTTTTAATATCACGACGACTTCGATTAGTAACATCTGTCATTTTTTTAAATAGCTTGGGATTAGTGTGAACAAAATTAGCTACTTCATAAATAAATAATGAAGGAAGACTTAAAACTTTATGCTTAATGAAGTAAGGTTTGCAACTATCAGTAATTTTTAGTCCGAACATGGCCCTGATACACCTTTTTGGGACTTGAATATAATTTCTTTATTGACAGAGTTACCCCAAAATATAATGCCAAATCTTAGTATAGATCCGACTATACCATGATAAGCGGTAAGAAGCGCATCAGTGCTAATAACAGGTGCAAGTTTATATAGCGCATAGGTCGAAGAATTTATTCTTTTGTTTAAATGTTCTGTGTGTTCTTTCCAATTAAGATTTTTATCAATGGTTACGCCTAAAAATTTTGTGGATTCTACTTTATTTAAAATTGTTCCTTGGTAATTAATATTGAGATTTGGTGATGCTAAACGTTGACTAAAATACATAATTTTTGTTTTATCCAGATTTATTTTTAAGTTGTTGTTATTCAACCATTTAATTATTTCACCTATAGTTTCATTTATTTCGCTTTCGAAGTTATCTTTATTTTTTGGGTTTATGGTGACCGTACTGTCATCAGCAAAAAGTGATATGGGATAATTTGTAATTCTGGGTAGGTCATTTATGTAAATAATGAATAATAAAGGACCCAGCACACTCCCCTGTGGAACACCGTACTTCACTATTCGTTCCTTTGATTTATATATTTCTTCTTTTTTACTTGTGATATTTATTCTAGAAATTTCGGTATATTGTTTACGATTTATCAAATAAGTTTTTATGAGTTCTAGTACATTTCCTCTGATGCCATATGCTTCTAATTTGCTGAGGAGAATGTCATGGTTAACGTAATCGAAAGCCTGGGTCATGTCGCAGTAAATTGCACAGACCGGCTTCTTTTTATCTACGTTAGCCATGACGTTATTTATAAAATCAAAAATAGCCATATTAATTGTTTTATTTTTTCGAAAACCTTTTTGATCGTCTGTGAGAATGTTTCGTTTTTCTAAATAATTGTAGATTTGCATATAGATATATTTTTCAAAGACTTTAGATAAGATGGGAATAAGTGCTATGGGTCTGTAGGAACTCATGTTTTCTTTATTGTCCTTTTTAAATAAGGGTTTCACGATTGTAGTTTTTAGTTTTTCTGGAAAAATACCTGCGCTTATACAAATATTTAAAATGTAACTTAAATGGTCACAAATATTATAAGCAACATATTTTAAAATTTTTGTTGATATCCCATCATGCCCAACACTAGCGGTGTTTTTCAGCGATCTAATTATTTGTAGTATATCATAGGGAGTGCTTGGAGCCATGAACATAGATTGCTTTGATTTATCAATATTTAAATTTATTTTCTTGTTTGAATCCGACAATGGTTTTATTTTATCTATGAAAAAATCGTTAAAAGCATTGGTTATTTCCTGTGGATCAGTTACTGTTTTATCGCCAATTTTTATGGATGAAATTATATTTTTAGTTTATTTAATTTTGTATTATTTATTATTGCCCATGTGGCTTTCGATTTATTAGGTGCTGTTTTTATATTATGAATGTTTTGAGCTCGTTGTGTTAATCTAATTATATGTTTATAGCGTTTCGCGTATGTTTTATATTCTATTTTATTCTGGTTATTTCGATTTATTCTATAATTCCACATTAACTTTCTCTTTTTCTTACTACATGTTTTAATTCCACGCGAAATCCATTTTGGTTTTATTTTGTTTGTAATAGTTATATTTTTATAAGGAAAACACAAATTATATAAAAGCAGGAAAGTCTCTATAAAGGCATCGAATGCTTTATTTGGATTTAATGCTTTATTTTTAATAGTGAGTGAGACAAGCCATCAAACTTATTGGTAGAGTAGCGTCTACATCGAACAAACCACACGAGCTCATCTTACTGAAACTACGATTTTCCAGTATCACACTCTTGCAGAGACGTATTTGACTTACTGTAAAGAAAAAATATTGTGTTTCAATATTTTAGTTACACATTTCTATCTTGAGGATTCAACACTGTTCAACTTTTCGCAGTTGAGCAATTATAATTGAGCTGTAGGGAAAAGGCGTTCATAATACATGCAAACTTTCTTTATGCATTAAAATGTTTGGGCCATGTAAGTCGCCACCTTCATTGCAGTTTGTGTCAAAGCCAGCAGTAGACAGCTCAAACCTCCCCTACAATTTCATCACCATGACCTCCATGCGTAGGATACAAAGCTAGTGGTGACAAATGGGTATAGACAAACTGTATTCTACCACGAATAGATCTTTATTTCTATTCAATTCGATCATTTTTATGCACGTAAATGACGCGACCCGTAGAGGACTGTCATTGCTTTTTTTTTACATTTTAGTCATCACCATGCTCATCAGCTAACCACGTACATGCTAGGTATATGATCGGTTCTGTAGTTTGGGCGTAACATTCAAAAATTCACTTATAATATTGTTTGGATTACTGATAAAATATTCTTACTGGAGCAGTTTCTGTTCTTCAGAAGCTGTATACACGCCGACTGTGCCTCATCAACAGTTGTATAGAACCTCTCACAATCAGGGCCGCGCCGCCCCTATGTGCGAAGTGTGCGGCGCACACAGGCGCCAGAGCAATAGAGGCGCCGCGCGCCGGATGACCAGTGCCAATTATTGAAATTATTTTTGTTACATTACAACATAATTAATACTTGAGTATCGATAAGTAAGCAGATACAAGTCTCACAAGACGGTACTTATCTAAACTATTTGAATTGACTCAGTTTTTGTATTTTGGATTTTGTTTACATGAATTAGGTACGTGCTCTGCTTTAAAAATCAAAAGAACCGCCGGCCGCGTCGCATTCGTTATGATAGCCGACTATTTTATTATTAGTATATTAATCTATGTATTTTATTACAAAGGCCGTGCCGTGGATTAGTTTATTAACGTAACCCGATTCGACCCGACGGGGATTCCCCACAACAATTACAAACTTTTTATCGAAAATGGGTATTAGCTAGTGGAGTCGCGGGTACGGCGCGTACTGGCAGGAAACTGTTAAATTGATAAAACTGGTGAAAATATTTCACCAAAAAATTTGAATTTATGAAAGAAAGAAAGACGACTACGTGAAAGGCGCTTCATAGGTTATGCACACAGGCGCTGCAAGGGGTCGGTGCGGCCCTGCTCACAATTTAAACTTTGTACTAAATCAAGTACTATAGACTTGACCAGCCACACAATAGTAGGGACCCCAATCGTCTGTAAGCATAAATATCATAACATTGCATCTTCTTAGGAGTGTTGGGTTAAAATGACTAATCAATGAAATCCAACTGGAAGGAAATCCCAACGCGCATAACGCAGGCTTAGAAGTCAGATCAGATAGGGAAAAAAAGAAAAGGAGTTATAGAGAAGTACCTCATAATGCACCCACATTTTACAGTTACGTAACAAAAATAATAATTATAATAAAAAAAATAAGGAAAACCTGAAATCTAATGCTAAAGGTGCGTACAAATCATGTAACATGTTATATAACACTACAACTCTATGTAAAATGTTATATAACATGACCAAACTATGAAAAATGTTATATAACATGTTAAGTTATACATGTATATTCTGTACTCAGTGTAATAACAAGAAACAAATCTCACATAAATCTCTGCCCGCGACTTCGTACGCGGATCCTGTTGCTTATGCCAGCGACGACGGGGTCGTCAAAATCGAAGATCTGTTGTAACGTTGAATTCTAAGAGCCTGGGGACGGGAAAACAACCGGATGCGCGAGACGATTCCAGACGTTCCAGATCTTTCATTTTTGTAAGTCAACAGGAAATGACCATCGCTAAACAACTCTTGCTGAGACGTCATTCCTATATAATATATGTTATAGTGTAGCTGGGGTCTTGGAGTTCCACATCAGGTGTTCCAGATCTCAATTTTCATACGTCAACAGAGAGTGCTCATTAAGCTGGACAACTCTTGCTAAGACGACATTCCTATATATGTTATAAAGTAGCTGGGCTGTTGGAGTTCCACATCAGGTGTACCAGATCTTCAATTTTTATACGACAACAGAGGTTGCTCATCAGGCTCAATAACTCTTGCTAAGTCTGTTATAGTGTAGCTAGACACTTGGACCACACCAGGTATTCCAATTCTTTAATTTTTATACGTCAACAGAGAGTGCTCATCAGGCTGAACATCTCTTGCTAAGACGTCTTTACTGCATATATGTTATAGTGTAGCTGGGCTCTTGAAGTTCCACATCAGGTGTTCCAGATCTTCAATTTTTATACATTGACAGAGAGTACTCATCAGGCTGAATAACTCTTGCTAAGACGTCATTCACTTATATGTTATAGTCTAGCTGGGCTCTTGGAGTTCCACATCAGGTGTTCCAGATCTTCAAATTTTTATACAGCAACAGAGAGTGCTTATCAGGCTGAACAACTTTTGCTAAGACGTCGTTCCTGTATATGTCATAGTGTAGCTGGGCTCTTGGTGTTCCACATCAGGTATCCAGGATCTTCAAATTTATTCTTTCAGCAGAAAATGCTCATCACGTGGAACAATTTTTGCTATGGCACCATTTCTGTATCTCTTATAGTTAAGCAGGTCTGTTGCGGTTCTGCATCAGGTGTTCAAGTTTCCAAGATAAATTATAGCCTATGTGTTGGCCAGACTTAATACCTATACAACAAAAAAAAATCATTCTAATCCGTCAAGTACTTTTTGAGTTCATCCCGGACATACATACAGACAAACAGATAAACAGACAAACAGACAAAAATTCTAAAAACTATATTTTTGGCTTCGGTATCGATTGTAGATCACACCCCAAGTATTCTTTTAAAATTAAAAAAATATTCAATGTACAGTTTTGACTTTCCTACTATTTTATTATATGTATAGATATAACAAAGGCTTTGTAATAATTTTGGCGATCTAAAAAGAGCGTCCATAGAATTTCTTGCCCATTCTGCTCCATAAAGCAATAGAGATCTAATCTTTGGTATTTTCACAGTTATTATGTCTTGTGACTAGGACTGTCGCTATATAATTTTGTAGTGTTTAACTATATTTTATGTCTTTGACAATTCAAAAGTGCTTGTAACTGGCCTACTTGAAATGAATGCTTTGATTTTGATTTCGACACGCCAACTTTTATTGTAGTATTAAGCTTAGCTATTTTTTATACTTACAGAATTCACTGACCGACCAAGTTCCTTAATGGCTTTAAATATTGTATGCATGAAGTACAGACTTCGAGAAAATGCATCCATCACGTGACATAATGCCTGTGTAAATAGACATTGCATTAGTATATAAATTTGCTGTGGAAGGCCACTTGGAACTGTATGTGTCCCAGCAGTATAGTTTATGATTATTGGTGGTGATTGTAGTCCTAGACCAAGATTACTATCATCATCGTCAATTCATCATCTTTATGACCTTGTTCACTATACATGATGAAGTCAGCGTAATACTTTTTTTTCAACCTCCTGTGTCAGTGGTCACTATTGTATCTACACTATCATTTACATTTAAAACTAAAACTAACACTTCGTAATAATAAAACTGATTAAGATTCCTTTGAGGACTACCTAGAAGAAGAAGTTGATTCAAATAAAAACTTAAAACTAAAGAAGACATAGATTCAGCCACATTCTTCATTACCAACCTAATCCAAACAGCAGCTTGGCGTGCTACCCCAACGCTGAACACTTAAGTGTATAAAAATAATGTACCACTAGAAATAAGACATAAACTTGAGTCCAAACGAAGATAGACGGAGACAGCTTCATTTGACCAGAACTGAAGAAGTCAGAAAACACATTAATAAAGCAGCAAGAGAACTAAATGAACTTATCCATGGAAACCAAAACACTATGTTTCTATATAAACTCTCAAATCTATCCGTTCACAAACACGATAACTATTCCTTGTTGAAGATTACCAGAAACTTCAAAAGACCACACAATTTCAAACCTCCGCTTAAGAGTATCTTAGAATAGCTGCTGCCATTTCAAAAAATAGGTATTTAAAAAAAACTCGTACTGTCCCTCTCACGCGTTGAAAAAACCCCGATCGTGCGATACAGAGCGTTGCAACTCGAAAACCTATAAACCTAGTTTTATACTGTGTCAGATGCATTGTAAAAAATCATTGAGATAGGATAACATTTAGGGGGAGGAAAACGTTTTCTCTTTTTGTATATGTAGCCCGCGAAATTCAATTTTTTTCACGTTTTTTGCAATTTGCAGGCCGCTTCATCAACTCCCACATAGAAAAGGTGCATCGTAGTTAGATTTCGGAGATTTTAACATGATGCACATCACAAGAGTAGAAGGTTAATGTTTGAGTGGTAAAATCTGACAAATTCGGGTAGCTTGACCTGCTGGCGTCTGTACATAGATAGGTCCACAAAATCAGACAGTCGTTAGAAAACAAAGAATATTGTTCTGCAGTGTTCCTGGACATCCAACAGGCGTTCGACAGAGTCTGGCACAAAGGTCTTTTGTATAAAATCATATCTTTACTACCCAACTCCTTTTATTAAATATGATACTGAAATCTTACTTAGACCAGAGAAAATTCCAAGTTATGTATGAAGAAAAACTGTCTAATCTATATGATATGAAAGTATAAGTCCCACAAGGCTCGGTGCTTGGACTCGTGCTCTACTCTATCTATGCTGCAGATTTGCCCAATACTGATGGTGTGACTACAGCGACCTACGCAGATGACACTGCATGTCTTACGAGTGACCAAGATCTAACGCAGGCATCACAAAAATTACAAGTCCACTTGAATAAGATTGAACTTTGGCTGAAAAATGGAGAATACGCCCTAATGTAACTAAGTCAATAAAAGTGACTTTCAGTTTTCGAATGGGTGATTGTGCCCCAGTCTACAAGAAAATTAAACCACTGTCAACCAGTTACACTGTAAAATACCTTGGACTACACCTAGACAAAAGACTAACCCGGGCCAATCACATTAAGGCCAAAAAAGGCAGCTACCTTTGAAATGAAAAGCTTACCTTGGTTTCTAGGGCGAAATTCAACATTATCACTACGCAACAAACTACTTGTCTACAAAGTAATAGTAAAACCAATCTGGACTTACGGAATAGAACTCTGGGGATCTGCCAGCAACTCCAACATAGAAATTTTGCAACAGTTCCAAAATATATCACTTAGAACCATTTGTAGTGCTCCCTGGTTCGTCAGAAACACAGAAATTCACGAGCACCTAAATATACCAACAGTGAAAGAAGAACTATGTGAAAAATGCAAATCATTTAATGAAAGACTAAAGAAACACAGTAATGTCTTAGCCAAGAACCTTCTGAATAGACAAGGGGATACAGTCCGCTTAAAGAGATGGCAAATCCTGAAGGAACTTGGATCAGACTATGAAAACTTAAAATCACAACAACAATCCATATAATGTGAATGCTCGATGGCTCATCACAAAAACTATCTCGAACCAAGACCTCATTGGATTATGACTATAAAGCCGATGGCAGATCTAAAGAGAACAAAAAAACTATCATTTACTCCAACATCTGTAATTTCATTCTTCACAATATATTCATCAATTATTAACAGTGTCATGAATTGCATTCATCGGTTCGGAACACAATCATAAACATACAAAGTCAGGCGAATTAGGATTCGTCTGACTTTATCTGTTGACTAACGTTGTCGTCGTGGTGGGGCTTACAAACTAAGAGGGATACACCGGGGAAAGGCGCGCCGCCTGGAGGATCGAGCAGTTAGCTCGAGCTTTCAGGCGGCGCGGGCCCAGTCGTCTGAGACTGGGTCAGGGGGGGGGAAATGTTCACTTCCGGTACGCGTCTAGTCTCTAGACGTAACCGCGAAGTGAACCGGGGAGGGTAAATAGGGTGTAGGCATAGAGGAACCCACCTCTCTAAAAAAGTAAAAAAACTATGGAAAAAAAGATTGTTGCAAGTTCTACCCAGGCGGGTCCCAGCCGCTCAGCAGCTGAGGAATCCCACACCGGACACGTCCGGTCTGCCCCATCGTACTCTGGGGGGGGCAACAGTAATTGCTTTTACCCGATTTCGCTCCGGCAGTCGCCGCATCGAGCCAGGGAGGCTCACGTGCCCGTGAGGAGGAGTCACTGGATCTCTCCAGTACGTCTGACTCACCGGCACCGAACACCGAGCGGGCACAGAGTGCCGCTCCAAAAAAGAAGAGGGCGCTGGTGCTCGAGTCGGAGTCCGACTCGGCATCAGACGCCGTGAGCTTCAAGAGCATATGCTCTGGAAGCGCGACGAGGAGGGACGAGGGGAGCGCCGCCAGCAAGAGGAAGGAATTCCTCAAGCGCTCCCGGGACGAATCTCTTCGTCGGAGGAGGATCCTGCCTCGAGCCCGGAAGATCCCCACTAGTGTGCGGGGTAAAGGCCGAGGCAGGACTGGAGTAGCCGCAGGTAGAGGGCTCACGACAGAGCCTTCCCTCGAGGAAACGGTGGAGGACGCCCTTCGAACCCTGACCCGCAAGAAGCCGGGCTAAAAAGGCGACGAAGGACTGCGGCCATAAGTGCAGTCACGGCCAAAATCCTAGCGGCGGCGACGGATAGCCTCGGCCGGCCTCCGCCCGCATCGACAAAAGGCCGGCCCGACGAAATGTGACTCCGACAATGCGGGCGGAAGTCGCCAAGCTCACGGCGGCGATGGATGTTCTCCGGAAGGAGAACATCCAACTCAGGCGGAGCTGGCTGGACTGCGAAAGGGGGGCCGCCAGCCTGGAGGAGGTCCCGCAGAAGTCGAGGCAAAGAAGGCAGGCGAAAAGCGCAGAGTCGGCAATAAAGAGCCAACCGGCCGGCGAAGCCCGCGCCAACAGAGGACAGCAATGCTGTCCTAAGTCTGATGCGACAGGAGCTGGCGGCTTTCAACCAGCGATTCGCTGCGTTGGAGGCGGTGAACCTCGCGGAGCTCGGCATCGCCGGGGGCCTCCGACTACGGGTCACCGCAACGGGAGCTCGGATGCTTGAGCTCCCGGGCGCAGCCAGTGGCCCTGCCGCTGACGCTCTAGCCGAAAGGCTCAGAGCGTCCTTAAACGCGGAGGAGGCCCGAGTGTCCAGGCCCACCAAGCGCGCAGACGTGCGCATATTGGGTCTGGACGACTCTGTGACGGCGGAGGACGTGGTGGCTGCTGTGGCCAGGACTGGGGGGTGCCCTCCTGATCAGGTTAGGGCGGGCGCCCTCCGTCCTGGCTTCGCGGGGTTGCATACCGTTACGGTAAGCTGCCCCGTGTCGGCGGCCAAAAAAGTGCAGGAGGGCCGAAGGCTCCTGGTTGGTTGGGTGGCTGCCCAGGTAAAGGTCCTGGAGCCCAGACCGATGAGGTGCTTCCGCTGCCAAGTGGGCAACCACGCGGCGTGCGTGTGCACCTCGGAGGTAGACCGCAGCGACAGGTGCTTCCGCTGCGGCCAGCCCGGTCACAAGGCCGGCTCGTGCTCTGCCCCGCCGCACTGCTTCGCATGTGCGGCGGTTGGCAAGCCGGCCGATCACCGGGCTGGGGGCAAGGCCTGCGCCCCACCCACCAAGGCCAGGGGCAGAGGTAAGCCCTCTGCCGCCGCCGTCACCGCCACTCCCGCCGCCGCTGCCGCCGCTCCCGCCGCCGCCGCCGCCGCCGCCGTGGCCACGCCCTCGAGGAGGGCCCTGGAGGAGGACGCAATGGATTCAGATTAATGTCTCCATTGCGCTTCCTCCAGGCGAACATCAACCACTGCGCCGCTGCTCAGGATCTTTTGCTCCAGAGCATGGCGCAGTGGTTGATCAACGTCGCCGTCGCCGAGCCGTATTTTGTCCTGCCCAGGAATGACTGGGTAGCGGACCTGGACGGCTCGGTGACCCTAATTTCGTCGGCCGCCGCGGTACCCCGCCCCTCGATCGTGTCGAGAGAGGGCACGGGATTGTCGCGGCCCGGTTCGGGGAGATCGCCGTGGTAGGCGTTTACTTCTCCCCGAGCCGATCTATCGCCGAGTTCCACGACTCCCTAGAGGAGCTGGGAGACATCGTCGTCGCCCTCGGTTCCCTCCCCGCGCTTGTCCTGGGGGACTTCAATGCCAAAAGTCCGGCTTGGGGTTCCCGGAACACGGACTATTCGCGGGGCAGGAAGCTCGAGCGCTGGGCCCGTGCGCATGGCCTGGTGATTGAGAACCGGGGTTCCGTCCCCACGTGCGTGCGGTACATGGGCGAGTCGGTGGTGGACCTTACGTTCGCCACCCCCAGCCTGTCACCGCGCGTCACTGGCTGGCGCGTTGTGGAGGAGGTGGAGACCTATTCCGACCACCGGTATATCCGGTTCGACGTCTCCGCCCAGACCTCAGACGCGCCGGTCTCAAGTGGACGGAACCTAAGTGGTCCGCGATGGGCGCTGAAGCAGCTGGACCGGGAGCTATTCCTGGAAGCCTCGATCGTGCAGGCCTGGGTGTCACCACCGGACAGGCCTGCCAACATAGACGACGAGGCTGAGTGGTTCCGGGAGGCCATGTCGGAGATCTGTGACGTGGCCATGCCCCGGGTCCGGCAAGGACGCGCCCGGCGTCAGCTGTACTGGTGGTCAAGCGAGTTAGCAGCGCTGCGCGAAGCGTGCGTTGCTGCGCGCCGCCGGTACACCAGATTCCGCAGGCGCCGCACCCGACCTCCGGATGCGGCGACTGTAGAGGCAGAGCTACATGAGGGCTACAGGGCAGCGAAGGCCGCCCTCCGCGACGCGATCTGGCGGGCCAAGGAATTGGCCCGCGAGGAGATGCTGGGGACTCTGGACGGGGACCCATGGGGCCGCCCCTACAAGTGGGTGAAAGAAAAGCTCCGCCCCTGGGCTCCCCCGTTGACGCAGAGTCTCCGGCCTCAGTTCGTGGAGGACGTGGTGAGCGCCCTGTTCCCTTCGCGAGGGGACCATGCTCCCCCGCCCATGGCTCCGTCTCCGACGGAATCTGAGGAGGAAGCTGACGCAAACGCGGACCACAGCGACGACGATGTCTACGACGCTCCAGAGGTGACCGAGGTAGACCTGAGAGTGGCGGTACAACGGCTCAAAGTCAAAAATACCGCCCCAGGACCCGACGGCCTGCCAGGAAAAGCCTGGGTCCTGGCCTTCGGGACTCTCGGGCCTCGACTAGGGGGGCTCTTAAGCGCGTGCCTGGAGAGGGGCCGGTTCCCGCTTCCTTGGAAGACGGGGAAACTGGTCCTGATCCAGAAGTCCGGGCGCCCTGCGGACTCTCCGTCCGCATTCCGGCCCATCGTGCTGCTCGACGAGGTGGGCAAGCTCTTTGAGAGAGTAATTGCAGACCGCCTCGCCGGGCACCTGAATCGAGTGGGCCCGAACCTGTCGGAGAGCCAGTTCGGCTTCCGCAGGGGGCGCTCGACGGTGGACGCAATCATGCGCGTGAGAGCCCTCACGACGGGGGTGCAGTGGCCCGGGGCAGGGTCGTCTTGGCGGTGTCTCTGGACATCACCAATGCCTTCAACACCCTGCCCTGGAGTTGCATCAGGGAGGCACTCCGGTATCACCGGGTGCCGACCTACCTCCGCCGTATAGTCGAGGACTACCTGACGGACAGAGCCGTCATCTACCCCGGTCACCGGGGAGAGTGGAACCGGCGAGAGATGTCGTGCGGTGTTCCACAGGGTTCGGTCCTGGGACCGCCCTTGTGGAACATCGGATACGACTGGGTGCTGCGCAGCGACCTCCCTGACGGCGTCAGCGTAATTTGTTACGCTGACGACACGCTCGTCCTTGCACAGGGAGAGTCGCACCAGGCGGCGGCCGACGTGGCGACGGAAGCGGTCGCGACAGTCGTTCAGAGGATCCGGCGGTTGGGACTCGACGTGGCGCTGCACAAGACGGAGGCCATGTGTTTTCATGGCAGCCGTAACGTGCCACAGTCGAGTTACAGCATTACGGTGGAAGGAGTTCCAATCGGCGTCAAGAGGACGATGAAGTACCTGGGACTCGTCCTCGACAGCCGGTGGAACTTCAAGGAGCATTTCCTGAGTTTGGCCCCAAAGCTGAACCGTGCAGCAGCCGCCCTCAGGCGACTCCTGCCCAATCTCAGCGGGCCAAACGCTTCCTGCCGTAGGCTGTACGCTGGCGTCGTGCGGTCCATGGCCCTCTACGGGGCCCCTGTGTGGGCCCTGAGCATCCGGACGCGACCACAGAAGCTGGTCGCATGCCAGAGGGTCATGGCTATCCGAATGATCCGGGGATACCGCACGATTGCCGGCGAATCGGCCAACCTGCTTGCCGGATTGCTGCCTTGGGATCTGGAGGCGACTGCCCTCCAGCGCCTCTATGAGTGGCGCGTGGAGGCGCAGCGCCGGGGCGTGACCCCGCTGCCTCGCGAAGTCGAGGCGCGGCGCGAAGACCTCCGGCGCGATCTCAGGGCAGTATGGAAGGAACGACTGTCGCGACCGACGGCCGGGCACGCCGCAATTGCGGCGGTAAGACCCCTCTTTGAGGAGTGGCTGGAGAGAAGTCATGGCGTCCTGACCTACCGCTTGACGCAGGTCCTCACCGGACACGGAAGTTTCGGGAGGTACCTGTGTCTGATGCGAAAGGAGGAGACGCCTGGGTGTCACCACTGCGAAGATCGCCCGGAGGACACGGTGGAGCATACGGTGCAAGACTGCCCAGCTTGGGCGGAGCACCGACGTGTCCTCACGGCTGCGATAGGCGGAGACCTCTCGCGCCCGGCATTGGTTGCGGCCATGCTGCGGGGCGAGACGGAGTGGGAAGCGGTCAGCTCCTTCTGCGAGGCAGTAATGCTCGTAAAGGAGGAGGCAGGCCGCGAGCGAGAGAGGACAGCGTCCTCCCTCCGCCCCAGCCGCAGTGGTAGGCGCCCACGGCGACGGACGTCGCTAGATGATCTCCGGCCACCGTAGGCGCGGGCATGCGGGCAGCGAGTAAAGGGCAACTCGCTGCCCGACCAAGGACCATGCCCGGGTCGACGGCGCGTTGTGTCCCACGCGCGCCTCAAAGAGCGTCAGCATAATAACGGGGCCCCCCTCTCAGAGGGCCAAAGCCTGCCGGGGTCGCGGGATTATTCCCTAACCGTAACCCCGGAACTTAACAGGCTATGAAGGACACCGTGGATTTTAGTCAGTAGAAGTCTGACAGTCCCTCCCGCCCTGCCCGGGGTTGGAGGACTCATTTGATGATTTTACCACGCTAAAAAAAAAAAAAAAAAAAAAGTCGTTGCAACATACATTACGATAGAAGACATGGGTCTTTGTTCGTAGGCCACGGCTATTTTGATAATATAATTTTAAAGAGTTGAATTCAGTTAATAGTTGATTCTATAAGCGAGCAAAAAACAATAAAATGGCAAAACAAAAATAAAAAAAATCAAAGAAGCAAATTACAACGTTACTTAATCTTACTAATAGTGTCCAAATCCTTGATCAAAATATGTCCTTCACCGTCAGTCTTTCTCACAAAAATCTTGCCGTTTCTCACCCAGACATACTTATATCCTTTTTCTTTTGCCTTGAGCCTTGCAGCAGCATGAAGAGATTTATTGGACGAAGATAGATGTTCCACAACATAAATTGGAGTTTTGTTACCAGCTAATCCAAGATCTGCACTATTGAGCTTGTTGTTTTTATTGATCTTGTTATAATCAATGACAGCAGCCAAAAGCTGATCTCGAACTCGTGGCGAGTAAAGCTGAACCACTACAGAACGAGGACGAGAACTATCAGTTTGGAGCTTAGCAGTGCGGGTACAGTGTAGAATGTCAATATCCTTCAACTCGCAATTGACTACAGAACCCAGCTGTTTAACAACAGTGTATAAGTTTTCCTGTTTACTTTCGGGAAGACATTGTATTTCCAGGTTGTTAGTCCGCGCTTGCTGTTCCAAGTAATTAAGACGCTGAACCAATTCCGAGTGAGAGTTTTTCAATTGAGTGTTCTCTTCCTTTAATTCCCTCACATTATTCTTTAACACAACGTGTTCCGATTGGAACTCATCGAACAGCTTAGTATGAAAATTAAGTGACGTGCTCAATTCTCTCACCTCTTTCCTTACTGGATCCAATTCCTTATTAATAATGTCTACAATGGAGTTATTTAATTGTTGTAACATTGCAGCAAGCTCTCTTTTAATAACATCTTGCACAATATCACGTACCTCACAGCTGGTAACTGATTTATTGTCGGGAGGAGAATTCAGAGCAGGTCTTTTATTACTCCTCGTGGTGGATACGTTGCGAGCAGGAGTACTATCTTTATTAGAAGGGTTTGGAATCAGATTGTTGCAGTTTGAGCATGTCCATTTACGATATTCATCAGAGGAGGCAGGGATACACGATACGATACGGATATGCAAAGAAAGTGATATTTCGTGTTACATCTCATGCACATAATAAACTGGTCATTGTCCTCCTTATTCACACCGGAGCAGCATCCCCATGAAGGTAGGGTTGCCATGGTAATAATGTCACAAATTCGAAGACCAACAGCTGATGGACACAGTAACTATGTTTACCTACTTTAGATCTGTCCAACCTAGTGCCGCCGCTGGAGCGAGCGAACGACGCGTGTACGCGAGAAGAAGGTCGTAAGTCCTCAGTATACGGCGTCGCTTACGCGTTTTACACAAACACTTTGGTTCAACTGTTAATGACGGTAATTAACTATTGAGAATAATTAATTATTAACCAATATTCACTTATTGCACTTTGTTTTAACTAAAGCACTGCACTTTAAGATAGTATGGGCTTTTAAGAACGAGATTTTATAAAAATTCGACTGAGGTACTCGTTTTAAACACACTTAATGAATTAAATTATGACGAGCACTTTTACTAAGATGATTACTGCACGGTAGCTTACTTAAAATTAATGACTTACTTAAAATTAATTTATGAAATAAACAATTACGACAGAATATATATAATTATTTGCACCGTCACGTCAGTATAACAGTAAAGTGTGTCGCGTGTGACTTCTTATGTTTAATGACTTATGTGCAAGATGAACTAAATATTTTTATACTCAATTAATAAAGTGTTACGGTTAGCATGTCTAACCCAGGATCGAGCCCATTTGGACGTAGCCAAGTGCTGCAGAGAAGTCCTCCGCCGACAAAATAACAGACCCCCAAGTGATCCAAACCCACCAGAGGATAATGAATTACCCAGTGAAGTGGTCAGTACGCCGGAGATCCAGAAATGGATAGGATCTATTGATTCAATCCTCAACGAAGTGTGCACTATTGTCGGTGAAGGCAAAATGAACACAGACCAGAAGTTTCGTGTGTCAAATCTTTGCCGGAAGGTTTCAACCGGGACTTCTCAGATGGCCGTTCTTTATCAGTCGTTAAAGTCGAAAACCATCCAGGCACATACCACAATCCAGCATCTCAAGACTCACCAGAACTTTGTGGACTCTCTTCAGCAGTTCAAAGAGGTAGTTGAGACCAAGTTGAATCCGTCGGAAAATAATTCTTATGCTAGCATGGTAAAGAAAGGTTCCGATAACTAAGTTCGTCCGGCAAACTTGAGTTCAATCGCCATCTATCCCAGCGATAAGTCCCAAACAAGTGACGCCACCAAGTCAATTGTCCAAAAGATAATCTCACCCGAACAACTTAAGCTGCATGTCCGTGGCCTGAGAAAAATGAAAAATGGGGGCGTTCTGATAAGCACCGAAAATAAAGTTGATATTGACAAGCTCAAGAACTCAGAAAAACTTGTATCATCGGGCCTTACAATAGAAGAACCTTCCAAACGCCGCCCTAGAGTTGCTGTCGTTGGTGTCCCCGTTGCCCTCACTGAGAAGGAAGTTTTCGACTGTATATACGAGCAAAACCTTTCCGATAAGTTGCCGAATATAACTCGTGAGTCCTTCCTTGAGAGCATCAAACTCAGTCACAAATCGGGTAGCATAAGAAAAATTATTAAAAATAGAACTGCCGGCTAGCATAAGAAAAATTTTGATCAACCAAAGTCGATTTTTTATTAATTGGAAATCTTGCCCTGTGAGAGATTTCACTATAGTGACCAGATGCTTCAATTGCCAACAGTATGGGCACGCAGCCAAGTTTTGCCGACTTCCAAAAGGAAGAGGTTCTCAATTCGGACGTTTATATTTTCTTTTATGTTTGTTCGGGCATAACTCCGTCGCACAACCGATTTGAAATTTTTTTTTTTGTTGGATAGGATAAACTTCCGGAATGGTCCCATTAAAATTTTATCGAAATCGGACTAGCACTTATTGAAAAATCAACAAAAACCTATAAAGTTTTCAACTTTGTCTACACCGATTACTCCGAGGTTTCTGCCATTTGGCCCCATAAAATTTGGGTTGAATAGTGAAACTAAAAAGGATAAAAACAAAACTTTTTCAAAAAAAAATGTGACCGACTTCAAAACAACCACAAAATAATCTACAAAAAAACTTTTCTTTCGAGAGTCGGTGAGAAAAACAAAAAGTTTAGTTCGTTAGGCGAACTTCATTTAATAAAAGACCAAAGACATATTGACGAGTCTCGTATTCGCAGTCACTTTCAAGAACCAATATGTCACCGAAGCAGCCATAACATACCAACAACCAAAACACCTTCTCTAATTTTGTAACCCGTTTTTTTGAACAAGCCATTCGTAGAGAGACAATTTTACATCGTAAGCCTATCGACAGGTTATATTATTATCATGACGGATTTATCATTCATCATAGCTCTTTTTTCAATGAGCTGATATGATTTATTAAATTAATTTAGCTAATAAACTGTTCACAAGTGTACTCTGTTAACCGTTTCATAAGTAAAATATAGCTAATTTTCACAAGTTAAAGATTCGGCACCTGAATAGGTGCCGAATCTTTAACTTATATTGTATTATATTAGAGGGTACGAATGGGTACCTTAAAAATAATATATTTTATTAAAATATTAATTGGTACCCTACCAGGAGACCAATGGGCACCTATAAAGGGGCCGAATCAACAACTTTAATGCCGGGGTACGAATTTTAGGGTACGAATGGGCTCTGACCCAATAATGTTATGATGTATGTTTTCATTACGATCTGTATCGTAATGAAAAAATATTTTACAGATCATAATTATATTATGTGTAGATACATCTATTTAATTTTTGCGCGCACTTTGAAAAGACAGCTTCATTGAAATTTTGAAAAATGATCACTTACAATAACCAATGAATAAAGTGTGTCAATCTTTATCTTTTATTTAATATTGTTCGTGTTAAATGAGAGTAGATAAAGTAGTGTATGAAACTGCACATAATTAGGTATTATCCACTCGTGTGACACCAGTTTCATAAACTACCATTATAAGTCAGGTGCGTCAGCGTGGTACTCGCAACCAACTTATATTTTGTATGACCATAGGTCTTATCACGACTTGACACGTTTTTATGAGGTAAAGTAAACGGGGACATTGACGTTATTTTCCATACAATTTACATCAAAAGCCATAACATGAATTTTCATTTATTCTGACGTATACTGGAACTTTGACATTTTCAAATTGACAAACAAGGAAAACATTAGTTCCTTCTTCGCTCACCAGAGGCGCTGTTCCATTTTTCCATACAAGGAACCAATGAGGTTTTACCAATAGAGACGTTAGGCCCGACGCTGCGTTACGCGGATGCACGCGCGGTTCTATACAAAAGTGCTCCGTCGCGGGGACCCGTGCGGGGACCCGCGCGGAGCCACGTGCGGAGACCCGCGCGGACGTCCGTCGCGGGGGCACGCGCGGTGCTACGCACGGGGCCACGCGCGGGGCCACGCGCGGGACCACGCGCGGGGCCACGTGCGGAGCCACGCGCGGGGCTACGCGCGGTTCAGTCAATAAGGGTGCTTATACACGGTGCATGTAACTGGAGCAAACAGAGACCAAATTTTTTTTTATGAAGACTTTCGAAAAATTCCTCCTGTGCTGAAATTTGGAATATGGTGAGAGTAGGTGATACAGATTATACATGCACAATAATGCAATTTTTTTTTAGCCGAGTAGTTCGGTTTTTTTACCAAAACATGAAAATTGCTTATTTATTTAACTCTCTGCGAAAAATCCCTCAGTCTCAATTTTTTTTGTAGTTAAAGGTTTTGTAGGTTTAAATGAAATAATAGGAAGAAAAAAAGTTAGAATAGGAAATTATAAACATCCAACTCGACTTCAGTGTCACTCCAAATCAACTTTTTACATATCGCACTTTATCTTCTAGTGAGAATCTAGTGAAAAATTGCTCTGCCGATTTTTTTTTATGTGATTTCTTTTCCTTAAACACATAGGTTTGTTACGTAATCAGAAACTTTTTCCTTTTTATACAACATTATTTGATGTCAAATCAGTCAACAAAGACTATACAAGCACACCGTTCAAATGAACTAGCGACACTGCGTAAATCGGTCGCGTGTCCACGCGCGTGGCCACGTGCGGGGCCCCGCGCGGGTCCACGCGCGTGTCTCCGCGCGGCAACCCGGACGGGACCACGCGCGGGGCCACGCGCGGGGCCACGCGCGGAGCCACGCACGGGGACACGCGCGGGACCACGGACGTGGACCCGCGACGGTTGCCCGTCGCGGGGACCCGTTTAACGCAGCGTCGGGCCTTATACTCATTGTAGAGAAAGAAAAACATGGCGATATTTTGGTAACATATTGCTGACGTGTCAATTGTCAACGTCAACCAATGACATTTCATCGGCTGCCAGCATGGGTGAACTGGGGAAAAATAGGCGTATAAGGCAGAATAAAGAAAATGAAGTTTTTTTTAAAATTAAATGTTTATTTGATGTAGGCTAGCAGTAGAAGTAGTAGTAGTAGTTTTATTTACAAATAATATAAATAAATCTAAAAAAAACAGGTAGGGTAAGTTTACTACAGCTCGACATAAAAATGTAGAAAACCGGAAGTCGCCACTGTCTTCGCGCTACCAGCACTTTGAATGATTTTATTTTAATTTTTTTCACTTATTACGTTAGTTTTATGGCACAACAACAAATCTAACAAACCTGCGGTCTTTGTTTACATCAAATATCAAAGATTTTAAAACGCAGTCAGAAATAAAAATTTTAGTTCCGTTTCAACCCGTTCTGGCCAAGCTGTACAAGGTTAACCTAGATAGGTTCATGCCAAGGGGGATAGCTAGTTATTTATTTTGTTCTAATCACTTGTACCTTGTACCCATTTTTAGGGTTCCGTAGTCAACAAGGAACCCTTATAGTTTCGCCATGTCCGTCCGTCCGTCTGTCTGTCTTAGCTCAGATACTCCCAGTACTAGAAAGCTGTAATTTGGTATAAATATACGGATTTGTTGCGCCGAAAAAGTGGTAAAATAAAATCTCGTAAAATATTTTTTAGGGTACCTCCTCCAAGTAAAGTGGGGATGTATTTTTTTCTCGCGTAACCGTTAGTGTGAGGTATCATTAAATAGGCCTTTAAAAATATTGATAGTTTCCATTAACAATTTTTTGATAAAAAGATTCGTTTGTGAAATAAGTGCTAATTTTTGCTCGACTCGAGTGTACCAGCTAAACGGTTATGTTTGAGGGTGTACTTGGATAAAAATCATATTTACCTAAACAAAATGTATCAGAGAACATGTTCTTCAACTGCAAATGTAAGTTTGTCAACTTTATTTTTACAGCTTTAGTAGGTATGTTTTTATGGTATATTTTTTGGGGATAGGTAGGTTTTTATTGTCAACTATTTTAAACTAACTTCAAAGAAAGGAGGAGGTTCTCAATTCGTCGTAATCTTTCTTTTTATGTAATTGCCCCGATTTCTCAAAGACGCTGGACCGATTTTGAAATTCTTCTTTTTAAATTTAAATTCAGCGAATCAGTTTAGTTGGTTCGCATAAGTATTTTGAGGGGCAACTACAGAACCCTGCACTGTGCGTGACCCGAGACGCACTTGACCGTTTTTCTTTCATTAATCCTTTTACGGAAATCTAAAACAAAATAAAAATTAATGTTGAAAGTCAAATGTTGTTGATTTTGTTGTTGTGTTGTTGCGTTTACCTACTATGGATAATTATTAAATACCAGTGGTGAAAATAATATTGTAGCCCCATATGACCATACGACCCTAACATCCTCTAGCATCGTCTGAACTGACAACATCGCGCGCTATTTTCTCGTTCTCTCTGTCACTCATTCATGCAACGCACTATTTGTCTCGTTCGTGTAGGTGGCAAAGCGGCAACAGCGCGACAGTGATTTTTGAGTGAAATAAAATTTTTGATTTTCCGATTTAAATAGATTTGACGACATTTACAAATGAAAAGACACATCCTTCTTGCTTTTTACAGCCGGCCCAGTATAAGTTTTGCAGTTTCGAAAGATACAAGTAGGCATCTTTGTTAATTTTTTACCTATCAAACTCCCGCTGACGTAAATTGGCATCGCACCCAGACGCAGGACGGACTGAGTTGACTCGAGATAGATAGCTTGTATTTGTATCGCCACGCAGACGTCAGTAAGACGTATCTACCTCAGATTATATATAATATATCATTGCAAGGAACGCTGTAAACACTGGGAAGACGCTGTAAAGTAAAATAGTTTAAACTCGTGATGAGGTTACTTCGCTAGGTGCGTACGCTGTATTGATAAATACGTCTCATTCATGCTAGGGCCCCAACTTAAAAGAGGAGTTAATAAAAATTGCAATTCATGCTTTTTTTAATCTAATTAGTCGTAATAATAAATCAAGTGGTGCTTTTATTATTATTTTTCTATGGAAGTTGATACTAGTAGATAAACGAAGCATAAATACAATGCAACGTGGTTTGCAAAATAGCGGTAAATGTTTTTGTATTGTGGTCGCCACCAATCAATCCTGCCGTATTTCAAACCACACGAATCGTTTTAGTCAATGTAAAACATTGTCACACAACTTTTCATAATTTTATTTCAAACAAAACATTTTCAAAATGACGATGAAACTCGAATACCTCTTTAATTTTTATTATTCAGTAGTTTGAAATGCATTTATTTACTATTTTGTATTATATTTATACGTATTAATGTAAACTTTTAAGTCAAAAACAGAAAAAGAAGGCATTTTTTTTTTGCGGTAGGATCACGCATGTCTGCCATCTCACCCGAATGCCTGATTCTAAGGGAAGATGTGGTCGACGGTTAAAATAACTTACGAAATGATATTTAATCGTTCCGTGGAAGTAGGCGCACTATGTACTGTCCTGGCTTATCGCGTAGTGGAGCGACGCTATGCCGAGGAGTTGACCCGAGGTGAGAGAGACCCAGGGACGGGATGGTGGATGCGCCGGCAGGTCGGCAATGCGCTGCTATGTGTGTGTGGCAGGTCAGCTGTGTGCGCAGGTCTCAAACGTTCGGTAGCGTGAGTCAGCTGAACTCAACGAACGTTGAGGATGGGTATTTCAAACCCCAATCTTGTTCCCTGGAATCAACGTCCAGCGGTAAATAAAAAGTCCACTGCAAATCCTCTCTGATGATGACCTCGCAGCGTAAGCGAAAGCCTAGGACGTAAAGCGCTTGAGGCGTTTGTGAGTATGGTCATCATCAGAACGGAGTTTACATGGCAGGTACACAATATTAAATTAGCGTGAAGCATTAACACATAACATTATTCATAGGCCTACGAACGTATGGAACACTCGAGTCTTAACAATATAAAAACCTTACAGACAAAGAAAAATATGAAACAAAATAAATAAGTCTGCTCAATACAAGATAGAAACACAAGCTAGCAGTTATAAGAATTGTTTGGTTTGGCATCCCACGAAGTTATTTGGTAAAATGTTAAATTATTATATATTATTATATAAAGCTCGATTACCACTCACTCACTCACTGATTGACATAATTGTTCTCCCAGATGGTGAAGGGGAAGGTGGGTATATTTTGACAGATTCGTAAACAAGTAACTCCCGTGAGTATGGGAAAAATCCCAAACCTCCCCTTTTCGACCCCCCTCTCCCCCCTCCCCATCGTATCTCGGAAACTAAGAGACCCGTGTTTTGTTTTTTTACGGATTCGTATAGAGGGGGCTCGGAAACGTAAAAATCATTTTTTAGAATCCCCCCTCCCCTTTTCCCCTTCTCCCCCCTTTAGGAGGATCTCGGAAGTTAACAGACTTGCAACAGTCTTTTTTTCAGATTCATGTCAAGGGCCCCATAGTTGGTCAAAATCATTTTTCAAAACTCTCCCCTCTCCCCCCCTTCACCCCTCCCCCCGTCGTATCTCGGAAACTAAGAGACCCGTGTTTTGTTTGTTTACGGATTCGTATAGAGGAGGCTCGAAATAGTAAAAATCATTTTCAAAGATCCCCCTTGCCCCCCCCCCCCCCTTTAGGCGGATCTCAAAAGAGACTTGGATTTTTTTTTCAGACTCGTGTCAAGAGGTCCAGAGTATGTCAAAATCATTTTTCGAAACTCACCCCTCTCCCCCTCTTCACCCCTCACCCCATAGCGGTAAAGCGAAGCGTAGGGATGTGGTCACGATAGCTTTCCGGTGGTAGGTAGGTCCTGAGTGGAGCGAACCTGCGAGACCGAGTGGAGCGAAGGGGGGAGGTGGCGAGCGAAGCGAGCCGGCGACCTCCGTAGCGTAACGAAGGTTGAGTGGGTGAAGCGTAACTCAGCGGTGACGACAAGCAAACTTACAAGTAACTCTCATTAGTAGGGCAAAAGTACCAAGCCTCCCCTTTTTGCTCCCCCCCCTCCCAATCGTATCTCAGAAACTATGAGACCCGTGTTTTGTTTTTTTATGGATTGGTATAGAGGAGGCTCGGAAAAGTAAAAACCATTTTTGAAAGTCCCCCCCTCTTGACCCCCTTCTCCCCCCTTTAGGCGGATCTCAGAAGAGACTTGGAACATTTTTTTTTCAGATTCATATCAAGGGGCCCAGAGTATGTCAAAATCATTTTTCAAAACTCCACCCATCTCTCCCCACAATGTCAAAATCCTTTTTCAAAACTCACCCCTCTCCCCACAATAGCTTTCCGGTGGTAGGTAGGTCCTGAGTGGAGCGAACCTGCGAGACCGAGTGGAGCGAAGGGGGGAGGTGGCGAGCGAAGCGAGCCGGCGACCTCCGAAACGTAACGAAGGTTGAGTGGGTGAAGCGTAACTCAGCGGTGACGACAAGCAAACTTACAAGTAACTCTCATTAGTAGGGCAAAAGTACCAAGCCTCCTCTTTTTGGCCTCCCCCCCCCCCTCTCCCAATCGTATCTCAGAAACTACGATGACCCGTCTTTTGTTTTTTTATGGATTGGTATAGAGGAGGCTCGGAAAAGTAAAACCCATAATTTGCCCCTCTTGACCCCTTTCCTCCCCCCCCCCCCCCCCCCTTAAGGCGGATCTCAGAAGATACTTGGAACCATTTTTTTTTCAGATTCACATCAAGGTACCCGGACTTGGTCAAAATGATTTTTCTAAACTCCCCCATTTCCCCCTCTTCACCCACCCCCCCATCGTATATCGGAAAAGAGTATGTAGCGGTAAAGCGAAGCGTAGGAATGAGATCACGATAGCTTTCCGGTGGTAGGTAGGTCCTGAGTGGAGCGAACCTGCGAGACCGAGTTGAGCGAAGGGGGGAGTTGGCGAGCGAAGCGAGCCGGCGACCTCCGTAGCGTAACGAAGGTTGAGCGGGTGAAGCGTAACTCGCGGGTGACGACAAGCAAACTTACAACTAACTCTCATAAGTAGGGCAAAAGTACCAAGCCTCCGCTTTTTGGCCTCCCCCCCCCCTCTCCCTATCGTGTCTCAGAAACTAAGAGACCCGTGTTTGGTGTTTTTTTACGGATTCGTATAGAGGAGGATCGGAAAAGAAAAAACCATTTTTTTCAAAATCTCCCCTCTTCACCCCTTTCTCCCCCCTTTAAGTGGATCTCAGAAGAAACTTGGAACATTTTTTTCTTTCAGATTCATATCCTGGGGCCCATAGTATGTCAAAATCAAAATGAGAATCCAAGATGCTGCTATAATTTTCGAATTTTTCATCATGGATGTTGTTTTCATGGTTTTCGGGTATGCTAAAGCCGATAGTGAGGTCAAAATCAAAATCTAAGATGGCGGCTGCTATAATTTTCGAATTGTTCATCAATTTTATCATGGGAGTCGTTTTCATGGTTTTCGAGGATGCTAAAGCCGATAGTAAGGTCAAAATCCAAATCCAAGATGGCGGCTGCGACAATTTTCGAATTTTTCATCATGGATGTTGTTTTCATGGTTTTCGGGTATGCTAAAGCCATAGTGAGGTCAAAATCAAAATCCAAGATGGCGACAGCAAAAAATTCAAAGATATATCATATGGATGTCGTTCTCATGGTTTTCGAGGGTAATAAAGCTGATAGTGAAGTCAAAATCAAAATCCAAGATGGCGGCTGCGATCATTTTCGAATTGTTCATCATGGGAGTCGTTTTCATGGTTTTCGAGGATGCTAAAGCCGATAGTGAGGTCAAAATCAAAATCCAAGATGGCGGCTGCGATATTTTTCGTAATATTCATCATGGATGTTGTTTTCATGGTTTTCGAGGATGCTAAAGCCGATAGTGAAGTCAAAATCAAAATCCAAGATGGCGGCTGCGATCATTTTCGAATTGTTCATCATGGGAGTCGTTTTCATGGTTTTCGAGGATGCTAAAGCCGATAGTGACGTCAAAATCAAAATTTATGATGACGACTGCAAAAAATGTAGTGTTCGAGGGGAGTAAGCGCGTACCTAACAACAAATATTTTTATCTAAACTGAAAAGTTTGTTTTGTTTGGTTTCGAATTGAAAAATTCTTTTTGTGATGGATAGTTGTTGTGTTTTCATCATGGCTGTCGTTTTCATGGTTTTCGAGGGTGCTAAAACTGATGGCGAAATCAAAATGAGAATCCAAGATGGCGGCTGCTATAATTTTCGAATTGTTCATCAATGTCATCATGGGAGTCGTTTTCATGGTTTTCGAGGATGCTAAAGCCGGTAGTGAGGTCAAAATCAAAATCCAAGATGGAAGCTGCGATAATTTTCAAATTGTTCATCATGGGATGTCGTTTTCATGGTTTTCGAGGGTGCTAAAACCGATAGTGAGGTCAAAATCAAATCCAAAGATGGCGGCTGCGATAATTTTCGAATTGTTCATCATGGGAGTCGTTTTCATGGTTTTCGAGGATGCTAAAGCCGATAGTGAGGTCAAAATCAAAATCAAAGATGGCGACAGCAAAAATTCAAAGATATCATCATGGATGTCGTTTTCATGGTTTTCGAGGGTACTAAAGATGATAGTGAAGTCAAAATCAAAATCCAAGATGGCGGCTGCGATCATTTTCGAATTGTTCATCATGGGAGTCATTGTCATGGTTTTCGAGGATGCTAAAGCCGATAGTGAGGTCAAAATCAAAATCCAAGATGAAAAATTCAAAGTTATCATCATGGATGTCGTTTTCATGGTTTTCGAGGATGCTAAAGCCGGTAGTTAGGTTAAAATGAGAATCCAAGATGGCGGCTGCGATCATTTTCGAATTGTTCATCATGGGAGTCGTTTTCATGGTTTTCGAGGATGCTAAAGCCGATAGTGAGGTCAAAATCAAAATCCAAGATGGCGACAGCAAAAAATTCAAAGATATCATCATGGATGTCGTTTTCATGGTTTTCGAGGGTAATAAAGATGATAGTGAAGTCAAAATCAAAATCCAAGATGGCGGCTGCGATCATTTTCGAATTGTTCATCATGGGAGTCGTTTTCATGGTTTTCGAGGATGCTAAAGCCGATAGTGAGGTCAAAATCAAAATCCAAGATGGTGGCTGTGATAATTTTTGAATTGTTCATCATGGGAATCGTTTTCACGGTTTTCGAGAATGCAAAAGCCGATAGTGAGGTCAAAATAAAAATCCAAGATGGTGGCTGCTATAATTTTCGAATTGTTCATCATGGGAGTCGTTTTCATGGTTTTCGAGGATGCTTAAGCCGATAGTGAGGTTAAATTCCAAATCCTATGATCGCATAGAGTGTTCAAGGGGCAGTAAGCCCGTACCCAACACAATAATATTTTGAAATATCATATTTTTATCAAAACTGAAAAGTTTGTTTTGGAATCGAAAAATTCTTTTTGTCTTGGATAATTTTTGTGTTTTTATCATGGGTGTCGTTTTCATGGTTTTCGAGGATGTTAAACTGATGGCGAGGTCAAAACGGGAATGCAAGATGGCGGCTGCGATAATTTTCGAATTGTTCATCATGGGAGTCGTTTTCATGGTTTTCGAGGATGCTTAAGCCGATAGTGAGGTTAAAATCCAAATTCTATGATTGCATAGAGTGTTCGAGGGGCAGTAAGCGCGTACCCAACGCAATATATTTTGAAATAATCATATTTTTATCTAACTGAAAAGTTTGTTTTGGAATCGAAAAATTCTTTTTGTCTTGGATAGTTTTTGTGTTTTCATCATGGGTGTCGTTTTCATGGTTTTCGAGGATGTTAAACTGATGGCGAGGTCAAGACGGGAATGCAAGATGGCGGCTGCGATAATTTTCGAATTGTTCATCATGGGAGTCGTTTTCATGGTTTTCGAGGATGCTAAAGCCGATAGTGAGGTTTAAAATCCAGGAGGGCATAAACGACGTCACCGAAGGCCTGCTGCGTGTTGTGTGCGAGGTGGGCTGTAAACTTTTTCGACCGATCAGGAATGGACGTAAGTCGGAACTTAATTACCAGCGAGACTCTGGCACTGATGAGGAAACGACGAGAACTCACAAAGCCACACAGGCTGAGAGTCAGGTTCTTAACGGGGAGGTCAAAAAGCAGTTCATACGCGATACTCGGAGTGCAAATAACCGAATTATGGAGCAAGCTTTAGCTCGGAATAAAGGCTCGAAGGTATTTGCCAAGCCCAATACCTCCCGCTGTTGCCTGACAAAGCTCAGAACGTCACAAGGCACCACCGTCACATCAAAGCCAGAGATTCTAGCTGAAGTCGAAAAGTTCTACGGAGACTTATATTATGCTCAAAAACCTTGCCCACCTCAGGCCCACGGCGCGGATGACCAACGGGCCAAACTGACACGCCATCTCACACGAGCTTCCTGACATTGACATGGGTGAGATTGGAATGGCACTCAGGCAGCTTTACCACAACAAAGCCCCAGGGGATGACAGAATAACCATAGTGCTGCTCAAGGCAAGAGGAATACCTATCTTGACAGAGCTTGTAAACTCTTCAATTCCGTCATCCACACTTGCATAACACCGGAGGCATGGCATGGGAGTGTGGTAGTATTATTCTTCAAAAAGGGCGATAAAGCGCTCCTTAAAAAATACCGCTCCATCTCACTTCTGAGCCATATCTATAAGCTGTTCTCGAGGGTTATTCTAAATCGTCTCGCCCAAAAGTTCGATGATTTTCAGCCACCGGAGCAGGCCGGGTTTCAAAAAGGTTACCGCACCATAAACCACATACAAACCCTTAGGCAAGTGATTCAAAAGACCGAGGAGTATAACCAGCCTCTGTGCCTAGCGTATGTGGAATACGAGAAGGCTTTCGATACCGTCGAGACCTGGGCTGTTCTGGAGTCCATGCAGAGATGCCTCATCGACTGTCGCTACGTTGAGGTGATTAGATGTCTGTATAAGGCCGCAACAGTGACCGTCTAAGTACAAGAACAGAGCACAAAACCAATCCAACTGTTTACAAACGCGTTGGAGGACGTTTTCAAGACGATTGATTGAAAAGGACGGGGTGTTAATACCAACGGTCAGTACATCTCACACCTCCGATTTGCGGATGACATTGTCATCATAGCAGAGTCTCTGCAGGAGCTGGAAAAAATGCTGAACGGCTTGAGCGATTCTTCAAGGCATGTGGGTCTCGGAATGAATCTGGCTGAACAAAACCAAAGTCATGTTTAATGGTCACGTCACCCCGAGACCTGTAATCGTGAATGATGCTGCCCTCGAGGTTGTGCAAGAATACATTTATCTAGGCCAAAGTGTACAACTGGGCAGGCACGACTTTGAGAAGGAGGCAGCTAGAAGAATACGCTTGGGCTGGGCGGTATTCGGGAAGCTGCGTCATATCTTTGAATCATCGATCCCACAATCCCTTAAAACCAGGGTTTACAACCAGCGTGTCCTACCCGTAATGACTTACGGAGCCGAAACGTGAACACTTACCATCGGCCGGGTCCGCAAATTTAAGGTTGCTCAGCGTGCAATGGAGAGAGCAATGCTCGGGGTTTCTCTGGTGGATAGAATTCGTAATGAAGTCATTCGCCAGAGAACCAAATGGCACGTTTGTAGACGGACAAACGGCAGATGGAGCAAACATGTGCTTGAGTGGAGACCGCGAATGGGCAAACGTAGTGTAGGACGCCCTGCTGCAAGATGGGTCGATGATTTAAGGAAAGTGGCTGGCAGTGGATGGATGCGGCCTGCCCAAAAGCGGGATGGTTGGCGCTCTTTGGGGAAGGCTTACGTCCACTACTGGACGTAAGCCTCATCATCAGATGATATAAAGCTGATAGCGAGGTCAAAATCAAAATCCAAGATGGTGGCTGCGATATTTTCGAAATAATCATCCTGGGAGTCGTTTTCATGGTTTTCGAGGATGCTAAAGCTGATAGTGTCAAAATCAAAACCAAAATCAAAATGGGAGTCGTTTTCCAAGCTGATATGGCGGCGACTGCGATCATTTTCGAATTGTTTGTCATGGGATGTCGTTTTCATGGTTTTCGAGGATGCTAAAGCCGATAGTGAGGTCAAAATCAAATCCAAGATGGCGACTGCGAAAAATATTCAAAGTTTTTTCATGGATGTCGTTTTCATGGTTTTCGAGGATGCTAAAGCCGATAGTGAGGTCAAAATCAAAATCCAAGATGGCGACTACGATCAAAACGCATTGTTTCATCATGGGAGTCGCATTTTCTCACAAAAAGGTTTTGATAACAACTTCCATTCATCCGCAAATTCCAGGAGAGCATTGAGATCTCTTAGTCTGGGTAGAGGGGAGTTTGACCGAGCAACGGTACGGCACGATGGAACCGCCAGCAATCTGTGCCGTCTATAGTTATTTGGCACAAACAACCTACAGACTTGATCGTGGAGATCCGGTGCATCAATTTTTCCCAATAAAACCTTGCATGTACAATCATCTGATCAAAAATCCAAAGAGTTGAAACCTAAAGACCCCAACGAAATTTCGTTGGATATAAGTGATAATACCCATACAACTTTTTATAAAAATATCTTAGAAAAGCTTTTTGGACTTTTCCAACATAATCATGGACTGTCCCAAAAATGAGTTTTTCATGGTTTAATCGAAGATGCTAAAGTTCCGAAAAGTGAGTGAGGTCAAAATCAAAATTAAACATGGCGGCTGCGATAATTTTCGAATTGTTCATCATGGGAGTCGTTTTCATGGTTTTCGAGGATGCTAAAGCCGATAGTGAGGTCAAAATAAAAATCAAGATGGTGACTGCAAAAAATTTCAAAGTATTAATGATGGATGTCGTTTTCATAGTTTTCGAGTTTGCTTAAACCGATGGCGAGGTCAAAATGAGAATCCAAGATGGTCTCAGCGATAGTTTTCGAAATGTTCATCATGGGAGTTGTTTTCATGGTTTTCGAGGATGCTAATAAAGCCGATAGTGAGGTCAAAATGAGAATCTAAGATGGCGGCTGCGATAATATTCGAAAGGTTCATCGTGGGTGTCGTTTTCATGGTTTTCGAGAATGCTAAAGCCGATAGTGACGTCAAAATCAAAATCCAAGACGGTGACTTCAAAAAACGCAGTGTTCGAGGGGCAGTAAGCGCGTACCTAACACAATAATATTTTGAATTTCATATTTTTATATCTAAACTGAAAAGTTTGTTTTGTTTGGTGTTAAATTGAAAAGTTCATTTTGTGATGGATAGTTTTGTGTTTTCATCATGGGTGTGGTTTTCATGGTTTTCGAGGGTGCTCAAATCGATGGCGAGGTCAAAATGACAATCTAAGATGGCGGCTGCTATAATTTTCGAATTGTTCATGAATTTCATCATGGGAGTCGTTTTCGTGGTTTGCGAGGATGCTTAAGCCGACAGTGAGGTCAAAATCAAAATCCAAGATGGCGGCATCAATAATTTTCGAAATGTTCATCAATTTCATCATGGGATGTAACGAAGGTTGAGTGGATGATGCGTAACTCAGGGGTGACGACAAGCAAACTTACAAGTAACTCTCATGAGTAGGGCAAAAGTACTTACCCCCCCCCCCCCTTGAATCGTACTTCAGACACTAAGAGTCCCGTATCCTTTTTTTTTACGGATTCGTATACAGGAGGCTCGGAAAAGTAAAAACCATTTTTCAAAGTTGCCCCTTATGCCTCCCTTCTGAGTTTTCAATAAGGTTTTAGATTGGATTAGGGGGTTCTTAAGGGCTTCAAATTTTTTTAAGTACTCTAACGGATTTTAAAATTCTTTGAACTATCCTATATATAGGAATTCTCAAACCATTTTGTTTTTTTTTTTAATTTGTTTCTTTTTTTATTAAATTAGTTATATGGGTTTTAAAAATCTTAAAAATATTTTATTTGTAATTTACAAAATCTTTTAAGGGCTATGGATTTTCCAATTCATTTAAAGATTCATATGGATTCTCAAAATTTTATTAAGGTAAGGAATACTTAAGTTGAATAGGTAAGGTAAGGAAGACCAAGCCCGGGTCGGTGGCGCGTCGTGTTTCACGCCAAATGCCTGCTGGGGTCGCGGTTTTTTTTTAACCCAGGTTACCGTGGCCCCGGAACGTAAAGGGCATACGAAGGAACACGGGTGGATTTTAGTCAGTAAGAGTCTGACAGTCCCTTCCGCCCCACCCAGGGCGGGAGGACTCATTTGATGATTTTACCACCTAAAAAAAAAAAAAGGTAAGGAATACTTCTCCAAAACACGACCCCGCGAGCTGCTTGCAGCTCGCGCAACGCGCAAATACTAGTTATATTATATAAAGCTCGATTACCACTCACTCACTCACTCACTGATTGACATAATTGTTCTCCCAGATGGTGAAGGGGAAGGTGGGTATATTTTGACAGATTCGTAAACAAGTAACTCCCGTGAGTATGGGAAAAATCCCAAACCTCCCCTTTTCGACCCCCCTCTCCCCCCTCCCCATCGTATCTCGGAAACTAAGAGACCCGTGTTTTGTTTTTTTACGGATTCGTATAGAGGGGGCTCGGAAACGTAAAAATCATTTTTTAGAATCCCCCCTCCCCTTTTCCCCTTCTCCCCCTTTAGGAGGATCTCGGAAGTTAACAGACTTGCAACAGTTTTTTTTTCAGATTCATGTCAAGGGCCCCATAGTTGGTCAAAATCATTTTTCAAAACTCTCCCCTCTCCCCCCCTTCACCCCTCCCCCCGTCGTATCTCGGAAACTAAGAGACCCGTGTTTTGTTTGTTTACGGATTCGTATAGAGGAGGCTCGAAATAGTAAAAATCATTTTCAAAGATCCCCCTTGCCCCCCCCCCCCCCCCCCTTTAGGCGGATCTCAAAAGAGACTTGGAATATTTTTTTTTCAGACTCGTGTCAAGAGGTCCAGAGTATGTCAAAATCATTTTTCGAAACTCACCCCTCTCCCCCTCTTCACCCCTCACCCCATAGCGGTAAAGCGAAGCGTAGGGATGTGGTCACGATAGCTTTCCGGTGGTAGGTAGGTCCTGAGTGGAGCGAACCTGCGAGACCGAGTGGAGCGAAGGGGGGAGGTGGCGAGCGAAGCGAGCCGGCGACCTCCGTAGCGTTACGAAGGTTGAGCGGGTGAAGCGTAACTCAGGCGGTGACGACAAGCAAACTTACAAGTAACTCTCATGAGTAGGGCAAAAGTACCAAGCTTCCCCTTTTTGGCGTCTCCCCCCCCCTCCCAATCGTATCTAAGAAACTAGAAACCCGTGTTTTATTTTTTTACGGATTCTTATAGAGAAGGCTCGGAAGAGTAAAACCCATTTTTTAAGTTCCCCTCTTGACCCCGTTCCCCCCCTTTAGGTGGATCTCAGAAGATACTTGGAACATATTTTTTTTTCAGATTCGTATCAAGGGGGCTCAGAGTATGTCAAAATCATTTTTCAAAATTCGACCCATTCCCCCCCTTCACCCCTCCACCCATCGTAACGAAGGTTGAGTGGGTGAAGCGTACTCAGGGTGTGGACAATCAAACTTACAAGTAATGCTCGGTAGGGCAAAAGTACCAAGCTTTTCGAATTTGGCGTCTATCCCCCCTCCCAATCGGATCTAAGAAACTAAGAAACCCGTGTTTTATTTTTTTACGGATTCTTATAGAGAAGGCTCGGAAGAGTAAAAACCATTTTTTAAAGTCCCCCCCCCCCTTGCCCCCTTTGGTGGATCTCAGAAGAAGTCGGCGGTGAAGACAAGCAAACTTACAAGTAACATTCATGAGAAGGGCAAAAGTACCAAGCCTCCCCGTTTTTTGGCTTCCCCCCCCCCTCCCTATCGTATCTTAGAAACTAAGAGACCCGTGTTTGGTTTTTTTTTTACGGATTCGTATAGAGGAGGATCGGAAAAGAAAAAACCATTTTTTTCAAAATCTCCCCTCTTCACCCCCTTCTCCCCCCTTTAAGTGGATCTCAGAAGAAACTTGAAACATTTTTTCTTGGGGCCCAGAGTATATCATTTTACAAAATCAAAATGAGAATCCAAGATGGCGGCTGCTATAATTTTCGAATTGTTCATCAATTTTATCATGAGAGTCGTTTTCATGGTTTTCGAGGATGCTAAAGCCGATAGTAAGGTCAAAATCCAAATTCAAGATGGCGGCTGCGACAATTTTCGAATTTTTCATCATGGATGTCGTTTTCATGGTTTTCGAGGATGCTAAAACCGATAATGAGGTCAAAATCAAAATCAAAGATGGCGACAGTAAAAAATTCAAAGATATCATCATGGATGTCGTTTTCATGGTTTTCGAGGGTAATAAAGATGATAGTGCAGTCAAAATCAAAATTCAAGATGGCGGCTGCGATCATTTTCGAATTCTTCATCATGGGAGTCATTTTCATGGTTTTCGAGGATGCTAAAGCCGATGGTGAGGTCAAAATCAAAATCCAAGATGGCGACAGCAAAAAATTCAAAGATATCATCATGGCTGTCGTTTTCATGGTTTTCGAGGTAATAAGCTGATAGTGAAGTCAAAATCAAAATCCAAGATGGGCGGCTGCGATCATTTTCGAATTGTTCATCATGGGTGTCGTTTTCATGGTTTTCGAGGATGCTAAAGCCGATAGTGAGGTCAAAAGCAAAATCCAAGATGGCGACAGCAAAAAATTCAAAGATATCATCATGGCTGTCGTTTTCATGGTTTTCGAGGGTAATAAAGCTGATAGTGAAGTCAAAATCAAAATCTAAGATGGCGGCTGCGATCATTTTCGAATTGTTCATCATGGGAGTCGTTTTCATGGTTTTCGAGGATTCTAAAGCCGATGGTGAGGTCAAAATCAAAATCCAAGATGGCGACAGCAAAAAATTCAAAGATATCATCACGGCTGTCGTTTTCATGGTTTTCGAAGGTAATAAAGCTGATAGTGAAGTCAAAATCAAAATCCAAGATGGCGGCTGCGATAATTTTCGAAATGTTCATCATGGGAGTCGTTTTCATGGTTTTCGGGAATGCTTAAGCCGATAGTGAGGTCAAAATCAAAATCGAAGATGGCAGCTGCGATAATTTTCGAAATGTTTATCATGGCAGTCGTTTTCATGGTTTTCGAGGGTAATAAAACCGATAGTGAGGTCAAAATAAAAATCCAAGATGGCGGCTGCGATAATTTTCGAAATGTTCATCATGGGAGTCGTTTTCATGGTTTTCGAGGATGCTAAAGCCGATAGTGAGGTCAAAATCAAAATCCAAGATGGCGACAGCAAAAAATTCAAAGATATCATCATGGCTGTCGTTTTCATGGTTTTCGAGGGTAATAAAGCCGATAGTGAGGTCAAAATAAAAATCCAAGATGGCGGCTGCGATATTTTTCGAATTGTTCATCATGGGAGTTGTTTTCAGGGTTTTCGAGGGTGCTAAAGCCGATAGTGAGGTAAAAATGAGAATCCAAGATGGCGGCTGCGATAATTTTCGAATTCTTCATCATGGGAGTCATTTTCATGGTTTTCGAGGATGCTAAAGCCGATGGTGAGGTCAAAATCAAAATCCAAGATGGCGACAGCAAAAAATTCAAAGATATCATCATGGCTGTCGTTTTCATGGTTTTCGAGGGTAATTAAGCTGATAGTGAAGTCAAAATCAAAATCCAAGATGGCGGCTGCGATCATTTTCGAATTGTTCATCATGGGTTTCGTTTTCATGGTTTTCGAGGATGCTAAAGCCGATAGTGAGGTCAAAAGCAAAATCCAAGATGGCGACAGCAAAAAATTCAAAGATATCATCATGGCTGTCGTTTTCATGGTTTTCGAGGGTAATAAAGCTGATAGTGAAGTCAAAATCAAAATCTAAGATGGCGGCTGCGATCATTTTCGAATTGTTCATCATGGGAGTCATTTTCATGGTTTTCGAGGATGCTAAAGCCGATGGTGGGGTCAAAATCAAAATCCAAGATGGCGGACAGCGATCATTTTCGAAATGATCATCATGGAGTCGTTCTCATGGTTTTCGAGGATGCTTAAGCCGATAGCGTGGTCAAAATCAAAATCCAAGATGGCGGCTGCGATAATTTTCGAAATGTTCATCATGGGAGTCGTTTTCATGGTTTTCGAGGATGCTTAAGCCGATAATGAGGTCAAAATCAAAATCAAAGATGGCGACAGTAAAAAATTCAAAGATATCATCATGGATGTCGTTTTCATGGTTTTCGAGGGTAATAAAGATGATAGTGAAGTCAAAATCAAAATCCAAGATGGCGGCTGCGATCATTTTCGAATTCTTCATCATGGGAGTCATTTTCATGGTTTTCGAGGATGCTAAAGCCGATGGTGAGGTCAAAATCAAAATCCAAGATGGCGACAGCAAAAAATTCAAAGATATCATCATGGCTGTCGTTTTCATGGTTTTCGAGGGTAATAAAGCTGATAGTGAAGTCAAAATCAAAATCTAAGATGGCGGCTGCGATCATTTTCGAATTGTTCATCATGGGAGTCATTTTCATGGTTTTCGAGGATTCTAAAGCCGATGGTGAGGTCAAAATCAAAATCCAAGATGGCGACAGCAAAAAATTCAAAGATATCATCACGGCTGTCGTTTTCATGGTTTTCGAAGGTAATAAAGCTGATAGTGAAGTCAAAATCAAAATCCAAGATGGCGGCTGCGATAATTTTCGAAATGTTCATCATGGGAGTCGTTTTCATGGTTTTCGGGAATGCTTAAGCCGATAGTGAGGTCAAAATCAAAATCGAAGATGGCAGCTGCGATAATTTTCGAAATGTTTATCATGGCAGTCGTTTTCATGGTTTTCGAGGATGCTAAAGCCGATAGTGAGGTCAAAATCAAAATCCAAGATGGCGGCTGCGATAATTTTCGAAATGTTCATCATGGGAGTCGTTTTCATGGTTTTCGAGGATGCTAAAGCCGATAGTGAGGTCAAAATCAAAATCCAAGATGGCGACAGCAAAAAATTCAAAGATATCATCATGGCTGTCGTTTTCATGGTTTTCGAGGGTAATAAAGCCGATAGTGAGGTCAAAATAAATATCCAAGATAGCGGCTGCGATATTTTTCGAATTGTTCATCATGGGAGTTGTTTTCAGGGTTTTCAAGGGTGCTAAAGCCAATAGTGAGGTAAAAATGAGAATCCAAGATGGCGGCTGCGATAATTTTTGAATTGCTCATCATGGCAGTCGTTTTCATAGTTTTCGGGGATGCTTAAGCCGATAGTGAGGTCAAAATCAAAATCGAAGATGGCAGCTGCGATAATTTTCGAAATGTTTATCATGGCAGTCGTTTTCATGGTTTTCGAGGATGCTAAAGCCGATAGTGAGGTTTAAAATCCAGGAGGGCGATAAACGACGTCACCGAAGGCCTGCTGCGTGTCGTCTGCGAGGTGGGCTGTAAACTTTTTCGACCGATCAGGAATGGACGTAAGTCGGAACTTAATTACCAGCGAGACTCTGGCACTGATGAGGAAACGACGAGAACTCACAAAGCCACACAGGCTGAGAGTCAGGTTCTTAACGGGGAGGTCAAAAAGCAGTTCATACGCGATACTCGGAGTGCAAATAACCGAATTAAAGAACAAGCTTTAGCTCGGAATAAAGGCTCGAAGGTATTTGCCGAGCCCAATACCTCCCGCTGTTGCCGGACAAAGCTCAGAACGTCACAAGGCACCACCGTCACCACAAAGCCAGAGATTATAGCTGAAGTCGAAAAGTTCTACGGAGACTTATATGCTCAAAAACCTTGCCCACCTCAGGCCCACGGCGCGGATGACCAACGGGCCAAACTGACACGCCATCTCACAGACGAGCTTCCCGACATTGACATGGGTGAGATTGGAATGGCACTCAGGCAGCTTTACGACAACAAAGCCCCAGGGGATGACAGAATAACCATTCAGCTGCTCAAGGCAAGAGGAATACCTATCTTGACAGAGCTTGTAAACTCTTCAATTGCGTCATCCACACTTGCATAACACCGGAGGCATGGCATGGGAGTGTGGTAGTATTATTCTTCAAAAAGGGCGATAAAGCGCTCCTTAAAAAACTACCACCCCATCTCACTTCTGAGCCATATCTATAAGCTGTTCTCGAGGGTTATTCTAAATCATCTCGCCCAAAAGTTCGATGATTTTCAGCCACCGGAGCAAGCCGGGTTTCAAAAAGGTTACCGCACCATAGACCACATACACACCCTTAGGCAAGTGATTCAAAAGACCGAGGAGTAATAACCAGCCTCTGTGCCTAGCGTATGTGGACTACGAGAAGGCTTTCGATACCGTCGAGACCTGGGCTGTTCTGGAGTCCATGCAGAGATGCCTCATCGACTGTCGCTACGTTGAGGTGATGAGATGTCTGTATAAGGCCGCAACAGTGACCGTCTAAGTACAAGAACAGAGCACAAAACCAATCCAACTGTTTACAAACGCGTTGGAGGACGTTTTCAAGACGATTGATTGGAAAGGACGGGGTGTTAATATCAACGGTCAGTACATCTCACACCTCCGATTTGCGGATGACATTGTCATCATAGCAGAGTCTCTGCAGGAGCTGGAAAAAATGCTGAACAGCTTGAGCGATTCTTCAAGGCGTGTGGGTCTCGGAATGAATCTGGCTGAACAAAACCAAAGTCATGTTTAATGGTCACGTCACCCCGAGACCTGTAATCGTGAATGATGTTGCCCTCGAGGTTGTGCAAGAATACATTTATTTAGGCCAAAGTGTACAACTGGGCAGGCACGACTTTGAGAAGGAGGCAGCTAGAAGAATACGCTTGGGCTGGGCGGTATTCGGGAAGCTGCGTCATATCTTTGAATCATCGATCCCACAATCCCTTAAAACCAGGGTTTACAACCAGCGTGTCCTACCCGTAATGACTTACGGAGCCGAAACGTGAACACTTACCATCGGCCTGGTCCACAAATTTAAGGTTGCTCAGCGTGCAATGGAGAGAGCAATGCTCGGGGTTTCTCTGGTGGATAGAATTCGTAATGAAGTCATTCGACAGAGAAACAAATGTAGAACCAAATGGCACGTCTGTAGACGGACAAACGGCAGATGGAGCAAACATGTGCTTGAGGAGACCGCGAATGGGCAAACGTAGTGTAGGACGCCCTGCTGCAAGATGGGTCGATGATTTAAGGAAGGTGGCTGGCAGTGGATGGATGCGGCCTGCCCAAAACCGGGATGGTTGGCGCTCTTTGGGGGAGGCTTACGTACAGTAGTGGACGGCAATAGGCTGATGATGATATAAAGCTAATAGCGAGGTCAAAATCAAAATCCAAGATGGTGGCTGCGATAATTTTTGAATAATTGTTCATTATGGGAGTCGTTTTCATGGTTTTCGAGGATGCTAAAGCCGGTAGTGAGGTCAAAATCAAAATCCAAGATGGCGAATTCAAAAAATCATTTTTTTATATTGGATGCCGTTTTCATGGTTTTCGAGGGTGCTAAAGCCGATAGTGAAGTCTAAATCAGAATCTAAGATGGCGGCTGCGATCATTTTTGAATTGTTCATCATGGGAGTCGTTTTAATAGTTTTCGAGGATGCTAAAGCCGATAGTAAGGTCAAAATCAAAATCTAAAATGGCGACTGCAAAAAATTTTAAGTAAGAAATAATTTTCAAAACACAACCCCGCGAGCTGCTTGCAGCTCGCGCAACGCGCAAATACTAGTTTAAATATAAATCGACTAAAACAATAAATCTTCTTGAGCGTTCTTCCTCTAAATCCGGATTGTTTAATATGGATTATTTTCGCAGGACTTATCAAATTACCCCTGCAACAACTTACTTCTAGTTGCGTGTTAATTAAGTTTAATGATTTTTTCGTATTTTTTAAGTTACTTAAAGGTAATGTAATAAAAAAAAATACGTGTCGCACTCGGTGACTGCCGCAGTAAAGCTTTTGAGCAAATTTATTATTAAAGAAAAAAGTATCGCCTACCGCGAATATTTAACGAGAATATCATTTATTTATAATGTTTGTGTTGTACTACTGTATTAAAGAAAAATTAATTATAATGAAGATATATATGGGTCTTTTATGTACAGGATCCCCGGGGTCTCGCTTCCAAACTAGGTCAATATTTTCAACAGGTTATGGGACCAGCATACTTCCATTGCGCTACTCTGCTCTGTGTAGGAGAATTTTATAAGTAGGTTTCAATATGAAAACCTCTTTTTGTACCAGTAAGAAAAAGAAAATTGTCTTTGACGGATGTTTTATGATTACCGAAGTCTACCATGGATGCAGGTGCACCATACCAATGGTGTACCATCACGACTTATTGTGCACTAGCTTCTGCGTACCATCGCGACTTCGTACGCGGATTCTGTTGCTGATGCCAGATGTCGGGGTCGTCAAAATCGAAGATCTGAAACGTCTGATGTCGAATTCTAGGAGCCTGGGAACAGGAAAACAACGGGTTGCGCGAGACGATTCCAGACGTTCCAGATCTTTCATTTTTGTAAGACAACAGGAAATGCCCATCAGACTAAATAACTCTTGCTAAGACGTCATTCTTGTATATAATATAGAGTAGCTGGGCTCTTGGAGTTCCACATCAGGTGTTCCAGATCTTCATTTTTTATACGTTGACAGAGAGTACTCATCAGGCTGAATAACTCTTGGTAAGACGTCATTCCTGTACTTATAGGTATGTTATACTGTAGGGGGCTCTTGAAGTTCCATATCAGGTGTTCCAGATTTTCAATTTTTATACATCAACAGAAGGTGCTCATCAGGCTGAACAACTCTTGCTAAGACGTCATACCTGTATTTGTTATAGTGTAGCTGGGCTCTTAAAGTTCCACATCAAGTGTCCAGGATCTTCAATTTTATTAACTCAGCTGAAAATTCTCATCACGTGGAACAATTTTTGTTATGGCATCATTTTTGTATCTCCTATAGTTTAGCAGGTCTTTTGCAGTTCTGCATCAGGTGTTCAAGTTTCCAAGATAAAGTAGTATGTAGCGTTTTCGAGGAAAATAACAATCACTTTCTTGTCAAGTTGAATGATTGAACTGTAATTATTGCAAGCACAAGACAACGCAGTGCCGCAGGTAAAAGCTAGTATAATACAAAATAATATAGTGTTCTATATTTAAAACTATAAGCACAGGCTATAAGTAATTATAATATTAAAGTACCTAAGTATAATTTTGTATTGACATTTATGACAGTTTTATCGCAACTATCGATTCCTCAGAGTCTAACATTCATTAGGATGTGTTACTGTTATGAGAAAACACTGTTTTCAGGAGCTATTTGGAAACATGTCAATTGTCTCATCAGAAGAAATATTACGTGATAACGTGATTGAAGAGGATTTACAATCAGTACTCAGACCATTTCACCTGATGCAGAGTCTATTCATCTGCGCGAAGTTTTCTATCCGTAAAAACATAATCTCTCCTAATTCTCGTACTTACAACTTTTTTAGAATATTCTGCATGTTAACATTTCGTTGTATTGTTTTATATTTTTGGACCAAATATGCAATAAATGACTGCCGTAATGAATGGGGCGATAACAGTACATTCTGCACTCTGTTCCTTGTCAGTGATTATGTCTTGTTATTAATCGGAGATTTGATGGTCACATTCTCGAATATCTTTCACAGCGATTACAATATCATGTTGGTCTTAAAAATTCAATATATGATCAAGGTTCTACAAATAAACGGCAGCGAACTCAAAAGTTTGATCACTGAGAGTTGGATCTGGATTTTCGTTCTGAACATTTTTTATACAGGATTCGTCACAAGTGTTTATTTCGTTTTGTACTTGGATGCTGTTGACATATTAACATTATATGTATGCATTATTTTCGATGTATTCATTGTATATAATTTTACTTTTTTTAAAATAATTGAGAATATCCTTCGTAACTGGATTATAAGAGCTCAAAACTTACATAACAATGAAGATATTGATCGAAAAGAACATTGGGACACAATGTTAGGTTTATACCTGAGTATGATGGAGATCTACAGTATTGTAGAGAAAACTATTCGCCACATGGTACGTAAATTATATTAAAATCCTTATTACGCTTTGGTGTCGTGTATTTCCTGACAGCTGTAACCATGGGGTCTTCAAGTCAAGAGTGAACAGGTTACTTCTAGGTAACCGTGTTTCATCATCGACCACATATTCGCTTACCATCCGTGGGTTGTCCTTGGGTATACTGGCATTGTGCATACAGGAATAACCGCCGGTTGGGACCTCATTTCATTTTAAATACGTAATGGACCTCTGCAATATGGCTTCGGCTCCTGCCACGCCTTCCTAAAAGTCAAAGTTCCCATATAGGTAATATTCAAATTCTAACCAATTTTAATTTTATTTTTACTAACAGCCTATTTAATACAATACTCATAATCTAACCTATAAATAAAAACTAACTAGTATGTACAAATAATAATAATAGAAATATTCAAAGGGCGTCAAAGAATTCATCCACATCGCTGTCAACGGGAACGGTGCCCAGAACGCTGGCAGCATTGCTACGTTGTATGGCAATGCTGATTCGTTGGCCTAGGAATAAGCCAGCCCTCTGGTCACCTGAAGAGTCGACTAAACGCCTGGCGATATCCTTAAAAACGTTGTGGGCACTCGGGCCCCATGGTCCAACCCCAAACGGCTAAAACATATAGCTACTAGCTAAGCCAATGTATTTGCGCCGCTTGGAGTTTTCAGCACCTGCAGCAGCAGCGCCAGCACAACACGCTGAACTAGGAAGATGGGATGGCGCAAGGGTGTCGACACATGTTGCATCCCACACCAAAGACGTACCCAGCTTCCATGGCATTATGGTCATACCATCTGGTCTCTTCCCATCGTCGCGTGCCAAACCACTGGGTTCTAAGACGGATGGCACCCCGGCGGTGACAAGAGCACGACGGCTTATGTCGTTTAAGCTAGCGTGTCGTGCCAACCGACCTGCACTCCTGCTACAACGACTTCCATGAGCTGGTGTGTCTATTTTATGATATTTGTTTTCCCAAAGTAATAGTAAAAATTAACAGTAATAATAAAAACACGCAAAAGTGGATTAGTAAAGGTTTGAGACAAAGCTGCAAAACTAAACGGAAGCTACGGTATCGGTACTACAAAAATAAAAATGTTAGTAATAAAACTACATATAACAATTACTCTAGTCTGTTAAAGAAATGTATATATAATTCAAAAAAGAATGCAAATATAAAATATATTCAAACACATGACAATAAATGTAAAGCCACATGGACTGTCATTAAAAATGAAATAAATAATAACACTCACAAAGACAACATAGAGTTTATAAGATTAAATGATACTGTAATTACAGACCCTGTACAAATGGCCAATACATTCAATGAACATTATGTAAATTTAACGCATGTACAAGAGGGCACACATCAAAATCAAAATCTGTACAAAACTACGTGTGATAACTCAATGTTCCTAAGGCCAATGTTGGTTAATGAGGTACAACAGGAAATAATGTCTCTGTCTAACACCAGGTCGGAGGGCTATGATGGAATAAATACAAAAATTGTAAAGGCTTGTAGTACTGAACTGACTGCTATTCTCACTCATTTAATAAATATGTCATTTTACCATGGAACCTTTCCTGATAAATTAAAATTGTCTTTAATAAAGCCTTTATTCAAGAAGGGCGATAAGTGTGACATCAATAATTATAGACCTATAACTTTAATACCCTTATTATCTAAAATTTATGAAAAATGTATGTATAAAAGATTAACTAATTTCTGTAACAAGTTTCAAATTATAAGTGACAAGCAGTTTGGATTTCAAAAGAATAAATCCACATCTTTGGCTATTTATTCTCTTATGCAAGCTATACTTTCAAATATTAATAATAACCAAATTACTACTGGCTTGTTTTTTGATCTATCGAAAGCCTTCGATCTGGTATCACATGAACTATTGCTGCAAAAGCTGGAGTCTATTGGGATTAGAGGACCGGTACTCCAATGGTTCTCGTCCTACTTAAGTAATAGGAAACAACGTGTGGTCATCAATAAAATAAATGACAAAACTAATGACTTAATAACCTACTCATCGGAATATAGAAATAATAAATTTGGCGTTCCACAAGGAAGCGTACTGGGCCCAATATTATTCCTCATTTACATAAATGACATCATAAAAATAACCAACCATAAATGTATATTATTTGCCGACGACATATCCATTATAGTGACATCAAACAAAAAACATAATACCATTCGAGATCATGAGCTAGACATTAACAATACGATTGACAAATTACTGAATTGGCTCGACATTAACCATTTAAAGATAAATTTAGACAAATCCGTTTACATTCAATTTAATAAATGAAATAATTATAAAAACGACATTAAACTCAACATAAATAAAAACAAAGAAGTAAGTCATGTAAGATTTTTAGGAATAATAATAGATAAAGATATAAATTGGAAAGAACACATAGACAATGTTAGCACTAAAATCAATAAATTTGTATACGCTTTAAAACAAGTAAAAAATGTCACTAATATTAAAACTGCTGTAATGTCTTACCTCGCATACGTCGAATCAGTACTCCGTTATGGGCTAGTAATGTGGGGTAATAGCACCGATTTCCGTAGAGCCTTCATCGCTCAAAAAAAGTGCATGAGGTCAATTTGTGGTCTTAGACCTGACGAATCATGTCAACCGATATTTAAGAAACTTGGTTTGTTACCGCTACCGTCACTTTATATTTACGAAATATGTATGTTTGTAATTAAAAATAAACATTTATTTAAGACTGCTAATGATGTGAAGCCTCGGAACAGACGAGATCCCTATAAATTAGTGTTAAGTGATCTGCCTAGACTAGCTAAATACAATAATAACTGCCTTGCAATGTGTGTTCGCATTTATAATAAAATACCGAGGCATTTTAAAACACTGCGGACAACATTATTTAAAACAAAATTTTATAAATGGTTACTCGATCATAGTTTTTACAGCATAAAAGAATTTATCGATAAAAAATTTTGATGTATAAAATTTCATTGTTGGTGCCTCCTCATATTTTCATTAACCTTAAAATTTTGCATGCTTTGTCCTATCTTAGCTAAACATGTTTGTGCCATATAAATTAGTATTTAACACCATTTTATACCATGTTTTACGCAAATAAATACTTTATTATTATTATTATTATACAGGAAAGGCCATGATGCCCGAGGCAGTCGACTACTTCACCACATTGACAGCGATGTGGAGCCCCACAAGGAGCGCCCAAACGCGAGCAAGTAGCGACACGGAAGGTTGTGTCACCCAGCATAGTACCTATGTTGGGTGACGGTAGCGCCTGAAGCCAAAAGCCCGACTCCCATTCACCCACAGCCAGCAGGCGGGCACGCTCCGCAGTATTGGTGGACGTATTAATGAGATTATTCCGTATCAACCTGCAGAGCGGCTCATCCCACTGTCTCTGGGATATAGGTACAATAATAATAAAAAATATTTTGAATCGATTGAATAGATCCCAAATTAAGCAACTGAAACCAAATCAGAATAAAATTAAAATGAAGTTTTGAAGAAAAAATAAAAAAAATTTTTAGCGTCGTGAAATCATTAAATGAGTCCTCCCCACCCCGGGCAGGGCGGGGTTACCGTCAGACTCATACTGACTAAAATCCACGGTTTCCTTCAATAGCCCTTTATGTTCCGGGGTCACGGTATATTTGGCCCCGTCACCATGCTGACGCTCTTAGAGGCGCGCGTGGAACACAACGCGCCGTCAATCCGGGCATGGTCCGTGGTCGGACAGCGACTTGCCCTTTACTCGATGCCCGCATTACCGCGCCTACGGTGGCCGGAGATCGACTGTCCTCTCACTCACGCGGCCCGCCTCCGCCTTCGCGAGCATGACTGCTTCGCAGAGGGAGTCGACCGCTTCCCACTCCATCTCGCCCCGCAGCATGGCCTCGACTAATGCCGGGCGCGAGAGGTCTCCGCCTATCAGGGACAGAAACCGGTATCAACAATACCGGTATTTTTTCGGTAACAACCTTTTTTTCTTTTACAGGTAATTTTAAAGATTACCTTTATTATTAAAAGTAAATACATAACCAGTATTAATACCGGTTACCGAAATAAAAATTACCCCTATCTTGCACACTTCAAACGTGCCGTCGGCAATAGTCACAGGGCGCGCATCGCATGTGTGTGTGACAAAGAGTCGATAACTTTAGTTAACCGGTATTAAAACGGTAACCTGAATAGAGGTTACATTTTTCTTCGTTCTGGTTACCCAGATAGCGGTAACCTAAATCTGAAAAATAACCGAAATTCTTTAATACCGGTACCGTAATTTATAAAGGTTTTCGGTCCCTGCCGCCTATTGCCGCCGTGAGGACACGTCGGCGTCGGTGCTCTGCCCAAGCGGGGCAGTCCTGCACCGTATGCTCCACCGTGTCCTCAGGGCGATCCTCGTGGTGGTGACACCCAGGCGTTTCTTCCTTCCTCTTTAGACACAGGTATCTTCCGAAACTTCCGTGTCCGGTGAGGATCTGCGTCATGCGGTAGGTCAGGACGCCGTGAAGCCTATCCAGCCGCTCCTCAAAGAGGGGTCTTACCGCCGCGATTGAGGCGTGCCCGAAATCGAAATATATTTATAATATTTATTTTGTATCTTTTGAGTAACCAAAATAAACGAAGATAAATATTTGATCATTGGGTGAACACTTGTCTAAAAAGAACTGTCAACGTCAAAACGACATTTCACGTTGATGTAGAGTCGTTTTGCAATTTACACTATTTTTAGACGAGTGTTCAACAGATGTTTATCATTTTGTGGTAAGTCTGGTCATGTTTAATCTATCACGTACTTCTGTTTGTAGATTTTACTTCAGGTAATAACGACATCTTACTTCAGTTTCAAGTACATTGCAATGACTGTAACTTTAATGAAGGATTTCATTTTACAAGGTGAAACGAAGGTAAGTAATGGCTCGCCCCTATTTCGTGGGAATTTTATAATGTGGATTTATAATTACAGTTACATAAATAACAGATATTTATAAATCGCAGACTGTTACTGTGACAAACAAACCAAATTAAATGTTTCACTAGATAACAAATCCTTTTGAGACAATCTCAAGTTTTGCTATATTCATGATATGCCTTTGTTAAAATAAGATAAAAACATTACTGTTACATTGTGACATCTTGACACAAACTTCTTCCTTTTCTCGCATAAGTGCAAAACCTCAATTAGAGAGAATGGGACTCTTCTACTCATTGGCAACTTTTTATCGAAACTTTATCCATTGTAGTACGTAATAAAGGTCGGAATCAGATAGAGTTATTCATTGTGCTTACAATTATTTTTTACAGCGAAAGAAGAAAGTGGATAATATGCCCCAAATCCCGGAATTACTTTCAAAGACCAGAAAAATCCCGTGATTTATTACATTAAAAAGTTATTTACTTTTACACAATTTATTTGTCAACTCAACGGTTATGTTTGGGGGTGCGAAATTCTGAAAGAAAAAAATTCACAATAGTAGTATTTATAACGAAGTTTAAAAGAAAATTATCATGACTAAGTAGGCTTTACAAGTTTACGAGTAATAGTCGACCAACTTATAAAGCGTACTTGGATAACATATTTTCCTAAACAAAATGTATCGGAGAACATGTTTTTCAACTGCAAATGTAAGTTTGTCAACTTTATTTTTACAGCTTTAATAGGTAGGTATGTTTTGGGGATAGGTAGGTTTTTATTGTCAACTATTTTTAACTAACTTCAAAAAAAGGAGGAGGTTCTCAATTCGTCATAATCTTTTTTTTAATGTATTTTTCCCGATTTCTCAAAGACGCCGACCAATTTTGAAAATTCTTCTTTCTAAAATTAAATTCAGCGAATCAGTTTAATTAGTTCGCATAAGTATTTTGATAGGCAACTACGGAACTTTGCACTGTGCGTGGCCCGACACGCACTTGGCCGGGTTTTTCATTAGTATTATATATTTTTAATAATGTTTTTCAGACGAAACTGTCTATTAGAAATCCGAGGAATATCCATATTAATATTAACATTTCGATGTAAGCTGTACTGAAATACTCTACCTAATTCCGATCTCAGGTAATACTCGTAACAGACTGGTATTTTGTAACAGGTTTTTGGAACTTTGATTTGTTGACAGGAACAAGCGGAACAGATAATTATGCTTGTGTCATTGTAAAACTAATTATGTTTTTTAACATTTAATTTCAGTATGTCATTGTGCTTATTGCATCTCAAATAAGCCACATCAAGAATATGTTCTTAGTTGTATGCTTGAGCGTGGACTGTGAGAGACTCTACGCAGCCATGAGAGATGTTCAGAGTACCTGTATACTGCTGATGCAGTCGAGATATTATTATGGTTGGTAATAAGGTCTGAATAAAGTCGCGCGAACGAATATAATGTATATTCGTACGCGCTTCTTTCTTTTTTTCGCGGTTTTCTATACAAGGTGAATTTGTGTGAACTAGGCGTGGATGGCTATAGACGAACTCACGAAACTAGGAGGAATATCGAAAAACGTTGAAAGTACTGTTTTAAGCTTTCACGGTTTGTCTCTAAATTTAAAATGTCACTTCGGGATATCTTCCGTGATGATCGCGGGTTGACTGTCAACCCGCGATCATGGCGCTTGCAACAGCGTCGAAATGTCGGGAACTCAAACAATTAGGCCCTTCGTCCACTATACGACTCAAGTTTCCGATACCTTACGACTTCAGTATCCAGGCGACTCTCGCAATAGAAATGCATATACGTTCGTACACATGCACGCGACGCGCGACGCCAATCGCGCGCTACCTATCTGCTGACATCGCGGCGACTTGAGTTTCCGCGACTTTCAAGATGGCGGAACAATTTATTTACCATTTTTAATTTTATTCACAGAATAAAGGGTTCCGTAGCATAATCTTGAATCATTTTTGGAAAGTAATTATTTTAAAACGATAGAAAAATATTTACAATCCTCTATGAAATCAAAATTTTGTATGCAGTTTTATTAAAAAGTTGGGAGAGATGGTTTTTTTTCTATTTTATTGAATAAAAATTTTAAATTATGTAATATTTGGATTTAGATTAATGTTAGGTTCCCAGGAAATTAACTGTGAAGGACGGACTGTCACACGACTGATGTTACAAAGATTCCGTTTTTTTTTTTGAACCTTCGGATCCCTAAAAAATATACTTTGATCGTCACAGTCATGTGTCAGCCATTTTATAAATTCATATTCTTGACCACCCATCATGACCTTTTGACGCGGCGCTAGTGTCTATGTCGTTACATCAAATTGCATTATAAAAATTTAGTACCTCGAATTTTCCGCAGGTCATGAGTAGTGGCGAAACTCTAGTATATACTATCTAGTATATATACCTTACGATTTTGGTTTCCAGGCAACTATCGCAATACAAATCCATAGAGGCTCGTACACAGGTCGCGTCGCCGACATGCGTCGCCGACTCTAGTCGCTCGCTACTCATCTATCAAGATCGCCGATACCCAAGTCTTCGCGATTTTTAACCGACCAAAAATTTGTATCTATTATTTTAACTAAAATCCACGGTGTCCTTCAATAGAACCTAGCAAAACGATAGCGTGATCTAATTCGACGACAGCGCCATCTATCGAGCATGGTGTCAAACTTTTTGCACTTTTATAAATTATTATGGTTTCGTTACAAACACTACTTTAACCCAGCTTCGTCATGTACTTGCACATACGATACGATAAAGTAATTAAGAAAACGAAAACATTAAAAAAAAAAAAAAAAGGTTGCACTCCAGGAGTGCCGGTAGAAGTGAAAACTTTTTTGTTACTATGTTTTATTTTTAATTTGAATGACGTCTTACTCATTTTCGATCAGGGTCACGTGACCCTGACGCGAGTTTTGGTCACGTGACCCTGACGCGAGTTTTAAATTTTTTACCCATTACAGAAAAAGTGTACAACGCCGCTAAAGAAGTTTTCACTTCAAAACCTATTCAAATCTGAAATTTGAAACCACGGTCATCATCATAGCAGTAAGGGCGTCAGCGTTCCGGTGCAAATAAAAGAAAACTATAAAAAAAAACCTAGAAAAAAATTGAATAAACCTCTAAAAAACAACTGAAACACGAAAAAAGAAAAATTCTATGTTTGCCTGGGGATTGAACCCATGGTCACCACCTTGAAAGTCAAAGCTTGAACAAATCGAGCTACCTTGTAGCCGGTTGGCGCGGCGAAATTATGAACGATATTCTTTCTAGATTGTTTTTTTTCCTCTATACGCGCCAATTTTTAATTCCAAAAATTTGAAATAGGAATGCGCACGTCATTTTTTAAATAGAAGCATTTTAATTTATGTTATGAGATGTACATTTTGTGTTTTGTACAATGTATTATTAAGGTTGAATATAGAATGGTTGCCGAATAGACGATTTGAGTCTTACGACTCGAGTCGCCGCTGTGTACGGATCGTGCGCTACTAGAGTCGCGCGACTTGGGTATTCGACTGGAGTATCGGATACCCGAGTCGCCTAATGTACGAAGGGCCTTAGATAATCACGGAAGATATCCCGTAAGTGACATTTTAAAGGAGAACATTCACGCTCCATACATTTTTGGGCCTTTTCTGAAAGTGCCGGCCAACGAAAAAAATTGGTACCTATGGGTAGTACTAGTCATTTGGAGCAATAGTTACTATGGCACAAAAGTTGTAGGATTGCTCTCGGCCAAGTTATACAAGTTCGAAGATTCGTAATTTTCATACATTTTTTAATTTCTGAAAGTGCTCAAATACACCAAATAATGATAAGTATTGCTAGAACTAGGGACCACAAGCAATTTAACATAAAATATCATCACGCCTGTAATCCCTGAAGAGTCGGGCAGAGGTGTTCCGAATTAAAATGAATATTAATCTCTTAATTTTTTGTGAAAAGAAATAAAAACATGTTAAAATATATACATCTACTGGTGAAGCCAGCATTGGGAACAAAATCAACGTTGCCTGTCCTAAGGGTCTTGGGAAAGTGACCTTCTAACAATACGAATCCTGACTAAAAGTACTGCTTTCTGAATCAGCCACGTTTTTTGGCTACTAAAGTCATCAACTATACGTGCTACGGTGTTCTACTAAGATAGTCCTGCGACTTGGTAGGGTAGCTGGTAGGCGTTTGGCTCTATAAGCTCCTTTAGGCGTGCGAGAAACACAACATGCTGTCGTCTTTACTCCCCATTACTCGCCGTACGCGGCTGGATTGAGATTTCGAGGGTGTCCTCTTCTTCATGTGTTCTGCCTCCTTCCTTCTTCGCTGTCATTACTGCTGCAGAAAAAATGGCAGCCTCCGTGTGATCTGGAAGCGGAAGCCCTCCAGCAACTATGTGTGGATCACCCTATTAGCCATGATGCCCTGTGCGATCAGCTTGTTTGGCCGCCTCCTTATGGAGATGACGGACACAGAGTTCCCGTAGACGGGCTCGAAGCGCACCACTTCCTCGTAGAGCCTCCAAAAAGGAGCGTTTGCCCCGCAAGATTGGGTAACAGCTTGAAGGCAGCCCTCGGAATGCTCCTTGAACTTCCACGGGATGTCAAGGACGAATTCCAGTTGAGTCTCGTTGAATTAGCGATGGGACGGCGATGCAAACCCGTCCCATCGCTAATTGGGGGTACGACAGTATCGCGTTCCGAAGGCTATGAGGCTCTTTAAGAAAACAGTAACTACAAATGTATGAATGAAATGTATTGAACGCAAAGGGCACCAAATGAATAGGATGGACTTTTAGCCAGCAGCAGTCTGACAGACTCTCCAGCTCAACCTAGAGCGAGATAACTCATTAATATGATAATTATATTTCCCAAAAAAAGGGGTTGATTCACAAAGCACTTAATTGGTCACTATTCGTATTGTTAGGAGGTCGCTTTCCCAAGACCCCTACCACAGGCAATGTTGATTCTGTTCCCGATGCCAGCCCCACCAGCAGAAATAGGTATATTTTAACATGTTTTTATTTCTTTTCAAAAAAATTAAGAGATTAATATTCATTTTAATTCGGAACACCTCTGTCCAACCCTTCAGGGATTACAGGCGTGATGATATTTTATGTTAAATTGCTTGAGGTCCCTAGTTCTAGCAATACTAATCATTATTTGGTGTTTCTGAGCACTTTCAGAAATTAAAAAATGTATGAAAATTACAAATCTTCGAACTTGTATAACTTGGCTGAGAGCAATCCTACAACTTTTGTGCCATAGTAACTATTGCTCCAAATGACTAGTACTACCCATAGGTACCAATTTTTTTCGTTGGCCGGCACTTTCAGAAAAAGGCCCAAAAAAAATGATCTCCTTTAACGTTGAAAGGAGTCTCAAGGACGATTTTGACGAAAATTAAAACTGCATCATTGGATTTTAGAAAAATGATTAATCCTAGCCAGGAATCGTACCCTGTTATCTATGAAAAAAAATCACACCCTAAAAATTCTGGGAAGCAATGATATCCACCTTTCAATATTTTTCGAAATTCCTCATAGTTGCGACGTGTCCCCACAGACAATGGCTCACCTTCTCTCCTGCACTGCAAGTCCCGTCACCTGAACACTTGACGACCTTATGACTGTATCAGTGAGTGTTCGCGAAGCTGAATTTTGGGCATAGCCTAACAGAAATTCAAGCAAATCTGGGGTCACACTTGATGTGTTTCAATCTGATTGTTTTTTGAAACTTGATGACACTTGATGTGTTTAAATGAAAAAATATAGTTTGTTTTAGATCGGAAGGTGTGCAAGATTATCCAACGTGTTCAAAAGACATCGTTCAAGAAGATGAGTGCTTGCGGCTTGTTCAACATAGACGCCGATCTGCCTTTACTTTTGTCCAGCTTTCTTAGTACTTATACTTTTGTTTTATTACAGTTTGTGTTCTTGTAAAAATAAAAGGCAATAAATCAAAATAGGTTTACCATAATTTTATTACTCGTAATTAGCAATTTTGTTGTTCAGTTGAAAGTACTTGGATTCAGATTTTTTTAAGCATATTTGTTATTCAAATTTTGGGATTCAACGAAAATAAAACGTTATCAATTTATTCTCTTTTTAGGAAATTCAACGGGAATACGTATATTTTTTTTTTTTTGGATCCATCGAGAAAAATATTCAAATGGGATGCAAAAGTGGGTTTTTAAAGGGAATATTTCAATAAAATGGGATAAGACAGTAAAATGATGCGTTTCTGTAAAACAAAACCCTCGAATTTCTTGTCGACTCGATGAATGATAATCAGAAAAGAATATTTTGATACATCACCTAAAGGAACTTAAATTAGCAGACAATCACGAAACCGGACCAAATAATAAGCGAGCTTGTTGATGACGCGTGTACGAAGCAATTCGACCAATTTCAGCTACAAGTGAAAATCATCCTTACCACTACGATATAATGACATAAAACAGACGGCTTATCTACGGGTAGATGAAAAACTGAACACACTCGGCACGACAACTTAAATCAGTCGAATTGCATCATTATTTATCGTATACGTATATCATTATATCGTATCGTATACTATTTCTTATATTTAGTTGGTAGAAATTGAAAATCAGACGAATCGTGTCACGAGCAGGCTCGCTAATGAAACCACATAATCCTTCTTTTCGCAAAGATGATCATAATAATATTAAATTATTTACCTCCGAAACAAAATATAAATAAATATAATTAAAAACAACATCATTAACTAAAAGTGACAACAGCTACATAAAACATTTTAATAGCACTACTAAACGAGAATGAATACTCATTACTTCGTAAAAACCAAAATTGATTGTCTACCAAGTCACCTGAATGTTTAGATCAATTGAGCTATCATATTTAACAAACATGTTCTCGAATTTTCTGAAGTATTTTAAATCGAACACAAATGATGTTTCTATCGAGAATGTTATATTTAGATTGCCATCAGATGAAACACCTATTGATTTTGTGATTGGAGAAGATTTACAATCTTCACTAAGACCATTGAATCTTATGCTAAGTTTCTTCTTGAGGTCGAAGTATTCTATCCGTGACAACATTATTACTGCTAATACTTTTCTTTACAATTTTATACAATTGTCATGCATGCTGTTCAGTTATACCGATGTGCCTGTTTTGGTGACTTAATCATTTTCATTATCAACAATAGTCAAAACTGGGGTACTTTCAGTTTACTATTCACACTCAGCATGTCTTGTGATGTTATCATTTACTTTATCGGAGATTTGATCAACATTATCTCGAACATCATGCACAGCTACTACAATATCTTGTTGATCTCAAAAATTCAACACGTGATCAAACACCTTCAAATAAATGGCAAAGAAGTTAGAGGAATCGTTACTTGCAACTGGACTTACGTCGGCATCCTCAATATTTTTACTATTTGTATGATCATTTATTTCGGTTGCATATTTGTCATGAGACTTTTAGACCATTCTACGTTGTACACAAGCATCGTTTTCGATACTGATATTGTATATCCTTTGATTATATTGAAGTTATTAGAGAAAATACTTCGTGTGTGGATTGAAAAAATCAAAAATACTGCGGGATTACAAAGTGAAGAGTACTGGAATATTATGTATGACGCGTATTTGAATGTGCAGGATTCATACATGATTTTAGAGGCGATATTTCGAAGAATGGTAAGCGTTTTAATATTTCAGAGCTGCCAAGCTTCAGCTATGTTCAAGAGTAAATCGTAATAACATCTGTAATTATTACAAATGCAAAAATAAGTTTGTTACCGTTTCGAGCCCAACCCACCGAAGCGATCCCCCTGCAAATTTGCACAAGGTTCTTTTCATTGCAAAAAAAAGTATTGTTCTCGAGGAAAACTACATATAGTAGATGGCGATAATAGTAGATGTCAAGCCACGGGATGGCTTTTGTAAAATATTTCATTCTTGTTTTCAGGTTGCATTTTATGTGGCTTTTGCCGTGTACTTTAATTTAAGGAACCTCGCTATGGTTTTATTTTTCAGCCGGCAGACTAACGTAAGTATTGTAATATTGATGATCGTATTTGTAACCATTTTACGAGGTGACATACTCATATTGAAAAGATACCGATATTCAATGATCTACCAATTGCAGCTTAGAATTTAATTTATGGGCGTTTATTACGACTCAGTTTGTTTGAGTTGAGCAATGAACTCAAGTCACTCTCTGGAATACCAGTCGACGGGTTCCGGGCTATTTGTATTAACCGACATTTTTGAAACTTTACACCAGAGCAGTTTAAAGTTTCGATTTTTAGAAAAAAAATAATAACTTTAGCAAATCGCATTATTTCTTCAAAAAGAAGGATATTACTGGTTTTATAGCATTTTCCCCATAATGAGATTATTATTTTTTTCTAATATTCCTATTTTTAACGAAGATAAATGTCGCTTCATACAAAATGACTCATATTTCACTTTTTTTTGTTCCAGGCTAAATGACTTAACCGCCTATGATTATTGTTTCTTATTCCAGGCTAAATGACTTAACCGCCTAGGTTTATTATTTCTTGTTCCAAGCTAAATGACTTAACCGCCTAGGCATGCAAATAATGGCTCTAAGCTAAGTGCTTTAATCAAAGAGTTGGTCATATTTCAAACCCAAGCTAATTGATTTAAATACCATATCTTAAACTTATTAATAGATGGCTAATTAGTTTATGCGACTGATTTAAAAAAATAAAATTGTTTGTAATCATACTTGAATAATGAATTTTGCAGAAATTGGCGGTTAAAACGTTGATAAATTAAAAAGTACATACATAGAGTGTACCTACCTATCTTGTTAATAATTATGAAATGAGAAATTAAACACATTATAAATTGTTTAAAGTTAAGTTTTCTCGCTCTAATGGTTGCAGCACGAGCAGATCTTTGTTTTGTATGTATGAATGACTACCTAAAACTGGACCTTCTGCTGTCAACAGATCCAGATCGTTAGGTACTCAGTGTGGATTTCGTCTCCTTTGGGTAGTTCCGACCACTGTCTGGTGAAGTCTGTATCCATCTATTCCCCGCCCGATCCAAATCTTAAAGGCACTAGGCGGGTTTGGTGGTACAAGTCAGCTGACTGGGATGTGATGCGTTCTTTCTTTGCATGCTATCCTTGGCGGCACACTTGCTTCTCTTCGGAGGATCCATCATTATGTGCTGACGCCATGACGGACGCCAGGGGATGGAATACTATATTCCATTCTCAGACGTGGCAGTGTCCAGCGTTGCCCGACCATGGTTCGATGCCGAGTGTAACCGTGCTAGCATGGCTAAACACAAGGCGTATCTGGCATGGGCTAACGCTCGACGGCGCAATTGAAATGATGTGACACAGAAGAAGAGAGCCTTCAACAGGGCTCCAAAGTCCTGCAAAAAGGTGATGATAAGGGCTCGATTCGACCATATTAGCAGAATCGGGAACAAACTTGCTTCATACCCGGCTGGAAGCAAAGCATTTTGGTCCCTAGCTAAGTCTGTCGAGTCAAACTTCTGTTGCCCCTCTCTACCACCACTGCTGAGACCCGACGGGTCACTGGCTCACTTTGCCGAGGATAAAACAAACATGTTTGCCTCCTTTTTTGTGGAATCTTCGCGTCTGAACTAAGATGGCGCGTGACCCCCCCCCCCCTCCTTCTTCTGTGGGATGTGAGACGTGTATGCCAGAGGAGGGAGGTCTATAGGGTGCTGCGTTCCCTCGGCGTGAATAAAGCCAGTGGCCCCGACGGAATCCCGGCAATTGTTCTTAAAACTTGTACGCCTGAATTGTCTCCGATCCTGACACGCCTGTATCGCCTTTCACTGGCGACCGGGAAAGTGCCGAAGGCTTGGAAGCAAGCTAACGTCCAGCCTGTACCTAAAAAGGGTAGTCGTGCTGATCCCAGCAACTACAGACCCATCTCGGTCACGTCCATCCTCTGTAAGGGTATGGAACATGTGCTGAACAATAAGCTCCTGGCATACCTAGAAGACAACGATATCCTTAGTGACCGCCAATACGGCTTCCGTCGAAACCGGTCTACGGGGGATCTTCTAGCGTATGCCATACACATCTGGAGTGAGGCCATCGAGAAACACGGGGAAGCACTCGCTGTTTCCCTTGACATCTCGAAGGCTTTCGACAGGGTCTGGCACGAGAGCCTAATTGCTAAGCTTCCTTCCTTTGGTTTGCCCAGTGGTCTGTGTTATTGGATTGCAGACTTCCTGAGAGATCGTTCCATCCGAGTGGTTTGACGGCTGCTCGTCCGGTCAGCTAAAAATTAACGCTGGAGTACCTCAGGGGTCTGTGCTCTCAGCAATTTTGTTTTTGCTTCAATAAATGACCTGCCAAAACCCGGAACCTTTGGGAACGCAGATGACAGCACAGTTGCTGAGAGATACGTGACCGATGCACGGGCTACTGGACCTCAGATCCGATCTCTCTGAGAGGCCATGGTTGAGCGCTTGAACCTGTCTTTGGAGGCTGTCTCAGAATGGGTCGAATCCAACCTAGTCAGGTTCAATGCTACTAAGACTCAGTCGTATCTTTTTTCCGCAAAAAAGAGCCAATTCCACCCGGCTCCATCTTTCCGAGGTGTGACCATACCGATAACGGACCATCTTGACCTTCTTGGGTTTACTCTAACATCAACCCTCAATTTCGGTCCATTCATTGAGGCAAAAGCTCAGCTGGCCGCGAAAAAGTTGGGGATCCTCTCCAAGGTTAGAAAGTACTTCACGCCTGAACAGCTGCTTAATTTATATAAAGCACAAGTTCGGTCATGCATGGAGTACTGCTTTCACCTTTGGGATTGATCCGCCAAATACCAACTAGACGCACTTGAGTCTATTGATAAAAGAGCCAAGAGGCTAATCGGTAACGATGCTCTGGTCGATGCAAAGCTCCAGAGCTTTGAACATCGACGCCGTGTGGCCAGCCTGTTGGTTTTTTATCGGTTGCATTTCGGAGAGTGTGCGATGGAACTGCACAACCTGATTCCGCCTAGCCCTTTCCATCATCGGACTACAAGGCGTACAGCAATGCGCCATCGATATATGGTGGACATCCCTCCAGTGCGTACAAAGCGTTTTGCCAATACCTTTATTTTATGCACAGCTAAAGAGTGGAATTCCCTGCCGCCATCTGTATTTCCCGACAGCTATAACCTTGGAGTCTTCAAGTAAAGAGTGAACAGGTTACTTCTAGGCAAGCGTGTTTCACCGTCGACCACATCTTCACTTACTATCAGGCGAGATAGTGGTCAAACGCGAACCTACGAGTATCTATAATAATAAAAAAAAGACTGTTACTGTTTTAGGCATGTTTTTTAAAAATATTTTTGATCGCAGACTGGTAGAATCTCCTTGGTTTTTATTCATAATCCATAAAATTTGCACCTGTCACTAGCATCTATTTAATAAACTTTCGGATCTTTATTCAGTAAGTATACTAAATAGTTATTATCATCGTACAATTAAGTTTAATGACTCCCAGTTACTTAATAATCAATGTTTTTCTTCAAAATGTAAAAAACTGGATGTAATAAACTCACCATAAAATCCAAAATTGACAACAAAATGCTCTGCAGCTCCCACAAAACACTAAAGCACGTACGAACTTGCTCACGATTTGCGTCAACTAATACGAGGTGGGAGACGCGGAGACGCCTGAAGCGCCCGCGCAGGGTTGCGGGTGCATTCAAACTCGCACGTTTTATCGCGATGGCGCCAATTTGATTGTTTTAACCAACGTCATAATAGTCAATCCATATAAAATTTTTATTGTTTTAATGTGTATAATATTCTTATTCCGTTTAAGTTAAACTGTTTGAAGTACTAGAGCTTTACTTTTGATATAACTGAAACGACACGGCAAATCAAATATGAATAAAGCTAAATGGTTGAAGTGAAAACATCTAACATTTCATGTACAGAGCTAAATGTATGGATTGACACTGGGTATGAATTTAACAAAGAGGCTAAATGTATTAAACGACATTCTTGTATATTTACAAGGTAAAGCTAATTGTATTAAGCGAAACTGGATACGAATTTAACAAAGAAGCTAATTGTATGAAGCGACATTTCTATATATTTATAATGTCAGGCTAAATGCTTTAACGTACATTGCCTGTAAATTGTTGCTCCAGGAAAAAACGTTTAAACGACTGCCTGGTATTTGGTAGTCAGCTTAAGTACAGAGTTCCTTAAATTGTCAATATTTTATGTCGCTTCATTCATTGCAGTCCAAAATGGGCCAAAAAAATGCGGTTGTATTAAGCGACAAAAAAGTGCTCCGATCGTCACCAAACCAGCTCAAATGACGCAGAAAAATTCGCTGATTCCAAATAATGTATAAAAGTCTATATCGCTCAGAGTGTCGCTTAATACAATTAGCCCGGAACCCGTCGCAGTGTAATTCATTACAGACTAGGTTAATAACTATGTGGATGTGGGGGAAAGGCGTTTTACAGTGGACGGCATTATGCTGGTGTATATGTTAACTGTAGCATTATATTATTTTTTCAGTATTTTATTCGACTAATAACAATAAATTTTTGGAACATGAAGTTTATTATTTTACTGATATGCTTGAGTGTGGAATGTGAGAGATTCTATTTAGCAATTAGAGATGTTCAGAGTACCTGCGTAATGTTTATGAAAACAAATCATTGTTCTGGTGAGTTTTGTTAATATACAACATTATTTTTGCGTCAAACCTGCTACACCTGTATAATATTTTTATGTAAAGAATCTATGTTCAAAACTGTACCATGATAAATCATAAAGTTATAAGCTTGTTATGTTATCTGGCTGTCTGTTCAAAAACATGCTCGTTTCGCGTTTTCAGTCAGTCTCATAGTTCCTTCTGCTCCACCAAGGACTCGAGGACTCGTCAACTACTGCCCTTATCTCATTTTACTTGGCATGTGGTCAGCACAGCATGTTTTCTTCTTTCGTTCTACCCTGTCAGACGACAAAGCATCATTTACCCTTTTTTTCATTAATATCATTCCTCACAGAGTCGATCCATCTTTTCCTTTCCATCTATCATCATTTACACCCACAACTCTTTTCTTCACTTGATTGTTATCCCTCCTCTTTCCTCAGATATACTAGGACAGACGATTCTATTGCATTTTTTCCGTAAAAAGGTCCACTTTCAAACTTCGCCCCTCCGTACGCTAGGCGACGCAAGTCTCCGATACTTTACGACTTTGGTATCCATTGACGCGTGCCTGTGTCCGAACACAGGCACGCACGCGTCCCTCTACGCCTCTATGGATTTGTATTGCGATAGTCACCTGGATACTAAAGTCGTAAGGTATCGGAGACTTGCGTCGCCTAGTGGACGAAGGGCCTTCCGCTTATATGAGGGCGCGACAACTCATTTTACAATATAAATAATGTTTTCTTTTCATTACAGATATAGAAAGAAGAATGTACAAGAACATACAACGAGTTCAGAAGGCATCATTCAAGAAGATGAGCGCGTGTGGCTTGTTCATCATAGACGCCGTGCTACCTATACAGTTGTTGACTTTCATTACTTCTTACATTATTATCATACTACAATTTGTGTATCTGTCATAAATGTACGACAAGTGTGAACTTTTATGACGGCAGTGTTTTACCAATTTCAAAATGTGTTTTTCTTTATGGCAATGCAAAGACATATTAAACTATATACGGGCAGTAGACGGGACATCACGAAGAAATTTGTGATCCAAAATTTTTTACCAATAGGTAAAAAGTCCCTCAGTCTAGTAGTCGCGTTGCTATGCAACGCTTAGATAGTGTTACTGACGCACCGCATCAATAATTTTGTATGACAATTTTCCCAATGCCCGCTCTGGCAATTTTTTATACAATTTTCTTCGTAAATTCTTCAGCCAAATGCGCAGTATTCTTGCTACAGTCTGTGGAAAAAAAACGGTTACATATTTTGGTAAATGAAAAAGTAACATTATTTTGGTAAATTACGTCATTAACGAAATTTTAATCAATATTCAATAAATAACAGTTATCTATTTGAAGGACACCGGTTTATGTTTAACGCAATTATTTGTATTGCCTCTTCAACTGCTCGCCTTGTAAGACATGAATTCGCTTTTAAAAAAAGGTTTACTTATAAAAAACGACAAAAAATTCATCGTTTCTATAGAGAATGGATCGACAATGTCAAGTAAATCAATGTTTCTGAATAATCTGATTGAAGAAGATCTACAATCAGTACTAAGACCGTTGAATCTGATGCAGAGTATTTTCTTATGCGCGAAGTATTCCATCCGTGACAAAGTTATTTGTTACAATACGCATTTTTATAACTAAGTTAGAGTATTTCTTATGATCCTTTTTCGTTCTTTCTGCTTATATCATGTCTATATTACAATCGTCGAAATAAAAGAAGAATTCTCAGGGTTTGAAATAATTTTCTATTGTGCAAACTATGCACTCGATTTTTTATTTTGCTTGATCGGAGATTTGGTAAACACCATCTCAAACATAGTCCAAAGCTTCTACAATATATCACTTGTGTTAAAAATCCAACATGTGATCCGACTCCTGAAAATTAATGAAAGCGAACTTAAATATTTCATTCCCAGCAACTGGGCTTATGTAATTATCTTAAATCTGTTTTGTATTTGTTTTATCACAATATATAATTTAATTTTTGACCGCACTTCTTTTTTTAACGCGGTAAAGTCTTATACCACGATCGCATTTGATTTCAATGTCGTGTACGCTTTGTTGGTATTGAAATTTCTGGAGAAAATCCTTCGGATATGGATTGACAAAGTTCAGAATACAAGAAGCGATGAAGATTTAGACATGGAAAATTACTGGAATACAATTCTTGATGCATACTTAAACATACTTGACAGTTATAAGATTATAGAGATAACTTTTCGTCACATGGTGAGTTCATTTTGAAGAAACCTTTTTTTTGCGTAGCAAAATCATCAAAAGAATCCTGAACCCAGGGCAAGGCGGAAGAGATATCTCTACTATCAGACTTGTCATCATCATCATCATCATTAGCCGGAGGACGTCCACTGCTGAACATATGCCTCCCCCTTAGACCGCCACGCCGAACGAGAATTCGCCACTTGCAACCATCGCCTGCCCGCGACCCTAACGATGTCGTCGGTCCACCTAGACTTCGGACTTGTACTGACTAAAATCCACGGTATCCTTCAATAGCCCTTTACTTTCCGGGGTCACGGTATTTGTTAGTCGACAATTTTGAAGCGCATGCATCCATTTGGTGTTCTTTGATGAATACTATTATAATTTTACTCAAATATTTAAGAAGCAGGGGCTGAAGATGTTTTTTTGATGATGATGTTTGACTGTGCGTCTTTTCTTACTACACATATACCTTTGGATCAGACAATTTTTATTTTCGCGCAATTACTAGGTTTGTAATTTGGCAACGATTTTATTCGAAAAAACAGGTGCATACTTTCAAAGTTAAAATAAAAACTTATTTGTGTTAATGTCATTGTTGCAGATTTTATTTTACACGATATTAACAGCTTACTTCGGCTTGCGTAACGTAGCTTCAGCTTTAACAGTTAAAAGTTTGATAGCAGCAGGTATTCCTAGAGTAAGTACCTATTTGGAGTTACCTAGATTAAGTCAGAATTCGAAAATTCTTAGGTACAGAATAGGATCAATAAAAAAAATCAAATCATTTATTTCAACTAGCACAATTGAATTCTCAATTGAATTTAAGTACAAGCACACAAAATAATAATAGTGCTATAGTCCCAGACAAGACATAATACCTGTGAAAGTACCGTAGATGCCCAAGCGTAGATCTGTATGGAGAAGAATAGGCTAGAAACTTCATGGACATGGACAATATTTTTCAATCGCCAAAACTATTACAGAACTTTTGCTACATCTTTCAATGATGTGTCAAAAATAAAAACCCAGTCTTAGCTCCTTCCTTCTTTTCTGCTGCCTGGTGTTTGACTGCTGGCCTTTAGAGAGACTAAGAGTCACTCAAGGAGCAATGGAAAGAGCTATGCTCGGAGTGTCTTTGCGGCATAATATCCGGAACATGGATATTCGGCGAAGAACCAGAGTCACCGACATAGCTCATAAAATTTGCACTTTTAAGCTCAAGCGTAGCTCAAATACGCTAAAGTCGCTAATAGACGAATAACATTGACCAATGTGAAACCAGATATTTAAAAAGACCATAGATATGTTAACGTATAACGTATGTTAAGTAACTAATACGTATCCATGTTGGTTTTTAGTGTTATTTTATTTTATTTTAACAAAGAAAAACATGAGAGGTGTCAAGGGACACCCGGATGGAACGAAGTTACTGTATACATTCAACAAAAATAATCGTCGCGACTCCACTCCACTCCACTCTTTGAGCTCTAGCACCCTTTCGCAACGCGCGATAAGGAACTTCGTTCCAATAATCAGCATTGTCACTGTCAGCGTCGGGATTCTTATTTGAAATCTAATTTGTTACAGTATGTCAGTATGCCGTTTATCACACATATCTGGAACATGAAGAATATCGTCATTATCTTACGCTTGTGTGTGGAATGTGAGAGATTCTATGCAGCAATGAGAGATGTTCAGAGTACCTGTGCACTGCGCATGAGTGCAACTAACTGTTCTTGTAAGACTTCATATTCGTATTTGATACTCTCTTATCGACGGTTTTCATTTTATTTCTATTAATTGACTTATATTTTATTGACCGCTATATTGTTCTGTAGGCCAAAATTACTAAAATCTGGGACCCATTTTGAAAAACTGACAGGCTAGTACTGACTAAAATCCACCGTGTTTAGACAATACAGTCTCGTAGAAGATGGCAGAACGAGCTGGCCAAAACCAACGACCAGTGGTCCACTTTAGTTCTAGAACGAAGAATTTGGTCATAAGTCACGCCGATGTCCCGCTGCCGACCCGCTGCCGTCCTGCTGCCGCCCCGCTACTGTCCTGATCACCACAAAATTCAAGGCAGAGGCAGTAGCTTAACGAAATCTCATTTAGCCTTAACTAGAAATATTTTTGTTGACAGATTCTGAGAGAAGAGTTTGCAAGGATATCCTACGAACACAAAGAGCGTCTTTCAATAAAATGAGCGTCTGTGGCTTGTTCATCATAGACGCCGAGCTACCTCTACGGTTCGCAAGCTTCATCGCTTCTTATACTATTGTATTATTCCAGTTTGTTTATCTGTAGGTAATACAAGTAACTAGCTTTGGGCCGAGACTCCACCAAAGCTGTGCGAGTCGAGACGTGTTTTGAACAACCAATAGAATTGCGTTGCCGGGGTGGAACTGTGTCAATAACGCAATTCTATTGATTGTTCAAAACACATCTCGACTCGCACAGCTTTGGTGGAGTCTCGGCCTTATTGCACGACTGCCATAAAAAGGAATGTTTTATTTTTAAACCTTTTCTAGGATATTTATAAACAGTGTATTAGGACTGTTTTTAAATAGTTTTTACTGTGTTCCGTTCGGTCCAATTCCTTATGGGCGAACTCGTTCTGAACATAGACCTATGTTCAGCAGTGGACGTCTTCCGGCTTATGATGATGAACTCGTTCTATCTTAGGTCTCATCTTTCTGGGCTAGATTCACGCGAATGAAATCGCGGGCAAAAACTAGTAAAAATAAAATAAAAACTTACTTTTGAAAGTTAATTTGTATAATGAAGGTGATAATAGCACTTTCGAAACTGTTATTACTTGATTGCTTTTACTTTTATAATTATATAAATTAATAACTTCAGCCTTACTGATACAAACAGACTTCTATCGATTAGTTAAGTTATGTCGACCGTTGAACACGTAGGTAAATACGGGTATGTACACACATCAAAAGTGTCTAGGGATCAACATATATTTTTGCAATAACTTTTCTCCTGATTGATATTAATTAAAATGTTCTTTAAGGATTCATCAAATAAAGTGTTATCGTTTGTCACAGTAACGATAAACCAAGTCACCTTTGCATTCATAAAGAAATTTGCCATTTTCCTAATAAAGGGATTTTTGACATTTGAACCACTAACATTAAAGTTCGAAAAAAAGACTGAAATAACAGTTTTCTTTAAAATTTTATTGGGTAACTTAAACAATTAATAATCCGTGTTTCTACCGCGAACACTAACAACACAAGAACATCGGTTTGGCATACTCAAAATGAGTTCATCCAAATCACGCTGTGGAATGGCCGCCCATGTTCGTTGCAACAACAAAAAAAGGTCTTCTTGCGACTGGATACCCTCCATATTCGGCAGAGCTCTTCTCTGTAGCATATCCCATGCATGCTCAATCGGGTTCAAGTCTGGCGACTGAGCAGGTCAGGGCAGGACATTGATGTTAGCTGCGGCGAGAGTCTGTCTTACAACTCTTGCGGTGTGCGGTCGTGCATTATCATGCATTAACTGAAATAAGGGACCGATTTGCACTTGTAGAGGAACGATGACGTCTGATACAATCGTCTCAGCATAAATTTGAGCGTTGAGGTTGCCTCTGATCCAAATCAACTCAGTTCTTCCGCCGATCCAAATACCCGCCCATACCATGATGGTTCCACCACTATAAGGATGGACTTCCTGGCAGGATTTTAATCACTGTTGGCGTCCAGGGGTTCTCCAGTGTCGTATACGTCTTGTATCCGGTCTCATACCAAAACGAGACTCATCAGAAAAGCACACGAAACGCCATTGTTCTTCTGCCCAATTTCTGTGTTCAAGAGCCCATTGATATCGAATCCTACGATTGTGCATTGCTATAGGTGGTACCCGTAGCGGTCTTCGGGAATGAAGGTTCACTTCATGCAAGCGGTTTCTGACTGTTTGGTCGCTAATTAAGTTCCCTGAAGAGTGATGAAGCCTCACGGCTAACATCATGGCGGTTATTGTTGGAGCTCTTCGAGTTAAGATTTGAATGTATCGGTCTTGTCTCCGTGTGGTGCAGCGATACCGTCCTCCATGGCGCTCAGCCACGATACCAGTGCTTCGGTAACGTGTCCAAAGTCGACTGATAACACTCTGACTTGTATTCAGAGCTAAAGCCACAGTACGTTGCCGGGAACCAGCTTCTATCATTCCCACGGCTCTGAGCATTTCTTCCCTGCTTAAATGACGTCGCGGCTCCATAATAACGTTGGTTTTAATCAGTAGTAGGGAAACAGTAGCACTAATAATGTCTTCAATGCGTTGTATGTTTTTATAGGGAAAATATTGACAGCTGATTTTCATCTTTTACTCGAATTTGATTTACAGTTCCTGATTCAAATTATGAAATGCACCAAAAAGGATCCATATAAATTTATAAAATCATAAATTTATTACAAAGCCACATCTCAATCTCAAGAAATCCGCATAAAAATGCTTGATCCCTAGACACTTTTGATGTGTGTATGTAAAAATGTATAAGATCCTTAATTTTATTAAAAAAGGGAAGTCCAGAACAGGCATTTCTTTGTATCAATCGGAAGTTCTACTAAATAATCGTATAGAAACAGATGTCCAAAGAATATTCTATCCATTACATTGCCTACTTTTTCTTTTATTCTCTGCAAAGTATTCCATTCAAGATAACTTTATTACTCCTAATAGCAAGAAGAGAACATTTTCTTCATTTGTATGTGTGTGCTTCATTATTGTGACCTGCGTCTATTTCTTGTACTTCGATGAAAGCAACGATGACTACACAAATGTTCATAAGAACATGATCATTCCGATCATAACAACATTTACATTCATTTACTTTGGATTTGGCGCTAGTATCTTTTTCATTCTTAATGTTTTTCAAAGTAAAAAGAACATTTTGCTCATTGTAACAATTCAGAGTATACATAAAAGTGTTAATATCAGTGAGAGAATAAGAAGTTTTATTATTTGGAATTGGGTCTCAGCCTTCAGTGCTTTTGGAGTTAATTTTTTCATTAACTGTACCACAGCGGCAGCATTCCATATTGATTTCTTGCATATGGCGATGTTTATTTGTAATTTTATATACGCTGCATTTGATGTTAATTGTGTTTATGCTATTCGCGTTATAACATTAATAAGAAATTACCTCAATGAATGGGTCAAAGAGATCTTAGAATTTCACGAAGAACCTAAAAATAATGAATACTGTGACAGACTTTTCACCCAATATCAGAATATTTTGGAAGCTTACAAACTGTTCAAGAATGTGTTTCAATTGCTGGTAAGATTATAAACTTTTATAAAGTATTTCTCTCTCTCGGGCAGCCTCATGACTGAAGTTCGTAGTCAGCTTCAGCGTTGCAACTGGATTTTATTAAAAAGCTAATATCCTTTTAATCAGGATCTCTATTTATTGCAAGCATTTTAAGTAATATGGATGTGGAGGGAACGACTGTCGCAACCGAGGTTGGGGCACGCTGCGATCGCGGCGGCAAGACCTTGCTTTGAGGCGTGGCTGAAGGGCGTCAAGGCATCCTCACATTCCGCTTGACACAGGTTCAAATCGGACACGGATGTTTCAGGAAGTTCCTGTGTCTGGGAAGGAAGAAACGCCAGAGTGTTACAACTGTGAGGAATGCCCAGAGAACATGGCGGAGTTTAGGTTACAGGACTGCCCCGATTAGGTAGAGGACCGCCGTGTCCCCGCGGCGACCTCTCGCGGCATTGGTCGCTTTACTGTGGGGCGAGACGGAATGTAACAAACATCCATTCTCACTTTTCACTTTCACTGAAAAAAATTGACACCTTTTCATTATACTTTTGCTATCGAAATTAAACATGACGAAACGAAAATCTGTCCAAGCGGAGTAAAATTGATTGCCTCATCTATTACAGATATTGTACACAACAATCAGCGTATTTATTCACCACGTAGGTTATTTGGAAATACGATTGCAAATGCTGAAGGAAGTAGTGCCATCACATTTCGAGGTAATAAAATAAAAAAGTTATTAGCCTCGCTTGAGGTTGGTCTGTGGATGAGTGAACTTGTTACTGAAAATGGGTTTATCAAAGAAGCTTTATATTTAAATGAAGGTTTTTTTCAGCCAATTTTTCGGTCACCTCTGATCGGAAGTGTGACCATTCTGTGGTTAATAAAAGATTTATTCATAGTTATTGTCCTGAGTCTTGAATGCGAAAAGTTCTATAAAGCCATTCACGAAGCTGAAACGACGTGTATACAGCGAATGAACAACAAAAACTGTCCAAGTATGTACGAGTTTCGATTTTTATATGAAAAATAAAATTCTATGTAGTAGGCAACATCCCTCGTAGAACTGATAACCGAAGGCGAAAAAACAAAGTCCGAAAAAGAAACAAACACACGAACCGGAACCGGTGAACACGAACCGGAGGACACTGTGGACAGACCTGAGGCCACCCGCTAGGTGGATCGACTACGTCATGGGAATCGCGGGCAACTGATGAATGCAAGTGGCGTATTGTGACTATTGCTCAAAAGAATCACGTTTGGGTAGAAGCTTACATGTAATGGTATTTTTGTTTTTGTTCTCAGTTGATCAAATGCGTCTCTGCAAGAAAGTCCTTCAAGTAAATCGTACGTTCAGTAAGATGAGCGCGTGTGGCCTGTTCAATGTGGACGTTACGCTACCAATTCGTTTATTGGGACTTCTCACTAGCTACGCCATTATACTGCTGCAATTTGCTTTTCTATAAATCAAAGAATTTATAAATGAAATGTATTTAATGTTTATTGAAAATAAATGTACATAGCTCTATAGTCTCTAGTATCTATTAATCCATGTTTTGACAATATTCCTTGACTTTTTGCGAAAATTCTGTTTGAAAAATAATACTACGACACCTAAATAACATTTTGGCATAATTATTCAATGTTAAAAACATTGAATAATTATTTTATTTTAATGGTGGATGTAAGTGGGAGGAGCTCGTGGCTTAATAATTACAGCCGTATAGGCCGATCTTCCAGGTTAAGCCGTTGGCCCCGGCTGTCATTTATAGATCTTTGACAGTCGTTAATCACAGTCAGAAGCTCACAAGTCTGACTCCAGTCTTACTATGGGGTATCGTATTGCTCAGTTACTGGGTTGTGGAGGTCCGATAGTCGGTCGCTCCATATAAAATATTATTTAGCTGCATCTTGTTCGACTGGACGGCGACCCTAAAATAGTTGGAAAAAGGCTAGGCAGATGATGGATGTAAACTAGTACGTACATTAGCTTCTGAGTTTTTGTTGCATTATATTATTTCTTAGGGACACTCTCTCTGAGCGTGGAAAGATTTGGAAGAGACTTACACTTAGTATTGAGCGGTTAAGGAAAAAGAAGTACAGTACCCGGCACGTAAGTTGGCAAGAATATGGTGTAGTAGGGGTAAGTTTGCGCATCGCATTTAGCGGCACACAAGTGTAAGCGAGAGCGCGTATACTGGGTGCGAGGGGTAAAGACGAGTGACGCACCAATCGCGTGCTCGGATCGGCACTACCTCATACCCCGCGACCCGCATGGCCACCAAAGAGATCTACAAAATGACTTCTGCGCATCTAACGACTCTTGCCAACTTACGTGCCGGCCACTGTACAAGTTGGTTAAAATGCTTAATGCAATCAAGTGCTTTTACTCTAATTAACATAACAATGTCAACGTCGCTATAAATAAATAATCAACAAATTAACGATAACAGCATACCTACAAATAATTATGTCAGCCATAATGACCTACTTTTTATTATTTTAATAATGATTGTGTTCACAAGTATCATTAATTTATCCGTTTTAAAAGTGGCCAGTAACGTTTTTAATAATGTTGTACAAACCCCTAAACATATTTCTTAGGAAAAAGGCGAAAACAAACATGTCGTTACATCCGCCAGAAGTATTACTAAATAATCGTCTAGAAATTGAAGTTCAAAGAGTGCTTTATCCTTTACACTGTTCACTATTTCTATTGTTCTCTTCTAAGTATACTATACAAGATAATTATATTGGTCCTAACGGAAAGATGCGCATTTTGTCATCGTTCTTGAGTTTATTGTATATTATAGTGGTCTGTGTTTACTGTGTGTTTTTCGATACATCTAACGAAGACTACAAAATTACTCATAGCGATATTACAGTTTTGTTAACAGTTTTTTTTTTTCCTATAGTTACTTTATTATCGGTATGGTTATAACTTTTGTTCTCAATATTGTTCATGGTGAAAACAACATCCTGCTCGTCATCACGATTCAAAATATACATAATAGTATTAACTTTAGCAAGAGAGTTACAAGTTACATTATTTAGAATTGGCTCTCAGTCTGTTTCTTTTTCGCTGTTAACATTTTAATTTATTTAATATATGAAGGAGAATCTATATTCAACATACATGATTGGCCGGTACTAGTTCGTAACTATATGTTGATCAAACTTGACATAGATTGTGTTTATGCCATCCGTGTTTTGGTTTTACTAACAAAATATCTCGATGAGTGGTTCACAACAGTTGTGAAGCTGACCGACGAGCGAGATGAAAACGACATTTACTGTATTAAATTATTTGAAATATATCAAAATATTCTGAAAGCGTTCGATGTATACAAGAAAATTTTTCAAGTATTGGTACGCACACGAATATTTAAACCGTCTTAATGTTATTAGTGATACTGATAATCTGCATTATTTTAATGATGGACAAAGATCTTCCCAATGACTTCCATTTTCATTCCAAAGGCCATAGTGGATACTGGTCAATGATTTATCCAGCTCGTCTCGCCATCTATTGGCAAGTCTACCGCGTCATCTCCTATGTCAGGACTCGACAAAGTGGTTATCTGGGCCCTGCATGTATAATGTATATGGCAGACGTGACCGGCCCAGGCCCAATATTTTTGAATAGCATTACATATTTTATTAAATGTTACCCCAGTCTACTCTTTTCCAGATATTGTATACTACGGTCAACGTGTTCACTCGCAATGTATTTTACTTGGGCACAATGTTGCAAATATCTCACAATGAAACAGAAATACGAAGAGAGGTAATATTCCACTAACATAATTCCGAAATTCCGTGTTTGTGCTACAAAGCCTGAATTTGAATAAAAAAAGTAGGGGAGGTAACCTGCACTACTTTTAGGCGGGCTACCCGTCTAGGCTAACTCCCCTACGATTGACTAATATCACACAAGTGAATATAATAGAACGATTTCGAAGAACCGTTACATATTTTTTCTTATTGTAATAACAAACTAATGAAATATTTCAGCAATCTCCATTACAGACATTTGCAATTTTTCTATGGGTAACCAAGGACATACTACAAGTATTTTTACACAGTTTGCAATGCGAGAAATTTTATATAGCCGTTGAGAAAGCCGAAATGGCTTGTATAAAGCTTATGAAGAACAAAGATAGGCCAAGTAAGTGTTTCTCTTTTCTTAGACAAAGACATTTATTCATCGAATATGGTAGGGACAGAGGTGTTACAAATTTTTCGAACAGCATATCCACCGCACAAAGCGGTAATACGAATATATATCGACGCTTGAAAGGCAAAAGTTACCAAGCGACATTTTGGGCGATATTGAGTTATATATATATCATTGAAATCAGAAAATTTTTCTGCGTCGATTGATCCTACTCTCGTACCGCTAGGAAGACTTTTGCTGTCGCTTGGTAACTTAAAAAAGTACAAATTTTAATTAATTTCGGCGACTAAGCGACCAAAATTTTACCGATTTATGAATAAACTTCACTTGGTAGATATTTGATTTCAAGTTTTAACACTTAGTAACTTTTGCCTTGACTTGAATTAATGCGATTTAACATTTAGTATTTTTTACTTTACGGTATCTGTTGTGTGAGCATTGCTTAAGAAATTTTACCTGATTATTATTTTATATTTTTCTTCATTTAAGACTTTTTAACACACCTTAATGATGTATTCATTTTCATTTAGTACTTTCTTCCTAAATACAGTGTACTTTAAATCGTAATATAGTACTATTTTACCTGCCTAAAATAAATAAATTTTGTCGTTTGGTAATATTTTACCTGCCGTTTTTTTTACTGTTTTTGTCACTTAGATAACTATTTCCGATATGAAAATTGTACAAAAATCAGTTTATTCCCGTTGCACCTATTTTGTTTTGTCGCATGAACGCGTTGCAAATCAGATCATGAATGGCTGTTGGTCAAATAATTTCGAATATTCTTCACTCAACTGTCGCTAAGGCAAACCGCGTGATCGCGCGCATCGCACGTAGTACGTCGCGTAGCTCGAAATATTGATGTATCACCTACTCGTCTTGCCTATCATAAGTTCGAAAAATATTTAACCGAATTTCATTTCACGTAAAACTTTTTGCCGTATCTCAGCAGTTTCTTTTTCTTCTTCCATTATGGAACTACTGTTTTTTTTTATCCAAGTAGTTCCATGGAACTGGTTTTCTGTTCATGCAATATAAAATAAGTCTCACAAGTTAAATTACAGTTAAATTGTTATGGCAATTCGAGTACATGAAATTAATTTGCGAAAATTTTTAGGTGACGAGATTAATAACAGTTCAATCGTAGAAACTGAAAACGGTATGAAACTGAAAAGAAACTGCTCTAAGTCTTTTATACCCCGCCGTGCAAATAGACCTCAGAAACTTTCCGACATCACTCTCAACCTCATGACTGAACGACGCTTATTAAGACTACGGACTTTCGGTGACGCCGAGTCATATAGGCAGATCAATAGACAAATTCAAAATCCTTGCGGCACGGTGATCTCTTTAATACTAACCACATTAAAGAGATGACGAACGACGACTAAGAAAATGTTTGCAAGAGATGTATCTATTGGGCAAAGCCAGCTGACAAAGCTGAAACGAGAAGATGCAAAGAAAGCAGAGGTATTGAAGGAGGTCGAAAACCTTTATGCGCAGATATAAGCTTCGGTCACCAAACCTGTTAGCAGCGTGGCCACAGATCCAAGGGCCAATCTAACCCGACACCACATTGAAGACATCGTGGGCATTAGCCTTTACGAAATTAGGATGGCCCCTAATCAGCTGAAAATAATAAGGCGCCGAGTGAAGATGGAGTCATTTCAGAGCTTTTGAAAGTGGGTGGAAATTGGTGGTTCTTTTCTTTAAGAAGGATGACAACACCTTATTAAGAAATAACTCGCTCTTGAGCCACGTTTATAAGTTTTTTTCGAAGGAACATCATCACGAACCGTCTCGACCGCAGGTTTGATGACACAACAAGCCAGTTTCCGAAAAGGTGACCATAGACCACACACACACGCTGTGGAAAGTTATACAGAACACCGGAGAGTATAACTTGCCCTTATTTTTGGCGTTTATGGACTATGAGAAAGACTTTAAATCGGTGGACATGTGGGCAACTGGGCAGTTCTTGAATCTCTCCAACGATGTCGTATTGACTATCGGTATAACGAAGTGATTAGATGCTTAAACAATACCACTATGTCGGCCCGAGTACAGGTGCAGAGTTGGAAGGCGATTCCTTTGAAAAAAAGCGTAAGGCAGGGAAACGTGATATCATACAGACGTGATAAGTTGTTGACTCGTATATCTACTTGGAATAAACCTAGGCAGGTTGAACTTTAAAAAGAGGTCAACCGCCGAATTCAACACGGCCGGGTAGCGTTCGGCAAACTGCGTAACGTTTCCTCGTCCAGAATACCTCAGTGCCTCATAGTTTTCGGCAAATGTGTGACAACTTATGGCGCCGAAACGTGGTCTCTTACTACGGGCCTCATTAGTATGCTCAAGGTAGCACAACGAGCTATGGCGAGGGCTATGCTCGAAGTCCCTCTGCCTGATCGAATCAGAAATGAAAAGATTCATAGCTGAAATACAGTTGCAGACATAGCCCAGAAAACCAGCAAGTTCAACTGGCAGTAGGCAGACTGCATAGCACGCAGAACGATGGCCGATGAGGCCGCAAGTTTCTCGAATGGACACCACGCCCTAAGGCAACGCTGCTAGGTGGACAGACGATCTGATGAAAATCACAGGATCGCACTGACTGCAAGCAGCTTCCAACCGGACCTATTGGAAATCTATGAGGGAGGCCTATGTACAGCAGTGGACGTCCTACGGCTGATATTATGATGATGATGAATTTCATTACGATAAACAAGATGAATTTTTGCACTGTGCGTTGATTGCCTATGCCTGTATACAAAACTATGACGAATATCGAAAAACGTTGAAAGGAGTCTCGAGGCCGATTTTGACTTAAACTAAAACTGCATGATTGGCTTTTAGAAAATTTAATAATTCTGGCAAGGAATCGAACCCGCTGTTTCTGGAAAAAAATTGCACCCTGTACTATTACACCATTCGATAGTGTTGCTAATAAGGATTAAATTCTGGGAATTAATCATATACGGCAAACTGCTGGACAAGGCAATGACTGTATTCGAAACAATTTGAAATAATGTTTTTTTTTTTCAACTCAGTAATTTCGTGTACCTAAATACAGTGCGATAGTTGACACGTGTCAAATTCAGTAAAACATTGAAAATTGTGATGATGGTGACAAAAAGCTTTAACCAAAAGTTTTTAATTTTGTGTGTTAAAACTTAAAAATGCTACTTATTAAAAAAAAACCTACACTAACCTCATTTAATTTGTAACATGGTTAAAATTGGCTGTTAGAAAAATATATTTGTTTTCTATATAGATCATTTTACCTGTATGTCAAACATGCGCCAATCCAGGATACGTCATCTTGCTTCAAACACAATAATAAAATAATCGGGTTTAGTTAATTTTAGTTGTTTTATCATTAAATTTTGATGTCGGTAAGTAACTTTTGCCTGTTTGTGATTTTGTACAATATTATTACCAACCGACACTATTTCATAAACTAATGAGAAAATCCATAATCTTTAAATGCCAGATTATTAAGCCTGTAAAATGTATTTAAAATTCGTTGGAATTACGTAGTTATGACTAATAGGTGATTTTATACGATTTTTTTTCCAAAAATAAAAACTTTAAAATGCTCTCCTGTAAAGTTGGCTACATGTCGCTTGGTAATTTTTGCCTTTCAAGCGTCGATATGTAATTATAATTGTTATAAAATGTATATGTAATTATATATTTTATCACAATCATAACTATATTATACCTATTATACCTACCTTAGGACAACCCTATCGTATTCCCAAACCAATGTAATTCCTCAAAGTCAAAATCATTGGCACACATGGAGTATATCGGGAAGACAATGAAGCTCGTCGTGTCTCGGAGAATGAATTTTCCAACTAAATTAATCAGAACATGAAAGAATACAAAAGGATAAACATCTGTTGAAAGCTTGTCTAAAAAGAGTGTTATTAAAAAATGACCCTTATATCAAGGTGAAATGCCATTTTGCCGTTGGTGGACGGTCTTTAGACATGATTGTGTTCAACAGATTTTGTAGTAAGACGGTAATAGTTCTACTGAATCTCATGTTTTTTTAATTATGCTAAGCTGGGAATTTTGCTATCCTATGAAGATGGATTTCCACACCAATCCAATCTTTTTAATTGCCGTTTTTTTTTTCTTTTTACAGATGATCAAACACACCTATGCAAGAAAGTTCTGCATGCAAATCAATCGTTCACTAAGATGACTGCTTGTGGCCTTTTTCATATAAATGCTTCTCTGCCAGTTTGTTTGATGAGACTTCTCACTAGCTATGTTATTATACTTTTACAATTTGCATTTTTGTGAAAATTACAATAATTACAATTGGTAATTATTAAGGATATTACAAACAATCCTTTATAAGGACTGGCCGACACTTCGCTTGACCAGAGGGTTACACTTTCTTTGGTCAAAGAATAAGCATTGCCATTCAACACAGCAATGCTGCCAGTCTTCTCGGCAATATTCCAGATGACAGATGGAGAAGTACTTTAAAGCACAGCCGCTTCAATGTTTGAATATTTAGTTATTATAATTATTGTTTTTTATTATTTGAGTAAATATTTAGATATTCATTGTAATGTTGCTTAATCAAGTAAATAGATGTTAAAAGTTAAATAAATGTTTGACACTAAAGATTTTTTATTAAATCGGGTTACTGGTTTCCTATCCAGTGCGGGACGGGTGGGACTAATTTGATGGTTTTACGAAATTATTTTACAATTATACGATTCGAGATAATTTTTAAATCACTCCAAATGGAAAAACACGCAATATTTTATCGTTCTTTAGTGTTTGTTATATTTTTTTATATAGTTACTGTAGTTATTGCAAGTACAGACGCCAGCAGGTCAACCTACCCGAAATGTCAGATTTTACCAATTAAATATTAACCTTCTACTTTTGTGTTATGGTTGAAATTTTATTAAATAAATCTGACAGATTGTGGTAGCTTGATGTGCGTCTGTACATCGATAAAACTAAGGGCAGAAAAAAAAACAGTATTAGGATTTTGACACCTCGCCTCAAATTCCGGAGATTTAAATAAAGGCGCGTTTCCATTATGCAAGTGGTTTGCATACTAGTTGCAAGTTGCATGCAAATTGTATAGTGGAAACAACAACTTGCAAACAAGTTGCAACTTGTATGCAATTAGGTTTAAACTTGTACGCACAATAATCAAGTCGGCACATTTGCACGCAAGTTGCAAGCGCATGCGGTCATGCATAGAGGATTACTTTGTTTATGACTTTATTACTTTGTAAAAATGACTGCTAAATGGGATACGTAGAAAACAATAATGTTTATTGAGGAATATCATAGACATGATTGTCTTTGGGAACCAACAAACAATCTTTCTCAACTAGAACTAACTTGTATACCACTAAAATCTTGTATGCAAGCTGCAAGTTGAACAAAATCGTGTTTCCAATTCAAATCACTTGCACACACATGTCTGACGTCATACATGTATGCAATTACTTGCAAAATGGAAACGCGCCTTTAGAGCCCCTATTCTTGTTTACGACGTTATATTGCGCATAGCATTGGCAAAAAAAAAATGTAAGGTAGTGCAGTTACAGGCACCTTTGAATTTTCAAAAGACATAAAATAAAATAGTAGAAAATTATGGTACTACAGTCCCAGTCACAACACATAATAACTGTGAAAGTACTGTAGATGCCCAATTACCCATACCAGAGCGTAGATCTCTATGGAGAAGAACGGGCAAAAAAGTCCATGGATACTCATTGTGTGGAACGTTTGTTACAAATTAAGGCGGCGCTAGTCGCGAGCTCGAACTCACTGGCAGGCATGGTCAAAAACCATGATATTTCACCGGAAATCCAGCCATATTGTTCATGTGAGCGCGAGCGTCATCCCCCGTGGAGAAAACAGCGGAAAACTCATTCAGTGAGATACACGATCATTCAGAGTAAAAGGTGCTCGTAAAAAAATACGAAAAAGCTTTTGGCTGCTGGGGTTTTATGAAAAAAACACTGCACCAATTAATTTCAAATAAAATTTATTAAATTCTTCGATAAATTTGCTGTGTCGGTACGGACTTCGTTTTGGAAATTTGATCCTTCTTTAGCTTCTAATTTACACCTAAAGTTGTGTTAAAATTAGCAAAAAAACGAATCTTTAGAAGCTCGTAACTTTTTAATAGCTTCATATTTTACAATTCTGCTTCCGTACAGACAAAATTAATAATGAGACAAAACGATACCATGTTTAATTTTGGATGTACTTTGTCAAATAGTGGAGTAAAACCCCAACGAAGTTTCTATGGAAAAAATGTTGACTTGTTTGACCTTAATAGTACATTAAGATATAAGTGCGGTAAATTGAATATTACAGCTGAGGCGATATTGCTAGCCCGAGCCGTAGCAAAGAAGAAAGCACAGGCTGTGATTATCAAACCGCACGTATGTCGTATGACGTTCTAATAACACATTTGCGAGGAAATAATTAAAATCAATACAGCGAAAAGAAAAAGAGCACGGAACAATTTTTACTTTTTCACAAATAAGCGACGCGCGCGCATCCGCGTCTTTTGCTTATGGCAAAGGCACAAAAAACACAGACAGACAGTGTTACAGATAAATGGTTGTAATTTATTGTCAAAATTAATTAAAATAAAGAATTAAATGTTAAAGTTAATTTTACTCATAAAATGTTGACCACTTTTCTGACATAAAAACTCTTTGCTAAGATAAAAGTACCGTTCGTTTTAAATGAAGCATCTTGATAAACCGCTGCGCTTTAAATTACAATTACGCACAAGTACGTAATGAAATAAATTACGATATTGAAATTGGTCCTTTTACGAGCAAATGTGTTATAAAATCTATTAATGTAATTGAAATATCACCATGAGCATCACCAGTCATAAGCATAACACAATATACTTTAAGAGCTTTCCGTCACTGAATAGATAGCCTTTAAGTTGATGTGTCTCATTCAGTAATCAGTATAATTCAAACTCGTTACGTTGTTAGTAATGTATTCTAACATTATGAGAATTTTCCTCAAGAAGAAAACGAAGCTAAAGCTTTCTTTATATCCATCAGAAATATTACTAAATAATCGTCTAGAACAAGATGTACAAAAAATGTTCAATCCTTTACATTATCCACTTTTTCTATTGCTCTCTTCGAAATACTCAGTGCAAAATAATCATATTATTCCTAACGGAAAGATACGTGTTATGTTCTCGTTATTAAGTTTGTGTTACTTTTATGTCATACCTATTTATTACATGTATTTTAATGAATCGTATGTAGAATATATCTATGTTCATAATGACGCTATCAGTGAACTTTCAATAATTTTATCTTATATTTTCTTAGCTATCGGTATGACCGTCACTGTTTTTCTCAATATTATTAATAGTCAGAAAAATATTTTGCTGGTTATAATGATTCAGATTATATATAAAAGTTTCGACATTAATATCAGTGTTCAAAATTATATTATTTGCAACAGGCTCTTGGTTTTCGTAATTATCAGTGTCAACATTGTCATATGGATTCCTTTTCATTTAACAATGAATTACGGTTTCTCTGGGCTACCAGTTCTTGTTCGAAACATTTTGATGATCGTATTTGACATGCAGTGTGTTTATGCGATTCGAGTCATTGTATTATTAACAAAATATCTAATTGAATGGAAGACAATAATTTTGAGGCTGGAGAATGTCCAACATCAAAATGATACATGTTGTCTCAAATTATTTGAGATCTATCAAAATATTTTGAAAGCATATAATATGTACAAGAGCATTTTTCAAGTTTGGGTAAAAATACTCTCATTAATTTTGTTTTATTATTATCATTTTTAATTAGTTGCTGTTTAAATAACTCACTTTTACTTTACAGATACTGTACACCACGGTCAATGTATTTACCCGTAATTTATTTTTTGTTGAGGTTATTTTACGAATGACAAAAAATCAAGGAAAATCACAAAGCGAGGTATTTTTTTATTGTTACTACATTAACGCATAAGACAGGAAGTATCGAAGATGAAGAGAAGTATTTAGCGATAGTTATTGTTATTTAGTGATCGATACATCGTATGGTTATAATCCAGTATCGGTCGCGTAACACCAGAACAGACAAATGTATAGCAAGACACTTTACAACGTTCACACTCAACCGATGATACGTTAATTCGTCAACTAACTTTCGATGATGCGCTCGACAGATGTTCCGTCAGAAATATGAACCTTCCCTTAAGGGAAAAATATTGAGGAAATGTCTCTTATTCGGCCGGCTCAGCAAGCGGAGCGAGATAACTTCAACGCATACCGTGAAGTTTACATTGCAGTGATGCCAGGCAAGAGATTTTGGAAAGACTTGAGGAAGGCCTTTGCCCAAAAAAAAAAAAATACAAAAATATTTATTTCATCTAAAACATTGTGTCATACATAAATAGAGGCAGCTCCAGTAAGTTACAGAAGTACTTGTGTCGGAGCTGTCTCGCTCTTCCCTAATGTGCTATCTTAACAATGAAAGTGAAGGAAAATGAAGCTAAAATTTTTTTTTGTAAAATATTAACAATATAATTAAGCAGCTCTAGATATTGTGTGAGGAGTGCATGCGTTGTGTGAGGAGTGTATGTGTTTGTGTGCGTGTTTATGTGTGTGTGTGTGTGTGTGTGTGTGTGTGTGTGTGTGTGTGTGTGTGTGGTTATCCAGCATGTTAGTTGTTAGCTCACCCTAATCAGAATGTTTTCTGTATCTTCATATATGTTAGGGATCTCAACCAATCAGTTATCGTTTTTTTACAGTCGTATAACAACAAAGAATATATATCACAATTTAGATTGAGTTTATTATAGATATAGGTGGATTGTGTAGCATACTGACGTCTGGCAAATGCTGATCGTACCCCCGGAGAGTAGGCAACAATATCTTTACGCCTTCTGGTTTGAGTTGCTGGGTCAAAGGGAAGACATTTATGTAGGGTTAAGGTCACATTTAGAATGTAAAGTTTTCTAATTGATATCAGATTACTGACTTTATAGAGGTCTGTTGTAGGGAACCTAAATGGTTTAAAATACATCACCTTTAAAAGTGATCGCTGCGCTCTTTCCAAATCGAGGAATTTAATTTTGGAAGCTCCACCCCATATCGGAATACAATAGGTTATTACGGATTGCGCCAGAGCTATACATATATACCTTGTTTATAAGTTGCGCGGACATAACATGACGTAAAGTTTTGAACACCCAAATGAGCTTCCTGATCCTTTTCATGAGCACTTCAATGTGAGGGTGCCATGAAAGCCGCTGGTCAATAATTAAGCCTAAATATTTTGTGGATCTGACTTGTTGAATATTCTGGCAGCCACAGTTATAATCATTGGGGTTAGAATTTTGACAAACATGTACGGTAATGCTAAAGTCAGTTCCAGGCTGTGATCTTTGGCTTGGGGAAAAGCACATAAAATTAGTTTTACTGGTATTGAGGGTTAAGAGATTTACTCTAAGCCACTCAGCCAACCTAATAAGTCCCTGTTCAGTTATAGTTTTCACATGTTTCCATGACTTTCCTGTAAAAACAACCGCAGTGCAGAAAAGATATATTAGTATATCTTTTCCTCATTTGTCATCTTTGACAAAGATGATACTGGTAGTTACAATGTTACTACATAGACGACTTATACTGTGCAAGAAGATACGCTTTTATGGAAGGTTCATATCTGACGGAACATGCGTCCTGTACTATCGGTCGCGTAACGTCAGAACAGACAAACGTATAGAAAAACGCTTGACCTTGACGCTTGCGTCAAAGAACATTCGATGAAACGCTCGATTTTACGTCAGATATGAATCTTCCCCTATACACACTCTGGTTAAGAATAATGATAGGTTTACTCATAGTTGAAAACAATATTTTGCTTCTTATAATAGTAAATCAGATTATGCATCGACATTAAAAAGAATGTTCATAATACTCGTAATATTATTTGGAACAGGATCTCGATACCTTTACATCGTAATTGAAAGAGAATTTAATTTTCTCAGCAGATGGACCGTATGCAAACTCCAGTAATGCTGCTTGCGAGTATTCTATGGATAACTAAAGATATACTATTAGTATGTTTGCACAGCTTGCAATGCGAGAAGTTCTATATAACTGTAGAGGAAGCTCAGACAGCATGCATACAGCTGATGAAGAACAAGAACTGTCCAAGTACGTATGGGGGATTTGAACTAGGATTTCGCTTTCTGGATTTGAGTTAAGATTATGGTTTCAGTGTACTTATTAAACTTATTGCAAATCATAGTCATTCGAGAGCTACAAGGGCTGATAAGGTACTCTGACTCTTAGTACAGAATACTTAAAAGTACCACGTACTACGTCCACGGTGCGCCCGCGTGTGCTTGCAGTTTCATATTACAAGCACACGCGGGCGTACCGTGGACGGCTACACCGCGGAGTGGGCCAGGCCTACTCAGTATAAAGCTGCAACGAGGCGGTGTAGATAACCAACTTACGAAAAATGAAACGGAAGGTATTACGACCATATTTTGTTACAGATGATCAAGCACATCTTTGCAAGAAAGTACTACAAATAAATCGGACGTTTCATAAGATGACCACGTGTGGCCTGTTCTATGTCGACGCTGCTCTACCAATACGTTTGATAGCACTGCTCACTAGCTACGTGATTGTACTCTTGCAATTCGCTTTTCTGTGAATAGAAGTTTAATTTTATTTATAATATTGTCAAAACCACATTATTTGTATTACAGCACAGTCCACGGAAAATTAATTGTCTTATTATGTGCTTTGATCATAAATCGAACATTAGCAGCAACATAACTCGGAAACGTGACGGTTTATACGAGGTTTTGCCGCTTACATTTTAAGATTGTATTGTTATTTGTTTTAGAACGGGAGCCAGGCCAAAATATCGTTAGTGATTTCTTCTCAAGCCATACTTAGTAGACTAAATAAGGGAGTCATATCATAAAGATTGGTGGAAGTCAGCTGCTGTTCCGTTGGTGGGATAAGCTGCGATCGCCGTTCAAACACGTAGAAAAAATATTTTTTTTGTCATTTTCTCCCAACTGAAACCTGGTTAATATTGAAGATTACCTTGTATCACGAAGAATAAAACCAATCAGCCGACGATACCATGGTGGAATACACGACAGCTGGTCACTCGAACATGTAATTTTTTATTTTATTTTCAGTGATTTCCTCTCAACCCAAATTTAACTCAATTAAAGTTTACATGTAGTTACGGCTAAAAACAGACGTCAGCTGGCTGTAGCTCGGTGGAAAGATCGTCAGCTGATGCTTTGAAAATTACAAGTAGGACTACCGCTCTCAGCCTAAATCTGCATTCAGTTCAATGTTTTCAATTCCTCCCTACAGAAAACCTCTTTATATTGAGGCTTACTCAATATCACGATGAAAAAATCCATTCATCTTATGTTTACAGACAGTTATGGATCAAAATACAGAGTTATTCTTATAAAGCTGGGCTACAGGAACATATGTGATTCCGTAAGAGATACGAAAAAACTTATTTAGATAACTTTAGCTCTTTTTTCAGTATAAACATTTTGGCATTTTTATTTTTTTGGTCAAGTGTGAATTGTCCACTAAAATGAATTCGCTAGGAACAATATTTGGATTATACAGATACAGGTACAGGTTTTCTGTAGGGAGGAATTGAAAACATTGAACTGAATGCAGATTTAGGCTGAGAGCGGTAGTCTTACTTGTAATTTTCAAAGCATCAGCTGACGATCTTTCCACCGAGCTACAGCCAGCTGACGTCTGTTTTTAGCCGTAACTACATGTAAACTTTAATTGAGTTAAATTTGGGTTGAGAGGAAATCACTGAAAATAAAAGAAAAAATTACATGTTCGAGTGACCAGCTGCCGTGTATTCCACCATGGTATCGTCGGCTGATTGGTTTTATTCTTCGTGATACAAGGTAATCTTCAATATTAACCAGGTTTCAGTTGGGAGGAAATGACTAAAAAAATATATTTTTTCTACGTGTTTGAACGGCGATTGCTGCTTATCCCACCAACGGAATCGCAGCTGACTTCCACAAATCTTCATGATACGACTCCCTCATGTAGCCTGCTAATTATCGCTTGAGAGGAAATTGGTCACGGACATCTGTTGCGGGTTCCCGCTCTATTTGTTTGTTTGTGATCTATCGATTTATCAATGTTTCATTAGTATACGCCGTTTTGAATAAAAAAACAAAATGGCGGATAAGGAACTGGTACAAAAGGCACAAAGCCCTTTCTCGATGGTGCCTGTACTCACCTGGTAAATTCTTCATTCCTTTGAAAGGATCATCATTATCAGGCTATCAGCCTATTATGTTCCCACTGCTGGGACACTGGTCTCCCCTCTGTGAGAAGGAATGGGCCATAATCCACCACGCGGACCCAGTGCGAGTTGGTTGATATCACATGTCTTTGAATTTTTGGTTCTACCACATGCCGGTTTCCTCACGATGTTTTCCTTCACCATTTTGAAAGGATAATACTGCCCAGGACTGGGAGGATTGGCGCCCTTTGGTCCCCCAACTGGACGTAAGCCTCCCGGCTTACGTTCAGCAATGGACGGCAATAGGCTGATAATAATAATACCTATATACTTTCAAGACGGCCCTGTAGTTAGTAAGTTGTTTTTTTCAAAAAAATAACACTTATTAATCTCACTAATGCAACAAAGTAAATATTGATGCTAAATGTCATGTACTCGTTTATGTTAAAACCGTAATTACTGAGGCAGACATATTCGGACATCCGACAGTCGAAGGTGATAACAATGTTAAACAAACTTAAAATAATTATTCTAAAACCATCAATCGAAGTGAAACCAAAAAATGAACTAGCAGAAGAAATTCAAAGGATAACGTATTCCTTGGATTTTGCACTTAATTTATTCTTGTCTTCAAAATATTATGTACAACGTAATTATATTTACCCAAGAGGAAACAAGTATTTATTACTGTCGTTCTGTTATACATTAATCATGGTTGCGTTGTGTATATCTCGCGTATTTACCGCAGACATGACGGATATTATTATGAAACGCTTTGATAATGTTCTCCTTCGTTGCAGTATTGTGTTATACTTTTTCATGCATGCAGTCAGTTTCATTATCTTATTCATTCTTGACTTTAAACACAACACTGACACTGTTCGTCTCATTTTGTCGATGCAAACCATCTATAAGAGCATTGATTTCAGTAAGAGCGTCCGAAGTTTTATTATATGGAACTGGATTTCAATACTAACCATTATTTGCACTGATATGGTCATATATTCTGTTTATTACACATGGTTTGATTCAATGAGATTGTTTGAAATAATTATAGACATTATTTCTGATGTAATGGTTACTGCTTTTGATGTCAATTATATGGTTGCCATTCGATTTATAATACTTTTGAAAAAGTATCTCAAGGAGTGGATTAAAAAAGTCATACCAGTATTTAATAAGAGCCAAGAAAATAATAAGGATTATAAGAAAATGCTTCAGATTTACCAAAATATTATGAAAACTTATAATCTGTATAAAAGAATTTTCCAGCTTTTGGTAAGTCATTATGTATACGCGCAAAAGTACCAGGCTATCATAAGCCGAAGAGAGGCCGCCAATAACTTTTCACACGCAATTATCATGTTCTAAACAAATTACTTTAACGTTTGTTTTTTTTTTTTTGCAGACTTTAAGCCAAGTGGTTTTCACATTTTTCCGCAGTTTAATTTTCTTTTATCTCTTACTCTACAGATTTAAGCAATATTTCCTTGGAAAAAACGTAAGATTTTTAAAATATTAATATTTTTTTTAAACACGGCAGAGATTATAAGAGGAAAATAAATGGGTGGATTTTATGAAAGATGATATGGCTAGAAGAGAAGAAAAGTGATAGAGAAGTATGGAAGAAGAAGAGCATGTCTTCTTCTTCCATTCTTCTCTGCGCCGCTCATAAAATTAAAAAATATAATTGGAATAGAGGCAGGACAATGAAGATGTTGATGACGATATACAAAACAGAGATGATAGTAGCACGAGAGTAGCATGCACGTTAAGCTTAAAGCTTCTTGAAACGATTCGAATTGAGAATGACCAATTCCTAAAATGTCCAATCTCCAAAATGCCTGATCCATCATCATCTTCCTGCCTTTATCCCATTTTACTTGGGTTCGACGCAACTCCATTTTTTCTTCCATTCTTTCCTATCAGACGTCACAGTATCATTTACTCCTTTTTCTTTCATATCTTTTCTTAGAAAATCCATCCATCTTTTCTTTGGCCTTCCTCTTGCTCTCCATCTATTAACATTCATACTCATCACTCTCTTAGTCACATGAGTCTCATCCCTCCTCATCACATGTCCATACCAAGAAAGCCGATTCCCTTTAATTTTTTCTGTAACAAGCGCCACTTTCTAACTTCCCTTCAAACTTATTCCTTACTTTATGCACTCTTGTCACTCTATACACCTTTATCAACATCTTCGTCTCTGCTACATGCGTGAAAAATACAAGGTTACCAACAAAATATATAACTTCTAGGTCTCGATATATTACAGTCTGAATTCGGTTTTATGGATGTCAAAGAATATAGTGCTGACTTTGATGCATATCATACATTGCGAGAAGTTCTATATAACTGTTGAGGAAGCTGAACAGTTTGTATACAGCTTATGAAGAATAAAAAATGTCCAAGTAAGTTCAACATGAATCTATGTACAAACTTATGCCATTTTGTAGCTCCGCATTCCTAATAAATGAAATAGACCTCTGAAATTAAACAAATTGTAAATTTCCCAAATGGCCTACCTAAATAGCCTACCCAAATGTCCTTTCTTTGAAATTATTCGTCGTTACGTTGAGCTCCTTGAGTTATGAGTCGAGCTACACGATACGAGTATCTGACAAATGCTTGCACAGACTGGAGAGGTCCACTCAAATCTGTGTGATTCTTTTCTTAAAAGACCATTTCAGACAACTGCATGGTATTCGCATGGCTTGAACAGTATAATGTCTGGACTTTAAAAGAGAGTGACCTCTGAGTTTGTTTCGGATGTTTCTTCTCAGAGTAGTCAAGTATGAAACACCGGCCTCATCTAGTTTAAAAATATTATTTGACGTGTAAAAGAGTTTTTTTAACAACCAACTTGCAAAATAAATATCATTTTTGTATTATCAGAATGTTCCAGGCGTCAATACTGCTCGAAATCGATTTGTCTTCCCACAAAAAAAAAACGTGATCATGTACTTTATTTTCTTTTGGACAAATTACAGAATCACTATTAAAAAGTAAATTGTTGTCAGCCAGTACAATAATAATTATTCTTTTTTACAGAGAGTCAAAGACAGCTTTGCAAGAGCGTACTACGGACTAATAGTTCGTTCAATAAGATGAGAGCCTGTGGCCTGTTCCATGTAGACGCTACGCTGGCAATACTTCTTATGGCACTCATCACTAATTACTCCATTGTAATAATGCAGTTCTTTATTTTGTAAAGTTATTTTCTATTCGTCTAACTCTAGGGCTACACTAACGGGAATGCCGATAATTAGATGAACTTCTAAAGAGCTGGCCCGGCTATTAAGGGCATACTAACGGCTTTTTCCGTGAGTGTGGCCCTAATTTAATGTAAGAAGGTCTTTAGTACGGTTGCTAAACAAAGCGTGGCAGTGACATGCTACGATGAAGCTACCGCCCGACCCTTAGGTAAGATTCACACCAACCGGCCGTACTCGGCGGCATTTTAAAATGTGGTAAACATTCGAATTCTATCAACAGTAAATACAGTTCATATTTACATGCAACTTACGGGACACGTCGCTACGTGTCGCGGATGCCGCCGGATCCGGCCGGTTACTATGAATCTTACCTTTCTCGACAAGCCAGCCCGCGAAGCTGAGCAAGTAGCCATCAAGTCCCCAAATGACCCTTGCTGCCGTCCATGCACTAAGCCTAGCCCGAACCCTACAGGAGATGCCCTTAGTGAGGTTCATTTAACTGAACATTAGTTTGTAAGCCCTGGCTGGGGGCCTCAAAGTAATTTTTGGCCACCGCATGATTGTCCGGTTAGTAGCATCAACCTTCTAGAGTTGTTGCGCTTCGAGAGACCACTTCAAAAAAACAAAAGCTGCGATTAATCCTACCTAGCCAATGATAGAGACCACAGCGACGCAAACTTGCTTTTCTACCGCTTTGAGAACAGAGGACTTATCACAAGTTTTCTGTAGTAGAGTGCCGATTATCCGAACTAATTGGGGGACATGGGTGTTCATAAAACCGGTTTTTTCGGATAATCGACCTACCAATATGTTTTTTCTTTGAGATGGGTTTGCTCTTGACTCAAGTCTCTGATGGTAGAAGGGAGCCGAAGTAAAGTCTTTATAAGACCGACAATCATGCAACCTTGCGGCAATGATTCAGGCAGTGATGCTTAGCATCCACCAGTTTTACATAAACTTTTAAATGTATAAAGGAAAATAGTAATTAATCAAAAAGAGTGCAGACAGCCTATAATACAGAACGCACCTCAAACTCAATTGTAGGTACGAGTATTACTCAAAACTAGTTTCAAACAATCAAATAAATGCCTTGAATCTAGTTTTAAGTAACGCTTGAGTATTGAGTAACGTTCTATAATACTGGTCATAGTATTGGGCGTCGCGCGGGCCTAGCAGTTCGGATAAGCGGTCGTTCGGTTAACCGACGTTCGGATAATCGACGCTCCACTGTATTTTATTTATATTTGGAAGAGTGAATAGTTACGTTTTGGGAAAGAGACAGAGCTGTACAAGTCGTCTAGTGCCATTTCATTCCCTGAGTGGAATCAAGACGTGATGGTAGGCCACCTGAAATCCTAGCATGACTTTTCACATAACACATGCAATAAAAATGCCGTGAAAACAGTAGGAATTTCTTCCTGTATCGTGAGTGCGTTTACAAACATAGAAACTTACATACACGAACACCCAGACCCACGAAAACTTTTTTTTTTTTTTTTTTAGCGTGGTAAAATCATCAAATGAGTCCTCCAACCCCGGGCAGGGCGGGAGGGACTGTCAGACTTCTACTGACTAAAATCCACGGTGTCCTTCATAGCCTGTTACGTTCCGGGGTTACGGTAAGGGAATAATCCCGCGACCCCGGCAGGCTTTGGCCCTCTGAGAGGGGGGCCCCGTCATTATGCTGACGCTCTATGAGGCGCGCGTGGGACACAACGCGCCGTCGACCCGGGCATGGGGCATTGCATCCTTGGTCGGGCAGCGAGTTGCCCTTTACTCGCTGCCCGCATGCCCGCGCCTACGGTGGCCGGAGATCATCTAGCGACGTCCGTCGCCGTGGGCGGCTACCACTGCGGCTGGGGTGGAGGGAGGACGCTGTCCTCTCTCGCTCGCGGCCCGCCTCCTCCTTAACGAGCATTACTGCCTCGCAGAAGGAGCTGACCGCTTCCCACTCCGTCTCGCCCCGCAGCATGGCCGCAACCAATGCCGGGCGCGACCCACGACAACTAGCGGCGATCGAACCCGCGACATACTGCGCAGCAGTCGATTGCTTGGCCACTGCACCAACCATGTCGTCAAAGTACGCGTAAGTGAAAAAAAGAAAACTTGTGATAAGCACTCGGTACCTCCACTCAAGCAACTGTCCAATGTTTCGTTTGTTATGATAAATGTCATAAAGATAAGTTATATGGGTATTATAAAGTGATTCATATGCATGCATTATATTGTTTCTTTTTGCTCGATCCCGTATATTAATTTATTTTCCCACATAATGTCTAATGATGGTTTAACTGGTCAATAATAATTAATGACGGATAAACAATAAAACATTAAACACTTCATTGTACTATCACCGCCCTAACCACAAAAAAATAAACAACTGTTGAAACGGGTGTCTAAAAAAAGTTACAAAAAAGTTACAGCGAGAAATGTTATATTTTGTCACTGACAGTTCTTTTAAACAAGTATTTACCAGATGATTATCTTTTTTTGTGGTAACACGGTCAAAGTCTATAACAAGATATCAAAACTCCCATTTAATCACTTCAAAAAACGGAATTCAGATGGTTATTTTATTAAAAAACTTGCCCCCATTTAAGTTCATATGTTGGCAAGGAGAAGAAAGAACTGATAAAAAAATCTGTCTTACAAAAGTGATTAATCGCAATTCTAGAATCATTTTTCTAAGGTGGTCAGTTTCTTTTTCCAAAATCTTAGATTAACGAACAAACGATAATGATTTAACGATAACGAACTTCATGTAACCCCATTAATAATGTTTGACATAAAGAAATCACATAAAGTACAAACCAATCTATATTGAAGTTGATTAGAAAAATAAGGAACCTTTCAAAAATAATTCAGTTGCGTATGAACAGAGCTCTTGAAATTATGTCTATCAAAAGGAGGAGTTACAGAATTAATGATCTAGGCAATCAAACAGTAGATTTGTCTAATAACGTTGTTGATAAAGATGTGCAGTCTTTGTTTTTACCTTTCACCTTGCTGCAGACCATTCTATTGAATCCAAAGTATCGCGTCAAGAACAATGTCATAACTGCAAATAATCTCTTCAATAAATTATTGTTATTTTTTGGGACGTTCTTATGCATATCTTTATATTGTTATCGATCGCTTGTCATCAAAACTCTCATAGCACAATCAAAGAGTATTATCTACGCTTTATGTTACGACTTCTTTTACTATCTTTTAGGATTCTTCATTAACTTTATTTTGAATCTGACTCAAACGGATAGTTACGTCCTATTTGTTTTGATCATTCAAGACGTACACAGATTTGTCAATAGCGAAGTCGATTCTAAGTTTATCCGAAGCAGTTGGATGATTGTTACTTTTTTTGTTTGCTTCAACATCATTTTTAACGTTTGTGTTTACTTCATTTTTTACCCCGTTGTGCCTTGGATTGAATTCGTTGGTAAGGCTACATTACTTTTATTTGACTCTCATATTATTTCTGCCATTGTTTTTATAAAATTGCTTAAGCATAAAGTTATTCTATGGAACGAAAAAGTTCTAAACTCTTTCTACAATAACCAAGAAACGTGTCGAAAAAGGTCCTTCCAAACTTATCTTCAAATATTAAAATGTTACCAGATCTACAAAAATGTTTCTCAGCAAATGGTAAGTTAGATAATTTCTTCATTAAACTATATTTTTATGATTATAAACGCAGCGAAAGAAAAAAGAGAAGGTGGAACATCAAATCCAGAAGATGACGACGAATAGAGAAGAAGATAATAAATTAATCGCTGACCTAAAGGGTATATTACTATAAATGGGAAAAGGACAAGAAAATGAATATGAAAATGATTGAATTGAGTGCGATATTTGTTTTGACGCGATGGTGGCCGGTTGAAAAAATCAGGGCCATCCCAAAGCGAATCGCAAAAGAACGAAAAGTGTGTCAGAAGAGAAGAAATGCCTATAGCACACAGAGTGTGATGCTATACTGAAAAATGAAGATATAAAAAATCCAGAATAGTTTCTAATAACATCTTTTTTATTTTATTTCAGATTCTTTACTTCACTGTTCAAAATGTAATACATTCATTGATGCATAATAAATTGTATATAGATTTTTGTAAATCTCGCAACAAAAACAATATTGAAGTACGTACATCTTATATCTTTAAACGAGCAATTATTGTATATTTATTTATATATAATCAGGGTCTCGGAAACGGCTCCAAGGATTTTCATGAAAGTTACAGATTAGAGGTTTTTCTGCTCAAGGAATCGATTTATCCCAGGTTCGAGAAAAGCTCGGTTCCCAAGATATAGACATTTTAAAACCGAGCGAAGCTCGGTCAACCATAAATATTTGTTTTATTGCACTTACTCGTATTTTAAAACTGTCGGTCTTACCACAAAAAGGTAAAAGTCTGTTGAACTCTTGTCTAAAAAAAGTTTAACTGCAAAACGACCCTGTTTTTCGCACGTGTTGTAAAGTTAAAAAAAAACAGTTAACATCAAAACGACGTTTCACGATGAAGGTCGTTTTGCAGTTACACTTTTAGACAAGCGTCCAACAGATGCTTAACTTTTTTCAGGTAAGACGGTTTGTACGAGTATGTTATTCAAGACAACATGTAGTGTTTTCAGTTAGAATACGGAAAAAGAATAGACACTTATTTTTTTTCCAATCAATGAATCTTGACAAGAAAGTGTAAAACGTGTTCTTGAATGAATTGCTTTTGATTATTTAGCAACACTCGTTACTGAAATTAAAGGAAAAATATTCTTCATGACACGAGTTTCAAAACACAACTACTTAAATAACACGACTACTTAAGAGGAAACAGCACGGTCGTTTTTCCATACAAACGTAGTCCCCTGTTTTCTCCCTGGATAATGCTAGTAGAGCAATAATTTTTTTACAAAAAATCTATGACCACTATTGGCATGTCTCTATGTTTTCCTTTTTTCCATAAATTAATTATTAAAAGAGATATGAACATTCAAAATCCTAAAAAAATAGCCAGATTTTCCGCTGTGTTCAAATATCCAGAAAACAAATTTGACGGTATTATATAAAAAAAGGAAAACATAAGAACACGGTCAATGCCTTTCTTTATTTTTTAAAGAAAAAAAGTAGTGAAATCGGTTAAGTTTTGGAGGAGTAATCAGGGGACTACGAATCGTTGATTTTGTGCCATTTTAAGGTATTTTCGGTCCAAGCTGCTGTTGTCTCCTTCGCGCTCTGTAACTCTGTTGTGGACACTGCGCGACAACAACAGATTTTACAAATACCTATTTTTCAATTCTCCAGCCCTTGCTGTTTCCTCATAAGTAATTGAATCTTGACAAGAAAGTGTTAATCTATCATTAAGAACACGTAATGATAGATTACTACTTGCAGTTGCATAGATTTTTGTTTTTAGTCATCTATGTCATCAGCTTCATCATCATCATCATCATCATCTCAGCCGTAGGACGTCCACTGCTGAACATAGGCCTCCCCTTTCGATCTCCACATATACCTGTTGGATGCGATCTGCATCCGTCATCAGCTTATCCCACTTCTATTCAAAACTGCCCAATGGGTCCCGTGGCATCATATTATACTCGTAAAGAGGGAAAGTAGGTTATCTTCATACAAACGCACCTCGCGCGGCTTGTATGTGTGCGCCATAGTATTTATACGTCGCCGCACGCACACTTTACAAAATTTCGAGCGGATTCGAGTAGCGCCAGTCAGAGTTAAGGCCTATTCAGACATAAGCGGTATTCGCTACCGTCTGCGGCAGAGAAAACCCAGTGGGTATGCGGTAATATTACTGTTCACGCCAAAACGGATTTCGCTATTCTTGTGGGTAGAATAACGCGCGGTATGTATGTACCTCTACCCACAGCGGCAGCGAATATCGCTCAGGTCGCTCTAGCCACGGTACTTGATACTAAATACCTGAGCGAAACCCGCGCGATATGTACCTCTACCCACAGCGGCAGCGAATATCGCTCAGGTCTGAATAGGCCTTTAAATCTACACGAGGTTCGCGCGTCACGACTTTTCGGCACCGTTAAATAAATAAAAAATGATAATCGCAGGAAATTCGAATCGCATTATTTATGTTTGTTTTAATTAAAAATAAATAATGGTCCTTTATGTGTAAAAATACCACATTCAGCCGATTACAAAAAAATACAAAAAACCGGCCAAATGCGAGTTGGACTCGCCCATAAAAGGTTCCGTAGCAGCAATTAACATTAACATAAAAGTTACTAACTTTTCAAGGTAAATTGCGGTTTACGATTTATGACGTATTAAAAAAAACGAATCACTCGATCACGTTCAAACCAATTTTGAATTGAAGTTTGCATGGTAAAGAACATCATATATTTATTTTTAGTTTTATTAGTCTCTTATTTTAGAAGTTACAGGGGGGGGGACATATTACCACTTTGGAAGTGTATCGCGCAAACTGTACAATTTAGAAAAAAATGATATTATGAACCTCAATATCATTTTTTGAGACCTATTCATAAATACCCCACACGTTTGCGTCAAGCGAAAAAAAATATATTAGAATTTCAATTCTAAGTATGGGGGGTACCCCCAAAATTGGATTTTGGTTTATTTTTGTGTAAAAATCTTAGTGCGGTTCACATAATACATCTACTTACCAAGTTTCAACAGGATAGCTCTTATACTTTGGTCAAAAAGTGGCTGTGACATACGGACGGACAGACTGACAGACTTTTTTTTTTTTTTTTTTTTTTTTTTTTTTTTTTAGCGTGGTAAAATCATCAAATGAGTCCTCCAACCCCGGGCAGGGCGGGAGGGACTGTCAGACTTCTACTGACTAAAATCCACGGTGTCCTTCATAGCCTGTTACGTTCCGGGGTTACGGTTAGGGAATAATCCCGCGACCCCGGCAGGCTTTGGCCCTCTCTGAGAGGGGGGCCCCGTCATTATGCTGACGCTCTTTGAGGCGCGCGTGGGACACAACGCGCCGTCGACCCGGGCATGGTCCTTGGTCGGGCAGCGAGTTGCCCTTTACTCGCTGCCCGCATGCCCGCGCCTACGGTGGCCGGAGATCGTCGCGCGACGTCCGTCGCCGTGGGCGTCCTACACCGCGGTTGGGGCGGAGGGAGAACTCTGTTCTCTCTCGCTCGCGGCGCGCCTCCTCCTTCGCGAGCATTACTGCTTCGCAGAAGGAGGCGACCGCTTCCCACTCCGTCTCGCCCCGCAGCATGGCCGAAACCAATGCCGGGCGCGAGAGGTCTCCGCCTATCGCAGCCGTGAGGACACGTCGGTGCGCCGCCCAAGCTGGGCAGTCCTGCACCGTATGCTCCACCGTGTCCTCCGGGCGATCTTCGCAGTGATGACACCCAGACGTATCCTCCTTCCGCATTAGACACAGGTACCTCCCGAAGCACCCGTGCCCCGTGAGGAAGACTGACAGACTTGACGAATCTATAAGGGTTCCGTTTTCTGCCATTTGGCTACGGAACCCTAAAAACTGACTAGTATACAATGTGTAACATAATTAACGCTAACGTCTTATGGATATAAATACAACTTCCAGATCCTTGCCAATTTATAGGCACCGAATTAAAATGTAGCTAAAAGCTACAACCCTAAGACAGTAGGCAATTATATCGCGGATTGGGCCGGAGATAACCTACTTCCCCTCTATAAGCTATGGTGGCGTCAGGACGCACTCAAAAATAAACCACGGAGTGAATTGTGAAAGCATCGTTTGACAGTTTTGATTTACGTTACAAAAGAAAAATTCGGGTGAATATTTTTTTGTAAATACTCGTATAACTGACGAACTAACTAACAGTCCAAAGTTATATTTTTAAACGCAATAACGCCTGCGTCGCGTCTTCGCAAAGATATTTTTAAAGAAACGAAAAATTCTGTTGCAATATCAGACGTGTTGGTTGGTAAGTAGTTTGAAACACTACCAATAGAAGACGCAGGATCGAACCCTGCTCGCAACAGAATTTTTCGTTTCTTTAAAAATATCTTTAATTAACAGTCCTCCTATTGGTCCAGTGGTTAGTGACCCTGACTGCTATGCCGTGGGTTCGATTACCACTCAGGGCAAGGGGTATAATTTATCTATAATATTTATGTATTTAGAAATATATAAGTATGTTTATCAGTTGTCTTGTACCCATAACACAAGCGCTGCTTAGCTCGGGACTAGATGGCGTTGTGTGATAATTTTGGAATATTATTATAATTATATTTTGTCAGTGGACAAGCCTATTATTTCTAATAACTCTAGTTCTTTTTTTAGGATCCGCATATAACGCTGTCACTAACATTATTCATATTCGTTTGGACGTTCAAGAATTTGTTGTTACAAACTATACTGAGTCTGAATTGTGAGGCGTTCTATATGGCTATGGAGGACTCCCAAGACATGTGCGCTTATATTCTGACTTCTGATTGTTCAAGTAAGTGAGAATGTCCAAAGGAAACAGAAATAGTTATTTATGATACTAGTGCGGTAAGTTGATTTTTACAAACGAGTAGACCAATTTAATAAATAATAATAATGTTTCTGCACGTATGTCATACAATGTTTTTCAACACATTTGCGAGAAAATAGTCCATTAAGTAATTAAACAACCTATTTGAAGTTCCTAATGAGTTTTTAAAATGAAATTGGTGCGAATTTGAAAATGGCGCCACATGCACGTGGTGAAAATTAGAACTACATCTTTCGTCTCATTTACTCTTTAGTATTAAAGTGAGACAACGTGTTAAGCAAAAGCGCTTCTAAGGAGGTTCGATCAGTCAGGTTGTTTATTCTCATAATGTGAAACTCTTTGGTGGAATTCTTATATTTTTTGTGGATATTAAAAAAACCGTAAAGAAAACGCATGGTGCTATACAACGGGGTATGCTGTAAAATAGGTACATAAGCGAATTAATTAAAGAACTTCCAATGGTTCGCTTCAAAAGAGCTTTACGTGGGTGGTTAATTGAGAATCCGTTCTATAATATAAAAGAATTCTTTCAATTTAAACCTTATTAATAATGAAATAGTTATCTGTAACAAAAATTTGCATGTCATTATGTTATGATTAAATATGTTAAGCCACTAATATTACCTACCATTTTAAGAACTTCTGTAACCATATTTTATTGCAAATAAATCTTTGACTTTGACTTTACCGCACGTTCCGTTGTATGGTGCGCAATTTTTAACTTTCGATCAATGTATCTGGCTTTGTAAATGCATTTTTCGAGCAAATGTGTTGAAACATTTATTTACTTTGAAAATGATGATATCAATATTGACGATAAGTGAGTGAAGGATGGACATTGTCCTTGATCGCCGAGACAATGCCTGTGTCTAAGCGCGCTTCAAAAAGCTGTCATCAAATTGGCGCATCATAGAGAGCCAAAGCTTGCCGAGACCGCAGGACTGCTTTACCAGGTCACCATGACCCAAGAACGTAAAGGGCTATTGAAGGAACATCGTGGATTTTATTCAGTGCGTGTCTGACAGTCCCTTGCATGCCACCCAGAAAGGGAGGAAAAGTGAACAAAGGATAGGGCAATGAAGACAGGCAAAGAACAATTATTTTAACAAATATATATTTTACGAGAACGAACCAATAAGATCGTAATCAACCAATTTTTCAGATGAAGACAAGAAGTTATGTAAGAACGTGCGGCGCGTGCACCGAGCATCGTTCAGTAAGATGCGCGCCTGTCGACTGTTCTACGTAGACGTGTGTCTACTACTGCAACTGGCGGCGCTCCTTACTAACTATACCTTTGTCTTGCTGCAGTTTGCATTACTGTAAAAGTAAAATACTTTTTCTTTTTTTTTATATTGATATTTGATAATCAAAATATCGTTGTGATGTATTGTGTCTAGAGTCATTAGTCAACTTTCATTCATTATGTTTGACATGAATAAATCACAAATCAATCTAAGAAACAATAAATTGATCGTAGTTACTTAGAATAATGAGGAATTGTCCAAAACAAGATCCATTTTAGGTCTGAACAATGTCTCGAAATTATGTCTACCAAGAGAAAGAGTAATAGAATTATTGATCTAAGCGATCATACAGTGGTTTTTCCCAACAACGTTGTTGATAAAGATGTGCAGTCTTTGTTTTTACCTTTCACCTTGCTGCATACCATTCTTTTGAATCCAAAGTATCGCATCAAGAACAATGTCATAACTGCAAATAATCTCTTTAATAAAGTTTTGTCACTATGTGGAGCAGTCATATTCTCATTACTATATTTCTTTCGCCTTGTTCTGATAATGAAACAGAAAATATACATTATATCGAACGCTCAGTTCTATTCCATGAATTTGAACATCTGCTTTCATATTTGTGGCTTTATAGTTTGTTTTGTTTCTGATCTGGTTAATACGGAGAGCTATGTGTCATTCATTCTGACCATTCAAGAAGTGCATAGATTCGTCAATAGTGACGACATTCCTAAATATATCAGAAGCAATTGGCTTAGTGTTATTATGATTGTTTGTTTCTCTATGTCTGTTTGCATTTATAGTTATACCTTGTACCCAGATTTACCGTTTTACGTCATATTTGGTAGATTAGGTATACTTTCTTTCGATGTTTACGTCATTTCTGCAATCAGATTTATAAAGCTTCTTGAAAACAAAGTTATTCAATGGAGTCATCAGGTTTTACAGTCGTTCAATGATAATCAAAACGAAATATGTCGCAAAAGATTGTTCCAGACGTACCTTCAAATACTAAAAAGCTACAGTATTTATAAAGATCTGTTTCATCATGTGGTTAGTTACACTAAACTTCTATCAAAAGTTCTTAGAATTTAAACAACGATAATTAATTGATTAAACGATTTTCCATTTCAGGTTCTGTATTACACGGTTTGTAATTTATTACTAACTTTAGTGAATAATGAAGTATTTATCGTTGTGTATAAAACCATCATCATAACAAATAATGACTTTGTATGTAACTTTTATACTGTCCATATTCCAATTCTTCCTTTTACTGATTCGAATAATTCTTGCATATGTTTTTTTTAGAACGCAGCATTTTTAACATCACTTATGGTATATTTTTGGGTGTTCAAGAAATTGATGTTACAAATTATACTAAGTCTGTACTGTGAGGCTTTCTACATAGCTGTGGAGGGCTCTCAGGACATATGCGCTTTTATTCTGACGTCAAATTGTACGGGTATGTGAAACTTCAAGTCTGCAGCAAGGAGTTTGAGTGGGATTCTGAATATAGAAAACAATAATCAATGTTATTTTGACAAAGAAGAAAACAGCCTCTTTTACTCAGAATTCTTCATTAGTCTGGTGGCCTACCATGAACTCTTAACGCGATCCAGTTTAGGCTGTGGGAAAGAAATGGCGCTAGACAACTTGTATAGCTCTGTCTCTTTCCCACAGCCTAAACTGGATCGCTTTAAGAGCTTGTGGCTTACCACGAGCTCTTAAAGCGATCAACAACGAGAAACAACGATAAAGTATCAGAGGCCTTAGCGTTGTTTGTGACATTTGATACTTTTTTCTTTGCTTGAAATATGTATATTTTTATCATTTAAACTTTTCTCATATAAAGTCAATGTCTTGTAAAGTAATATCTAATTGAAGTCACGGCTCATTACAACGCTTTCCTGACCGATGATTCGTCTGATCTTTGATGCCATGGATTTAATTGAAAACGATATTCTTTATCGTTTTAAAAATGATCATTATTGATTATGAAACAATGAGATGACCTACAATTTTCAGATGAAGACAAGAAGTTATGCAAGAACGTGCGGCGCGTGCACCGAGCATCGTTCAGTAAGATGCGCGCCTGTCGTCTGTTCTACGTAGACGTGTGTCTACTACTGCACCTGGCGGCGCTCCTCACTAACTATACCGCTGTTTTGCTGCAGTTTGCATTACTGTAATTTTAGTACAACTAGATTATTTTGAACTAGTTGTCCGCGGTATAGCTCGCGTCATAATTAGGCATTTGACAGTCAATTTGAATGATGACACCGCTCCAGCGCTATTTATTAGTTTTTTAGTTATGTTTTCCATATAAAGATTAGTGTCATGTTTTGTTTAAATATATGAATACCAAACTTTCAACTGTTTTTGAATAATTAACATTAAGTAGGTACCTGTTTTAGTATACCTTCTTAAATTCTAACATGTTTATGACAGTCATGTTCATGTTTTACTGATGCGTTGTAGGTACAGACGCCAGCACATCAAGCTACCACAATCTGTCAGATTTCTTTAATAAAATTTCAACCTTATCACAAGAGTAGAAGGTTAAGGTTTGAATGGTAAAATCTGACAGATTCGGGTAGGTTGACCTGCTGGCGTCTGTACATTTCTGGAAAGAGATTTAAGAATTAAGAATTTTTGAATGAGGGTGTCCCACAGAAACATTAAGTAATTATGTCATCGGTATTCAAAATGCAAAACCTGAACGTCTAAAATAAACAAAAAAGGTGTGTTTTCCAAGGTTCAGTTTTCGACTTATATTTTGGCGAATTACTCTGAAACCCGAAACTTTAGGAATGTATTTTGCCTTTATTTTTGGTTTGTCTAAGTGTCTTCTGTTGTATATGACTTTCATTGTGCAGTGCGATACTAAAAAAAAAAATGTCGAGCAACCGTTAGGGCCACCCTCCATACGAAATCCTTCAAACCCCTTTATTCAATGCCCTTATAAGTAACAGATTGAGTATGGCTGTGCTAGCCTGATTAGTCGTTCGTGTTTCGTCTGGACACTTAATTACTTGTCATAAGTAAATGTACAAAGATGTCATCAATAATTAATATTGACATAATCAGTACAAAAGCAGACAAGAACTAGACTAAATTGATTTTCTTAGTCGAACAATCATACTCAAGCAACGAAGGTGAAATTAATAAAGATGATAAAAATATTTCAAAAAAAGAATAAATCTACACAACCCGCATTTAAAGTGCTACTAAACAATCGCCTTGAAATAGAAGTTCAAAAAATTGTCCAGTCTTTTAATTTTTCACTTAATTTATTTTTTTCTTCAAAATATTATGTTCAAAACAATCATATAAATCCAAGAGGCAATTTATATTTGACAGCGTCCTTTTTCCATATGCTAATTATGACAGTAGTGTATCTCTATCGAGCGTTTACGATAGACTTCACAGATGTAACAATGAAACAGATAAAAAATTACTTTATTTCTATAACTGGCGCTTCATTTTTTATATTTCAATCTATAACTTTACTTATTTTGTTCTGTCTAGATATCGAGAACAAACAAAACAACGTAAATCTTATTTTGAAGATTCAAAGTATCTACAAGAGATTTAATTTTAAGAAAAATATTTGGAATTATACCTTATGGAACTACATCTCAATTATTACATATATTTGTTTCGATATAACCAGTCTTCTTTCATTTATTGTGTTCCACATGCAGGACGCCAACAATGCAAATATTGCCTCCGAGATTGCTTGTGATTTTGCTTTCATGTCATTCGATGTGAACTATATTGTCGCCATCCGAATTATAATCCTATTAAAAAAATATGTTGTTGAATGGATAAATGAAATCCTGGCGTTGGATGACAGTGAAAATAATAATGTGCTTTATCAAAAATTTCTCGATACTTATCAAAATATTCTTGAAGCTTATAATTTGTATAAAGTTATTTTTCGGGTGCTGGTAAGTTTCTGATTATTCTATTGATCATTGCCTCTCCAAGTCTCCAAGTCTCCATGCAAAGCAGGGTTTAATTATGTCTACTTTGTCCTTTTCTTTTCGCAGACTGCAAGCCAAGTGGTATTGAAATTCCTTCAAGTTATAAGTTATTGTCATGTTGCCATGTTTTCGGTAAATAAACTTCACCAATCTGGTAAGAAAGTAAGTATGACATTTAATAAGCTTGTGTACTCTAAAGAATCTAATTAGTCCTTAATTAGGCCGTCATGTATCAGTTAGATTGTGAAAAAAATAATTAAAGACTTCGGGCACACTACGACTTTCTCCTGGGTCGTGAGTTTTAAAACCGCCACGAAAAACTTTCACATTTTCATTTCGTTCTCATAACGTTTTCATTTCATTCTTCATTCTCATGTCAATGTTATTTTATTGTCATTTTATCATTCTCTTTTCATTCTCGTTTCATTTTCATTTCATTCTACTTTCATTCTCCTTTTTTGTTCTTTCATTTTCCTTTTATTCTACTTTCATTCCAAGTTCATGGTTCTTTCATTTTCATTTTATTCCATTCTCCTTTCATTCTAATTTCATTCTCCTTTCTTTCTTCTTTCATTCCCCTTTATTCTTCTTTTATTCCAAGTTCATTCTCCTTTCATTTTCATTTTATTTCATTCTCCTTTCATTATACTTTCATTCTCCTTTCGTAATCATTTCATTTTCATTTTTTTTAATTCTTACTGGCGGACTCATTACATTTGCAATTTACTGATGCTGGTAACTGATCTATACTGTCTTTAGTTTAGTCCGAAATACACATTTATACTAAAAATATTATGTAAATTCAGCAAATGTTCATCTTTTAATCATAAAATTCATGTTTAGCCTATTTTCCTTGAAGTCGAAACAGCATTTTATATACTCAAGACTACAATGCTTATCATAGTACACGTTATAAACTGCGAGAAGTTCTATATAACTGTTGAAGAAACTGAGACGGCCTGTATACAGCTTCTGAAGAACAGAGACTGTCCAGGTAAATAATAAGTATGAATGAATGTATGAATAATATTTTGACAACAATAATTATACTTGAAGAGCAGTAGTGGAACAGTGGTATTGGCCCCGACTTACAAGTGGTTCGAACCCAGCCTGGCGTATTACATTGTGTAATTTATTTCATCACCACTGCTCTCAAAGCGGTCAAGGAAAACATCGCGAGGAAACCGGCACATGTCCTAGAAAATTGTCATACAAAATTTTATTGTGGATGCCGTGCGTCAGAAGTAGCACTATCTAGCGTTGCACAGCAACGCGACTAATACTAGACTGAGCGACTTTTTACCTAGTAATAAAAATTTTGGATCACAAATTTCTTCGTGATGTCCCGTCTATTGCTCGTATATAGTTTAATGTCTTTGACCTACCATGACGAAGTGTGAGTAGTTCAGTTGTGGGAACGGGATGGCGCTAGACGACTTGTATAGCTCAGTCGCTTTCCCACAGCCGCTTTCCTAAAAATCTACTCTAACGTGTCGGCCACGGAGACGGACTAGGCGCGGTTGCGGGTGGCGGCGGCGGTTGGCTAATTGAACAAATGTATGAGAACGTATAAAACATGCCACGACGCGCGCGCGGCGGGCTAGAGCGGCTGCGGCTGGCGGCGGCGGTCGGCGGCAGCGGTGGCGGTCGAGGCGGGCGGGTGGAAACAATACTATGAGTTTGTTTGAGCCTGGCCACGGTGTACAGCGGTTTTTCGAGCGGTTGAAAAGGGCTAGCGCGGGACGGATCGAGTGAAACAATTTTGTTTAGACGAATTGATGAGCGGCGGGATTTTATAATGGACACTGAGGCATCCTCAATACGTCCACTTAGCCAGCCGCTATAGCCGCTACTGAATGTACGTGGCATGCCACCCGCGACCGCTTAAGTCACCCGCGCCCGCGCTTAGCCTAGCCCGTCTACGTGGCCAAGGCGTAAGTCTCTAGGAAGAAGTCCTTTTTTTGTCTGTCTGTGTGTTTTTGTAATCTGAGGCCTAAGCATAACTTTGACGTTCATTTATTGGGAAAATTAATAACCCCGTTCATTGAATGCACAAACCGCAAATATATACCTAATTACCTACCTACTTCTTGTAAGCTGTAAACAAAATAGTGCCATAAACCTTGTAATACTGAAGCTACCTAAATGTTTTTTACAGATAATCAAAAACATTTTTGCAAGAGCGTACTACAAACAAATCGTTTGTTCAGTAAGATGAACGCGTGTGGCCTGTTCTACGTAGACGCGGCGCTACCAATGTGTTTGATCCCTGTTACCATTAACTATGTTTTTGTTCTCTTTCAATTTACTTTTATTTAGTTAATTAATGTTCAAAAAGAATAAACAATACAAGTGCTTTAAGATGAGTTTTAATCTGGAGGCACGGGAGTGCCCCTGGCAAGACGAGCCAAGCGTAGTGCAAGGGCACTACCTACCTTTTCTCGAAATGAAAAGGTGAGTGTGCTAGTGTTTGGAAAGCAATAAGTAACTTTACGTGTGACATAGAACCTTTATACAATCATTACGATTATCCGCAACAGCTTAGATATCGGTTACAAAAGTCGCAATAAATGAGGCCAGAGAGAATTTAATTCCGAGTCTCATATCAAAGAAATAGGCAGATAGAGCGCTCAGAACACGCGAGTGGGTCCACTAAAGTTAATACAAGTAGAAAGGTAAGCTATGTTATAGACATGAACCCAATTTTGTACAAAATTGGTGATTTAAAACTTCTTAAAAACGAACAAATGTCAAATAAATTATGTGTAGATCCCTTGTATGTTGGTCCATATCAAATAATAGAAATTTCACCAGGCCTTGCCTCTGGCTTTGTCTCCGACTCTGACTCTGATTCTGACTTAAATATTTTTGTTTGTCTATTGCTGAAACTTTGCATCAATTTTTTTTTCTGCAGTGCCCATTTGTATTGTTACGTCGATCGAATTGCGAGACCTATCTATGAGCTTCTCGAAAGTTCCACAAGGTTCTCGACAATTGTACTCAAGTTCGGTCAGGAAATTTCTAGAAAGTTCTACCCTGTTCTAGATGTTTCGAGATGGTTCTAGAATGTTCCAGAAGGTATGGGAATATGTCGAAGTCTATGAATGTTTCCAGAACATTCGACCACCTTCTAGAAACATCTAGTGGGTCTGGCCGAGGTATAAAAGGGGCGTCGATCGCCAACCTGAGTCAGTCTAGTTTTGACTACGATCGAGGCGACTCGAAGTGAAATACAAGCGATATCTAAGTGAGTTCTACGTGTGATTAAGAGTGCGTATAAGTGTTAAAGTGTTGAGTAGTGTTTTGTGATTGTTTTAATTTGTGATTTGTCTGTGAATAAAGTTGTATTTGGTTTTAATTGGTGTTAATTAATTTATCCCAATACCCAGCTCGTAACAGTATCAAAACTTTCTTGAGTGTTCTCGCAACATGACCAATAGACATTAGTAGCATTAGGCATTAGCGAGTAGCGTCTATCTACTCTCTTCGCGCCGTCATTGAAAAAGACACTGTGTGTGTTCTTTGTCATCAGACGTACGTCGTCAGACGTAAGTCGTCAGACGTAAGTCGTCAGACGTAAGTCGTCAGACGTAAGTCGTCAGACGTAAGTCGTCAGAAGGAAGTCGTCAGCCGTAATTCTTCAGACGTACGTCGTCCGATGTAAGTCGTCAGAAGTAAGTCGTCAGTCGGAAGTCGTCAGACGTAAGTAGTCTGACAGAGGTCATCAGACGTAAGTCGTCAGACGTGAGACGTCAGACGTAAGTTGTCAGACGTAAGTCGTCAGACGTAAGTCGTCAGACGTAAGTCGTCAAACGTAAGTCGTCAGACGTAAGTCGTCAGACGTAATTCGTCACACGAAAGTCGTCAGATGTAAGTTGTATGACATAGGTCGAAGTTGACACGTTTGGCACGGTCTTCAGTCTGGAACTGGAACTGGAACCGGAACCGGAACCGGAACAAGAACCAGTCCGGAACCGGAACCGGAACCGGAACCGGAACCGGAACCGAAACTGAAACCGAAACCGAAACCGAAAACGAAACAGAAACAGAAACCGAAACCGAAACCGAATTCGAAACCGAAACTGAAACCGAAACCGCAACCGAAACCGAAACCGAAACTGAAACCGAAACCGAAGCCGACACTTACACTGACACCGACACCGACACCGACACTGACACTGACACCGACACCGACACCGAAACCGACACCGTAACCGACACCGAAACCGACACCGATACTTTAACCGTAACTTTGACATAGGTCATGAGGCTTAAGTCGTCAGACGTAAGTCGTCGAAACTGATACTGAATACTGAAACTGATACTGAAACTGGAACTAGAACTTGAACTGGAAATGGAACTGGAACCGGAACCGAAACCGAAACCGAAACCGAAACCGAAACCGAAACCGAAACCGAAACCGAAACCCAAACAGAAACCGATACCGATACCGGTACCGAAACCGAAACCAAAACCGAAACCAAAACCGAAACCGAAACCGAAACCGAAACCGATACCGATACCGACACTGACACCGAAACCGACACTGACACTGACACCGACACTGACACCGACACCGAAACCGACACCGAAACTGAAACCGACACCGATACTTTAACCGTAACCTTCGACATAGGTCATGAGGCTTAAGTCGTCAGACGTAAGTCGTCGAAACTGATACTGATACTGAAACTGATACTTATACTGAAACTGATACTAAAACTGGAACTGGAACTGGAACTAGAACTAGAACTGGAACTGGAATCGGACCGGAACTGGACCGGAACCGGAACCGGAACCGTAACCGGAACCGGAACCGGAACCGGAACCGGAACCGAAACCGGAACACGAACCGTAACCGGACCCGGAACCGGACCGGAACCGGAACCGGAAACGGAACCAGAACCAGAACCGGACCCGGACCGGAACCGGAACCGGAAATGGAACCGACACGGACACTGACACTGACACTGACACTGACACTAGGGCATGCAACCGGGAAATCCCGGTACTGAAAATACCGGGAAATCCCGGGAATATTTAAAGCAATCCTCTACCGGTTCTTCGTCCCGTATATTATTTTCCTTATTCCTTTTTTATTTTCCTTATTCCTTTCTTATTTTCCTTTATCTGTAGGGGGGTAATCGTTAGGGTGGTAAACTGTAGGAGGGTAATCTATCAGAGGTAATCGTTAGGGTGGTAATCTGTCAGGGGGTAATCTATAGGGAGTAATCTGCCGGGGCATTAACTGTCGGGGGGTAATCTGTCGGGGGGTAATCTGTAGGGGGTTAATCTGTAGGGGGTGTAATCATTAGGGTGGTTATCAGTCGGGTGGTAATCTTTAGGGGGGTAATCTGTAGGGGGATAATGTTTAGGGGGTAATCTGTCGGGGGAAAACCTTTATGGGGGTAACCGTTGGGGTGGTAATCTGTCGGGGGGTAATCGTAAGGGTGGTAATCTGCCGGGGCGTAATCTTTATGGGGGTAATCGTTAGGGTGGTAGTCAGTCGGGGATAATCGTTATAGTGGTAATCTGTCGGGGGGTATTCTTTAGGGGGGTAATCATAAGGGTGGTAATATGTTTGGGGGTAATCTGTAGGGAGTAATCTGCCGGGGCGTAAACTGTCGGGGGTAATCTGTCGGGGGCTAATCTGAAGGGGGGTAATCTGCAGGGGGGGGGTAATCGTTAGGGTGGTAATCAGTCGGGGGGTAATCGTTAGGGTGGTAATCAGTCGGGGGATAATCGTAAGGGTGGTAATCTGTCGGGGGAAAATCTGTAGGGGGGCAATCGTTAGGGTGGTAATCGGTCGGGGGGTAATCTGTAGGGGGTAATCTTAAGGGGGTAATCGTTAGGGTGGTAATCTGTCGGGGGTATTCTTAAGGGGTAATCGTTAGGGTGGTAATCTGTCGGGGGGTAATCATTAGGGTGGTAATATTTATGGGGGTAACCGTTAGGGTGGTAATCTGTCGGGGGGTAATCTTACGGTGGTAATCGTTAGGGTGGTAATCTGTCGGGGGGTAATCTTAAGGGGGTAATCGTTAGGGTGGTAATCTGTCGGGGGGTAATCGTTAGGGTTGTAATCTTTAGGGGGGTAATCTTAGGGGGTAATCGTTAGGGTGGTAATCTGTCGTGGGTTAATCTGTCAGGGGTAATCGTAAGGGTGGTAATCTGTCGGGTGGTAATCTGTCGTGGGTTAATCTGTCAGTGGTAATCGTAAGGGTGGTAATCTGTCGGGGGGTAATCGTTAGGGTGGTAATATTTATGGGGGTAATCGTTAGCGAAGTAATCTGTCGGGGGGTAATCTTAAGGGGTAATCGTTAGGATGGTAATCTGTCGGGGGGTAAACGTTAGGGTGGTAATCTGTCGGGGGGTAATCTTAAGGGGGTAATCGTTAGGGTGGTAATCTGTCGGGGGGTAATCGTTAAAGTGGTAATCTGTCGGGGGTTAATCTGTCAGGGGTAATCGTTAGGGTGGTAATCTTTCGGGGGGTGATCTGTCGGGGGGTAATCTTTATGGGGGTAATCATTAGGGTGGTAATCTGTCGGGTGGTAATCTTAATGGGGGTAATCGTTAGGGTGGTAATCTGACGGGGGTTAATCTGTCAGTGGTAATCGTTAGGGTGGTAATCTGTCGGGGGTTAATCTGTCAGGGGTAATCGTTAGGGTGATAATCTGTCGGGGGGTAAACGTTAGCGTGGTAATCTGTCGGGGGGTAATCTTAAGGGGGTAATCGTTAGGGTGGTAATCTGTCGGGGGGTAATCGTTAGGGTTGTAATCTTTAGGGGGTAATCATTAGGGTAGTAATCGTTAGGGTGGTAATCTTTAGGGGGGTAATCTTAAGGGGGTAATCGTTAGGGTGGTAATCTGTCGGGGGTTAATCTGTCAGGGGTAATCGTTAGGGTGATAATCTGTCGGGGGTTAATCTGTCGGGGGTAATCTGTCAGGGGTAATCTTTAGGGGGGTAATATTTATGGGGGTAATCGTTAGGTTGAAAATCTGTCAGGGGTAATCTTAAGGGGGTAATCGATAGGGTGGTAATCTGTCGGAGGGTAATCTTTAGGGTGGTAATCGTTAGGGTGGTAATCTGTCGGGGGGTACTCGTTAGGGTGGTAATCTGACGGGGGTTAATCTGTCAGGGGTAATCGTTAGGGTGGTAATCTTTCGGGGGGTAATCTGTCGGGGGTTAATATTAAGGGGGTAATCGTTAGGGTGGTAATCTGTTGAGGGGTAATCATTATGGGGGTAATCGTTGGAGTGGTAATCTTAAAGGGGTAATCGTTAGGGTGGTAATCCGTCAGGGGTAATCTTAAGGGGGTAATCGTTAGGGTGGTAATCGTTAGGGTGGTAATCGTTAGGGTGGTAATCTGACGGGGGTTAATCTGTCAGTGGTAATCGTTAGGGTGGTAATCTGTCGGGGGTTAATCTAACAGGGGTAATCGTTAGGGTGGTAATCTGTCGGGGGGTAAACGTTAGGGTGGTAATCTGTCGGGGGGTAATCTTAAGGGGTAATCGTTAGGGTGGTAATCTGTCGGGGGGTAATCGTTAGGGTTGTAATCTTTAGGGGGGTAATCATTAGGGTAGTAATCGTTAGGGTGGTAATCTGTCGGGGGTTAATCTGTCAGGGGTAATCGTTAGGGTGATAATCTGTCGGGGGTTAATCTGTCGGGGGGTAATCTGTCAGGGGTAATCTTTAGGGGGGTAATATTTATGGGGGTATTCGTTAGGTTGGTAATCTGTCAGGGGTAATCTTAAGGGGGTAATCGATAGGGTGGTAATCTGTCGGAGGGTAATCTTTAGGGGGGAAATCGTTAGGGTGGTAATCTGTCGGGGGGTACTCGTTAAAGTGGTAATCTGACGGGGGTTAATCTGTCAGGGGTAATCGTTAGGGTGGTAATCTTTCGGGGGGTAATCTGTCGGGGTTTAATATTAAGGGGGTAATCGTTAGGGTGGTAATCTATAGGGTGGTAATCTGTCGGGGGGTATTCGTTAGGGTGGTAATATTTATGGGGGTAATCGTTAGGGTGGTAATCTGTCGGGGAGTAATCTTAAGGGGGTAATCGTTAGGGTGGTAATCTGTCGGGGGTACATCTGTCAGGGGTAATCGTTAGGGTGGTAATCTGTCGGGGGGTAATCGTTAGGATGGTAAAATTTATGGGGGTAATCGTTAGGGTGGTAATCCGTCAGGGGTAATCTTAAGGCGGTAATCTGTCGGGGGGTAATCTTAAGGGGGTAATCGTTAGGGTGGTAATCTGTTGAGGGGTAATCTTTATGGGGGTAATCGTTGGGGTGTTAATCTGTCAGGGGGTAATCTTAAAGGGGTAATCGTTAGGGTGGTAATCCGTCAGGGGTAATCTTAAGGGGGTAATCGTTAGGGTGGTAATCGTTAGGGTGGTAATCGTTAGGGTGGTAATCCGTCAGGGGTAATCTTAAGGGGGTAATCGTTAGGGTGGTAATCGTTAGGGTGGTAATCATTAGGGTGGTAATCGTTAGGGTGGTAATCTTTAGGGCGGTAATCTTAAGGGGGTAATCGTTAGGGTGGTAATCTGTCGGGGGGTAATCTTAAGGGGGTAATCGTTAGGGTGGTAATCTGTCGGGGGGTTATCTTAAGGGGGTAATCGTTAGGGTGGTAATCTGTCGGGGGGTAATCGTTAGGGTTGTAATCTTTAGGGGGGTAATCATTAGGGTGGTAATCGTTAGGGTGGTAATCTATAGGGTGGTAATCTGTCGGGGGGTATTCGTTAGGGTGGTAATATTTATGGGGGTAATCGTTAGGGTGGTAATCGGTCGGGGAGTAATCTTAAGGGGGTAATCGTTAGGGTGGTAATCTGTCGGGGGGTTATCTTAAGGGGGTAATCGTTAGGGTGGTAATCTGTCGGGGGTAATCGTTAGGGTTGTAATCTTTAGGGGGGTAATCATTAGGGTGGTAATCGTTAGGGTGGTAATCTTTAGGGGGGTAATCTTAAGGGGGTAATCGTTAGGTTGGTAATCTGTCGGGGGTTAATCTGTCAGGGGTAATCGTTAGGGTGGTAATCTTTCGGGGGGTGATCTGTCGGGGGGTAATCTTTATGGGGGTAATCGTTAGGGTGGTTATCTGTCGGGTGGTAATCTTGATGGGGGTAATCGTTAGGGTGGTAATCTGACGGGGGTTAATCTGTCAGGGGGTAATCTTAAAGGGGTAATCGTTAGGGTGGTAATCCGTCAGGGGTAATCTTAAGGGGGTAATCGTTAGGGTGGTAATCGTTAGGGTGGTAATCTTTAGGGTGGTAATCTGTCGGGGGGTAATCGTTAGGGTGGTAATATTTGTGGGGGTAATCGTTAGGGTGGTAATCTGTCGGGGGGTAATCTTAAGGGGGTAATCTTAAGGGGTAATCGTTAGGGTGGTAATCTGTCGGGGGTAAACGTTAGGGTGGTTATCTGTTGGGGGTAATCGTTAGGGTGGTAATCTGTTGAGGGGTAATCTTTATGGGGGTAATCGTTTGGGTGGTAATCTGTCGGGTGGTAATCTTAAGGGGGTAATCGTTAGCGTGGTAATCTGTCGGGGGGTAATCGTTAGGGTGGTAATATTTATGGGGGTAATCTTTAGGGTGGTAATCTGTCGGGGGGTAATCTTAATGGGGTAATCGTTAGGGTGGTAATCTTTAGGGGGGTAATCGTTAGGGTGGTAATCTTTATGGGGGTATTCGTTAGGGTGGTAATCTGTTGAGGGGTAATCTTTATGGGGGTAATCGTTGGGGTGGTAATCTGTCGGGTGGTAATCTGTTGGGGGGTTATCTTAAAGGGGTAATCGTTAGGGTGGTAATCTGTCAGGGGTTAATCTGTCGGGGGGTAATCTGTCGGGGGTAATCTTTAGGGGGGTAATATTTATGGGGGCGTTAGGGTGGTAATCTGTCAGGGGTAATCTTAAGGGGGTAATCGTTAGGGTGGTTATCTGTCGGGGGGCAATCCTTAAGGGGGTAATCGTTAGGGTGGTAATCTGTCGGGGGGTAATCGTTAGGGTGGTAATCTTTAGGGGGTAATCGTTAGGGTGGTAATCTGTCGGGGGTTAATCTGTCAGGGGTAATCGTTAGGGTGGTAATCTGTCGGGGGGTAATCTTAAGGTGGTAATCGTTAGGGTGGTAATCTGTCGGGGGGTAATCGTTAGGGTTGTAATCTTTAGGGGGGTAATCATTAGGGTGGTAATCGTTAGGGTGGTAATCTTTAGCGGGGTAATCTTAAGGGGGTAATCGTTAGGGTGGTAATCTGTCGGGGGTTAATCTGTCAGGGGTAATCGTTAGGGTGGTAATCTTTCGGGGGGTGATCTGTCGGGGGGTAATCTTTATGGGGGTAATCGTTAGGGTGGTATCTGTCGGGTGGTAATCTTGATGGGGTAATCGTTAGGGGGTGGTAATCTGACGGGGGTTAATCTGTCAGTGGTAATCGTTAGGGTGGTAATCTTTAGGGTGGTTATATTTATGGGGGTAATCTGTAGGGGGGTAATATTTAGGGGGGTAATCTGTCGGGGGGTAATCTTTAGGGGGGTAATCGTTAGGGTGGTAATCTTTATGAGAGTAATCGTTAGGGTGGTAATCTGTCGGGGGGTAATCTGTTTAATCTGTCGGGGGTAATCTGGCGGGGGGTAATCGTTAGGGTGGTAATCTTTAGGGGGGTAATCGTTAGGGTGGTAATCTGTCGGGAGTAATCTTTCGGGGGTAATCTGTCGTGGGTAATCTGTCGGGGGTGATCTGTCGGGAGTAATCTGTCGGGGGGTAATCAGTCGGGAGTAATCTTTATGAGAGTAATCGTTAGGGTGGTAATCTGTCGGGGGGTAACCGTTAGGGTTGTAATCGTTAGGTTGGCAATCTGTCGGGGGGTAATCTGTTTAATCTGTCGGGGGTAATCTGGCGGTAGGTAATCGTTAGGGTGGTAATCTTTAGGGGGGTAATCGTTAGGGTGGTAATCTGTCGGGAGTAATCTTTCGGGGGTAATCTGTCGTGGGGTAATCTGTCGGGGGTCGATCTGTCGGGAGTAATCTGTCGGGGGGTAATCAGTCGGGTGTAATCTGTCGGGGGGTAATATTCTGTCGGGGGTAATCTGTCATGACCTCGGTGTAGGGCATGCTACCGGGAAATCCCGGTACCGAAAATACCTGGAAATCCCGGGAATTTTTAAAGCAATCCTCTACCGGTTCTTCGTTCCGTAGTCCCGGTACTTTCGATACTTTCGGTACTTTATTATTTTCCTTTTTTTTCAATATAATGTTACAAATCATATCCAATAAACTATTATTTTACAATGTTGTTTTATGTTTTTTCGATAAACAAAAACTACTTAGCAAATGTAAACTAATTAGCAATGTAAGTAAGGGGTCAGTTATGATGATGATTATCATTCATTTATTGCATCACTTTCATTTTGAAGAGAATAACTTTAATCATGCTCAGATTTTGTGTATTTTATATTTAAATAGCGTTAGTTACATTCTTTTCTTGAGTTTTATATTTTTTGCATCTCAAAAAGCATTACACTAGTTTTGTTTTGCTACAGTTTGTTTAATGATATTTATAGAAGTAATTTTTCAACTGATTTAGACAATTTTATGTAGCGTGCACGCACTCGTGCCTTTCATACCATTAGTTAAAAGCGACATTAAAACGTACGACGTGAGTACCGAAAGTATCGAATTTCCCGGGAAATCCCGGTTCCATGTCCCAGTACCGAAACTTAGGTACTTCGGGCTTTAAAAAGTACCGGTTCCGCAACCCCTAACTGACACTGACACTAACCGGAACCGGAACCGGAACCGGAGCCGGGACCGGAACCGGAACCGGAACCGGAACCGAAACCGGAACCGGTAACAGAACCGGACCGGAACCGGAACTGACACTGACACTGACACTGACACTGACACTGACACTGACACTGACACTGACACTGACACTGACACTGACACTGACACTGACACTGACACTGACACTGACACTGACACTGACACTGACACTGACACTGACACTGACACTGACACTGACACTGACACTGACACTGACTCTGACACTGACACTGACACTGACACTGACACTGACACTGACACTGACACTGACACTGACACTGAACAGAACCGGACCGGAACCTGAACCGGAACACACACTGAAACGTGTTGACACTGACTCTGACACTGACACTGACACTGACACTGAGACTGACCGGAACCGGAAACGGAACCGGAACCGGAAACGGAACCGGACCGGATCTGGAACCGGAACCGGAACCGGAACCGGAACCGTAACCGAAACCGGAACCGGAACCGGATCCGTAACCGGAACCGGACCGGAACCGGAACCGGAACCGGAACCGGAACCGTAACCGAAACCGGAACCGGAAGCGGAACCGGAACCGAAACCGGAACCGGAACCGAAACCGAAACCGACACCGACACCGACACCGACACCGACACCGCCACCGACACCGACACCGACAAAGACACCGACACCGACACCGACACCGACACCGACACCGACACCGACACCGACACCTTTACACCGACACCGACACCGACACCGACACCGCACCGACACCGACACCGACACCGACACCGACAATACCGACACCGACACCTACACCGACACCGACAAACCGACACCCTACACCGACACCGACACCGACACCGACACCGACACCGACACCGACACCGACACTGACACTGACACCGAAACCGAAACTGGCTTTGTAATACATACTTGTGGATTCTGAGGTACCGTATAATAGGTTTGTGCCCGACCCAGTTTTCGAACAAGACCATGTCACCATGACCTGTACTGGAATCTGCCTTTATCACTATAGACAGGATTATTGTCGCCAATTAGCCTGATATTGTTGCAATAGACAGATCGGCGCACCGCGTAATGATATCGATGTTACCATCTCGCATGACGAGAACCTTGTGAAAGCTGAGAAATATAAAAAATTAAATATCTCAACGTAGCACGCGCGGTTGTCGAAATGGGAATGTGAGCTCGGCTATAATTGTGCCGATTGTCGTTACAGCCAATGGCCTGATGGCAAAGGGCCTCGACGAATACCTTTCGGGGCTCTCTCTAGGTAGTTGGATCAAGGGCCTGATTTTGAAGGCAGTGTTATACGGCCCCATTGTGAGGAGGTTCCTATTTCTGTAGCCCTAACCACCGCGGACTTCTGTTTTTATGTTTTAAAATGTTTTTTTTTTGTACAAACGTAATAGTATGTATATAATAATCTTCGTTAATACTCCTTTTTGAAATAAAAACTCAGTTGGGTTTCTGCAATAAAAACAGTTTCATTTATTTCTTTCTGTTTACAAGATAAACTGAAGATTACACAAATCAATTAGAAATAGCCTTACCTGCAATAAAAACGGAAAACAACATTAAAAGTTTTTACTTCAGGTGATTTACAACTTATTGTTTATTTCTAGCACAATATTATAATCTTCAATGCTGAATATTCAGACAGACCACAGAGCGAAATTACCACAGAGTATGTTTCTATATTCGAGTCTATAACGCTGTCGGGAACGCGGCAGATTCAAAAAGGAAGTGACGTCTCGAGTAAATGAGAATCGTCGTTTTCTTTATTATGTACTAGCACTTCCCCCGCGACTTCGTCCGCGCTTATTTAGAGCTTTGCTTATGTGAATTTCTTCTCCGGCCACCCTCTTTATGCATTACTTTTAGAAAATCTAAATCAATATGCAACTAAAATTCTATTCTCTCTCATTCGACCACAAATATCCCTTTAGCAGTCGGTTTTCGCAACATCCCAGCTTAATAAGCTCCTATATATTAAAGATATTCCCCTGGGATAATTTGAGACTCGTAGCACTTGTAGTAACAAAGTTTCATACAAACTCTGAAGCTAAAAACTACCCCTTAGGGGGGGAATTTCCCGTCATAATCCCGTCTTAAGTACCACTTACGTCGTAAAAGAACCCTCCGGTGAAACACTAAAAACTCTTTCTCTTTAACTCTTTCAAACAACAGAAACAACACCTTTGGGGTCCAATTTCACAAATCTACCTACATCCTAAAAATAGCTCCCGCTCAAAAATTGAGACTCCCAGCATTTGTTGTAAGGAAGTTTCATACAAACTACTAACACCAGAAAAAAACTCTTTAGGGGTTGATTTATCCAAAATTCGTCTGAGGTAGAATCTACGATCTAAAAACCCATATGCAAAATTTTAAACTTGTCAAGAACGAAGTCCCGTCTTAGTGAGCATTTTTCCCTAAAAACCTCTATGTATACTTTGAATAATAACGAAGTGTCACGCAAACTAACAACCCTAAAAACATCCCCTTACGGATAGAATTTCAGAAAATCCCGCATAGGTGTCTTATAAAATCCCTATGTAAAATTTGAGACTCCCATCTATCAACCCCAAAAACAACCCCTTAGGCTGATGTCGAATCTCGCACAATCCAATCTTATTGAGCACCAACGTTGTTAAAAAACCCCATACGAATTTTTAAACCCCTAGCACTTATAGTAACGAAAGTTTCATACAAACTATCAACACCAAAAACAACCTCTTAGGGGCTAAATCTTGCAAAATCTCGCAGTAGTGAGAAATTAATTCCTTTAAAAATTTGATACACCTAACTTCCAACACTAAAACAACCCCTTAGGGGTCGAATTAGGCAAAATGCCGTTGTAAGTAGTACGTACGTCTTAAAAAGTACCCCAAGCTAAATTGATACTCCTCGTTCTTGTAGTAACAAAGTTTCATACAAACTGTCAACTCCAAAAGCAACCCCTTAAAGGTCGAATTTCGCAAATACTCGTCTTAAGTAGCACTACATCATAATAAGAACCCAAATTCAACATTTTAAACTCCTAGTACTTGTAATAACAAAGTTTCATGCAAACTATCAACCCCAAAAACAGCCCTTTAAAAGTGAAATTAGTGAGAACCTACGTCCTTCAAAGAATGCCCATGCAAAATTTGAAACCTGTTTCTAACAACATCAAAAACAACTCCTTAGAATTTGAATTTCGAATCACCACGTCATTTCTGAGCATCTAAGTCCTAAAACCAAACCTCATGCACAATTTGAGACTTCCAGCACTTCTAGTAACGAAAGTTTCATACAAACTATCAACCCCAAGAACAACCCCTTAGGAGTGGAATTTTTGCAAAATCCTTTCTTGGCGAGCACCTACCTCCTAAAAAAAAAGTCTTTGCAAAATTTTAAACCTGTATCTATTAACATCAAAAATAACCCTTTAGGGTTCGAATTTCGAATCACCCCGACATAGTAAGCATCTCAGTGCTAAAAACCCTTTAAGCGCCATTTAGACGGAGCAAGAACTCGTATGCGAGTTTCACTACATTGTGGCATTTGTTTCATTAACTGAATTTGTTCTACCTATAAATTCCGCAATGTAACGCAACTCGCGTTCGAGTTCTTGCATCGTCTAAATGAGGCGTTATGCAAAATTTGAAACTTCTAGTACTTGTAGTTACAAAGTTACATACAACCTGTCAACTCCAAAAACAACCCCTTAGGGGTAAAATTTTGCAAAATCCCGTCTTAGTGAGCACGTACGTCCTTAAAAGTATCACCATGCAAAATTTAAACCTGTATCTATCAACGTCAATAACAACCCCTTAGGGTCCGAATTTCGAATCACCCCATCATAGTGAGCATCTAAGTCCTAAAAACAACCCCTATGAAAAATTTGAGACTCCTAACACGCGTAATAACGAAGTTTCAAACAAACTTTCAACATCAAAAACAACCCCTTAGGGGTCGAATTTCGAAAAACTTTTTTCTAAAGTAGCACCTATGTCCTAAAAAGAACCCGCATGCAAAATTGGAAACTCCTAGTACTTGTAACAAAAAAGTTTCATACAAACTGTCAACCCTAAAAACAACCCCTTATGGGCGTAATATCGCAAAATCCGTTCTTAGCGGGTACCTACGTCCTAAAAAGAACCCCTTTGCAAAATTTTAAACTCCTAGCACTGGTAGTTTCCGAGATTTCGTGTCCTATGAGTGAGTGACCTTTTGCTTTTATATATATAGATTTTGGTTACCCTGTTCGAAAGAGACAACCGCCCCCATCGGAGCTAATACTCTCAGCACGTTTTACGGCATGAGTGCTCAGTCCAGTTTATATACAGTTTGTGTATTTTATCCTTGTGTCAAAATGTCACAACTGGCATTAAGGCGCGTTTCCATTATGCAAGTGACTTGCATACAAGTTGCAAGTTGCATGCAAATTGTATAGTGGAAACAACAACTTGTATGCAAGCTGCAAGTTGAACAAAATCGTGTTTCCAATTCAAATCAGTTGCTTGCATGTCTGACGTCATACTTGTATACAAGCACTTGCATAATGGAAACGCGTCTTTATAGACAAAGTCATGTTGATCTTTGAGGGGCTATCGTGTTTGTTTATTACTATTATATAATTATGTGTTTGAATTGTCTTACAGCTTCCACCAACATCTGTAATCCGTGAAGAGTGTTAGTATTGAGCTTGGCTGGCCACGCTCAGTCGCGTGTCTAGATTTTCAGTAAATGAAATGGATAGAAGATACTTTACTATGCATATCATACAAATTACAGGTATTAAGTATTTACAAAAGTAGATCTTATAAATAGGGTTACGCAATGAGCCAGAAAATGGGTTTGAACAAAAAACAATGTAAATTATTACTTCCAAATTTTAGATATATTTAATTGGTAAAGAATCGATAAATTCACAGAAACTCGAATTGCAATAGTACAATAACGTAGCTGGCAAGAAGTCCTATAAAACTCATTGGTAACGTAACGTCTACGTTGAACAGGCCACACGCACTGATCTTACTGAACGAACGGTTTTCCTGCAGTACTTTCTTGCAGAGGCGTGCTTGATAGCCTGCAAGAAAAAACTTAAATGAAGTTATCGAACTCCTACTAATGCCGAAAGTATGTATCATTCTGTATCAGCAACAAAGTTAGTTTTAAGGGTCAATTCACACGTACCACAACCACACCACAGCCACAACCACACCACAACGACGCATGTGGTCGGGTATATATTTTGTATTGAAAATGAATATTACAACTATACAAGTACGACATTTTGCATTGTTATCGACTACCTGTCTAATAATAATATGACCATATCGCAACCACAACACGGCGGCAGGCACCGCGGCCACATCGACCACCGCGACAACAATCTTTTCTTCATGACTACGTTCAGGCAAGCCGTGTTTTCTCTACGAAAACCAGAGTGTATAAACTGCACATACCACGTGGTTACCACATCGACAACGCAACCACATCGACATTTTGTTGGTATCACAACGCAACTGCAAAAAGCCGCTGCGACACTATTCACACGTAACATCAGCTTGACCACCTTTGGTCGCTGCGATGTGGTGTGGTTGTGGTACGTGTGAATACATGCTAACTGTCCGCAACGGCGTGAAAAGCACCGCGTCGCGACGATTTTGGGTGATCCGCAGGCCTCAGTGAACGTGTTAATAATAAAACTACATTATTATCTAAATAACCACATAATATCTTTGTACTTACTGGGGCAGTTCCTGTTCTTCATAAGCTGTATACTCGCTGTTTCAGCTTCCTCAATGGCCAAATAGAACCTTTCGCATTGAAAACAGTGACAAATGAGCAGTATCAAATCCTTAATTATCCATAGAAATGTTACAAATTCAATAAAATAACTCTTGAAACCCTTATTCCAGTATACCTAAAAAAGAGAACATTTGAATAAGTTGTCAAAATCTATTGTAGTTACTTATTGTAAAACGACTCTGAAAGCATGCTAAAAAAACTACAGAAAAAAATGGACATTTTGCGCTATCGCATACTTTATAATATTTCTGTTGAAAAATTCTGATACTCGCCGTATCCACCCCGCATTCTATCAGAATATATAAAATAGTATACAGCTAGCGCCTAAAATCAAAAAATGTGTCAGAATTTTTCTAACAGTGTGCGCTATCTCATACCAATTTAATGTATGCAGCGATTGTCTTCCGGTGAGCAACAGAATTTTTTAGATAAAAGTTTCTTTGTCAGAAGACGCAGCTAGCATCCGATGGATGTTGCGCATTGTACTTTAGCGTGGCGGCGTTTGTTCCGCAGTTGGACATCCATCGACGCGGAATCGGCTTTTTCCGTCGCCCTTTCTCTTTCTGTCGCTTAGAACTGCCATTTGCTAGACCGAGACAATGCGATAGCACGCGGCCGCCTCGAGGATTCCGCCGCGAGCTATCGCTTTATGCTTTCTGTCTATAGATGTGGGAGCACCCTATGATGATCATAATTTCCCTTGCACTGATACAAAATATTTGCAGAACAAAACACAATGCAAAAAAAATCTATAGGTACATTTTAAAAAGTTCGTTTGCAGAGTATGTAGCATCGAGTGGCAAATAATCATAAAATATTTGAATGTTAGGTAGATACCGCTGTTTTTGCTGACTCGTGTTCCATTTGTAACCGCATCTCCAAAAAACATAAATTGCGCATAAAAACATAGACGGTGGTAAATAAAATCTGCAAAAAAAAAATTACTTAAAATTAGGTCCGTAGTCTGATGATCTTTGAAAATTTTGGATTGTTTTAGGACGAAGTTGAAAATATACGAACGCCTGTTAAATGTTACAAGAATTTACATCCTTTCTAGACACGCGAGAGCGTGGCCAGCCAAGCATAACAGGTTCACATAAACTCACCAACGCCTGAAATATAGTTTTGTATAATTTGTAAACTTCCAGAATATTTTTGTAAACTTCAAAAAGTTTGTAACAGTAAGCTTCACTGTTAATCTGTTCAAATTCTTGTTCATCTTTCAGCTTCAGTATTTTGTTGATCCATTCATTAACATACATTGTTAACAATGTCAAAACACGAATGGCATAAAGAAGATTCGCGTCAAATGTAATGAACAAAAGATTTCTAAATAATACAAAGATCTCAGAACTAAATTGTCTATTATATGATATGAAGATAAATATATTAAGCACAAAAGTGCTAATCACTGAGATCCAGTTCCAAATAACAAAACTTCTGACACTTTTACTGAAATCGAGATTTTTATGTAAAATTTGGAAAATAATAATGACTTGCATATTGTTTTCACTGTGAATGATGTTGAGTATAAACACCATTGCCAAACCAAAAATGTAGTAAATATACACGAAGTTAAGACTGATTAGTATAAAAAGATCACTATAGATGATATAATCGATATATAAGGTGTAAATATTTACAACAACAACAAAGCACACACTGAAGAAACTCAAAATATGACGAATTTTTCCATTGGAAGTAATATGATTATCTTGTATCGTATATTTTGAAGATAATATTAGAAGTAGTAGACAGTTCAAAGGATAAAATATTCTTTGAAATTCTTTATCCAGACGCTTTAACAAGTAAGTCCGGGGGATACATAGGCAACATGGTTTATTTTTATTTTTTTAAATTGTATGGGCATATTAAAACACGTGCCGGCAACTTCTACGCCCTGTTGTCAACTTATTGACCAAATAACAAATTAAGTAATCACCTAAACGTTATGAATAATTTACTGCTATTAATGAGTACACGTCTAAATTAAAGTGGAAGTACTAACTGTTTTCACTTATTTATTTCCGGTTGATATTTTAGTCCAAACAACGATGCTTATTTTACCCAAAAAAAATCTCGAATCATGAAAATTAGGTGATGGGTCAAGATTTCAAAATAAAAACTAAAATAATATTTTTGTGACAATTTATTTAAAACATTTTTATTTTTAAGATCTGATAGGTTTAATCACTAAATATCCAAAGTCTCATCAAATTAAAGCTCATTCCGTGTAGGTACGTTCAAAGAGTGACTCTTTATAATGTTGCGGTAATAGTGCGCAGACGCACGCGGGGTGCGCTTACGACCAGGATCTTTGAAGTCCACCTCGTACAGACCGAATTTGACACTGGAAAATAGAAGACAAGTGTTTCATGGATCAAGGAACATGTGATGGTCATTCTTCTTCACGTCATCATCATTAACTGCCCTATTCCACCCGCTGCTAAAAGTAGGCCTGCCCCCTTTTGTGCCATGCTTCCCTAGTGGCCTAAAATGACGTCTGAAAACCCGAGTATTTCCAGTGAGGGAACGAAATGACGCTAGACGACTTGTATAGCTCTGTCTCTTTCCTATCCTATGTCTCGTCATGGAAGGCCACCTGGGGAGTATTACAACGTCTTAAAACCAAGCTTATTCCGGCGAGTGAAAGTGACAGAGCTATACAAGTCGTCTAGCGCCATCTCGTTCACTCAGAGTGGGAAGCGGTCGCCTCCTTCTGCGAAGCAGTAATGTTCGCGAAGGTGGAGGCGCGCCGCGAGCGAGAGAGGACAGAGTCCTCCCTCCGCCCCAACCGCGGTGTAGGACGTCGCGAGACGATCTCCGGCCACCGTAGGCGCGGGCATGCGGGCAGCGAGTAAAGGGCAACTCGCTGCCCGACCAAGGACCATGCCCGGGTCGACGGCGCGTTGTGTCCCACGCGCGCCTCAAAGAGCGTCAGCATAATGACGGGGCCCCCCTCTCAGAGGGCCAAAGCTTGCCGGGGTCGCGGGATTATTCCCTTACCGTAACCCCGGAACATAACAGGCTATGAAGGACACCGTGGATTTTAGTCAGTAGAAGTCTGACAGTCCCTCCCGCCCTGCCCGGGGTTGGAGGACTCATTTGATGATTTTACCACGCTAAAAAAAAAAAAAAACTCGTTCACTCACTGGAACAAGCCTGGTTTTAAGACGTAATACCCCCCCAGATCTGCGCAAGTCTTACCAAGACTTATCCGAAATCTAAAGCAGTTTAAAGCATATTTTTTTCATCCACTGACTCCCAATTTTGCAGCAAGGAATGGATGGGTAAAAGGGCTGGTAAACCCACAGAAATACAATAGCACAAAATTATTAGAAGAACATAATTACGTATATCCATCCATCCATTCGAAGTTATCGATGAGCGTCCACGCGGTATATGCTGTCACATTGACGCCATCTTCTTTGATCGCCAGCAGGATCTGAAAGGATCATTACATGGTTGGCTCAGTAGTACTGTAGTTAGGATAACTCCAGGAATTACGATAAGTACAATTCAAATTCACCTGTTCCAAATAATCTCTGTAATATTGAACCCTGTCCTTGTCATCGAGTCCACTGAACGTGCTGAGTCCGCTCTCCATGATCATAAACTCCTGGTCACCATATTTTTCCTTCAACCAGACCATCGTATCGCGAATTCCTTTGGGGTATACCTGTGAGGAGACAACACTTATTGATCAGATTATTATAAAATCAGAAGCCGATGAGTATTATGTTCCTATGTTTTTTTGTTTTGGTCCTATATGAGACTAAAAGGATGCATAATGTGCTGTGACATTTTAAGAAAAAGTCGTGGCGTTGGTTTTCAGATAGGGCCCAAACTGGTTTTACAAGCCTATGTTTCTGTAGATTGTTAAATGTGTCCCCCCACATTTGCAAAAAAAAAGTCAGAACCCATAGGCCCACTTTAGACTTGGGCTGCTCCATAACAAACCCAGAATAATCAGTGAAAGCCGTGAAATCAATGGTCGATAAATAAAAAGGCTTACGTAGAACCAAGAAGAAGCAGCATGGGGCCATTCAGCTGGCTTCTCTATTTTGCCGTTGAGGTCCACAACGTCACCTAGAGGCCAGGATGAGAACTGTTCTCCCTCCTTCCCCTCCCGGATCAATCTACTCGTGTAATGGTTCAATGCGAAGTAGTCGTAGGTTCCTGCGAATAGATTTCATTGTATTTCAATTCTCTCTTCTGTCTAAAATCTCTTCTCATGAATAATTTAAGTGCAAAAGTTCGTGTGGATGGGTGGAAGGGTTTTTGTTCTGTTCTCTATAAGCCAAAGCTAATGTACAGATTTGCTTGTTTGTTACCCAGATAGTTTATAAGCTTTCTGATAATTTTCCAATAGCATACGGACAGTCTCTGGAAACTAATATTTAGTGCATATCCTATCCTATCCCTTACTATTAAACCCGTAACTCGAAAACCGCTCCTAACGATTTTGATGAAATTGGGAATGTAGGAGACTTTACAAATCTATCTAGCTAGGTCTCATGTCTGTCTCTTCGTTACACGAACAATTTTGAACCAGGTGCTATATATTTAAATTCATGCCTCTAATCGTCTCAATCTCCTCTTGAGACAATGCCGGGAAGGTAGACCTGGGATATCCTCTCTTCAAGCTCAGCTCGTTCATGTGTTTCTCTATGGAAGGTGGCCATCCTCCTTCCTGAGAGTAAATGGGGTGAGCATATCTGCCCATCTGGAAAAACAATAAATTAGAAAAACAATAAATGATTGTTTCACTTTATAGTTAAAGGTTGATATTAACAAGATAAAAAAAACCCGTTGACGGGGCAAAGCCAGCGCCCAGCGGACTGGATAAAACCAACCCATCTTACAAGACATTTGAGCTTTTGTTTGGATTAGCACACTTCTACGTATCTTCGAAGGTTAAATACTTTTTAGGCAATATCCTCAACAAGGTAAATGATGGAAAAGTATCCCCTTGCCTTGCAATTAAAATAGGAAACCACTATAAATTACACTTTCTAAAAGTTACTTACGCAGTTCTCTTTGGCCAACTCCGCAAGCATCACATTTTCTTTCGTCTTGGGATAGAACCCTAGAAATTGATTCGCTAATGACAATCTTCCTGTAAAATTATTACTTGTTAGTTAAACATCATGGAGAGTATATTATGGAATAAGAAATCTGGTACACACAACATAAACAAAGAAAAAAAAAATCTGATAAAACAACCAGTTCAGCAAAATTGACAACTACTGCTCCACACTGGTTTTCAAATGGACCTGGACGGGAACGTGACGGACACTAAGGAAGCATTATTATCAATACTTCCAGGAAAAATCCAGAAACAAGTCGAAAAATGTTTCATTATTTACAGAACTGTGAATATACTGCGGTGTGTTTTATAATATGTTACACCAGGATAAGCCCTCTAGTTGAGGGAGCATTCTGAACTTACCATGATACTTGGGCTTAAACTCCTCATCATACAACCTCCAAGCCTTAGCATGTGCCAGCAACACGTATTTATTGCACAAGTAAGCTCCAACCTCAGGGCTGAACACGTCTGGTGCAAGAACTCCTTCGTTGTTGTACACCGCGTCGCAGATGACGAGGGGTTCGTTGAGGGTCAGCCACAGCTTCACGCGGTCGCCGTAGAGAGTGTACAGAACCCTCGCGTATTCCACGAACCAGTCTACGATGAGAGGGTTCGTCCAACCACCTGGGGAAGTAGTTTGGGTGATTTATACGGTATATTTACGTTTTTATTATGCTTCATACGTTATAACTGAGTTATAATGTATGAAGCGGTACCACAATCGGCAGATAGACCACAAACTATCTATTTAACTAGGTCTAAGCCATGGCAATGGAAATTATGTTTCAAGATGGAAGAAGTTTTTGTTAAGCTCAAAGAATATTCTTTCTGAATGGTCTTTTTTTTTTAACGTGAAACTGAGATTGATATGCAATATTTTTTGTCTGTTATTCAGCCTCCTTCAGATTACTGACAGCTCTTGGAACACGTAACGAAGCAATCGACCCGGACATGGACAATACTCGAAGAAAAGATCGATGAGATGGCTCAAAGCCCCAGGAATCTGGACTGGAATCCCGACTGGATGTAAGCATTGTTGGTTTATTTGATTTATTAATATACAAAAATCAATCTTTAGTCGATTCTGTAATAATCGATACATCGTAGGTACTTACTCTAAAACACAGCTTTCCTCGCTACCCAACATTAATCTCACTTCTAGTCTGTACTTTGAGTCGAACGGACCTATAACCTTCTTAGTGACTTTTAATTTGACTAAATATAATACAATTTATATTTTATGAAAGCCAATACTTCGCTTTATTAAAGTGTTAGAACCTGAATTTCCTACAAGCATTATTACTACTCTACTATGGCAAAACAATTGCTTAAAGAATACCCAGTGGATGGCCTTACCAAGATCCTGAAGAGATTGTGGCAAGTCCCAGTGGTACATGGTCACTAGTGGCTCGATACCCTTCGCCAGTAGACCATCAATTAGGTTGTTGTAATAATTCTTGCCATCCTCATTGATGTAGTTGGGGTAACCAGATGGGAGAACGCGCGGCCAGGATATTGAGAACCTGAATGTAAAGAAAATTAACCATAATACGTGAGGGAAGATTATTTAATTTGGCCCTCGTGTATCGTCTCTACCAACTCTACTCTATCTATTATATCTCATTTATCTTCATATTGACCATGTATTGTGTCTTCCGAATCTTGGTGGAGTGGAAGGTACTTTCATAATAATATTCCTATTGACGAAAAATCCAGTCTTTTCCTTCAGTAACCCTTTGCATTACCAACCTTTATGTTTAACTTTTTTCTCTCTCTTTTTCTCTGTTTTTGTCTTACTGTTGGGCAAAGATTTCCCAAAAAAAGGCAAAGTTTTTTTCAAAAGAGTAAGTAATGTAGTTTCTTGTCCATTCTTCTCCATACAAACCTACCCTTGCGAATGGGTGTAGAATCAATCACATCCCATCCCATTTCCTTCAATTATAATATTCGTCGTTCAAAAGTGCCTCATCGATGGCTTAATTAAAATAAACGATTAGAATTTGACTTCCCTCATATCCTTCCAAGTGATTCATTCAGCCAAAATGGACGGTATTCCGATATTGGTCTCATGGTCACAGATCAAAGAAATAGGCAGATAGAGCGCTCAGAACACGCGAGTGGGTCCACTCAAAATCAAATACAAAGTCGCGACAGTACCAAGCTACGCGTCGTACCAAGCTGCGCGTCGTTGTTGTTTTTTGCCAAAATATGCCGACACGTGTCTATAACCATGATAAAAGTTGTTCTCAAAACACAGAAAACATTATGGAATGTAAGTCTATTTGATATTGTATTATCTTTGATGGAGACACTCGCGTGTTCTGAGCGTTCTATCTGCCTATTTCTTTGATCTGAGCCCATGGTAATGTAAATATAAGTTGAACAAAAATCAAAGTTTAAAACAACTAACCTATAGAAGTGCAGTCCCAATTCCTCTGCCAACTCGATGTCCTTCTTCCATTGGTGGTAAGAGTCGCAGGCGACGTCCCCATTGGCCATGCCACTTATCCTTGATGGATCATCGTGAACAAATCTGTCCCAGACGCTTTCGCTTTTTCCTATAACATTTGTGAGGAGATAAGATACCGTCTGAGTATAGCTCGCAGAAGTCTTCTTTGATCATTTGAAGGATAAAAGTGATCCCCGCTGATGTTTGCCCGTAGCACACCCATATATGGCTGATTTACTTTCCCATAGGATAAGGTTAGCACAGGGTTTTAGCACAGAATATATAATGTTTTAAATAAAACCCAATAACACTTTCCGGGGATCGATTCAATACCTGCAGATCAGTAGAACTGCTTTCAACGACTAAACCAAAGTCCGACGAGTTCTATGCAAAAATGAGGATTCGATACCTATACCTACCTACATTCTTATTTTGTAGTATTCTTACCTCCCTCATCCCAGCCACCTTCGACCTGGTAAGCAGCTGTTGCGGCTCCAAACCTGAATCCAGGTGGAAACGACAGGTCCTGGCCAGAACATGATACCGCAAGCACAGTGCTGCGAAAAAATATTCGTAGAAGTCAATTTTTAGAAACACTTAGCGATGCGTCGCCATTCGACCTACAAGTTAAAGTCAACCTTGCTACTAAGAAATAATGATGCAATTCGATTGACTTGACATCGTCCTGGCGATCTTTTATGTCATAATTATGTCGTAGTGGTAAGGTTGGTTTTCACTTGCAGTTGGAATCGCATCATCATATTTCTGTTTTTAATATTTCTGTGATAACCTACTCAATAAGCGCATTAGGAACATAAATAACAAAAAAAAAACAATGAAAAAGTGTCAATCAATCAAAACATTTTATTTTACATGGGCCTCAATATGCACTTATAAAACGTCGAGAAGAAAAAAAAATTGGCACAGTTCGAGTTGGTCGTTTCCATGGAAAAGAACCGGCAAGAAACTCCATGGTTAAATGCATACCTTACCTATGCACTTTGATTAAATGCACTTGTCTTTTTATGCAAACGAATTGACGGTGCTTGAGTACACGGAGGTACTTAAATTAATTGATGGATTGGATGGATTCATGAATTGTACATGACAGATGCGTAAGTTGCACACGAATTGACAGATGCACTAATGATGTTAAGTGTGGCTTCAATTCCGAATTCCGTCCCTGTTTAATGCTATGCTCAGGATCAGGAATGTTAATTAGGCCCATAATACTGATCAAACAACCAGATCTTAACCTTATCGCCATAGAGACAATAAAACAAATCCACATAGGTATTTTTAAATAATTAAGACGACATTGCATTCTAAGTACTTTATAAAATAAGTACGTAGATACATAGTGATAAGAAGAGCATTAGGTATAGTAAACCATCAAAAAACAATCTAAACTCGACTAGTCCATGTAGACACAGTCAAGTCTAAGAGCTACACAAGAGTACTTATCCACAAGTTCCGTAATCTAATAGGTACCTACCTAAAATAAAATAGACAGGGTGAATTTTTCAACAGGGCGTGGGTATCTATATCCGAACTATGAAGAATATCAAAAAAAGTTGAAAAGAATCTCGAAGCCGATGTTGACGAAACCTAAAACTGAATCATTGTATTTTAGAAAAATCAATAATCCTGGCCAGGAATCGAACCCGCTGATTTTGGAAAAAAAAAGTATATTCTGTATTATTGGACCATTCAATGATCGAAAAGGATCAATTCCCAAAAATTGATTGCCAAAACCAAACCCAAATAAAAACTATTCTTTCGAAAATCGGTGGCTTTGTTTTTTTATTTTATTGACGGTATTATGACCGTTATTCTCTTTTTTTCCAAAAAGTTAATTTTAAATTAATTTTACCATTTTATTTGAGATATTCAAGAACTCAGATCAAAGAAATCTATTTCTTTGATTTGAGTTCAAGAACAAAAATATTCGTAGGTACAATCGGCGTCTTTGAGAAGTTTTCAAAGACAACAAAATCGTATCCTTGCGGCACACTCATTAAGTTATAGGTATACTAAAACCTTCTCCAGACTGTAACGAACACATTTCTGAAAACCGCATCAAAATCGGTTCTGCCAAACTCGAGATAATCACGGTCATACCCACTTACAAGGTACAGGTCAAACTGAAAACAGACTTTTTGAAGTCTAAAAAGGCCTATTTCACTCATTGTATAGGTAAGTACAATTTAACACTTGAAAAATATTACTAGGTACGCCAAAATCTTTCATATTTCATTCAAATCATCTACCTTCATAAAAAAAACAGCTAAACTTTTATGATACTTTTCTGTATCTCGAATCTCTTTTTCGGATTCCAATTTCCCTCCGTTTGCCAACATAAAAGAAAACTTTGTACCAGTACATCAATGACATTAAAAAATAAATCATTTCTTACCTTAACACGACTACCTGAACCCAATTCATGATGATAGACTGTGGATCCAATCCCACTATCTTTACAACCTAACTCTTCCCACTATCTTCTTAAAAAATCTTCAAAAAGATTACGTTAATAAAACCAACTTACTTAAATTATTTCTCTCTCGAGTTGACAACACGTTGACTCGCATTATACCACATGCATTATACAGGGTGAACCAGGATTTTGAATCACATTTAACAGTGGCGTGGGTGGGGACAGTATAATCTTTTTACCTCTAAAGGCGAGGCGCTCCCTCACCGCGAGCATTGTACCACCTGTAATGTAACATAGGTACTCGTAAAAGTGCGCAAATCTGTAACGTTACATTACAGGTGAATGCTCGCGGTGAGGGAGAACCCTAATACAATACGGTGCTGTCTGCTAAACTGTTGATCCGTTAAAAATAGTACCTACCCTTGTACTCAGTTATCCTGTGACTGTGTTGTATAATTATTGTGGTTACGTAAATAGTAAAATAAATAAATAGTACTGCGTGTCTCGGAAAAAAAATTACACATCCCATGCCCCTATTCAATTTGATCCACACTTAGGTACCGGGACGCCCTGTATAATAGAAGATTCTCTCGAGCCACCGCGCACTTAAGAGGATCGTCTACCGAGCGCTCGTCCATACTAAAAGAGAAAACGTTTATAGGTTATAGGTTTTCTTTTTTTCAAAAGTAACTCTTTGGCACCTGTAACTTCGATTTATGATAAATTTTGAAAAAAATATAACCTATAAACCTAGTTTTTTACTGCGTAGGAAGTATTCTAAAAAATCATTGGAATAGGGAAACCGTTTTCTCTTTTATTATGTACGAGCGCTCGGTAGACGAGCCTCTTAAATTCTAATCGATTCAAATCGATTATGTTTTGTTTGCTTCAGATAGTGTTGGTTCGTTTTAGATCTTACATAAACCTTGCAGATCATACTAATATTCGCTCATTGCGGGTATCGAACCCGCGACACGCTGCGCAGCAGTCGATCTCTCAGCCGCTGCGCCAACTGCTAACATGCAATCAATTATGTGTTGCTTACACTTTTTTAGGTGTATTATCAAGAAAAGTCACAAACGTTTTTCATACTCATTTATTACAAAATTAAATAATCACAATTTTATATGAACACTAATAAAATAGGACGTGACACACACATATTTTCTTGTAGGTATTTAGACGATTATAGTATCGTGAGACAACGCGAGCGGAACTCACGCTTTAAAGCCCGTATTACAGAACGTCACTCAATACTCAAGTATTACTAAAAACTAGATTCAAGGCATTTGATTGGTTGAAATCTAGATTGAAATAGATATCAGTGCCTGAGTTTCGTTCTATAATACGGGCCTTGCACGTCATAGTAGGCCACCTGAGGCCTTACCACGAGCTTTAACGCGATCCAGTTTAGGCTGTGGGAAAGAGATGGCGCTAGACGACATGTATAGCTCTGTCTCTTTCCCACAGCCTAAACTGGATCGCGTTAAGAGCTCGTGGTACGGCCTCTGATAGCTCTCATGCGCAGCTCGATCCACAGATTGGGCAGTCATTTATTCTCCAAAAAAAAAAAAAACAAATCGCTCAAAGTCTTCCCTTTGCTTTGTAACGTTTTGAAGTACCATTTGAAGTACTTAATATATTAATATTTTAAGTAAATTATAAGATAACTTATTAAATTGACTTGACGAGATAGTTTTTGAATTGACTCCTAAATAAGATGAAAGAACAACTAAATGTCTATTTCTCAACCTGGACATCACTTTAATCTTGTCTAATCCAAAATCTAAAATATGGAATTTTTCTGATGACTTATGTAGCTATGACATTGACTATTATTACCTACTTACATTTCTATACATAGTTTAATAAGTCCAAATATTAATAGGTATTGTATTTAATTGAGCATTTCGATGCTTTGATGTTGTGCCCAAAAACAGTATTCTTATTGTTTTTCAACACAATTTAAGTTATCATAATAACTTTGAAATAAATGGCAAAAAAAACAGAACCAAAACATTTTGTTTTCATAAGAAAGATAGTAAGAACATTACAGAGAGTAATCATAATCATTATAATATAAGCATTAGCTAGCATGAATATAAGCTTTTAAACTGACAAAGTCAATAATGCTATCAATATTACTATAAATGGCAGTTTAGAATCTTACTTCAATCAAACCTACAACATACACACAACAAAATTAAAATATTTATTTTATATTAAATATCAGTGCAAATCTAACCCACACCAGTGTGGAAAAGACCTGAGACTAAAACAAAAAAACAAAACTTTCATAACAAATAAATATTACCTTTTTAATAACCACATACTTACTTATCATGAAAGATGAAGATCAAATCTAGCAGTGCCTAGCATTTTTACGTATTTTGAGTCAAAATACTTAATCTATTGGAATAATAATTGACAATTTTCTATTCTAATTCTACATAAAATATATAATAAATAGAAGCTAGCATCATAACTAGGAATGAAGACATTGGTACCCAATATCTCGTTAGGAAGCCGCGGTCATCTTTATCAACTACCATCTTCTTCTCCTTATATTTCTTCTTCTTACCACTTAATTTCCACTCATACTCTGCTAACTCTTTACGATTCTTTTCTTCTTCTAACTCTTTCAACCTCTGCTTCTCTTTCTCTTGTTCTATTTTAGCTGCAGCTTTCTTGGCTTCACAGGTTTGGTCACACATAATCTTTGCTTCTCCGTTTCTAACTGAGTTGCATGGAGCCTCCTTCTTCATATTACCACATGGACAATGCACTTTGGTCTTCTTAGTACATACTTGGTTGCCGCAAGCTCCTGAATGACAAATGTTCCGGCAGCGGTGACCACACTCCAAGTTCTTAGGACATTGTTGCTTACACGATAACATATCTTCAGTAGCTGTGGACAGTTCTCGACAGCGTAAATATATCTCAGTTACTCCACAATGACATGCTACACGTTCAAGTATCTCACATGGTCGACATGGTCCAGGATGGCAAGCCTTTATGGAACATTTATGAGCACATTTTTCAGGACGTGGAACAGAACATTCTCTGTTACATTGCCTACAACTGGAAGGCACATTTGGATACTCAGGGAGAGGGCTATAAAGATGACAGAGTAAGGAGCACTTGTGGTTGCCACAAGCCAATGGTTTTCCACATTCTCTTCCGCAAGGCCTCCGAGAAGCCGAGTGGCATGGTTGCTGATCCGTCTCATGTTCTCCAAAACAAATCATTTTTACTGGTGTGTCACATGGTGGACAATCCAAGGTCATGATCTTAGTCTTTGGAGGTTGCACTTCCCATGGGGTGGCAGGTTTCTCCACTTGTTTGAACAGCACTGCAACATATTCATGACACACTGCTTTACAATGATGCCCACACTTAGGGTACTGCTTGTCACAAATTGCTTTGCAACATGGACAATCACCAAAATGACAAGAATGTTTATTTTCTTCACTATGACCACATTTATACCTTATTTTGCAAGGCAAGTTACATTTCGGTGGTTTTGTCTGCCGTTCCCTTCCACAGGGGACTCTGACATAAGTTTCTTTACATCTGCAAGTTACTTTAGATTCTAGCGGGCAAGGGTAGCATGGTCCGCGATGACAGATATTTGTGCACTTATGCCGACCACATTGGAGACCTTTGTCACATGTTTTCTCACATGGTGGGCAGTTACCATTGCAGCATTTTCTTCCACATCCATGTTTGCCGCACGGTCTGATCCCTCTACATTTAGTCTCACATTTGAAGTCCTTGCTACATGGTAGAGACCTAGTATGTGTTGAACAGTGGCATTTCTTCTCAATTAGAACTTGGCATGGTGGGCAGTTGCCATTGTGGCACTTCTCTGGGCACTTGTGTTCACAATCTTCATGCTTTTTCCCACATGTTCCTAAACAGGTTTCCATAACATCTGGACATTGAACAAAGCGCTGGTTGGCACCACAAGGACATGATAACATGCCAGAGTTAGGACAGTCACCGCAGTTGCCAGAATGGCAGATTCTGTCACATTTATGATAGCCACATGAAAATGATTTGTTACATGGCTTCTTACACTGCCAGAATGGATCATTACATGGTCTTTTAGCTTTTTCAGAACCACATTGACATGGTTGAATACTTGTGTAGGTGCATTCAGGACAGTCACCAGCATGGCAGACATTTTCACAATAATGTGTCCTACATAGAAGAGTTTTCTTACAAACTTGGCCACAAGACCATTTAGCAGCGCTGCATCTCACTCTCTTGCGTTCTTTCTCACAATAACAAATCCCATTGACAGTTTGTGGACAGGGGGGGCAGGGACCAGGGTGGCATAACAACAAGCACTTGTGTTTACAATTATCACCAGTAGATAACCTCTTTCCACAGACTTCGCCACAAGTATGAGGAATAAGCCACGGATGCTGCGGTGGGTCATCAGTTTGCCCGCAAAAACAGCGATATTTCCGAGGTATTTCTTCTTTCGAATAAGAATTTCGGCACTTGGGGCAACACCACTCAATTTTCTGATGCTTTATTACAGCTATGGGGCCCGTACTTTCTTCGCTACGTAAGCTAATACTGTCGTTTGCCCACTTTTGAATACAAGATAGATGGAAGTATGAAAAACAATGGTCACAAGTCCAGATTGCGTGAGATTTTTTGATCGACGCTATGCATATAAGACACGTAACTGAGCGGCCGCTGATGGCTTCTTCAAGCAGGTTTTTGGTCCTGTTAAGCATTTGAGTGTCACCACCGCCACGCCAGTAGCTCTGGAACATAGTTTCCAAGACGCTGGACTCGCAAGGATCCTCATCTTCGGACGACGACATTTCCTTCATATCTTTTAGATGTTTCTGCACGTTTTGCTGCAATTTTGCAGCTGCATCTCTGTACCTGCGTGCCATGGTTATTATTGCGTAAAATTACAACGTACTTTCTATTTTCCGGCTTTATGAAATGAAAATTCGTATGACAGCCATATTTTCAGGTTGACAATAAATCCGCAGTTCAAAAATGTTTCATTTCTGTCATGTGTCAAACGTTTGGACACGTCTGTCTTTTTGGAAGATTTTTTTTTTAATATTTATAATGGCATCTGAGCATTTTCGCCATTACTTTTGGAAGTTATAGTTACAGGTAGAAATTCTTTCTAAATTTTTTTGGAAGCTTTTAACAAAATAGACCTTTTTTTAAGATTAAAATTAATCACCTAATTCAAACTACAGAAAACTTTAATATTTTAACGCCATCTATGACTGAATAGACGAACTTAGTCAAACATCGCGTGATCTTTATATTACGCTACTCGCCAACAGATGGCACAAGTAATCACAATATTGATGAACAATGTAGTATAAAATTTACCCAAATCCTACGAATATCAACGTGAATTCCGTGAACGAGAAAGTATTTTTTTGTATGAATGTTTCTTACTACATTAATCATTGTTTTCAGTTCTATTACGTTGATACTTTTAAAATATTTACGTCGACTATCACTAGGAATTTCTCCTGTGTCGTCGTGCGTGCGTCTTGTGTTATGGGTACTAGACAGCTACCTAATAAACCTCAGATCATAAACATCTGTGATAAACATACTTATATACTTCTAAATACATAAAAAATATAGATAAATTACAACCACTATGGGGGTCGAACCCACGACACGATGCGCCGCAACTCGGCCACAGCACCAACCGTGCCGCCATCGCCAGTACCGCGATACAGGTACAGCGATCAATTTTATTTTTATAACATTTTTATTTAAAGGTAGGTAGTAAATGGATAATAAATAAACATAGGATACGGTGAAACAAACTATTAATATTAAAATTAGACGTTTATTTATAAATCATTCAAGTTACAATCGAGATACATTAGGTTTTTCATCAAAATATCAACTAAAATATTACAAAAGGTAATACGCATCGCAGACCTTTGCTACCAATTATTTTGATTACAAATCACATCACTCGACACTTTAGTTTTACAAAGCATTAAAATTCAAAATAAGAACTTAGATTACAAAAAGAAAAAAATAAAATTAAAAATGAAAAATTGTGCACAGATATTTTCAATATCTTATTAGTAATAAAAGCATTTTTCGTAATGACTAAAAAATAAAAAAATGGTAACATTATTGAATATAAAGTGGTCTATGGCACTATGAAGTAACCACTAGATCTTTATGTAGGCGAGTTGAAAACGGATCTAATTTATGCTCTACGGCACATAATAAGTAATATAATAAAGGGGTTTAACATGTAAGTAAAAACCCAGCTTACCATGACGTCATAAAGCGAAAACAATTCCATTATAAAAAAGAGACAGAGCTATACAAGTCGTCTAGCGCTACCTCGTTCCCACAGTGGAGTTATTTTAAAACGTCATGCGCAACGGACGTCTTTCAAATGAAATAGGTTTGCGTTTCCGCCATGAAAGAGTTAAGTCGTCTGATCCGTAGAGCGATGCGAGCACATCTTTACTCTTTTTGCTCACTGAGGTATTTAAGCTCGATTTTTTTTGGTGGAAACACAATAAGTAAGGAGTTTTCTCTTGAGAGATTATAAGTATTAGTTATTGATGTGCCCGCTCCGCTTGCGTTGGAAACGGTCTGCTCTATGCTTAGACCTGAGCGAGCTGTGCTTATGGCAACAGAAAGTACTCACGCGCTTCATTTAAAGCCCATCTGAATTCAACTCGCACGCACACTACTAACTATAAATTATTTTTTTATCATAACATATTTTTACGAACGTAGCAACGCTGGTAAAAAGCGAATTTCGTCTTTATCGAATTGATGGAATCGTCGAAATAAAAATCTAGGTAAATATCCGTCTTTACAATTATTATAACATAGAAAAAAAAATAAACGCTATGTTTTGTGATGTTATATTCTCGGGTCTAAGCCGAAAGTGCGCTTTCAAAAGTTTAAATTGAACTTTGAAGTACGTCTGTCGCGCGTACAAATTACAATTATGACCTAGGCTAGCATCATACTGCGACGACGACGCTGAAGTCAACGGCGCGTACGTACGAGATGGCGCTAGACGTCTTGTATAGCTCTCTTTCCTACACTGGAATTACGTTTTAAGACAAGTGTCATCATGACAGTTCGTGAGAATTGATTTTTTTCCTAAATGGGGATTATTACAAAGTTTAATGTCATTTTTGCAACTTGCAACAGTGCCGAAATATCGGAAACGCAAAATAAATAATAATCAAGAAAAGTTAATGATTTAATGGACGGATTCAAATACTTTTTTGATTATTATAATAACTTCATTGCTGATACAATATTACGTAGTCGGGCCTATCAAGTCCTCACATAAAATAGTTTCGGCTATGGCACTCATTTCGTTGTCAAATCATTTACATTTAAGCCTATTATGGTAGAACAGGCAAGATTATTTAAAAAAATTAGTTAGTCCGTCCGTCCGTTACTACTTAATGCTGTAAATGACGAACTAAATAGATATGCCCCATTACTCTGATTAATTAGACGGACTTAGATATTCAAAATTAAAAGTTAGTCACTGAAAAACAGTCATTAAAGTTTTAAATAGTGTTGAACTTAGTCAATCTATTCGGATAGTTAGTCGATTCCAACCGCTAAATATTGTTAGCGTACTCTAGTATTCACTTCTGGTTTTTTATTTTTACTTGACAGTTTAAACCAGCCTGCTTTTTTATTATTATCTTTAGGCATTGAAATTGATCTGGAAACTCTTTCTCGATCACTTTCACGGCTTATTATTTCACTGGATTGACTTTTCTTGCCATCTCTAGTAACTGACTTTCGTGGCGTGGTGTTGCTAGCATCTTTAATTCTTTTATCGGTTTTCTTGTATAGTGTTGAACTAGAGCTTGTTAGTCGATTATTTTGTGGTCGTCGAGTCAGAGTTGTTTGGCTGTATGATTTATTTTTTTGTAAAGTAGCGGGCTTATCTTCTGTTAAAGTTTTTGTCGAGGATGCCTTTTTGACGATTTCTTTGGGCTTTGATTTCCTGGGTCTTTGCGCGTAGTGGACGTCGTGTTGGTCGTTGTAATGTTTGGGGGTCCAGGGTGCAAATATTGAGAAGCTCTTGGTGGTGCTGCGGACTTGAAGATTGGAGGAGTTGACAGACGAGACGTCGTCGCGGGAGCGGTTTCGCGTGATGCGGCCCGGGTCCGGTATGTCACCAACTGAAATGGAAATATAGTCGATGAGCCTCTTAATGTCCAATAAGGGAGCTAGCCGATGACGCGATTCGAGCAATTCCAACTACTAGTGAAAATCATCCTTACCACTTCGACATAATGACACAAAACGTTTGGATGAAAAACAAAACACGCTCGGCACCACGACGTTAGTCAGTCGAATGGCATCATTAGAACGTAGTAGCAGGAATATTTTCATTTTTACTTAGTAGAAATTGCGAATCACATGAATCACGTCATGAATAAGATCCCTAACTTGTTTTGTAACATCATCATCATAAAAACCGTTAACAGTCCGGTGAACTTACCGGTAGTAGCATGTAGGTAGACGACGCTGCGTTGTGATTGGTGGCTTGAGTCGCCTTCAGTGCTGCTCTCACCGGAGTTGGTCACGGGGGTCCTGCGTCTGTGCCTTGAGAAAGGGAAAATTTAATGTTAATGCGATCGGTTTATACTAAACAGTTGTATTAGCTCATCTGCCGGCACTTTAATATAACAATCGAAATATGGTTGTAGGTACTTATAAATGCACCTTTTCTAAAACAAAAATCTTTATATCTTTTTATCATTTTTTTTTTTTGTAGCGGAAGTAATAGCCCTTGGAAATGGTCTGGCAATATACATATTTAAATATGAGCCTTTCTACTTTAACGTACATGAAGAAGATTTTTATTTATCGTTAGGCCCCGGTACCTGTGAAACGGCCCCGCTTTCGACCTTGTAAGTACGCATACTGTCTTAACTACATAGTAGACTAGAAACCCTCAAAGATTCAGTTTTGCTAAATTAACGTAGGTCTGGGGGCACTGGGATCTCTCCCTATTAGGGTCACTAGACATTATGATTGTTATGAGAACATCAAAAAACACTACTCACTTTACATCTCTGCTGAGTTCCTGTTTACTCCCTCTCAATTCAGACGAGCTTCCTCTATCATCCTGCCTCCTCCTCACATCTCCTTTAGACCCCTTCAAAGTCTTCGAACTACTGTGACTTCTAGACCTTTCATACGGACTGATGGGTGGCTTCGCATTCACTTTCCTATCAAACTGACTCTCGTTTTCCGAATTACTCTGAATCTCGGAAATATTCTGGAGATTTCGTTTGTACGGCTTCGCGTTCGGCGATTCGCTTTTGTCTTCCCGATGTAAGTTCGAAAGCGAATAGCTTTTGTTCGTCAGTTCACTGTGGTCTAGTTCGTCAAGGCCTGTGCTTGAATTTGAGATGGTCTTCCTCAAAGTGCCGTGTTTTGTATGAGTGTAGCGCTTAGTTTCACTTGGAGGCTTAACGTTCGCGTCTGAATCAGGATCTGTGTCGCCGAAAAAGCGAAGGTTCTTGGCTGGTGAAGTCAGAGGCTTGGCTGGCTTTGGATAATTCCTGCGAGGGGTCTCGTCTTCTGTTGTTATTGTGCTCTCTTTTTCGACCTGCAAATAGTGTTTTGAATAAATATGTCATGAGATCGTCTCAAGTAATAAAATAAAAGTTGTCAGTTATAGGTACAAAAGGACATTACATATTATTATTATGGTAGACGTAAGAAGAATGTACCAGCGCTGTGACAATTGAATAAATTGGAAATGTCGCAACACAGTCATGCTAAGATTGAAGCCTTTTGGCCTTACACAGAACTAATTATTTTTGTTTTTTTCTTTGTGTTGTTTTTCTTTTTTACTCTTAAGAGGAAACAGCAAGGGCTGGAGAATTGAAAAATAGGTATTTGTAAAATCCATTGCTGTCGCACAGTGCCCACAACAGAATTACAGAGCGCGAAGGAGACAACTGCAGCTTGGACCGAAAATACCTTAAAAATGGCACAAAATCAACGATTCCTAGTCCCCTGATTACTCCGCCAAAACTTAACCGATTTCACTACTTTTTCCTTTAAAAAATAAAGAAAGGCATTGGCCGTGTTCCTATGTTTTCCTTTTTTTATATAATCTCGTCTTTGTTTACTGATTATTTGAACACAGCGGAAAATCTGGCCATTTTTTTAGGATTTTGAATGTTCATATCTCTTTTCATAATTAATTTATGGGAAAAAGGAAAACATAGAGACATGCCAATAGTGGTCATAGATTTTTTGTAAAAAAATTATTGCTCGACTGGCATTATCCAGGAAGAAAACAGGGGACTACGTTTGTATGAAAAAACGGCCGTGCTGTTTCCTCTTAAACCTTAACTTACATTTCTAATATACCCTGTCAGCTGCTGCTGCTGTTTTACAAATATCTACAAAATGCAGCTAATTATTACCTTGGTAGTCTTCCCCTTCTTCCTGGTAAGTCTGTCCAGGGACTTGAACCAGTTACCGCTAGCGGGGGGCGTAGGGGCGGTCTGCCTGCGCGGGGGGGACGGTGTCGGGCTCGGTGTGGCTAACCGGCGTCTCTCACGATATCTCTCAGCCTGAAAACACAGCAACTAGTAAGTGAAACTGTATAGTACAGTAAATAGGGTATTTGTCTCAAAACATGTTGCTATAAAATTTCTGTCAATAAAATTTCTCCGTAAAGGCTGAATATGAATACAATGCGATCTAACGACGCTGACGGCAGTGAGAAAGCACATGGACTTCCATAGGCTACTGAGATCGCATGCGAACTGGGGCTTTAACTGGGGAACTGTGGGAAAGAGAAATAGCTATACAAATCGACTAGCGCCATCTCATTCCCACAGTGGTACTACTCTCTCTTTAAAACTTTATGGTAAGACACCAGATCATATCGCCAGAACAGACTTTGTTCAATCGGTAAAGGCCTTAAGACCGAGACTCCACCAAAGCTGTGCAAGTCGAGACGTGTTTTGAACAACCAATAGAATTGCGTTGCGGAGTGGAGCTGTGTTAATAACGCAATTCTATTGGTTGTTCAAAACACGTCTCGACTCCGTACAGCTCGACACAGCTTTGGTGGAGTCTCGGCCTAAGTGGGACGAGACGGAAAATTTGAAGGAGGCGAAATGGAAAGAGGACGGAAGCCGGGAACAAAAGCTAGTCTCATCATTAAAAATGGCAAATACTCGATGTATGTACACACTACACGTGCAAACTTTTTGCGGACTGAGATCACCTCATTATTTATCACATACCCGCTACATGTTAGCATGTCTGTACAAGTTCATTGACACTGCATTTATATAAATATATACCTTCTAGGATATTGCCGAAGAGAGTCGTAAATCGTCAAGTGTTTTTGTCGGTGATTAGTGTAATAAAAAACGTGGAGAATATCAATGTTTGACATGGAGGGGCCATCTTTTGACCTCTCTAATTATAACCAATAACTTTTAATTTGCTTGTAAAGGACATTGCCCAGGTATGGACGTTAGAACAAGTGCTACCCAGGATGTAATCGTTATTAAAAATGTGTTAGATAAGTAAATAAATAATATGGTAGAGCTTTAATGTATTTTTAACAACTTCTAGATACTACTACCCATGTCATCTTTGCAAAGTAAAATGTAGGTAATATCTTCTATACTATAGCCTAACCAAAAGAGCAGTGGTGGTAACTGCCCCGACTTACGCTGTAGGTCGTGGGTTTGAGCCCAACCATGCGCATTAATTTATATATTTTATTTCATCACCACTGTCCATCTACACACCACAGATCTTACACTGGGCGTGCGCGGTGGATGTGCCTGTAATTCACAATCGACGAATCGAATCGACGGAACCTTACTTTTATTATATTATTATGTATTTACAAATGTAAATAGTGATTGCGTATTAAATTGTTTGACAGGTATACTTTTTAGCTATTATCTAATTTCTCCGGTATGATACTACAAAGCAAAAAAAAAAAAACAGATTGATGAGTACTGGCAGTTCAAGTAACAAAAAATAGCGCAAACTTGAAACTTGGTTCTTGAATCATGTGTTGGTTTAGAACACCGGTCAAGTGAGAGCCGGACTGGCGTATGAAGGATTCCGTAGCATATACAAAAAAGCTAATAAAATCATGTAGGTATTTTGTATGGGAGCCCAATACAACAGACATGATGTTTTGGCGTTTTGTTAAGTATTTTTTGTTATAGGCATAGCGGCAACAGATTTCATTTGTGAAAAATCTGTGTTACTATCACGGGTCATGAGATACAGCCTGTTGACAGACGAACAGACAGACGGGCGTACAACGGAGTCTTAGTATACCCCGCCCCCCGTTTTACCCTTTAGGTACCGAACACAAAAGTAGTACAGGCCCCCCCCTGTACTATTTTTGTGTTCGGTACGCAAAAGGTAAAACGGGGCAACGTCTTAAAACCAGGCTTGTTCCAGTGAGTGAACGAGATGCCGCTAGACGACTTGTATAACTCTGTCACTTTCACTCACCGGAATGAGCCTGGTTTTAAGACGTTGTTTTAATACCCAGGCCTACCTACATCTTATCTTACGATTAATTAAATGTGATGGATGAATGTTTGTTACTCTTTCACACAAAAACTACTGAACAGATTTTAATGTGATTTGGTACGCAGATAGTTTATAACCTGGATTAACACAAAGGATACTTTTTATCCTAGTACTACATTCCCATAGGATAAATTTTCGAATACTCGTATTAACAGCAACGGTAAAATAAAGCTTTTTTCACGTAGATTATTTCTTTATCTGTAACAGAACTGTAAAGTTCAGTCTACTCTATTTTTATGGTAGTACAAATATGATAAGTAAAGAATGTTTGTCTATGATAGTATGCTTCCGGGTTCAATGACACCTTAGTATCTGAAACAGACCTCTGATAATATTTACCGGCAAATAACTAAGTCCAAACGTTATTTTTAGATATGTGGTACATTTCTTCCATAATTAACATAGTCAGGCGATAATATTGGAAGAACATTATCGGCTAATGCAGGAAGAAGAAAAAAAAATAAAAAAACGAATAATTATACCTTCTTCGAAAAAAATCCCAAAATAGCTGAAGCCTTATCATGAGTTTTCAGTTATTCTGACGTGAGGTAAACTGGAACTTTGACATTTCAAAATTGAAAAAATTAGTTCCTTCTTCGCACATCAGAGGCGCTGATCCATTTTTCCATAGAAGATACTAGAATGGAATACCATAAAGATACAAGAAGCTGTAAATACTGGAAAGATTCTGTAAAGTAGTGAAAACTCACTCAACTTAATCATACAGTAAGTAGTCACCGATAATATTGTCATTTACGAAAAAATACCCTCGATTAGTCCAAGTTTCCATCATCGGATCCTGATTACCATGACACCATTTTGTATATAATATACCCTTTCTTCAATCAAAAGAAGAATAAAATTTTCAAATCGGACAAGGCGTCATCGAGGAATCGGGGATCTTAATAAATCCAACGATTTGTGACTTTTCCCCTTTTTCCGAATTCGGTTAAATATCACACCATTGTGATTCCGTGTCCGGAAAAATGAGAAACTTATGAATGAGTGAGCCGTTGGCCTTAAAGTTCGCCCGCCATATGGTCTGTGGCCTCAACTGACTTAATTTGGTACAATGAAGGTAACACTGCTAAAGCCCACATGAAAACTGGACATAATTACTGAAATAACAACTCTAGGTGATGTTTATTAAGTTGATTTCAGAATGACGGTAATGATGATTGAAACGTCTTACCGTTTCCCTGTTCTGAACATTCTATAATAATAATTAAATTTTTAAAACGCAATAACCCACGCGACGCGGATCGCAAAGATGACTTTTGAAAGAAAAAAAAAACAATATCAAGTGAGATCTCATTAAACAACATTGATTTGAGTTATTGCTTAGAGTGGAGACCACGGACTAGCAAGCGCAGCGTAGGACGTCCACCAGCAAGGTGGACAGACGACCTTATAAAGGTCGCCGGAAAACGCTGGATGCAGGTCACTTCCATCCGGTATGTGTGGAGATGAAAAGGGGAGGCCTATGTTCAGTAGTGGACGTCCTATGGCTGAGATGATGATGATGATGATTTGGCTGTGATGTCAACGTGTTGTTTAGAAGTAAGTAGGTACTTAGTTATTAGTTACTCCAACAGATGGCACTACGTTACCAAAAAAAGTTCAAATGATGGGTTTAGGCGCATTAGGGCTAACTCTCATTTGGGCTACTTCTCATTTGGGCTACTTCTCATTATGGCTACTTCTCATTTGGGCTACTTCTCATTTGGGCTACTTCTCATTTGGGCTACTTCTCATTTGGGCTACTTCTCATTTGGGCTACTTCTCATTTGGGCTACTTCTCATATGAGCTATTTCTTGGAATAAAAGTTTCAGCTTGCAAGTATGAGTTGCGATGGCCTACTTGGTAATCTGTGGTAAGGTGCTTGGAGCATTTATCGAGAAGTCGCGGGTTCAAATCTCAATTGCAACTGAATTTTTCTGTCCTCAAAAATTATCCTATATTTATATTTTACTTGCGACTGCGTGTATGTTTGTTTGTAACGGCTGAACCTATTTTGATTAATTTTAGAGCAAAGATATGCCCGCGGCCATAGGTTATAGTGTGAACTACTTAACACACTGATTTCATTCCAACTGAATTAACTACGTATTAATAATTATCTTCGCTGAGAGCTAAAAGTCATTGGTAAACACTAGTTATGATATAAACTTACTACTTACTTTATGATTTGAACGTTTTTTGAGTTTGTGCCAAATACAAAGGAATATTGTACCTAATGATCGTGTCGTGACATGGTCTTGCTCTGTTTCGGCAATTTGCTCTGATTCACACGTGAACGCTGTCTTTAATTCAAACATCTTTCTTTTCTATTTTCACAATGGCAATCTGAACAGAAAGTGCTAGGAGAACAGGATCAAAACTTTTTTCGTGGGTTTCATCATCATCATCAGCCGGAAGACGTCCACTGCTGAAAATAATTGCCTCCCCATTAGACCGCCACGCCGAACGACAATTTATTCGCCACTTGCATCCATCGACTGCCCGCGACCCTCACGATGTCGCCTGTCCACCTAGTATGTTTATTAGTTAATTATTTTTTGGCGAATATACAACAACCCGATTCTTCACTCAAATACCTTACTGTAGCGATTATTGCTGATACGTTGCGTCTTATCGCGTGCAAGTAAAAATACTTGGAAGTCCCACAGTTAGCTGTTCAATGACTGTTTGTTTTTGTGAATTTAAATGTTTGAAACGCATCTATAAACAAACTTTGGATATTCTTGGCGATATCGTGTTTTAAGATAAACAAAAAACGAAGAATCCCGTTTTCAGACATTATACTTGATAGGCAGCTGTTATAAAACGGTAATATTCGAGAAGAACTGCGACTAAATTGTGATTGTTTAGCACGAACCGTCTAATTGGAGACGTGGTCTGCGGTCGAGTAAAGCAAGCAAACCTTATTTGACCTAAATAGGATAACTATGTGGTCTTTTTGTGGGAAGATGAATTCGACTGTGAGCGACCTTCCGATTCGGCTATGCTTTATAAGAAATCCCATCGCTGGGCGGCTTCGATATTGTCCGAACGTACAGCTTGGCCAGAACGGATTGAAACGGAACTAATGTTTTTGTTCCTGACAACGTTTTAAATCTTTGATATTTGATGTAAACAAAGACCGCAGGTTTGTTAGATTTATTATTGTGCCATAAAACTAACGTAATAAGTGAAAAAAAAAGTTCAAAGTGCTGATAGCGAGAAAACAGTGGCGACTTCCGATTTTCTACAGTTTTTTGCCGAGCTGTACAGCGTGCAGCGCAAGTGTTGCTGTCAGCTAGCCTATTGAATACCAAACTTTAGTCACAGCGCGCAGCGTTGTAAGAGCGCTGCTGCCGCGTTGTCATCAACTACACGATGATGATAAGTGATGAGAATACTCGCGAGTTTATTTTGTGAACACGACGGTGTGTTTTAATGCGGTTGTGAACACACGTATGACATCATTGTCGGTGTCAAATACACGACATTGAACTCAGGTCACTGACACTGCTCGTTAACAGGCTTCTTAGAGACTAATCCTTAATATTTCAGATTCAATTTCAAGTCCTAAAATCTTTAATGTTATTTAGTTTTGAGTAGAATCTGTTACATCTGTTGAATAAAGAATATTATATTGTGAGCCTCTTAAGAGTTTATCCTTAAGGGGGATGCTCCAACCAGCCCGCGAAATTCAAATATTTTTACGTTTTTTGCAATTTGCAGGCCAGTGTCATGTTGTAACTTTATAAATATATGAGTTGCGGTAATAACAAGTATAATTTTAAATATAAAAATTATCAAAAAAATCGCTCCATCAGCTCTCACATAGAAAAGCTGCATCATGTTAAAATCTCCGAAATCTAACTTCGATGCACCTTTTCTATGTGAGAGCTGATGGAGCGAATTTTTTGATAATTTTTATATTTAAAATTATACTTGTTATTACCGCAACACATATGTTTATAAAGTTACAACATGTCACTGGCCTGCAAATTGCAAAAAACGTAAAAAAAAATTGAATTTCGCGGGCTACATCGAAGCAATCACCTTAAGCCAGAGTCGTGGAAATCTTTAAAAAAGATACCGCGGCTCTGTAAAGTAACAGACATTTGAAGGGACAAGGTGAATTTTAGTCAGTACAAGTCTGACAGTACCATAATATGCTACACTGACATCCAACACCATCGTTCTTCTTTTATTTTCAAAAAAAAAAGAAGAACGAGCTACTCTTCTAACCACAAAAACAAAAAGTTAGTGCTTATGTAGGATTAGAAATATTTTTTGTACGCGTCAATAATGGTAAAGGTTTTCTTTTAACTTTCCTTTTCGGAGAATTTATTCAGAAGGAAGTATTTCCACAAAAGCCTTTATAATTATGTTAGATTTCTAATTTTTACATTGTTATATCCATTGTCACAAAAATAAACTTTGAGTTTCGTTTAACTTAGGAATACTTTACATGTTTTACGACGTAAAGCATACGCAAAAACTGCGAACGTTAGCGGCTCTAATATAGGCCACCTCTTATCGACCAGGAGTGCAGGCTGTCACTTTACTTTCACTTTCATGTAGCCCTGGTACTTCAAGTTATAGAACGCAGCGTTATTGAATCAATCGTTTTGATTAAAAATAATATAAATTCTTGCCCGGACAACCTTCTCTAGGTTGATCTGCGAGATTACATTGAAAAAAAAAGGAATAAAAAAACAGCGTGTGGAAATCAACATGTCCGAAAACCCAAAAATCCAAGGTCTTGTAGCGTCCACAAAGCCGCACTGCCGGCCCGTTTTACAGCCTTTAGTAAAACTAGGTAATACGCCAGCCAGTATTACCTGGGGTATCATATTACCCAGTTACTGGATTGTGGAGGTTCGCTAGGCAGTCGCTCAATGTAAACTACTGATATCCAGCTGTATCTGGTTCTACTGAAGCCGACCCCAATATAGTTGGGAAAATGCAGGTAGATGATGGGGTCTTCCTAGACCGTCTCCTCTCGGCGTTACCACCCATATCTGCCCTAGAAATTCTCTCAACAGGACTAGGAACCATATTAAGGAAACTCAAGTAAACAAGAATCTTTTCTGTATGAGTAAAATCTGCATAAGGCCAGAAAATAGTGGATCAAAAGTGCGTGACTTGGAGTACAAACAAATATTGCAGTCGCCTAGCAGTTTGAAACATTCCTCCGGTTTAATTGTAGCATTGATTGCATTTGAAGTTAGAACTATGTATTGCCTATATATTAATAACATAAGTGGTCAAAGTTCGACAATAATTCATAATTTGCACTCTATCTTCATTTATACTTTCACAGATCGCACTTATCTGAAAGCGAAAAAAAAGGATATAAAATTACGCATTATTTATCGATTACGAGTATAACAAGCCATCATCACGACATTAAACCCCTTAAACTAAAACTATTCGATCACATTATAGACGGTAGTTCCCACAAGACGGGCTATTCATTACAAGTCTGAGAGTCCGTCTCACGCTGGCCTGGGTGGGAGGACTCATTTGATGATTTCACCAAGTAAAAAAAAGGACTGTTTATTATGCTTACTGACGTACCTACAATTTTCATACACACATAAAGAGACGCTAGACACGGAGGCAGTGCTCTCCAGGTATAAATCAATAGGCTCAAAAACAAACCATTAATGAATTATTAAAATGATAATTATGGAAGTAAGTAGCAGCGTCAAGAAAAAGAGACAAAAATAAATACCAGGAAAAGAAAGTTATACCGGAATAAAATAGCGCTGCACAGGCCTCCAGTAATAAAGAACAAGGACAGAAAGCCAATGATACGAATATGATGAACATACTTTGCATAAACACAGATTATGGAACAAAGGTGTTATTCACCGGTGAAGCCAGCACTCTGCAGGTATCAATCAGACTGCAAGTGACGGTCGAAGCACCGGGTTTATGCGAACAGTTGTGTAATGATGGCCCTACTATTAGTACTCGAGAGACGATTGAAACGTAAAGTCATCATTCAAAGAGTAGGTATGGAGCTTCTTGCCCATTCTACTACATTTTCATCGTCTTGCCAATGGGTGTAAAATCAATCCCGTCCGAATTCCTTTCATTTTACTTTTCGACGTTCAAAAGGTTCTTTAATTACTCAATTGAAAAATTATATAACTTAGACATGTCTTTAGCCAGAAATCGTCATCGTTGTGATGGTGAAGTTACCTCTTGTCTTAGCACGAGGCTGCGAGTTCAAAACTGGATTCACATTCATTTTCCAATTTTGTATTTATTTTTACTGTGGTAGAATCATCAAATGAGTCTTTCCACCCTCTCAGACTTGTACTGACTAAAATCCACGATGATTCCTCAATAGCCTTTGAGAGTTACCTATGCTCTCTAAGAAGGGTTCCGTGAGATTCCAAGTTTGTCTTGGGATGTCCAAGTCCACTGACATCGGTGCAGGAAAACATCATGAGGAAATCTGGACTTGTGAATGTCATTTCAGAGGCTTATGGAGTAGACTTAGTAGAGTGGAGATACGACTTGACTAACTGACACCCGAAGATTTCAACAAAAGCATTGAAAAGGACACATAGGTAGTTGCCCGAGTTTGAACTCAAAACCTCGTACAGTTTGGCAAATTAAAGTAGAAAACCGGAAGTCGCCACTGTGCTCTCGCTACCAGCACTTTGAATGATTTTATTTATTTATTTTTCACATATTACCTTGGCACAATAATAAATCTAACAAACCTGCGTTCTTTGTTTACACCAAATATCAAAGATTTTAGAACGTTGTCAGCAATCAAAAATATTAGTTCCGTTTCAAGACCTTCTGGCCAAGCTGTACATGACAAGCGAGGTGGCTACAATGACGCACGTGAATTGATTGTCTCTACGGCTTCCGATCCACAAGAACCATAAAGTATTAAATTAAATGTCGTGAGTTGATAACTATTGGATAACAAGATGTGTTTTGTGATGTCTAGGACATGACACGAAAGTTTCTTTTAGAACTGTGACATAACCATACATCGAAAGTTATGAACTAATCAATCATAAAAAAAAACACGAGAGGTTTTCCATTACCTATGACAGTTTAAAATTTATCTTCGTTCTATTTCGTGAGAGGATGTGTGTTTGAAAATAACTTGTTGACGTTTCCCGTGGCCCATGGTGCATGGGCTAGCACTCGTTTATATTATTTAAAGTTAGGTTCGCGTTTGACCACTATCTCGCCCGAATATTAGCTTTTTTAAATTTTATTTGTAAGTTTAGGCGTTTGACAATTTGACCAGCAATACTAGGGCGCAGCTATATGTCTAGGGTGTCCAAAATGTTTGCAAAAATAAAGAACTGTTTATTAATACATAACAATGATGAAATTGATCAGTAAATATGAAACAGGGGTTTTTTTTTATCAAAACTAACCACCCAGAAGTTAGAGCTTTGCAAAACGGAGTTCCGTTTTGCAAAGCTCTAACTTCTGGGTGGTTTAAAAAAAATACAAAGAAGATGGTGAGATCTTGATTAAAAGAATGATTAAAAACAAAATAAAACTTAGCGTGTCGATGGCAATAAATGTTGAAATGCCTAAAATTCAGCTCAAGGAACTCCACTCACTGATGTAGTCGTATCATCAAGAAAGGTAGTACATAGTGATAGAAATGTGAGTTTGAAATGACATCTTTACAAGTGAGAGACAGATAGTAATGTCTCGTTCCAACCTCCGACCTTTAGCATCGATAGGTCAGCGCGGAGTATTGTGCTGATGACGACTCGCATTCTGTTCCGCATTGCACTCTAAAGCTTGGACGAAGGCCCAATTAACACTGCACTCTGGCCAATTTATATTCACTATTTATGAAAGATCTACAAGGAACCTTGTCGGTATACAAGTGATAAATAATGAGGTAGATTTTTGTAGGAAGTTGGAGAGTGACAAGGTCATACAGACGTAATAGGTCAACTGTTTAAGTAGAGAAAGTTAAAAGTTGACGAACAAAGAGTCAAAATATAGGAATTGTAGCAAACATTTTAAATGATGATAATACGTGACTAAATTGGTGAACGATGATTGAAATGTGTTCAACATAATTGACTACAAAGATGAAAAAGACAATAACAGATTTTAACCAAAACACAGAGAGACTTTTATTTTTTATGAAAAAAAAAGTCAGTCAATATTTTATACGCGCAAGGCCTCATTCTCGAAATGGCAAATGAGTCGCAAAAGGGCTAGTTCTCAAAATGGTAAATTTTGTAAAAGCCTAATCTTCTAAATGGCCAACTATGACTAGAATGACTAGAATGTGCAGTAAAATCAAATATTAACGAAAGATTTCATTGTGCTGTAAACATTATCCGTCAACAGTGTCTTTTAAATCCAAATAAAAATAGAGGAGATGCTACGAAAGGACAAACAGGAAGATCGGTAGAACAGGATAAGTTCCACCACAGAATACTTTATAGTACTACGGTATTCAGCCATACGAGCAATTGATTTGATGAAAAAGTTACTTACCAAAGCGGGTGAGTCCAAGGGCCTGGAACGGGATTTCCTCAAGTCACTTTCTCCATCCGAAGGTCTAGACCTCGACTTTCTAAGGTCGCTCTCTCCATCAGACGGTCTAGACCGGGACTTTCTAAGGACACTCTCTTCATCAGATGGTCTGGACCTCGACTTCCTCAAGTCACTTTCTCCATCAGAAGGTCTCGACTGCCTGTCACTCTCTCTGTCCGAAGAGTGGTATCGTCTCTTTTCTTCTTTACGCTCTTTGTATCTTCTTTCTTCTTTCAATGTCTTGTCATATCTGAGAAAACAAAGGGGGAATAAATTGACAAAATAATATTTTAAGTTATTTGATCAACCTCGAGTTCGATGTCGACTATGATTTCTATTTCGACTTCGATCTTGACTTTGACGCAAAACGGAAGTCCCCGAAACGGAAGTTGTTTGATTTCATGAAATTACAGAATTAAAGATTGACAATGGCAGTAATTGCATTCAAGAGAGAAATGAAGAAGAGACATGCAAACTTGTTAAAGGATCACCTAGGAGTAAGTATGTCTAAATTCCTAACTTTATTTTTTAGTAGCCTGTGGGCTCCCACTCCTGGGCAAACACCTCCCCCGACTCCCTCCACCTTTCGCGATTCTGAGCGTCCTCCATTCAGTTCGGACGGAACCTGTCCAATTCGTCCCGCCATCTCCTACTTGGTCTGCCACGACCTCTTCTCGTCTGTATTTTTTTAATTATTTATAATAATTATATTTCAATTGTAAAAAAAAACCTACCTTCCATCATACTCCTCCCGGTAATTCCGTTCAGCTTCATACTTTCGTTCAGGCTCGTACTTCCGTTCAGGCTCGTACTTTCGTTCAGCTTCATACTTTCTCTCAAGCTCGTACTTCCTCTCAGGATCACTGTCCCGAGGGTCCGAGCTCCTGTACCTGTCCAGGTCTTCTCTAGAGCTCCTGTATCTCCTCTCATCAGCCTTGCACTCGTAGTCAATCTTCTTCACCACGATATCACTGGGTTCTGGGTCGGTGTACCTGATTTGGAGAAGAAAATTTCTAATAAGATGGAATATTGGGTTTTTTCAGACAATCAGAAGTCTCTAAGAGTTTTAGGGTAAAAACTCAATAAAACTGCCCTTCTTTGGAATGCTTGGGTCAACATTTTTTGCCAATACTCTTATTGTGCGCATAGAAAATTAGTGGCTAGTGGAACTCTGCCGGGGTCTTCTTTCCTGATAGCTATTAACTGGAGGTCTTTTAGTCAGGAGTGAATGTTACTTCTAGTTCTAGGCAAGCGACATCCATCGACCGTATCATTGCTTACCATGAAACGAGATAGTCAGTGCTTCGTCAAATGCAAGATAGCGCTGAAAAAAGAATCGAACCTTGGGACCTCATGCACAGCAGTCGGCGCTTGCGATCACCGGGCCAAAGAGGCAGTTATAATGTTTTGGTTCGGTATTATCATCATCATTTCAGCCTATTGCAGTCTACTGCTGGAAATAAGCCTCTCCCAGAGGGCGTCACAGCGCAAGATCTCCCGATTTTTTCATTCAGCCACTGCCAGCTACCTTCTTCAGGTCATCGGTCTATTATGGCGGGGTCGTCCCGTAAGCCGGTGTAAGTTGGTACGATAAGCTTCAGAGGAAACTAACCCCCTTTGGTAGTGATGTCACTAACTTAGTTTTATTTGAAGCTGGCTTTTCAAAAGGAATTATTACTGTCCAAAAATGTTTCTAGAAAAAATCTAGAGTTCCTTTAAAAGAACGGTATGCCAATTCATATTTGATAACCATCTAAGTATATCGCTCCGTCATGTGTACTGTGATGATGTTTTCATGCAATAGTTTTCCTGTTATAAAATGATGCATTTCCTGTGACTAACTTGTACTTAGAACAACTAGGTATCATCTTTATGAATATAAATTGCTACTTATTGTGTAGTTCGTCTGTTTTCCCAGCTAAGCAAATAAACGATGAAGCTATGTCGAACAATGCGATAATATGAGTTTTATTTTATTTATTTGTAAAACCGTTGCTCCAGACAGTTGTCATTTCTCCTGTATCGTGGGTGCGTTTAATAATAATAATATAGTTAAATTGTTTTATTGCAATTTATTTCATTTTAATTGAATTCCTGCGTCTTATTTTGTAAATGTTTTGTTTACTTATATTGATTGGGCGTTCTTCCATTAGACGGTACGGCAACGGCAACGGCGACGGCGGCGCCGTGGCGGTGCCGGGGAAGCAAAAATGTATGAAAACGTATGTCCATTAGCCGGCCCGACAAAGGCACCGGCACTACGCCGGCGCCGTTGCCGGTGTCGGGCCGGCTAATGGAAAAACGCCCAATGTCTGATAGTTTGAATAGGCAATATAATTTATTATGCGACCCACCCAAATGTTCTCACTTTAATATTCCTCGTCTTGTCCTTGGTCTCCTTGAGTAATGCAAATATTTATGTCTGCCTTTGTCAACCCATATCGACAAAAGGGGATAAAGTTTTTACTACAAATATGGATATTGACTTTGCTATAAATTCTGACACATCATTTTGTCTATGTAAGGTTCATATCGTGTCGCCAAAGTGGCTCATCTAGGACGCGCGCAAGGAGCGGTGTGACTCACTTGCTTTTTAATGTCGCTCAGTATTATCTGATGAAAGTTGTACCTGATTTTGTTCTACTCTAAGTAATATAATAGTTTACCTAGTAACTTGATAAAAAACGTCTAACTTCTTACTACATTTTGCAGGATCCATTCTCGCACGGAACAAAATATTTTTGTGGCTTACTTCAAACGCACCAACGATTTAAAGGTTCTAATGTGGGATAAAGTATTTTTGTTGAAAACTACACTTAGGTTCTCTCTATGTTTATCTTAGACATCAGTAACAACGGTGGAGGAAAACTTAGAAGTCATTTGAATTTATAATAACAAAGTCCTGCGGGACTACCAGAGATAATAAGAAATAACACAAAAAAATTACCTTCTATACTCGGAGTCGTCTCGGGCAAGATGTTCAGGGCTCTTGAGCACCCGTGTGCGGGTCTTCGGCTGGACTACTTCTTTCTCTTTCTTGCTCTTCTTAGAAGAGTCGCGAGAGAACAGCTGTTTCATCTAATTAAACACAAATAAAAATGATTTTTATATACACACACGATAGGATTAAAATTTACAAAGAAAATGGAGAATGAATAATGTACCTTTTCAAGTCCAGTTAATTTCTTCGCCTTTGGCGGTTTCGCACTGACTTTGTCATCAAGTCTGCTAGGACTTTTGTCGTATCTGTCAAGTTTTGGATCAAAATGTGATCCTTCATCGGCACTTCTGTCTCGCCCCGCGTACTCCTTTCTATAACCATCGTCCCTATAGCCTTTAAACCTTGCCAAATATTCTCCATTAGCGTATATTTGCTCAGTTGGATAGTTGTCTTCTGTATGTTGCCTTTCACTGGCCAAAAATAGAGAAGTATCTCTTACGTCATCGTCACTCTCATGTCTCCTGTGCCTCGTTCTATGTATCTCTCCACTCGAATCTTTTCGAAAATCGTTCTCGATTCCCGAATCAACTAAACGATTATCGATTTCATAGCGACGTGGAGATCTATCATCTCGATAGTATTCTCGACTGTCACCTGAGTCGTGTCGTACCAAGCCAAACTCTTCTTTGTACCTGTCCTTGTTCTTCACTCGACGTAGTGAGTGATATGAATCGGCATATTTTGGGAGATTAGCATAATCTTCTTCCCTTTCTTGAGCAATTTCAGGATTAGACGAGTAATGTCCTTTTCTTTTACCAAAGTACTCATCTTTTACTTTATATTTCTGTCCAGTTTGCAATAAATCATGACTAGAAGTAAGTTGCTTTTTTGCTTTGTACTTTTTCTCTTTATATTCGTCTGGGCTGAGCAGAGGTTTGCCTGTGATTGAGTCTAGGCTTGGAGGCTCATATTCAGGCTCAGGAGGGAAGTCTTTTTTATTGCCTTTGAATCGAGGCTCCAACCTGTCAATGAACTCGCGCCTCTCAACTTCTTTAGGAACTTTCTGGATTGTCCTACTTTCCGTATTATATTTGATCTTCTGGTTATCTGAGTCATATTTACTGTAGTCTTCAGTAACACTACTTTCAGCAAAACCATCTCTCTCTAATGTATTTCTGTAGTAACGAACTGTTTCATTCACATATCGTTCTGTTGCTTGCATACGCTTTTCTGCCTCATCTATGGGATCTTCGGGTAAATACCTAGTTATAGGTTCTTCAACATTTCTCCCACGATCAAGTCTTCGAGCATTTAATCGTGATTCTAATAGTTGACGTCTGTGACTTAGTTCATTAAAATCCAAATCAACCTTTGTAGTTTCTGGTTCATACATTTTTTTCTTTGTGTCCATACCGTCTCCCCTGCCTCTGTACTGTTTGCTCAAATCCGGTGACTTATCTTTTGGTGAATATTCGTTAGCATACGTTGGTTCAAACTCATCAAAACTTGTTAGTTTGTATTCTCTGAACCTCGGTCTAATGGGTGAATCAGTAACATTGTACGTAGGTTCAACAAAGGTATTGAAATTGTCGTTTTCTTTGTTTTTATAATCATAGTCGTACATACGAGTTTTGGTGAACTTATGTCTGTCTTCGTAACCTAAACCTTCGTCTTCATCTGAGAAGTTTCCATACTTCTCTTTGGACGGCGAGTAAGTTTTGTGAACAGTCTGTTTATTTAGTCTGTTGACATGAGATTCGTGATCTCTTACCACATGTGCATAGACTACTCCCTTGTCCATTTTGTTTACAGGTGAAGGTACTCTGTCAGGACTATTCCTCACGAATAAATTAGGATCGGGGCTAACACTTGGTTTGATATAAGAAAATGGTTGATTTGAATTTGTCCCGTTTGGCGGAGAGATCAAATGAGATTTCGGTGGAGGTGCGAATTGGTCTTCTCGTAGGATCCTGACTAAATGATCGACAGTTTGCCCCCGAGTCAAAGGCGGTTTATCGGGGGGCTGCTGACTGCTATGTATCATTTCTTTATCACCATACACGTTCTCTTCAATTTTTCTTATACTGTCTTTTATTCTATCTTTTACTTCAACCGGGTGGGTATCTTTATTATTTGATGAATCGATCTCATCCACAAGTAATGTCTGTTTTGCTTCAGTTTTTCGTTTAGGTGTGTCGGTTATTTGCGGTGATTTCTCCTTTTCCTTTTCTTGAGACTTGCTTTTCTTAGCTCTGGTTGGTGCCTTTGGCTCCGGTTTTTCAGGAGTTTTATACCTAGGAGGCTTTTCAACAGGGTTAACTTTTTTATTTTCAGTTTTTGTATCCTCAGATTTACTTTCTTTCAACGCAGACTTTTGCTTCAGATAAACGTCTAGCGGCGGAGTTTTCTTGAAGTAATCCTCTCTTGGTGAACTTTCTATGATGGGTGATAACTGAGACTTCTTATTTCTTAATGACTTTAAGAACTCCTCAGTTTCACTTCCAGATCTTTTCCGAATTGGTTTATTTTGCGTCGTGTTCAGGCTTGTATTTGACTTTAAATCGGAAACGTCACTTTTACTTCTTTTGACGACTGTAACTGGTTTTGTGGCAACAACGACTGGTGCATCTGGAACTTTATTAGTTTGAGCTCTTCTGAACAGTGTGGATAACGATGTTCGCTCTTTCCGCTTTTTAGTGCTTACATCGCTGGTAGACCGTCCGAGGGGAGTTTTCTCCGGTGTGCCTTCGTCACTGTTCCGTCGTACTATCCTATTGTCCTTTTTTCTTCTGTGTGGTAGAGAGAAGAACTTCTCTGGAGGATGATCAGAGGTACATGTGATTCCCTCAGCTTGAGCTCGTACTTTGTTAGCTTCTTCTATTAATTCTTTTTCTGATAAATGAGTGAATGGTTCCTTTCTGATGGATTTAGGTTGGTCGGATGAGGTGGTCCGCGTCGCCCGCGGCTTATCTGGAAGAATAATTAATTTTATTTAGAAATTCGTTTGATTAAAATTAAAGAATGTTTCAGCAAGTTAGCTTTACATTTTTAGTTTTATTACTTCAGAGTAAAGACAAAGAACTAAATATTAGGTACTAAGTAATATTTAGAAATGTTGAGTATTAAATTAGAAATGTGTTAATAGTAAAATTTCATTTAATAAGTGGTAGAGACTACAATAATAACAATGGCTAAATCATGAATTATTAATGAAAACTTAAATCCTTATGACATAAACAGAAATCCATGAGTGATTATGAAAAGCTGCTTGTGTTACAAGTACCAGGTAAACATAAAACAATAATACATGAATAAATAAAATGCAGATTATTAATATACAAGATGAACTTTAAACTGATAGGCACAAAGCCTACATTTCCATGGCAAAATTGAGATTTTGGCAATGTTTTAGTAAAGTCACAAACCAGTAGAGTTAGACCATTAATTAAGCTGTCAGAGTTATTTTTGTATGAAATAATAAAGAGATAATAGAAATATCCAGAGGTACTCGCTTGAATATGAAAGATGAGCATTTGTCTTGTTTGTAAATCTGACATACTTTTTAAAGGATTTGAAGATCAATTCGTCTTGATCACTTTTTAAAATGCCGATAAAGTTAAAGACTCGGAACACCTCTTTGAAAGAAGCTTGGCATGCGACGATGACAAAAGAACGGGCAGTTTATGGATCCTTTTTTTGTCGTAGTAAAATCATCAAATGATTTCTTCCGACTAGGGCGGGACGGAAGGACTGTCAGACTCGTACTGACTAGAAACCAGGGTGATCCTTCAATTGCCCTTTACGGGCCCCTCAAGCCCTTTAAGGGGGGGGGGGGAGGCGTTAGACTACTGATAGCTCTATGAGACACGCGACTCGGGCACGGTCCATGATCGGACGGCGAGTCACCCAGTTGCCGACGGTGGCTGGAAAATGCCCTCAGGCACTTTGATCACACTACCAGCTGACGGCGTTGACTCGATTGGTTCTAGTGTAACGTATAAGAATGTTAGACTCATCTAACATTCTCCTCTGGTTCTCCCAAAATGAGATGAGGAGTCTGCTCAATATTTCCCGACCACAAAAAGGATTGAGTAAAATACAACGAAGATGTGAAGATGTGTGAAGGTTCACTGTAACTGTTCCTACTTCTAATATGAAATTCATATTTAAATGCAATAAGAATACAGAAATGGTCGTGTCATAATGTAACGGGTAGTATCGCGAGCAAAGAACTTATTTTTCGACTCCTACGCATGTTAGTAACCCCGGCTCCTGAGTCTGAAGCAAAAACTTACAATAGCTAATTATTTAGAAATGATGGCTCATGCTCTACCTAAAAGGATATTGACACAAATCATTCGGAGAATTATGGCTTTGCTTAATGTGGTAAAAATTGATTTAGATCTGACCATAAGTCACCTCCAAAATAAATCTATTCATGAGGAAAATAAAACGACCACTAAAAAAACACAAGATGTAGGTGCTGTTCCTGATACCCAAAATATGCTAAGTGAGTTCTGCTAAAAGGTATGTTGCTTGACGCAACGCTCAACGCTTGAGATCCAAGTTTTTTTTGGCAAATCCAACTTCTAGCTACAATAGGTATTATAAATGCGAAGCTCAAATTAATGGTTTGGGAATATTGCGGTGGTTTTAGCCCAAAAGCAATGTACTTATAATGAGTATCAAAATGGTGGGAGAAATTCAATTAAATTAAAAAAAAAAAAAAAAAAAAAAAAAAAAAAAAAAAAAAAAAAAAAAAAAAAAAAAAAAGTGATTTACTGAAAGTTTGAGCAATTTTATATTTGACCTCAACGCTTGAGATCCAAGTCTTTTTAACCAAATGTCCTTCTTTGGTAATGTTCATCGTGTCGTTGAACTCATCGAGTTATGAGTCGAGCTACACGATAACTGCCCAATGCTTGCACTGGCTGGACTGGTTAACTCGTATCTGTGTGGTTCTCTCTTCTAAAGATCATTAGAGACACAAACCTGCATGTGTCTCGTATGAATTGAGTAATATAATCACTGGGCTTGAAAAGAGACTATATCCTCTGACTTTGTTTCGACTGTTTCTTCTCAAAGTAGTCAGGTACGAAACACCGGCCTCGTCTAGTTTCTAAAATATTCTTTTGACGTGAAAAAGGGTTTGATAAACCCATTTACAAAATAAATATTATTGTTTATCATGAACAGATCTTCTTTCCTTCCATGACCTGTCTTAAAGTAACAACCCTTTTAAAAGCAATATACCAGTATCATAAAAGGACCAAATGGAATGTTTGCGCCAAAAGTCAACGCTAAAAATAAGTGTGAGCGCAGGAAAGTGACGTCACTGAATTTAAAGCTTTGCGACGAATCCGAATAAGTAGTATGCAGAAATGAACGACACCGATTTTTTACGGCAATGTTTTCCAAGTTGTCTTGGGAATTCGAGATCACCCTATGTGGCTACGATAAAGTGATTTCAGCAAAAACGGTGGTATTAAACCGAAATCCTGCTGTAAGTAGGTACAATTGCAAAAGCATTTCTTATTTCCTGTTTGCTTCCTTCGTAAAATTTTTTTTCCGAATGCCTCAATTTTGGGACCAAAAAAATCGCATCTTTAAATACGTCTGACTTGATTAAGTCCCTCTTTGTCTCAGTCATACCTCAGTATATCAGGCTCTTTTAAACTGAACCACCGCAACCCTACTTACAGAAGTTTTCATTCAATTTATCATCTTACATGATATTATACCAAAATGTAGAATAGATTGCAAAGTTATCAAAGTTGTATAACCACTATTGTAGGCAACTCTTTTAATGTTATGATTTGTTTTTATTTTCGCGCGATGCGAGCACGCAACGTAGCGGCGCGGGCGCGCAACGGCAACGTCGCATTTTCTGTGTTCGCGCGCCAACCGTTGAGCCAACGCCGCCCCGCCCGCGCCTCTCGGTAGTCAGTCGCCGCCACATACGAGTCGCGCGCGGGCGCGTACTGAAATGCTCCTCCGTTCCCGCCAATTTTGTAATTTCTAGTGTTTAAGTACTGAGTAACCTTTGTGACTTTATGTGTTTTGTGTGAACGTTAATAAACACGCCTTTTACCCAGTGACTAGTGTCTCATTGTGTTTCAAATCCCGCCCTAAGTTATACTGGTCCTTCTAAAGCCGGATCACAATGAATGACAAGGTAACTGGCGTCGTGACACGGAGCAGAGCTCATGCTGGAGCTGAACAAAGACCCGGTGCGGATACCACGTGTGTCACTACGGCTCCGCGTAGTGAAGTTGTTGCCACGTCGACCGGGTCGCGGTCAAGCCGCCTGAGCCGCGAAGCGCTTCGCCTCCGTGCCGAATACAAAGCCGAAGAAGAACTCGCCAAGGTTAAAGAACAGCTCATAAAGAAAAAACTTGCATTAGAAATCGCGGAGATTGAAGACGAAGAAGCAGAAAAGCGCGCGGCGAGTATTTACAGTAGTCCAAATAACGTGGAGGAGTGGTTAAGCTCACATCAAGCCCCGTGCGAACACGCGGGAAAACCGCCAGCGCCCCACGCGCCGGCCGGCGCGTGTTCGAACTTTCCCGAAGCCCTACCTCACGAACGAGATGGCGCGCGCGGCTTCGCGCATGCGCACAACCAATGATATTATAAGTAAAAAAGGTGTAGATACGTTATAAGCGCCCACAACCGCACACGCTCATATCGGGCTGATTCACACAACTTGACCTCAGTGCGACGTTGCCAGCGGCACTTCACGTACCACAGACTGAATCAAAAGTAAAAGTGACTTAAAACTATCGAAAATGCCATCGTGTGTGATGAGATATTGTACAAATTAAACATGCAAGACTTCTAAAAGTCAAAGAATCACATAACATTCGTAAATATACTATTTATCTTTAATATTTTCACAAATAAAACATTACGTTTCTATAAATATGGCGTCGTAAAAGAAAGAGTGCGAGCACGGGTGCGAGCGAGAGGAGACGCTGACGTGCGGGGGGATTGATGACGCGTGGCGCTGTTTGTTTATCTAGCTGTCACTTTTTTTCTTATTGCGTTGTATCAAGCTATCCTTTTTACTTGTAGTGAAATGTAATGTGTGAATAAAAAAGTGTGTATCTGTGTTGCCGCTCGGCGCGGCACAGTTTTTTCCGTCGCTTTAGTACGTGTATAACGCATCTATGACTTTATAATATCATTGCGCACAACACCGTTCGCGAGCCGTTCGCGCCTGTGGTGGCGTCCTCCCCGACCGCCGCGAAGTATGCAGCGAGCGCTCTGCCCCCGGCCGCCGGCGCCGTCGCGGCCTCTGACATCATGCACCTCGCCGACGTCATTATTACAAACATGTCGAAGCGACCACGACAGAATTATGACCTCCCCGTGTTTGATGGCAGCCCGGCAGACTGGCTGGCATATCGACGTGCGTATGAAGGTACCGCGGCCACGTACAATAAGTTAGAAAATACCTTACGACTGCAAGCATCACTGCGTGGCGCGGCAAAGTGTGCCGTTGAAGATCTGCTGCGTACCGGGTCCGACCCAACAGATGTCATCAATGCTTTAGAAGAGGAGTTCGGTCACCCCAATTTACTTTTACAAACGGTACTTAATAAGATAAGATGTTTGCCCCGTGTATCCGAAAGTGGCGTCGAATTACGAAATATGACTTGCGTCGTTCGAAATTGTGTGTACATTTTGATGAATATAAGAGCGGAGGGCTACATAAATAACCCCCAATTGACACACGAAATTCTTAGCAAATTAACCTATGTACAACGATCGCAGTACGGCGAGTTTGTTATGAAAAGAAATACCGACAGCAAGGAAGATCTTCGATTATCGCCGAATATACACATAGTCCTCGAGTTTCTCAGTCACCTGACACGGGCATCATCTTTTTACCTACCGTTGAGCATGAACACCGAGCATAATAATAATCGTAACCGGACCACCGCTGCTGCCAACCCCGCTGTCGCCGCAACGTCGCGCGCTAGGCGCGCTGAGGCCACGCCCACGCGTCAACACCGGGAACCCGCCGACCGAGTACACCTCGCTAGCGAGGAAGCTACGTCAGCGTCGCCGAGTACGTCGTCGTCATCAAGTGAGTGCGCGTTGTGTCGTAGTGCGGTTCACAAATTACCCGAGTGCGACAAATTCGTTATAAAAAGTGAGCTTGAAAGGTGGGACTTTGTCAAACTCAACAAACTTTGTTTTAAATGTTTGTGTGAAAACCATTCGCGTTACCGATGCCGTGCAAAGCGATGTGTTAAGTGTCGTGCTCCCCATCACACTCTTCTCCACTATGAGAAGCCGAGAAACCCGGGCGCCGCCGGTGACGTCACCGGTGCCCCGCCCGCGCCGGCTGCTGTGGCGCAGGCGGCCTGTGTACAGCCGCCGGCGTCGTCGCAGTCGGTCGCCGAGTCGGTGACGAGTATGGGTGAGCGGTGTCGAACCACTAAAACATTATTAAAAATTATGCCTGTCACAATTATTGTTAACAATGTTGAACATAGTTTATATGCTTTGTTAGATGATGGAGCCACTGTGTCTTTAGTAGATTCTAGTTTATGTAATTTCAGGGGACCATCATGTCCGTTAAAAATTGTTAGTGCGCGCGGTCTGATTATGACTGATAACAATTCCTGTAAGGTGACTGCGCTAATACGCGGTCATAATGGCGTGTCACATGATATCGTGTTACGAACGATAGAGAATTTAGACTTGCCTACCCAATCCGTGCCCGCCAGAGTTTTGAATAATAATAAACATCTGCGAGATTTGAATTTGTGTGAGATGTTGTGTGCGAAACCGATGATTTTAATAGGTCAAGATAACTGGAAATTGATCGTAAATGAGGAAATACGACAGGGCAAATCCGGTCAACCCGTAGCATCCCTCACAAAATTAGGGTGGGTTATTCATGGACCTGTAAGTTTAGGTAACGTGTCTGATAGTGAGTCAGTAAATTGTTTAGCCTTTGACGATTTGGATGATTTAAATGACCTTGTGAAACAGCAACTTTTGCTCGAGTCTATCGGTATCACAGAAGTGTCACGCAAAAATGTTGAGACGGAACGCGCTTGTAAAATCCTAGATAGCACTAGTCGCCGTGTCGACGGCGGCTGGGAGGTAGGATTGCTTTGGTCACGTGACGCGGTTCACTTACCTGATAATTACGACTACGCTATAAAACGATTACGCGGCATAGAGAGTAAGATGGATAAGAACCCCGATTATGCTGAAGCGTATTCGCGTCAAATTGAACGGTTAATTTCAGAAAAATATGCTAGGCTATTGGATACTCCGTTGAGCGTTAACCCGGTGTGGCACCTACCGCATTTTGCGGTCATCAACCCCAATAAACCAAATAAATTGCGATTAGTTTACGATGCCGCCGCTAAATATAAGGGTGTATGTTTAAATGATTATTTGCGTACAGGGCCGGACTTGATAAATTCATTATTGGGCGTTTTGTTTAAGTTCCGATCTGGGCGAATAGCTTATACAGCGGACATAGCTGACATGTTTTTGCGCATTAAAATTTGGAAGTCTGGTATAGGTTGGGACGATCAGCTGATGGAGGCGGAGTTCGTTGAATGGGAAAAGTGGTTGCAAGACATAAAACAACTAAGTAGCATGCGTGTGCCTCGTTGGTACAGGCTTGACCCTTCAACTGTCGAATTACATGTTTTTGGCGATGCAGGCGAATCGGCTTATGCTGCAGTCGCGTACCTAGTCGGTAAGGATGAGTTTGGAGTACCTACCGTCTCACTTGTTATTGGTAAAGCTCGCGTCGCCCCGTTGAAGGTTATATCTGTGCCGCGCCTTGAATTGCAGGCAGCTGTGCTGGTGTGCAGGTTAGCTTGCACCGTTGTTAAAGAGCAAGGCTTGACAATAACACGAAAGTATCTTTGGTCTGATTCGAAAACTGTCTTGAAATGGGTTCATTCGGATCCTCGTGATTACCAAAAGTTTGTCTCACATCGGTTGGCAGAAATCGACCGGAAGTCCAGCCCAAGTGAGTGGCGTTGGGTGCCATCTGCAGAGAACCCCGCTGATGAAGCCACCAAGTTGCACTGGCCTACGAATTGTAAGTTGTGGTTTACAGGTCCACCCTTTTTGTATCAGGACAAAGACCAGTGGCCAGTTAACGAGTTTGAGGACGTAAACGATAATGATTTGGAGCGTCTTGAGAAGGTTCATCTTGTCAAACAGTATGTACCACTATTTAATGTCGATAGGTTCTCTAGTTGGACACGGGCTGTTAGATCTGCAGGTCGAGTTCTTGCCTTTGTTAGTTTGTGTCGCAAGAACCAGGTTGAGAAACTAACAGCTAGTAATATTCGTGAAGCTGAGAATATTTTATTGAAGCAATCACAGCTTGAGACTTTCTCCAAGGAATTGGAACAATTAAAATCTAAAAGTGCATTACCTGCTGAAAGTAAAATTCGAGATTTAGATCCATTTTTATATGAAGGTGATGGATTACTTCGTGTCAGAGGTCGTCTGAGTGCAGCACCGGAATTAATGTTTGACGAAAAGTATCCAATTATTTTAGATGGTCACAGTTACACCGCGCGGCTCATTGCCCTCGAATATCATAAGCGCGCTCACCACGCTAATACTGAAACTGTCATAAACAGTATAAGGGAGAAATATTGGATTACTCGATTGCGCCGTACAGTCAAAACAGCCGTATCCAAATGTCAGTTGTGTTTGGTGCGCCATGCTCGCCCTTCAATGCCCAAAATGGGAGATCTACCTGCCGCTAGACTTGTAAACACACGGAGAGCTTTTGTACATTGTGGAGTAGATTATTTTGGTCCGGTAGAAGTTTCGATTGGAAGACGTCGTGAGAAAAGATGGGGCGTTATTTTTACTTGTTTAGTCACTCGTGGTGTCCATATTGAGCTCGCATCCTCACTCTCAGCTGACTCTGCCATAATGGCAATCCGGCGTTTGATAGCTCGCCGTGGGCAGCCCACTATTATGTTCAGTGATAGAGGCACTAACTTTGTAGGTGCTGACAAAGAAATGAAAGCTGCTGTTCTAGCAATGGAGAAGAAAATTCGCGATTTCGTCGCTACCAAGGGCATTTCTTGGCAGTTTAACCCTCCCGCAGCGCCGCACATGGGTGGATGTTGGGAACGTCTCGTTCGTTCAATAAAAACCGCACTTAAAGTTACTTTGTCGGCACGAGTGCCTAGAGAAGAATTGTTAAATACTTTGATGGCTGAGGTAGAGATGACTCTCAACAGTAGACCAATAACCTTCGTAGGTACGGACCCCGATGGGCCCATCGCGTTGACCCCAAATCATTTATTGATAGGCACAGCTACTGGTGCATCTACGTTAGGTTTCTTTGAAGCGTCCGATTTATCGAGTAGGAAAGCTTGGATAAAAGCTCAAGCTCTGGCAGACATGTTTTGGCGACGGTGGCTAAAAGAATATGTTCCTACTCTTCAAAAACGTCAAAAGTGGCAACTTGAAGTGCCCCCCGTAAAAGTGGGAGACATGGTGCTGATTCTGGAAGAGAACCAGCCTCGTAATGCATGGCCTAAGGGCGTGATTAGCGCAGTCCACCCAGGCCGTGACGGTCACATTAGAGTAGTGACTATAAGAACTTGTAAGGGTTTTATGAAGAGACCGGTTGTTAAGGTCATTGTGTTGCCTACTGACGAGTTTGTTCAGGAACAAGGGGGTGGAATGTAGGCAACTCTTTTAATGTTATGATTTGTTTTTATTTTCGCGCGATGCGAGCACGCAACGTAGCGGCGCGGGCGCGCAACGGCAACGTCGCATTTTCTGTGTTCGCGCGCCAACCGTTGAGCCAACGCCGCCCCGCCCGCGCCTCTCGGTAGTCAGTCGCCGCCACATACGAGTCGCGCGCGGGCGCGTACTGAAATGCTCCTCCGTTCCCGCCAATTTTGTAATTTCTAGTGTTTAAGTACTGAGTAACCTTTGTGACTTTATGTGTTTTGTGTGAACGTTAATAAACACGCCTTTTACCCAGTGACTAGTGTCTCATTGTGTTTCAAATCCCGCCCTAAGTTATAACTATGTTACTATTACAGTCAAATCAAAAAATATTATAAAATTGACCTATTTTTCTTTTTTCAAATCACCTTGACCAACGAATTTCGTTTCAAAGTCTATCTTTTGTATCCGTACACCTATAAGATGGTGGTCTAAGCAGTCAACCGATGCTTTTACTTCAAAGATGTTAATCGCATTGTAAATAATCCTTCATAAATTAATGGCTTATAACGGTGTTCCACTGAGGATTGGGTGTCAGGTTTAACAGTAGAATATTGTTTATTATCTTCACATCAGCCTTGGTAACTGTGTCGCTTCCAGTTTGACTAGAATACTGCTAGAACATTCCTATCCTGAAGTTTACTAAAATTCGTTTTTAGGAGTTAAAAGTCAGCATAATTTTGAGAGCGGGAGGGCCGCTCTGGATGAAGCAGAAGACTGTCAAACTTGAATGACTTCTTCTTAACGCGTCGATATCAAATTTTCATTTCATGTATTATATTCGGCCTAAGCTTGAAAGACTGAAAACTTTTAGATTTTTTAAAAACTAAATTGCTATATACCTAATGCCATAGCAACATCGCGGCAGCCCTGGTAGACATTTGGCACTGAGATCTATTGTTCATGTTTTGATGTTAGCAGTATGCATCGTGGCAAGAAAATTGTCTCTTCTTTCACAGTATTAAACAGAATCGCACAGGTTACCTCTGAACGACTACACCAAATTGGGTGATTTTTATTTGCCGTGTTCGTTACTGTCAAGAGAAGAATTATTTCCTTTTTTAGGGTTCCGTAGTCAACAAGGAACCCTTATAGTTTCGCCATGTCCGTCCGTCCGTCCGTCCGTCCGTCCGTCCGTCCGTCCGTCCGTCCGTCCGTCCGTCTGTCCGCAGTTTAGCTCAGAGACGCACAGTACTAGAGAGCTGTAATTTGGTGTAAATATACGGATTTGTTGTGCCGAAAAAGTGGTAAAATAAAATCTCGTAAAATATTTTTTTTTAGGGTACCTCCAGTACTTACACGTAAAGTGAGGATTTTTTTTTTCTCGCGTACCCCTTAGTGTGGGGTATCATTAAATAGACCTTTAAAAAATAATGATAGTTTCCATTAACAATTTTTTGAAAAAAAAATTCGTTTGTGAAATATTAAGCTTTAAAGTGCTAAATTTTGCTCGAATCGAGTGTCCGGGGGGGACACTCGAATCGAGCAAAATTTAGCACTTTTAACCGTTTAGCTCTACCAGCTAAACGGTTATGTTTGGGGGTATGAAAAAATTCACAATAGTAGTACATATAACGAAGTTTAAAAGAAAATTGTCATCACTAAGTAGGCTTTACAACTTTACGAGTCATAGTCGACCAACTTATAAAATGTACTTGGATATTATATTTTCTTAAGGCGTAGATATACGTGAATTGGGCATCAATGAGGTTACGTTAGAACCTTTTATCTTCGTAACCCTTACAAGATTTATTTTCAAAATAATATACTATCATTCTACACAATATGAAGCTTGTCCTCTTGGTGTCAAAATAATAATAATAATAATTTAAATATCATAAATAAATACGCAAAGTGGCCTCTGTTTTTATAACTTAAAACCATTTTTCTCCTAAATTATCAATCACAGGATTTTTTTTATTGCCAGCAAAATATTATATTAAGTAATGCAGATGGGATCTTGGACTTATTTTTGACAATAACTTTCTTGATTTTTTCCTACGAATTTTTTTAGTCGTATTCGCTATTTCAAATCGCATAGCTACCCCTCCGGCGCCCAATATTCAGTGCGGGACGAGACGCGGTGCTGAACGGACCTGTGACACTTTTCTCCGCAAAACAAAAATAGTCGATAGTGTGACAAACTAGTTTTTTTATTTTATGTATAGTGTGTGTGTAAATATTAGATTATTTTTAGAGTGTAATAAGGTAGAACCATAACGTTGTAAATTATAATATCAAAATGGGTGATAAAAAAAGACGCAAGAAGCGTAAATTTGAAAATTGCATACAAGAGGAGATTGCAAAATACAAAATGGTAAGTACTTTTTTAATATTTATGTGCATAAGGTTAAATGGAAAACTGAATCATTACTGAATCTACAAATTATTCAATATTTATAATATAAATTATCATCTTGTAAACTTGAAGTTGCCGGTTATGTCAAATCACGCCGGGCTGATTCAACTGGGGTGCGTTTAAATCCTTCTGCGGTATTTCGCCGGAAAAAAATTAAACCGGCGAGGGTTCGCTGAACGGAGTCATAAGTTTCTGTCAATGTTAGTTGTCAAATTCAATTGACAGCTCAGTTTATTGAACAAATAATCAATTTGCCGGTTTAATACAAATCCATAATCCACAAATAATATTTACTCTCTAAAATAAAAATAATATTCGTTTTTGCGGCGAGAATCTAGCAAAACAACAAAACTTAATGTCAATCTGACAGCAGGATAAAATTTTGCGTGGTAAAAAGGTCGCAAAAATTTATTCCTTTCAGCAAAAACATAGACCAGCGGACGACCGTAAACGGGGCAGATTAAGTTTTAATTGGTATAATTTTTCACCTCTCGGTGTACTTAAACGGGCTGTTTGACATTTAGTCATTATAAAATTAAACTGGATAAAGGATTTAAACGCCGCCCTGACGTTGACGATACGTCACTCTGACTTGTCTTTGCTCGCTGCATGGACGTTAAACATTTTGTCAATTTTATTTTGATAGTGTAGATAACCTACAACATTATTTTTACAAGCTAAAAATATTACATATATTTACAGGTCCATCTACCGGCATGGAGTCAACAATTATCATTTCAAAAATTATCATATCATAAAATCAAGAATCGGCACCTATGAAATTAATAAACAACATGATTGGTACTATCAAGTCCAAGGACAATGGGGATGGCAACTCAAAGCTAATCGTAGATGGCGCTGCGATAGTTGGTCCCCACGTCTACCTTGTACAAAAAACAAACAAGATTATTTGTTATAAAAATTGAGTATAAATACAAAACAAATATGGAAAATTATTCGTCCATGCAAGTACATATACTGAAAGAAGAATTAAGACGCCGCGGTGCATCTACAAGAGGAAAAAAGTGATTTAATTGAGTGGTAATACATTTGATTTTACCGTAATAAATCCACAATTACTTGTAGTTGAGGTTTCAATTTTTGAGTTTAGGTATATTTTACCTGTCCTCTCCTATAACAAGAATATAATGCTGCTTCTGACTTTCTATTTTGATAAAATATCATAATGTTTTAAGTCAGTAATTTTAACCTTTTTTTCTATTTAGATTCGAGAAATATCACTATATATTTAATTTCTGAACACCACAACTATTACAAAACTCGTTCCAGGTGATAATTCTTCGATTTTCGAGCGATGCAATACTGGTACTTAACCTCCAAAAGAAAAGTAGATATTGTTTTGAAAAGTGTATTCCATCATTTTTACAGCTTATTACACAACATCTAGTCATTTTACATCAATAAATGGTTTTTTTTCTGAAAATTCCTTTGATTTGACAGTTCTTTGGGGACCAAACTGTCATTTGTCACTTTGACACTTGCCTTCCCCATTGCATGTCACAAAAGCAGAAAAATGCGTATTCGGTTTATGGTCTGGTGAAAATGTACCAATCAAAACAGAAAACATAATATAGAGACGACGAGTTTTGGAAAACCAAAATGGAATCCAAACTGACAAGATTTTACATAGACTGCATATTGCCAGAATTAGTTGATCCTCGACTCCCAAGAAAAATGAATATACGGGATCCTGAATACATAACTCAGGTTATAAACCAAAAAAAAACACAAAAAGATGGGAAGAAAAATAAACAAAAAAGTGGAGAAAAAAAATTAGACACTGAGGATGGTAATCGTTGAACCAGAACCAAAGAGACAGTGTTTAAGGCAATTAAACTTTTCAGAATTTTGAGATAAAAAGTTTTCATTACATGTTCCATGATTTTTTATTTTCCTTTAATTCTTCTACAATGATATTTTTTTTAACTAAACATTAGTAGTCTGACAATGGTATAATTTTGTTATAATGGTAACACAACAGCAACATCAAAAATCAAATTACAGCTCTCTAGTACTGTGCGTCTCTGAGCTAAACTGCGGACAGACGGACGGACGGACGGACGGACATGGCGAAACTATAAGGGTTCCTTGTTAGTAGTAGTAGACGGAACCCTAAAAATGTGAATACAAAGAAAGTATAAATTATACATAATTATACTTTTTCGTTGCTTTCGATCTTGGACATTCAAAATGTTTTACACCTCTGTATTAGATATGGCTACTGAAAGCGATATCACGGTAATAATATCTATCAGTACTTGAACTTCATACAAACGGACGAAACACGAGCTATACCTACGCGCCTCGATGTCGGGGCGCGCTCGGGGCGCAGACAGTCACGGCTGTACCGCAGTGACGAAGGGACGGTGTGTTGTTTTTTTTCAACAAAATCAGTTCAAGGACATAATTTAATATGACGAGTAGGAAATATTGTGCTGTTTTTGGGTGTATGAATTCGTCAATAACGTATCCAGTCATAAGTTTTTTTAAAATACCATATTTTCTTTTATCTCACGAAAAAAAAAGGTATTTGGATTTGATAAATTAATACAATGAACAGAGTAAAGGAAAGTTACTGAGACGAGTGAAATAGGTAACTTATAGGCGGTTCTGAATGAATTATGATACGGTAGGTACTTACGCTTGTGTTAAAATCCTTCCTATTCAATATACAAAGTATTTTATTTGTTTACTGATAATATAAGAAAAGTATAATTATTTACAATCAAAAAACTAAATAGAAACAGAAAGTAGGCAAATGTAATTAAAATGCTGGAGACGGGCAGCCCTAAGGCCCGACGCTGCGTTACGCGGATGCACGCGCGGTTCTATACAAAAGTGCTCCGTCGCGGGGACCCGTGCGGGGACCCGCGCGGAGCTACGTGCGGAGACCCGCGCGGACGTCCGTCGCGGGGGCACGCGCGGTGCCACGCACGGGGCCACGCGCGGTGCCACGCGCGGGACCACGCGCGGGGCCACGTGCTGAGCCACGCGCGGGGCTACGCGCGGTTCAGTCAATAAGGGTGCTTATACACGGTGCATGTAACTGGAGCAAACAGAGATCAAATTTTTTTTATGAAGACTTTCGAAAAATTCCTCCGGTGCTGAAATTTGGAATATGGTGAGAGTAGGTGATACAGATTATACATGCACAATAATGCAATTTTTTTTTAGCCGAGAAGTTCGGTTTTTTACCAAAACATGAAAATTGCTTATTTATTTTACTCTCTGCGAAAAATCCCTCAGTCTCAAATTTTTTTGTAGTTAAAGGTTTTGTAGGTTTAAATGAAATAATAGGAAGAAAAAAAGTTAGAATAGGAAATTATAAACATCCAACTCGACTTCAGTGTCACTCCAAATCAACTTTTTACATATCGCGCTTTATCTTCTAGTGAGAATCTAGTGAAAAATTGCTCTGCCGATTTTTTTTTTATGTGATTTCTTATCCTAAACACATAGGTTTGTTACGTAATCAGAAACTTTTTCCTTTTTATACAACATTATTTGATGTCAAATCAGTCAACAAAGACTATACAAGCACACCATTCAAATGAACTAGCGACACTGCGTAAATCGGTCGCGTGTCCACGCGCGTGGCCACGTGCGGGGCCCCGCACGGGTCCACGCGCGTGTCTCCGCGCGGCAACCCGGACGGGACCAAGCGCGGGGCCACACGCGGGGCCACGCGCGGAGCCACGCGCGGGACCACGGACGTGGACCCGTGACGGTTGCCCGTCGCGGGGACCCGTTTAACGCAGCGTCGGGCCTAACGCATGTTGACGTACCGCGCGGCTGTAGGCATTTATTTCTATCATGCGGCCCAGTTCCACTACTGATAGATATTTATACTGTGGCGATATGTAGATAGCGCTGCGATTCAATAAAGCAAAAAAATATAGTTCGCGGTGCACGTGATTATTGTAAGGTGAGGGAGGCGCGCGCGGGGGCTTTTCCTTAGCCACACCCACATGACCAAGGTCAATGGCGTCCTGCCCGCTCTTAAACAAAATGTATCGGAGACAACTGCAAATGTAAGTTTGTCAACTTTATTTTTACAGCTTTTATAGGTATGTTTTTTGGGGATAGGTAGGTTTTTATCGTCAACTATTTTTAACTAAATTAAAAAAAAGGAGGAGGTTCTAAATTCTTCGTAATCTTTTTTCTTATGTATTTTCCCCGATTTCTCAAAGACTCCTGGACCGATTTTAAAAATTCTTCTTTTTAAAATTAAATTCAGCGAATCAGTTTAGTTAGTTCGCATAAGTATTTTGATGGGCAACTACGGAACCCTACACTGTGCGTGGCCCGCCACGCACTTGGCCGGTTTTTTATCGTGGTAAAATCATCAAATGAGTCCTTCTACCCATACTGTCAGACTCGTACTGACTAAAATCTACGGTGTCCTTCAATAGCCGTTTGTATTTTATATTTACGTTCCAGGATCACAGTAATTCGATAAGTCCACTATACATTTAAATGTATATTGACATACATAATTATAATCAGTATAATTATAATACAAACACGCTCTCTGACCGTGACAATGACGCTCCGTTGTCTACACACCATCGGTATCAATAACTGTTCAACCAGTCAAACAAGGATATTAGAATATTAATCCATTTAGCCATTTACCGGTGATTCTGAGAATCATTTTGAAGATAATCCTAAACTTGTAAAGAATGAACGTGAGTTTTTAAATGTCTTAATTGAGTTCAGTTATAAAATTAAGACTGACCCGTGACTTCGATAGCTTTTCTCATGTTTATTTGGGTCCACTTCCTGTCGATTAGTATTATACATAAAGCTACTGCCTATCTGAGGCCTCATCACAAGATTTCTTTATTTTGTTTACAGCACACTTGAAGTATTTACTGCATTATATTGTATTAACAGCGCCCCTAGTTACATACAAAGGAGAAACTGTACCCTTAGCAGTTTACTTTACAGCGTCTTTCCAGTATTTACAGCGTTACTTGTATGAAAAAATGGAACAGCGCCTCTGGTGTTCGAAGAAGGAACAAATTTTTTCCTTAAAACTTGTCAATTTGAAATTGTCAAAGTTCTAGTTTACTTTACGTCTCAAATACTGAAAACTCGTGCTAAGAGTACAGTTTTTGGTTTTTTCTTTCAAATTAACGTCAAAGTTCCAGTTTACGTCACAAATACTGGAAAAGTCATGTCTGTTTATTCCAGAGAAAAACAACGATAACGTTCATAATTATATTGAGGATGGCGCCACCTGTACGATCCGAATAGATTGTCAAATTCTAAATCAACGTATCTTCATCAGAGTATAAATTCTAAATCACCTCGTCGTAATAAACATAGTTATTGATGTCAAAACTGCACTTGGTAGAAGGTATTGTCCTTGTTTACGAGACCACCTGTGCTAAATGTAAACATCTGGGCACACTATACGTCACAAAGAACGAGTTTGCTCAGAGCACTTATTGTCCATGTTTCATATAAGTCTGGGTCATAAAAAACCGGCCAAGTGCGTGTCGGGCCACGCACAGTGTAGGGTTCCGTAGTTGCCCATCAAAATACTTTACGTTGGTCGACTTTTACTCGTAAAGTTGTAAAGCCTACTTAGTCGTGATAATTTTCTTTTAAACTTCGTTATATATACTACTATCGTGAATTTTTTCACACCCCCAAACATAACCGTTTAGCTGGTAGAGGGGGGGGACATTCGAATCGAGCAAAATTTAGCACTTTAAAGCTTAATATTTCACAAACGAATTTTTTTATCAAAAAATTGTTAATGGAAACTATCATTATTTTTTAAAGGCCTATTTAATGATACCCCACACTAAGGGGTACGCGAGAAAAAAAAATCCTCACTTTACGTGAAAGTACTGGAGGTACCCTAAAAAAAAATATTTTACGAGATTTTATTTTACCACTTTTTCGGCACAACAAATCCGTATATTTACACCAAATTACAGCTCTCTAGTACTGTGCGTCTCTGAGCTAAACTGCGGACAGACGGACGGACGGACGGACGGACGGACGGACATGGCGAAACTATAAGGGTTCCTTGTTGACTACGGAACCCTAAAAAGGCGTGAAATTATTAAAGAGTTAAATGAGGACAAATAGAGGGAGGAAAAAAAAGGTAAATGTCCTGTTTTAAAATCTCATTACGAATTATCCAGTGGCCAAAATTCAACGTTTTTTTTTTGTATAGGCATTAGTGTCCCACTTCTGGGCAAAGGCCTCCTCATTATCCTTCCAAATTTATGAGGACCTTCTCGAATCAGCCATTACAAAGCACGTCGATCTTTTCGCTGCCATAATCTAGAGTTCTGGACCAGTACCTTTTTTTTTAACGTGGTAAAATCATCAAATGAGCCCTCCCACCCTGGGCAAGGCGGGAGAGACTGTCAGACTTGTACTGACTAAAATCGACGGTATTCTTCAATAGCCCTTTATGTTCCGAGGTCACGGTAACGGAATAAGTCCCGCGACCCCGGCAGGCTTTAGCCCTCTGAGAGGGGGCCCCGACATTATGCTGACGCTCCAAAAGCGCGCATGGAACACAACGCGCCGTCGACCCGGGAGACCAGTACCCTTAGCACGACTTTTCACTCTTTTACTTAACAGCGTCTTTCCAGTGTTTACAGCGTTTCTTGTATGAAAAAATGGAACAGCACCTCTGGTGCGCGACGAAATAACTATTTTTTTTTCCTTTATTTTTTTATAATTGTAAATTTGAAATTGTCAAAGTTCCAGTTCTCAAATACTGAAAACGCATTCTAAGGTGCTTATGACTTTAAATATTTGAAAATCCAGCGACACGAAGAAACGGGACTATCTCTGCCGCTTTACCTGCATATGCTACAGAGACAGAAGTACTAGGAGACCAAAAAATTGATGAACACATCAAAGACACTTAACTTAGTCACCCTTCGACCAAACATGACAGAAGTAGTCACTAATACAAACATCCGCGTAGATATGATGTCAAATGAACCTTGGTAGAGGATAATCCAATTCTTACGTAGGCTTGTGAAACATGCGATCTTTGAATGTTAAGTAGGTACCTGGTACATGTTTTGTTAGGATAAATATTGGATGTTAGTAAAAAGGTGGAACGACGACCTGTGAAAGGTTTAAGTTAGAGGTGGGCCGAATGTGCTTTGAACCGAATCCGAACTTCGGCCGAACATTCGGTTCAAATGAAATTTTCGGCCGACAGAGACTGGTTGCGGAAGGCTCAGGACAGGAGGCCTATGTCCACCCGTTGGTAAATACAGGCTAAGGACTATGATGATGATGTTAGCAAAAAATATGTGCACCTGACTGTACCAAAGCACACAATAATTATAACCACAAGCTACTCGTAATTCAAGAACGTATTGCAGTTTTTGCACAAACTGACATGAAATCAAAAAGACCCAAAAAAGAGAGTAAAATAAGAACCACTGCCCTTGAATTTCATTTTCATCTCACAAGGTCACCGTTTCCTTTAAAGTTTCCTTATATTTGAAACACACTATTTAAAGCAGAGGTGCTAAACTGACGTGTCCGTGTTTAGGAGATTGATACACAAAGGCAGACCGTCATTAGTGGGCAGTGAACCTTGGAGGCTTCCGTTTCGACGTGGGCGACTTTGTACATAAAAAAGAAGTTCGCGAATTGAAGCTAGATTCAGTAGAAAAGTGTCTGCATGAGAGATAACATCGTTTTTATGAAAGGAATAAAAAGTTTCTTGAGCTATTTATAGAAATGTAGCTTGAAGAAGATAAAGATCGTGTGGCTGTCTACGATGAGAAGTGTTATAAAGAAACTACGAACTAGCAAACAATTTGAAGGCTCATTATGAAAGCACACAAAAGTTTTGGCTCTCATTTCAGACATGTTTTTACTTAAACCCATGATCACATTGAAACACAGTCTTAATTTGCTAGTAACGATACTGGTACACGCCATCACCAGTCTATCCTTCTCATAACTTAGCTGGGATCGGCATCTAATCTCGTTTAGACTGATTTATCAGTTTTTACGTAAAGCGTCTACGTATCTAACCTCTACAATTCTTTTGCTGGGTAACACTATACTGTGACCGGCATCCAAACCTATAAAACAACAGTCCAACAACGCTGCTGTAAGATACAGATACAGGTACCACAACAAACATGTATATTATTACCTTGTAAAATGCTTCTAAGAAGCGATAAGGTAATAACCTATATCCTAAGGAAACAATTTAGCAAGCCAATGCCAGACGCGATGTTTAAAATCATGTACTAAACATACATAGAGACAATATACATTGTCCGTTTAAAATAGATAGCTCCGAACCAGTTTTTTAAGGTCACTGTGAAGTATTTACTATGTGGGATGACTAGATAGTAGGTTCAAATAATAACAATACTGATATTGGAATAGTTGAAAAAGAATTTAGAGCCTTGTGATTTCGCAGTCAAGGATTAGTTGAAGCTCACTTTGGAGACAGCTGAATTTGAAAAGATAACCAACTTGACGTACAAGACGATCTTGTCAACTGTCTGGAAGAAATTGGCTATCTTCAAAAGATGATTTAGGTACAAGAGGCTCAGCATTGAATGAAAGAAGAAATACTCCGGTTTAACAGAATTTGGATGTGAACATAGGTAATACAATGTTATTTGGTGAACACAATAATTGTTGCGGTCTGTTGTATTTTATTAGCAAAACGAACAGTCTATTCTTTAAATTTTACAACACGCGTAAAATTCAAAACATCAGAGCCAAGCTTTAGTAAACCAACAGTTCACTATACACATATATTCTTAAGATCCATTAAAGTAAATAATCAAAGGGTAAGCCTAATGGCATACAGATACTAATATCACCAATTCAATTGCACGAAACCTTATAACGGTAATAATGAAGAAGTTATTTAAAATAACAATAGCAATAAGCCCTGTTAGAAATAAACGGCCTAATGACATTGGCATTTACGGATTAAAATCCTTGATGAGCCCACATGGACAGTAATAAAAAATTTGACCAAGTTCACCTACATTTCTAAGAACAGTGCATTAAGAAGGTGGTGATCGAAGGTGAAATTTGGTACCTACAGCAGTAGTGATGCTATAGCGAGCAACTCTCAGATTTACAATGAAAATATAATATTTTTAAATGGTCACCAAACTTGATTTCTCTGACCTCCCATCCTGAATTACTTTGTGTCATTGACACAAACCAACCACAAACTTATTGAAAGCAATTTTCAAAATGAAATATTTACGGTTATATTCGTGCCGGAAATATAAATGATAGCACTGATTTGAAAGGTTGCAAAAGTAGCAAGTTTAATGTAATTTTTACTACTATAAGGGAGAATAAAAGTAATTTTAAAAGAATGCGAAAATACGTAATATTAATGTGACATTAAAAACAGGCTTTAAAGCAAAATTATAGTAAAACTTCACAGTCGGTTCTAAGCGGTCATAAGTGCAAAGAAGACATCGCTCAAATCCAAATATAAACATAAGATAAAGACTGACATATGGCAAAGATTGAAACAAGCACAAAACGGTGTCAGGTTGCCACTCAATCACCCACGCGCTCTTCAAATTCCAATACAAAATTACTTAACTTCAAACAGCGATAAACAACGCATTTGTCAATCAAGCTATTATTTATATAAATTGATGTTCGCAATAAACTAATAAAATTATTAATTAGAACAAAATTCGCAATCATACTATTAACATTCATTGAAAATGTTTCTGTCGGTAGCTTTCGCAACTGTTGACCACAAAAGGCTCCTTCGTTTAGGTCAATGCCGACTCAGAAACTGTCTTTATATGTCTTATATCGTCATCGCATACCGATTTTGGAGCGTCTGAGTAGCGCCAGATTGCAGAGGACCCGCCCCTACACAAGACACAAATGGGTGCCTCAGGGCACGACTGTGGGCCCACTTATATCGATTTTCGAGGTGATGAGTCTATTTGATAGTATACGATATAAATGTTTTTTTTGTATATCGCTTCTTTGATTGGCCAATTAGCAGAAATATAATGGTTTTTTAACTGGTAATGGACAGTAGCCACAATGGAGAAGCTTGTATTATAAGTTATAAGGTTGCAAATTGAAATACACTGACAATATTCATTTTTTTCTTTTCACAAACATGAAAAAAAAAATATTTTCGTCAGGCCAAGTGTATTAATCATTCGGCCCTTGCTCCAAAAATAACTTAATTCTAAACACATACAAAAAAGTGTAATTCCAAATACATTATGTAAGATTGATTGCTAGTCACAATAAATTAGTAGAATCCAATACAATTATAAAATATAACGATTCTAGTTATGATTACTGACGACCAAATGATTAACGATTTGTTGTGTCAGAATTACGCGTTGTCTTTGATGAGGATGATTCGAGACTAGAGATGATGTTTGCTTCAAAGAGATGGATTAAATTGGTTGTTAAAGGAGTAATTACCAAACTCAACTTTGATTGCTACCAAGTTACCGAAATGACGAAAGAACATAAATAGTGTTGTTATAGTTTTGAGAATAACCTCCTCAATGTTCCTCATTTAAAACAAGATTATTTGATTGAAAAATTACATTTTTAGCAACATCAATAACAGTGTTTTGTTTAGAATTTTGTACGTAAAAGAAGTATCCAGGGATGCTGATGAAGAAAATGTAACAAATGAAAAGTTTGTATAGATGTTTATACCAAATTTTGATAGAATTGGCTTAGAGATAGACAGACAGGTCGGATTGTTCATTAATGTGAGTTTAGTAATGATCATAGAAAAATATTGATAGAGTGTTTTAAGCGTTTTTACTAACAGTAAATCTATAATTGTATTTCTTCATAATAACCTAGCACCAACAAACAAAACACAAACTCTAAATAGTACTATACTTATTTGTTGAATCAAAACATTCCAATTGTTGGCCAGACACAATCAAAACAGTTACATAACACGCGAGTCTGCCGCTATATCAACAAGTGATTACAAACCAATAAAATAATTTGGCACTCCAGCCACATTTCGTAAACCTTTATCTCTTTATACAAGATCTACGAGTATGTAAGAATGTGGTAATACTATATTGAATAACAACCAGTTGGTGAGCCCGCGGCAGAGTAGCCGCTTTGAAGGAAGTGTGGGGAAGAAATTATGTGATTGTGTTTTGTTTTTAGTTGCTCAATAGATTGGTATTATTGTATTGTTGGGTAAGCTTTGATTAGCTAGGAGTGTCCAAGTAGTCTGATATCTTATTTCTTAATACTGGTTGAACTGTTTTTAATCTTTCACAAAAAACGACGGAATGGATTTGGATGTAGTTTAAAACCTGGATTAACAGATGTTATATTATTAACCCGATATGTCGTTCCTGCGAAATAATTAGGTAGGTAATTACCAAGTTTCATGCAGGCTCTGATTTATGTCTGTGTTTTTGCTCAAAAACTCTTCTGTATCAAAGGCATTTACAAATATTACTAGAAGATCATACAAATATTCGTTCCGTGCAGGAATCACTGCGACACATAGTGCAGCATTCAATCGCTCAACTTCTGCATCAACCGTGCCATCATCGTCATCAGCATTGATATTATTATCACTATAGATTGACTGTGCTTCATCGTTGATTATTCGTCAAATTAATCGAATAAACGTAATCTCAATCTACTTCTATGTGTCTTAACCACTTCCCTGTCCGATGAATCACATGTGACTCACGACTATTGTTTAGGTATTGTGTCTGCTGCGCGGACAGTGAAAGTGTTAAGTTATGACGGGGCCCCCTCTCAGAGGGCCAAAGCCTGCCGGGTTCGCGGGACTTATTCCATCACCGTGACCCCGGTACATAAAGGACTATTGAATTTAAAAAAAATTGTCAGTACAAGTCTGACAGTCCCTCCCGCCCTGCCCGGGGTGGGAGGACTCATTTGATGATTTTGCCACGATAAAAAAAAAGTTGATAAAAATACAACCTTCATTTTTGTGATGGACCTGATTTTTATATTAATCTTATTTATGCTATCACGGTCTTTGATTTTAATACGACTGAATCATCCGAGGATTAAAATAAGCCGATTTTAACAAGTACCTAACTTAAAACATTGACGTGTCTGGGAAATTCGTTGACGCAAGAATGCCCTTGTATTTTAATGTAAGGACAATATAAGGATAGTACAGTATAGCGAATATTTTGTCTTGTACCTCCAACTCCAACAGACTAAAAATGACATAAGACGTTATGTTTTCCTGGTGCATTTGCATACACATATTTGGAATCCAGTTTGTGGAACTGGTTGACGATCTTCTTTATATTATTCTCAAAAAGTTTGCAGAACTATTTTGCAGTCATAATGTCTTAAAATTTTTGAGTGACAGGACTTATCAAGCAGTGGTTCCGTGTCTGCATGTTTGTTTAAGTTACTTTAAATAACGTAAATGTAAATTCAAACACGATACAGGACAAAGGATTGACCTTCTATAAAAATAATATAAGGCCTATAAAAATAATAGACGGCAATAAATCTCTTTAAAACTGCGATCCTTTGCAAGATGTTATTAATTAAAATTGTTTTCATACAACTGCTTCAACAGAATGCTAAAAAGACAATGGTCTCGTTCTGTTCTCAAATATTTATTATTGTTAAAATAAATGACTGTATCTTCATAATCACGTAACGCCTGCATGATTACCTCTTCATGTAATTTGTAAAGCAAAAACAAAACATCATTATTATCAAAATAAAACTGACAACCAAGCTTGTAGATGATGCTCTAAAAGATAACTATCTGCCAATCCCTACTGATTAACTATTCTATTACGATCACGACAGCGTATAAAACAATGATGTTCACGTCATAGTTTTTGTCAAATTAAATAAGGATAAACATGACAAGTTTATTGATGAAGATGTTACAACGAATGATGAAAAACTGATTGTATGTATGTATTGACAGATCTTGATAATTATTTGACGGGTTTTGATAGGATTCTTTAGTCTGGCATCATTGACCTGTCCTTATCCTAAGTGGGGTCGGCGTAGTCTTTCTTCCTCATCTCATGTACTTTATTTTATGCTGTATCAGGACAAATAACAGTAAACCTGGATTCGTTTGAAGATTGAAAGTAAGGATATTTTCAGTAACATCACAAATACAAAATTCTGTACACTGTCTTAAGCAAGGTTTAGAAATGAAGCCGTTGGACCTTATAACTAGGTCCAACGGCTTCAGTTCTCATCATCTTCTCAATTTCCCAACGATGCAGGTCATCGTTTTATCTGACCCGATGTGGTCGGATACAATAAACATTTTGCACAAACTGATTGTGTAACATTGATGTGCAAAGATGTAAAGTCAGTGTTCGAACTTTTGAGCTCCAAACTATCCGTGAAGATTCCTTCGGCTTCGGAGAAAGTGCCGCGAGAATTACCCTTAATTAGTATTTTTATAATTTTTCTAGTTTTACAAACAAAAACCTAGTGAGGAACGTTTGAAAAAGTCCTCACCGAGGATTCCCTAATTGCGATTTGCACAGAACCATCACCTACGAGTATTTGCGAAGTTACTACATAACGATGACGCTTACAACCGGTCCTACTGGAAGTCCAAAGGGGAGGCCTGTGTTCAGCAGTGGACGTCTTACGGCTGATATGATGATGATGACCCTCTAAGACATTTAAACGATTTTACAAAACAGATAAGAAATCTCTCAAGAAAGGCATGTTGTAAGATCCTTGTGACACTGATCATTATTCTAAGCAGCATTCCTTCTGAATGAGTAGCATTGACGCGAGGACAGATGTCTCGATAGCATACGATCCTAGACGCCTAGACACGCTACAGTAACTTTTGTACGGACATAAGGACTTATATAATGATGTTTGTCGACATCCGACAAACATGATACCAAGAAAACATCCAGTATTCATGATACCCACAAAACACTTTGTGTCACAGATTTTTCTATGAATTAAATTTTGTAATGAGGACTCTTTTGTTCCGCTTGTAGCGGTTTAGATTATACAAGCTATACTACAACATCTACATACTAATCTATCATCATGCTAAATACATGTATGCAAAGATGAGGCCTGATGTGTAGCGAGCTTACCCAGAAGGAGCTGGAACTCCTGCAAACCGACGAAACACAGTAAAAGCTATGTGACGTTGGACTCCGACAGAACGATGGACGTGAGCCAGGTTCTGATGAGCCCTACCACAGCCATTGAAATTACAGGAACAGGAAGCATGTGAAGCCGTTGCTAGCTACATTTCTTCTTTTTATGACTCGTCTTCAGAATTGGGAGTCTCAATTTTCAAAATTGTCACCTCCAACAAAGTTATGTTGCCAAAAGTTGTACAATTTGCTAAAAACTATCCACCGTACCGACCGACAGCGGTCAAGGTCGATGGTGTCTACCTAAAAACCAGCTTTTAAGTACCTCTAAACTGTGTGTAAAAAAGGCACTAAAGCCAACCTGGTTATTTCGGAGAAACAATGTTACAAGCAAGTGACAAATTACGACGACTCACTTGAAAAATTGTGCAATCTGCTAAGTGAACTTTCATTAAAATAAGTATGACTAAATTATTTAGTGAAGTGTGAGATGATCCAGGTCTAAAACAGGGCCACTTAGCAATATCCTAAATCCTTCGTGAATGAATAGACAATGGCGTTTTCGGGTTTGTGCATTTCCCGCAACGGCATCGGCTATTAAATCACGAAGATGAATAATTTCGGATATTACTAAGTGGCCGTTTTAGATCCTCTGATCGAAATATTTCTTACATGTAATTCCAAGATTAAAAGACGATTTATTAGGATACATTTCAGAATCAGAAAACATAACGGCTTGTTTTCATCTTACGTGAAGAGGTCTAGGTAGTTAAAAAGTACTACGAATTTCTTGACATTTCAATAAAACAGTAAGCATGGTAAAACAAATAAATCTTTTTGTAACGACACGCAACGATACATTGCCCTGAATTGTCCCGCATCTATTTGAAATTCTAGTAACAAATAGATAAAATGGTTCTTACAAAATACTCGTCGTTACAAAAACAACGCCTAACTTATGTTTCTTTAGCTAATTCATTTTCACACTTTCGTCTCAAATTCACGAATAAACTGTTTCTTTAAAAATATTTGTTTGTAAAGCTAGTGATGGCCTGTGACCGCTCGTTAAAATCGACCAATTATGATTCGCTACGTTCAATTACAGTCAATTATGATCAAATTATTTTCCGTTTCTTTGTTTTTGTTTGATACGGCCTCGTTTTTTATATCTTCTTTGTCGATTATTAAATTAAATTAATAATGTTCTTTCAAGTGTCGTTGTTGGTGTCACACTTGGAAGTTTTAGGTTACGTAATGCGTCAATGATTAAGATAGGACACAGGTCTGCTCCCTGCGAGAGACCACAGCGGTCTCACAGTCCTGATTGTGTTCCAATTCTTGATTCTAGTAAATCTTTCTTAGGGATGTTTTCCCATAAGCTCCTACCTATGCAACACTTTCAGCCTTACCACAAAAACTTAAACATCTGTTGAACACTTGTCAAAACAGACTTTATTTCAACGTCTTAATCTGACATTTTTTAAGACAAGTGTACAACAGACGTTTAATAGTTTTTGTGGTACCACGATTTATGTCTCTACTCTTAATCGTTATGCGTTTTGTAGAAACCAATAGATACTCGTATAAGTAGAGTGATTAACACTAAATTAAACTTGTTGTGTATTTTAACGGCATGAGCTGTCATATATTACAATGCCATTCGAAGAACTTTTTTATCTGATTTCTGAATAAAAATCAAATAAATATTTTGTGTCAATAAATAAAGGTATCATACAATGTTGATTATAAATGAAGAAATCCAATCACGATGATACATCAAGGAGAATTAACAATATAGGACTAATAGAAATATAGGATTTTAAATAACAAATAACAAGCATCGACAGAAGATACACAAAATACAAAAAAGAGGAAACGATGTTAAAATTAGTCTTATTAATTTGAACGCATTAGTTCCAAGGTGAATCGGTTATTATTTTGTTATTTACAACATCTTTTGTCAGATTTCCGATACACAGATAAATGAAAAATTAGTGTGTTAAACGATAGTCCCCTCTCTAGAAGTAAGAGATGTAACCGAGTCAGTTAGATATCGATATTCGTTGACTCACCGAATCTTTTGACGTGAACGTCCCTATTAAATGATACAGTTCTCGGCTTAGTTTCTTTCGTTTCCTTCGTTTCGGTATCGACTCTCGTATCTTTGGCTACCTTATCGCCATCTTCGGCATTATCCGACTTGACAATTTCATCAGTCATTGGGTAGATGAGGTACCCGGGACTTGGTACCTCGGTTACTGTTTGCTTTACCGTCAACTCGGCAGTTTGCGTTTCGGTATCATCGGTTTTGCTTTTATCTGTAAAAAGTTTTGCCGACTTAGACCGATGAAATTGATGAGTATGATGTTTCCCATTTCTATTTTATATGACATTAAATATAGATTCGATAGAAGAATGCATTGCAAATGAAAATAGAGATAAAAATTGAAATATATAGATGATTTAAAAAATCACTATTAATAATACAGCAATTAATATGTTCGAATAGTTATAATGATGGTATTGTTTATTCAAAAAATAACTATCTTGGATATTTGAAAGTTTCAAAGCCTATCAATTTAAGTTTCACTATTAGGGACATCGTTCTAATTGCAGTAGCGTTTATAAATAGAGTAATATGAGTGTGTTCATACCTTATCGTGTTATCGTACATCGGACCAGCTGTATGGTTTACATCACCAGCAACCGTGGCTTTGACCGCATTTTGCACAAAATTTCCTGTAACAATAGAAAAATTTAATTAGTTATTACTCACACAAAATAAAAGAACAAGACCAGGAGAATGGTAGTGCAAGTCGTGATAATCCATATCCATTCCATTCTCTTCCTATATTATACATTTTACTTGGGATCGACGCATAACGTTTTCTTTTCCCATTCTGTACAGTCAGTTGTCACTGTGTTATTGACTCCTGTTGCTTTCCTATCATTTCTCATACAATCCATCCATCTTTTCCATGGTTTTCCTCTGCCTCTCCATCCATCAACATTCGTACCCTTACTCTATTCGTATTCTTATTTTATTCGTAAAGTATTCTTGCTTGTTACTCTATTAATCAAATGCATGACATCCCTTATCATCAGATGTTCATTGTCCATACCAAGCCCTTTCTACAATTTACACCAAACAGACCCTGATGTCATTTGGTTTTTAATTTTTCAACTCAGTGTATATTACTTTTTATTATTAACTTATTAAACACTGCTCCAAAACAGTGAAGAAAGAAAAACATCGTTTCCTCACGATGTTTTTCTTTCTTCACTGCTGGCACATCCTGGAACACAAGAATCGAAGTCATGTGACATCTACGAAGCAGTACTGGGTTGCGTGGTGGATCACTGCCCACTTCCTTTCACAGAGAGGTGGTCTGCATCCCAGCAATGGAAACATCATATTCAGATGTTCTATTAGCACACACTATAAACTAATCATAAGTAAACACAATCTCGCCTTACACATACTTAGTTCAAAGTTCAGATGATAATCTATATCATGATAAATGGCCGTCGCGATCATCAAGCCACCATCTTGGTATGAAGTGGTTGGGCAAGCTAATGAATTTTTTACGACCCGTCGATCAATATTTGATCTAGACATATAACTACTCGTAAAGGTGCTGACAAAGACCATTCACTTGTAATGAGCATTCGTGCAAATGTTACATTACAGAAAAACAAATGAGAGTGTAGAAGCGACCATTCTATCATTCTGGCGACCTTTTTGGCAAGCTGACTGTTACTGCCGTCTTCAAGAAAAGAAATTTCGACGAAAATCTATCAGAGCGTTCGCTTGCAAGATCGTAAACAAATGTTTGTAACGATGTAGCCTATGCTTAGCTCTCTTGGTTGTTCAGTTCGACAAAATTGTGTTTGCAAAAGTGATCAGATATTTACGTCATTACTTTTATTGTTTGTTGTAGATGTTGATAGACACACTACACGTACATTAGTAATGAAAACATACTTGTATTAGGTACAATAATTCTCAGTAGGTAGGAATGCACGGAGTACACGTAAAGACGGAGGCGCGAAGAGGAGGTTAGGAGGAGGAGGCTTTCGCACACGTGTTCTACTTCTTCCATCGCCTCCGTTACTGCTCCACAGAAAGAGGCGACTACTTATCATGCCCCCTCGCTCCGTAACATATCCTGGGCAAGGACCGGAAACGAGTGGTCGCTGTAACCGATCGTCTCTACCAAGAAATGGTGGTGCTTCGCCTTGGTTATGCTATAGGTATAGGTTCTAACTCCTTGTGCCAATTCGATCACCTAAGTATCACCTCATTGGAGCAAGAATATGTTAATGTTTACGTATTTGGTGTGTCGATATGTCCCACATTGGCCGGTCGTGGCTACTGGACCGATTACAAAACCAAATGGTCACTTGCCAGTAGTTATTACATGAGGCTGTATGGTTTAAGTCATAGACTAGAATTTCCTGTAACTTGAAGTATTTAATGTCATAATTGCAAAAAAGAGAGAAATAACAAAGTAAATAGAAATGAAGGACACGTAATCCGGTAGTACAAAAAAAAACTGTTTAGCGCATAGATATTTTTTTCGTCTAAACATTTCTTGGGACCATTTTACTATCACATACATATACAGCCAGACCTAGCAGATCAACAGCTTGTAGGCTATAGAAATATCAAATACGAGCGCGAATCTCGTGAGTTAAACAAGGAAAACTAGCTTTTTCTTTCTACTTATCTCGCGCCCCCTTCAAGTTGTGTGCGAGAAAAAGCTGCTTTCGCCTTCTCTAGATTCTCTTTGCAACAACCCTAGGATTTTTAAGCCTTAGTTCAAAGTTCAGATGATAATCTATATCTTGATAAATGACCGTCGCGATCATCAAGCCACCATCTTGGTATGAAGTGCTTGGGAAGCTAATGAATTTTTTACGACCCATCGATCAATATTTGATCTATACATTAACTACTCGTAAAGGTGCTAACAAAGACCATTCACTTGTAATGAGCATTCGTGCAAATGTTACATTACAGAAAAACAAAGCGTGCTTCATAAGTCGACCATTCTATCTTTGCTGAAGCAGAGCTTTTTGCCGAGCTAGTGGTCAAACCCGAACAATTATATAGGCAGTTTAATCAAAATAATGGTTCAATAGTTTATGCGTGGAAGTGTAACAATCCCGCCCATTTTATGCTAGCTCTGTTGTTGCTCAGGATTCGAGAATATCAGTGGCAAAATCGCTATTCTCTTCTCGTACACCAATTCTATTTGTTCAAGACTTCGATACTCAACCCAGCGTAGCGAGTGTCATTATGATCATACTCGTATTAGGTGTAATGACCTCAGTATGGTGGGTTTTTAGGAGTTCACGTGAAGATGGAGTCGCAAGAGGAGGTTAGGCTTTCGCACACGTGTTCTACTTCGCCATCGCCTGCATTACTGCTCCGCAGAAGGAGGCGACTACTTATCATGCCCCCTCGCTCCGTAACATGTCCGCAAGAGCCGGAAGCGAGTCGCACCATCGTACCTAGAAATGGCGGTGCTTCGCCTTGGTTATGCTATAGTTAGAGGTTCTAACTCCTTGTACCAATTCGATCACCTAAGTATCACCTCATTGGAGCAAGAATATGTTAATGTTTACGTATTTGGTGTGTCGATATGTCCCACATTGGCCGGTCGTGGCTACTGGACCGATTACAAAACCAAATGGTCACTTGCCAGTAGCATTACTGAGTCTGCGGTGGTGTAAGTCATAGACTAGAAGCGACTTGAGTTTTAATTTAATGTCATAATAGCAAATAAGAGAGAAATAACAAAGTAAATAAAAATGAAGGACACGTAATCCGGTAGTACAAAAAAAACTGTTTAGCGCATAGACATTTTTTTCGTCTAAACATCTTGGGACCTTTTACAATCACATACATAATTATACAGCCAGACCTAGCAGATCAACTACTTGTAGGCTAAAAAATATCCGTGCGCAAGTCGAACTCGTGAGTTAAACAAGGCAAACTAGCTTTTTCTTGCTACTTATCTCGCTCCTTCAACTTTACGAGTAATAGTCCCTTCAACTTATAAAATGTGCTTTCACCGTCATATTTTCTTAAACAAAATTTATCGGAAGAACTGCAAAGTGTAGATTACTTCTCAACTTTCATTTTACGAGCTTTTATAGGTATGCTTTTCAGGGGATATGTAGGTTTTTATCGTCAAATATTTTTAACTAAATTCAAAAAAGTGGAGGAGGTTCTAAATTGGGCGTCGTAATCTTTTTTCTTATGCATTTTCCTCCGATTTCTCAAAGACTCCTGGACCGATTTTGAAAATTCTTCTTTTTAAAATTAAATTCAGCGAATCAGTTGCTAGTTAGTTCGCATAAGTATTTTGATGGGCTTTAACTACGGAACCCAGAACTTTTACTGTGCGAGTGTCCCGATCTATCGAACTTGACCCGGTTTTTATTTGTGTAATTTCGGACTAAAACTTTAACTAAGCATTATTATAGCCTTCATTATATCATTTAAATTGCACGAAAATGCTTTTTGTGGCGAATAATCGTTATTACTTATTATAGTTTATTTGGTTTGGCCCTGGTTTTGATATTAGAGGTAATTTGACTAGTCAAGCGTGATTCTGTAATAAATATCTATGTAGTATGTACACAAATTATGCATGTATTGGGTACTGTAATTGGCATTTTATGCAAACACGAAAATTTAGAACGGCAATATGATGAATTTACTTCGAAATTCGAACCAAGCTAAATAATTTTAATCAGACAAAGAAAACCAAAGAAGAATCTTTGCTTTTCTTTGAAGAAAACAGTGCAGGCTTTTTCGCAAATCATTACCACGTCATTACCTTGTTTTACTTTTGGGTCGAAATGTATGAGGAACACGTTGTACATAAAAATCTCTCCAGTTTATGCAAAACCACGCTGTGATGCCCCCAAAGAAAGATGAGTTACTGGATCTATGTTGAAGGTACGAAAGCTCGGGGCAGATTACCAGACCCCCTACACGAATGTACCAGGAAGGCAGTGGTGCGAGAGGAATGGCGCTGAATTTTGCAGCAAGTCACCATTCCTTATGTGAGGACCACGGTGACTCTTCCAAGAGTTTAAAAATTAAAAAAATAGAATAGATTTAAAAGAAATATTTTACAAAATTAAGGGGGTCACTGCTGTTTAGCAAATATTTCGATAACTCCTTTACGTAATGAGTTGTTCTGCAATAATAAACTATACATTATTGTAAGGTATAACCTTTTGTTCCGTCCACTGCACAGGCAGTTATGTGAAACATCATATTTTGTCATTTAGTAAATAATAGTGTCTTCGAAATGTCACAAAAGTGTTAAATTGCGTAGGTAGTTTGAAATCGATGTCTTGATGACATTGATCAAGCATGTGTGCAAATGTTAAAATTATACATAAAATTATTTCTCATATCAAAAATTAACTTCAAAATTTTGAAACTCTGTCTTGCCCAACACAAAAAATAAAGCAAACTAGAAAGTAAAAATACAATACGGGACAAATAGAATGGGTGCTATTTAAACCGGCTTCTATTTAATCCTACACTGGCCACAAAATTACTTAGTCAGCCACAAATCAAATAAAGTTTCCCTATTATGTGTAAAAAAATCTACCTAAGCAGGGTCGACGAAGCCCTGCTTCGCAGGGCTTCTATTTCTGTGTACAAGGTTTAAAGGAACCTAACCAAACCGAACTTCGGGGTGTCCCTGAAATCTTGCTAAGTGGCTGAGTTAGTAATTTTGTGGCTCGGTTTATTATTTCCCAAATAGAATTATTAAATTCCAATAGAAATGACTTGTCGTGGGAACAACGAGCTACCGTGACCACGGAATGCAAAGGGATATTGAAGGATACCGTGGATCGTAGTCAGTACAAGTCTAACAGTCCCATCTACCCTGCCCCGGGAGGAGTCACTTGATGATTTTATCACACAAAAAAAAAATTGCAAAAGACAAAATGACGTCTAAAAAAACCAAGAATGTCCATTTCCTTCACGGTTTAAAATAGATCAGTGATGTCAGAAATGCATATTTTCTCACCAACAGGTACCAGGAAAGTATAAATAACAAGGAAGATTTGCGACAGAACTGCAGAGGTCGATTGCACCTTGAGGCCCACGTGATTTAAGCAATAGTTTATTTAACGCCTACATTTAAAATTCTCCGTTCAGTGGTGTTTATTAAATAGTGGCCTCACACCGTATAGATTGCAGTAAACACCAAATGGAGATTAGCTTAATGTTAACGCCTGATTAGTATCCGAGAGGTCAAGTAACTTTTAATATTTGAATATTTAAATAAGATGGCGATTCTTTTTTTAAAATTGCGAGAATACTAGGTAGTCGTTTGTAAATTGAGATTAAAATCGTATTTTTACGAGGACTGTAAACTGGACTCGCAGTATACAAATAAGCCTAGATGCAGTCTATTTTTATCGCGTTCAGTCTACTTTCTGTCAACGAAAATACGGGAACGGCTATAGAACGAAGAAAGTAACTAACGTCAAATCAAATTGCAAAACGCCAGAACTGTAGTCATTTTGACGTGGCGCTAGTGTCTATGTCATTACATCAAATTGCATTAAACCATTTAGTACCACATTATTATCCGCAGGTCATGAGTGGTGGCGCGAACTAAGGAGCTTTCTGTCAAATCGTAAATTCAATCATTCTTAGTTCGGGCTCGTTGTCAAAAAGTTAGTTACTAAAGCCGAAACCACGGGTTTCGAGGAGAATGGGAATGGCAACTGGGAAAGGAATGGCGCTAGTATAGCTAGTTCCAAGCATCGTCATTGGTTCAAATCTTATAGGTACTTCAAAATAGTACTACCTCATTGGTCGGATTAGGGCTTAGCTATGGTCGCGCCATCTACAATTAGCTTTGACTGGCCTTCCCCATTGTAGAGTTTCCATAGAGAAAAACCATCTTAATAAATATTAATAACTAGTGTGTCTCAATAAATATGAATATAATATTTCTGTGCATCAGTGGTAATGCCTGAGGCGAACCCGTTTCTCATTGATAAGCTCAGAACGGATGGAACGTTTTTTGTGAAACTTGATTAAAAGTAATCCAAAACATCTATTGTACAGTCGTGTTCAAAGTAGCAAAACTACAATGTAACATAAAATATAGCAAAACAATCATTAGTTAATTGAAGGAATCTGTTTATTACCAGCTAAGACCGGAATTAAGAAAATTATAATTATGTGTGAGGGTTTTAATACAATTTTGTGTAATCTGATCGATTTCGAGATCTGTTATAATTGAATGTTAATTGGATTTTATATGGGTTTCTGTTTTAAACAATAAATAATTTTAAAAAATCCTACTCTTCCACTATTATTTTCTGATTCAATTTTTTTACAGGATCCAAGACCGTAAATTCATTCTCCGGGACAGGTCGAGCTTCATTGTCTCTGGGCTTTTCTGGTGGTGACCCCTGAAAGCCAGAATCAACAGTGGCAACTGGGGAACATGCAAAAGCGAGTGACTTTTTATCCGGGACTTAGGGCAACTTGGACAGTCAGGTACGAAGAGGTGGGTATCCTGAAAAATCGCCAAGATATATCAACTAGTAGGTATTTTTAACGTAGATATTATGAACTGCGATGTATTAAACGTGATATTTTGAATTTCGACATGACGTCTTTCGATATTTGGCGACATTTAAATCAGTCGACATTTTAATTTTCGACGTTTAAAGCGTAGAGTAACATTTTTAATATTTTGTTACAATCGATATTTTAATTTTCGATATTCTGAACATCGAATTTTTAAGCGTAGATATTTTAAGACCTTCGATATTCAAATATTACCCCCATTTAGGACCACAATTATTAAGTAATGAGTCGTGCGCGAGCTTTAAACTCTAAGGAGCCTGTTCTGATCAATTCCGATCTGATGGAATCAATAAACATTATTACTTTCTTAGTAATTATACTCGTTTCAACGTGTTAAGTTGCACGCGGAGAGTGAAACATGAGATTTAAGTATGGGTTAATGGGGATGCAACTGGGAAATAATGGTAATTTTGATTTAGCTTCATTTTCCATTCTTCGTCATTCTTTCAAATCTTATATTGTACATTATATATACTCCCTCCTTGGTCGGATTCGGACTTAGCTATGGTCGCGCCATCTACAAACGTCTTGACCGACCTTCCCATTCCGTGGAGTTCCAAGTGACAGAACAATACAATCGGCTTAGCGTAAATCGTTGAATAACTAGGGTACCTATTTGAATGTGTCCCCCCAGCATTAAAATACGTCTACGAGATAATTAAAATCGCCATGTTCAGAATATGACATATTCGACTTCTCGATTGTGTCGGTAACATCGCAAAAATTTGTCATGTCGTTCTGTCAAAATAACTTCGAAAATTTGTCGTCTGATGCAACATGGTCGCCATATTTTCTCAAAATAATCGAGTTTTGAAAGATTAGATTCATGTCGAAATTCAAAATATCAACGAATACATCGCAGTTCATAAATATGTTACGTTAAAAATACCTCATCATCATAATTCATCAGCCTATTAATATTCCCACTGCTGAGACACAGGCCTCCGAAAGGAAGTGCATAGAGGGGGTGGGCCATCGATCCACCACGCGGTTCCAGTGCGGATTGGTGGATGTCACAAGTCTTCGAATTATATATAGTTCTAAAACATGAGTGGACCTCACGATGTTTTCCTTCACCGTTTTGAGAGCAGTGGTGATGAAATATAAATATAACAGTCAATAGGTAAATGCGACTGCCGGGATTCGACGACCGCACGACCTACTAAAAGTACTTTTAAGTCGGGGCCGCATAACAAACCTTATATAACTGGGCCAACCATGCTCCATACCTACTAGTTGAAATATCTTGGTGTTTGGCGGGGTCTTTCAGGACCCGCCATCATCTTCGTGATTCGTCGATGGCTTTCTTTAAGACCCCGCCATCCTCTTCGAACCTAACCTGTCCGAGTCGGGGTGCCCCAAGTCCCGATCTCGCTTCGCTCAGTGGGCTCTTGCGTCCTTAGTCAAATTACTATTACTACCCAACAGGGTAGCTAGAAATATCTTCGGATGCAAGAGCGAGCGAAGCGATCGAAACTTATGTGCAAAGTTTAGTAGAATACTCTAAAAGTGTTAGGTTACTTTAACCCTTGCAATTACAGAAATAGGAGCCCCGCGAAGCGGGAGCTCCGACCGAGTTACCTTGTTAGGACATATTACTGAAAACAATGAAATCTGTATTTCGATATTTAGATCTTTCGATGTGAACTTTTGTAGATATTTAGATTTTAGATATATAAGACGTAGATCATTTAATCAATTCGATAAGTAAAACTTTCGATATTAATTTTCCATTTTATGGTCGATTCGATATTTTCATCTTTCCATATCTTTGAACACTCGATCCATTTTAAGCGTAGATATTTTAATCTTCGATATTAATATGTACCCGAATAATAACTAGTGTTCTCCATAAATACTGAATATAATATTATCTGTGCATCAGTGGTAATGCCTGACGCTAAAACCCGTTTCTCATTCCATAAGCTCAGAATAGGATGGATTACGTTTTTTGAAACTTGATTAAAAGTAAAAAACACCTATTGTACAGTCGCGTTCAAAGTAACAGAACTACAATGTAACATAAAATATAGCAAAACAACAACGAATTACCTGCTAAGACCGGAATTACGAAAATGACATGTGTGAGGGTTTTAATTGAATTTAGTGTAATCTGATCGATTTCGAGATCTGTTTTATTTTAATTTTGATTGGATTTTATATGGGATTTTTGTTTTAAACAATAAATAATAACATTTTTTCCTACTCCTCCACTATTCTGTTCTGATTAAATTTTTTTGCAGGATCCAAGACAGGTAAATTCATTCTCCGGGACACGTCGAGCTTCATTGTCTCGGCGCTTTTCTGGTGGTGACCCCTGAAAGCCAGAATCAACAGTGGCAACGATCGGTTGATTCTGACTTTCAGGAGTTGCAGTGGTTGGGAATAGTGTGGTGGGTTTGACCCAATTAAAATTAAAAAATATATATTCATTTATCCAGTGCAACCTTAGATAGACAACCCCGATTTCAACATGACCTGACCTGCTATCTTTTGCTTGTTTTATGTCCAAAAAGTAAATCGCGTTACTTTTTGGACATAAAACAAGCAAAATATAATATTTCTTCAACCACTTGGCAGAGTAACTGTACAAAAATACCTGTTTATAGATAAGACCGGCGAATATATTATTCGTGGATGACATTTTAATTTAATCGATCGTGCGCGAGCTTTAAACTCTGAGGAGTATGTTCTGATATTCCGATCTGATGGAATCAATAAAGATTTATTACTTTAGCCAGTAATTATATGTATTATACGTGTTAAGTGCACGCGGAGAGTGAAACATGAGATTTAAGTATGGGTTGGTTGTGTAATGAAGTGAAATATTGGTAATTTTGATTGCGTTATTTGCTATTCTTCTTTTCTTTTAATTCCTCCTCTCTTTTTTTTGGATCAGGGGTCTCATCTTTAAGCACTAATCCGTGTCGGTCTTAAGTGAGAGACGTTTTGACAACAAGTAAGTATGACCGAACTAAGAATGAATGAAATTACGATTTGACAGATAGCTCCTCAGGAACTGTACTCATGCCGCCATCGCCATGCGACGCCACGCGATTCGTGCGATATCGAGTCGATTGCCGATTTAAGTCGCACGTTTTTACTAATGGAGTGATACGATGCAAGTTCCAATAAATGTTATTTCTTTCTTTCTTTCTTTCTATTCGACTGTGCGCTTTAAAAATTCACCTTACTACTACGAATCCGTGTTACTCCATTAGCAAACACTAGCGATTATCCATACATTTTCTGCGGCCGGACGTGTGATATCTGACCGATATCGTCAATCGATGCAATTCGATATCGCATCGCGCTATGAGGAAAGTCCTTAGAGTCTGCGCTACCACTCATGACTTGCAGAAATTCTAGCGCCGCGTCAAAATGACTTCAGTCGTGTCGTTATTATGTATTATCTGTCCGCAATTAGACTTTGACGTTAGTTATCATCACATCTATGTATATTCGTTCCCGTCTTTTCGTTGACGGACTTAGAAAGTAGACACCCAGAATGTTTAAGGAATTACAGTCTAATTTCGGCCACTACATTATGTATTCTACTACACTATAATTTTCTGACTTAAAATATGAGTATAAAAACTCGCCTGATCACCTCCCAAAAGATGTACCTGACTTCTGTCCTTAATACCACACCACATCGTGATTGTTGCAGCACAGTATATCGTATAAGGAAGCAAGGACGCACATTTTGGTACAACCACTGCATATATGGTGACAAATCCAGTACAAGTTTAGGTTTTGTAAGCCCCAAGGTATTTTAATGTGAGGAGAAAGGCCCGATGGCAATCATAATGTTAGCAAGTGCTGATGACCGGTTGATGTGTGGAGTAATATGCTGGCTGGTGATTTAAAACTAGATTTCAGTTGTCATTTTTATGTTTTTTAAAATGGATGCCCGACGTTGCGTAATGTTAGGGCTGTGGTAACAGCCAATGTTTCGGAAATGTCCGGTGTTACGGGAATTGTAAGGTTGTGGGAATAGGCAATGTTGCGGTAATGTCTAGTGTTTCGGAAATGTACAGAATTGCGAGAATTCGAGGGTTACGGAAATAGCCTAAAGAATCATTAAGGGTGTTTTTGCGTCAGAACAAATTTCCGACACGTCATGATTAAAATAGAATCAATTTACAAAATTAATATCATCTTATTATTTATGAAGGGAAACATGGCCACAAACTTCTGAAACTTACTTTCAGTTAATATCCTAATTATAACCAAAACCTACTTTAAATAGGTAACATAATAAATTCTAACTCTTTTCGCCGAAACTTTTTGTTCCCGCCAAATTACCAAAACAAAGATGGCTGATGTTAAAAGGCAGCGGTCGTTCGGTCAACAACATCGGGACATCGCCATCGATCGGGACGATCGTCGTGCTTTTTCGGCCACATTACCATATTTAGTTTATTTGGATTTCGAATCGTACGCCCCCCGTAGAAAGGTATTCGAGACAATTCAATCTCTTTAATCTTATGGTACCCTGGTAGTTAGATTTTTTTAGTTAGTTTTTTGATTTATTGAGCTTCATGTAAATGAATTGAGATTCATAAATGCGGTCATAATTATGCATGATAATGTGGTATATTCGCTAAATGAGGACCTGCCCTGGGCGGACCGAAAGGTCCTGTCAGAAAAATGAAATAAATGTTTCAGAGTCACAGAAATTTACTTAGACAGGCCCAAGATTCAAGCACACATAAAATTATAAAGAAGAATTTACTGATCCATGAATCAATCAACCTTGTAACTTGACAAGTTCCAGAAATAAACCAGAAAAACTATCGTATTTTTGCATACAAAAACAAAGAAAATGGGATTGTTTTTATAAAGTACCTCGTTGAGACTTCCTCATTAATATTAACTTCAATAAAGACAAACTTCTGGGTATTGTTGAGCTCCTTGTCAACGTCACTTCGTTGATATGCCGCCCGTAGTGAGGTGCCATCACTGCGGGATTTATTTACAAAACAAAACGCGGGTTGTGCAAAAAATGTGTTAGCAACAATAAATATTTTAAAAGGCTAAGGTTATGTTACTTTGAAAAGCATATTTTTTGTGACATGATTTGTTGTTTAGATTTGTAAATTACTTTTCAAACAGTGGGTGGATGACCAAATCCGAAACTACGAGAAATCTCGGAAAATGCTCAAAGGAGTGTCGAGACCGATTTTGATGAAAACTTAAGGCCCGATTTTCCTTTTACTTTTAATACTCGTACTCGGGATATTTACTCATGTAAGAAAATAATGAGTAAGTATTGATCACTGGAGAGAAAGAGGAAGGCAAAAGAAAAGGTGGGTGGATTATTGTCTAAAGAATGATATGAAAGTAAAAGGAGTAAATGATACTGTGACGTCTGATAGGGGAGAATGGAAGAAAAAAACGTGTTGCGACGACCACAAGTAAAATGGGATAAGGGCAAGAAGATGATGACTCGGGATATTTCCTCATCATCAGCCTTTATGCAATGTTCCCACCGCTGGGACACAGGCATCCTCTTTGTGAGAGGGAGTGGGATTGGTGGATGTCATATGTCTTCGAATTTTTGGTTCTAGGCCATCCCGGTTTCCTCACGATGTTTTCCTTCACCGTTTTGAGAGCAGTGGTGATGAAATCAATTACACATAGTAATGCGCCTGGCGGGGTTTGAAGTTTCGAACCCACGACCTACAACTCGTAAGTCGGGACCGATACCACTGGGCCACCACTGCACATCGGGATTTACCTTTCGATAAATATCACTCTTCCCAAAATGTGTCCCATCTCTTAAGTCGTCGACTCAGGCACATGGCCCAAATATGGTCACAAGGTCCAACGACCCATTGCCCGGGGACTCACCTTGTACATTCGGAGGTCAACGAGAAAGTAAGGGTGTCTTTCTCGTTTATTTTCACTCGCTACCGATGATCACGAGTTTTTTGTGCGTGAGAAAAAAGATTTTACTTTTATGGACCTCTTTCTGGAGCTTGGAAGCCAAATTACTTTCGTTCTCGTCGTATATTATTGATTGTGGCCGTTTTGTTGATACCATTTGTGGATTTTAAAAAGGTGATTATCAGGCAATTGTTAAAAGCGTGCACGACTACATGCCGTAAGTTTTATAGGAGTACACACATTCAGATATTATCTTCTTAATTTCCGTTTTTAACGAAAACAGCATCTGCCAATGTATTTTTTTACGGTGTCCTTCAAATAGCCTTTTACGTTCCAGGATCACAGTTACCTGACAAGACAGTCCCGTGACTGCTTTCCGGCGACATGCTTTGGCCTTCTAAGTGGCAGATTTCTGACAGCTCTTTGAGGCGAATGTGGAGCACGAACGACGTGTCGTCGACTCGGGCATTGTCCATGATCGGACGGCGAGCCAGCCCACATTACATGGGACTGAAATAAAACAGGCGATTGTATGTATAGGTACTATTAAGTACAACTCTGCTTAGTCCTTCTAGTTTTAAAGGCGCGAGACGTGATATTATGTTACATCATTTAAAAACGGCTGAATTTGAAACCACTGAAAGAAAAAGCCCTTGTTTTTGCCAATCAATTGTAAACCAATTTGTAAGGATGCGACCGCAAGCTCGTTGAGCCACCCAGGTTGAAACCGGAGTTCCACATTATGTCAAATTAAAACAATTACTCGCCACAGGTCCTAGAAGTGTTTATTCATTTTTTTTTTTTTTATAATAATTACACGGTTAGTTTGGTCACAATTTCACAAACGAACAGCTATTTTATTGACCCGTGTAGCGTGTTTATTTATCGCCAAGAATCTATTTAAATGTCAAGAAATATTGTGGTCTGTGGTCGTGTGAGTTTTTGTTGAGAACAAATCAATTCACGTTTTAAGACCAGATAAAATGTTGATAAATATTCTGTTTCTATAATTCTCGGCTATCGCATATTATTTTTATTAGTAAAAATCCGGAATTCATTCTCGCAAATAACGCCGCGTTGCGGTCATAAAAAACCCTGAGTAAAAAAAGTATCCCGTGTAATCACAACACTACTCAACAACGTTTTTGCCATCTCCTAATTACCTATTGACAAATAAAGTGATCGAATCCAATAATCATTCCGTTCAATTTCATTCGTTCGCGCATGTAAACACGTGACATTCAGTTTTCAATCGTGTTCAATAATAACGTCGTCGACCTTGACCAATAGTAATTATCGAACGCTTTATACTTTATGCTGTCCTAGTACTTATATTCCGAGACATATGAAAATATTTTCTTCACAAAAGATTTAAACATCTGTTGAACACTTGTTTAAAAACTGTCACCGTCAACACGACCGCGACATTTCACGTTGGTTGTCGTTTTGCAGTTTAACTTTTTTTTAGACAAGCGTTAAACGATGTTTAACTTTTCGTGGAGAGGCGGTTTGTTTTTAGTAAGGAATTCAAATAAATTCTCCCGCTCTGGGTGTACTGGAAGGGACTACCAGATTAGACTAACTAAAAACTAACCTATTCCTTGCGTTACCATTTGCGTTCTTAGGTCGCTTTAACCTTTTAGAAGAATAGAAAACTTTAATTAAATACAAACTGGTTTGTTGAAAACTAGTATTTTTAAAATCACGTGTTTGTGAAATGTAATAAATAACAATTAATGCTCCTTAATTGTATTAAGAATTTATAGATAAACTAGCACTACGCCCGCGACTTCGTCCGCGTGATTTTCGAACTTTGCCTTTGTGAATTTCTAATCAAGGCCACCGTCTATATGAGATACTGTTAGAAAAAAGTCAATATTCAACAAAAATTCTATCACCCCGCAATATCCCGTCTTGGGTGGCACCCACGCCTACTAAAAATGACCCCAATGCACAATTACCATTGACCCCTCACGGGTCGAATTTCACAAAATGTCCACCTTGGTGAGCATTTACCTACGTCTTAAAAAGAATCAATATGCAAGATTTGAGACGTCTAACACTTGTATTCAAAAAGTTTCATACAAACTATCAACCCCAAAAAAACCCCTTAGGGTCCGAATTTTGCAAAATCCAGTCATGGTGAGCATCTACGTCCTTAAAAGAAACCCGATGCAAAACTTGAAATTCCTAGCACCTGTAGTAGGTACCTAACGAAGTTGCGTACAAACAATCAAGATCAACCCCAAAAACAAACTCCTTAGTGGTCGAATTTCTCCAAATCCCGTCATGGTGAGCATCTACGTCCAAAAAGGAACCCGATGCAAAATTTGAGGATCTAGCACTTTTACATACACATACAAACTATCAACCCCAAAAACAATCCCTTAGGGGTCGAATTTCGCAAAATCCCGACTTATGTATCACTTACGCTCAAAAAAGAACCCCTATGTAAAATTTGAGTCTCAAAACTTTCAACCCCAAAAACAACCCCTTAGGGGTCAAATTTCTCAAAATTTCCACTTTGGTGAGCGTTAACGTCTTAATAAGAACCGCCATGCAAGATTTGAGACGCCTAGCTCTTCTAATATCAAAGTTTCGTACAAATTGTCAACCCCAAAAACAAACCCTTAGGGGTCGAATTTCGCAAAATCCTGTCATAGGTAACTCTTACGTCTTCAAAAGAACCCGTATTCTAAGTTTAAATTTCCTAGCGCTTGTAGTAACGAAGTTTCATACAAACTTTCAACCCCAAAAACAACCCCTTAGGGGCCGAATTTCGCAAAATCCGTTCTTAGTGCTCACCTACGTGGTATAAGGAGGGCTTATGCCAAATCTCAAGTTTCTAGGCCCAGCGGTTTGGGCTATGCGTTGTCAGATCAGTCAGTCAGTTTTGAATTTTATATATATAGATACCTATGCTGGGAAATGATGATCACCTGTGACAAATTTTATTTTGATTAAAAAAGATCCGATAGGTATTTATTTTTTTGGAGACTGGTGTTTTTACTAATAATATTTTGTCTCCAACGCGACGGGGCCAGTGGGATAAAATCGTAGAGATCTTGCACACACTCTCTTATTCTGTGAATATGAATAATATTATTTGTAAACGCAACCACGACACGACACAGGAAGAAATCCAAAAGAGTGGCACTCTTTTTTTTAAAAATGTTATAAAAAATATCTAGCTTTAATTCCGTGACACAAATCCAGTTCTGGATGCAGGATGCAGTCCCACCCCCACGCGCTCATGCATGTGCAAGAAAAGCGGAAAAAACTTGCCATTCTATCAAACCTGCCCGCGTAGTTGTCAAGTCAACATCTTCTAAGGATGCCACGTGAAGATGAGAAACACGTGTCGAGTATAGGTTTGATTTCATGGAATGTTTTTCCGCTTTTCTTGCACGTGTGCATTTATTTGCATGCTCACCTTTCCTGCGTTATGCAATGGCGAGGGACTGCATCCTGCATTCAAGCCTGGATTTTTGTCCCGGAACTGAAGCTAGATATTTTTCATAACATTTAATAATTACATATCATGGATTTCCGAAAAATAAACGCCTATTTTTAAGTGTGTGTGTGTTTGTAGCAACTAAAGTGGCTTTTAAAGCCCCCAAATCTTAATACCACAGCAACCTTTACACTAAATTGCCGTAAGCTCTTGCCAAAATTACATACAAAATGTCCTTGAATTCACCGTGGCTATAATTTTCTTTTCTATCCTAAAAGCCACACCGTTGCTAACAAAATTATTCAATTTCACATCTGCACGTGTGGTTTATTTAATGAATACTTTACCGTTTGATAGTTAGAAGGTCGAAGATTTGTCATGCAGCAAAAAATGGTAGAGGTGTTGATTGAACCCACGTCCAAGTAAATATGGACTTGGTTGAAGGTAGTAATCATGAATCAATTTTTGAACTCATCTAACCATACCAACTTATAATAAAAAATTGAGAAGTTTGTTTGGTTGAACTCGCTAAACTCAAAAACTACTAGATCAAATCAAACAATATTTTTGTGTGGGATAGTCATTTTATCGAGGAAGGCTATAGGCTGTATAACATCGCTCCCTATTCCAAGGAATGTTTTTTTTTTACCGTGGTAAAATCATTAAATGAGTCCCCTCACCCAGGACGGACAGACTGCCAGACTACTGACTAAAACCCATGGTAATCCTCCAAAAGCCCTTTACTTTCAAGGGTCACGGGGGTTGCCAGATAAGACAGTCCCGTGGTCCCAGCAGGCTTCGACCCTTTAACAGCCAATAGGGGCCGTCAGATGGGACTTACATACCTATAACTGGCGAAATGTGAGTGTAATACAGTGTAAACCATAGCCTACCCTTATGTTATGGTATGTATAATGGTAATTTACAACTCCTAATGGTTACGTACAACTACTGCAAACATAGAACTACAAATTGTAGATATTCCGCTAGAACTTCCGAAGTTCGAAATTCAAATAGGTAAATTGTCTGCCTGGCACTACGCCAAACGGTATCGTTTCAGCAAATTATACAAGGAAACGTTTTAGAAGCCCGTTTCATGAAGGTAGTTTGCAGTGGCGTAGCTACGCGGGGGCAAAGCGGACGCTAGCCTCAAGCTTCGTTCCTAACGTTACCGGCGGAAATATGAAAAAAGAACACTTGACAAATTACAACATTGTTCGATCACAAGTTTGAAATAAGTCAGTAAAGCAGTTCTACTTCATTCCTACTAAGAAATGAACATGAATTAAAAATATCGCATCAATCAATTGCATCGATCACACAAGGGTCCGGCTGAAGAAAGTGTATGAACAATCTAGCGATTGTGTTTGATAATAGAGTCGCACGTATTGACGATATCGCTCACAGATCTGTTCGATATCAAATTGTATGTACTTGCTAATGCTATGCACATGATTCTCTGTTCGAAATTCGATTGCGCAACTACAACAATTAGTTCTGATTTTTTCAGTTGGCTGGACCGATCGAAATCTTCTTTTGTTAGGGGTATTTCTAGGTACTTCTCAAGTAGTCCCTTGATCACCAAGTCAATCTTGTTACTCGAATAATCGGATATTCCCGTGCGTGAATAGAATAGCCGCCTTAAAACAATGACAAAAGTTTTATTTTACTTACTCATACAATATTCATGAGTTTTACGTGAAACAGGTGTCATCAAATAGACAAATTCTTTACACGTACGCTAGGGATTCCCATTCATCATTTTTGTTTACACTTTTGGACATGATAATTGTTTATTTAAGAGCGTGCAATTGTTAGAAATTCGTCTCCGACGACGTCACGATATGACGTCATTAAACCTTCTTCGTTTGTATTCATAGAGTCCCCGCCACCACTTGCGGGAAATTCGACGTACTCCGTCTTCCCCATTGGGAAGGCCGGTCAAAGCTAATTGTAGATGGCGTCACCATAGCTAATCCCTAATCCGAACAATGAAGCAGTACTATTTTGAAGTACCTATAAGATTTGAACCAATGACGATGCTTGGAACAAATCATACTAGCGCCATTAGTTCCCCATTTGATGAATGACATAGACACTAGCGCCACGTGAAAAGGCCTTTAGGCCGAGACTCCGCCAAAGCTGTGCGAGTTGAGACGTGTTTTGAACAACCAATAGAATTGCGATGCCGGAGTGGAGCTGTATCAATAACGCAATTCTATAGGTTGTTCAAAACACGTCTCGACTCTCACAGCTTTGGTGGAGTCTCGGCCTAAATGGTGGCGCGGAGTCTAGTACAAGTTACAAGTTGACAGAAGAAGTTCGGCCATAGAACAGTCGAAATCCCCAACAAAATGCCGTGATTTTACATAAAAACTAAAAAAACATGTCCGTCACATTGTTATAAAAAATTCAAGGCCTTCCTAAAGTTCGCTAACACGGTTTTATCTCAATAATTACACTGTTTACTTGCGCACGCGTCCATTTTTTTAACTTTTTAACTCATTATATTATGTACACGATTGCGCGTTGCCAACAAAAACTCGTATTTAGATCCCCCAGCTGATAGATTGCATGAAACTGAGGTTGGGTATAACATTTTTGAGTTCTTTGTGGAATTATTTTGAAAAGGTTTCTAAGAGGTCTAAAAACTATCACTTTCACAGTCATAATATTTTTTTTAGTTATAATTATTTATTCCATTATTTTAGCAATGAAATAATTATTAATACTTACAAATAAACAATACTAAAAGCAATACAATAATAAATTAATTAAACCTAAATAAAAACTTTACATAAAAACTGCAATAAAATATATTGTTTTTAATGAAAATAATGATTTATTCTCCTTATCCAGAATTACTTAAAAAAATCCCTGATTTAGCAATAGCAATAAAAAAGACAAGAGTGAGTAATGTTATGAATTTTATAGCAGTTCATTATGATTCTTCTAATTGGCCTTGACGAGACTGTCTAACAAGTAATTGTGACCCTGGAACGTAAAGGACTAAGAAGGAACACCGTGGATTTTCGGTCCGTAAGTTTTTTTTAGTTTTAAATTCAATTTGACTCTCCTATTAAAAAAAAACTGCCAACAATATAGCTCTATATCTCCTTATGATCAGAATGTAAGAAAAAAACAGTGAAATAATTTCAAAGTGCTAATTCACGCAACCTTCATTGATCGGTATCTTTCCTAACCTCGTCTAATATAACTCACTAATAGATACATTTACTGATTTCAAGTAGAGCAAATTATTTAACATTATTATGATTTAATTTTTAAGAGTCCATTTTCCATTAACATACAATTTCAGTGACTTGAACCTTATTTGGGGTTCCGTACCCAAAGGTTAAAAGCGGGACGTCTCGCGTCGATGTCCGTCTATCTGTCTATCTGTCTGTCTGTCTATTTGTCACCAAGCTGTGTTTCATAAACTGCGGTAGACAGTTGAAATTTTCAATGATGACGTAAAATGATGAAGCAAGAAAACGTGAAAATCTGCATAATAATAATTATGAATTATTTTAACCTAAGAAATATAAAAATACTAAATTAAAATAAAACTAAACTATTATAAAGCTGAAGAGTAGACTTTGGACAAACTATGAATTATTCAATTTATAGATAAATAAGTTTTAGGACTTACAAAAACCTATAAAATTATCGTGAAAACAAAAATAATCTGGATAAAAAAGACGTAGGTAGGGCCAAGCATTATAATATTTTTTTTAAACTTTGCGATCTAATCTTTATACTTATTCTAAGTCCCCTTACGGATACATATCGACAAAAAACTGAACATTTTTAACATTTAAATTATCAATATCTCACAAGTCGAGCAAGTGTCCTTCTCAACACTTCCTACTATAACGTTATGTATGTAGTGATAAAATGTTAATATCTGCTTTATATACAAGTAATTACATCGTAAGTAATGCATTACTTTAGTGGGTCGGAGTTTTTGCACCTCTATGCGATTCGCTTGAACTGAAATAGTCTAATTAATCCGTGGGTTAGATAAAATTATCAAAAAATATTTGACACGTCTTTTGTTACGAATATCAAAATTGACGAAGATACACTTTTAAAATTGGTAAAACGTCGCAAGCAAGTACAGTTTTAACTTATTTTTGACGTCAAGAGCACCCCTCTCGATTTTTTTGTGTCGATTTTATCGATACGATCTTTGTAAATATGATTTGGTTTAACGAAAGAAAAATAAAGTGTGAGCATTATTTTTCAAAACTCTAGCTAATTAAATCTGCAATTTATTGATGTCGAATAGCCTATTAGGTTTGATTAACATCTTATCGTGGCCACAATCGTAGCAATTCAATATTTTTTTAAATACTTTGCCCTCTTGCCCTTTGCTTATATTTGTCCCCTGCCCGGAAACGAACCGTAGCCACGCAGCTTAGCAATCGATCGCCCCTTTTTGTGGAGAAGACGGACGTATCAATAACGTACATAGTTTATAGCATACATTAATTGAAAAAGAGTCACAGTATTCAAAAATAATGGACACTTATTTTTTCCATTTTTAAATCGATCAATATTGAAAAAGATAAAACGCTTCGAATTAATTTGGAGTGCATGTGACGTCATAACGCCTGTAAATTATACGTACCGATGACGTTTTGTGATTTTCAGAAGCGTTCGTTGTTTCTGCTTTACGTAACAAAAGAAAAAAAATATGGGTTAAATAGTTTTTGACAGTTTAACTTGCGGACATTTTTTTTTAAGTAAAACGGCCTATTGGGCAAACATGACCCTGCTAAAACTAGTGATGAACCAGCCAACTTTTCAACTGTTCCTTGGACGAAACCACAAATTCATCAAAGAAACCTGTAACTTCGCAATCAGACTCAAATAGCCGTGTAAATACTCGTACAACATTCAATGTGCAAAAGTCTCGCAAAGTGAAGGCGATACAGACCGAGCGACCTTGCGGCCACTGCTCTAAATAATATCAGTAATGTGTTGAAAAACTTACAACTATAAGTATCCGGGAAAAAAATGTACTGGTTTTAAAAGTTATGTTTGGATTTTTGGAGTACTTTGAAAGTAGTGCTGGGGCTTAATATGTCAGCATTTAATCAGGAGTTTAGAAGACACTATTATTGGAACATGAAACGGGATATCTACCCTGTTTATTATTTGTTTTATGTTTTATAATATTCCGAAATTGTTGCAAGTAACATGATCACGGATTTTGATCGGTAGGTGGCGTCAACTATCTAGTGTTCCACTCCAAGCACCGGAAAAGTTCCCAGCCACAGGGCGCCAACTTTGGGAGGGGGCAGACCATGACCACAATTGGCAAGACCAGAATCACAATTACCAGATCCAGCTTGCACTCATAAAATGCTAGTTACCGCACTACACAGGCGACCTGTAACTTGTGGTGACGGCTTATCGATCCCAATGACACCAATGTTTTGGATTTTTCCCTAAGAAATTTCTCAGCAGCATCCAAGGAGGATTTATGCCTACTCGGCTGGTTCATCGTTCATTTTGCTCGGTTATGGCTGCTCCTGTTCTACACGTTATGAAAAATCATTACGATTGCACTGTACAGTTTCCACTGCATAGTTTCGTAGCGCCCACACAAGCAATCTAGTTCTCATACACATGTGGATTTATCGTTGCAGTTTGAACTGTACCGTCCAATCGTAACGATTTTACGTAACGTGTGTAGCAGCCATTTAGATTCGTGCGACAGAAAGAATCTACAAAACCAAAACTAAACGAATATCTCTTTCTCGAGCACGATGTGCAATATTTATCGTCAATACCTGAACGTATTATTTTATCGACTATCGTTAACGTGTCTCAATGAGACATGGCGGTCACGTTGTGTGTTTTTAACCGATTCTCTTTGTTATGATAATCATAGTTGTTACAGCCGGCCTTGAGACGGACAAATTGTCGTCCAAAAGATTTATTTTGCACTTAAAAACTGTTCTTCAAATATGTACAATTGTATATTTTAATATTCTGCTCAATTTTGTTCAAAGTCGGCTACGGGTTAAAAGAACGAAAAACAAGATCATCACCTTATGTTTGAAGGTCATTGTTGTTAGCAGAATTGTAGATAGCTAAAGCTAGGGATATAAAATGTTCCACGACATGTGTGGATTTCACTTGACGTCTGGTATCTGACGATTTCGCGCGTTTTGTGTCCTCAGCAATTACTTCACCCGACGTCATCGTCAAAGGCGACGCTTGTCGCAGGAAATTTTCCTCTTGTGTAATAGATTAGCTATTTCAAAAACGTGTAGGATCATGGGCTTCTTTCTAAGTCCGTGTACGAAGACACGGGGACAGATACGGATGTACTTACTAACGTAACTAACTTCACAATCAGTGGATGGATAATTCCGCTACGGGTACGAGTTTTAAGCCTGCTCTACACTACTCGCGAAGTTGATCGAAGTCCCGAAGTATGTGACTACACTACTCGCGAAGTTGCCTGTGTCATCATTGTGCCCTTTGACTCGGTCGCAAAAACCGACAACAAATGGAAGTCGCCCGAAGTGAGTCGAAGTTGAACGAAGCGAAGCGAAGTGCCCCTCTACACTATCGTATTCGGTCAACTTCGACAAACTTCGCGAGTAGTGTAGAGCAGGCTTTACGCGGTGCTAGTGTCTATGTCATTACATCTGATGTAATGACATAGACACTAGCGCTACTACATATAAGACTATACTAACAGACACTATACGCATTAAAAAAGGTGTACCACGAATTTACCGCAGGTCATAAGTGGTAGCGCGGACCCTAAGGAGCTATCTGTGAAATTGTACTATCACACATTCTTAGTTTGGGCTTGTTGTCACGGGGCGTATCAGAGATCAGACCCCCTATTCCAAGGGCCCTTTATTTTCAAACAAGGTATTATTATGTTGACCTAGCCGATGAACTGCCTGATGTCAGGCAGTTAAATCTGCAATCATCTGCAATACATCGTCAGAACCATCAGTTACGACCGTGCCTTACATGTTATTGCATTAAGCCCGACGACCAACACATATGAAAAGCTTCCCTTTACCAAACAATAATCTTGCTTGGTTTAGGTGGATTTTCGTTTTTGAGTCACACTAAGAAATCAGTCATACTAAAACCTTCTCCAGATGGTTAAGAACACTTTTCTGAAAACCACATCAAAATCGGTTCAGCCAAACAATTGAAAATCGTGGATGAACATAATGTGTACTTAGACAAACATTACGGGTCGAACTGAGAACCTACTTTTGAAGTCGGTTAAAAAGTGTAAATTACTTACCACTCCTCCGCTATTATTTTCTGGGAATCTACTCAGACCGATTGTGAACTGACATTTTATTAGTTTTGAATTCATTAGTTCTGACAGCATATATCGGATGTTGAGACAACTCATCATGTCCAATCAAAACCAAAAATGTTGCCACCAATTTTTAATTCGCGTCTCGTATCACTAACTTATCATTATCACATGTCAGTTAGTGATAAAGAATAAGAAAAGCCCTAAACGTCGCAGTTGCGAGACCCGAGACAATTAAATTCATTGGGACTTCCTCGACCTTTGAATGTGGAAACGTTTAAGGGTCGAACGCGGAAGAGGGTAGAAAATCTTAGGGGTTGAACGCCGAATAAACCATTGTGTCGGCGTTTTTCTAGTGGCTGTCACTGTTTATTCTGAATTTCGGGAGTTGCAGAGGTTAGGGCATAGTATTGTAAGAGTCCCAAACAAAAAAAGAATAAGCCTACAGTGTTAATAAGGTCAGATATTTGGTTTAAATTAAATGATAGCGGTGAATGTCACTGTCGCCAAGTCACCAAGGCTTGCATGCACCAAATCGGTGTTGCGACATGCAATATTTTAAGTAAACCGCTCTATCGGTCAGGAAACGGACGTTGAAATATGTGGGGACTTTGTGAAGTAAACACACGATTTATTGCTTCCATTGTGGGGTCTTTTTTTATGTGGTAAAATAATCAAATGAGTCCTCCCAGGACAGGGCAGGAGGGACTGTCACACTTGTACCGACTAAAATCTACGGTGTCCTTCAGTAGCCCTTTACATTCCGGAGTTACGGTAATTCGTTAGACCCGCGAACCCGGCAGGCTTTGGCCTTCTAAGGAGAGCTGACACTCCGTAGGGCGCACGTGAAATGTGGTTATGGTCCATGATCGGACAGCGAGTCGCCAATTACTCGTCGCCTGCATGAGCCTGTGTGCCGTGTGGGGTCTTAGTACTAGGAACACATAGCTATTAAAGAGGTGAATTTACTGCTGATTTTGTTTTGGCTCAGTGCCATGTTGGCTGCAGAGATTGACACGCTTACTTATAATGTGAATCTGTTGTCGTCGCAGGTAGTATGTCTTGTCTTTTCAATGATATGTTAATCGATACGGATCGTATATGTGGCGCCATCTATTTATCATATGAACTTTATTGTGTTTTTTTTTCTCGGAAACGGTACTTTTCTGTCGGGATGAATGAAGAAAAAAATAGAGAAATGAAAAGAGATGAACATAGGGTATGTCCGTCTTTGTCTGATCTGACTACCTAATGCAAAATATCAGAAGGATCTGTTCAATAGTTTGAGCGTGAAAAGGTTAACAAACAAGCTTACTTTCACGTTTTGTTTAGTTTTACGAGTCTTTATCTTCTTTATCTTTATCTTTATCTTACTATTACATTATTAACCACCCGACATCAAAAAAACTCTGTCAAATCAAATGTTTTGTTTTTCCCCACACTTGGAATTTCTCCCGTTTCCTGCCCCACACTTGGAATTTCTCCCGTTTCCTCGGCGCGTATACAAACATAGAAACTCACTTACACAAACACCCAGACCCGGAACAATTACTGCAGATCATGCAAATATTTGAAACAGAATTAATGAATACTTGAAATATAAAAAAAAATGCTTGAAACTGGCATGGCAGGGCCATACAAGAGCCTCAAAACTAGACATTCTGACATGACCTAGGCAACTCTTGCAACCAGATATTGTTTCTAATAAATAACATTAAGTAAACAATGGACTTAAGCATTCTATAACTAATATTATGCTGTCAGCAAAACCTTGACATCGCTAACAAGAAACTATAGAACAAGCACGTCACGAATTAGTAATTAAAATTAATTTGTTGAATGATCGCGTTTAGATCACTAATCTATTTATAGTGGTAAGTATTCTAATAAGTTATGGCAGATTTACATTGAGTCAGTGGCTGTCTTCAGTGCTGGCGCTGAAAACTGACACAGTACGCGATGCGACAGTACTGTACTGACTTGAAATCAATTTACACTGTGGCAGTACCAGGTCAGCACTGACTCGTCAGTGGACTGACGGCAGTTACTGACTCAATGTAAATCTGCCTTTAGGTTAATTTTAGTTCTTGTACAGCGCCAGGTTTTATCAAGATTAATCTACCAGGGCAACAGCACTTCTAGGCCACCAGGCTACCTTTATATGACATAATCCGTCGTACTCTTGTCATCGCTGGGGTGCCAGCCGTTTTAGTGCCAGTGGCGTGACTCGCGACGACGGGAAGAGACCAGATGGCATGACTATAATGCCATGGAAGTTGGGTAGGCCTTTGGTGTGGAATACAACAGTAACAGTGTCGACACCCTTGCGCCATCCCATCATCCTAGTACTGTATGCTGTGCTGGTGTGGCTGCTGCAAGTGCCGAAAACCTCAAAATAACTTAACTATTAGCTATGTATTTGTACCGTTTGGGATAGTAACACTAAGGCCTTTGACCAAAGGCCCTAGTGTCAATCACACTTTTCGCATTGACAGCGATGTGGATGAATTTTTTGTCGCCCTGTAAATATTGTTTAACTTATAATGTATTAGGTATTTAAATAAAAGTACACACATATAATTAAAAGTAAAACCTACAGTTTTTACTGTTTATTAGTTATTCAAATATATTAAAAAGCCACAGTTTTCCGTGTTTCATTTATTTTAGTGTTATGTGGTCATAACATGCACACATTAAACTTTATCACGATTAATATTTTATAGCAATGCTTAAGAATGTTTAGTTGCAATATTCAAGTTCAAAGTTTTTCTGTTAATTCCGAAGGTGAAGGTTAAACGAGTAACTGTTATAAATAAAAAAGTGTATCACAACTCAATATTGATTAAAACGGTAAACTAGTATTTTTTATTTATTAGATCTGAAACAGGTCAAACTGTATGAAATAGGTTGCAATGGTGGTCGCTCGAATGGTGGTTGCAGTTTATCACCACTGGTGGCCTACCATGAACGAGTGAGTCTTTAGGCTGTGGGAAAGAGATGGCGCTAGAAGACTTGTATAGCTGTGTCTCTTTCCCACAGCCTAAACAGGATCACGTTAAGAGTTCGTGGTAAGGCCTCTGTTCTCAAAACTGTAAAGGAAAATATAAAGAAACCAGCTTTGTTATACTATTTGGCTGTTGTATACCTTTATATTCAGAGTTGCCTTCCAGTCTAACCAGATTTCGACCACAAATACAACAAGTTTCTCTTACAATCAGGCTCCTTAATGCTCAATAATATGATCTTAGAATTATTATATAATTTGACCTCTGACGTAATGACGTAAGTTGCCTATAACGACAGAATGACCGCAGGCGCAAGCACGCCACTGCAAGGCCACATCAAACGCTGTCAATTGTCACATGTGTCATTCTTATGATAATCGTTAAGCAATATCAACGCTACTTCTTCGACTTAAGCTTGAAATTAGAATAACATGCAAAGCTGCATTTGAAGACCAAACGCACTGACCTTGTCTGGTGGTATCAGGATTATTATTTTAATTATTAAATCGTGACATGTCTGTCATATAGTCAGTGGACTAGTGTCAAGGTTATGGCGAGTGCATAAAATTGTTTATTTTGGTTTTCTCTTGCCATAATTTGACCCATAAATTATGATCAATAAAGAGAAGCATCACGGAATTGTTAAGCAAATTTTTTGACGTCAAAGAATTAATAAGATTGTGCAAAGAACTATTGTATGATGAAACTACTTTAAGAAATGAATTAACGTTAATGTGTCACCTCCGCCTCTTTACCTACGCGATATAATTGTGAGTCAATAGGAAGCAAGATGGCGGGTGGGTGGAAGTAACACTGAAATGTCATTATTATTGATCTTGAGAGTTTTTATGGCTCTGATTAAGCGACAATAGTGCAGTCATTCAAGCGTTGAAGGTATGACGAAAAAAACTCACTTTGAACGATTAATCTTCGTTACTAAATCAACAGGAACTGATTTTTAACTTAATACAATGAGACAGCCATTTTTAAAGGGTATCGTATTACCACTGGGTTCGTCGGGTCAGAGAGGGCTCCATGTAAAATACTGGTATTCAGCTACATCTGAAAAGGAAACTACTGTTCCTGCTCCACAATTCTTTTCGGATTCATTTGGTTGCTGGATCTTTACTGTATAATTTTCTCCTGTTTTGCGGTACAGTCTGTACAAACATATAAACTCACATACACAAACCTCCAAACCCGGAGCATCTACTGTAGATCATACAAATATTTGCTCCGTGCGGGAATCTAACCCGTGACACGCAGAGAATCAGTTCAATCGCTCAGTCTCTACGCCAATCATGGGGCCGTCAACATTCGGGCAGTAAAATTCGAGCTTCCTTGTCTCGGCGCTTTTCTGGTGGGCGCCATTGTTGATTCTGGCTTTCTGGACTGAAAATCAGGAGGGACGATAACACTATTCCCAAACCACTGCATGGTTTGGGAATAGTGCGGAGGGAATTTCCCAAAAAAATATACGTAAGTTTGCTTGCTGTGTCTGATTAGACACTGGAAGTCAACTCCAACATAGTTTAGAAAAGGATCATTTAAGTACCAATTACTTAAATGATTTCAGACCATTAAACCATAACCTTCGATAGCAAAACTTCGATCAATTCACATACCTCTATTAATTAAAATATATTAAGAGCTTTTGCAGGTCTAATTAATCTAAATAGACGAACGATTCAATTGAGAATAGGAAGCGTAGTACTAATGACTGCTAATATTGAATGTTAATTATATCACAAGAACGATCGACTAAGGTCACGTCGTTCAATGCATTACCCAGGTATTTGTGGTACCGGACTTGCTTCAGCGTTTACTTTATGCGGCCATTTTGAAAAATAAAAGAGTGTTTTCGTGCCCGAAGATTTTAACGAATTTTCATTTAAGAAGAAATTACGCTTTGGAAAAGTTAAGCTTTCTGTTTTTTGTCTTTACGTGGTATATTTGAAGTGACCATGATTGAGCTTCTCAGAAGTTCACCTTGGTCAAAAATGATATGGATAACGTCAAAACTTGGGAACTTTAACAGTACTAAAGGCGACCCACCGAGCGGTATCCACCCCGACGATCCAATCTGCCGATACGATCTGAACCCATGCTATTTCTGTAAAAACTGAACGCGATGCGAGCTGACGCTCTGGCAGTGAGATACCTAGCACATTAATATCGGGGCCTTCTAAAAGCTTATGAAGAATGTTCCGATATCCAGCTATGTATTTGACGGCACGGTTAGTGCAGTGACTGAGCGATTGGACTGCTGTGCAGCGTGTCGCGGGTTCGATCCCGCACGGAACAAAATATATTTGTATGACCTACAAGTGGCGAATTGTCGTTCGGCGTGGCGGTCTAAGGGGGAGGCCTATGTTCAGCAGTGGACGTCCTCCGGCTGTTGATGATGATGATGATGATGACCTACAAGAAGTTGTTCCAGGTGTTTGTGTATGTGATTTATGTTTGTAAACGCACCCACGTCACGGGAGAACTTCCTATAAGGAAAAGTATAAAAAAATGCCTCTCCATGTCCTCTGCTGGACGTAATCTTCCTCTAAAGAGTAATAGACCTCCTGGTCTTGGGGAGCCTTCATCCTCAGTTATTACCTTCTTCTTATTAGACCTTTTACTCCTCGAGAATTACAGGCCATGTTATATAACTATTTATTTTCATTGGGTAATTAACAGTTTATTCAACAGCAGTAACAATGTACTAGGCTCTCATAAGTAATGACAAGTATCAATTGTCACAATCACACAACACGGCTCAATGGCCTCCGATGCACGCACGCATTTAAATGTGACACGATCGCTGCAGAATCGCAATTAGTATCGCCGGTGATGAATAAGTAATTAGAACCATTCAGGAGTATTGATGATTATTTCTATTGATCTTTGCTTGTAGTTAAAGAAATAAATAAGTCTTGATTTTACAGTGGAATTCAGCTCCGAGAAATCCATCCCTTGCAAGGGCACCACAGCCCACATGTAATCTGCTACGGCAGCTGAGAGATTCCACTGACCTGTGTCTCAATGAGGGTGGTGGTAAAACTAACCAAGGCCGCCTGGCTCTCGACCACCATCCCGTTGGAGTCCAGTGCCAAACAGTTTTTACTGTTCTCCGTCAATCCGCAGCGAGCTGACGAAAGAGCTATCAGTATTTAAACTGACGAGGCCTGATGGAGCTACCAGGATCGCAAGAATGATTAGAAGAAATCATTCCGTTTAATCTTCCTGCCCTGTTTTTGGCGGTCCTGAAAGCCTATGAAGAATATTTCATACATTTTGTTACTACCACAGCTTACCCATAAAAAAAAAACACCGCACTAGATTTTGCCTGCCCAAGAACATGTCGCGAAAAAACATCCAGAATAGTGTATCTCCAGCGATAAAATGTACCCCTTTGCAAATCATAACATACATCTTCTACACTTCTGGGCGCCTAGTACACGAAAACTCTTCACAGTATGTCCAGGAACTAAACTGGACAAAAGATGCTAGCCTATCAGCACAATGCCAGTCCATCGCCCGATTCGGAATCCTTCATTAACTTGTGTGAACAGCCTGTCATACATATTCATACAACGTCATACATAATGTAAGGACTTGTTAATCTTTGTTTGTATAAGTGTGGGACCAGCTTTATCCGGTTCTTGGTAAGTCTCAAGTAAGTCTCAGTTCATGGTTTTCGTGTTCCAGCTTTTTTTTTACAAAAATATCATCTAATTTTTATATGTCTTCGCCTTGGGGTCTTGCACTGCATGCACTTGTGTCTGGTGTTCTAAGCCTCTCACAGGAGCCTTTCCTTACAAAATCATCATCATCATCAACCGAAGGCGTCCACTGCTAAAGAGGCGCGTGGGAAGGTCTTCGTATTTTCCTTAAAAAATACTTATTATTATTATGATAAAGATAGTCGACTCCCTCATCAGAAATACCTGGCACCCAGTGATCCCACGTACGCCATAGTTCACGTTTAATGCGACAGGTGGCGCCTGAACCTTTGCGCCACGCTCCTACACGTACAGAATATAATTATCTACCACGGCTTCACATCAAACTATAGATAAACAGCTTAACTTGGCCTTTAATTGTATGATCTTTTCACACAATGAACGGTCAGCTTGTACTGGTACTATGAAGCTTGATGTGTACGTGTGGGCTTCTTCGCAATGCTATTACTTCAAGTTATTGGATATAAAAGAGAGATCCCAAGGTTTTAGGGTACCTTCTTTTCTTTGACTCTTTTGTTCATCTTAATTCTACCATATTCCGCTGGATGTAGCCTATGGACACCAGCAACACCAGAGTTAACAAACGCCTGTGCGTCGCATACCCTGCTGAAAAAAATCTCTTTTATTTATGATCCATCTCGTGTTCTTTACTTTTGTGTAAGTTCACCTGCACCTGGGACAGGGACTTGTTGAAGCCACTAAATGATGGATCACTGGGACTTGCCTGGCTTTAACACGATATGGTAGGCCACCTGTATTTACATAATCTATTTTTGTCTTTTTTTTTAATTTAACGATAGGTTTGCGTTTTACAGCATCCCGCCCGACGGCAAGCGATGATGTGGTTGACTGTGAAGCACGCTTGCCTAGAATAGAAGTAACCTGTTCACTCTTGAATTCAAGACCCCAAGTCTAAAGCCATGCCAGAGACATGTGAGGTTCCCATCAGCAGAGACTCTCAACACATGGCCAAATATAACACGATTAGGAACAAAATCGTCATCAACATTAAATAATATTTCAGAAGAAACAATACCAACTATAATGACAATAGACAATAACTTCAATACATTAAACTATGATCAAGTTGTAAGTGTACAGTCGCATGCGCAGGTTGCAGTGACGTCACCATGTCACCTTGCCGCGCCCACGCTCCACTGCAATAATTATTTATAACAAAACCACCACACAAACATACCAAACAAACCACATTCAACCTTATCTCAACTACATAAAGCATTTTAACACCACACAATCATAATTTATTGTCGAACAGTGTTTGTAATACAACTGTGACAATCAATTTTCAATCTTATGGGAAGGTGATAAGAGTTTTGGTGAGTGCGTTATGGTTTTGGGGATAGTAAAGTAGGTGTAGGAAGACGATCTATGAGGCATCTTCAGTTTTAACAGATCGCAACTTAAGTATTTAAGTAATAGATTGACCAATGCTTTGGAAATCATTTTAAATTATTTACAGCTTTTGACAATTAATTGATAGCTTCTCGCCCACGAAAGACTACAACAGACTACCTCATCTGCCTACAAGTGTCAGACAAGTTTACAGCGTCTTTCCAGTATTCTTGTATGAAAAAATGGCACAACGCCTCTGCTGTGCGAAGAAGGAACTAATTTTTTCCTTGAAAATTGACAATTTGAAATTTTCAAAGTTCCATTTTACTTTGTGTGTCAAATACTGAGAACTCGCGCTAAGGGCAGGAAGCAAAGATATACGGCGGAGTACTTTAGGCATAAAGACTTGCGTTATACTCTTATAGAAGAAAAAGAAGTGTATGTAATAAGGTAAAATCTTCACAAAATAAATTAAATCTTGCAAGAGAAGATTCCTCTTAAAGTTCAGGACACTTCGTCTTGTTGTTAAATATATTAAAGTAGTTCAACGTACAACGTCGCCCAGTGACATTAACAGTTCATCTACTTAATGTGGTTTAAGAGGAACATTAATTTACTGGATCAGAATAAATCTGGAACAAAGAGTCTCTATAAAATAATGTTATAGTGCAGAGACGCCGTTCGTTGCAGCGCCGATCACTCGGGTTAGAAGATGCCCAAAAGCTTGATACTCACTTAGCAGTGTTGCATGTAACATTACATGCAACACTACTAAGTGACGTCTGATAAGTTGTATCAGATACTGAATCAACCTCAAATGGGTACGGCTCGTCCGAGCACACTGCGAGCCGCCTTTGTGTACTCTAGCTGACAGCGAGCGGTTCGCAGCGGGTTCGTGCCTACGTGCCTACTCACTTGATACCGTATCTGAAACGTTACATGCAACACTTTTAAGTAAGTACCCAGCTATAGATTGTACATATGCACAGAACTCACTCATCCAGAAAAGGCATGGAAACGCAAACTATCTCAATAACCAGCCAGCAGGTGATCCGCAACTCATTCAATACCTTTAAAGGAAAATCTTAAGACAAAGAGAAATTCCACTTACTCACCTACTTCCTACAAGCAATCCAGTCAATAAATACTCAAGAATACAGAAAAAACCGGCCAAGTGCGCGTTGCACTGGCATACGAAGGATCCAATTATCTAAAACGATCGCGGAACTGTCTTGGTCGCTGGACAGTCTCATCAGGAAACCATAACGTAAAGGGCTGTTGTAGGACCGTGGATTTTATTCAGTAAAAGTATGACAGTCCCTCCAATCATGCCCTGAGTGGGACGACTCATTTGATAATTTTAAAACAACAACGCCGCCGCCAACGACGCGACGTATTTAGTGCACGCGCACTCAGCATTATGTGCGAACGATGTAACAATTTAAAAGTGTCCATAATAAATAAAAAAAAGAAAATTAAGAAATAAAATATCAATTAAAATGACCAGTCCCAACTGACAGCGCCCGTTCACGGACATGAAATATAATATCAGTACAGTACCATTCAGCTAAACCATTTTGTAGGGAACTAAATGATCCGACACACGCGCCGCCATCACTTGCGTGAGCATGACATACTCTCAACCACCAGAGTCATTCAAGTCATCATCTGCACCTAAGGCTACCTGTGATTTGCAGTGACGGCTAAGCAATCCTATTGATGGTAATATGCCTCTGCAGAGCCGCCTTCCTCGTGATGACCATCCTCTTGGAGACCAGTGTCAAATAGTTTTTAAATGTGTTTCGTTGGTGTCAGCAGTTCCAGTACCTTGTGGGTTAGCTCGCTCGATAAAAGCCAAGAGTAAATCCAATTTTTTTTTAAAATCACTTTTGTAACCAGGGTCACAAAATAGTTTGTGACACTGGCATTTTAAGCTGACATACAGGATTATACAGGGTGAATATTTCAACTGGGCGTGGATCGCGAATATTCGCGATATCCGAAATTATGAAAAATTTAAAGGAGTCTCCAGGCCGATTTTGACGAAAACTAAAACTGCATCATTGGATTTCAGAAAGATCAATAATCATGGCCAGGAAACGAACCAGCTGATTTTGGATAAAATATCATTCTGTATATACCATTCGACAGTGTTGCTAATAAGTATCAAATTCTGGGAAGTAATCATATACATGCGACAAACTCTTTAGATTTGAGTGAATATTAACTTAAGCATTATGGTAAATTACATGTTATATTACGAGTACATACAAAGTTTGATAACAAAATGTCCTACTTAGTATTCCGATGTTGGAATTCTTGTTGTATTATAACAAACACGAACGTTGCCAAAACATATATGTGTCGGATGTGAACAGAATAACAAGTATGTAAATAGTTTAGGTGTTAAAAACTGGAGAAGTATGTAGGTATCTATATGTATCATTTCAGAAAGGGACTCGAGGCTATATAATTACAGCCGCACAGGCCGATCTTCCAGGTTAAGCCTCGCTTGCCGAGGTTGGTCTGCGGATGGTTGACCATCTGTCATAGCGGGTTTCCTCCATGTCTCAGAGAGCACGTAATGCCGTTGATCCAGGCTCTCTTTTATAGATCTTACACAGTCGTTACTATTAGTCAGAAGCTCTAAAAGTATAACAACCAGTCTTACCAAGGGGTATCGTATTAGTCAGTTACTGGGTTGTACTGGAAGCTGATCCCAATATAGTTGGGAAAGCAGTTGGCTATGGCTAAGCATGTATGCTCATCGCTCTTGAGGTCGCTAGGGCAGAGATAGATAAAACCTGGAAGAAGATTGCAGGCTACTGATTGTTGCCAGCGAATTCTCCCCCTACAACACTAAAAGTATCCCTCGGAAACATGAAACCGGGATAAAATCTATTTTAAACTACCTATGTACCAAACTTCAACCAAATCCGTTCAGTAGTTTTTATGTGTAAGGATTATACATCCATCCATCTTCACAGATAAGATACAAGAGGAGGGAGTGCGAACAAATCCGCTGGAAATAAATATATAAAAAAATATCTCCGTAGAGGCGTAGATACATCCTAATAAAGTAAACACACGGGAAACATAAAACACAATGTTTATGATTAAATACCGATTAAATGTCCATTTATGTCTGTAATCATTCATGATGCTGCAGGAAAAAAAATTGTGGAGATAATTATTTTAAAATTATACCTAAGCGCTGCTTAATTTCCCCTTACAATAAGATTGAATCAAGATTTGATAGCAACGTTGATATAACGTAAATAAACCATAATTAAACAAACGTTATTCGTTGGTTAACGTAAATAAACGTTTAGCGTGTACCTTTAGCTCTAAAAGCCAACTCAAAATAAACATAATTGTTAACATAATAGTCATTTTAGTTCACTAGTTTATACCAGTGACTCCGCCTGCGTGAAGTTCAGTAATGATTTCATGAATCGTAATATCCTTATCCGTAGAAATACAAAAAAAACATACTATCAGCTTAATAGGTGAACATCCTATCTGTAATACAAATAATAAACTCTACCCGATCTCTCTCTCTCTATATCTCTCTGTAACTCTATTATTTGTGTGAAAGAGTAATAAACATCCATACATATTAACAGACTTTTACATTACAATAACATAGTAAGATAATATGTCTATAACGTTTACGTCTCAATCAGCAAGATACCAGCAGAATTAACCCTCTGCAACTGACGTGGCTCAAGTTTTACAATTCAACTGACATGGTAGTACACGAGACACCATTTCAACAGCAAATATTTTTGTAGATATAAAGTATGCAGATAAATTATTCATATTTATTAAATTTTTAGCTTATAAATGTGTCAAATTTACTTGAAATAATAAAGAAGAATTTGTATTTTCAAAATTAAATAAGGTTTATTTACTTATCATAAATCAATCCATAAATTTCTACTTTGACAATTTATGACATAAAAAAACATCAAATTAACGTTTTTAAAATTTAAAATGATACATTTTAAAAGTTCACAATTCTTTTAATCAGTCTAGGAAAAATTAAATACATTCGTTGGTCAATTTTATAACTAGAGACTTTCAAAGTCACACCTTTTTTTGAAAAATTATCACACAGTAGCTCGGAGCACTGAAGGCAAATTGCCTTCGAACATTCACAGCAACGGTATTTATTTGTTTTTTTGGACAAATATAATATATTTTTTGATACTAAGTAGAACTGACCAAACTAGTGGTGGTGGAGGGGGGGTATCCTTGCCTAAAACTCTAGTGATAATCATTCGCTGCTTCCTTGGAAATCTTTCACTATACACTCGGTTTTTCTGATGCAGCACTAAGTAACTAACAAAAAGACCCCTCTCCTCATTTTAGAAAGAGATACTGGATAACCATGGACTCTAACATTGAGGGATCAATCAGCTTAGTCTAAAAGTTTCAGCTGATGTTCTACTCTTATGAGCAGAAGTCCGTTGTTTAGGGTTGTTACTTGTGATATCATCTCCTTCCTACCTTCCTCCGAGACTACACCCTGGTTTGCTATAATATAGCTTATATATATTATATATTATATGTATATTGTTTTCCATCTTGTGTTACTCAGTAATAATATGTGTATATAATTATTTTAGTTTTAATCGTTAATTGATAACATAAAAAAGTACAAATCTATCCTAATTGTAGCTAGATACAATGTATTTTATGTAAATAGTTTAATTTATGAAAATTGGAAAATAACGCGAAATAATGCATCATTTAAAATTATTAGCTGACGTGGTAGTTTAGGAGACACTATACAGATAAAACCATTTGACTGAGGTGGTAGTCTCGTGGAAACATACTTTAACGCTGACGTGGTAGTTTCGTGGACACTTTCCTTCCGGTACGCAAGCCTGCGCTGAATGCGATAGCCCACTGCACACTGATCGACGTCTGAGCCCATTACAGGAAGGTACTCGCAGCGGCGGTGCTCAAATTTGAAAATTGCCGGTAAAAAACGGGATTTTGTATTTCGCGGTGTCTGTTGGACTACCGCATCAGCCGCAGAGGGTTAACTCCGATCAAACGTAATTACAGCCTCAGGTTAACTAACCAGACGTGATAAATTAACCAAACATTAGCAGATTAATGACTAGTTATTTAACGTTGCACCGTTATCCCAAAAAAAAACATTATAATTAGTAAACGTTATCGTAATTGCGAATCAGCGATAGCCTTGTTGTAAACAAAGAAGAGTGGTATGCCTCGAAACTGCCGAAATTATTTGTGTACTGCTTTGCCAAATACTTATTTCATTAACTAGAGGCATGACGTTATTTGCGTGTTTGAGAATGGTCGAATCCGCTTCACACATATTATTTTAAGTCAAAATAAAGAATAAAAATAAATCTAGTAGTAGACCGAACAGGTTATTTCAACAGCCACTTTACGAGTTGGCACCTACATTTTAATACCATCTACTAGGACTGCATAATCACAAGTAGGTAACATTTATTTGACACCTGACGACGTGACGTTTGCACGGCGTGCACACATTAGTGACATAGCAAACAAAAACTGGACTAAATCGTTACTAAGCTGTTGCGTTAGCGCACTTTATCTTACAGTTTGTTTATAGGGTTGCCTCACTGTCTCTTTGATTTTGTAAATACTGATATTTAGAAAATGCTGTCATCATGCAGTTTAAGAGGGCTACTGATGATTCAAAACTTAATTGAAACCATGTTTTTCATTTAAATTACTTACTTAAACTTTGTTATGATGTAAACCTACTATGGTTGATAAAAGTTGTATGAACTTAAAAACCCAATAACCCAGTACTTCTTTATGATAAACCAAAGATTTCTATCTCTTGATTTCTTAGCAGAATACTAAACAAATTCTTTCGAAATCATACTATTGTAAGGTTTAGATCCCTGAGACCATGGCCCTGTCTAATTTAGTTAGGGAAAGCACAGCCCTAAACGCCGTAAAGGCCGTAACGTCACGAACTTTAAAGACATGTTCTTTACAACTCTCTCGTAAATAAATAATGTGTCGCATGGACAAGGTTTGTGCACGTCTTCCAAATGACACGAGAAAGGTCAGTGGAGGTCTCTTAAGAATGAGCTCCTTCTGAGATATGGCCTCCTGGTATTTTGGTGACATGAGAAAATAATAAAGAAGATTTTCTGTGAAAGAAAACTTGCAATGTTTATCATTGTTCGTTATGTATTTTAGGACTTGTTTGTAAGTATTTGAAAGTAAGATATTGTTAGAAATTATGATTATGTGTCCGTTTGTTTAAATCAAATTATGAATATGGAGCTTCGGGAAAAGTAGTTTCGCTTAAAACAAAAAGGCTAAATTATCAATACTTAGTTTCTTGAAAACCCAATTCTAAAAACGACAGGGGCAAAAGTTATTAACACTGGTACTTGCAACATCATTACGAAATAGTCGAATTAATGCTGGCCACTCGAAAATGTCGCTTATATCGAAGATCGCTATACTAAATAACATCTCATAAATCAGTCCAACAGATCTAAACTCTTAACAGATTATAGTCCACCTGCAGATCTTTACATCGAAGGTCGTATGTCGACATCGACATGTTTGCAGCCGCTCCACATAAGCACTGTTGGCCAATTTCTGTTGTTTTAATACACTGATTTGAATCTCTTTAGAATATATTAGGTGTGGTCGAGAGTCTAGTTTGTAGTGCAATTGAATGCCAGTTTACTGTGCATGAATTTTTGAAAAGCATGCATGCTTTGTAAGCTAAGATTCTCACCAATCCTGTTATCCTAGTACATATTTTGGCGCTATAGATGTCTATAGCCTATGTGAAAAACGATCCAAAGGAGAAAAACAAAGTAAAAAATCAAATTGTTCAAAACTTCAAATGGGTTTTGTACGCGCTTCATCCCATTCGCACTTCGTCCGGTGATCGTAGTTCATCACATTCACACATATCCTCGAATTATTTTTACTATGTCAGTGGATATGCAACCTCAGAATCCTGAGTAAGGTTTATAGGTTTTTTAAATTGCTTCTGCTCATTCCGTGTACAACAATTCATCAAGACCATCTTGCATACGTTCAAGAAAATACCAGGGCTACATGAATGCAAAGAGTGCAGTAGATCATGGCCTACAGATAAAGGTAAAGGGCACAGGAGAACACCCACAAAATATACGACGTGTAATGAGATAAATGATGGATGTTATGCAAGAGATACGTCTTTACGTAGGATAATTGAAGTGAAAACTTCTTTAGCGGCGTTGTACACTTTTTCTGTAATGGGTAAAAAATTTAAAACTCGCGTCAGGGTCACGTGACCAAAACTCGCGTCAGGGTCACGTGACCCTGATCGAAAATGAGTAAGACGTCATTCAAATTAAAAATAAAACATAGTAACAAAAAAGTTTTCACTTCTACCGGCACTCCTGGAGTGCAACCTTTTTTTTTGGAAAAAAATTCGTTGTGTTTTTATTTACACTGTCATATAAACGCAGCGCAGGAAATTAATAATCACTCTCGGTCAATCTTGGTAAAAACTTGATCCCAATCTTTGTGGTTCCATTTCAATCAGACGTCGCAGTCAAAAATGGATCAGAATTTATGTTGAGGCAGGCCTGTCTCACTCCGCGGTGTAGGTATAAAACTGCGGGGCCACTACGTCGTGGCCGTAACAAAGGGCTGTCGCGCGCCGACCGTTCAGTACGCGCTCCGTATCTTATTTATTTTTGTTACTTGTGATTACGTACAAGTAAAAACGAAGATAATAAAAAGTGAAGAAAAGCAAAATATTGCATAAAAGTAGCTTTTGGTTGTTTAAATAATAACAGTGATCGGAGCCTCACATTTTTGTTAAGTAAAATTAATACGATCAGTGTTATGTATGCTTTTATTTCATATTTTTTACGCCAATCAGCCCGCTGAAATATGCATGAAAGAAGCAATAATGTATTAAATAATAAACTATAAAAAAATTAAGATTGTCTGTTTACACAGTACATGAATTTGAAAAAAATAACCTTTGTTCTGAGATATCAGAATATCAAAACAGTGTTTCTAAAATAATCGGTCAAAGTCGATGATTTTTTTTATTTTTTGGAAATTGTAAAGCAAAAGCTGTTCAGTTTGGAAGGGTTGAGTTGACAAATTAAATGAACATTACAATAGAATTGACGATTATTTTAAAAGTTTACCTACATCCTACATTTTGAAATATTATTCTTTTTTGTTTTTCTAAGATGAAATGTTTAAAATAGAACAATAATAGGTAGAAAAGATAATATTGGTATATCATTTCTAACGTAAGGTGCCGTAAGTACTATTAACATTTTGTGCTACCTATCGATAATATAGTATGTAGTAATCGATGACGAAAAAAAAAGGATATGGGCTGATGATAAAAACAAAATTCCTTTAGGAACATTTTATATTAATAATGTAATTTAACTAGTACACCTACCTACCTGACTGTGCCTCCTAAACTCGCAAGTCACAACCCTATTGAGCGCGGCGAGCGTTGACCTTGATGTGACGTCAGCGTCAGATAAACTAAAATAAACTCTCGCGCGTGACCATTAAGTACATTTTTGCTTGCGCACGGGAAGTTTAGGCTATTATAAAAGTAGGTGGGCGATGCGGGTGCAAGTAAAAATGTACTCTATTCTCTCGTGTATAGATTTTACATTTGTTTGATTTTTTTTTGGGAGTAAAGCTTCTGTACCTTTAGGTACTATTATATATTCTGTGGTTGAGGTGAAATCTTAATTTCAGTTTTAGAAAACCTATCTTGTTTCTGGTATCTATCTCCTTCATTTTTGTGGATCGTGGTGTAGTCCACAATAAAGATAATTTTATGTATTTTTTATTGAAATCACACAAAATGTTCTGTTTATTTTTGCTAACAGCTCCCAAACACGTTTTACGAATAAAATTAGAGTTTATAATGTGACCTCGTAACTTACATCTTAATACTAATGTAAAACAAGTACCAGGACTACATGAATGCAAGGAGCGAAACCGATCAAGGCTGCAGATAAAAAGTAAAGAGCACACCCACATACGAAGTGTAATGTGTAAAATGATTGACGCGGAGTGCAGCGCTCGTGCGGAGCTATTATTACAAGTTTTGATATCTACATCTGATGGACGTGTTTTATATGCCTGGGAATGTATAGACAGAGCTTCGTCAGAATATTATGGGGAGGGTCCTTGGAATTAAGCACGATTAATTTTGATTTTGGCATAAGATTAGTTGGAACTTGGACTTGCGGTAGTTTGAGCTCTGTCTTGTATTTTAGTTGCGTTACAAGTCAATTATAGTGTTTTTCACAGCGTACTATTACGAAGTTTTAGAATCTGTGTTGTGTAAAAATGTCCAATCTGCATATATTGTAAGTTATTATTCTGCTTCGATACTGTTTTTTTTTTTTTGCTGCACACTGCAGTTCCTTTAATAGCTTTTTTTATAGCCTAGTTTGTGTCCCACTGCTGGGCAAAGGCCTCCCCTTTTTCCTTCGAAACCTCTCTATTTTGAGCAATTTCTGGTCATGTCGGCCCTTAATAGCTTATGACATATTTTCAAAGAATTATCTAGTGTTTGATAAAATGTCGGTAATTATCTGGAAGTCTCACTTTTGACCCAAGATATTTTTTGATCCTCAAATCTTAGTAAATGATGAAATCCGTATACAAATGTAAACGCACATAAAATAATTAAAAAACCAAAAGTAAGCTAAATTCTCACACATTATCAAAAATGAAACAATTATAATTAAACCTCATACAATTACCTAAATATGATGAGCTACGTATTTTATCATAATAATAACTTCATGGCCTCACTTTTGACCTCTGAGATGGTACTCACGGGTCTCCGACCTCTTATAATGTAAACTCTTTGTAAAATACTTTATTAAAATTAAATGTTAAAAATATTTTACCTAGATTTTTTGCATTTTGCGTATTAATTAGGGGCCTAAATAGGTTATTTTTGGCAGATAAATAAATTTAATCTGGAAAAACGAGTTTAAAAACTTAAGAAAGGAAATTATCATAAAACATAACATTGATCCTGTTTTCTAGTATAGTTTAGGCAGACCCAGTTATTATTTATTATGTAGTTATGATAATCTAAATTCAGAGAGTACCAGGGCCTCATCAGTTGTGAGTAGTTGATCCAGATTAATTCTGTTGACTAATGTGTGATATATGTATATGAATTTAGATCCTGGGCTAAAATAGAAAACAGTAATAAAAATATATGGCTTCGTCATTTCAGATTCAAATAGTTACAAATAGACAAATAAAAAATTAAGTAATAGAGAGCAAAGAAAACTCATAGACAGATATTGTACGATTTAAAAAAAAAATGTGATTTTAAGTTGCTTATATGAAAAAATCTAGTAATTTTTGAACCGATCTGGATTTCAACTACGCAATTATGAAATAGCTTTGATTCAATTCTCGAAAAAGCCAAACCATTTCGTTCTTCATAACATCTGTCATTGAAATTCTGTTAAACATTACCGAATTTGAAAAATACATCTGGCTCGAAATTTTGTTTTAGTAACATTGCCATTTCTACCATTTTCATAGCTCTGCGGACTCATGCTTCCCTGGTATTCCCACAGTAAACGTTGGTGTGATTGTTCGCAAAAATCTCACACTTAATTGTTATGTGCTATGTAAATTAAGATTAAATTAATTTTATGATAATGTGATTCATTTACTGACAAGCATTTTGTTTGTAATTGATATCTTTACATTAAAAGGATAATATTTTCTAAAGGTTTAGTTCCACCGGGTTTTGATTTTTTTTCATCTCATTGAAATAAAATTGCTATTTATAATATTAGTAAAAAAATGAAAATGGATCATAATATATTTACAGCTATTGCCAGCGGCTTCATCCGCTGAATCGCGAAAATTCTCCCACGGGATCATAATGATTGTGTGTGTGAAATTGTGAATAAATTACCTTTTCTTTAATACGAAAACTAAAAATAAAATCAGTTTTTAAAGTTAAAGCTAATCAAAAACAAATATAATTAAAAGCAACGACTCGTCTTGAAACGATTCACTCATTAACTTTTTTTATTCTTGATAAAAATCGGGTTTTTCGTGTTTAGTTTTTGTTTCGATTCAAGAAATGTTGTCGTATATTCGTCTATGCATAACTTTATTACTTTAAGCTAGCTACAAGTTTTCTCACAATAATTACGATAATATTTTAGCCAAATTACAAAAAACTTTAGCGATATATACGAGTATACCAAAACCTTCCAAAAGAATCATTTCATCTATTTATGAAAATCTGTTAGGTAAAGATTATTTTTCAAAGATGAGTGCAGGACCCAATATTTTACACTTCCACACACATACTTTTAATTTTCTGTAAGTTCTATAATAATGTAGCTTACCATTCCTGCATTTTTTTGTTGGAATTGCATCTGCAGTTTCGAAGATCCTCTTCATGTACATCAAAACGTCAAAAGTTAAAAACTTCATCTATTTTCAAAGTGTTAAAAACGTTTTTCCCCCTCAAAGATTCAACTTCTGACATCGATATTAAAAAAATCCAATTGACACATCATTCTTATGTAACAGATGGTCAAAGTTATTTGCAATACGGAATACATACGTAAAGCTGACTTGTTTTTTTTTATATCGAGTAAAGTCCTTCACACACTGTTCTGAGTTATCAAGGCTGTAGACTTTCACTCTTTGTATGTTTCAGAACGTAAATATTGGTAAGCCTAGGCTAAGTTGCTACTGCGCCGATCAATGGAGGTTGAACTTCTCGGTTGATTTTTTTTTATGGGTGGTTAGACAATTTCATGAAGACCACAGAATCGCTCTTCATGTAAGCCGCTACTAAACGGTCTTATTGGAAATCTGTAGTGGAGGCCTTTTTTCGTCCACCCAAGACGGGACGGGAGGGACTGTCAGATTTGTACTGACCAAAATACACGGTGATCTTTCAATAGCCCTTTACGTTCCGGGGTCACTGTTACCTGATAGTATAGTCTCGCGTCCGTGATAGGTGAGTGCCTATGTTTAGCAGTGGACATCATACGGCCGATATGATGGTGATGATGATGTATTTATTTTTACCCGACAGCGCGACGCAAAGGAGGGTAATGTGTTTATCAGTCTATGTATGTATGTTTGTTTGTTTCTATGTGGCGTTCTAGAGACCAAATGCGTAGGCCGATTTTGATAATTTTTACGTCAATCGATCCTTGCGAGTGTCACTAAAGACATAACAGTAATCAAAATTCACCACAGCGACAACCAGACGCCATATGGGGTATCGTTGAATAGGTATTTTAAAATCATTTTTTTTCCATTTATTACCCCATTAGGTTCCCTTTATCATTTTTCATTTTAAATAATAGTTTAGGATATACAACGATTTAAAGTTGTTTAGCAAAACAATAATTCTCTGAATAGTAACTAACTAAAAAGTATGAAATAAAAAAAAAAATTAACGAAAAACAAAAAACCCAACTGCGTTAAAAAATTAAAAATAAAGAAACAAGCCCAGTAGTTAAGAATTCACTCATTCACACTCACAGTCGGTGCCCGTTGGGAAGATTTGATTGGTATAATTTGAATGGGCCCCGACTGTGAATGTGAATGAGTGAATTCTTAACTACTGGGCTTGTTTCTTTATTTTTAATTTTTTTAACGCAGTCGAGTTTTTTGTTTTTCGTTAATTTTTGTGTTTTTGCTATTGACCTAAATCGAGCCCAAAACGAAAATGCGATCTAAGATTTAACCAGCTCACCCAAAGGACTCTAGGTCACTGACATAACAGAATAAACACTATTTGGCGCCAGACTCCGACAAAATATATGGGCATAATGCAATTTGCAAAAAAAAAAAGAAAATGTGTTGAACCCGCGTTTATGTCTTTTGTTCGTTCCTTCAAACTAATGTCCATATAACAAAAAAAACACTTTTTTTTTTAGTAGATATTTGAATGATACGCCTTTTGTAAAAAAAATGCTGAGAAGTCCAAATACGTTGAACTAATGAACTTATTTCTAAACTAATTTCTTCTTATTTAGTCTTAGTCATCTCAAACGCTACGCTTCCGTGTTAGATTGTTTTTTCTGACTATACCATCCTACCTATACTTCCACCGCATGGGCAAAAGTCCCCCAATGTCCACCAGCACGCGTAGCACGACAATTCTATATCTATTCTGCCAAGAATAGACGAAGAAGACTATTTTGTTGCACATGTTTAACACGATTGATACACCATTGAAGCATAGTAACATTTATTTCCTACATTTCCATGCTTGAAATGGTAAAAATCTTTCTACGTTCTGTCATAAACCTGTTTCTACGACGCCATGCTACGCCTGCAAGTCATGAATGGTCTGAATCGTCAAGCCAGGGCTCATGCGACGCGCCTAGTTAATCATGATCATAATATTTATCTCCGTCTCAGCAGCTCTCAGTTGGTGACGTCAGCAGGACACGCACGACCGCAGCTTCCAGCCCACGTTACGCCTGCGCAGCGCCACGGTTTTTGCTGAACTGAGGTCAGGTTGCAGTGGGAGCGGAAAGCGTGGATGGCTTTTTTTTTAATATGGCCAGCACGCGTATTATGACACTGGGAACTGGGTTTTTTCGATCGTAGAGCTGACAGAATTTATGTGCAAATTTTCTTCATCAGCCTGTCTACTGCTGGACATAGGCCTCTCCCAATGTACTGAGTACTGAGCCTGGTTTTGAGCTTTCCTCATCCAGTCTCTGCCGGCTGCCTTTCGAAGATCTCTCCACCTGGCCGGCAGGCGTCCTACCCTACGTAAGATGGTTTCCCTACTCCTTCATCCCGGAAAATGAATTGGACTACATCCAAGGTAGTCAAATTCATTTTCAGGGACTTCGTCAAGCACCACTGCCGGTGATTTTATATTAGTTGTCTTTTTGATTCTGGATTTCGGGATATGCAATGGTTTTGAATTAGTGAAAAGCAGTCCGAGAACAAAGTTTATGATAGGAATTTGAGGGAAGCTGTGGGACGGTAGGAAAAAAAAAGGTTTGTTTGGATTTGTTGGAAATAAATAAGTTCTTGATGTTAGTGAGTAGGAGTAGCGAAAAGGTCGAATCAACACTTAAAAATAACAGAGATAAAACTGTTTATGACTTAGTAAAGAAGATATTTTTATTTGATTTATAAGTGCATATAGGTCATGATGTGGGTTTTAATTACAATATTTTCTTGCTATTTATTAGCATGTAACATAATTATTATTTAGTACCTACCATGTTTATTTTTCAAGGTTTTTTCTTAGAAATCAATAAAAGTCTATTACATTTGGTCACGTTTTTTATTACAGTAGTAATGAGAAGCTATATTCAAATGAGTAAACAGTTATTTATTTTAAAACCAATTGGAAATCAAACTTGGCATGCAGTTTCACACACAAAAGCTCATTCAATCAAATGGTCGTATCAATGTTTCTTAGTTTTTAAATGTTTTCTCCCGCTTTCAGTAACTCGATGTAGTACCAAAATTAAAGATAAAAAAAAAACTCACATTCAGATTTTTTTTTCATACAAGTATTTTAAATTTCTAATTTTAAATTTCTAGTTTTTAAATGTTTTCTCCCGCTTTCAGTAACTCGATGTAGTACCAAAATTAAAGATAAAAAAAAACTCACATTCAGATTTTTTTCATACAAGTATTTTAAATTTCTAATATTACAAGAAAAAAATATTAATTTATTGTTAACCCCTTGAAAATTATAAGGTCATATTCCAGACCGAAGCTGACGAAACGCTGACAGTGTGACCACAGACCGTGCCAACAAAAACAGGCTAATAGTAATTAACAGTGTCCGAACACCGGCTCCGCGATGATTCGCTTTTTGCGACCATTGCTAATATTGTGAGTATTGACGAATCTCTGTGAAAGATGAGGTTGGAGGAGCAAAAAAATCTTTCGATATATGGTGTCCTGGTAAAATGATGCGAACGAAAATACTGGAGCTTCCTTGTTTCCCTATGATAGTCTTATGTTAATTATCTTATTTACACTTTATTTTATTTTATATACCACATCATCGCTTACCTTCAAGCGAGATAGTGGTCAAACGTCAAACCTTTCAATAAATAAATAAAGTAAGTAAGCGACAAATAATTGTTGATTTGCAAGTAGTGTGTTAGCTCTGTCAAGGTATAGAGGGAAATTTTTGAAACACAATTTTTGACATATATGATTTGATTTGCAAGTAGTATGTTAGCCCTGTCAACGAATGCTCAAAACAAGGTATAGAGGGAAATTTTTGAAACACAATTTTTGACTTGGTATTTGAAGGTACCCTTCGTAGCGCTAACAATTGAATACGTATTTTCAGGCATTTCCTTGTTAATAAAAAACCTAAAAATGTGGTCTTTTACTACCACCAAAATTGTTTTATAAAAATTCAATGTAGCCTTGATATGAAGTCATATTCCAAAAATACCCTGCACTTTCGCAACTCATTTATTTATCCTCAAGAAAAATGTCTTCGGAGCACGCAAACTTCAAAAAAGTTATGACTCAACACCTAAATTGGACGCAAAAAATACTTTAATGTACCATAATTATCGTTCAAAGGGTTCCGTAGGGAATTAGGGAGGTTCTTATTTGATTACCTGCCTCAGGAGGTGTTGCCAAAAAAATACTAAGCTTTGATAGTAGCGCTCTACTAACGAGGTTGTGAAAGAATATTTTTGGCAACGAAAGAATTAATTGTGGAATGGAGGTCAGATAGACAGCCTGCATTCAGTTAGACTTGAAGCCAATCAAAAAATTTAGGAAAAGCATAGACAGAGGAAGTAATAATAAATAGAATATTTCAGACTGGTCTGCTTCAGAAGACTGTACTTAGACTTCTCGCGTTACGACTTGCCTTGTAAGGGACATCCCCTTACAAGGCAAGTCGTAACGCTCTCTGAGCCCTCTCTCGTCTGTCTCTGGAGCCCTAACCACCGGCAGCTTGGACTCTGCTCCCCACACGGGCGGATCAAATTTTTTTATGTAGGTATGTTGAAGAGATGAATAACGAATGCTATTCCTTACGAGTAGCATATTTATCATCGAAATATTTCAGTACGGATACCAGGCGTTCATGTTTTAGAAGGAGATGCAATGAGTCTGCAAGGATTAGATTTAGGTACCAATAATTTCAAAGATTTTGATTAGGTAGGTCCCTATTTTCCTTCTCAATGCAATGCCTGGAAAATGACCTCATTTTAATTCAAGATTCATGTCATTAATCTTTCAATCCAAGTCCTATTAAAATCTCTTAAATAAGTATTATACGGTCCGAATAATATACAAACGTTCCAAGGGTATCAACCTCGGGCACGCCGCAATTGCGGCGGTAAGACCCCTCTTTGAGGAGTGGCTGGAGAGAAGTCATGGCGTCCTGACCTACCGCTTGACGCAGGTCCTCACCGGACACGGAAGTTTCGGGAGGTACCTGTGTCTGATGCGAAAGGAGGAGACGCCTGGGTGTCACCACTGCGAAGATCGCCCGGAGGACACGGTGGAGCATACGGTGCAAGACTGCCCAGCTTGGGCGGAGCACTGACGTGTCCTCACGGCTGCGATAGGCGGAGACCTCTCGCGCCCGGCATTGGTTGCGGCCATGCTGCGGGGCGAGACGGAGTGGGAAGCGGTCAGCTCCTTCTGCGAGGCAGTAATGCTCGTAAAGGAGGAGGCAGGCCGCGAGCGAGAGAGGACAGCGTCCTCCCTCCGCCCCAGCCGCAGTGGTAGGCGCCCACGGCGACGGACGTCGCAAGATGATCTCCGGCCACCGTAGGCGCGGGCATGCGGGCAGCGAGTAAAGGGCAACTCGCTGCCCGACCAAGGACCAGGTCGACGGCGCGTTGTGTCCCACGCGCGCCTCAAAGAGCGTCAGCATAATGACGGGGCCCCCCTCTCAGAGGGCCAAAGCCTGCCGGGGTCGCGGGATTATTCCCTTACCGTAACCCCGGAACGTAACAGGCTATGAAGGACACCGTGGATTTTAGTCAGTAGAAGTCTGACAGTCCCTCCCGCCCTGCCCGGGGCTGGAGGACTCATTTGATGATTTTACCACGCTAAAAAAAAAAAAAAAAAAAAAGGGTATCAACCTCTTTTACAAATTCAGATCGAGACCACTTTAATTTCAGAACGAAATCAATTTCTGAATGCATTATTTATATTTGAATTCTGTACAGGTTGGTAACATTTATACAGACTTGCTTTTTTTGCTAATTTATGTTTTTCGTTTCGTTACGAAAAAGGTCAATAAATGTCTTAATTTGGTTTTTCTTTTACAAACTCAGTAGTCAACTACCTATAGTCTGGAATTCTGGATATATGGTACAGACGCTAGTATATTAATACCCCAAAGTTTTCCCAAACTAATATGCCTTCATCTTTTGTGATAAAATTTTAAATCCTTACTTTAGATTGGTGTAAGCTGATGTGTCTGTACTTCAATTTAATGGCGGTCCTTTATTAGGTAAACCTCTGCTGAAACCTTCAGGAATTACAAGCGTGATATTATTCTACGTTAAATTGTCTCCATCTTGCAAAATAAACAGTAATATCCGGAACCAGAAATCACTCGGCGCTAAATAACGATAATTTACAAGCGAACGTGATAAAAAGTTTAACGTAGATATATCAACATGACCGACAAAGGTTGTAGAATGTCTCAAGTCTGCTCCAAAGGTCCATTTGATTCGTTGCGAAACGCCACGATACAAATAACAACAATGTACGAACAAACGCGAACAGTACAAAAATCTAAACGCTGTCTTATGTAGCTAGCAGACCAAATGTGGAATATTTCTCGTGTTTATTAGAGTGGCCAGTCACAAGTGTCCTTGTAGTCCTTTTACATCGATTACAGACGTTAATCGATATGTAAGAACACTCTTTATCTCGATCATTAAGTATCCGGCGCAATTAATCAGGTTCTTTAACGATCTAATCGAGATAAAAACTTTTTTGTGCGAAATACAATGCTTAACAGGAAGCGAAACTATATCAACGCTTCGAATCGAACGACAATATAAATCACCCCAATTAAAATGAATTTTAAACAAAAAACTTACCGAAAAATGTCCTTTCCGGGCACAAGTGACAGTTCAAACGGTATCAAACAGAAAAAAAAACTTGAAAACACAGCACTAATCACAGACCGAGATCTCAGCCAATAGCTCCGAGATAAACAACACGAATGAATTCCAAAAAAACCGCACTTTTTTACAATAATGTAATTAATTTCACTACACTATTATCTCTTTATTTTATACTGGCAATTAGTGCTAACACAGTCACAAAATCGGCGCGAATTTTGACAGTTCAAGATACAAGATGGCGTACACCCGCTCTCGGCTGTTCCTCGAGGTCGACTGAATGAGTTAAATCAAATTGGCGAGTGAGAGAGCACCTATTACGTAGCTAAAAGGCTTTGCCGCATATGCATGAGGCTATTTGCAAGGAAAACGGCTTGAAGTTGCTTTTAGGCGAACGAAGGTGTTTGTCATACTGCCAAATTGGTTAATGTTGAGATTAGAAGCATGAGGCATGATGTCATGTGTGGACCAGAGTCATTAGTCGACAGGTTTTAGTTTTTGTGTGTTGGCGCCCTGCGGTCAGTTCTCCGAAAGTCTTTTATAAGCTTATGAGCATAAAAATCTCGCATTCATGAAAGCGATAAAGCCTTCACGCCAATCATTATTGAACTATTATTATCATTGTTATAAAATTACGTTCGTAATTTGATAATATTGCTAATAAACTACCTAAGTAAATGTTCGATAATTTCGGATAAGTTGCCAATAATGATGCGTCTAATTCTACATTGGGCACCTGCTTGAATGGCACCCGAATGAATGGCGCCCTATAGCACATACGACATCTATCTAGATCCTAATACCTTTACGTAGTTAAATAAAATACCTCATTAATAAAATCTAATGCTCAATCTATTTATGTGCACTGTCTACAAGTCTTCCACTTTACACCACAGTGGTAAAAATATCATTATTCTGGGAAGTAAATGACTGTTCTGTTCAAATATAGATTAGATATACTCGTATTTTGACGCTTCTTACCAATCGTTCCTTTTATGGATATAACCGCGAAGTCCCACGCTAGACGCTGTGACGTGTGCCTTGGGTCATAGATTTACTGATCTGGTATCTATTATGAACTTTTAACGCGATCTAGTATAGGCTGTGGGAAGGAAATGGAACTAGACGACTTGTATAGCACTGTCTCTTTCCCGCAGCCTAAACTGGATCGCATTAAGAGCTCGTGGTAAGGCTTCAGGCTAGATTAGTGTTTTGAATTGAATTGATCTACTGGAGCAATGGTCTAAAGGAACCACTCAATGAATCCCAACAGGCGGTAAACGATAACGCGACAGGCTCAGAAAGAAATGAAAGGATGAGCAGGTGCCCTACCATGACGTATATCTTACCTTAATATCTTAAGATACAAAATGCGTCGTCGTCTGTGACCTATGTTTGTAAACGTACCTACCCACGATATAGGGTCATACAAATACTTTTTTTCGTACGGGATTCAGTTATGCAGTGGAGCAGTCGAACGCCGCGCTACCACTTGACAAAAATGCTGCTATATGGCTATTCATCTTCCTCTTGTAGTATTTTTTATCATATTTATTGTTATTTCTAAAATCTAAATCAATTATTTATTTCAGGTAGGCCAGTTACAGGCACTTTTGAATTGTCAAAGTTACTCTGCCAAATAAGCAACGATGGCGACACGTGTACATTCGCAACGGTTGCACTGGGTGACCCTTCTACCATAGAATAAAGTACATACTAAAATACAATATTTACAGTGTGTGGTGTCTACTTTCTAAAGGCGTGCCATATACAACACTACATGAAGCTCATAATGAGAATAACATGGCTTTCCTGTTAAACGAAACGGATAGCATAGTGTACAGTCGCAAGCAGAAGTTATTCTTTATTTTTCGCGTGAGTGGTCCCCCTGATGTTACAGTTCTCTAAACACCTGTAACACAGGTCTGTATCCTAGCTTTGGACTTAAATAATAAAGTGATGGTGGCCGGAAGAGAAAGAGACAGAGCAAGACAAGTCGTCTAGCGCCATCTCGTTCCCACAGCGTACATCCTCACACTTTGAAATTGACTATATCTCCACGATAATTTTAAAAGAAAATATATTTTCCTATCTTTTAATTATTACTATTGCGAGCTGTCTAGGGGGTAAATGAATTAACACCAATTAAAACCAAACAAAATTAAACAATACACAATTCATTACTAAAACACACACTTCGAGATGTTCGCTTCGAGTTCACTCTCGACTACTGTCGAGTCGCCTCGATCTCCCGGCGGGTATCAGCGCTCTATATATTTTATACACCGGCCAGATGTTTCTAGAAGACGGTCGAAAGTTCTGGAAACATCTATGAACTTCTACACAGTCCCAAACCTTCTGGAACATTCCGGAACCATCTCGAAACATCTAGATCAGGGTAGAATTTTCGAGAAACTTCCAGACCAATCTTCAGTAGTCGATAACCTTGTGGAACCTTCGAGAAGCCTGTAGATTGGTCTCGCAATACGAACATTACTTTTCTATCTTCCGTTAATCTTTCTTTATTAAACCATTGTTTAACTTCTTTACCCCAAATGCCAGCTGCCAGTAGCACTCGACTGTACCTCCTAGATAAGGCAGCACGCACCGGGTGTATTGTCACTGCTCCACCCACCGCGTGTCCACTAATACCTGATTAGAACATAAAATATTACATTATTGACCGTCTGGACACTGTGTATCATTTTAGATCTAAGATCTAAGATAACTACTTGTTAGGGCTTAAGACATGGTATACGCATTGGGTATGGTTTAGGTTTACCTAAGACTTTTTTTTTTGCGTGGTAAAATCATCAAATATGAGTCCTCCCACCCCGGGCAGGGCGGGAGGAACTGTCAGACTTCTACTGACTAAAATCCACGGTGTCCTTCAATAGCCCTTTATGTTCCAGGGTCACGGTAAGGAAATAATCACGCGACCCCGGCAGGCTTTAGCCCTCTGCGAGGGGGGGCCCGTCATTATGCTGACATGGTCCATGGTCGGGCAGCGAATTGCCCTTTACTCACTGCCCGCATGCCCGAGGTTTACCTAAACCTTAGTATCTATATTTCAGTGTTTGTATTTGGAACCTTAGCATATTACATTATTTTTAGTACGAGTATATGCGAAACCTGAATATGGTTTGTTCATAATCAGTAACTGAATCGATTCCAATCTTTTTTACATCAAATTGTGTTTGGTTCCAAATATATTTTTAAAATTTTATGACCAGTTAATTACAATACAATCATCGTACGGTTAGATACGCTAGCATGCGTAGTATCTCTATGTAGTTAGTGACGCCAGCAGGTCAACCTACCCTAATCAGGTAAATACCAAACAAACATTGTCCTTCCACTAATGTGATAAGGTTTAAAGTCTAAGTTGATGAGATGGCGTTTGCACCTAATTTCAATGTTTCTAATCTTAGCGTAGGTATAGTTGACTCTTCACGCGAACACAGGGTGACATGGCTTAGTACAATCATTCAAACTCATTCATCTCGTTGGAGCGAAAGGACTGTCAGACTCGTACTGACTAAAATCCACTTAGGGTGCTTGTACACGGTGCATGTAACCGGCGCAAGTAAGGGTGCGGGTTACCCGCGCCAGTAACATGCGCAAGCTACTTGATCAAGTTACTCGCGTGTACTTGTAAATGTTGCAAATGACTGGAGCAAGTAAAGACGCGGGCTACTTGCGCAAGCTGTATGTGCAAGTTACTTGTTTGTGGTCAAGAGTTACATGTGCTTGCAATTCGCGCGGTATCTTTATGAGTTAATCGAGTCATGGTGTCTCCACGAACGAAAATTCTTTTATAATGTTATTTTGCCGGAATTATAAAACTTACGCACGTCTAAAACTGTTCAAGTAACATGCGCGAGTAACCCGCGCGTGCCGCAGAGCACGCGGGTTAGTTGCGCAGGTGGCCCGCTTTGGTACATGCTCAAGACGCTGGACCCTGCTTTTTAATGGTTGCTTGTACACGGTGCATGTAGCTTGAGCATGTTGAGGCACTTGCGCGGGTTATATGCATCGTGTACAATGTAAAAATGTACGCCCCATTATAAGGGTGAGGGTCGTGTTTGATCACCATAATATATTAGTTCCTTTTTTCTCCATAACGCATGTGTGTCGCTTCAGTATTTAGTTTGGTTCTTTATCAGAAAAAATCGCTAATGACCAATTTTATTTTTATGATAGATCTTGCGTTCCCTGGTTTGTCTTCTTTTTAAAGAGTTGCTTTTAATAAAAGCATGTACTTAATAATAACATTTAAATATCCCGGGTAAAATGTAATGAGTATTTTAATCTGTGGAACTCTTATGTCAAAATGAATGTCATGTAGTCTATGAAGTAAGTCTATGGGAGAAAAGCGCGGGAAATTCGTAAAGTGAGGGCGCCTTTTTTAAAATAAATTTTCACAAATAATTATTTTTGTAACTGCAGAGTTTATTCATCAAGTTATTACATAATGGGGAAAGATCATCCCAAGAAAAGAAAAAAAAAAGATGAAAATCCGTCTTCTCTCTCGAGGTTGGCGAGCTCCGAAGACGACGGAGAAGACTCAAGTTTTTCGGTGGAATCTACGGCAACTGAAAAACAGGACAAGTATCGCGAGTTCAGAATTCCTGACTACATTCGGTCATATCCTGAAAACGGAGGCAATTTTGAATATGTAGTATTTTTTGAAAGTATAGACTCGGTCCCGATCGGCGATAGAGACATGATGTCTCTCTCAACCAACATTAAAAAATATAATAAGGGTGTTAAACAATTGTTACGTATGAATCGCTTTAAAATTGGGGTCATTTTCGAACGCCCTGGTTTGGCCAATACAGCTTTAATGAACCGGAAATTCCTTGATGGTTACAAATTAAAAGCCAGCATTCCTGCTGCTGCTACAGAAAATACAGGTGTAATTATGCACGTTCCCATTGAGTTAAGCAACGAACACATTTACAGCGCTATATCCAGTACAAAAAATATTATTTCAATTAGAAGATTTATGCGTCGCACTGTTTCAGAAAGAGGAGAGGTGTCCTTTCAGCCTACGAAGACGGTATCCATCACATTCTCTTGTGCAGTTTTACCAGACAGTGTGGATTTGAATAGTTGGCGATTTGAAGTACGTCCCTACATTCCACCAGTAAAACAATGCCTGAACTGTTTAAGGTATGGCCATATAGCTAAGTTTTGTAAAAACTCTCAAAGATGTTCCATATGCACAAAGGATCATAATTACAAACAATGTACAATATCATCAACTGAGGCAACATGTTGCCATTGTCAAGGTAAACATGTAGCTATTTCGTCACAGTGCCCGGTTAAGAAAGCTAAAATTGAAGAAAATAAAAACAAAATTAATAGAAAAACATATGCAGACATAATCAATGAAAAGTCATTTCCATCTCTTACAAAGTCCAGTCCTGCTAAACAATTACAATCACTGATTGAAACAGAGCCTATTTTAAATATTTTAGTACAGACATTAGTAACATTAATTTCTCAAAACAAAAATAATGAAAAGAGTATCAGCACTCAAAGCATAAAAGATGTTCTATTATCAAAAATTCAAAATAATGTAAAAAATAAACCTTAAATTTTATGGATCAGTTAAATATCGTACAATGGAATGCTCAGAGCATTAATAGTAATAAACACGATTTTTCCTATTTTTGTATGAACATAATATACATGTAGCCCTATTGTGTGAAACATGGCTTAAACCTCACATGAGATTTAGTATTAAAGGATATAATTTAGTAAGATTAGATTCAGGTAATACACATAATGGTGTAGCTATTTTAGTACATAACAGCTTACAATTTAGTAAAATAGATACTTTATATGATGATTCTATACAAAATATAGCAATTCGTTTAAAATATGGCAATAATAAAGAAATTTCAATAGTCAGTTTTTATAGTCCTGGAAATGCTTCATTTACTAAGTCCAAATTTGATAATTTAATTCGTAGTATTCCTGCTCCTCTCCTGTTGGGTGGAGATTTTAATGCATATCATTCTGCCTGGGGATGTAACAGTGTGAACATTCGTGGCCGAGATGTACTAGAAATCATTAATGACTGTAATTTGATTTTATTAAATGATGGAGAAATGACTACTATAGGCTCTCATATATGGCAAAGAAATGCACTTGATTTAACTGTAGTATCGCCTTCTATTTCATTATCTTGTAATTGGTTTGTGCATGATAATCCTTTGGGTAGTTACCATTTGCCTGTGATTATAAGATTATTAGTTAATAATAATTATAATATTTCACATGATATAGAAACTTCAATCAACATTTTAACTTTAACTTAATTGATTGGGATATATATAAGAGCAGTGTTGATAGTTTAATTGTACATTTTAATATTAATCAAGATAATCCAATACAGTCTTACAATGACTTGATAAAGTTATTAAATTCAGCTGTTATTAAATCGTTACCATCAACTCCAAGATCTGATACATCTTTTCATACAGCTTTAGCAAATAATCGTAAAAAACGCATTCCATTACCATGGTGGAATTTAAATTGCACTAAAGCAGTAGAAGACTCTAAAAATGCATATTTAGAGTTCAAGCATAATCCTAGTTTAGAAAATTATATTGAATTTAAAAAATTACAGGCTTGTAAAAAGTTAGTTTTAAAAAAAGAAAGATATTTAAGCTGGATTTCTCTATGTGAATCATTTAATAGAACTACTTCATTATCTAAAATTTGGCAAATTTCAAAAAGATTTAATAAAACATTTATACATCCAAGCAATAATATCTCTCCTTGGGTATTTGATTTTCTTAGAAAATATACTCCAGATACAGTCGAGGGCCAATTTCAATCACTTCCTAATGTAGTACATGCTTCAGAACATCATGAATATCTGACTTCCTCATTTTCTCTTCAGGAATTAAAATCTGCAATTTCATCTAGACGCGATACAGCTTTTGGCCTTGATGGAATACCTTATAAAATGCTGAAAAATGTATCAATTAATGCTCTTTCTGTTGTATTAAGTGTTTTTAATTTACTCTGGCAGGAAATGATCATCCCTAATGACTGGAAAATAGATTGCCTAATCCCAGTATTAAAACCTAACAAAGTAAGGCACAAAGCAGAATCATACAGACCAGTAGCATTAACATCATGCATGGGAAAAATTTTTGAACAATTAATTAAACAAAGACTGGAATTTTATATAGAAAGTAATAGTCTATTACCATCCAATCAGTTTGGCTTTCGACGTGGTCGCTCTACTCGAGATAGCGTTACTCATTTGCAATTAGATATATATAATTCGAATAAAATGAGCAATCATTTTGTTGGCGTTTTCTTTGATATAGTGGGTGCATTTAATAATATTAATCAGCATATTTTGTGTGGTGAACTTCGTGCTCTTGGTATTCCTGAAAAAATAATATTATGGATCTTTAACTTTTTACATGGTAGAGAAGTATATGTCAAAGTGAACAATCGGCTTATAGGACCACGGTTTTCATTCAAAGGGGTATGTCAAGGTGGCATCCTTAGTCCATTGATTTATCTACTTTATATACATAGATTAAATATTGTACTGGGATCTGAAGTAGCAAATTTACAGTTTGCTGATGATTTAGTTGTCTATGCTTCTGGTTCAGATATAAATTCGGTTGAAAGTATTTAAACACTGCTTTATCTCGGTTAAAGAATTATTTTCATTATCTAAACTTAGACATTAGTCTAGAAAAATCTAAAGTTATAGTGTTTGGTGAGTGTGACTCAGACTTACAAATTTACTACAATAATAATATTCTTCCAATAGTGGATGAAGTGAAGTTTCTAGGCGTTATCTTTACAAGCAACCTCTCATGGAGTAAATATGTTGATTATCTGTTGGGTAGAGCTAATAAAGCATTTAATTTTATAAAGTCACTGTCAATTGCAGCTGATCCTAAAATTTTACTAATGTTATACAAATCGTTAGTACGAAGTCATTTTGAGTATGGATTTTTATGCTTTGGGTCTGATCAGAGATTGGTTCGCAAATTGGAGGTTCTTCAGAATCATAATCTTAGATGTATAAACTGGTGCAATGAAGACTACCCCAATTAATTCTCTTCAAATTGAGTGTAATACTCCTCCTATAAATATTAGATTTCAGTTTTTAAAATCCAAATACATTCTCAAGCTTTTATCTTTTGAAAATCATCTTTTATTAAAGAAATTATTATTTTATCATAGAGTATATAATCCTCCTAATTCTGTAAATGTCCCTTATATACTTCATGACTTTTCTAATATAATCAGCATTGATGATCATTATCAAATTGAGAAATGTAGAGACAGGTGGCCATGTTATTCTGGCACGGGCACGCCGCAATTGCGGCGGTAAGACCCCTCTTTGAGGAGTGGTTGGAGAGAAGTCATGGCGTCCTTACCTTCCGCCTGACGCAGGTCCTCACCGGGCATTGCTTCGGGAGGTACCTGTGTCTAATGCGGAAGGAGGATACGTCTGGGTGTCATCACTGCGAAGATCGCCCGGAGGACACGGTGGAGCATACGGTGCAGGACTGCCCAGCTTGGGCGGCGCACCGACGTGAAATCACGGCTGCGATAAGCGGAGACCTCTCGCGCCCGGCATTGGTTTCGGCCATGCTGCGGGGCGAGACGGAGTGGGAAGCGGTCGCCTCCTTCTGCGAAGCAGTAATGCTCGCGAAGGAGGAGGCGCGCCGCGAGCGAGAGAGGACAGAGTCCTCCCTCCGCCCCAACCGCGGTGTAGGACGCCCACAGCGACGGACGTCGCGCGACGATCTCCGGCCACCGTAGGCGCGGGCATGCGGGCAGCGAGTAAAGGGCAACTCGCTGCCCGACCAAGGACCATGCCCGGGTCGACGGCGCGTTGTGTCCCACGCGCGCCTCAAAGAGCGTCAGCATAATGACGGGGCCCCCCTCTCAGAGGGCCAAAGCCTGCCGGGGTCGCGGGATTATTCCTTTACCGTGACCCCGGAACGTAACAGGCTATGAAGGACACCGTGGATTTTAGTCAGTAGAAGTCTGACAGTCCCTCCCGCCCTGCCCGGGGTTGGAGGACTCATTTGATGATTTTACCACGCTAAAAAAAAAAAAAAAAAAAAAATGTTATTCTGGCAGTTATGTTAGCAAATTCTGGCCTATGGATATTCATATTAATCGTGACATAAGGAGTAAAGAAGATGTGTTTCAGCTAATAGCAGAGTTCTCTGGGCACAGATGTATATTTACTGATGGATCCAAAAACAATAGAAGTGTTTCACTAGCTATATACCTACCTCATATTACTGTTGGACACGGACTTCGGTTACCTGGAGCCATGACTATATTTACAGCAGAATCATTAGCTATTTTATCAGCCCTGGAGTATATACGTGAAAAGAATCTTGGACATACCACTTGGCTTATTGTGTCAGACTGCATGAGTGTTCTGATGGCTTTACAAAATCCAAAATTGGATGCCAATACACGTAATATTATTTATAAGATTCGGACTTTATACGCTGAGCTTTGTTCTGGAGGATTTGTGATAAGTTTATTATGGACACCTTCCCACATAGGAGTATCAGGAAACGAAAACGCAGATTATCTTGCAAGGATTATTGTTGACGCTGACATTGCAGAGATAAGAAATGTTGCCATAGCAAGTTCTGATTTGTTAACTAAATTAAATGTACGACACACCTGTATTTGGCATGAGAACTGGCAAGAAACATTACAGACCAAAGGAAAATGGTATGCAAAAATAAACCAAACTGTTGGTTCAGCGCCCTGGTTCACCAGATCTGTTATTCCTAAGAGCAGAAAATTTTATAAAACTCTAAATCGACTTATGCCCGGTTTCTGGTGTCACCAGTTATGCTCTCAATAACTATTGCTTCAACAAAGTTTTTGGTCAGTTAAACGTAGTTTAACTCTCACTGGGTTTCTGATGACACACGGACCGATAACATAAGTAAGAGACCAATAGCCAGTTCCATAATGTGTCACTAGATGGGTCTGTTTAATAAATAGAGTTTTTAATGGATATTATTAGTGCAATTCGACGCTAAAACTAGTATTATGTTTATAATACTTTACAAGAGTAATAAATGGCCTTTATCCAGCATTGGGACACACTATTTTCAATATAAAAAAGGAAAATACCGGTGGCACAGGGACATACTTTACAACTGAATACGGAACACAATGTAATTTTTATATATGAAATTATATATTTTTTTAATTTTTCTTTTTTGAAATTAATGTAATTATGAAAGTTTTTTGCCATGTTGATTTGAAACAGTACAGTACCCATCATCATGGTGCTTGCAACAATGCTGAATTATGGTATAATCAAAACAAGTAATAAGCATGGTTAATAATTCTATTTATAGCGTTACTAATCATGCTAGTTAAAAAATTCTTGATTGTTCAAAGAACTATATTTCATTTTGAGGCATCTTTTTGCGTGGACAAATAACTGCTAATAACAGTAAAAAATAATAAATTGAATGAAACAAGCTTTATTTACATGACACTATGATTCAATTTTGTTTAAACTAAAAATCATAAATACTGTATTGATCCCAGATGTCTGACCACCCTTTGTAAAAAAAAAGGTCAGAACAAAAAAATTCGACGTCGTATCATAGTTGTGGAACCGATAAACGGCAAAGGTTGGTCGGTCAAGTTGATCTTAGTTTATGTTGAGTTCAACTTATGTTGCGGTGTTCAGAAACCCATTTTTGTAGTTAATCGAACCATCAGCGCTATTGAATAGATAAACTTTCGACAAAAGGACACCAGAAACCGGGCATTAGACTTGGACATGGAAGATTTAACGCACATCTTGCCAGAATGAATATAATAATATCATCTATTTGCAGCAACTGTAACTCAGAAAGTGACCAAACTCTAGATCATATAATTTTTGAATGCCCTGCTTATGCTTTACAAAGGGTTTTATTAATCGATGAATTATTAGAAATATATAAAACACCCGCAAGCATCCCGCGCGACACTCAAAGTTTGCTGGTGGATTACAGTACCTATACAGCGCTGTATAAATTTATTGATAGCACTGGACTATCAATTTAACCGATCGGGACCACAAAACAGAAGGAAATGACCACAACCTGCTATGACTAAACTACAAGATGAAGACAAATACGGATATGATACTTTATGATTATACCACGGAACAGAAAAAACAGGATTATACAATGAACACTGAAGACGTGGCTTTGGCCTTAAACATATTTATAAAACAAGGATTATACTACTGAAGACGAGGCTTCGGCCTTACTTATTTGTTAAATAAGAAGAGAATACTGAAGACGAGGCGGTATGGTCTAAGACCTTAGCCTGCCCAAAAAGGGCGAAGAAAAAAAAAAAAAAAAAAAAAAGTAAGTCTATGGTCACTGAACTGTCAACAATAAAAAGTCACACCGCGTTTACAAGAAGTCTGTTATTTATTTTAAAATATCACGAAAATCCAGCACGATATTCTAAATACAAGCACCCTTAGTTCCTTCAATAACCCTTTACGTTCCAAAGTCACGGATAGCTGATAAGCAGCTAGCTTATTTCTTGGTCAAAAAATCAGAATCTATGTGGCAATTGGCAATGCTGCCAGTTTTCTGGGCACTTTTCCATTTAACAGCGATATGGATACATTTTTTGACGACCTTTAGATTTTTAATTTTAGTTTTAATTTAGTCATTTTTTTAAATATGGGTACTTAGATTTTAAAATGTTTCCTCGTTTATATTTCTATTAAAATTGGGACAATCTACTTTTTTGTTAAATTCTCACCACTAACATTAATTAAATAATTTTCTGTTCTATTACAATAGAACATTTTTTATGATTATTGAGTTGCCGTATCAAAGATACTTCAGACGAACATCAGATTTTTAATCAGAAATTACAGTACAGTCGCGCTAAATATGTTACTTTAACACCATCTGTTGTCGAAAAGCAATACTAAAATCAGCGACATCTAGCGTTGAGTGGATGTAGTTCTTTCTTACTTTGTGTAAAGCGCATTGATTTAGAGAATGGACTGCACCGATAAAAGTGGACTCGAGAAAGAGTCACTCCCTGTCTCTTTTCATTAACAGAAAAGATAGCACCCGTTCTTCGACTCCTCTCTTTCTAGTTGAGTGGGGTCAATTTTAGGTAGCTATGGTGCCGCCTGGTACTACCTTCCCGCGCATTATACTACAAACTTGGCAAGACCCCCGTTACAAGTGACGTGACAGGAATTCGGAACATTGTAATTCCATCGGATAACATGTTATTATGATCGCATTGACATTCAGTTCTTAGATGAAAAAATCAACTAGCTTCCGAAATGTGACGTCGTTGACCCATTTTTGTTAATTCTAGTCAATTTTAACGTTACGTATAATAGAGCAATATTTTATTTTTGAGTGATAGTTGTAAGGAAACATTTAGGTATTTTGATAATAATATTGTGTTAGTGAAGAGCCTACATATTTTTTCTCTTGAAATCCCTGTTAGAAATTGTTTAGTGATAAAAAATATTTACCTACATAATTACGTGCCGTTTAGTATTTATTCAAAATAATGAAGTTATCAATTTTATACCTTTCTTCTATATTTCCCTGTTAAAATAATTACTACACTGTTGAATATTTATATAGTTTTAAATATGTCGTTCGTAAAATGTTGTTTCGAAGCTGGTGAGGGCCATGATTTTCTGGACTCATTCGTTCAAAAATGTACTGATACTGGCTGTAAGTATTTCTTTTTCAAAAATATCTAATAAGCTATAGCAAAAAATTATATAATTAAATTAAGCATTATTGGCGCACGTTCAAGAACAGTTTTTTGTTATTGCCATCTGCATTATTGATTACCTGCTTGTAATTTGCCGCCAAGGGCGCAAAGTTCGGCTAACTTCGCGTTGTCTGGGCTGCGTTCCGTTTTTAGAGAAATAAATGCAATTTTTATGACTAAAACCAACTTCTTGCCTTTTAGGTCCATGACTTCTTGTATTTGAGTTAAAAAAAAATCAATATTGCTTAATTTATTTTAGTTGTATACAACAATGTAAATAATTGAAGAGATTTTGTAGTATTTCTCGTATAACTGCAAAAGGAAATATGATTCGTAAACAAACTTTGTCTCTGCCCAAGTAAAACTGGAACGCGACCCATAAAAATCGATCGACTGACTCAGAGACTGTGTCTTTTATTCTAGATTTAAGCTAGAAATCTGTTTTTGTAGGATTATCCGTAGCATTTAAGGAAAAAGGAAGCAATGGCTGGTATGTCCTAATTTCATTATTTGCTCTATTATGCGATATCTTTGAGAATTTTGTTTATTAAACTGGACTTTGACATATGTTTCTTTGGGTGGCGCCATCTTGCTACTTTACTTGTCATCAATCAATGAGCGTGTTTTCATGGCATTCTTCTTCTCATTCTGATTTCTGAATTATTAACAGTTCGTGTCTCACTAGTTATCGAACAAATTGTGTGATAAACTGTGTACGAAATGAATTAGATCACCACTTAAAAAAGTTACGTACCAAAGCTGTTCAACAAGTGAAAGGTTCTGAATTCCCAAAATGACGGCTACAACTGTACAAAATTTGGCCAAACCTGCAACGGCAACGCCAGCGAAGGCGCCGAAGACCTATGGGAAGATTGTGCTAACGTTGTACAACTGCCTTTTACCTGAAAATGTGTTTAAGGAAACTCCCTCACAGGCTGACGGCCTTGACATCGAAACGGAGACAGATCTTCGTATCCTAGGATGTGAGATGATCCAAACCGCCGGGATCCTGCTGAAGCTGCCCCAGGTCGCTATGGCTACTGGACAAATCTACCTACAGCGATTTTACTATTCAAAATCGTTTGTAAGATATCCCATGGAGACTATGGCTATGGGCAGCATTTACTTAGCATCTAAAGTCGAAGAAAAACCGTGTAGAATAAGAGACGTGATCAATGTGTTTCATCACATCAAACAAGTGAGGGCTCAGAAGAATATTTCTCCCCTAATTGTGGATCAAAACTACATTGAACTCAAGAACCAAGTCATCAAGGCAGAGAGAAGAATTCTGAAAGAATTAGGATTCTGTGTGCATGTGAAACACCCACACAAGCTTATTGTGGTGTATCTGCAGCTTCTGCAGTATGAGAAGAATAGGCAACTGATGCAAATGGCATGGAACTACATGAATGATGCACTACGAACAGATGTCTTCATGAGGTTCCCACCGGAGACTATTGCTTGTGCTTGTATATATTTGACAGCTCGCAAGATTGGTCTGCCTCTACCGAACAACCCACACTGGTTCCTACTATTCAAAGTACCAGAAGAAGATATAAGAGAAGTCTGTGTCCGCATATTGCAGCTGTACAAGAGAAGTAAAGTGAATCCAGAAGAATTGGAGTGCAAAGTTGACATGTTACGCAAAGTGTACCAAGCAAATAAGCATATTCAAGCTCAAAAGGAACGAGAAAATAATAAGGCCGAAGAGAAGAAGGCTGAATCTCCAACTGCATCAACTTCCAAAGAAAGTAACAAAAGGGATTCCAGGAAAGACAAATCACCAAAAACTCCTCCCTTGTCATCCAAGTACCACAGTAGCCACAAATCTAAGAAGGAACGAAGATCTCGTTCCCCATATGAACGCAAGAATTATTCTAGTAGTAGCAGTAAAAGACACAAGTCTCGCTCCAGGGACAGGGAGGTGGATCGTTCTCGTGAACGTAGCAGGATGGACGACAAGCGTGGACGAGGGATGTCACGGAAGTATGATGACTATGAACGATCTAAGTCAAGCAGGGATGCTAGAGATGATAAGAGAAAACATTAGACTGTAAATAAGCTTATAAGTTTTGAATAAATACTTTTTTTTTTTCAATAGATTTGCTTTTTATTGCTTTTGAAAAGGAGATAACCAGCACAGTGATACAGACACCGATGATCAAGATGACAACGGAACAAGTTAGTCATTTTTTACCTTAAGAACTTTTTAAAGATATGAAAATTACTTTGTACATTGTACACCTGCGCAATGTTGAACCAACCATTTGGGCATTTATAACCGGTTTTTTGAACCAATTCCAAATGATCAACATAACATGGTTTATAATTGATATTTGTACATATCAATAAATTATGTGGTGTTTTAATTGATATCTTTTAAAACAATGCTAAACAAAAATGTTCAATGTTTAGGCTCACAAATTATCTCTTCTAGGTAATGGATCACAATATTTTGCAGATGAATCATTAAAATTTATTAGAATTGTTAATTTTAAACCTATCGCTTAATTATTAACATTTACGTCAATAGTAATGAAAAGATTACTAATCTTTGGCTGGATAATAATTAGTAAATCTAAATATGTACAGAAATGATAAGATAATTACACTTCCTACCTATCTTTTTGGAATTAGAAGAGTTCCAAAGAATAATAAATGTTACAAGTACAACACATAATATGTATATCACTACTAGGACATAGTGTCTTGATGTCTTGTCTTGGCTGAGCCATTGAATATGACTGGCCTGTTGGTCTATTGGTTAGTGACCTTGACTACTATGCCGGGGGTCGTGGCTTCGATTCCATTCGATTGTGTGATGAGCATGACATTTGTCCTGGGTGGGTTCGATTCCCACCCAGGGACAAATGTGTGTGTGATGAGCATGATCATTAAAATTTGTTCTGTGTCTGGGTGTAATTTAAAGTGCTGTGTTGCCAGTTCAATTCCACTGCTATAGGATATTTATAACATCACTCTATGACCAGTAGGAGCCAAGTAGCAGGGATGAAAGCACCGGGGTACAGATATTAGGATTTGAGGCACTGACTTTTATTTTACTTACATAAATTATATCTGGGGTACTGGGGTAATTAATGTGTAAGAGTACTATTTTTTTTTATAAAGCTCGCCTCATAAGTAGATAAAACAGTCCAGTCAACATGGAGTATTGTGCCCATGTGGTGTTAATTTTTTTTGATCAACCCTACTTTTAAAAAAACCACAAATCAACCAAACAAAAACAAATCAACCAAAATTCGAACCAGCAGTTCCTGAGGTTAGCGCGTTCAATCAAACAAACTCTTCTGTTTTCTGATAGTAATAGGTACCTGATTTAAAAAATAGTATTTCTGTAGATTATCTTTGAAAACGTCACGCTTTTCCTTCATAAAGGCGAGGGTTATAAAATCGATTCGTCTCATGTTTGTCCCATTTATTAGGGCGAGCTATTATTTATTCATCAATTCATCTAACTACCCACACAGAGTATGTAGGTGGTAGCAATCTGTGGCTTCGATCCGAATAAATTATAGGAGGGTGTTGTAGCTAGCAGACTTAAGCCCGTCATCCACCAAAGCGGAGAGGAGAGTGATGTCTGCAATAAGCGTCTGTCAATAAGCGGAGAGATGTGGACATCTGATTGGTTATTCAAACACATCCTCTCCTCTTCGCTTTGGTGGATGACGGGCCTTATGTGTGTTTATTATACTGCAGGCTTGAGGGGTCGTCAATCATACGTCTATTAGGTGTTCTCCATGGTTCCACTCACGCTGCTCTGCTCCTATAGGTCGTAGCTTGATGTTTTATAGCCTAGTATAGGAAGCCATCCTAGATAGGGACTATCCAACATCAATAAATTTGTTCAATTCGACACAGGAGTTTTCAAGTAGCCCGGGGTGAAGCGGAACTGTCAGACTTTTCATCATCATCATCTCAGCCATAGGACGTTCACTGCTGAACATAGGCCTCCCCTTTTGATCGCCACATACTCGTATGATTGCAAGCGACCTGCATTAAGCGTCTTCCGGCGACCTTTATAAGGTCGTCTGTCCACCTTGTTAGTGGACTTCCTATGCTGCTCTTGCTAGTCTCCTCTCTAGCACTTTTTCAGACTATTACCGACTAAAATCCTTCAATCGCCCTTTACTTTCAGAGGTCGCGGTAATCTGCTTCGCCAGTGTCACGCACGACGTGGTACCTAGTCATCTCATAAGAACGGGAATTTTAACTTAATTAAGAAAATGCTAGCTGTTCGAATAGAAATTGGTTCTTCAGGACTCTGGTTACAGATGTCTTGGAACGTAGGTTCGGGTATGCGGACGGCGAGTTATTGGGTGTCTTGCCGTCAGTCGTGGCCAAAGCCTGCCGGCAACGACTAGGGTCGTGAAACTGTCCTATCAGGTATCCGCGATGGCTATTGTAGGACACCGTGGATTTTTGTCAGTACCTGTCTGACGGTACCGTTCCGCCCTGGGTGGGAGAACACAATTGAAGATTTTACCACCGATAAACCGGACCGGACTTTGGTTGCAGGTCTTTTAATCTACAACTAAACTACAAATTATAAAGACTGTTTTTTTTTTTGCATTTTAACCAAAACTAGAAAAAGGGCTTCAGCTCAGAATAATGCCAGGTGGCAGCAACAAGTTTATGATTGAGAAGGGTTGTCCCAAGTTTAGCACGTGCCTATGATGTTCTACTTCGTATTATGTTGGTATTATAAGTACTCTCCATAGATTGAGAAGGGTTGTCACACGCACGTGCCCGATCTATCTATAGAAAAAAGATCAACAAACTACAAATATGTCACCCTTTAAGTCATCCCTTTCCAGTGGACGATCTATTTTTAGTGAGTAGGCAATGATTTATATTTAGCTAGTCCGTTCTGAGCCCGCGATCCGAGCGCTGCGCTCTAATAAACAGTGCCGATGTTTTTATAGGTTTAAAATCAATAGGTTTGGTTAAGATATCTTTCTGGTGATGTGGCCCTGGTATTTAGTGCTTGCATTATGTTGCAGAAAAAGTAGAAATTATTTTTTTTTTTTACTTGGGTGAAAATGTAGTGGTTTTAAATTTTGTGAATGTTTAATTAATGATTAATGATAGAAAAATAAATTGGTCGATTTATGTTTTTTAAGCAGATTTTGTCACGATTTTTTAGGGTAGTTGTACCAGATTTTTCAGTACTGTGCTAGGAGTCTTTTAATGATTTTTAGGGTTCCGTAGTCAACAAGGAACCCTTATAGTTTCGCCATGTCCGTCCGTCCGTCCGTCCGTCTGTCCGCAGTTTAGCTCAGAGACGCACAGTACTAGAGAGCTGTAATTTGGTGTAAATATACGGATTTGCTGTGCCGAAAAAGTGGTAAAGTAAAATCTCGTAAAATATTTTTTTTTAGGGTACCTCCTGTACTTACACGTAAAGTGAGGATTTTTTTTTTTCGCGTACCCCTTAGTGTGGGGTATCATTAAATAGGTCTTTAAAAAATAATGTGAGTTTCCACTAACAATTTTTTAATAAAAAAATTCGTTTGTGAAATATTAAGCTTTAAAGTGCTAAATTTTGCTCGACTCGAGTGTCCCCCCCCTCTACCAGCTAAACGGTTATGTTTGGGGGAGTGAAAAAATTCACAATTGTAGTATATATAACGAAATTTAAAAGAAAATTATCATGACTAAGTAGGCTTTACAACTTTACGAGTAATAGTCGACCAACTTATAAAATGTACTTGGATATCATATTTTCTTAAACAAAATGTATCGGAGACAACTGCAAATGTAAGTGTGTCAACTTTATTTTTACAGCTTTTATAGGTATGTTTTTTGGGGATAGGTAGGTTTTAATCGTCAACTATTTTTAACTAACTTCCAAAAAAGGAGGAGGTTCTAAATTCGTCGTAATCTTTTTTTTATGTACGAGTATTATCCCCGATTTCTCAAACTCTTTTTAAATTAAGTTCGCATAAGTATTTTGATGGGCAACTACGGAACCCTACACTGTGCGTGGCCCGACACGCACTTGGCCGGGTTTTTTTTTTATGTATTATCCCCGATTTCTGAAAACTCCTGGACCGATTTTGAAAATTCTTCTTTTAAAAATTAAATTCAGCGAATCAGTTTAGTTAGTTCGCATAAGTATTTTGATGGGCAACTACGGAACCCTACACTGTGCGTGGCCCGACACGCACTTGGCCGGTTTTTTTTATTATTATTTTAATAAGAACAAGTTTTTTTGTGAGTAACTATCATTTAAACACGAGTTTAATTTATAAAAGGGTTCGGTACATATTTATTGTAGATAGACTTGTCCTAACTCCACACATACCGAGAAAAATGATTGATTTAGTTTTTATTTTTTGTTAAACTAAGGCGTTGTTCGCATGCGAAATTTTTAATAAGTTTTGTAATATTTAACGTCATTATGTAATTTAAAAACATGCTTAGTTTTTTTTGTATTTATATTTTTTTCTTCATTACTTTACGGCGTACATTTGACTTTATTATATTATTACGCACTACAATATTATACCTGGTACAAAACTTTTTTGTGAGTATTTAACGCGTCGACGACGGCGACGCCAGTCGCCGTAAGTAAGTCCATAGTTGTCTCAATAATAAGAACATTAAGAACAGTTTTAGATTGCCGGAAATGCATCTATAATAGGAACGCGAACGCTCCGAGATTACCAAATTGCCTAGCTATTTTCGAATATTTTAATCAGTTTTCGATATTACTGAATGGAATAGCCTGCCAGTTTCCAATGCTTATGATTTCTACGGAAGTTTACAAATAAGATCCGTGTTAATTAAAGATATTTCATAATAATATCATGATAGTTTGACCTGATACTAATTACAAAGTCTAGACTAGACAAAACGCATGTATTAAGTAGACAACTTTATAGAAATACTAAATATAAGTAGGTACTGGTACTATACGTATGTACTTTGTTTTCCTGTTTAAGAACTCATTACCACTAACCGACTTGATCGTATCATTGCTATTATTTTACGATTAAAACTGAAAACAGTTTTATCAAATAATCTTTTTTCGACAAGGGCATTGTAATCTTACACTGCTGCATGGAAAAGGAAGCTAAAAAAACAATATTATAAGGTAAAATAAAAGTGAGGTTATGTGTGAGAGACACTATACTAAATAATGTTTTCCTCTCACAACGCTATGAACCTAAAAAGATATTGGTGAGGTGACGTTTCCACGTTTATTTTACTTACGTCTGTGGGCACCGGAAATCGAAAACTCCAAACGTACACACCGCTGCGCTGCCCCGCCTCACTGACCGTTAGGTACCGTTACAGGAAGGTACTGAGCGAGACAAAGCTATCTCACGCCAAACACTTACGATCTGGCAACGTTTTTTGTGATTGGTGGTGTCCGATAACTACCACCTCAGTCGCAGAAGGTTATATCAACGTCAAAAGCCGTTTTGCACTAGACAGCTTTTGTAGTAAGATGGTTAAATCAACAAGTCTTCAGAAAGGTAATGATGACACAAACCTGACTGACATATCGTCCGCTCTCGCTGAGGTCGCTACATCTAATTTAATTCCTTAGTTAAATATCTTGTACCTATGTTCTTTACTTATACCTACATCTGTTTTAATTTATGGACTATTTAACTAGTATATAAGACTTAACTATTTTACATTTCTGTGGCTACGTTTACACCCCATTTCTGTAAAAAACATTTATGAATAAAATTTATTTATTTATTTATTTATTCTCACTCATTTTCCCACGCATTTAGAACTGCATGAAACTTCCGATATTCTGTCGCTACCACTTCGCCGATTTTTTCCACTTACCCGCACTGGCCGCACTGAGTCTACGAGGGAAATTCCTAGGTTACTACTCCACATAAATGAGTCATCCACTTAAGTTCTCTTACGTGCAACTTATCCAAGATCGTCTACAATACAGAGAGGTTTAGATAAAACTAACTGATACAGTTATCAGTCATTCTCTAGTATTAAATTGTACTTTGCACTTTTGAACATCCTGTTATGTGCGGCAGCTTTCTGTTTCAAGTTATACAAGGGCTCGATACTCTGTCATGTATTTCTGCGCTAAGTATTTAAAACTGCTTAAAACTGATCCTGTTAACTTGGCAGGCCTTGCTAAAGGAAGCCAAATACGTACGGTCTTATACCGGATGATGTTACCTGTGCAGGTTTGCCTGCACGGGTAACACGGCGGCGGCGGTGTATCGTACGATCTTCAATACTTTTCAGATACACTGTACGCCGTACGGTGACACTAGAAAGAATCAATATTCCATTTTGCGCCGGTCGCCTGCGCTGGTACCCATTCTAGTTTAAAAATCATGGTCAGCTAAAAATCTCACAGGTCTATTCCCAAACACGCTACCTGCACAGGTAGGCCTCTCCGGTGCACCGTAGTGTGCATGGCCGGATAAGAATGTTTTTTTATTTTTGGTCTACCAGTACGGCTCTACCTACCCTCTTTCGGCAATTTCAACACTTGTCATTATTGTGTCTAGCCGAGTACGCTGTGATGCGGCCTGACCATCACAAAATCCAGGTGACTTTTAATTTTACAATGTCGCCGCCGACACTAGCGGTATCATTTTGCCATGTGCACTTATGATGGGGTAGATGAGGCTGCGGGATGGATGGGGCCATTGTTTTGTGTGCAATCTGTTAAGGCTCTTTAATCGGCTTTACTAGACTGCTTTAAAAAAATGATCTCTCGGAGATATGAAAATGTTCGCGTCATGCCACTCTTGCAATTTATCAATGAAGTTAAAGTGGTAAACCGTTACTGATGGCACGTTTATTTTTTATTTTATATCATAAATCGTTCGACAGGATTCTCTGGCGGGAAATCAAGTTGAGCGGAGCTTTAATTTTTCGTCTGCTAGAATTTTTTTAAATTTTGTGTATATCTTGTTAAATAATCGTGTAAATAGTTAATTTCGATCTTATTGTATAGAGGAAAATGGGAACCGAAAGTGATGGGGGCGATGATCCCGTCGACAAGGAGCCTAAAAAGAGGAAATTGCATCTCATGGACTCTGCACAATCTCAAGACTACAAAATGTATATAAAACCCAATTATAAAAGACAATTTCCCGAATGTCATAGTGGTGATTGTATAGTATATGTGGAATCAATAGAAAATGAAAAATTGGGCAATAAAAACCCAATTGGTCTCACTAAATTGTTTACTGAGAATTCAAAAGGTATTGTTGGTATACACAGAGTTAATGCGTACAAAGTCGGGATAACTTTTAAAAAACCTGCGCCGGCGAATAATTTTCTTAAAATGGACCATTTCTTGGGAAAAAACAAGCTCAAAGCCTTTGTACCTGCACATATGACAGAAACTACAGCCGTGATACGATATGTACCAAAAAACATGACAAATGAAGAGGTCTACAAAACCATTCAAAGTGATGTTGAAGTTATCTCCATTAAAAGATTTATGAGGAAAGTTGACGGAAAACTTACCCCCTTAGGAACCATTGCAGTGACATTTGCTGCAACAGCATTACCACAGTTTGCATATATCCAAATGTTCAGATACCCTATACAGGCCTACATTCCACCATTATTACAATGTTACAAATGCCTCAAGTACAATCACTCTGCAAGAGCTTGCCGCGGTGAACAAAGGTGCTCTTCCTGTTCCGGTCGGCACTCGTATAAGGAATGCGACGTCGAGGAGATTGTTTGTATAAACTGCAGCGGCAATCACTTGGCAATATCTAGAGACTGTCCTCTCAAAAAACAAAAAATGGAAGAAAAGAAACAGAAGTTCCTCAATCGCAACCAAAATTATGCCACTGTGGTGAGTACACCTCCAACCATAACAGATACTAATGTTTTCCCAGCTCTCAAAAAAACAATTGAAAAGACTGGGGGAGAAAACTCAATCTCTAAGTCTATTGCTGAACAAATTGTAAATAATGAAGTAATTATAAATGCTATTGTAAAGTCACTTATAGGCCTTGGTAATAATAAAGATAATGGTCCAATTACAAATAAAAGAATTAAAGAAATATTGTTAGCTAATTTAATTATTAATTAATGGATACATTTTTAAATATAGCACAATTTAATATACAAAGCTTACAGAGTAAAAAGGCCTTATTAAAATCATTTCTTTTTGAACAGAAAATTGATATATGCCTGTTGAATGAGACTTGGCTTAAAGACAGTAGTATAATTCCTCGTTTGACACCATACAATTTTGTCTACAAAAATTCTGCTAATGCACATAATGGGGTAGGTATATTGATAAAACAAAATTTGGTTTATAATATTATAAATACAACTTTCTATGAGTCTGTGCAAAATATATGTATTTCTATAGAATCATCTATGGGTAAATTGCATATTCTATGTGTGTATTGTCCTCCCAGTAGCAACAGATTTGATACCAATAAAATGAGGAAGGTGCTTCTTGAAACTCCTAAGCCATGCATTATCATGGGCGATTTTAATGCACACCATATATTATTTGGATGCCACTCAAACAATAATAGGGGTAACAGTTTATATAATCTTATAGATGAATTTGACTAGTGTGTTTTAAATGATGGTAGGGCAACCACTGTTCAGTACCCAAACAGGAATGCCTCAGCTATTGATTTAGCTTTGGTTAGTTCAGCATTAGCTCCTCTATGTGAATGGCAGGTTCATGATGATCCTATGGGCAGTTATCACTACCCAACCCAGGTAGCTATAAATGTGAAGCCATCAATATATGAGGTCCGACCTGTGGAAGAAAAATATGCTTATAATAAAGCAGATTGGTCTAAATATTATAGATTAACAGAAACAGGGTTCTCTCAGCTAGATACAGATAACATGGAACCACTTCACTTATATGACAATTTTGTAAATATTTTAAATGAAATAAGAGTAAATACAGTCCCAAAACAAAAATCTAAACAAACTGTGCAACTGCTTAGAAAACCAGCTCCTTGGTGGAACCAAACGTGTAATGAAGCAGTTCAGAAGTCTAAGGAAGCCCTGTTATACTATAGATCATCACCAACCATACCCAACTTCATAAATTATAAGAGGCTTGATGCTAAAAAGAAAAGAATATTGAAAGAGGAGAGAATCAAGTCATGGCAAGAGTTATGTACTAGTTTTAATAGAATGACACCCATTTCAAGAATATGGGGTTATATTAAGAGATTTAAAAGGATAGGTTCTTCTTCTAATAAATATCTAAACGATGATTGGGTACCTACATTTTTAGATAACTTATCAGACTCATCAGAATTGAGTGAAAATAATATAAAGGATATTTTAGACCAGTCTTCAGAATCTGATAATAACTATTTTCTTAATAATCCATTAACAATAAATGAATTGCACATAGCACTTAAAAGTAGAAAAGATACCACCCCAGGCCTAGATAACATACCATATATTTTAATAAAAAAGTTACACCCTAATGCATTACAAATTTTATTAGATATTTATAACAAACTTTGGAATAGTCTACTTATACCAGAATCATGGAAAACGCAATGTGTCATTCCAATCTTAAAGCCCAACAAACCAGTAAATAATCCATCATCATATAGACCTATATCATTATCATCTTGTTTAGGTAAACTCTTCGAAAACATGCTTAAATTACGGTTAGATTACTTTGCTGAGACTCAAAGCAAGTTGCCAGATATACAGTATGGGTTCAGAAAGGGCAGAAGTTGCTCTGAAAGCTTTGTATCACTCATATCAGACCTTAAAAAGGCTAAACTTAGTCATTCTAATGTCATATGTGTTTTCCTAGATGTCAAAGGTGCTTTTGATAATGTTAATATTGAATGTCTAATTCGTGTTTTACATGAATTGGGCATACCAAGTAAAACCCTGAATTGGATTTTTAATTTTTTGTATAAAAGAACTGTGTACGTTAAATTTAATAATAAGCTCCATGGACCTAGGTTAGTTAATAAAGGCACAATGCAGGGAGCCACCCTTTCACCACTATTATATAACATGTATACATCTCAGATCCTTAAATATGTAGATACTACTCAAGTCAAAATATTACAATTTGCTGATGACTTGCTTTTATACACAGTAAATCAAAACTTGAACATGGCTGTTAAGAATATGAATACTGCATTGGCTCAATTGAAATCTTATTACATCAATACTTTAAAATTAGATATAAGCCCAGAAAAAAGTTCAGTATTATTATTTAGTAAAGATTCATTGGCACAGTCCACTGTAAATATTGTATACAATAACAATGTGATACCAATTGTGAATCATCATAAATTTTTAGGTGTTTTAGTGGATGATAAACTGAAATTTGATAAACACATTGATTATATCTGTCAGAATGCCATGAAGAGCATAAATGTCCTCAGAAGCTTAGCAGGAACTTTCTGGGGTTCCGACCCAAAAACACTTAGCATGTTGTATAAAAGCATAGTCAGAAGTCATTTTGACTATAGTTGCTTAGCTTATATGAATGCAAGTACTACATTGTTAAGAAAACTGGATGTGATACAAAATATGGGTTTGAGAGTAATTAGTGGAGCTATGCGCTCTACACCTATTAATTCTTTAGAAATTGAGACATGCATATCTCCCTTAATATTGCGCAGATTGATGTTAGCTGAGAGATTTTGCTTGAAAGTTTTGGCATCAGATAGTAATCCTCTAATTGAAAAATTGACATTACATCCCATGGTTTCTCAGTCAATGTCATCTGATGGTATGACTGGATCCTCATTACTAAGTGGTCATTTACCTGAAATTCCAATAATATTTAAACATGTCAATGATGATACGCAACACATTGTTAAAACTGATAACTGGCCTGTATATAAAATTTCATATATTTCTCTTATCAATAGTATTAATGTGTTCATTAATGCAGTGCATAATAAGTTTGAGTTTTTGCAGTTTAAAGATGATAGATCCAATTATTACATCATTTATACAGATGGTTCTAAAACAAATAATGGTGTAAAGTCAGCTTATTATGATCCACAAATAGATTCCAGTAAATGCATTAAATTACACTCAGCATGTAGTATTTTTACTGCAGAAAGTTATGCCATTTATAGTGCACTGCAACATGTAAATAGTCTTGTAAATAATATACATAATATACTGATTGTCACTGATTCTATGAGTGTTTTAGCTGCATTACAGTATGTAAATTTGTCCTATAAACTAAATTATATTATTTATAACATTAGACAAAAGGTTATGGAACTAAATGATAAGTTAATTAATGTAGAATTCGTGTGGGTGCCCTCCCACAGTGGTATAATGGGAAATGAGACAGCAGACATTGCAACCCATGCAGACCAATTTGAAGACCAATCAGAAATGGTGAAGGTTCCTTTTACTGACTACTACAGCCTATTTAAAGACAATAACAGGAAATTATGGAAAGAATATTGGGACGCAACTCTAGAGACTAAAGGCAAATGGTACGCTGAGATTCAGAAGGAATTACCCACTAAGCCCTGGTACCATCAACTTACAAATGGCAGCAGAAGATTCATTACCATGATAACACGCATGAGGTTTGGTCACTGTCTGACACCAGCTCATTTAAATAGACTGCGCATATACACGGACAGTAATTGTCGCCACTGTGGATCTGACAATGCTGATTTAAATCATATTGTTTTGGAATGCCCAAATTTCAATTTGCAACGATTGGCTTTAGTGAGTGAAGTTTGTGAAAGTGACAATGACAATAGTGACATTATAGAAAGTGAAGGTCAACAAAGTATTCCCCGCCGCGTACAGGATTTATTAGCTCATAAGAAATATTTCCACGCGTTGTATGAGTATATTCTAAATACTGTAGAAAAAATTTAATTTTTGTTATGTAATAGTTTTTAAGACCTAAATTTTATATAACTTCTTATAATAAGTATCCTTAATGTACCATTTTATGTATTCGACTGAAGGACTAGCATCCATGGTCACGAATAAATTAAAAAAAAAAAAAAAAATCATAAATCGTTTATCAGTGTGGAGTCGGCCTTAGTTACGTTATCTCAGTAGTCTTATCACTAGTGCATGATCCCAGTGTTCGATGGCAAATCGAGTGACACAGTTGTGTCGTCCAACAAATAAACAATGTTTAGATAACGCGCGTAATCAAAAACTTTATAGAACTGGGAATAAATTAAGTGTTGTGATAAAAAAGTGTTAACGTGTTGAAAAAAATAATCTGTATGAAAAGTGTGTCTGGGAATGCAGTGTAAATAAAATATTTATAAATAAAAATAATATCGCTTTTGAGTATACTACAAATTATTATATTTTTTTCCAAAATCGTGTTATCATCAGTGATGGAAATATTATTGATTACTAAAAATACAGACTTTCCTTATAATTTTTCATGTGACGCTAAAACTGAATTTAATTCCATATTTATTGACTTGTGCATTATTTTAACATTTTTAAAACCTTTCGTTTCAAAGTTAAAAGCTTTTTTTTAATACCTGCTTTACTTCCTGGAAAATCTGTGAAAAACTGTAAAATAACTTATCTACTTCTGTGCTTACTAGGTATATTGAAATACCAGGGCGACATAAACTGTAAGGTACCACAAATTAACTGAACCATTTAAAATGTTTGTAGTGATGATTTCTAATAGAACCCAGTGATGTGTTCAACACAGCTTCAATGTGCGTCATTAAAACATAGAATGCTCTCTTATAGACCTGCATTAAATTAAATGAAAAGCCATATTTATTTAATTACTTTTACTGTGAAGATGTTAAAGTGAAAAATAATACGTAGGTTATTTACAGTTTCTACTTTTAGGTATTTTGAAACTTTGTCGACAAACACAAAGGGACTTGTAATTTAATTTTCTTTTAAGACAGAACCCAATTACCAAAGACTAATCTTGTACTAATACTCAATCAATTTTTTCTTAAATGGCTTCTCATTGTGATAGATGTTGACGACTGTTCGAAATCGCACAGAAACCTACCAGGATAATATAAGTGTAAGATGGTTTAAAATTAGAGAACACACAACAGGTAGGGAATCTCCAAAAAAGTGATACTTATGTGATAAAGAGTGCTGTGTTAGAAAAATAGTGCCAAAATGATGCCAATGAGAAAAATTGCTCATCGAGCATGCTTCATAGTCAGTAGGACGTTATACATGACATGTAAGTATTGATACGATAAGAATTTAATAAGGACCACTTATTGTCTGAGTATTGATAATTGTGTCAAGATTGTTCAGCTTATCAGATTTTATACTATTCATATTAAATATTGTAAGAAATTATAGAACGATTTGCGAAATGCCCCGACTGTCTGGCGCTTGAACGTTTAATTTTTGTTGTTCGTCGGGAATTCATAAAATGGAAATGTCTATTAACCCGCCGTATCCCAGTAGTTCCATTGTCTAGTTCCATTATGGAACCTGGGGAGCTGGCAATCTATATAGTCTACCCTCTTTGCCACGAGCTACGCGACAAGCGTGGTGCGACAGTGGCTCTGGAGGAAACATGATTGAGAATTGCTTCACGAATTAATACTCGCGAGTAGGAAACGTGTTGTTTGAAGTTTTTGTTTTTTTATTTTAAAGCATATCTTTATTGATTAAGTTTTAAAATAAATATTATTATGGAGGAGGGATTTTTGACCACTTTAGACATGGGCTTGCAGACTTCGAGCAAGGGTTATCTCGCCGTCCGATATCGACCAAGCTCGAATCAAAGTCGACTTGTGTTTCGCACGCACGCCTCAAGGATCTGTCAGCTCAAGTGACAGGGATAGAGGGAGGGAGGGATGGAGGCGTGATTGATTTGCGGAAATACAGGAGTAATCAAAGCCCTAGAATACTAAGTTGAAGAGATAGAAGAGAAACAGGGTAGATTTTAGTCAGTACGAGTCTGACAGTCCCTTCCGCTCCGCCTAGGGCGAAAGAAAAGGAGTCATTTGATGTTGATTCCCAAAAAAAAAAGTACAGTGGGAAAGGTGGTCTTAAAATAATTGTAGTTGTGTAGTTTCGGTTCAACAGACACCGCCTTACCACATAAACATCTGTTGAACGCTTGTCTAAAAAAAGTGTGACTGCAAAACGACCCTTTCACGACGTGACATCTTGTTTTGACGTTGACAGTTTTTAGACAAGTGTTTAACAGATGTTTATCTTTCTTGTAGTAAGACTGACAGTGTTTAGGTGCTTGCCACTGACCTTGACTCATATAATAGGGCATTAAAAGAAGCCAAAGGTCGGTCGATCCACGAGTTGCTGATACAAGTGGTCAAATCTTTCATTCTCGAACTTTTCTCTCGTTCTTTCCACTAAAATCTTTACAAAACACAACCTCCTTAGATACTGGCAAGTTTGAGAATTCTTCTATTTGTTATTCCATAGCTTAATCGTCAAACCTTTGTCAAACCTACGTTTCACAGATCTTTGACATTGAGATATAATGACAGTTGATATGACGAAAAATATTACGTGGGAAAGTATGTTTTAATAAATCATATTACATAAAACGCTACGGTAGTCATTCGTTAGTGCAAAGAAGTTGAGGTTGTACACCTTACGCACATGCAGTGGGTAATTAATAAATCAAGTAAGTTTGCCATTCAGTCAGTGTAAAAATTACCCGTAATTTGGGTGGTAATATCAACGAAATCCCAAGGTGCGTCCGGAGGGACTGTCAGACTTGTACTGACTAAAATCCACGGTGATCCTTCAATAGCGCTTTATGTACCAGGGTCACGGTTACCTGATGAGACAGTCCCGCGACACCAGATAAACATTACCATATGATTACCCCTTTTTGGTATCCCTTGGTTGGTAAAATCATCAAATGAGTCCACCCGTTGGGTTGGAGCGAGAGTAGAAAGACTCTTTCTAACTAAAAACCCATCCTGGCCCTATAGCCAAATGGCAAGCGACATTCGCTAACGTTCAGCAGTCGCTAATACATTTTCAACTTTATACCCCATTGCATAAAGTTGAAAATCTATCAAAGATTACAGATCGTTTTCGTTTGTTTCGTTCGCTATCGCTCAGCAATCTTTACTAGATTTTTGCCTTTTTGTTTGTCCTTCAAAATGATTGGCGGCACATTCCCGTGTGAAATCCTCTTGGTTAGATCTTAATTTTATTTATATATGTATTTGGATAAAATTTGGTACACAGATGGTTTATAACCTGGATTAAGACCAAGGATAGTTTTTATCCCAATCTTATGTTCCCGTGGGACAATTTCGTGTGCTAGCTAGTTTTATATAGACCCAGCATAATTATAATCTAAGTTCATCTTCTTCTCCAGGTTGCTGCGGCTGCTGCTCCGCGCTCCGGCCGCGCTACAAGCGGTTGGTGGACAACATCTTCCCCGCCAACCCTCAAGATGGCCTCGTCAAGACCAACATGGAAAAACTCACGTTCTACTCGCTGTCCAGTCCAGAGAAACTGGACAGGATCGGCGAGTACCTGTTCCAGAAGGCCTCGAGGGATATTTATAGAAGACGACATGGGTAAGTTGTAGAATTCAAGTACCCATTTCTACTTACACGTAATCTTAAGCTTCGATCACACACGGCGAGTAATCGCGACGAGTAAAATTGAACACGAAAAAAAAAGAAATTTCAAGTTGACGTGGCAGTGACTCATAAAACTGAAAACCGATGGAGACTACGGAATACAGACCGGAAGACGCAGCGCATCTAGGCCTCTCACTAGGTGGACCGACGACATCGTGAGAGTCGCGGGCAAGCGATGGATGCCAGCGGCAGATTTTCATTTGGCGTGGCGATCAAAGAGAGAGGCCTGTCTTCGGCAGTGGTTGTCTTCCGGCTGATGATGATGATGATGAAAATTGAACATGATCGATTCAAACCGCGACGGTTATTCGCTGCGAATAGCCTGTCACACGCAGTGAATACTCGTGGTAATAAGGCATTAGCAGCGATTAGAATATAATAGAATTGACTGCGTTTATCGTGTTCTTTTAGCCGTTTGAGTTCGACTGCTGGGCTGCCAGACTTGTGCTGACTAAAACCCACGATGATCCTTCGGCAGGCTTTAACAAACAAAATACTCCGTCGTGTTTAACGTGTAATAAACATAAATAAAACGATATTGTCATACCTTATAATGATAGAATCGCGTTTTACTCTTCATATTTCTTTCATCTTGAGATTTACCTTTACAGTTATCTTCAGTAGTTATCAATAGAATATCGTTTCCGTATAGAAGCCGTCTCTTTTTACCGCTGTAATACACTTGACAGATACAATGTTATCAATTTTATCATCATTGGCTTCAGTCCGGCCCTTCCGCTGATGTCATAATATAGGTTAAAAGTTCTAATATTATGTTTAGAAAAATACCTTCGTAAATAATGCAGTATTAAAAAAAAACCGGTGAATATTGAGGATTGACAAAGATGAATCGCTTCGAAATTCGGGAGTTAGCTTATGACGTCATAAAGTCTGTAAAATTATACCGGCTGTGTGATGTTTTGTGATTTTTAAAATCGTTGTATTTTCGTTATTTTTGGTTTACATAACATAACAAAATAAAATATACGGGTCCAATATTTAATTATAAAATCTATCTTTTGGACTTTTTTTATAAATTGCCTATCTTCTTCTTCTATATATATACAGGGTGAATTTTTGAAGTAGGCGTGGATGGCTATTTTCGAAACTATGAGGAATATCGAAAAACGTTGAAAGGAGTCTCGAGGCCGATTTTGACAAAAACTAAAACTGCATCATTGGATTTTAGAAAAGTCTATCATCCTGGCCAGGAATCGAACCCGCTGATTTTCGATAAAAAAATCACACCCTGTATTATTACACTATTCGATAGTGTTGCTGTTATGGGTCAAATTCTGGGAAGTCATCATAAACGGCAAACTTAAGGAAATAGCAGATTTGTATGAAATTGCTATTTTTCCATGTTACTTCTACTGAGCCATAATTTATTCGAAATTATTAAAATTTTAATTTTTCAATGTTTCACTGGATTTGACGTCTCAACAATCCTGCTGTACTTAGCAATACGAAATTATGGAGTTAAACTAAAAATAACATTATTATTTTAAAGAAGAAATGGTAATTTATGTTTCAAATACCTAAATCGCCTTGATGGTTGATCAGTTTTTTTGTAATTATAGGTTTTCCTTAAGTTTGCCGTAGATGATTACTTCCCAGAATTTGATCCTTATTAGCAACACTATCGAATGGTGTATTAATACAGGGTGTGATTTTTTTATCGAAAATCAGCGGGTTCGATTCCTGGCCAGGATGATAGACTTTTCTAAAATCCAATGATGCAGTTTTAGTTTTTGTCAAAATCGGCCTCGAGACTCCTTTCAACGTTTTTCGATATTCCTCATAGTTTCGAAAATAGCCATCCACGCCCACTTGAAAAATTCACCCTGTATATATATATATATATATAAAATTCAAAACTGACTGACTGATCTGACAACGCACAGCCCAAACCGCTGGGCCTAGAAACTTGAAATTTGGCATAAGCCCTCCTTATACCACGTAGGTGAGCACTAAGAACGGATTTTGCGAAATTCGGCCCCTAAGGGGTTGTTTTTGGGGTTGATAGTTTGTATGAAACTTCGCTACTACAGATGCTAGGAATTCCAAATTTTGCATGGGGTGTCTTTTTAGAACGTAGATGCTCCCTATGACGGGATTTTGCGAAATTCGACCCCTAAGGGGTTTGTTTTTGGGGTTGATAGTTTGTATGAAACTTTTTTAGTAAAAGTGCTAGGCGTCTCAAATCTTGCACGATGGTACTTTTTAAGACGTTAATGCTCAACAAGGTAGAAATTTTGTGAAACTCGATCCCTAAGGGGTTGTTTTTGGAGTTGATGGTTTGTATGAAACTCTATTACTACAAGTGTGAGAAGCCTCAAATTTTGCACCGGGTTCCTTTATAGGACTTAGATGCACACCATGGCGGTATTTTGCGAAATTCGACCCCCAAGGGGTTTGTTTTTGTGTTTGATAGTTTGTATGAAACTTTGTTACTTACTACAAATACTAGGCGTCTCGAAATTTGCAAGGGGCTTTTTTTTAAACCCTAAATGTTCACTTAGACGGTTTTGCGAAATTCGACCCCTGAGGGGTTTTTTCGGGGTCGATAGTTTGGAGACTTAAATTTTGCATAGAGATTCCTTTTTGGGCGTAGTTGCGGGTGTTTTGTCAAAATAGACACCAAGGGGTTGATTTAGGGGTTGATATTTTGTATAAAACTTCGTTTCTACAAATGCTAGGAGTATTAAATTTTGTAAGGTTGTTCTTTTATGACGCAAATACACCAAGGCACTGTTTTCTGAAATTCTACCCCTAAGGGGCTGTTTATGGGATTGACAGTTTGTATGAAACTTTGTTGCTAAATGCTAGGACTTTCTCAGCATGGGGGTTGTTTTAGGACCTAGGTTCTCACTAAGACGGAATTTTACAAGTTCGACACCTTAGGGGTTGTCTTTGGAGTTTGTAATTAGAGAACTCAACATTGCGGGGGGTTTCTATTTAGGATACAGATTCTCACTAAGAGAGGATGATACGAAATTCGACCCCTGAAAGTTTGTATTGGTGTTGATAGTTAGGAGTCTTAAATTTTGCATTGGGATTATTTTTAGGACCAAGTGTTAGGTACCTAAAACGGAATATTGCGGGTTGATAGAATTTTTGTTGAATATTGATTTAGTTTTTCCAACATAGTTTTATCCCATATAGAGGGTGGCTGGGACTAGAAATTCACAAAGGCAAAGTTCGAAAATCACGCGGACGAAGTCGCGGGCGTAGTGCTAGTTATAGATAAGACTACATCATATCTCGTAAAAAAGCAGTCAATAAATACGGTTAACTATCCAATTAAAGTGCTTTCACAATGTAACTGAACAGTTCGCGGGCTATTGAGTGTATGTATTGATTTATAGATGAGATATGACTTCTGTAAGGGCTTATCCACGCTATAACATATTTTACCATTTACGATAATACCTATTTTAAAAGCAATATCTATGAATATGCCGTTGAGTAATGGGTGACTCGCCGGCCGATCATGGACCAGGCCCGGGTAGACAGTGTGACGTGTTCCACGCACGCGCCTCAAACAGCTGTCAGCAATCTGCCAGTGGTCCCCCTTAGAAGGCCAAAGCCTGCCAGGGTCGCAGGACTGTCTCATCAGGTAACCGTGACCCTGGAACATAAAAGGCTATTGAAGGATCACCGTGGGTTTTAGTCAGTACAAGTGTGACAGTCCCTCCCAACCCTAGACTTATTTGATGATTTTACCAAGTTAAAAAACTTAAAAAATAAAATTAACCGCCTTCGCCGAAATCAATGTAAACGCTCACAAAATAAAAAGTATTAAACCAAATTGGATGACATTTTTATGGGACCACACTGCAAGTATATCGAACAAAAAAAGAATCACACTAATCGGACTAGAAACCTAGGAGTAATCGATAGCACATACATAAAAAAAAACACACCGACCGTATTGAGAACCTCCTCCTTTTTTTGAACTCGGTTAAAAAGAGCTCTGGTACATCATTTGTTTTCCACAGGTTCGTGATAATAGCCATGGAGGCGATGGACCAGCTCCTGGTGGCGTGCCACTCGCAGACCCTCAACCTGTTCGTGGAGAGCTTCCTCAAGATGGTGCAGAAGTTGCTGGAGTCTACCGACCCACAGCTGCAGATCTTGGCGACGCAGAGTGTGAGTATCAGTCCTTTATGGAAAAAGCAATCGTTTCGGACCACGGTAGAACTTTATGGGCCCACCACACTCGTAAGCTTCACCACAGTTTTGCCTGCGCAAGTTTGTCGCATGAACAAACAATACACGGTCGGCAAACACAGAAATAGACCTAGATAACGCAAGTATCAGGATCTGTATGAAAACCAAGCGTACCATTTTTTGACTGCCTCTTATGACGTCACAAAAACTATACAGTCATGGGAAAATCAAATCGATTGAAATACACCCCTGCTTACGGGGGACCGTAAGCAGGGGTGTATTTCAATCGGTTTGATTTTTTTAGTACCTGCGCGTACTTGCGTGTATGTGGTTGGGTATTCAGTGTTCAGTGTTTCCGACTTAGACATAATTATTAAGATTTACCTAGATAACGCAAGAGCAACGCCACCCATCGCACCATACTCGCAAGAGAAAACTGCTCACATAATATTTTTCCATCAAAAAAAGAGTAAGACAACTGAACTCTTTTTTTCTCTCTTCTCTTTTTTGTGAGAACGAAGTCCACCTCGTTTTGTCATTTCCGTCTCATTTCATCTCTTTTGCGGTGAAACCTAGACTTAGTGATGTCATTTCTATATGTGTATGTTCAGCGTAACTATGAATCATACTACATAAGTAGTAGATAAATTCGCTATCAGTCATAATATTACCACATTGCTTTGAGTAGTAAATCTATGATCATACTCGTATAGTAACATTTATGCAAATCATAATCTGTATTTAAATAGATATCGATAATCACCCAAGTTTTGAATAAATACAAGGTTAAACATAATTTTTACCAGAAAAGTGGTGGCCCAGTGGTATCGGTCCCGACTTACGAATTGTAGGTCGTGGCCCCGCCAGGCGCATTACTTTGTGTAATTTATTTCATCACCACTGCTCTCAAAACTGTGAAGGAAAACATCATGAGGAAACCCGCATGTCCTAGAACCAAAAATTCGAAGACATGTGACATCAATCCGCACTGGGTCTCGGGTGGTGGATTATGGCGCACTCCCTCTCACAGAGAGGAGGCCTGTGCATTATAGGCTGATGATGATGAATCTGTATTTAAACAGATATCGATAATCACCCAAGTTTTGAATAAATACAAGGTCAAATTTAATTTGAAACAGACACGATAGATGGTTCTTGATATCTGAGAGATACCTATCATAAGTTTTAGGGACTGTAAGACTTGTACTGACTAAAATCCACGGTGTACCTGCAATAGCCCTTTACGTTCTAAGGTCACTGTTGATAAAAGATAGTCCCGTAACCCCGGCAGGCTTTGGCCCTCTAAGGGCCACATGTTTCTCAAAAAGCTGTCAGGAATCTGACAACTTTTAAAACGTCGAAAACGACGCGCCGTTGAGCCGTCGTCGTCGTCCGAATCCATAATCGGACGGCAAGTCAACTATTACTCGCCGTCCGCAGACGTTAGTATACTAATAATGCTTCCTTTCTTTTGTCCGCAGTTCGTCCGCTTCGCCAACATAGAGGAGGACACGCCGTCGTACCACCGCCGCTACGACTTCTTCGTGTCCAAGTTCTCAGCGATGTGCCACAGCAACCACATCGACAAGCAAACCAGGGACAACATCCGACTGGCTGGCATACAGGGCTTACAGGTACGACACCACCTTTTTACCGTAAAACTTACGGAATACCGGAAATTAATGATGTAAAAACAAAAACTTTTGTCTTTTATCAACTCTTACGAGTATCAGTCTTGTTTCTGAAGTCGGTGGCAAAAGTCAATCCGAAAACCTTTTAAACGGCTGTTGAGCACTTGTCTAAATAAATGTGAGATTATGTCATTGAAATAAGGACCGTTTTGCAGTCACACTTTTTTTAGACAAGTGTTTAACAGATGTTTAAGTTTTTGTATTAAGGCTGAATGAATTTAAAATAAAGTTTTGTATCTTTCTATCTTTTTAGTTAGATATTTAATTCACTTGGAAAAACTTGGGGGAGGCCCAGCAGTGGGACAGCGCCGCTGAAAAAAAAAATCAATTTCATTCTTTTCATTCAATTCATATTATGTTAGATACATGAAGTTCTTATATTAAATATTTAGTAACACACTTTTGGCTGCCAAAAATCGGCCCTGCAGTCTTTGTATCTTCAGTGATCGGCGTCTTTGATAAAGCGTCCTCAAACTAAGCAAAAACGAATCCATGCGGATGATGTCACGGAACATCCATTAATGTTGTACGTAAGGAATACTTTCCTGAAAACGGCATCAAAATCGGTTCAGCTAAAAGCGAGATAATCGCGAACAAACATACGGCTCGAATTGAGAACCCCTGAGAACTTCCGTCTTTAATAGATTTTCAACTTTATTATTTAGAATACAAAGTTGAACATCTATTAGAGACTATGAAACGAACGAATGAAAACACTCTGTAATCTCTAATTACGCATGTTACTAACATTTCCCGGTAAATGACGCATAATGTTTGAATGTCATGAATTTATGATGTATCGATAACCAATACACTTCCTTCCGTAACTCATATAACGATCATTACACCCAAAATAACTCTTTTTGCAGTCAAACATAATTCTGATTTGAACAGGCATGTTGCCTCGATGGTATTGAGGTGTAAGCACGACTGCTAAACATAAAAGCCCGGATTCGACTTACTCCCGCATACCTAACGTTACGGGGATTTTTGTCACCCTTTCTCTTTCTGTCGCTTAGAAATGCCATTTGCTAGAGCGAGTACAATACTGATATCCAGCTGCATCTTGTTCGACTGAAAGCTGACCCCAATATAGTTGGGAAAAGGCTAGGCAGATGATGATTTGAAGCCTAATTCGGGCAATTATCCTTGAAAATCTTAGTAGTAACCACGGAATTTTTATTTATTCACGATTGACGGCAATTGGATTGCACCGTAAAAATACAGTTCAGGATATTTGGGTACATTCCTTGAAGTAGGCAGTACTAACCCTATATGGCCCTCGATCGAGGCGGTAAGACCCTTATTTGAGGAGTGGCTGGAGAAGCCACATGGCCTCATCATCTTCCGCTTGACACAGGTCCTCACCGGACGCGAAAGTTTTGGCAGGTTCCTGTGTCTGATCGGGAAGGAAGAAACGTCCGAGCATACGGTGCTGGTCTGCCCCGCGCGCGGCAGAGGACCGCCGTGTGCTCACGACGGTGATAGCCGGCGATCGCAAGGGGCGAGACGGAGTGGAAAGCGGTCGCCTTCTGTCAAGCAGTCATGCTAGCAAAGGCGGAGATGGGCGCTGTGAGGATGGGGACAGCGTCCACCCCTAAACCCAGCCGCTTCGATTTGATTTCCGACCACTGCAGTCGCGGACATGCGGATGTCGAGTAATGAGTTACTCGCCGCCCTTTAAATCTGTCACGCGAACTGTAATGCCAATATAAGGCATTTGTTCGGTAATTTTACTTTTGTTTCAGGGTGTGATCAGGAAGACCGTGTCGGATGATCTGGTGGAAAACATCTGGGAGGCTCAACATATGGACAAGATTGTACCCTCTCTTCTTTACAATATGCAGGTAAATTATCTACAGGTTTAGCTTACATCTCTAAGGGCGACTTTCACCAACGGTTAAACATGTTTAAAATTTTATTTAAGGACAAATTCGATACAATTTTGTGCTTAAATAAAACTTTAAACATGTTTAACTTTTGGTAAAAGTCGCCCTAAGTGAAGAAAACTAATAATGTTTTAAGCACAGTAAAATAATGCATATCGACCTTTGTGTATTGGTCTTGGGTTCATTAGTATTTAAATGATACATGTGGTACACATTAGAACTGGTTTATTAAGATATGCAGAGTTACACGTTATAGACCTAGACACAGAGCTGTTCATGACGCCATCTTGACATAAGTGCACAGACACACACTCACAACACTTTGGAAGGAAGAGAGACGGCTTTGTAGAGCGTTATCTCTGTCGCACGAAGCACTAACGAACCACAGCGAAAGATTCATGTAGTGACTGAAAAATTGACTGCTCTGTTACGAGTCGCAGGTGCGATTTCCGCACGCAACAAATATTTACATGATCTACAATAATTATTTTGTTCCGGGTCAGGGGTGCGTTTAAATCCTTTAAATATTTCGCCGGAAAAAAATTAAACTAGCGAGGGTTCGCTGAACGGAGTCATATCTTTTTGTCAATGTTAGCTGTCAAATTCAATTGACAGGTCAGTTTATTGAACAAATAATCAATTTGCCAGTGTATTATAAATCCATAATCCAAAAATAATATTCACTTTCTAAAATAAAAATATATTCGTTTTTACGGCAAGAATCGAGCCAACAAAACTTAATGTCAAACTGACAGAGAAGTAAATTTTGCGTGGTAAAAGGTCGCAAAAAGGATTCCTTTCAGTAAAAACCCGCGCGGACGACCGTAAACGGGGCAGATTAAATTTTAATTGGTATAATTTTTCACCTCTCGGTGTACTTAAACAGGGTGTTTGACATTTAGTCAGTATAAATTTAAACTGGATAAAGGATTTAAACGCAGCCCTGAATATTTGAAGTGAGTTTAAATATTTATAAATATACCTACTAAACAGGAGAATTTCCTTAAGTAGGACAAAGTTTTTGAAGAAATAATGTATATGCAGTGTGCGACAGAAATGAAGCTCAGTAAACCAAAAACTAGCTGATGATTTCTGTCCAAAGGTCTATGTGTAATATTTATCAGCGGTGCCTGTAATCTGTTTCGTTTTCAGACTGCGGAGAAGTACGACACAGTCCTGTGTATGGAAGGAGGCGCGGGAGGAGCGGGGGAGGAGGAGCCCGCGCGGCTGGCGGAGGCGTGCCTCAGGGAATCGAGTCAGCGGCGAATCCTTCGGATACATCCGGAGTGTGCTATCGACCTGTTTCACGTTTGAAAAAAACCGACCAAGTACCCATGTCGCCACGTTACTTTGCAGGGTATCCGTATTTGCCCATCAAAATAACTTATGCGAACTAACTAAACTGATTCCTGAATTTAATTTTCATCCGAAGCAATTGCAAACTCGCGTCCAGGAATCATTTGAGAAATAAATGCATAAGAAAGAAGATTACGACGAATTTAGAACGCCTACTTTTTTTTGAATTTAGTTAAAATATTTGACGATAAAAACCTACAAATCCCCAAAAAACATACCTATAAAAGCTGTAAAATAAAGTTGACAAACTTACATTTGCAGTTCTCTCCGATACATTTTGTTTAAGAAAACATGAATCCAAGTACATTTTATAAGTTGGTCGACTATTACTCGTAAAGTTGTAAAGCCTTCTTAGTCTTGAGGCCATTTTCTTTTAAACTCGGTTATATATACTACTATTGTGAATTTTTTCACATCCCCAGATTTAACCGCTTAGCTGACAAGGGGGGGACACTCGAATCGAGCAAAATTTAGACTTTAAAGCTTAATATTTCACAAACGTAATTTTTTTGGCAAAAATTGTTGATGGAAACAATCGCGCGCTTTTAAAGGCCTATTTAATGACACCCCACACCCCGGGGTAACGCGACCAAAAAAAAATCTCACTTTACGTGTAAGTAACTGGAGGTACACAAAAACATTCATTTTACGAGATTTGATACCATATTTTCGCACAATAATCCGTATATTTACAGCAAATTCATGCTATCAATAGTATTGTGCGTCTCTGGTAGTTGTGTTGTGTGAGCTAAACTGCGGACAGACGGACGGACGGACGGACGGACATGGCGAAACTATAAGGGTTCCTTGTTGACTACGGAACCCTAAAAACCCTTCATTCATATTCTATCTCAATCCAAATCGCTTTCTTTTATTTTTGACGGCTGCTTCTGATTGGATATTTATTGTTTCAACTCGGATAGACAAGTTCGCTCGTCGATTGGTTACAAACTTAGGGATCGAAATATCAATCCACATAGATTATTCATTTCTAATTCCATTGCATTATTTAAACAATAGACTAGGCGTAGAATCAATCCCATCCCATCCCATTTCCTTTAATTAAAAAAAAAATGCATTCAAAAGTGCCTCTTTGAAATAAATGATTAGTCAAGAGTGAATAAGTTTCTTCTAGGCTTTAATCAATAATACGAGTAGTACTAGATTCCCGATGGGCGCTTCAAAAACGGCCCGAAATCGCTGTAAGCGATTTTGTGACGGTATTTCGAATCCTTCTTGCTTAGATCTTATGCGCCCATTTTTGAATGAGATCTTTTGTACTGATGCCATATTTTTATCTTCAAGAAACATTTTTAAATAAGTTTTATAATAAACTGAAGTTGTTATAACTATTGAAAAGTTTTTTATGAATGTAGATGTTTACGAGCGTGCAAATGTGTTCAAATAAGCAGACAGTAATTTAGTTATTAGTTACACATTCAGTTATTTTTGTTCCTGATCCTACGATTAAATGATCGAATCTTCTAGGCAAGCGTGTTTACCATCGACTATCGTTACTTATATTTAAGCAAGATATGATACCGCTAACTGGAGTCACAAAATTTGGAACATCTTTTTCGTTCATCATCATCATCCCCCATTGTTTGTTTCGAGTGATAACAACGTATTTTGACCGCAGATACACTGATCGGTAATTCGATCTTGCTTACATAATCCATACTAAATAATTGAATAAAGTTACTCTGGACGTTTGTTCGTCGGTCTGTCTTCTTTTAACAGCTTAATAACTGACTGAATTCAAAGGGTACGGCTAGCGGATACAATATCTGAGCAGCACTAAAAGAAAAATGGCGAATGCTAGAAGCATAGGCTGAGACAGCTAACGGTAATATGCTTTAGGTATTTAACTGAATGGTTGGAATCGAAGAACGATTTCTTGGTCAGCTATGACGTAAGCGGCAGTCGGACTGCTGATGTTTTATCAACTCAGTTGCTAGAGATACTCGACCAGTATCGCTGCAGGAACAAGTTAGTTGGTCAGTCTTACGACGGGGCGGCTGTTATGTCTGGTGAGCACGGTGGAGTCCAGGCAAAAATTCGTGAGGCATGCCCTATGGCAATGTTTGTTCCGTGTTACGCACATATATTGAATTTAGTACTTAGTCGGTCCCTTGAAAACATTCAGGAACTAAAGACATTTTTTGGACACATTAATAGTATTGTTCGTTTTTTTAATAAATCGTCTAAACGCTCCAATCTTTTAAAGGAAATAGCTGACCGTCGTTTACCCGGAGTATCCGAAACGCGTTGGCATTACGTCAGTGAAGTTCTAACAGTGCGTAAGTCATTTTGTGAGTGTTTAGAGATTTGAATTTTTGAATGTCATTGGATAAAGCATAGTGGCGCGCGTCGTGTCGACCATTCAAAACACGATAACTGACCAATCACAACGCGTTATTTGAAAAATAGTTACATTGCGTATCTCAGTTGGTGGTGCCAACACTGCGTATGTCAGCCATTCACGTACAAATTCGTCGTGCATCAAGTTCTCCGATGTTGTGATTTCGATTTAAGGTATTATTTGCAATATATCTTTATGTTTTATTCCTTATTATATCGATTTAATCTTATGTGGTCATAGTTTAACTGTTAAAACAAGTGTGTTTATTTATTATTACGATTATTAGTTACTCCTAAATGTTAATCGAAAAGTAGTCGTGACTTACGCAGTGTTTACTGTGATATTTTTCATGAGATACGCTGTGTTTCCATTTCATTTATCTACTTTCTTTTTCTTTTTACAAGGTGTTTGCCTACACACAAGATGGATTTTCTATCAAGTGATGGCGAGGAACTTGATGATGAAATGTTGATTCTTTGCAGCGACTTAAAGATACAAGTTCCAATGAAAAAACAGAAGATATTACCGGTAACATTGACTGACTTAGAAAATATCGATATTAATAACTTACCAATAGAAATAGTGTCCGAGCCTCCATCTCCGCCTTTGCTGGACCTATTGAGCCCTCAAAGTATTCAGGATGCCATACCTCTTTCTCCATCTGAACAAGTTACCATAATACATTTGCAGCCAAGTGAAGAATTGCAGCCTCTGCCCTCCCCTGTTGCGATTTCACCGCCATTAGAAGCGACAAAACCACCTGAAAATGACATTGAAGGAACATTCCTACCTTCAGCTCCATCAACCTTGGAGCAGCTACCGTCTGACAGTGAGATGGAACATATAAATTCTAATAGAAAAAGGAAATCGAAGGGATTCGCACAACCTAAACAATGGAATAAAAACACAACAAAACTGAAACGTATGCTAGGTGAAGAATATGTGGGGTACCGTAGGGACAGGAAAGTTTCAGGGCAAGAGAAATTTCAAGTACTCCATGATGTGCAACGTCCAGCACGTTCAATTGGTTCACGTTGCACTTCTTTGTTTTGTATGAAGTCTAAGTTACGTGGCTGTTCTAGCTTGTCTGACATCGAAAGAGAGAACATATTTGGCAAGTTCTGGAAAAGCATGACTTGGGAGCAACGGAAACAGTATGTTGTATCTCACGTCTCCGTTTGTGAAAAAAAGCAAATAAAAGTAAAATCGAACTCTCGTAGAAGTGGGAGTAAACAGTACTTTCTCAGTACATCAGAGGGACGTACCCAAGTTTGTCTGAAGACCTTTTTGAACACTCTGGGTTTGAAAGAGTCGACTATTAGGTGCTGGGTCGATAGATCTGAACATGGCATTGCTAAAACAACACCACAACCAAACGACGACAATGATGAACGCGTTATTAAGAAAGAAGACATGACATTCCTCAAACAGTTCTTCGCTTCGTTACCAAAAATGCCCTCGCACTATTGCAGGGCATCTACATCAAAACAGTATTTAGAGCCGATTGTTGAAAACAAGAACTGTCTTTTTAGGTTGTACATCCAAGAGTGCGAAAAAGAATCTAAAAGTCCACTTAGTCGCTGGACTATGTGCAGAGTTTTTGATGAGTTGAATCTAAGCCTGTTCTCGCCTAAAAAAGATCAGTGCGATACTTGCTGTTCGTACAAGGTAGGCAACATAGCAGAGGAAGAATATAGATCACATATTAAGAAAAAAGACATGGCAAGAAGCGAGAAAGTGAAAGATAAAGAAAGGGCTCGTCAATTAGATGACGTACATGTTTTTACACAAGATTTACAGGCCGTAAAGTTATGTCCACAACTTCAAGCCAGTGCTTTATACTTTAAAACTAAACTATGTGTGCATAATTTTACGATGTACAATCTTGCCAACAAAGAAGTTACCTGCTACTGGTTTGACGAGAGTAACGCTGGTTTGACTGCTTCTGTGTTTATATCATGCATCATAGACTGTTTCAAAAAAACACTACAGAAGAAATGCATGCCAATCATTTTATATTCTGATGGTTGTACGGCGCAAAATCGGAATGTTTATCTATCAAATGCTCTGCTGCAACTATCCATGGAAAAAAACATCGTTATCGAACAAAATTTTTTGGAGAAAGGTCACACACAAATGGAGTGTGATGCGGTTCATAGTTCAATCGAGCAAAAATTAAAAAACCAGGAGATCTTTTTACCAAGTCAATTTGCGACGTTGTCAAAACAAGCTCGACCGCAAAAACCTTATTTAGTAGAATACTTAGACTACAGTTTTTTTGATGACTTCTCAGACAAGAATTCGTTCATGTATGACTCCATACGGCCTGGTCGCTCCGTCAATGATCCTACAGTAACGGATATACGAGCACTGCAGTATAATCCAAGTGGAGTCATCAAATATAAATTGAACTTTGAGGAAGATTATCAAGATCTGCCACGCAGAGTTCGACGCAGAGTAGTAATGCCCGAAACTTTACCCCCTAGACCAAAACTCTACCAAAGTCGCATCAAAATATCAGTAACTAAATGGAAACATTTACAGGAGTTAAAGACTGTTATTCCTTCTGATTGTCACGGGTACTATGATTCCCTACCCTATTGATCTCTTAAAAGTCTGATTATAGTTAAGAAGTTGATTCGTTTTAAGCAAAACCATTTTTTATAATACAAAATATTTTAATTTTTTATAAAATAAAGTTTTAACACTTTAAAGTTTTAACAATTTTATTTTATTTGCCTTTTCCAAATTATCTCCTTTATCTATATTACTAAGATGAAACATGGCGTAAGTCAGTGGCAACTACTGGCAACACTGCGGAATTCACCAAATTACTTCAATGGAAAAGATTATTACAATTTTCACGAGTTCAAATCATCACAAAGTTCATTTGTATTAATAATTAAACACAATACGGCCTTATGCGTAAGTTGCGTGCATTTTAAACAGTTTTTTCACTCTCCTGTAAAGTAGCCATTTTTGACTTTCGTACTGTTAGAACTTCACTGACGATTATCATTCGCGTATTATTAATGTTATTTTTAACTGCCGGTTAGACATGATTGAAACTTTTAATTCCATTCTAGATAACCCGCAATCTTGGGATAGTGAATCTCTTTCTTTGGCAGAATGTTTCCTCAGTAAGTTGGAAAACAAGCAGTTTTGTTTTTTTTTTGCACATATTATCTAATATTTTTGAAAAAACGGATGTTCTTTTTAATTTACTACAGTCGAAACAGGTTGATATCGAAGTAGCACATCGCGAAATAGATTCATTTAATAATTGGATTTCAAATGATTTTATTAACAATTTCGATTTTATTTATGACAGCGTCCAGGAATTTAGTGAACCACCGCGACAACGTAGGCGGTTAAATTCGGAATTAGACACCAGAACAGTGTATAGGCGTCTTTTCATTGAAATAATAGACAATGTTAAGTCGCAAATACAACACAGGTACCAATCACTGTCCAAGATGACTTTTCTTAATTTGCTTAATAAGTCTAAATATAGCTTTTATAGTCGTTCATTTCCAAATGAAATAGTATCTTCTTTATTAGTTCAATTTCCGAGATTATTTGAGTTCGCTGCCTTAAAAAACGAGTTGAAAGTCTTATACACAACTCCATCTTTAAATAAATTAGATGTTTACGAGCTTTATCTTAGTTTTAAAAATTCTTACTTAGGTGAAACTTTTCCACAAGTTTTAACATTATGTAGTATTTTTTTGACCATTCCCGTTACAGTAGCTTCCGCGGAGAGGTCGTTTTCGGCCTTGAAACGAATTCATACATACGTACGTAATTCTCAAAAAGAGGAACGATTATCTAATTTAGCTCTCCTTTCTATAGAAAAACATTTATTGCTCAAAATTAAAAAACAACCCACTTTTTATGATAATGTGTTATCACATTTCGTAAAAAAGAGTAGACGAATAGCTTTAGAGTATAAGTAGAAAAGTAGATAGTTTAAGGAATTATGTAACAGTAAAGTAGATACGTATTTCATTTCATCTTTTTCATATAATTTTAACGACCTGAGTGTTGTCACAATAGTAATTCGCCGTTGCGCGAAATATTGCGAATTCGATTCTCGCATTAGATCATCATAATTACTATTTGCTTGCATGATTTTGTTTGATTAAGCATGTAAAAAGGCGCTTCTTAAGCTTATAAGTTGTAAAAAATAATGTTGCATTTAATATATTTTTTTAGAAAGTTGTGGCTTTGTATGGGTTTTATTTACTTAAATGTTATGTATTTTCAATTCATGCATGATAGATAATATATGGAGTAGAGCTAGAGGGTATTTTCTATCGTCATTTTATCACAACACACTTCTCATATCCATCCCCAAACGGCTTTTGTCAAAGCCACTTTTATTATACTTGCAAGACACTGTTTATATGTATCAGTGCTTACATGTATAGTAAAAGTGAGCTAAAGACAATTCATCTGAACACGATTCCGAAGTCAGCTACAGAGCCAAAGGTGCTACTGGAAATCACGCTTCAGCAAGGTAAGCATTTTTTGCTCCGGGTTACCTTTACAGAAATTTCACCCTGCGCTACTGATACGAGTAGTACTAGATTCCCGATGGGCGCTTCAAAAACGGCCCGAAATCGCTGTAAGCGATTTTGTGACGGTATTTCGGATCCTTCTTGCTTAGATCTTATGCGCCCATTTTTGAATGAGTTCTTTTGTACTGATGACATATTTTTATCTTCAAGAAACATTTTTAAATAAGGTTTATAATAAACTGAAGCTGTTATAACTATTGAACGTTTTTTTATGAAATGTAGATGTTTACGAGCGTGCAAATGTGTCCCCCATAAGCGGACACATTTAGTTATTAGTTACACATTCAGTTATATTTGTTCCTGATCCTATATTATTGATCGAATCTTCTAGGCAAGCCTGTTTCACCATCGACTATCTTTACTTACCTACAGGCAAGATAGTGGATAAGCGCTAACTTATCACAAAATAAAACATCTTTTTCGTTCATCATCATCATCCACAATTGTTTGTAACACCACATAACAACGTATGTTGACCGCAGATACACTGATCGGTAATTCGATCTTGCTTGAACATAATCCGTTCTAATATAATTGAATAAAGTTACTCTGGACGTTTGTTCGTCGGTATGCCTTGTTTTAACAGCTTAATGGCTAACTGAATTTCAATGGGTACGGTTAGCCGATACAATATCTGAGCAGCACTAAAAGAAAATTGCGAATGCTTAGAAGCATAGGCTGAGACAGCTATCAAAATGCTTCACTCTCGTCTGAACTCAGCATGGTTTCAACCGATAATATTTTAGTCAGCATAGCCTGAATGCTGTCCAGTATTTTCGATTTCTGTCCATATTTTGTATCGGCTAACCGTACCCAATGTTTGACACATAGATAGACGATACTGATTTAGAATCTGCACGTCATTACAAGTTCTTTTTATTTTGGGACCGACTTCAGAATAAAAACAGGATAAATTAATTTAAAAAAAACTAACTAATTTCATATAAATAACATTGAAATTCCTAATACTGTATGTCCTAAATTTGTTTGTCATAAATATAACAATCAATAATATACAAAATACACAAAACCGATTGCCTTAAAATACCTAAAGTTTGTTTAATTACTGATTACCACCCAATATGGAATATCGACGACGATAGCCGGCTCCTATTTCTGCGTGCAAGTTTTAAAGTACGCCATCCCCTTCGTGTTAGGTTGTGTTGTTCGAACCTAACCTGTCCGTGTCGGGGTGCCCACAAGTCCCGCGCTCGGTTCGCTCGCTCTTGGATCCCAATATCTTCGGTTTCTAAACAATTTAATGAAATATCAGTTTTACTATACCTAATTGAACATTCGGAATAATACACATTATGTAATACAATGATTAGGACATATGACTTTATTTCATACAAAATTAGGAGATTCAATTATTATGATACTCGATATTATGCCAGAACAGCTTTAGAAGTGAAGATAATTATGTAAAACAATATTTAGAACTTTTGACCATTATGGTTACTGAATTTTATAGCAAACGTGTTATGGATAATGATTTTCGGACAAACAATTTTAGGTGACGAAAAGGGATACCTAGTATATATGGTATAGTTTTTTATAGTATAGTTACTATGGTACCTCTCGATAGTATAGCTATGTCTACAAATTCAGTGAAAAAAAACCGGCCAAGTGCGTGTCGGGCCACGCACAGTGTAGGGTTCCGTAGTTGCCCATCAAAATACTTAGGCAAACTGATTCGCTGAATTTAATTTAAAAAAGAAGAATTTTCAAAATCGGTCCAGGAGTCTTTGAGAAATCGGGGAAAATACATTAAAAAAAAGATTACAACGAATTTAGAACCTCCTCCTTTTTTTGAATTTAGTTAAAAATTGTTGACGATAAAAACCTACCTATCCCCAAAAAACATACATAAAAAGCTGTAAAAATAAAGTTTACAAACTTACATTTGCAGTTGTCTCCGATACATTTTGTTTAAGAAAATATGATATCAAGTACATTTTATAAGTTGGTCGACTATTACTAGTAAAGTTGTAAAGCCTACTTAGTCATGATAATTTTCTTTTAAACTTCGTTATACACTTCTCATCAAAAAAATCGAAACACTTTCGTTTTTATTGTTTTTTTGTCCTAATTTTTTACAAAAGAGAATTAATTCCATGAAAAAAAAACATTACTGTGTAGCTGGCAGTTTGGTCATTACAGTAAGAAGAAAAAAATTAAAATTCGAATTAATTTCATTTGTTTATCCTATAAATGAAATTAATCACTGTTTTGAGACAAATGTGTATTTAGGGTTGGAGTACGTTTCTCGTTTAAAAACTAAAAATTAGCGCTTGTCTTTAAACTTTCTGTTTCTTATTTCATTTACTGTGACTTTGGGACGTCTGAAAAAACTTTTTTTTCTAAAACATATGGATACTTCGCCCGCAGAAGCCGCCCAAGTGGTGGCATTGCTGGATTCTGGACTTAGTCAGCGTGTTGTGGCTGCAAGATTGCATCTAAGCTTATCATCTGTTCATAGAGTCTACAAACGCTATCGGGAGACTGGTTCGTTCACGCGCCGTTCAGGATCTGGCAGGAATCGGGTCACTTCTGAGCGAGATGATCGATTTATTGTAACAACTTCTTTACGAAATCGACGCCTTAACGCTTTTCAACTGCAGCAGCAGCTTCGCGTTGTACGAAGAGTAGCTGTAAGTGACTCTACAATAAGAAGAAGGTTGAAGGAACGCGGATTGGCACCGCATAAGCCAGCGAATGGGCCGAAATTAACTGCAGACCATCGAAGAGCGCGCCTTAACTTTGCACGCGAGCACCTAACTTGGTCATACCTTCAGTGGAGCAAAGTACTGTTTTCTGATGAGTGTAAAATTATGCTGTATGGTAACGACGGAAGGAACAAGGTCTACAGAAGAGATGGAGAACGCTTTGCACAATGCTGCATTGAAGAAAAGGTCAGCTATGGTGGCGGTTCGTGGACGGTTTGGGGAGGAATCAGCGCCGACGGTAAGACAGAACTTGCCTTTGTGTCTGGGCCACGGCTGCCTGCACTAAATTCTCATCGGTACATCGAACAGTGTCTTGAACCTCATGTGATGCCCTATGCACATTTTATTGGCAACGACTTCATATTCATGCACGACAATGCTAGAGCCCACACCGCGGGCGTCGTACGAGATTATCTTACCGAAGTCGGTATCTCCATTATGGTATGGCCAGCAAGAAGCCCGGACATGAATCCCATTAAACATCTATGGGATGAATTAAAGAGACGAATTCGAGCAAGAGATCCAGCCCCAGAAACACTTAGCCAGCTGTAAAATGCGATGCTTAAAATCCAAGAGGAATGGGATAATAGAAACACTTACCAGGTTAAAATGCAATGTGGAAAAATCGTGACTCTCATCCGATCGATGAAGAACCGTATGGAAGCAGTAATAAGAGCTCGCGGAGGGAATACAAGTTATTAAATAAACGTTTCTTACATTTTTTTTTCATTTACGCGTGTTGTTTTACCCATTTCCTTCATATTCCATACAGGGTAAAAATTACTCATTATACAAAATACGAAACCTATGAAGACTTAATTTGAATTTAGAACATTAACATTAGGATTTAAAAACCTCATACTACTCACTATTAAATGACATTTTACATTTATTCCTAAATATACACATTTTTCTGATAATCCTTATCAAATCATAAACTGCGAGGTGTTTCGATTTTTTTGATGAGAAGTGTATATACTACTATTGTGAATTTTTTCACACCCCCAAACATAACCGTTTAGCTGGTAGAGGGGGGGGACACTCGAATCGAGCAAAATTTAGCACTTTAAACCTTAATATTTCACAAACGAATTTTTTTATCAAAAAATTGTTAATGGAAACTACATTATTTTTTAAAGGCCTATTGTAGAGTACCGCGCACGTAACGGGTACGCGAGAAAAAAAAAATCCTCACTTTACGTGTAAGTACTGGAGGTACCCTAAAAAAAAATATTTTACTAGATTTTATTTTACCACTTTTTCGGCACAACAAATCTGTATATTTACACCAAATTACAGCTCTCTAGTACTGTGCGTCTCTGAGCTAAACTGCGGACGGACGGACGGACGGACATGGCGAAACTATAAGGGTTCCTTGTTGACTACGGAACCCTAATTAGATATATTAGGTACTGTAAAGTTAATAATTATCCAAAAATCAAATGGATCAATTTTGGTTTTCATCAAAGTCAGCCCTATAATTATCATCGATATTCCTCATAGTATCGCAATTGGCCATCCACATCTTCTTTAAAAATTTCACCCAGTATATAGGATTTGATATTTGTCTTGGTACCAATTTCTCGTAGAGAGGTAATCTCTAAACAAGCAAAGCCACGGACAGAAGCTAGTACACAATGGCCGCATGGCCCAATGCACCACATACACTGTTTTACAACAACACTAGATTACGCGCCGCCCGGGCCGCTGTGCTCAGTAACATTGTGGCCATAGCCGCCGACACGAGCTGTGGATTCCGAACGACTTCGCTGTACACACTTTCAAGATAATAATGTTCTCGATTCAGGTAAGATTAGTACATAATTTTATTATTTTAGCGCATAATTTGCTTTTTAACTTTTGGTACAAGGAAATATAGAAAAAATGTAAAAAAAAACAGTGTCTATGTTTCTTATTTATTCGACTTTGTTGCCACCGACTGCCAATAACAACTTCGTTCAAAAATAAATCACCAATATGTGTAATTTTTGGTGGTTTTGTTTTTTAGAAGACGATTTTTTTTAATTTATTATTTAACCCTTTTTAGTGGGTACAGGCGTGATTGTTTGTTGTTCGATTTTGCATAGATAATGAATGATTTGTTTTATTTTGTTGAAGAGCTCCCTCGATTTCAATAAATCGATCTCAATTTCGAAAGCTTCCTTATATTTTAAACAGTTTTTTTATGTGAACAATTTTAATAGGTATAATGTTTTTTATCATTTTTATCTTCTTTTAAAAATGTCTTTCCATCGTGTTTCGTATTTGGATAATTTCAGTGTAGGGGAAAAAAATGGACATCAGAAGTTCGTCTGGATGTATGCATTTCATACAGGAACTAAACCTATATTGGTTATTGTTGCGGTAAACGAGGCACGAAAATAGGATGAGAGCTATGGAAATGCGTTCTTTACGAAGCATGTAACTTATCGTTAAATTATAGACTGAGGAATGAGGTTATACGAGAACGTTGCAGGTTAAAAGTTAAAAGAGGACGTAGAGACAAAAATAGAAAAGGGTATGCTGAGATGGTTCGGTCATGTTGAGAGGATGAGTGAGAGGGGTCAAAAACAAATTATAAGGCGGAGGAGACACTGACCTTATCGATAAAGTGCTTCAGAAAAGCCGGTACCGGTGCCTAGAACTCGCACTCAGCGTGCGTGTATGATGAGATGTATGAATGTGGATGAGGCGAAAGGAGTATGAAGGATCGTAGCAGGTGACGGTCTGTAGTTTATACCTACCCCCATTAGGTATATTTTACGTTTGTTTTCAGGCGCAATACTCATATAGCGTTGTGGAGGCGCTGATGCAGCATCTAGATGCAGGCGGCAACAACACAGGAGACGCGCGAGACAACACTAGAGTCCGCGCCGCCCGGGCCACTGTGCTCAGTAACATTGTGGCCATAGCCGCCGGGGACAGCGTGGGTACGTACACACATGGCCAGCATGGCCCACCGCACAACACACACTGGTACAACAACACTAGAGTCCGCGCCGCCCGGGCCGCTGTGCTCAGTAACATTGTGGCCATAGCCGCCGGGGACAGCGTGGGTACGTACACACATGGCCAGCATGGCCCACTGCACCACACACACTGGTACAACAACACTAGAGTCCGCGCCGCCCGGGCCGCTGTGCTCAGTAACATTGTGGCCATAGCCGCCGGGGACAGCGTGGGTACGTACACACATGGCCAGCATGGCCCACCGCACAACACACACTGGTACAACAACACTAGAGTCCGCGCCGCCCGGGCCACTGTGCTCAGTAACATTGTGGCCATAGCCGCCGGGGACAGCGTGGGTCCGTACACACATGGCCAGCATGGCCCACCGCACAACACACACTGGACAAGACAACATAGTCAATGGCTATCTACATCGTAACATTATGACTTGAAAAATAATGTCACTACACACTACACATTTGGCCATTATTGTAAGCCCACTGTTCGCCATCAAATCGCCCAGCATAGCCCACAGTGGTTTAACAGTTCAAGAAAAACTTTAACTGCAAAAAGACACTTATATCTAGGTGAAATGCCGTTTTGACGTTGACAGTTTTTTTTTTACCAGTGTTTAACAAATGTTTAACTTTTTTCTGGTAAGACTTAGAGGATTATATTTACATCATATTTACCTACATATTTCTCATCATAGGTCCATCAGTATTGGAGATCATCAACAATCTTCTCACCAACTTGAGAGCGTCTGTCGCTAGAGATTCTGAGGTAAGTACAATATGTTTCTGAATAGATTGTAAATAATATACAGGGTACATTTTTCAACTGGGCTATATCCGAAAGTATTAATGATATCGAGAAACGTTGGCAGGAGTCTCGAGGCCGATTTTGACGATAACTAAAACTGCATCATTGGATTTTAGAAAATTCGATTAATCTTACCAGGGATCGAAAAGGCTGTTTTTTTAAAAAAAACAAACCTGTATTAACACAACAACCGATAGTGTTGATAAAAAGGATCAAATTGTGGGAAGTAATCATATGCGACAAAGTAAAGGATATTGCTGATTTTTATTGATTTGTACAACATTGCTTATTGAACCAATTTGAACGCAGTTTATGTGTGGAATTTTTCCTTACCTGCAGCATCGCTGTGGGCTGGACTGACAATATTCCGCCTCGAATGTAATAACAGACATTTCCCACTTATATGAAATGTACCATTCCATTATTACATCCATTATTATCAATTCAATTTTCTTTTTTTTCTTTCTTTCAATGTTGTACTTTACATTCACAACTTTCTGTTCACAGAAAGAAACAGACGAAAAGCTGTACCAAGAAGCTCTGATCAACGCGCTGGGAGAGTTCGCGGATCACCTGCCTGACTTCCAGAAGATAGACATCATGATGTTCATCATCAACAAGGTTCCGTCCAGTCAGCGAGCCAACAAGGGGACCAAGGCCGACGCCATGCTGCAGAGCATACTGCTCAAGTCTCTACTGAAGGTAGGATCACTTCCAGAAGATAGACATCATGATGTTCATCATCAACAAGGTGCCGTCCAGTCAGCGAGCCAACAAGGGGACCAAGGCCGACGCCATGCTGCAGAGCATACTGCTCAAGTCTCTACTGAAGGTAGGATCACTTCCAGAAGATAGACATCATGATGTTCATCATCAACAAGGTGCCGTCCAGTCAGCGAGCCAACAAGGGGACCAAGGCCGACGCCATGCTGCAGAGCATACTGCTCAAGTCTCTACTGAAGGTAGGATCACTTCCAGAAGATAGACATCATGATGTTCATCATCAACAAGGTGCCGTCCAGTCAGCGAGCCAACAAGGGGACCAAGGCCGACGCCATGCTGCAGAGCATACTGCTCAAGTGCCTCTACTGAAGGTAGGATCACTTCCAGAAGATAGACATCATGATGTTCATCATCAACAAGGTGCCGTCCAGTCAGCGAGCCAACAAGGGGACCAAGGCCGACGCCATGCTGCAGAGCATACTGCTCAAGTCTCTACTGAAGGTAGGATCACTTCCAGAAGATAGACATCATGATGTTCATCATCAACAAGGTGCCGTCCAGTCAGCGAGCCAACAAGGGGACCAAGGCCGACGCCATGCTGCAGAGCATACTGCTCAAGTCTCTACTGAAGGTAGGATCACTTCCAGAAGATAGACATCATGATGTTCATCATCAACAAGGTGCCGTCCAGTCAGCGAGCCAACAAGGGGACCAAGGCCGACGCCATGCTGCAGAGCATACTGCTCAAGTCTCTACTGAAGGTAGGATCATACTCATATTAGAGCCAAATAACAAGTAACAGAACAGAACATTTATCATCGTACTACAAAAAATTAAACATCTGTTGAACACTTAAAAAATGTCAACTGCAAAACGGCACTTGACGTTGATATAACAGTAATTTTGCAGTTACACTTTTTAAACAAGAGTTCAACAGATATTTAACTTATTTGGAGTAAGACAATTGAAGTCCACTAAGGTGAAAATTATCGGCATTTCCCATTTTACGCAACGAGGTCCAATATACACCTCTTCTTATGGTAAAAATCAACAATGGAATCCTTCTCTTACCACTTTCACTGACTAAAAGTTCCACTGTCGCGGGTCCTGCTCAGACAGTCTCGCGTCTCCAGACAGGCGTGTGTTCCTATGGGAGCCATGTGAGTGCGCCGACAGCTCTTCGGAGCGCCCGTGGAACAACACGTCGAGGACTCGGACCTGGTTTTTGAGCGGCCGGGTCGACATACTCCCATATACACCCCTAATTGATAAAGTTCTTCAGAGAGGACATCTTCGAAAATATTGTAATAAGCATGTTTCCTCTTCCCACAGGTGGGAACGACGTACCGCACGACGGAGCTGTCGAAGGCCTTCCCGGCTGCCTTCCTGGAGGCACTGCTGCGGGTGGCTGCTGCTGCAGAACCTCGCGCCAGGACCCTGCTGCAGCGGATACTGCACACGCTGCTGGACAGGAGAGCTAATGCACCCCGGCTGCTGAGGGCTACGTAAGAATAACCTGAACTATACCGCAACTAGCAGACAGACTGGCTCCTGCCTCCTTCATCTGCGGCCCGACTGGCTCCTGCCTCCTTCACCTGCAGCCCGGCTGGCTTCGTCCTCCTGCACCAGCAAACCGGCTGGCTCCTTCCTCTTTTACCTGCAGTTCGGCTGGCTCCTTCCTCCTTCACCTGCAACACGGCTGGCTCCTTCCTCCTGCACCTGCAGCCCGGCTAACTCCTTCCTCTTTCACCTGCAACCCGACTGGCTCCTTCCTCCTTCACCTACAGCCCGGCCAGCTCCTTCCTCCTTCATGTGCAGGGCCTCAGTTGACCGAATCATGTAGTTTCAGCCTTTAAACGGATCCCAGAACATTAAAAGACATGTTTTTTTAATATAGTGTGGAGTACATGGAGCTCGGTCTGATCGTAGAGAAGTGTTCCCGTCAGGATCTGATCTTCATCAGCAAACATGGCTACGCTCTGTTCAGCTCACTGTATGAAGGTAAGTATAGTAACCTCTAAAAAAATAAGGTCGCTAATATCCGTATTGCCTTAATACCGGTAAGGGACCATGTTCATTTCAACATGGTCCCTTGTTCACAAATGAACATCGTCCCTTACTGGTATTAAGACTAAGACAATACGGTTATTGGCGAAGTAAAGGAGAAATTAACTGTTGCGCTACGTCACTATAATGTAAAGATGTACATTATAGCACGATACATCTCATTACATCTTTCCATAGAAATCGTCAGGAGACTTGCAGGACACTGCAGCTATAATGTATATTTTTACATCTTCGAATTTTTATGGAAAGATGTAATGAGATGTATCGTGCTATAATGTACATCTTTACATTATAGCTGCTAAGTGTGAAGCCCTTGAGTTGGTACCGTGTTATAATTGTCACTTCACTATGTTGTCAACGCCGTCGTGCAGTCTACAGAAACCAATATACAACAGCACGCGTAGCATGGCGATTCTATCTCTATTCTGCCAAGAAAAGAAAAAGTTATTTCTATACAAATCGATATAATCTGTTTTTGCACAAGTATGATAGGATTCGTACACCTAAAGAATAGAAACATATCTCTTCCATTATACATTGCTATGCTTAAGGCCAGGTATTTCGGAATTGACCTATTTTTGATTCAACCGTAAACCATCAAATGTACCTTTTTTCGGTCTGAAAAAAATATATGTTATAGTTCAATAAACTGTCTATGTTATTTTCCTGTTGAAAACGCGATATTTATAACTTGACTCGATCAAAAAAAACGCGAAAATAGAGATTTTTTAACGTTTTTTGAGTGGTACCTGAAGTAGATCAAACTTTTGGTCCTGAAGAGTATATCAATAAATAGGTAATGATGTTTGTCAGAACTTTATCCGGGTACTTTTTCATTTAAAAACAATTTTAATTTATAAAAAGACGCCAATGTGTTTGGGCACATATGCCGTTTTATTCTAAGCACACATTCACTATCGTCCTCTCATCTTTTGCCTTTCAAAAGTAGTGTCATCACCATAGACTATATACTATAAACTGAGATAGATGCGCATCTCTATGTTTGAAAATGGACATTAGTTGAGTTCCCCGAACGTTAGGTGGCGCTTTTAGTACCCAAAAAATCCTATAGGGAGCGCTGGTGTACAAATTCTTCCAATAGACTTTGAGTTTGATATTAAGTGTAGAGAAATTTGTAGAGAAAGACAAAAGTGTAATATTTATAAATTAGTAAATTATAGTAATACACTTTTGTCGATTCACAAATTTCCCTACACTTAATATAAGCAAGAAAAACTGCAGCTGTGTTGCTGAAATGAAACACCTATATAAATCACATAATTTATTTAGAAAAACCAAAACATGTTACAATATTTTTATTACAATATAACTTATTACGGTAATGCAGAATAAATTATATGAAATGCCTTAAAGAACTCTTAATTAATCAGTTTTTGTTAATGAATCAAGCATATCTTGGGAATGTGATCAACTGATATCAAAACCTGATTACTAAACAAAAACTGATCATCACAATAACTAATCTTCACATATTCTTGTATTTTTTCTTTTTTTAATGTTATAATAAATTAATATAAGGCTCGTTGTTTTACATGGTCATTCTCACCAATCTTAAAAATTTTCCTATTTAAAATTCCATGAACCCCTTAAAACCAACCGTGGATAATCAAATTGATGGCGAGATTATTAATTAAATCAATTAAATCATCTCTATGCTTTTTACCATGACATTATTAAAAACCACATGCACAATTTTATTCAGCTGCCTGGACAATCACGTAGGGACATTTTTTTTATTTTTTTCTTCTTTTATTATAATAATCTAAAGCCTGTTGTTTTACTTGGTCATTCTCATCAAACTTTGTAATTTTTCCATTTAAAATTCTATTAACCCCTTTACACCAACTGTGGATTATCAAATTGATTGCGAGATTATTAATTAAATCGATTAAATCATCTCTATGCTTTTTACAAGAAATAATTTTATAATCACATGCACAATTAAGTAAAAGCTTAATTTTTTCTTTACAAATTCTGATTCCGGACAATCACGTAGGCAAGCAACAGTTACATAAAAAATATCAGTCATTAAATTAACAAATCTTTCACTTGGATGAAATAAAGATCTTTTAGTATAATCAATTTCGTAATTGAAAGATTGCAAATCAACTTCTGATCGACATAAATCACTCATGCAATGTTTACAATTTCTAAAAATGTTTGATTTACATTTCTTAATCACGTACCCAGTAACATATTTTTTAGATTCAGAATATATCAATGAATCATTACTCTTAATTTCACCCATCACCTTCAACAAACAATCAATATCACATGCAAAATCATCACTCTCCGAATCATTTGGTTTCTTATTCAATAGATTCGCCATTGATTGCAATGAATTATTGTCATCATTTTCACAATTAGCTCGAGGGGAATGCGATGAATTAAAATTGTTTATAATCAAAGTTTTAAATGCATTGCAAAATTGATTACAGGTCGGATTAACATTTCTTATTCCGTTACTTCTAATACCACTAAAAAAATTCTCTAAAGGATCTTGATTAAAATTTCGAGTGATTAAATTTTTTACATCATGCTTGGAAAACAAATAGTGCCACATTTCTTTGAAAGTTTTTATATTTTGGATCCAATTTTTGACAGAAGGAATTGATTCATATTTTATTGATTCAGAACCATCTTTTTTAACTACTGATTTAAATTTAATTGATTCTAAAATTGGAATCAAATCATCCCACAGTTGGAAATGAGGCGAGTTCATTTTCAAACATTGCTTGTATAGCTTATCTGATAATTTATAAGAATGGCCATTAAAACTATCAAATAACTTATCAAATATTAATAAGAAGTCTGCAGTCCCCTGACACTCCTCTGGAAGCACTTTATGTCCTGAAACAAAAATAATATTTAATATTAATCATTTGTCATATCATTACATTTCGTTTTAATTTATTTTTATTGTTTCAATAAACATTAATCTAGTTTATATAACAAAAGAACAATTATTATAGGTCATCCTGTGTCACTTGATAATAAGAATGAAACATTGTCATTAGAACAGATTATTATGTCTCACCATCGCATTCATTACTGCAATAGTTTGTTTATAAAATTGTTTAATTATGCAAACATTATTATCGCTCTACTAACAGACTACTATAATCTTTAACAAGGCATAACAAATAACAGCGTACTCAAAAATACTTACTTGCTAGAAATCTCATTGCACTAGACACCCTCTGGCTAAACACTTGTGCAGCATATTTAACTTTCATTTTTGGTATTTTGTCTCTATTGACATGCATTTCTGTTAATTTATTTACAAGTCTTATCTCATCATCTCCATCATCCAAATCAAGTAAGAGCTTTACATGTTCCCATTTAGCCCATTTGGTTTCACCATTTTGTAAAAATTTTGCATCTTTCGTTAAAAGATTGTTCCGGACCCCTTTTAATAAATGAGGCGTGTCAAACAAAGGGAATACTTTTTTATCATTCACTTCAAAAGCGTTTGAATTATATTCTCTGCCCTGTTGTATGTATTTTCTTTTCGTTTCATTTTGTAACATTTTTATTACTTTAACATTTGAAGCAGCTTGGTCACAAATAGTGGCCACAACCCTTAGCCCAATATTGTGAAGTTGTGTTATGGCTTCTGTTATTAAATCTTTTAAATCTGATGCTTTGGTTGCACTTTTACAAAATGTGAAACTAATGGCCTGTTTGCTCTTACTTTTTATGCCTTTAATCATTAGCACAAGTGCATGATCAGCCAGAGTTTTGTGTCTTTTGTTCCCAAAATCTTCAAATCCCATTATTTGTCCAGTTGTTGAATTATACTCCACCCCTGGTGCTAGAGATATTTCATCAAATAAAAGAGTGACTAGTTTTTTTTCTTCTGGCAGACTTTTCACAACACTTCTGAGTTCTTCAAGAATTGATGGGTTCAACCCAGGTTTTACTGTGAAATTGCTTAATAAACTTTGAAGGCAACGCTTTGATGGCAGTACAAACATTTTCTTCATTAGTTTATAAGCCTTTGGGCTTTGTTTTAAAATTGTAAGTGACATTATTTTCTCCTCCATCGTGAATCTTCTCCCTTTTGGTTTCTTCAAACTTTTGAGTTGCATTTTTGTGAAGGTTTGTATTTCTTGTGGTAATTTTTCTATAACTGACAAAAATGATTTTGACAATGCAAAATTTTTAGCAGCCCGTATTTTCTTTTTCTGGGTGTTGTACTTTGTAGATATATTTTCTAATTTCCTTTTCAGCTTTTTAATTATTTTATTTTCAGAATAATATGGTCTTTTTCGTTTCCGGGAACCTAAAACAAACATTTTCAATTATTTATATGTAATAATATATTGAATTACCAAGCTAGAGTAACTAATTATCATTTTTTTTTAACGGAATGGACAAGAAAGTACACATCTTGGTGTTATAGTATCTAACTCAGTAATTCTATTGTATTACTTCGAAGGATTGTCAAAAAAAGTGCTGCAAGAGTAATTCCCACTCAGTTACAGATGACTGTGTACCTATTTTCCAATCACACAAAATATTAAGTTCTCTATATTTTCTAAGCATTTGCCGGTAGCTACTGTCACTTAGAACCAAAGCAGCTTTTAACCGGTGAAAGAAATTTTTGAATCAGTCTAGTAGTTTCAAGGCCTATTCAACGCAAACAAATTAATAATCAAATCTTTCCTCTTTATAATATTATCATTAAAAAGTAATCAAAACGATTTTTTTTGTTCAATTTTATCAATATTCATTTTATTAAATTACTATCTTTTACGGGTTTCACCGGTTTATAAACTATCTGTGGACCAAATTTCATCCAATTCCATCCAGATGTTTTTGTGTAAAAGATTAACAAGCATCAATCCAAACAAAATTTCACATTTGTAATATTAATAGGACAAGTATAACCAGAATTGAATTGTAATTATGTGATCATATTAATTACCAAAATTTTAATAATCTATTATAGTACAACATGCAGCAGTATGCCAATGTGGCAAAATGTACAAGAACTTGTAAACAATCATCCACCTATTTATCTATTGACAAAAACCTATGTTTTTTTGTAAACAAATATTTTATACTGTTCAAAATATTTTTACCTCATACGTCATGGTGATGGTAATCAAAGGTTCTGAAGTAATTTTATACTAACCAGGGCCAGATACTGATGTGTTGATAGCAGTTGTATCACAGTCAGCATTTGTTAGCTGATTTTCAATAGGACCCGCAGAACTAACTTCTTCCCTGGACTGGTCTAGGGCTTCTGTGAGATCAGCGGATGGTTGCTCAAGAACAGGATTTTGTGTTACTAGTTCTCCTGAGGGCATGCCTTGTTGTTCTGGAAAATTATGATGAAATCAAAATCAATCAAAATCAAATCGTTTTTTTCAAGTAGGCCAGTTACAGGCACTTTTGAATCGTCAAAAGATAAAAGTAAAATAAAATAGTTTAAAATAGTTACGGTGCTACAGTCCTATTCACAAGACATAAAAACTGTGAAAGTACCGTAGATGCCAATTCCAAAGTGTAGATCTCTATGGAGAAGAATGGGCTAGAAACTCCATGGACACCATAGAGGAAAGTAATATAATCGATGGACACTCTTTTTCAATCACCAAAATTATAACTAAAACTTTGTTACAACGATGTAGCAAGTGAAAAGTGTCCATATGAAATTAATTTAAAAAAGACGAAATTCTATGTGTCTATATTATGATGTTTTGTTTTATTATTGTAACTGAAAAAATAGGATCTTCAAGAATATACCACTGAAATAGTGATTGAATAATATTTACCTAGACATAAAGTTGGAACGGCATTTTTTGTTAGTCTGTGACTAGGTAGACAGTAAGCATCCAAAAAATGGTTGTTACACAACCTTATGCTGTTATAAATATAATTATCTCCTCTTTCTTGGGTTGCCAAAGGAAGTACACTCTTCCAAATCTTAAATTTTTCCAAGCTTTCTAATGTCCCAGTATTAGGATTTGGAAATGAGTGCAGAGGGCCTGAAAATACAATAAAACAGTAAGATACATGAATTTTTAAAACTCCTCCCCTAAAATGACCCACTGACCCAATTTGCTTTTATTAAAACAATCACACTCATAGTTAGTCAAAGATCATCATCATCTGTCCAGCTGTTTCAATTCAGCAGCTTCCAGTCGAACCAGATGTAGTTGAATATCAGTATTTTACATGGAGCGACTGCCTGTCGGACCTCCACAACCCAGTAACTGGGTAATATGATACGCCATGGTAAGACAGGTTATCAGACTTAGTCAAAGATGTTAATCACAAATTAACATTTAAAAGGTTTTAGTACAATGAAAAAATAAATTACTACATGTTTGAAATGGATGATGAATGGTTTTACGCTGAACTCTAGAGTGGTTGGAGCATTTATTATAAATATTCTGCTAGTTCTTTAGTTAGGAAAAGAATGAAAAGCTGGTCAGTGAGCTTCACTAAGGGTGGAAATCTTTACTCTCTTTGTATTTCATTCTTTTAAAATAGGTAACTAACGACAACAGGTAAGTACCTCATTGAATCAACCGAGTTTATTTCAAACTTACCATCATTTTTGCACCCAAAATAGCAATGTAAAGACGATTTCTTCGGCATCTTGTAGCTCAAAACCAAATCGAAAGGCAAAAGTCAGAAGTCCAGGTATATATCGCCAAGTAGATCAGAAAAGCAGTAATCGGTGTCCAAATTCAAAGCCAGGTGGGTTCCGATATTATGAGGAAGAAATCAGGATCCGTATGAGCGCCAAGTCGTAGAAAGTTATCAAAATACACGAAAAACACAAACAACGAACACCAAAGAAACAAACGAAATAGCAAAGTTTTCAAAACTGTAAAAGTTTTGAACAAAATTCAAACGAGTCAAAACATTTGGTGTTGCTGTTATAAAAACTTAGAATTTATTTAAATTGATACGAAGCAAATAAAATTATTTTGCTTATTAAATGGTTAAAATAAAATAGTAATTTTTTTTACATGCATTCCGGTATTTTTCTAATGTCTAATTTCTTTAATTTATTAAAAATAGTTTACGGTCTGCTACTAAACTGCCACCTAGTGTCATTAATAAGTAAACTATCTTTGAAAATGGGGTTTCCCCGATGGATAGATGGCGCTAATGTTCATTGTCAATTTGGAATCGTACGTTTGTTCGGAAGTTTCATGCCCCTGGTCATCACTGTCGTTCGTTGACGAATCAGTCAGCCAGCGTGGCTCTTACAGACTAGACCTATGACACTTTTTTTCTGATCGGGGCTGTCAAATTTTCGTAATAGGAAAAATGGAAATTGAGAAAAAGACCGAGAAAATAAAAACGAATGATGCGTAGGCTTATAGATTATTCAAAATATGTTTAGGCATATATACGCTGTGTTTAATGGGACCTGATTAAACGGACATGGCTGTAAAAAACACATATAAACTTTCTATTTTCAATAACATATTATTTTCATTAATCAATAAGAGAAAGAAACCGAACTTACTGAATTTCATCGCAGGAAATTCCTGACGATCCCTACAGAGCAAATAATGGATTTGAGAGAATAAGAATTTTAGAATACGTATATTCCATTACAAATTGTTTCTATCAATATAGTTAGTAATTATACTCACAGATACCTAGATCAATGTTATCGTGATATCGTGATACGGTTCTTGTTCATCGTTCTGTAATATTTTGCATCCATCGTCCAATACTTTTGGATCTTTATAACATTTCATTGAACTAATGATAATAGCACTGAATTTCAGTCAACAATAATTTGTGGCACTAAATGTAAATGAAAACAACCACTAATCGTATCGAATTGCAATATATGAAAAGAAGCACTTCACTTTTATTATTATTTATTTCATTTCGTCACAGATTTATAACAATTTCGAAAAAACAGAATTAAATTAAATTAAATGAAAACTGCTTGTCAATTTTGAATACTTCAAAATTACATGTCACCTACAAATAAGGCGTAGCACCCACCATGCGAAAAGGTTGAAAATCATTTCTTAAACTAAACATACAATACAGTTTTTTTTTAGACGTACTTGTCTAGTATTATAATATAAACATTAAATTTAAAAAAATAGTTCTTGATCGTTATTCCAAGTTTTGTGGCGCGTCCACAATCTGTTTTACTAGGAATTGCGAGCCCCGAGGAAAATGTTTTTCCACTAAATACTGATCAATTTTAAGACTTATTTTTCCAAAAAAAGGATTAAGAGCCAGTTCACAAAATTCGAACGCTCGAGTTTAGGTAAAAGACGGCAGCAATGTTCATGTGTGCGTAGCTGTTCACACATACACAACGCAACCAGTGTAGCGCTAGTGTTGAGACGGACTAAACAATTTTGAGCCGATATGATCGTAATGCACTTTGGTTACATTTCTGGAAAAGTTTTTGTTGTTTATTCAGTCTATTAGACTGTTAAATGGTATAGAAAGGAAAGCATCTCGCGCGTTGATTGGTTGAACGTCATGTGCCCGCCACAATATTTGTTAGATGTCGAATGTTAAACTGTTCCGGTGATTTATTTAAATTTTGTGTTAAAATAACCTGTCAGTTAAAGTTAGTTATATTTTATTGTTGTGGAAGTAAAACTGAATCTGCAATTAACCTAAGAAGTGAAGTTTGAACAATAAATAAGTTTTGGGGCTGATTTTTAATAGTCAGATGACTTATATCTGAGCAATAAAAATGGGGGTTTGACAGCTTATCTATAGAAAATAATTATGTCAAACCGCTATTTTCATTCCTCAGATAAAAGTTGTCTGACTATTAAAAAATCAGCCCTTTGTCCTACCTAACCTAACCTACTACATTTTCCGAGTTTTCATATTTTTTATGAATGAGAACCTTTTAAACATCTACTACAAGAACGCAGAACGAGCTACTGTAAGAAGTTCTGAGTGCCGCGTAAAGACGACTTGCGTTTATTTCTACAAAATCACGAGTGTATTGCGTTGTGTAGGTATATGGCTGTTTGAACTCGGCTTCATCATAACCAGAGATTTTGTTTTTTAAACGTGCTGCTTATTTTGAAAATTAAGAATGATTCTATATCCGCGTCACCGTTTAATAAATTCGTAAATAATTTGTAAAAAAAACCAAAATGGTTTCTGCTACAATTTCTCATAATAGGCATCTTTTCATAGTTTTCTTCTGTTTTTTCAGAACCGTACCGACACTATGAAAAGTTTTTCAGTACCGATAGAACTGAAAAACTTTTCATAGTTTTTCAGTACTATCGGATTCAAAACCCACGGGTTTTGAATCCGATAGTACTGTCAAAATGTAAATCCAAGATGGCGGCTGCAAAAAATATCGAGGTTTTCGTCATGGGTGTCATTTTCATTGTTTTCGAGGGTGTTGAAACCGATGGTGCAGTCAAAATGTAAATCCAAGATGGCGGCTGCATAAATTATCGAAGTTTTTGTCATGGGTGTCGTTTTCATGGTTTTCGAGGGTGTTGAAACCTATGGTGCAGTCAAAATGTAAATCCAAGATGACGGCTGCATAAATTATCGAGGTTTTCGTCATGGGTGTCGTTTTCATGGTTTTCGAGGGTGTTGAAACCGATGGTGCAGTCAAAATGTAAATCCAAGATGGCGGCTGCATAAATTATCGAGGTTTTCGTCATGGGTGTCGTTTTCATGGTTTTCGAGGGTGTTGAAACCTATGGAAAATGTAAATCCAAGATGGCGGCTGCATAAATTATCGAGGTTTTCGTCATGGGTGTCGTTTTCATGGTTTTCGAGGGTGTTGAAACCGATGGTGCAGTCAAAATGTAAATCCAAGATGGCGGCAGCAAAATTATCGAGGTTTTCGTCATGGTTGCCGTTTTCATGGTTTTCGAGGGCGTTGAAACCGATGGTGTAGTCAAAATATGGACAGTATGGATAGAAAACGATACCCATGACAAAAACTTCGATAATTTATGCAGCCGCCATCTTGGATTTACATTTTGACTGCACCATCGGTTTCAACACCCTCGAAAACCATGAAAACGACACCCATGACGAAAACCTCGATAATTTATGCAGCCGCCATCTTGGATTTACATTTTGACTGCACCATCGGTTTCAATACCCTCGAAAACCATGAAAACGACACCCATGACGAAAACCTCGATATTTTTAACAGCCGCCATCTTGGATTTACATTTTGACAGTACTATCGCATTCAAAATCCTCGAAGACGAAAACTATGAAAAAACGCTTATTATGAGAAATTGTAGCAGAAACCATTTTGGTTTTTTTACAAATGATTTACGAATTTATTAAACGGTCACGCGGATATAGAATTCGATATTGATAAAAATCATTCTTAATTTTCAAAATAAGCAGGACGTTTAAAAAACAAAATCTCTGGTTATGATGAAGCCGAGTTCAAACAGCCATATACCTACACAACGCAATACACTCGTGATTTTGTAGAAATAAACGTAACTCGTCTTTACGCGGCACTCAGAACTAACAGCACTGCGCGATGTCCGCTCAGAAGCCTCGTAGATGCGCGTGTTTGTGTGAGTGCACCGTTTCGAACGTTAGTACGTAGTTTCCGTACTATCCATATTTTTACTGTGCTACGGGGCAGAGAAGGGCCACTCAAAACGTGTGGGAGCGTATCTTTGCAAGTTACTACCACGATCTATACACGTCATGTAAATATATCCCATAAATAATATACGCCCCCACGTTTTGAGTGGCCCCTCTCTCAGCCCCGTAGGGTTATTTTAATTTTTTTAAGAAAATAAAAAATGTGGGTTTTTTCATATTTCTGACAGCAAACCCTTTCATTTGATACCCATATCAAGAGGGTGCATTTCAAATAGCCAATCCGCCGTCTTGGATGTCCGCCATTTTGGATTTGAGACAAGTGACTATTTTTTTCATATTCCTGATAACAAACCCTTTCATTTGATATCCATATCATGGGGATGCATTTCAAATAGCCAATCCGCCATCTTGGATGTCCGCCATGTTGGATATAAGACACGTGACTATTTTTTTCATATTCCTGACAGCAAACCCTTTCATTTGATACCCATATTATCGGGTTGGATTTCAAACAGCCTGACCGCGATCTTGAGAAGGCCGCCATATTGGATTTTTCACCACTCTTGCGCCCCATTGCAAAAACTAATAAAACAAAAACGGATGGTTATTTAATGCACAAATTCTATAAACTACTATTATAATTATAAAAATACTTTAGTTTGATAAAGTAACGAAAATCTTACCTTACGAAAAAATATATGGAGAGAATCAAAATGTGGCAGTCGCAGTATAGTATTCCGTTCACGATACGTACGCTCTAAAATCAGGACGAGGAAAAAAGTGACACAGGTCCTACGTCGACGGGCGCTGGAGCCGTACTGATCGCAGCCCGGTTATGTTTCGTAATTTATGCTAGTTTAGAGTGATTTTAAAAACGATATTATGTTTAATTACATGAAGGGATTTTAATGAAATTTAGAAATTAGTTTAGTCTGTAAACATAGTTTACATTTACATATTTTTTTAAATGTAATTATGCTTTGTTCGAACCAAAAATGGCGATAAAACAGCGATATAAAACGTAAAAATTGACCTCAGACTTTATTTTTTTACTAATTTGTGTTATTAAAAATATAAATTCTACTACGTTTTTTGATGACAAAAACGTATGTCTGATGACTTGTGTATTTTTTTTGGTTAAAATTATAAATATTAATGGTAGATTTAGGAGTCGCAAATCGACTCTGCGTTGATTTTTCAGTAAACTACTTGTCGGAGATTAATTACCACAAAGTTAATAAAAGAGTTTTCTGAAATATTTTACGTTTTTTTACAACACGAAAAACTGGTCTTTCTTTTACAGGTATTCAAAAATGTTGGAGTATTAATTAATTTGGTAAATTCGACGACCAAAATTTTAGTTCTACGCGCAAGCAGGTAAAAGGGCTCTTAATATCGGTCGGGGTTTGGTAACACAAAAACGTGCCATTGGGGAGCATTGGGGATCGGGCGGTTAAACGAAACTATAATAGTTTGATAGCTAAATCACTATTTTTAATTGTGTTTAGTAATACTTTTTCTAAATAATGACAATTTTATTTTTACATTTAGTGTGATATTTTTTCCTAGAAAAGATGGGAAAGGCGCGTTCGCGGGAAATTTATAATTTTGGTTGCTCTTATAGAACGAACAGAGGAGGATGGCACTACCATCGTTCACTTCATTTAGCCAGCTGCTAAAGTGTAGCAGCAACAGAAGTTCCCAATCTTGTTCTGATTTCCCACCAGAAACGTCAGGAAGTCTTTTTTATGGCGATATGACAAAAAATCTGCAATTTTGGTGTTTATATTTCAAAAAAAAACAAAAAGGATAAATTGGTGGTGTAATTTAAATGCTTATTAGAACTTAGAATGTTTTCAAAATTATACAGATATAAATTCCATATTCTTTGTAGTTATTTTTTAATAAACATGTATTTATCTATTAATGTGTTTTCCATGCATCAGTGAAAGAATTGTACTTAAATTATACGCAAAACATCGTCATGATCATGATGGTGATGAATTTATGATAAAAGAGATGAAAAATATGTTTTCAAATTCAAATCAGCAAATGTTTTATTATTATTTATTAGCATTTTTTATTTATTATTTACTACTACTGATGTCCCTTTAACACAGTGCTAGTGTCCGTCATTTATATCAAAATGCATCAAACACACCACCAGATATTGAAGGGCGACCCGCTTTGTATACGCATGGTAATAAAACGCTCGTGTGCTTGGGGCTTAATAGATAATTGGGTATTGTCATTTTGGCACGGTATGCCAATGTTAATGAATTTTCTACAAATTAGTAGTTTTTTTTTGTTAACTGGGGACATCAAAATCTGTGTCAAAATGTTATAAAATATATTTAGGTCTCTGAATGGAAAAAAATATTTGTAAAATATTTGTCTGCATCAATAGGTATTTATATCTATTTTTATTCGTAAATATATTGACATCCTTTTGATGAAATATTCTACTAGAGTAATAAATATATTTTGCGTAAAGGGAACACTGTAAGAAATATTGAAGTTGAAGAAATGAAATACATAAAACTTAGGTTTCCGCGATAGTGGCGCTGGTTGCGGCGAACGTCGTCAAACTTTCACCGCTCATTGAACGACGATTTTTCATAAAAAGGGAGCCTTAAATCGATAAAAATCTTTTACGTTCTGTCATTTTGTCTGTTTTCGCGTTGACAAAACCCGTTTCTACGGCGCCATGCTACGCGTGCTGAACCTTTGCCTAAAAAATAGGCAAAGGTTTTTTTTAAAAAACCGAAAATACCTTATCATCATACATTTCGTCAGGTCTTCAACTGGAGTCCAATACGATGGAGAACGTGGAGACCATCTACACGACACTAGCACTCATCTGTATCGAGCTGGGGTCTGAGGAGACTGTGTCCGACATTATGCAGCTTATACTGGCGTGAGTATACTTTACTTATTTTAGTAAACATGTTTCTTTTCTCCCTAGGGCGGGAAGTTTCGTTTGACGATTTACACAACAATACATGACGGACTAGTTAGAATTCGAAATTAATGCTGTCAACATGCTTAATGCCCAGCGAAGTGACTTCTTTAAAAAAAAATGTCGTGACAAAAAATCTGCCAAAATCTAAAAATTGATATTGCTTTTTGCCTTCGCAACTTTAAAACAAAAAAGGAAACTGTAGCTCATTGTGAGATACTACCTTTTGACACGACTAGTTTTGTATATTTTATTATTTTTATTGACTTCAAAATGGGTCTTACAACTTGGTTTTTTCATGTTTTTCTTTTTATACTGTTTGTTCTGTCCTGTGTGAGTCAATAAATACGTTTTCTTTCCTTCCCTTGTGATGTAATCAATCTGTTATGTTTTGTCCAGTATCCAGCAGTCCAGCCTGTCCAACCCGGTGCTGTCAGTGGCTCAGCAGTGTCAGCTGCAGGCCACCAGTGTGTCGCTGGCTGCACTGCTGACACACGTCATGACACTGCCAAGACTGGCCGAGTATATCAACAAGGTAATCCTACTAATTTTATAATCGTTAAAGTTTGTTATGAATAGATCCCTATTTTATGTACCCGTTGGATAATTTACCTCGGAAACGTAAAGCTGTTAGTCCCGGCTGTAGTTTGTAAATCTTTGACTGTCGTTACTGTTAGTCAGAAGCTCTAAATACGACAACCAGTATTACCATGGGGTATCGTATACCTAGTTACTGGGTTGTGGAGGCCGATAGGCAGTCGCTCCATGTAAAATACTGATATTCAGCTTCATTTGATTCGACTACAAGCCGACCCTAATATAGTTGGGAAAAGGCAGGCAGATGATTCGTCTAATGTCATGTAATAGTGATGTACGTACATCTGACTTTGGCAAGTGTTGCTATCACCTGACAGCCAAATCTACAAACGCGCGTGCTCATTGGTCAAATCAATTCGACATTCTCCCATTTCACGAAACTCCCACAAAGGGGTTTGCAACTTTTAGTACGGACCTTGGCATCATTTATTTTTCTTTCGCCAGTCATAAAACTTTGGCCATAATTAGACTACTACCTAAGAAGTCCATAGAAAAAAAAAAAAGGTTGCACTCCAGGAGTGCCGGTAGAAGTGAAAACTTTTTTGTTACTATGTTTTATTTTTAATTTGAATGACGTCTTACTCATTTTCGATCAGGGTCACGTGACCCTGACGCGAGTTTTAAATTTTTTACCCATTACAGAAAAAGTGTACAACGCCGCTAAAGAAGTTTTCACTTCAAAAAAAAAGGTTGCACTCCAGGAGTGCCGGTAGAAGTGAAAACTTTTTTGTTACTATGTTTTATTTTTAATTTGAATGACGTCTTACTCATTTTCGATCAGGGTCACGTGACCCTGACGCGAGTTTTGGTCACGTGACCCTGACGCGAGTTTTAAATTTTTTACCCATTACAGAAAAAGTGTACAACGCCGCTAAAGAAGTTTTCACTTCAAAAAGTTTCTAAACCGTAACCAACTAGAGATATGGTGAATTGTATTTTGTACTACCTGCTAAAAATAACTCCACATTAGAATAAAATAAAGACCGTCATATCTCTGGTTAATTACGATTTAGATTTTTGAAGTGAAAACTTCTTTAGCGGCGTTGTACACTTTTTCTGTAATGGGTAAAAAATTTAAAACTCGCGTCAGGGTCACGTGACCAAAACTCGCGTCAGGGTCACGTGACCCTGATCGAAAATGAGTAAGACGTCATTCAAATTAAAAATAAAACATAGTAACAAAAAAGTTTTCACTTCTACCGGCACTCCTGGAGTGCAACCTTTTTTGAAGTGAAAACTTCTTTAGCGGCGTTGTACACTTTTTCTGTAATGGGTAAAAAATTTAAAACTCGCGTCAGGGTCACGTGACCCTGATCGAAAATGAGTAAGACGTCATTCAAATTAAAAATAAAACATAGTAACAAAAAAGTTTTCACTTCTACCGGCACTCCTGGAGTGCAACCTTTTTTTTTTTTTATTATTATTTTTTACGAACTTCTTAGGTTATGTTCTACTAATGACCAAAATTTCATTACTGGCGAAAGAAAAAATAAACATTGATGCCAAGAAGTTGCAAATCCCTTTAATGTTATGATGTATGATCGTTATTAACCCACCTGTTTCCCTGCAGATAATCCAGGCTCGTCGTGAGGAGGCCCCTCACCTGCTGCCTCCTCTCCGCGAGGACTACGACGAACTGCCGCCTGCCAAGATGCCCAACAAGCTGCCCTATCTCATGATGGATCAGGTACGGTAGATAATAATCGTAGTCCTGATCTTCAAACCATAAGAGCATATGTTACGATCACCTCTCAGGCTAATGGGGATGGCAACTGGGGAACTAATGACGCTAGTATAGCTTGCTCCAAGCATCGTCATTGGTTCAAATCAGTTCAAATCTTAAAGGTACTTCAAAATAGTACTACGTCATTGGTCGGATTAGGACTAAGCTATGGTGGCGCCATCTCCAATTAGCGTTGACTTGCCTTCCCGATTGTGTACTGGTCGGATCTCTCCCGGGTATGACCTGAAGGAAAAAACCCTCGCTAGCTCGAGCACGGTGATACGGACGACAGAAATGGTCTCAGGATACGATTGCTTCAAGAAACTGAGCCTGTAGCCAAACGCCAAGCGACAATCGTTGACGTTCATCAGTCGTTTATACATTTTCAACTTTATACCCCATCGCATAAAGTTGAAAATTTAGTAAAGACTGCTGAGCTATAGCGAACGAAACAAATGAAAACGATCTGTAATCCTTGATAGATTTTCAACTGTATGCGATGGGGTATGAAATTGAAAATGTATCAGCGACTGCTGAACGTTAGCGATTGTCGCTTGCCGTTTGGCTATAGGGCCAAGTATACATACACAGGGTGCTGGACGGTCGTGATGTCACTATCTGAAGTTTGATGGATGTCGTGTTAGACCCTACGTTAATCTGTGACTGTGATGATACAGAAAGGTTGTTGCTGCCGCAACAGTTTTTTTTAACTTACATTTTAAAAGCTTTAAGACAGGTTGGGCAGGCGGAGAGTTGATAACTGTTGTTGATAAGCTTTAAGACTCGCCGTCCGTCATGAACCATGCCCGGGTAGACGGCGCTTCTTATAAACCGGGGTTGCGGGAATCGGTAACCGTGACCTTGGAGCGTAAAGGGTTATTGAAGGAACAATGTGGATTTTAGCCAGTACGAGTCTGGCAGTCCTTCGGAAGGATTCTTTTGAATGATGACGATGACTTAACATTTTTTTTATATAATATTTTTTTGGTATATGGTTCATGTCCATTCCAGATGGCGCTATGCGAGTTACTGAAGTCTCACGGTATCGACGTGTCCCGTCTGTCGTCCACATCTCCCTACACGGCCGGCAGCATCTCACTGCCGCACAGACACAGCTGGGTGGAGGCTGGTATGTATACGTACACTTGTAATCATCATCAGCTGGAAGACTTCCACTGCTGAACAAAGACCTGTTAATCCCTTACGGCAATTTTTGTCGTGGTAAAATCATGAAATTACTCCCCCCCTCACCCAGGGCAGGGCAGGAAGGACTGTCAGACTTGTACTGACTAAAATCCACATTGTCCTTCAATAGCCCTTTACGTTCCGGGGTAATGTCAGCAAATAGCTGCTGAGTCCCGCGACCCTCTAAGGCACGTCATATTGCCCTCTAAGGCACGTCATATTGCCCTCTAAGGCACGTCATATTGCCCTCTAAGGCACGTCATATTGCCCTCTAAGGCACGTCATATTGCTTTGATGCACGCGTGGAGCACAACGCACTGTCAACACGGGCAAGTTTCATGATCGGACGAAGAGTCACTCATTACTACCCATCCGCATGTCAGTGGATGCCCTACGGCTGATATGATGAGGATGAAGAAAGATGCAGTGTTTGTTGCGATATTATATTTTTATTGTATGTCTGCAGGAGCGGCTCAAGGTCGCGACAGCCTGGCTGAGATCACAGCTCCGGGCACTGAACTGGACAGTGCCACCAGCTCACCCGGCGTCACACGGGTGAGTTACATACACCTCTTACTATCTTCTGCGATCCTAGTACTCTGTGCGCATTTAATGGTTCAATTGACTGGCTTTTTGATCTAGTGGTTAGTGACCCTGACTACTATGCCGTCGGTCGTGGGTTCGATTCCCACCCAGGACAAATGTTTGTGTGATGAGTATGATCATTTGTTCTATGTCTGGGTGTAACTTATCTGTAATAATTATGTATGTATTTAGAAATATATAAGTGTGTTTATCAGTTGTCTAGTACCCATAACACAAGCTCTACTTAGCTTGGGACTAGATGGCGTTTAAAAAAAAAAATTAGAAACAGTTTGCGTAATGGCTAAGTCAATTGAGTGCTCTTCGCCGTGTTGTGATTTCAATTCCCGCACGGAACAAATATTCGATTGAAGTACAAGTGAAGGGCAAAGTTAAAAATTTGGATAAATTTTGGATAAATAAATAATAATTAATACTAAATAGGATATTCTTGCCTTATAAACAAAAACCGGCCAAGTGCGTGTCGGGCCACGCACAGTGTAGGGTTCCGTAGTTGCCCATCAAAATACTTATGCGAACTAACGAAACTGATTCGCTGAATATAATTTTAAAAAGAAGAATTTTCAAAATCGGTCTAGGAGTCTTTGAGAAATCGGGGAAAATACATAAGAAAAAAGATTACAACGAATTTAGAACCTCCTCCTTTTTTGAATTTAGTTAAAAATAGTTGACGATAAAAACCTACCTATCCCCAAAAAACATACCTATAAAAGCTGTAAAAATGAAGTTGACAAACTTACATTTGCAGTTGTCTCCGATACATTTTGTTTAAGAAAATATGATATCAAGTACATTTTATAAGTTGGTCGACTTTTACTCGTAAAGTTGTAAAGCCTACTTAGTCATGATAATTTTCTTTTAAACTTCGTTATATACACTACTATTGTGAATTTTTTCACACCCCCAAACATAACCGTTTAGCTGGTAGAGGGGGGGGACACTCGAATCGAGCAAAATTTAGCACTTTAAAGCTTAATATTTCACAAACGAATTTTTTTATCAAAAAATTGTTAATGGAAACTATCATTATTTTTTAAAGGCCTATTTAATGATACCCCACACTAAGGGGTACGCGAGAAAAAAAAAATCCTCACTTTACGTGTAAGTACTGGAGGTACCCTAAAAAAAAATATTTTTCGAGATTTTATTTTACCACTTTTTCGGCACAACAAATCCGTATATTTACACCAAATTACAGCTCTCTAGTACTGTGCGTCTCTGAGCTAAACTGCGGACGGACGGACGGACGGACATGGCGAAACTATAAGGGTTCCTTGTTGACTACGGAACCCTAAAAATGATAATTTAGCCTTTAACCTTCCCTCAATCTCTCCATTTTTCCTAATCCAATATGCACTTGCTTTTTTGTGATATACCTAGTTGAAAATCAATGAAAGTTTGGCATCCATCCTGACAAAATTTCACTTTTATAATATTACTAAGTTTTTCTCGCAGCAGGTATAAATAGTAGTCTTTCTCAAGGATAAAGGTTGCCTTCGATTGTTTGAATCCTATGCTACACTAAGGGTTCCAAACCTAAATCCCTCGCTTTGCTCGGGATCGGAACATAACTCCCTCGTATCTTTAGTAACGCTCCAGCTTCAATATGTCCGTGATTTATGACACTGATTTATCCGCCTCACTAGTGATCATATCGCTCTTTCTTTTTTTTTTCTCGTGTCGTGTTGCCAATTTTAAAACTGTTGTATCTTCGTCCATTTTGGTTTACGCAATAATAGAGATTTGAGAGCAGTGGTGGCCTAGTGGTATCGGCCCCGACTTACGAGTTGTAGGTCGTGGGTTCAATCCCGGCAGGCGCATTACTTTGTGTAATTTATTTCATCACCACTGCTCTCAAAACGGTGAAGGAAAACATCGTGAGGAAACCGGCATGTCCTAGAACCAAAAATTCGAAGACATGTGACATCCACCAATCCGCACTGGGCCCGCGTGGTGAATTATGGCCCACTCCCTCTCACAGAGAGGAGGCCTGTGTCCCAGCAGTGGGAACATTAATAGGCTGATGATGATGATGAATAATAGAGATCAAATATTTAAATAAATAAATAACTGGTTTAGAGAGCCATGCAATACGATGATCTGGACGAAGAATATAGAATGTTCATTGAGAAGTACAACCACAACTACCGGCCCGCCATGCAGAGCTTTGGTGTCTATGTAAATATCATTTTCTGTATACAAGTAGATCGTTGATCTTTTTCTTTCATTAAATTAGTCCTCTCGCCCGGCGTGAAGCAGAAGAGACTGTTAGGGACTTTACTCATGGAGCGTTGCGATATCGGGTCAATTGCCGATTTAAGGCGCACGTATTTACTATGCAGTGATGCGATGCTATTTGACCGTGCACTTCAAAAATCCACCTTACTACTACGACATAAAGGCGCTGCAAACCAAAGACAAAAGATGCGCACGAGACGAGTAGTTGCGCAATCGAATTTCGGACAGAGAATCATATGCATTCTCATTAGGACGTACATGCAATGAGGATGGCAACTGGGAAACTTATGGCGCTAGTATAGCTTGTTCCAAGCATCGTCATTGGTTTGAAATCAGTTCAAATCTTTAAGGTACTTCAAAATAGTACTACGTAATTGGTCGGATTAGGACCACTCTATAATGGCGCTATCTACAATATCTTTGCGTTGCCAACCCCATTCGATATCGAGCAGATCTCGCTGAGTGAGATAGCCGTTTTTATTTGATCACAGAACCAAGTCCATACACATTTTTTAGCGTGGTAAAATCATCAAACGAGTCCTCCCATCCAGTTCAGGGCGGGAGGGACTGTCAGACTCTTACTTAGTAAAATCCAAGGTGTCCTTCAATAGACCTTTACGTTCCGAGGTCACGGTAATTCATTAGTCGCACGACTCAGGTGATAGTTATATCTTTCAAACAACTTTTGTATGGAAAATTTCAACTTTAAAAAGTGGTAGTTAGTGGTGTTCTAGTTCTAGTAGCATCTCCTCCACATCCTGAGTTCCTTTAATCCTCCCTGTAATCCCTCTCCCTCCTTCCCTCACAGCGCAATGACATTGAGTTCTGGGGCTGGGGACATGAAGACATTCACAGCAGTGAGCACGATATGAGAAAACCACATAGGAAACGAACGGTAATTTGTAGACCATTTTCATCGTTGTTAATGTTTTCTAGACAATTGCTTATTATGTTACACTTATTATAGTCCATTTTCCACCGTAAAAGTTTAATGAGCCGGAAATTACTAGGCGGAGCGGACTTTTGGAACGAAGTTCCTTATCGCGCGTTGTGAAAGGGAGCTAGACGGAAAAAAATCTTACGAAAAGTTGTCACGACACTTTTTGGGACGGACCTGAGCGTAGTGGAGTGGAGTGGAGTCGCGACGATTATTTTTGTTGAGTGTATACAGTAACTTCGGTTCATCCGGGTGTCCCTTGATACCTCTCAAGTTTTTCTCATGAAATAGGTTTGCGTGTCTAACAAGAAAGAGTATAGTCATTCCATTTCCATCGCAAAGTCAATAGGTATGTTGAGAACATCAATTAATTGAAAACTTAATTAGCTGACAGCTGCAATTTCATTAAAAAATAATTAATAAATTATTATTATGTTCTATTTCGTATTTTCTTTTGTTGAATTAATAGACCAGGCCGCCAGAAGACATCCGTATGCAAAATATGAGGACCGAGTTTTGAGTTTTGTAATATATTTTTAGGATTGTCAAGATATATATTCTTGATGTTGCCAGCAATTATCGTGGTCCAAAAAAAAAAAATCCGCACTGTAGTCTCAGGTCAATAAAACGTTGATATTTGTGGGTTTTGATCTGAATAAATATCATATGATAAGGCATTACATACTAATTATACTTTATTATGACGAGATCTTGATAAAATGATTGGAAAATATAGTAGAAAAACATATGAATACATAATTATCTATATATTTAAAATAACAGGGTATGGTCGTAAGACTCGTCTACAGCCGAAATCGCTAAACGTATAAACTTGGATTTTGGACAATAGTTGCAGTCTACCATTTAGGGGGGCAAAAAGTCGGGATTTTGTGAAAATCGTGCTCTAAAGGGGTGAAAAGGGGTAAAAACTTCTGTATGGAAAATCCTATTCCTTGGGTTTATACATTTGAAACTAGTCATGTATAAGAACACAAGTAATTAAAAAATATTAGCACTATTAATTTTTTAAAACTACCCTCCATTAGTGATCTAGTTGATGTTAAAGTTTGTATGGAAAAATCATAAGGCATGATCCGATTACTTTGAAAATCAGTATATAAATACAAAAACAGAAATGATCAAACACGTGTTTTTGGATTTTTCGAAAATCGCCCCCAAAGTTAGTGAAAAGGGGTATTCAAGTTAAAGGGAAGGATTTTAAAGCGCTAAACGTATAACCTGAATTTTGGATGGAAGTTGCAATTTATCATGTAGGTGAGCACCAAGAAAGGATTTCACCTTTAAGGGGGTGACAATGGGCATTATTAGTTTTTTAAAACTACCCTCCAATGATACTCTAGACGATGTTAAAGTTTGTATGGGAAAATAATAACGTGCTAACCGATGAATTTGAAACCCGGTATATGGAATTTAGATCAAAAATAATCAGACACGTGTTTTTGGGTTTTTCAAAAATCGCCCCCTAAATGGGTGAAAAGGGGTGATTAACTTTTACGGGAAGGATTTTACTACGTATAGTGCGGTAGTCTTTTACAAATTTCTGGACCACTCCAGACACTGGCAACATGCATTTTTAAATAGTCTAAGAACCCATTTACATACTTCATAAAACAGATTGCGGTCCTCATATTTTGCAAACGAAATTCCTTCTGCGGCCTGGACTATAATGCATATTTACGAAGATAACGCATTAAAATTCAAGAGCCTTGATGTCAGAAGCAAGAGTGAAAATGGCACTTACTTGTGACTTATAGCCTGTCCACATCTTCACATCACGACGTCATAGTGTGGAACGGTGCGGTAACAGTGGAACGATACGTTGACGTGACGTGCAAATTCACGTTAACGTAACGTAAACTCCACGTCACGACGCAGCAACGTTGCACATCGCTGTGCCTTGAATAATCTGATGTTACATTCTTCACTAACGTATGTAAGTTTCGTTCTAGATATGGGCCTCACAAGAGGTATTCTGCTTCTGCTATTGTTAAACAGACGGGGAAGAGGTTGAAGAGATAAAGATGTGTAAAGACATTACTGAACTGTCTAGAACGAGATTGACGTACGTTCGAACCGATTTCAAAAAGGAGAAGGTTCTCGATTTGGCCGGTGTTTTTTTACGTTGTGTTCCACTTCGTTCTTTAGTCCGGCGGTGCGAGCGAGGGTGTGAGTCTAGAGGCTCTCCGTCGCGCGGCCACCGGACCGAGCGCGGCACACAGGAGGGACGCGGAGAGACGACGAGCGACACTCAACAACGCCTTCAGAACTGCTCCCTTCGACCAGCTGCAGCACATCACACAGCCCAAGGTAATGTGTGATACTATACCTTACAGTGCAGCAGACAGGAGGGACGCGGAGAGACGACGAGCGACACTCAACAACGCCTTCAGAACTGCTCCCTTCGACCAGCTGCAGCACATCACACAGCCCAAGGTAATGTGTGATACTATACCTTACAGTGCAGCAGACAGGAGGGACGCGGAGAGACGACGAGCGACACTCAACAACGCCTTCAGAACTGCTCCCTTCGACCAGCTGCAGCACATCACACAGCCCAAGGTAATGTGTGATACTATACCTTACAGTGCAGCAGACAGGAGGGACGCGGAGAGACGACGAGCGACACTCAACAACGCCTTCAGAACTGCTCCCTTCGACCAGCTGCAGCACATCACACAGCCCAAGGTAATGTGTGATACTATACCTTACAGTGCAGCAGACAGGAGGGACGCGGAGAGACGACGAGCGACACTCAACAACGCCTTCAGAACTGCTCCCTTCGACCAGCTGCAGCACATCACACAGCCCAAGGTAATGTGTGATACTATACCTTACAGTGCAGCAGACAGGAGGGACGCGGAGAGACGACGAGCGACACTCAACAACGCCTTCAGAACTGCTCCCTTCGACCAGCTGCAGCACATCACACAGCCCAAGGTAATGTGTGATACTATACCTTACAGTGCAGCAGACAGGAGGGACGCGGAGAGACGACGAGCGACACTCAACAACGCCTTCAGAACTGCTCCCTTCGACCAGCTGCAGCACATCACACAGCCCAAGGTAATGTGTGATACTATACCTTACAGTGCAGCAGACAGGAGGGACGCGGAGAGACGACGAGCGACACTCAACAACGCCTTCAGAACTGCTCCCTTCGACCAGCTGCAGCACATCACACAGCCCAAGGTAATGTGTGATACTATACCTTACAGTGCAGCAGACAGGAGGGACGCGGAGAGACGACGAGCGACACTCAACAACGCCTTCAGAACTGCTCCCTTCGACCAGCTGCAGCACATCACACAGCCCAAGGTAATGTGTGATACTATACCTTACAGTGCAGCAGACAGGAGGGACGCGGAGAGACGACGAGCGACACTCAACAACGCCTTCAGAACTGCTCCCTTCGACCAGCTGCAGCACATCACACAGCCCAAGGTAATGTGTGATACTATACCTTACAGTGCAGCAGACAGGAGGGACGCGGAGAGACGACGAGCGACACTCAACAACGCCTTCAGAACTGCTCCCTTCGACCAGCTGCAGCACATCACACAGCCCAAGGTAATGTGTGATACTATACCTTACAGTGCAGCAGACAGGAGGGACGCGGAGAGACGACGAGCGACACTCAACAACGCCTTCAGAACTGCTCCCTTCGACCAGCTGCAGCACATCACACAGCCCAAGGTAACGTAGAATGTATACTGCTTAGATGTTTTAATAAACCAGAACACAGATGGAAGCCGTTGAAGTTTCCGCACAGAGGCGATAACCGACGACTTTTTGGGAAGATAGTCACCTTCTTCTACGAAATAGACATGCTAGCGAAGAAGGAGATGGGCCGCTTCAAGGAGAGGACTGCTTCCACCTCACAACCCAGTCATTATCCGTCCTTCTTGTCGCAAGACTGTCTCGTCGGGTAACGTGACCTTAGATCATTAAGGGCTTTATGGGAGATGAGCGGGCGAAAAAACCTCTAATAAATAGGGTCGACTTATTGGTGAAAACGATATTTTCAAGACAACCTTTTTTTGCGTGGTAAAATCATCAAATGAGTCCTCCCACCTCGAGCGGGGCGGGAGGGACTGTCAGACTTGTACTGACTAAAATCCACGGTTCAATAGCCCTTTATGTTCCGAGGTCACGGTAATGAGATAATTCCTTCGACACCGGTTGCCTTTGACTTTCTAGAGGAGAGCCACGTCATTATGCTGACGCTCTTTGAGGCACGCGTGGGACACAACACGCCGTCGACCCGGGCATGGTCCTTGGTCGGGCAGCGAGTTGCCCTATACTCGCCGCCCGCATGCTCGCACCTGTGATGACCAAGACAATCTTTGGATGAATTTGAAAAAGAAATTTAAAGTTTCTCCTTCTGTTCCAGTACGAGATCAAAGACAAGTTGGCGGAGATCTTCAACTCCATCAGCTCGGAGCCCCTGCTGCCTGTGTCGGGCTCGTGCTCGCCGGCCAGTAAGTCCCACCAGCACAACGTGCCGCCCTACACCAAGTACTTCCCGGAGCTGTTCCTGTACTGAGACAGGTATGGTACATTGTTACCAACGACGATATAATACTAGACTCCTAATAACAGGCGACCGATGTCTGCCAACACATTAGGCAAAAAAGTCTTATATTCGTCTCATTTCGACCAATCCTGTGAGCCGTAAACATACGTTGAGACAGAACAGACCTTGAGTTAGCCAATCACAACGCAGTACCCCGTCCCCTTCGCTTACGTAGTACCTCAGCGAGTTGACAGAATAGTTTGTGTTCTTTAGATCGTGCATGCGGAGTCTAGTATTATATCGTCGTTGATTGTTACCTTATTGGTGAAGTGCTTGAGAGAGAAAGGTTTGGTGTGTAATGTAGATTGATTTTATGTACTTGTATAACGAACCATCATAGAAATCATAACATGGATAAGCCTTTTTCCCGGGATTTCATTTCAGTACTTACAGAATTGAAATACACGCGGGAGAAGCAGCAGGCAACAGCGAGTGCTTATAATGTCTTCATCTTACAAGTTCCTAACAATTTTAAAATTCCGGAAAATTCTCTTTAAAATCCTGGAATACCGGAAGCACGTCCATATTAAAATACATGTTTAATGTTATTGACCCCAAATCTACTAACTCCGGGCTATGGTAATCAGAGTTGCCAAATTCAGGCATTTCATTCCCGGGACCATTTGGTTAGTAAGAAAATATAAGAAAATTGATAATTATTCTTAATTTCCACTAATTTATGTCTTCTATTATTTCCAGTTGTTATTGGTGGAGGACACACACTCGTCTGTAGAGGCCTGTAGCATTAGTTCCGCTCGATATACTAGCATGTAGTTATATACACATGGCGACATAGATAATAATGTACAATGGGCTACAGAAGTCCATTGATATTACAAAAAAATCGTGTGAAACAAGAATGACGCCATCGAAGAGCCTATGCACACCACGTTTTTTAAACGCGCCGGTGCAGCGCGTTTTAGAAACGCGCGTCGACGTTTGTTGTCGTTTGTTTTAGGCTGCGTCTGACTTGCGTGCGTATCGAGTCTGTATCGCGTCAAACGTGCTGCACCGTGGTCGTGTGCCACCTGCGGTTGTTTCACTCGATCTTCATTAGGTAGGTGGCACACGACCACGGCTAGCACAATATCGGTCAAATGAATTTTGTTCTTGTTTTATACTTTTCAGTGCACGTTTTTGTCGTAGTCGGGTTTTAGTTATTTTAACTTATTTTTTATTTCATTTCGATATACTCTGGTATAAAGTACGTCTATAAAAACTCGTTTTGAGTTTTGCGTTTCGAATTTAACGATATGAGAGTAGATCAAAATCCTTTATTATCTGCATCCCTGTAGGCCTAAATAATAATAATGTGTTCAAAATACATTATTAGCTATGTCGTCATAATCAAACAGTTTTGACTAAAAATAATAATTAATCTGACTTTGGCTCCAAACTATGATAATAATAATATAATGTCTAACGAGTTACATTCCCAGTTGCTTTTACTGACTATTAATAATAATAATTGTTGTAGGTGAATCTCTTAAATCGGTTTGGTGGTATGTTGTTATTAATCATGTCTTCCATAACTTAGAACAAACTTACTTCCCTCTGTCTGTACAACAAGATCTTTCAAACTGCTCAACAGATTTTCATGCGGTTTTTCATTAAAAGATAGCGTTATTCAAAATAAATATTAACATGTGACCATTACATCTGCATTGGAACGTCACTAGTTGATCATAAAATAAGTGAATTTCTGTGCGTGGATATGACTCTGAAGCTATGAGAAATTGACAAAAAAATACTCAAAGGAGGGTCAAATTATTTAGATTAGGTATATCAAAATAATTTGGTCTTTGAGTTTTTTTATTTAATTACCTAAAACTATTGATTTTCTGGTCAGGAGTTTATACGAACATAAGTGTTTGGAGTAGCTTGAATTTTTTTTTTCGCTATTTCAAATACAGACTTGAAATAGCGAAATACTAAATAATTTTACATTGGGAACAGTCCCAATGTAAAATGTATCAAGTACAATGACCTCTAGATGTTGTCGGTATTTCCAATAGCCCTGTACATTACGAAATTAAAAAAAAAAAAGATTAATTTTGAAAAACGGAAGATCACGATTAATAACAACAGTAAGGTATTTTTATGATATTTCGTAGAGCACTAAGGAACGGTGAGGTTGGTGAAGCAATATTCAGTTTTTATGGAACCCTGGTAGGACCAATGTATCGACGATATTAATGAGAATTTTATGTGAAACAGTGTCGAGAGAAACTGAGAGAGAATTGCAATAAAAAGTAATAAATAAAAACTCAACATTTTACTATTCTTACCTCAGATCAAAGAAATATTTTTATATTTCCTATTTCTTGATCTGAGATTCTTACAAACAAACTTTTAAGTGAAGATGAGTTTGAAATTGCTCTCATTAGTAAAGCTCCGGTCACACAACGACTAATCGGTGCAAAAGCCTGTTCTTGCTGTACAAACTATTCGCGATTATGCAGACGGCGAGTAGGTGACTCGCCGTCCGATCGCGGACCATTCCCGGGTCAAAGGTGCGTCGTCGTTTTCCACGCGCACCTCAAATAACTGTCAGCAATCTGACAGAGGCCCCCTTAGAGGGTTAAGCCAGTCAGGGTCGCGAGAATATTTTATCAGTAACCGTGACCCTGGAATGTAAAGGGCTATTGAAGAATCACCGTGGATTTTAGTGAGACAGTAAAGGCGGGAGAACTCATTTGGTGATTTTACTGCGATAAATAAAAAATCAGGCTATTAATTAGCAGCCATTAGTCGCTGAGTGTGACCGAAGTTTAAGGCATGTATTACAATTGTATTAGTTAGTTAATAATGATAATTAATATATTGCGTATTGTGATTATGTTGTTAGTTAATATTTTAAACATATTTTATGTATTATCTGTGAATGTTTACTAGATTATGTAACAAAACTAATTTATGAACCAATTAAAATCAAATCATTGTACAGACGAGACGCCAGCAGGTCAGCCTACTCCAATCTGTCAAATTTTACCAATCGAATATTAACCTTCCACTATTGTGATAAGGTAGAAAATCTATTTAAAAAAATGATAGATTGAGGTACGTTGATGTGCTGGCGTCCGTACTTAACATTTATTAAAGAACTTCAAAAGACATGTCCACAAAGGACACGATCGCACGGAATCTGGGTAATAGATTCCATAATTTCTTCGCACTCGCGAAGAAATTATGGAATCTATTACCCAGATTATAGTATTAGGTACTATCGACAAAGTAGAATCATGACGCACCATAGGCTTATTTTCTAACAAACATTTCAAATACTAGGTGCACATTCGCGTAAACATACATATCCATAGTAACGACTTTCACCTTTGTCAATTTGACGGATTCAAACGATTTTTTGCCTAAATTGGTCATGATTCAGCTTTGTCGATTGCACTTAGGCTGAGACTTAGTAAGTTATATAGGCAGTAAGTTTTAAACGTTTTTCCAAAGCTATCTTATAATTTTCCCGCACGGAACAAATATTTATGACTTTCAAATAGTTGTTCCGGGTCTGGGTGTTTGTGTATGTGAGTTTCTATGTTTGTAAACGCACCCACGACACAGGAGAAATTCCTAGTGTGGGACAAAATACTTAAAAAAAAACTTCATACCAAATACTGAAAACTGTTTAAAACTTGTTGCCTCTATACTTAATTGTTTTTCTAACTGTATGTATGTTATAAAAACATGAATATTGCTGTGGTAGCGATGGGCGTGGTCGGTGACTGTATAAGGGTTGCATTTGTTCAATATAATAATAATAATATTCCACAACTATCACACAACGCCATCTAGTCCCAAGCTAAGCAGAGCTTGTGTTATGGGTACTAGACAACTGATAAACATACTTATATATGGTTCTAAATACATACATATTATAGATAAATTACACCCAGAGACAGAACAAATGATCGTGCTCATCACACAAACATTTGTCCTGGGTGGGAATCGAACCCACGACCTCCGGCATAACAGTCAGGGTCACTAACCGCTAGACCAACAGGCTTCTCAAAAATAAAATTGTACTTAATGTTATATTATTAATGTATATCTGTTCAGTACTCGGTTGTGTATGCTAAATAAATAAATGTGGTTCACAGGCATTTTTATTTAATTTTCGGGAAGCTTATGGAGGTCAAACATGTAACAGCCCGTTCACACGGCAGTCCAGTTTTTTGCAGGATCCCGTTTTCTGCAGGATCCCGTTTGATCGCAAAAGAGATTATACGCTAGTGTTCACGCGAGCAAACCGCATGCAGGATCCTGCAAAATGCTGATTCCGTCGATTTGTGCAGTTCGGTTTTGTCACCGGAAACTGGATCCGTCGTCCAGTAAAAAGCGGGATCCCGTTTAATGACACAAGATATTTCTATAGTAGTGTTCACACGGCTTCTTGCGTATTCACACGGCAGTCCAGTTTTGCGGGACCGGCTTTTTACTGGATCATTCAAAACTGAACTACCGTGTGAACACAGCGTCCGTTTTTGCAGGATATAGTTAAAAGCCGGTCCTGCAAAACTGGAATGCCGTGTGAAAGGGCGGTTAGGGTTTGCATGATGGTTTTAAGAGCGTATATTCCGAAAGTTGGCAACGTCGCAAAAGGTCAAATATTAACAAGTTTTAATTAATTTAGCAAAGTTTTAATTAAATTAGCAATTTTCACTTGTTTTACGTAGGAATCGAACGAAGTAGATCATTTTTCTTCCGTGTTTTTGGCTTTAGTTCGGTAAATCATGGTTTTATAAACATGTGATGAGATCTCTTTTACAATGTGACAACTTACTAATTACCATGTAACAACTTACTTCTGCGAGCTGCGGTATTATCAAGGGTAATAAAGTAATATCCCTGTTACACGGGTTTTAACTATCCGATCGAATCAGCCGATGTGTCAAAATGTTGTAATTAGGCTATGCGCGCACTACGAAATAGTTGCTTTTTTATATTGCGAAATGAAATCGCAAGCTAACGATTTATTTTCGCAGGGCGCGGATTGTAGCACATCTGGGGCCCGCCAAGACGAGGCAAGCGAAGCGCAAGGTCATACATATCAGTAAAAATGTATGGCTTGCTGTTTCGTTACTTCAGGAACTATGTAAATATTCGCATTACCACAACGATGGTAGCGAAATGGCGAAGCCATACATTTTTACTGATATTTATGTAGAATTTGTGAAGGGTCTGTAGAGTCTGGCCGTGTAGATTCAGAAGCTTGGTTCGACATGAGATCTGATAGGTTTTTTTTTCACAGGGCAAACATTATGTGGTGTCTTGGCAACATTTTACATAAAATGTTTTGATGGGATTTCTGTTAATTACATAGATATTGACGTTTTTTTCGCAACGATTTATTTTCGTCATGCGTGCTAATCCTTAGTGTAAAATCTTGTAAATTCCAGGTGAGGCAAGGGACAAAAAATAAAATAAAAGAGCTAAATTTTAACAACATTTATATTTTAAAATAACATTTATCTATCTACATTACAATTTAAGTTAGTTCCTATCTACCTTTGGACGAGTTATTGAGGTCATTACAAATTAAATACATAGTTACATTTGTGACAACGTTAAGGTACAGTTTTCTGAAGTCAATGAAATATCTATATCATTAAATTTATTGTTTCTACGGTATTCGGCAACAAATAATATAACTTACGTCTATTCGGTCTTTTAGGACATTATCTCTGTCAAATTCTGCCAATCGAACTTGAACATTCTTGTTTTGCGATAAAGTTGAAAATCTATTAGAGATACTAGATAAATTGTGATTTTATATATATAATTCGAGGCCTCTGCTACTATTCAAAATCAGTTCACGGCTTTGACGAAGTCCTTCGGTGTACATTTTCATCCTACTTTTAAACGTTAAAAGTGTGAAAGTATATAAAAAATATATGTGTATAATCACGGAAAAAAGGCTGGACCGATTTGGACGCATATTTGAATTTTGCCGCTATAACATAAAAACTAAAAAGAATTATATTTTAGGGGACTCTCACATACAATAGGCATGATTTTTTTTACAGATAATGGTTGCACTTCGTGCAAGAGAACGACGCGCACTTGGTTGGGTTTTTATTTCATAACATTTATAAAAATGCATTGACTTTAATGATATAGACACTCATTGGCTTATTATATTATAAATGGCACGTTTATAACAAGCATTATTTATAAACAGGTATATTCCGGTTATATTACAAACCATATAGTGTATTTTGCATTATCGAAAAAGATAGTATATAAAAAGCTCTGTTTAATTGGTTAACATCAAAATGCAACTACAATAAACCTGCGTTGCAGCAACGACTGTTGCAATGCTTTATAATCTGAAGTTTTGATGTTTCTCAATGAAAATCCATATCCAAGGCCTTAGCACAAGATTTCTGTATTTTACGTACACAGCGTACTCAAAGTTTACGACGTTTATTGTATGGAAAATGAAAAAGCTCCTCTAGTGTACGAACGGAAAACTTTTTTTTTTTTAAATTCGTTCCCGATTACATTATACAGACGCCAGCAGGTCAACCCAATCTTTCAAATTTTACCAATCGAATATTAACCTTCCACTGTTGTGATAAGGTCGAAAATCTAATAAAGAAAGATAGATTGTGGTAGCTTGATGTGCCGGCGTCTGTACAGTCACAAGCAATAACATGTAAACACTTAACAAAATTCAAACGCAAATTACAAGTGAAATACTGGTTTCCACTTTGAAATAAGACCTTTTTCGTAATAGTATGGCTTCCAAAATAGAAGTCTAATCAAAAGGCAAAAGTTTAATCAATATGGTAGCAGAATATCGCTGTTGAATACTGCTTAGTGTATACATACTATTGCTCGTGACTGTACATCATGTAAGTCTCGTTTTGGTAAAGCCGATCGTTGATTGGTTACAAAGATCGGGATTAAGACTGTGACCGAGATACATTGCTCATTTCTATCGTTATTATGTGAGAAATTACACGAAGTGTGTAAAACTTAGTTGCTGCAACGAGTTGCATTTCATGTTACCGTGACTTTAAAATGGCGTACAATCTGTATAAAATCTGGTATTCAATAAATTGAATACAAAATCTTTGAATATATGTACATTGTTTTGAGCACCTATTTGATTTAGTAACTTTATTTACATTATTTACAGATCTTTTACATTTTATTCTTACGATTTTGTGACTACTGAACGCGTAGCATGACCTCTGTATTTGACAAAATTATTTCATCGTTATTTCTATACAAATTCGAGTGCTTTTTTTAAGAGTATGACACGGTTCGTACACCATTGAAGAATAAAAACATTTCTTTTCTATATTTTAAACATTACCACGCTTAAAACTGTCTTTTCTTTCGTCGACAAAATCGATTTCTACAGCGCCATGCTACGCGTTATGGTGGGTATTATTTCGAGATATATTTTATATTTATACAGATTTATATTTTATTTCAGCCCTATTATAATATTAAGGTCCATAATAAAACATAAGTAATACTTAATCAATAAACAAATGATATAAGTTCTCTCAAAATAGACAAAATAACAGTTATTTTATATTTTCACATCTGACAACACTATTATGAGAATCCTTGTGTTGCCATAAAAAAACAATAAAAATACTAAAATTAATTAAATACAAGTTCAAAATGATATGACTACTATTTGTGCGCGAAATTAGTTATTGTATAATATCAATTCCTTTTTTAAGAATTCCTATCACTATGGCCCAAATCTATAGAGTAAACTAAGTGTTAGCTCGAGCGTATCCGAGTTACTATTCATCCGAAAATAAACCTTTTTACTATAACGTTAAGATGCATATTCCTACATCTGTAGGAATATGCAACTTACATACATCACAGTCATCTGACTGTGATCAAGTTTATGATAGAAATAAGAACATTAAAGGACTTTACACATGACACGATGCGAATAAAATTCAACCGATTCCAACTACAACTGAAAATCAACCTTGCTACTACGATATAATGATGTAATTCGATTCACTTGACGTCGACATGGCGATCGTATTTTGTTTTTCATCTAACCGTATACAACCGCGCGTTTTATATCATGCGCCATGGTACGCGTTTTGGTGGGGTTTTATTTCGAGATGCTAATTGTATATTTATACAGATTTATACTTTTATTTCATCCTATTGCGATATTATGGTCCAAAATAAAATTTGTTTTACTTAATCAATAAACAAATCGATATCGAGTTCTCTCTAAATAGACTTAAAATAACAGTTATTTTTGGATTTTCACAGACAACACTATAGTGAAATCCTTGTGTTGCCATATAAAACATATAAAAATACTAAAATTAAATAAATACGAACTTCAAAATGATATGAAACTACTATTTGTGCGCGAAATTAGTGCCGAGATAATTCAATTCCTTTTTTATAGATTTACTTGTAAACGGCCCAAATCTATAGATAGAGTAAACTAAGTGTTAGCTCGAGCGTTTAGAGTTACTATTAATCCAAAAATAGACCTTTTTATTTTAACGTTAAGTTTCTTTTGTACTATAAAGATGTGATCAAGCTTTTTTTATCACGGTAAAATCATCAAATGAGACCTCCCACCCAGGGCAGAGCAGGAGGGACTGTCAGACTGATATTGACTGAAATACATGGTGTCCTTCAATAGACCTTTACGTTCCTAGGTCACGGTATTAATTAGTCCCGCGACCACGGCAGGCTCTGCCCCTTTAAGGCGGGCCCCGTCATTAAGCTAACACTCTTTGAGGCACTTTAACACAGCGCGCCGTCGGGCATGGTCCATGGTCGGACAGCGAGTAGCCTATTACTTGCCGCCCGCATGCCCGCGTCTACGGTGGCCGGAGACCATACAGTGATCAAGCTTATGATAGATATAAGAACATTAACTCTGAGCAAAAAAAAACCAAGTTTGCTCTAAAGATTCGGGCCTAAAAAATATCGAATAAAAATTTTCAAAAAATTAAAAAATAGTAAGTAAGGATGGAAAGAATTCAATTTGCTTCCATTATTCGCCGAGATGAATTTACTTATTTTATTTATATGATGGCCGTTGATCTTGTAAAAGGATACAACAATCTAAAAAAAATACGTTAAAAATTATAAATACGTCTCTTTTAAATTAGGAACAACATTCCATAGGAACATACGTTAACGTTCCTATAAATTACAACTTCTGGTTTCTGCATTCCTGGTACCGTTAAGGAGATACGGAGGCACGAAGGTACACAATTATATTTCTTCTACAGTCAGTTTTTCACTAACAGCTAAAGTATCAGTAACAATGTTAACTTTTAAGTTGAATAGGGTAGTGCATAAATAAATTGAAAATCTGTTTAGTCTTGAAAAATAATGAACACGCGTCCGTACCTACCAGGGTAGCATGAAGTACAAAGAAGTGAGTTAGTACTAAGGGAACCGTATGACTGTGGTACCTATGGCGTCGTCACTGCACGCATGCGCGAGAGCGCTCTCGAACTCTTGTGGGAGGTATACCTGGAATGGAAACGACAATGGGGTCAACCATGGAGGTTCCTTTTCATCATCATTATTCAGTAAAAAGACTTCCAAAATAAGAAAGTAAAAGAGACAGAGCTATACTAGTCGTGCTGGTCAAAATATTAAAAGGCCATAGAAAATTAGTCATAGTATCTTGTTACCTTATCAAGAATAGGTGCCATCGCTCCGCGGTCCACTAGTTTGGTGAGCGTGTCCAGTCCGTCTCTCAGTCTGAACCGGTCTTCTAACCAGTCGGTGTGGGATCCACAGCCTAGTAGCCACTGTTGACACGAACATCCACATAATAAATAGCCTCACTTGGTAGGTAAATTACTTTTTCATGAGATCCTCCAATGAGTCCTCCCCACCCAGGAGGGACTGTCAGACTCGTACTGATAAACGAAAATCCGTAACTGGAATCCCAACCCTACGCAGCGTGGTACATCCCTAGAGGAGCGGGCAGAGAGAAGTCAGGATGACGTATGTGAGCGCGGTGTGATTTGACAATACCGGCAAATTCAAGTTACAAGATGATAATTATATTTTATTAAATAAATTGTATATTCAGTAATTATTCAGTTTTCCATTTAATAGTACTTACTAAAATCCATGGAGTCCTTCAATAGCCCTTTACGTTCCGGAATTCGGAAGTCCCGCGATCTAGAAGTTTTCACTTCAAAAACACATCCAAATTGGTCTTATCGTTTAAGAGCTACGAATGGTGCTACAAACAGACAGACGTTCTCTTTTTGCTGTGGAGGTCAAAAATAACAAAATAATAAATGATCTTACCCTTAAGACCCTGTAAGTGTAGAATGTTGTGGCGAAAACAATAGCGAAGGGAGTTGGTAGTCTGTCGGAGATCAACAGGCCCGGTCGAAGGTCCAGGAAAGCTCTGCGCGGCGCTGTGGCCCTGGTACGGGATTGAAGCATTAAAACTATTTTCTAACAAAAATTTAAAACAAAGTTTTAAGAAAATATTATGAGTTTTGTTGTCAAACTCATACCTCCCAATTCCTACGAGGTATGTACTAGGGCTACATACTTGAGCAGAGCAGCCTTGTTCGCGAAGGCAGGCGGCGGCACCTCCGAGGCCGCGCACGCCAGCACGGCGTCCCACGGACCGGTGCGCTTGGCGCGCGCCTCTAGGCTGGACCACGCGCCGCTCTCGCGGTTACCATCGATGTCCACGAAGTCCTGCGCGCCTGGTACCACGAAATAATATTTATAGTAAGTTAGATATTATGGGAGAATTAACAATCAAAAATATTATAAAAAGGGTAAGAGCAGAGATGCTTCTAAAGTACACCGATGCACCGGTGCTTCGCCAGTTATGTTGAAGTCTGAACTACCATCAACAAGGCGCTTGAAGAAGTATTTCTAAAGCATTCCTAATGGAAAATCTCAATACCACTTGGAACTACTGGGAGGCGAACCCAGGACGTCTTTTTCTCAGCAATCGTATTTGCTACCCCAAGACCAGCGAAAGCAAAATGAAGAAATCGTCATATTTCTATCACTGGAGTAATTGATCGAATTTAACGAAAAAAGACTACTTGAAAAATGCAAAAAAAAAAAAGAAAGTTTTGCCACCCTCAGCTGGGCAAGACCTCAAGCAATAGAGGGTTACGGCGGCCCTGGAAAACAAAGAGCAATTGAAGGTTTTAGTCGGTTCGAGTCCGACACTTTTTTACCGCTCCACCCAGACATTTTGATCATTTACCAGCTTTTTAAAAAGAAGAAACGGCTTTACATAATTCTATTTGTACTAGGGAAACATGAACAATGAGGAGTTATCATTACCCAAGTCCTTCAGTGTGAGCGCGGCGTGCCTGGGCGCGACCACAGTGACGTGCACGCCCCACGTGCTCAGCAGCTGCACCAGCGCGCAGCCCTCGCCACTGGCCGCGCCGCATATCGCCACACTGAGATACAACTCCTTATGAATTATGTTGTCCTGGTATTCCCACACGGAAAACACTTTGTATAATCTACCAACCAGTATTTCGTATTAATTGTTCTGGATCTGGTGCGAGTCTCCTCTTCACAATCGGCCATGATGGCCGTGTTTGCCGAACAGAAGGAGACGGCGCTATACGAAGAATCGAGATAGAATTATTTGCATCTTGCTTTCTGGCTATAGCGTCGTCTCCTTCTGTTCGGCAAACACGGCCATCATGGCCGATTGTGAAGAGGAGCAGGCTTTATTGTAAACGCACCTACGACACAGGGAGATATTTCTTATTTTAGAATAAGAAAGGTCTTACCGTTTCCCTTTGCAGTTCTCAGGTGTGTAAGACAAGTTGCGGAGAGCTATTAGGGCTTCGCCCCCCGCCCACGGTAAAGATGCCGCCGTGTCTGCTGCCATGTTACGGGGACGCTTGCTCACCCGGGTACTAGGAGAACAAAGGAAAAAGAAACTTTACATCTGACTCCTGACCTGGAGCTGACTGTGGAAGTTTTGAATTTTTATTCCTTTGCAAAAAAGGGATGGGTATATTTTTGGTGTTTACCTTGATAAACTTCACGCACGGGAAAAACTATGTTTGTACGTTAATAGTGATTTGTTCTCTCTCTCAGCTGTCTAGAAAGAGAGGAAGCGATACTGATCCCATTTCTCTTTCCTGTAAAAAATAGAAAAAGACAGCGTATCTCCGGCGATCGCTTCTCTCTTACACATTTTTATACCCATGTTTAATTGATAATCTGGATACGAACGCTGTCGCCTGTCATCCTCTAAGAGTTAATCAAAAGTCCTAAAGTTTTAAGTAGGGCGGCGTGCGTATTTTTCCATCAATAAAAAACAGATCCAGACTAAATGGCTACTACTGAGAACTTCTTAATATAAAACTCAATAACATTATGCCCGACTTGGAAATGGAACCCACGACCTCATGCTTAGCAGTCGCACTAGTCCCACGAGTCAGTAGTCAGTAATATAAATAAAAGTATGGCGGCTATAACTTTTTCTCCTCATAACGTACATACAATGGCTTTCCGTTTAAAAGAAAAACATTACTTTTACTCAGACATTACCAGGCTAGCATAGCTCACTAAGAAGCTTAAGTTCTCACCTGCGAATAGTTAGCAGTTCAGTGGCCGCGCCGCCGCTCCATTCTGAGACACATCCCCATACCTCGTCACCCATTTCCAGGTCCGTCACTCCTTGACCAACATCAAGTACTACGCCTGAAAGAATAAGGTTATAAAATCAGTTCAGTAATCTTTATTACAAACAAGTTTTAGTTGACAAAATTCTTGCATAGTTTACGTCTAACCAAGTACACAACAAAAAAAGCTCTTAAAATAGAAACTACTAAACCAAACTGAATGAAAATTTCATGGGACCAAATGATAGATATACTGCATTTAACAAAAAAGAATTATCAACATCTGTTAACACAGTCGTAAGCTATGAGGTAACAAAAAAATGCAGTCAAATTGAGACCCTCCTTTTTTGAAGTCGGTTAAAAATGTCGAGACTATACCCTATTTTTTCGCATCCGTATTTCAATTTATGCGTAATCATGGCATTTGCAATAACGCCGAAATATTGGAACGTCAAAACAAATAAATTCTATTTAAAAAAAAATCGTTTCGGCTCCATTTTTATACCCATATTTCTATTTACTGTGTTCCTCGTTATATCTACCAGGCAAACATAAATAGCCAAGAGGTCTCTTACCCGCGAACCCTCTCCCCACTGTGACGTGCCCGCGGTACACGAGTGACCGCAGCATGCTGCCGCGTCCGCGGAGCGCGCCGCGATCTACCGTGCAAATACTGAACGCTTGCACGCGGACCAAAACCTCGCCGGAACCCGCACCTGACGAACAAAGAGATAGAATGAAAGTTATTTCGCAACCGGTGATTTTATAAATTCTTTTCACAGTCTCAACAGTTACCTGGTGCCACGGCATCCTCTACCAGGATAACAGACTGGTCAGCTTGTGAGTGCAGAGCGCGCGCGTGCGGCCCGCCGGGCACGCGGCGAGCTACCTTCAGCCCGATCAGCACGCCTGCGCTGCCTCCCGCCACTATGCCGCATATGAATATCATCATGCCGCGACGCCATACTGTAAAAGACCAAAAGATCTATCTGAATTAAATCAATCCATTTTCTCATAGAAATGCAGAAATACAAAACTCCACTTGCTACGACCCTCACATACCAACTCTTTCGCGTCGCATTCATGTCATCAAGCATTGGGTTTGATAGTTTCATGTCACTGCAAGAATTTCTGGTCCTTTCATTTACTATGAACCTAGTACAAACCTCGATCCTGCCACAAAGAGACCAGCTCTTCATACAGCAATACAGGCGACAAAGGTGGCGCTCCTTCGCGGATGCGTCGCACCGTTTCTTTGGTCCAGGCAGCCGCGCGCTCCCGACCCTCAGCAATCAGCTCGTTGTGCCAGATATTTTGAAACGCCTCGCGGATCTGTACCAGGCAATCAACAAAATACAGGAGATTAGTTTAGAGAAGTATCAAGTGTGTCGTAATTATCCCTTTTTTATCGTGTTAAAATATTGTTAAAATCAGCAAATGATTCCAGCCACCCAGGCCCAGACGGAAGGGACTGAGTCTGTTCTTCAATAACCCTTTACGATCCAGGGTTACCGTGAGACATCCGATGAGACAGACCCGTTCGTATACTAATAAACTGACAAGGAATGATACCCATGATATCTAAATCTCAAATTCTCAACTTAATACATTTTTATTTATTTTTTAACCAAGAAAGAATTTATAAGGCAGATCAATATTAAGAAAATGACAGAAAAACATTAATTTGGAATAAAAGGTGAAAATTTGTTCTCTCTCTCAGCTGTCTAGAAAAAGAGGAAACGATACGTGCACGATAGACACACACATTTAAAAATAAAATAAACACAAAAAAGAAAAAACAAAATATATAATGTACCTACGAGTATACACAGGTACTTTCTTTTAATTTGGCCAAAAGGGAGAAATCGGAATCCATATGAGATACGGGAAAACGCCAAAATTGACAACATCAAAAAAGAGATAAAAGGTTCCCAAGAAAGTTTTCCCGTATTTATCATTTGGATGCGGATCTCTCCCTTTTGGTCAATTAAAAAGAAACACCTGTATATATTTTTGTGTGTCTCACAGCTGCTCCAAATAGGCCCATTTCAACAAAAAAACGTCGAGCAACTAGTGCTCATTATGAAACAATGCTGTGAGGAGTCACCTCACAGCACTGTTGGAAGGCCTGACCCTAAAGGTTAGGTTGGGTGAATAGTCCTTACAACTGGCTTGCTTTTACTTATGGATTAACAGCAAGTTTTTTTTTGAAGAAAAACCAGTTGTGAGTAATAATCGCACTGAATACTGAACCCTATCTATAAAAAAACATTTCTTATGTATAGAATAAATATTTATTTCATTCTGTTTTTAGTATTTGGTTGCTATAGCAACAGAAATATATCATCCATTTTTCACTTATGAATGTCACTATCACAGTTCATGAGATACAGTCTGGCAACAGACTAATAGGCTTCCATTAGGCTGACCGCAGACTTGAGTCAAAACAGTTTTAAGACAGACTATTGCTTTACAAAAACCATGAAGATGCGCACACTTAAAACAAAACGTCTCATAGACAATATTGTCTAATAGACACAAGAACTGCACAGCGACAAGTCTGACACTGAACAGTTTTGTTTCAAGTTAGCGGCGTGTCATAGACAAAACAGTTTTGTTTATGTTTAAAGACAGACTTGTCTATGTGAGACAAGACTGTCTTAAAACAGTTGTGACTCAAGTCTGCGCTCAGCCTTATACCCTTTGGGTACAGAACTTTAGAAGTATGTAATGATCATAGCGGGTGGCTATCTGAAGTTCTATGAGTGTTTATGAAAATTTTTATTCTAAATGTCAACGAACCAGACTTTTCAATCATGCATAGCAATATTAAGTAAATACCTTTTGTATAGCATCCACTGTTGTTTGAACACAATCACTAACTCTGGATTTTCCATTGTCTGCTGCAGTTTTAGCAGCTACCTGATGAAATACGTCATGTGGAATTAATGCTTATAAGTACATGAAAAGTACAAAAGTTTTGTATGTAAAAGTCTAATTCAATAAGGTTGAGTTATTAACACTATAATATTATGCAAAACTAGATTCATAAATTGAAACAATTTAAAGTTTTGTATAAATAATTCGAATAAACTAACATCAAATAAGTGCCTAAATACAGGAGACTAAATATTTTCCTGCATAAGAGTAAAAATTAACAATCTATATATTTTAATGACATCACATTACTAAATTAGTGTGGATGTTAGCGTTTTAAATGACTAAAATAAATTAATTACATAAGTCCATGGTCATCAGTAGTTAAAGTAGGGCAATGACATTTCATTGTCATAACATACTCAAAACAAAAACAAACAGTTATATGGATTAAAACTACACTTCAGTGAAAAACTTTCAGTTTCTAAATTGTTTGCTAAAAAATGACGTGAATAACCGACGCACTTTCGCGCGAAACTACCAGGACATCATAAGTTAGCAAGAGTTACTTACATGCAATGCTTCGAGTTTTTCACCAGCTCTGTTCTTCAGTTCATCCATGTCAGAGCGTCACGAACCGATGGAGGGTCAGCGTTAACCGCTCAAACTGTTAAATCACATCCAAAACCTTAACCTTTGGACACAATTCGGCCTAAATATTTGCAGGCCCAAAATAGACTGTATGTCACAATAAACGTTGACACGAACACATTTTGTGAGAAAACTGTATAGTATAATTAAATTCTATTACAGTCTATCTTATTAGCTACGCCGCGAAACCGCTTAAAGTTACGTAAAATCTAAATTATTACCTAAACCAAACATAACCTCTACCTATTGTTTGACAGTTGCATTATTGACGTAGTGACATATGATTGTGACGTTTACGTTTCATTTCACAATGGAAAGCGTCTAGTTAAAAGTTAAAACGAAACGTAATTTATTTCTCAAAAATAAATAAATGAGGGATTTTCTTTTTATGTTTTCCCTAGTCAATGGATAGATGGCGCTGAACTTGATATGTTACTGCAATGAACGAACGTCACGTCATTTTTTTTTTTCACTTGGATGTAATTTTGAGATCGTAAAACAAAAAGTACATGTCATGTCATTGTCAGTCACTTCACATCACACAAGTGGCATTTTGAAAATAAGGAAAAAGAAAAAATTATTCATTTACCAGTCTTTTTAATTTATGAGTTTTCCACGCCAGAAAGAAAATGTCCCAAGAGAAAAAGAAGAGAAGTCTGTGCCTCGTGGATTTGTGCAAAAATGAAGGCATACATCTTTTTCCTAGAGTAACATCGTCAGTTCAACGCCATCTATAGAGTCCTTGGAAACTACTTTTTTTTTAAACTCCAAAAAGAAAACCTCTCATTACGTTTCGTTGTTTCGTAAACGCATTGGTGTTTCTCAAATATTTTATTATTTATTTTTTTTGAAAACTTCTTTCAACATTAACACAATTATATTTTATACGTTTCTTTTGCGCCTAGCGACTGCGTTGCGTACTTTGATTTGATTGGTTGGCTTCCCCGCAACCAGGGATTCCCCGCACTCTGGTCGGCGGCAAATGTATTGCCAGTCTAAGAAAACATGTTTCACAACAAAATTGATTTAATATACCTTTTTTTTTATTTTTGCTTTAATATTTTTTGAGGCGCGAGGCCGTAGGCGGTGGCCCACGTCGCCCACCCCGTACACCGCCACTGGATAGTTGTACTTTCGAAGAAAAGTGGCTGTGACTAACAGAGGGACAGACAGACGTGACGAATCTTTAAGGGTTCCGTTTTTTGTTAAGGGGGATGCTCCAACCAGCCCGCGAAATTCAAATTTTTTTACGTTTTTTGCAATTTGCAGGCCAGTCACATGTTGTAACTTTATAAATATTTGTGTTGCGCAAATAACAAGTATAATTTTAAATATAAAAATTGTCAAAAAATTCGCTCCATCAGCTCTCACATAGAAAAGGTGCATCGTAGTTAGATTTCGGAGATTTTAACATGATGCACCTTTTCTATGTGAGAGCTGATGGAGCGAGTTTTTTGATATTTTTTATATTTAAAATTATACTTGTTATTTGCGCAACACAAATATTTATAAAGTTACAACATGTCACTGGCCTGCAAATTGCAAAAAACGTAAAAAAATTTGAATTTCGCGGGCTACATCGAAGCAATCACCTTAAATGGCAAAATCCAAATCTATGAAGGGTACTGATTCATCATTAATGATTTGTTACCTATCGCTTTGAAACATGCATTTTAGACATTAGATTTTAAAAAATCAATATGTATAGCCAAGAATATAGCAAGAATTCGATCTGAAGTTTTTCCGTTTTGTAAATTAATACCTAATCAAGATGTTCGTATTCTTAATCTCTCGTTATTGTTTAAAATTGTCTGATCTTTAACATATAGAATAAGTAATTCGTTATGTGCTGTTAGGCTTTAATTACTTCCAGTCTCTTTTCGTTTTAGTTTTTTAATTAATTCATGACCTGGTTACAGAGTCCTTCCTTTCAGTCATTCCTATATGTTACGTATAAGGATGGGTCGCTTAGAGGTACGGACAAGTGAAACACTAGCTGGCTCGCAACGCACCCTTTATTCAGTTCGACTAGCGCGGCGTGGCGCGCGGAGAGGGCGCGCGCGGGGAGGGCGCGCGCGGTGAGGGCACGCGGGGAGGGGCGCGGCACACAATACATAACATTCCTCCCTCTATTATAAAACTAGGGGACACAACAATCAAAAATCTTAAACCTAATTACTTAATTAACATTCCGATATAACAATATTTAAAAATACTTTTTAAAACAAATAGCAGGGCGTTTTCGTAAAGATCTCTTTGGTGTAGCCGTTATTGGTCTATCATTTTCTTGTCGTGACTCCTGGGTGTCGGCTTCTTGGGTCTCATCCTTAGAGTCCGAATGCCTCTCTATTGTTTCGACATCTGCATCACTCGAGATAGTCTGCGGCTCTTGCTCATTAACCCGAGGTGAGTCATTCTCGGACTCGTCCTCCCTCTGCGACGAGCTAACAGGAAAGTCGAGTTCGGGCTGGGGTACAGCCGTTCCTGATGTAGCTGACGAAGACGACGACGGCGGCAGCGGTGTTGGAGGCAGCGACGGTGGCGACGGAGGAGGGGATGGCGGCGATGATGATGGAAGCGGAGACGACCCAGGTAAGTTCAATAAAGCATTCTGTACATTATGTTCATTATTATTACATGTTCCTTTATAGGGCATCAGCTGATTTATGTGTCTCTTGTAGCTTTCTGTACCATCGAGATCTTTTACTAGATACAAAACTTTACCTATTCTTTTCAATATGGTGCCCTTACACCATGTATAATTTGTTTTGTTAACAAACCTTTTGTATAATACAATATCGTTTATATCTAATTTTTTCGTTTTATTTTTCCTTTGTTGTTTAGTTTGTATACACTGTTGATTTTTTACGTGATCGGATACAGACGGTGACGAGGGTGCCGATGACTTTGGATTAATTAAATCCAAGCGCGACCTTAACTTGCGCCCAAAAACCAATTGAGCCGGGGATAACCCAGTGGCAGTGTGAACCGAATTACGATAATCCATGAGATATTTTAGTAATTTTACGGATGATTCTTTCGTGCTATGGCTCGACATTAAACATGATTTTATTCCTTTTTTAACTATTTTTACTAAACTTTCAGCTTGGCCGTTACTCGGTGGGTGATACACCGGTGACGTCATGTGAGATATTCCGTTAGTCGCGCAAAACTGTTCAAAATCTCGTGAACAAAAAGCTGTGCCATTATCACTTACTATACATTTCGGAACTCCGAATCGTGACATAAATTCACATAGTTTCCCAATAATTGCAGCCGTAGACGTAGCCGAATTCATGTTATATACTTCTACCCACTTGGTATGCGCGTCGACCGCTACTAAATAAACACAACCTTTAATCGGACCAAGAAAGTCTATGTGTATTCTGTAGAAGGGACGCGGTGGAAATTCCCAATGGGCCAGCGGGGCTCGTGGTGGTGAAGGGCGCAGCTGAATACACACATCGCATGAAGCTATCATTGTTTCTACCGCTTGATCGATTCCCGGAAACCAAAATCTTGATCGAGCTTCGGCCTTTGTCTTGACTATACCTAAATGCGAAGAATGTAATTCTCTTAGAATTATTTGGTATAAGGTTGTAGGTATAACCACCTTGTGACCTCTCATTACGCAACCATTCTCAAGAGATAATTGTGTTCTACACATGTGATACGGTTTTAACCTTATGTCGTTTACCTTCGGCGGCCAACCCTTCGAAATGAAGTCTATCACTTGCCTTAAAATTACGTCACTCCTTGTTTCCTCGCGTAATTTTTCTAACGTCACGGGCATGCTTCCATCCACAACAAAACAAACATAAGTCGCCCGGTCGTATGCCACTTCGCAATCGCAGCACTTACATTGCTCTGTGCACGCACACGCATGCATTACGCGCGGTAGGCTCGCGCGGGACAAGTAGTCCGCACTGTTATCAGTGCTGCGCACATATTCAATTTTATAGTTGTAACTACTTAAGAACAACGCGTAACGTTGCAGTCTATTTGCTGACATCTCTGGTATTCCCTTATCAGGCCCAAAAATGGATAATAGGGGCTTGTGATCCGTTCGTAAAATGAACGGATCGGATCTGCCATACAAGTATTGGTGAAATCGTCGCACGCCATAAATAATGGCGGTTGCCTCTTTTTGAATTTGGGCGTATCGCTTTTCCGCCGTGTTTAAGGTACGCGACGCAAATGAAATAGGTCTTTCGACACCGTCTAACCCTACTTGTGAGAGGACTGCTCCTAGCCCACTTGGAGAAGCGTCTACAGTTAATATTATTTGAGCGTTCGGGTCAAAGTGTGCAAGGACTTGTTCCGATGTCAATAAAGTTTTTATTGATTTAAATGCCTTATCATGACTATCAGTCCAAATCCACTTAGCACTCTTTTTTAATAAGTCGTATAAGGGACTGAGAATAGTAGACGCGTTGGGTACGAAATTCCTGTAATAATTAATTAGTCCCAAGAACGACTGTAATTGATTGATATTTGTGGGAACTGGAGCATCTAACATCGCCTTAATTTTTTCTGGAGCTTTTTTTAGACCGTCCTTAGTAATAATATAACCTAAATAACTGATTTCATCTTGAAAAAAACTACATTTTTCTTTTTGTAATGTTAAACCAGCGTCCTCTAAGCGTTTTAAAACAGAGTTCAATTTTTGTAAATGCTCCTGCCTATCCTTTCCCGTTACTAAAATATCATCAAGCAGGCAGAGCACTCCATCTAAACCGGATAGCAAGCCCTCGATCGCGCGCTGGAAAATGGACGGCGCGCTGGCTAACCCAAACACTAAGCGCGTAAATCTATATAGGCCGCGGTTTGTATTTATGCACGTTAAGTTTTTAGACTCGTTATCTAAAACAAATTGGTTATATGCCATTGATAAATCGAGCTTGCTAAACTGCTGACCCCCGTGGATCCTCGAAAATAATTCGCTAGTAGTGGGTAGCGGATACTGTTCTACTAGTAATTGTTTGTTTATACTTATGGAGTAATCTGCACACAATCTCACTGTCCCATTCCGCTTCAAAACTGGAACTATCGGTGACGCGTAATCCGAATATTCTATAGGTTCAAGAATACCTAAATCGACCAATCTATCGATTTCTTTCTCGACCTTATCCCGTAACGCAAAAGCTACCGGGCGTGCTTTACAAAAAACCGGTTTTGCGCCTTCTTTCAGCAATAATTTGATTTTGTATTTGTTAAAAGTTCCTAATTTGTCTGAAAATAATTTTGGATATTGCAATTGTAAATCTTTGATGGATACTTCTGAATCTTTTAAGTAATTAACCGGCAACAAATGTAAGCTAAACTGCGATATAAAATCCCTGCCAAGAAGCGGGGGGCCTCCGTCGCGGACTACGTAAACGATTATAACGTGCGTTTGGTCCGCATAACGTATCGGTAACCGCATTGTACCTACACATTCTATTCTGCCCCCGTTGTACGTCCTCAGCTGTTTACCAGTATTTGATAATGGCACATTTTTAAAATGGGTTTTGTAAAAACATTCTGACACGACTGTCACCGCAGATCCGCTATCGACTTCGAATTTAAATGGAACATTGTTAATAAAAATAGTTTCTGCCATGGGTTCTCCCTTTAGTGAACGGATATAATAAAGCTTACCGTCATCGTCATCCTCACCCTTGTCACCGCCATCCACCTGTACGTAATTCACTTTCGTGCACATTCTACGCAAGTGGCCTTTTACGTGACACTTTTTACAAACGTAATTTGCGAATCTACAATCGGCCGACTTGTGATTCGTATAACCACACACACCACATTTCACTTTCGCTACACTACCACTTTTCTCATTGTTCGTTATTTTGAAAAGCTGGTCCGGCGTGCACGCCTGTGGCGGCGCGGCTGCGCTGGCCGCGGCGGCGGCCGCGTTCGCGCAGTTCATGTTCTCTGCCATCTCCACGACCTTGGCCAACGTGAGGTCGGTGAGGTCCTTCGTGTACAGCTTCTCTTTTTCTCGCCCTGGCTGCAACCCCATGATAAATTTGTCACGGAGCGCCTCCTCCACGTTGAGAAAATTGCACTTTGCTGTAAGGCCCCGTAGTCTCGCCGCCCACTCAGAGTGAGTTTCCCCCGCTCGTTGAGTCGCCGCGTAAAAATTGTGACGCTCGCCAAACCCAACGCTCTTGGGGGTAAAATGGTTGTCCAATCGTGATAAAATGTCTTCATAGGGCACCTCTGTAACGTCTTTAGGCAGTACCAAATCCGTTACCAATTTGTAGGTTCCTTCCGTGAGTGCGCTGAGGAGGATCGCTTTCCTCTTCTCGCCTGCCGGGTCTGACTTTCCGTTGATATCGTTTGCCGCGAAATATTGGGCAATGCGACCCTTGTACGTTTTCCACGTCTGTGTGTTGTGGTCGAAACTATGTAGAATTCCAAATAGTGCAGACATTTTGACAATTTGTTAATATAGTTTTACTGTGGGTAAACTCGTCGCCACTGTTACGTATAAGGATGGGTCGCTTAGAGGTACGGACAAGTGAAACACTAGCTGGCTCGCAACGCACCCTTTATTCAGTTCGACTAGCGCGGCGTGGCGCGCGGAGAGGGCGCGCGCGGGGAGGGCGCGCGCGGTGAGGGCACGCGGGGAGGGGCGCGGCACACAATACATAACACTATACAAAGAAAGAGACAAGAGTAACTTTCAGTCATTCTCATTCTCTGATGTTTAGTCTAGAAAAAAATGATTCTCATAAAAATAAAAACTAGAAACTTTTGGTTTTATGTTTTGTTGTTGATTCATTACTATTACACTTTTGCAGGCTCTGTTTCTTTTGGTTACATATACGTAATAATGTCTAAAGATTTGATTGATATAGTTAGAACATTCTGGTAAAAGTGTTCTTTAAATGCTTTAGCTTCTTCCGACTATCGTGTCGTCGTTGTCAATAAGGAATTCATTTTGACAGTTTTTTTTAATGAAACCTTAATAATTAGAGGCGAATGAAATAACACACTTTTTTCGAATATTTTACAACGTTTATTAAATTTAAGTTATAGTTTAGGGTCAAATTTCATCGATTGGAATTGTATTTTCCGTACTATCGGCGCTGTCGACGGCGTGCTCAACTTCAGGTACATCTGCAAGTACTTTGTCTATCCATAAGCGACTGAACGCCACCTGAAAAAACGTTTATCCAATTAGTTTTCTTCTTTCGTGTTATGAACTCCTAGTACTAATATGTACCTGACTCTTCTAGGTACTACTCTACCTACAGTATTCATGGTCCAACTATTTTTCTAGCAAACAAATTTTCCGTATGTTTAGGTTATTTGGCTGATTTTTAATAGTCAGATAACTTTTAGAGGAATAAAAATAGTGGTTTGACATATTTTTTAAAGATATGCTGTCAAACCGCCATTTTTATTCCTCAGAAAAAAGTTATCTGACTATTGAAAAATCAGCCCTAACTTATTTTAATGAAACACCTCCCTGATTATAATTTGAACTAGGTACGTTTTAGTTGGTTATCGACATACAATCCTAGCAGATTTATTAATCGAAACCACAGAAATACCTATTCGAAACTGTCTGATAAGGAAGCTGTAAAAAAAAAAGTTGTAAAGAAAGTGTGGCTGGCACACAAGAAATGAAACTGGTTGATTTCTAAATATCTAGTTTTTAGAAGTAAATTAAAAATATTAAATCAGAATGAAGGGAAATTACCTTTGCAAATACTCCTGGCTTGGATTTGTAGGCGCATTCCTCGGTGCCGGAAAACAGTGCTATGCCGTAAAGAGTGCCGGCGCGGTCGAGTCCACTAAAAAGTACCGCCGGGTCACCTGTGTCACCCTGGTGTCAAAACATTGAAACCACTGTTATTTTCCTCGGTCAAAGAAAGTTAGCGCTTGATCTGGGTTTGGCCAGTGAGCCCACATGAGTGAGCAAATCAAAACTGATTCAATCAATCACAAGATATAGATAAGAGAAACAGAATAGATAGGGAGAGCACGAATGCTTGTGTACAATCGGGGTTACAGGGGGGGGTACAGTAAGTATGTATCTTTTAGTTTTAACTTCACAGCTTCACTACCCCGATTTTATAAAAACAAGAGGACTTTAAGGGACGAAGCTTCGGACTTCGGACGAATAAACTGAAGATTATGATGAAATGAATTAAAATGCATTAGATATACATACAGCACACAAAGCAACGCCTTTCGTGATGCTCTCCAGGCAGATGTTATCATGTTGCAAGTTATAGTCATTCCCGTAGATAGTCCGACATTGCGCCGTGGGTACCTCGCGCACGATCATCCGCCGCAACTCTTGATTCTCACCTTCGCGGATTTGTCCAGTCACCTGTCAAATCGTTTTTAACTTGATTATGCCTAGCTTCTTACTAGTTTCTAATTTCCTAGTGGAATGAGATTAGAAGTAACGTAATAATACTCCTGAATGCGATAGAATTATTTTATGAAATCAATGAAGAGTTTCCATGAACTCTGTTAAAATCGAAATAAAACAAACTGATAAAATATCGGGTAAATCTTTTATCATTCCATTGAATCGTACCAAGAGCAACAAAGATAGATATAATTTTCATTAACATTTTTCGCAGATAGTGATGATGGTTTTTGCAAAATGGCTTTGGCGATGTGCCAAATAGTCAGCCAGCGGATAAACACTTTTCATTCATGGTGGCCTGGTAGCCGCGGAAGTAGATACCAGATTGATGAGCCACAAAGAACAGGTGAAGAAATTACTAAACTTTCACACCAGCCAGACCTGTTTTTGTTTGAGAAATTAAAAATCATCGACCTGTAGGTAGTAGATTATGGAGAGATTATAAAAATAACATGTTTGTTTCTATCTTACCACTGCACCGAATCCAGTGACAACAGTCTCGCCAAAGAAGGGTGGCAGGGCGGCATTAGCGGCTGGTAACGACACCATCTGCATTCTGCTGTTCAGTGATATCGGTAGATTCACCTGTAATACCAGGATACTATACATTTAAGGTAATAAAGCTTTGGATTTAGATTTTTGGTGTACTATGACATAGACTATCTTAGCGATCTCTTGCCTAAACTAGGTAAGCCTTATGTAAAGTATTGTTAGAAACATAAACGCTAGAACACCTGGATAGGCTGGATATTGTAATGTTTTTCAAACGCAATGCAATACGACTGTATTTTCCGGTACCTAACAGTAGGTATACGGTATTAGTATTATATTTAACCAATCCTTAGCATTATCGTTAGGTAGTAATTTTACTACTACTACATAATTAATTAATTTCCCCAATTAAATTAATTATGATAGGTACGCGAAAATAGTTATGACGTGACCTATTTAGCCCGTAGTAAAGTAAGACGGAAAAGTGTAAAGCTGCTTTTCCACCAGAAATGTGCTATGCTACGTTGCTGCGGACGGCGTTTGATATCCACTAATCATATTCATTGGTTTACATAGCACAGCACTGGTAGAAACGGATTCAACTAAGATAGGTTTTTTGAAGGCTGCGTGCTATGGGTCGTCTTCCTAGCATTGATACATCGCGCAGCCCGAGCTGCGTGCGTATCATCCTAGCGCAGCTACTACACAATATCTTATTCGCACCGCTACAGCAGGTAGCATCAGTGGAATCGGTCACACAGTTTCATTGGTTTCATAGCTCAGCTTTTATATTCTCGTAGCTTGCTCGTAGCACAGCTACATAGCACTTCTCTGGTGGAAAGGGTGCCCTTTCATGCCTTTACTGTCTCGTAGTTTCGAGTGGTCGGTCGCAAGCTAAACTGCTGAGCAAGTGAGCATGACATACCAGGTTCGAAGTCGAACCCAGGCCGGACAAGGTGGTATTGGAATTTCTATGAGAAATTTTTGTCGTTTGACGGCATGCATGTACGATACTGGGAGGAAAATTCATAGAGCGGGGTAACGATTTAAAAAAATATGAATGTACCAGGCAGGCAGAACAAATAAAGAGTCGTCTTGTTACCTTGACCATAGCAAGGTTATGTTCGGGATAGTATTGGTCCATCTTGTAGTCCGGGTGCCTTCGGATGTCCACCACCGACAGGATTCTGCCGCCAAAGTCCCGGAACACTGAGCCCATCCGAATTGACACCTCCTCATTTGTTACGCTGTTGGCACACTTTTTTTTTTAATTTCCATTAATGTCTTAGAAATAATTTCTAAATACATAACAAAAAAATCTTACTAATCAAAACATTGCGCGGCAGTGAGAACCCATTTATGTCCGACAATGGCTCCACCGCACCAATGCTTCCCATGTAATCTGAAAATGAAAATGTTCAATTTATAAAACTTAATACTTATATTTAGATCAATGGGTAACTAACCGTAACTTTAAAATTATTTAAACGTATTTTAACCCAAAATTGACAAAAATACGACCATAGAATTCTGTGGATACAACACTTGAAATTGCGAATACGTCACAAGCAAGTAAGTACAGTTTTCACTTGGTTCTGACGTCACAAATTATTATGCATAATAATTATATCATTGTAAATATTCATTCATTTAACAAAATAAAAAATATTATGTATCCATTATGTTACAAAAGAACTCTTACTGACGGTTTAATTATTTTGCAATTTCCTAATGTTTCGCTGAACGATTTTAGTCACTTCTCATCTCTATTGGAATGGAAGTAATTGATTTCTAATGCTTTCTATGGCCAAAAGCTAAACACCAGTGCAGCTATTCACTAAGAACAGCCTTGTGAGTAGCGCGGCCCCGTCAGCGTCTAAGCTACTGTCTCAAGCTGGTAGGGAAAGAGACAGAGCTATACAAGTCCTCTAGAGCGCCATCTCGTTCCCACAGTGAAACTTCATGGTCGGCCACCTGCTACTAAATAATAATTATTTTTTGTAACTTGCCTTACAGACACAGTATACGGATAATCTTCAAGACAAACTAAACCAGTCTCTGTTGTTAGCCTTTTTCTCCTCACATGTGTGAGATCTTCTTCCATCTTAGGTGGAAATTCACATTCTAATTCAGTCCTCTTTGTGGTAGTACCTGAAACAAGAACCAATTCTTCAACTCTTCTGATATCCTAATCCTAGTATCAGTGACTTCACTGTCGCGAATGTCCACTGGTCGCGTTTTAGACCACGGAATGTTGGGAATTTTATTTATTTTGCTTGCTAAGTTACCTGGACTTGAGTGTTTTTTATTATTTTATTATTATTCAGCTATTCAGCGTTCTTAGTTTTTTGCTTATTGTAGGTACGATGTGTTTTTTGCTCAGTGTGTAAACCATAGACACACTTATAACTTAGACCAACCATTATTTGCCTTCAGTTCATTGATTAGAAGTTTTATTTCTTTTTAAGGGTTCCACAAGGGGTAAAACGGGACCCTATAGCTAAGACTGCGCTGTCCGTTCGTCTGTCACTAGGCTGTGTCTCATGAACGATAGGTAAGTACCTAGTTAGACAGTTGGGCTTGGGAAAGATGATGTGCTGCTTTAACATAAATAGAGGGGCTCATACAACGGACTTGTTTTTTTTTTGCCATTTTCATAGATTGATTGCACTCTGGTTGATTGTAAACTCAGTGAATTGTTATATTAATTTTTATTTGGAATTTATAGTTATACAACAAAAAATGTAATATCATCGCACACCAGTATGTAATATTATGTAACTTTATTAAGTACAGAAACTTTCTCCTTACCGCTTTCTACAAATAAATTAAAATTAAAAACTACAAAAAACGTTATAAACTCTATGCACTGCATTTTTTTTTAATTATTCGTTTTTTTTATCTTCTATTCATTATAGTGTTGTTCACGTTGGAAATTGAAACAGAAACTGACGTTTACGGAAATTCTAATCGCTAGTTAAGAAAAGTTTTGCAAAACAATAATTTTAATGAGGTAACAATGTATTGTTCTATGTTACAATAGCAATACATTTTTCAACAAACAAAGTAAGGTTAGTTCAAACATGTTCAAACATTCGTTGATCACATGATCACACGTATCGAGCAATCGGCCGAGCGAGAGTACTGTCTCGGTCGCCCGATTGCTCGTTACGTGTGGTTTTAAGCATAATGTAGGAGGTATATTGCAGTACAAATATTGTCCCTTTCGACACACTTTTACAGTACCCCTAGCACGAATCACTTTCGACAAAGTATTCGTATCGTCTCCGAAAGCATTTTGTATGAGAACTTGAACAGCGCCTCTGGTGAGCTTATATTGAACTAATTTTGGGAGCACGAACAAATACATGCACGTTTCGTATCGTCTTCGTACGAAAACGTAAACGTCATTTGAGCCGTTTGTATGAACATTGGTAGCACGAACATATAAAATGACGGATAGTTTCGTAACTTTCGAAGGCTGGCTTACGAGTTTTACGAATATTTATTCACTTCAAAAATGACAGTGAGAAAACATTCGTCGGATTTTATTTTAGCGATAAAATTATAATTTAAGTGATTGTGTTGATATATTTTGTTAGAAAATGAATGTGCGCTCCAATATTTATTATAACAATACGTTACCTTTCTATTTATGCTGCCATAATTGACAAAAAATAAGTGTACCGAGTGCGGGAAGCATGAGAGGATTACATAGATCTTTTAGCAACAGTGTTATGATGGCCCTTAATCATTGCTTGATTCATTGATTGATATTATTGTCATGATTAAATAAAATCATCGAACACAGAACATTCATAAAGCTTTTCTTTATTTTTACATTACATTTTACATTATATGTCATAACAACATGCTCCTTATCCTACGATCGTCTCCAGGCCCTACTTACTCTGTGCTATTCAATATCGGTCCAGCAGTATAACGTAAAAGCAGAAAAACAATCTCACATTCGTATTTATTAATAAGGATTTAAAACATTTACATTCAAAACTACAAATACACATCTTGTTATGAAAAACAGTTTAATGTATTGCTAGTTAGGGCCTCAAGATAGGAATTTCTTCATAATGCAAGCCATAACGAAAAGTACTGTCTTCTAATTCAAGCTCTTCACCGAATCTCCAAACGAGAGCCTCATCTCATCATTGAACATCGTGGGGGATCCTTCTGTTCAACCGGTCAACAGACCTTCTTGATCAGGGTGTCAATTACTTATTTACTTCATTATGAATACTTCCGTTTAGTAATAGCAGTTTACTGGAATAGCTTACAAAAATATAACAAATCAACAGAAAATAAAAAACTTTTTCAAAAAAAAATGCAACCGACTTCAAAACAACCACAAAAAAAGTTCAAAATAACCTACAAAAAAACTTTTCTTTCGAAAGTCGGTGACTTTATTTTATATTTCATTGACTTTGTGTCACCGACTTTCTAAAGAAAAGTTTTTTTGTAGGTTATTTTGAACTTTTTTTGTGGTTGTTTTGAAGTCGGTTGCATTTTTTTTTTGAAAAAGTTTTTATTTTATCCTTTTTAGTTTCACTATTCAACCCAAATTATTGTCAAATACATAATTTTCTTACATGTGCACTAAAATGTTGTAATCCGTAGCACCGGTAATAACAAAACAACGCCCATGGATGTATGTACACAATGAGCTAAAAATATTTACTACTGCACCAAACTAAATGAAAATTTTATGGGATCAAATGGCAGATAAACTGTATCGAACAAAAAAAGAATCATCGAAATCGGACCAGAAACCTCGGAGTAATCGGTGTAGACAAAGTTGAAAACTTTTTTTTTTTTGTTGTTTTTTGTTGATTTTTCAAAAAGTACTAGTCCGATTTCGATAAAATTTTAATGGGACCATTTCGGAAGTATACCCTATCCGACAAAAAAAGAATTTTTCAAATCGGTTGTGAAACGACGGAGTTATGCCCGAACAAACATAAAAAAAAAAAAAAAAAAAAAAATACAAACATCCGAATTGAGAACCTCCTCCTTTTGGAAGTCGGTTAAAAACAAATCATTGAACATTGTTTTGAAACATCTTGACAGCGGCAGAGGCGTCTCTAGCCCTTGTGACGCCCGTGTGCAACTAGTACCGGGCGCCCTCTAGTCTAGCAGGAGAATATCCGTTCGTTATATTTTCAAACGGAAATTAATTAGGATGCAAATGTTGCAATTTTAAATGATGTCGGCAAGAAAAAAGTTTTTTAGGAAGGAAGAGGTTAAGCGGCAATTACATTGTCCTAATTGTGATATTTCTCGAATCTAAATAGAAAAAAGGGGTAAAATTATTGACTTAAAACATTATGATATTTTATCAAAATAGGAAGTCAGAAGCAGCATCATATTCTTGGTAGAGAAGAGGACAGGTAAAACACACCTAAACACAAAATTTTAAACCTTAACTACAAGTAATTGTGGATTTAATACGGTAAAATCAAATGTACAACCACTCAATTAAATCACTTTTTTTCCTCTTGTAGATACACCGCGGCGTCTTAGTTCTTCTTTTAGTATATGCACTTGCATTGACGAATAGGTAATTTTCCATATTTCATGCCATCCCCATTCAATTCGATTCGACGAAATGCATGTGTGTTCTACAGTAGTAGAACGAGCGACTAACAGAGTGCTATTCTATATTGTTGCTAATAAGGAACAATTTCTGGGAAGTAGAAACTTAAGGAAATAGATTTTTATGCTTTGCTTCCGCGCATTATACGAGCGCAGGGTCTTCGGGAGCGCCGCCCGGCATCGACGCATCTTTGGTGGTGTCGCATTAGAGGGCACTCGGCGCCCCCTTAACCCGGCGCCCGCGTGCACCGCACACCCTGCAGTATAGGTAAAGACGCCTCTGGACAGCGGTAAGATTTGACAATAATTATAGACATTAGGTATGACACAAGTTTGTTTTTTCATTAACTTTTTTCATGGCTTTTTATTTGTGCCAGCATGACAGACTTCGTTTAGGAACGCAGTCAAATCAAACACAACGTTTTAGTAATTAATTTAATTATTACGCCATTTATATAACTGAATATCAACTGTTTCTGCAGTTCCTTTGTATTGCGTCGTAAATTGAACAATATTAAAATTTTAAATGGCCAAAAATCACAAATTTTCTATCAGGAATTCCAGTTTCTGAACGAAACATTCATTCAAATGTACAATCATTCGTTCTATTTTTCCCGTCTCTATTTACGCTAGTGTGACGTCACCAACATTTTCGTATCGCGCCCTCGGTACGAATACGGAGTGCTTCGTGCTTCCGACTTTCATTGTGTTCCGTTATTGTATCGACGGCACGACACGGTGGCGACACGAAATCTACAAATATTCGTGCTAGGGGTACAGTTCTTTTTATAGGTTACCTTATAATTCAACAATTTTTGGAATTAGTAGCTATACATTTTGTATGTTAATGCCTACTTGCTACGCGGACGCTACATCCTTTTACTTAGACAGCAATATCTTTGATTGCATGCACTCCTGGTGTGATACTACGAACAGCTGACCTTTTTGACTATCAAAGTTCTACCGATAGCAGAAAAAAAACAACTTATATTGCTATTTATGTTTAACCCGAGACAACGCCGCCAGTGTATTGGGCGGGCTCGTTACCAGCGGGCAGCGTTTAGGAAATTTTCAATGGGGTCCACGATTCTATAGTTCTCTGTTTCCTAACGGGTCCATTTTCATTCACTCATATTCGTTTAGTGTATTTCATTTTAGTAATGTCAATATCTGATGTGGGTTATTTTATTTTGGTGACGATTTATTTATTTAAATTCTTTTCTGTAAATAAATTCTTTTTCTACAGATTAAATTGTCATAATGCGTTTAAGTAATATAGGTACTACACTTAAGATGATACATACTTCAACTGTAAATAAGTACAATTAATTGTTTCTTCTAATAAACCATCTTCTATTTTTTGAGACTGAATAGACGATTAGGTTTGTTATCTTACATTTTCTGCTCTATTTTTCCCTACAATCACCATTGTATGTTGCACCTGCAGATTGCAGATGAGACCATAATGTTTGCAATTGATTTCATTTAGTATACTTAACGAATTAGCCAACTCGTCTGGCTAAAATCCGCCATGAATATATTCATAATTTTTTTAATAGTGATCTCAGTTGTATCTGTAATTAAATGTTATCCTTGTAGCGAAAGCTTGGAACACGGTAGTAGTCGTGTCTGTGATTCGGCTAATGAAGTGACTCAAGTTCTTAATGAAATTGATGACGAATCTCCGGAAGATAAAGATGATTTGGCTGTAAACAGAAGAAAATATAATGTACTCGGAGATAGAAATGGTGAAGAATATGGGACCTCTGCTGAAACGGGTAAATAAACAAATACATTACAATTACATGGTTACTTGTTAAATCGACCTAGATCCTATAAGGGGCTAAAGTTTACTAGTTTAGGTATACACGAAGGTGCTGACTGATATTACTATGGGATCCCCATCCCAATTCACACCGCCGTTTTTGAGGAACTGAACCATTTTTTTTTAATTTTGCACTTTTATACCAGGTTTCTCAAAAGAAATATAAAATACTTGAGTGGCAGATTGCAGGAAAAACTTTGTTCTCATTATCTTTTCAAAGTGGTACCACCATAGATTTAATAAAGAAAATATTTCTGTGGGTTGTTTAAACCGGTTGATACTGACAAGGTGGTATTTTTACCGTACTAAACGTTCATAATTATAGTTTTGACTTAACTAGTAATCCTGTCTCACCTGTCTGTCCTACTAATGCGAACTCAAGGCACAAGCTAGTTATTAATTCTTGAATTATTGATATAGTAAAAGACACGGCCTCCATCGAGAACACGACCGGCGAGTACCAGCATATCAGCAGTTCCGAGGAGAACGAAGATGATCGAAGAGTACACTCATCGACTTCCCCTTTTCCGTATCAATACAGAGAAAAGGATCGCATTATGTTTCCGGCGCCTTAGTAAGCAACGTATGGGTTCTGAGCGCAGCTGGAGAATTCTTTCAGTAAGTAAGCTTAAAATATACTGCTGTATAGTGGAACCACAGTATAGAAATTATTAGACTGTGAGTGGAACCTTTTCCAAATATTTTAAAATTAGCACACAGACCCGTAAGAAACTGTCAATTGAGATCAAACCTCTAACACGGAGCTCAGCAGTAGTACCTGCATTACAGGAGCAAGTGACCTACCATAACGTCACTGTAAGAAAGAAACAGAGCTATACAAGTCGTCTAGCACTACCCCGTTCCCAGAGTGGAATTACTAGGCCACCTGGCCCTTAGACACCTAATGGATATCTGTGGCCTTAGGAAAAATACGCTAGTTTCTGCTTCTTACAGCGTTATCTCTGTCACATGCCGCCGCCGCCTATGTGATGATTGTCGCTGATCGTCGTTCGTTGTGACTTGTGATCATATGGCTTCGTGCGACAATGATAACATTCTATCTACGAAGTTGAAAAAAAGCCTATTCTGGAGGTGAACTTCCTCGCTGCGCTACCGCATCGAGGAGGTTCACCTCCAGAATCCTTAGTGTCGCTTCGGGATTCAATACGCCCGTGACGTAAGGCACTGCTTTATTCCCTTGGTGCGTAATCTACTATTATCACCTCCTAGGGTTGATTTTTCAATAGTCAGATAACTTTTATCTGAGGAATAAAAATGGCGGTTTTGGCAGTTTATCTATGTAAAATATGTCAAACCGTTATTTTAATTCCTCAGATAAAAGTTATCTGACTAGGTATTGAAAAATCAGCCCTTAATTAATTTGATTAATTTTTTCCTTTTCTGTTACAGCGTCAGAGATTCTTTAAAATTATTCAGAGCGAGACTAGGATCCGTGGACTGCAAAAAAGGTGGTACTTTGGTGCCTGTCAAGAAAATAGAAATCCATCCGTACTACATTTACGGAAGACCAAATTTTGACGTCTCGCTAGTTAGGCTGGCTAAACCCGTAGAATTTTCAGACGTTTTAAAGCCGATTCCGATCTCTTCTGTCCACGGAGAGATTATAAGCGCAAAATTTATGACATCATATTGGCCTAGGATAGTGGTAAGTAATCAAAAAGATAATTCTGTACTATGCAGCTCAATTATGAAGAAGGAGTGTTCAATGAGATCACACGGCCTCTTCGGTTTTCGTAATGTTATTAAATCATAACTGCATAATAAATGCGATCGGCGTCAGGAACTGCCCTTCCTAGTCGAACTGCACAGTATGAAATTCAGTACAAACAGATTAATAATGACTATTGTTATGCACGCTTTTTTTGTTTTGGTTCAATAGATTGTAGAGAATCTAAATCCTGGTACCTACTGTGTACCAGGATTTAGATTGGTTGAAAACTCCTGCAAATCTCAACATGCATCAGTATTTTTTTAAATTTAATAATTATTTGATTTTACCACTTAACATTCTTAATTCTAGAATATCTGTTTCAGATAAACGGAAACCCTTTACCACAAAATGCGAAAGAACGAACAAATTATAACAGCTTGAGGGTGTCGACACAGAAGCTAATTCCATCGAGAATGTGTAGAAGTGTTATGGCGTCTATTAAAGAACACATTCATGAGTCCAGCTTGTGTTTAAATCCAGTGGTAACGCATCATAGTGTTTGCATGGTTAGTATTGAGACGTCCTATTATGCATCCTATCCTTTTACTTCTGGGCGCCTAGTCAAAATGTCAGACTGGGACTAAGTTTCCGCGTCTAACTTTTTTATCTGAGCACTCTTTGTACAGATTCAAGATCAAGATTCAGATCAAGCACATAATTAATTAATAGTACCAGAATCTCCACAGTTTCAATTCAACCGAATATGAACTTTCTGCCATTGTGATCATATTAAAAATATAGATTTACAATGCAAATTGCGTTTTTAAAAGAGTTACAAGGGAAGTGTTTCCGCTGCGGTGAGGTGATCGTTTTGTCCAGACAGTGAAGAAGGCTTAACATTCTATGGACAATGAATCCGCCACATTGCATGAGAAAATATTAAAAATCAAGTCACAACTGAGAAGAACGCCAAATTCAACGACAGGGAAAAGTCCCTATCAATTAGTTTTTGGGGGCCGGACAGTTCGGACATTGTTACATGTTATTGCGTTTTTACTACATATCCAATGCATAGAAAGATAGATTGGGTCAAATTGGGTGGGGTAAAAAGTACGGCAAATTCATTTGACTAGACAAGATTCACTAGGTAGGTAACCCATGTGGTCCATGCTTTTACGTCTATGAAACAACTTGACCATTTTGTATAATTAGTTTATTATCAAATTCCAGTAGCCTTTACGCTCTCACATATCCTCTGTACCTTCTGTTTCTCTGACTTCTGTTCTGCTTCTGTTATTTCAATCAGAAAAGCTGGACCTCAAAATCGTGTTCCATGTTCACAGCCCGATGCTGGCGCACCTGTGGTAGCAGAAGATGGAATTTGGGGCATCACATCGGGCTGGATATCACCGACTTGCCCATTCTTTGCTGGACCAACAATATTCACACGTCTCTCTTCATCACCGGTGCGATCCTGGTTGAGCACACAATTGCAAAATGCTTAGGTGCGGTTAACGACACTTCCTCAACGGCAACAGCGCGGCACATTTTCCTCACGGTCACATCGCATACCACAATGTCCGACAGGTTCTTACGACATTTTGAGACCAGTGAAACATAGTGATGTAAGATAACAAAAGAAGTGAATGAATACTTTAGCGTTGTTTTTACCACGCTAAAATCTTCTTCGCTAGATGAACTCCTAGTAATATGCACAGCTGATTTTTGTTTCATCATTTCTATCCAAGTTTGCAACAAACAATATTAACATTGTTGCAATTTCTTTGAACACAATAATGGTATTGTGTTAAATGTAGTAATTTAATTATTTATTAATGTGAAGTTTAGTGAGTGTGACAACTTAAGTTAAATCTAATTAACGATCGATTTCGTATGTTTTTGTATTTCAATTAGGGCGACTTTCACCAAAAGTTAAACATGACTGTTTAAAATTTTATTTAATGTCAAAATTCTATTGAATTTTGTGCTTAAATAAAATATTAAACATGTTTAACCGTTGGTGAAAGTCGCCCTTAAAGTACTAACTACTCCTTTTTTACCATTGTTATTATCTAAATAAAACAGAACATCGCATATTATAATTTGTATTTCATTTTTGACTAGAATTTATACGTTAATAACTTGTAAGAGTTTGTTTTATGTAAATTACCGAATAGAACAACCTCACCTCACGGCTCAGATGATCACATCTTATAAAATATCAGACAGAATTAATTCTACAAATGGATAGCATTATGATTGTAAATGTAATGTGTATGGCCACGGTAATTATACTGTGGTATGTATGGCCAAGTCCAAACCTATTCCATTCGGAACAACAAAAAATACTCAAAAAGAGTTGACCCATTGATGTCACAAAAATAACACAAATCTTTATCATTCTGATAGAGTCGCAAATGTCGCAATGTGACTGGGGTGGGGTGTGTACAATAAAATGCAAATATCTTTAAATTCTAATAATTTAATGTTGGTACTTAAGTAAGGACCTACCTATCAAAATACCATTAATTCGAATTGTCGTGTCAGTTATAAAAATAAATACCTACATAATTTATGTAGGTACATGAGTAATATATTATTTAAACAATTTAAATAAATAAATCAAATCGCGTTAGTACCAGGCTTCCAAATGCATGAAGAGTTAATAAATAATCAGTGCTGCTGACCTCAGCCCAATAATTTGCCAGCTGTGCCAATGATAAGCGATAAAATCAACACACTACATTTTTTTAGCTACCAAACCTAGTACCCCCGTAATCTTAATTACATTTTGCATACCTTTCAACCTACATAGGTATTTCTTTTTCTCAAACATTGAAATTAATCGTACATAATACATACAATGTAGATCAGTCCCAGCGGTAGCCCGGGTAGGCATAGCCAGATAGGTAGGTACATAATTAAGTGGGTGTTGCCTACTTGTAGTGGTCATTGCTCAGGGACAATGGATGACGTGATACGCTACTAGTGTGCTACTAGTAAATAAATACATTTGGCCACAAGCACAAGCAGCCACCTTCGCGCTATGGTACCCTGGTATTCAATCGAGGAACATGATGTTGCGAATATGACCGATCGGGGAGAATAGAACTTACGTCGCTTTTTACCCGACTACGGCCTAGCCTACGGCAAAGTCAAAAGGAGGGTTATGATTTTGTATGTATGTATGTTTGTTTGTTCCCTCATAATTTCTAAACTATCTACTTATCAATACATGACAATGAGGTGTAGTTAGCAGCGGATTATATTCTGTGGCAGCGGCTCAGTTGTCCGCTGGATAAAGGGTCACCTCAAATCCAATATGGCGCCCTCTAGGGGATGTAAAGTCGTAACCGAAAAAATATATATTTTTAGTGAAAATATATATTTGACATGGGTATAAAATTAAAGGGCTTGATGAGCACATTTGAAATAATATACGAGTATATACATTATTTATAGCTATAATAACACTTTGCCTGTTTTTAACAGTGTCAACATGGCTATCAAATGAAAAGGCTTATGAGTACCTACATTTGAAATTCACTCGCTACTTTGCTTTTATTATTTTCAAAAAGGTAATTAAAAACATTTAAGCCTCCTAAAATAGTGTAAATAAAAAATAAGTTAAAAATAACTAAAACCCGACTAGATACGAAAAAATCTCATACTTAACGCCATTGCATATTGCATAGGGTGATTGCGCCGGTTAGCGACCAGTTAGCTGGGTTGCCCACTTTAGATGAAGAAAAAAAAATGTTGTTTACACGCAAGATAGTATATGTTACTGTGAATTTGTCCCAAATATAATGTAGTTTGGATACAAAACATAAAATAAAATACTTTCATACAAAAATATTTATAAAATGCGGAAAAAGTGAAAATATAGCGAAAACGTCGGTTTGCGACCATTTTTATCAGTTTATGACCACCAGTGAGCTGGTTTGCGACCGCTATAATAAATATGAAAAATATGCCAATAAAACAATTATAATCGCTTTAAAAAATATTTTAATTTTTGCTATTTAATAAAAACAAAAATGGTAATCATTTGGTGTAATGTTTTCTTATAATTAAAGATAACAATCTCACATTTTGTAGAGAATTAGTCATAGTTGTAATAGAATCAACAATCATTGGTCAAACAATACCCATTATGTAGACATTTAAAAATAATCAACAACATTTCCGAGGGCAAAACGCCTGGAGCATGGAGCAGGGGTGAGGTGGTGCTGTTCTTCAAAAAAGTTGATAACAGCCTATTGAAGAACTACATACACATCACGCTTCTGAGTCATGTTTATAAGCTATTTCAAGGGTAATCTTGAACCCTCTCGAACACAGACTTGATGACTTCCAGCCTCCCGAACAAGCCGGTTTCCGAAGAGGCTATAGCACCATAGACCACATCCATACGCTGCGGTAATTATACAGAAGATCGAAGAGTATAACTTGCCATTATGCTTAGCGTTTGTGGAATCTAAGAAAGTCTTCCATTGGGTGGAAACATGGGCGGTACTTAAGTCACTCCAGCGATGCAGCGATAACGCCACCATGCGTCGCGTCGGTAGCAGTACAGGAGCAGAGCACGAAGGCGATTCCATTGAGAAGAGGTGTAAGCAAGGGGACTTTCTCCCCGAAACTGTTTACTGCCGCAATGGAAGACGCCTTCAAGCTCCTGGAATGGAGCCATTCCAGGCATCAACATCAACGGCGAATACATCACTCTCCTTCGGTTTGCCGAAGACATCGTAGTCATGGCAAAGTCGATGGAGAAACTCAGCATGATGCTCGATGGCCTCGACCGAGTTCCACAACGGGTGGGCTTGAAAATGAACATGGACAAGACGAAAATTATGTCAAATGCCAATTTTGTGCCCACCCCAGTCTGTTGGAAACTCGGTACTCGAAGTTGTTGACTCATATATTATCTACTTAGGACAAGTAGTCCAGTTAGGTACGTCCAACTTCGAGAAAGAGGACGACGACCGCCGAATTCAACTCGGTTGGGCAGCGTTCGGGAAACTACGCAATGTCTTTTCGTCCAACATACCTCAGTGCCTCAAGACGAAAGTCTTCTACCAATGTGTGTTAGCAGTGATGACTTATTGCACCGAAATGTGGTCTTTCACAATCAGCCTCATCTCAAAGCTCAAAGTTGCTCAACGAGCTATGGAGACGGCTATGCTCGGTGTTTCTCTGCGTGATCGAATCCGAAATGGGGAGATCCGTAGACGAACTGAAGTCACCGATATAGCCCACCGGATTAGAAAGCTGAAGCGGCAATGGGCAGGCCATATTATTCGCAGAGCAGATTGCCGATGGGGTCGAAAAGTGCTAGAGTGGAGACCACGGACTAGCAAGCGCAGCGTAGGACGTCCACCAACAAGATGGACAGACGCCGAAAAACGCTGGATGCAGTTCGCTTCCAACTGGCATATGTGGATAATGTGGAGATCTATATAAAGGGGAGGCCTATGGCTATGTTCAGTAGTGAACGTCCTATGGCCGAGATGATGAGGTACCTACAACAAATAATTATGAAACGGACATTCAAATAATTACGAAATACAAAAAATCAGACGTGGTCGCATACTCAATGAACTTTCATACTTATTTCTGTTAGCGGCCGTTATTTCTCTCATACTAAATTATGGTGGCCGGAAACCAATGTCTTTATTACGCTTACTTTGGTTTACGACCACCTGTTTAGCGTCCAATTTTGTAGATAAATTAAATAAACTTCTTACAAAGAAACTGGTGGTCGCTTACCAAAGGACTACAAAGTAAGACTTTTACAATACTACATTCAAAATTATAACAGTCCTGTATGAAGCATAAGGATCATTTATTGATCAAAACAAAATAATGCTGATCTCGTCGGTTTGCGACCATGTGGTCGCTATCTAACGTTTTTGATAAATAAGCATTTCGGTTACCGACCACTTGATTTTATCATAATAATAAGTTTAAAAAAAGCAAAATACAACAAAATTATAATCCATACTTATCGATTATACAATTTAACATGTAACTGTTGTGAAAAACATGAAATAAGTATTAAAACTTACCATTGAGCGCCGCGCGCCGTGTTAGTTTTTTTTCAACTGGCGGTACCTCCACTCACCACGGAATTAAGACGCGCCTTGAACAATATTTTTTCGGCTCTGGATTAAACCTTTTGTTTCAAACTTTATAAATTCTTATTTCATAATTAATTAGAAAGCACGTTATATTTATTTTTTATGTATATTACCTCTACAAATACTATTTTCTTGATTTAAAGAAACTTAGTCCGTCAAATGGTCGCCTACTGAAGGTGGTCGCGAAACCGGCGAAACGACCCTACCGTACCTACTGAAAAACCGTAACTAAAACAAGAACAATATTCATTAGACCGATATCTAATAGCCGTGGTCGTATGCCACATTGCCACGTAGCCAATAAAGATTGAGTTCAATCAACAACCGCAGGTGGCACACGACCACATCTATTTGATAATTACATATCGGTCGGGATTTCATTATTTTTATTTATTTTTGGAGCACTAAAAGCGGTCGTGGCAGGGACCACGTTTCTTCCACAAAAACATCTATTCTGTCTTCTCTTCATTGAACATCATCCGGACGTTCACAACAAAACATTAAATTATTGTACCTACTCAGAAAAAAGACTTGTTCAGTTTTATGCTGTCTTGGTACAAATAGTCAAAGTTGACGTAACTGTTGTGCGACGACGACGCCTATGTCCGTTGTGTGACGATTGACGAAGAGACCATTCTATTTTATCAGGCTGCACACTCAGATCAAAGCTGCACAGCTCTTGATTTCAAAAATTCAAACTATCTTCTATCTTTAAAATTGTCTAGCATTTGTAGTTATTCTAGTCCCCATAATTATTATACATCTACCTCTTCATTATTATCACTTTCAATGTTCGATCAATTTTCATCACATATTTATTATTTTTATGAATACCTAGGTACTGTCCGTGGTACTGTGGCCTGAATGAAATCTTCATATAATAATTCCATGAATGAATCAGAATTCAGAATCGATTTCAACAAACAACTCAAGCGACTTATGTCCGGTTTCTGGTGTCACCAGTTATGCTCTCAATAACTGTTGCTTCAACAAAGTTATTGGTCAGTTAAACGTAGTTTAACTCTCGCTGTGTTTCTGATGACACACGGACCGATAACATAACTATGAGACCAATAACCAGTTCCATAATGTGCCACTAGATGGGTCTGTTTAACCCTAGATTACGAACCTTCGTCGATTCGACGACGCGAGTTTGTTTAAATCGCGTTAACTTTTGCGCGCGCGATGGAACTTTTTCCACACTTTATGTAATCTCTGTCGACCCATTGCCCCTGCGATAGACGGTGTTGTTTTGAGTCCAAGAGGCCCGTGATCGCCGTTCCAGCAACCATGGCTCGTCGCATAGACGAAGGTTAGTAATAACGTAACTTTTTGTGTTACTTGGTGGAGTACTTTCGCGTTATTTTTTTGGTTTATTTTGTTTATATTCAATGTTATTTATTATTCGTTGTTTATGATATAGTTCGTCAGTTATTATTACAAGATGACAGCGATATCTGAAAGCGAAAAGAAGACCACCTAGAGATTATTCTGCTTATGAAACAGATGGTAAAGAGGAAGTTTCTACTTTGACCCAGCAGCACTTTTCAAGCCAAGTAATGCGGCGCATTCTGGCCACCCAAGGCGTGGGCATGCGGACAGTGAGTAACGGGTGACTCGCCGTCCGATCATGGACGATTCCCTGAGTCGACGGCGCGTCTTGTTCCACGCGCGTCTGAAAGAGTTTTCAGCAATATGACGGGGCCCCTGACCCCCTTTGAGGGCCAAAGAATGCCAGGGTCGCGGGACTGTCAAGTAACCGTAGCCCCGGAACGTAAAAGGCTATATAAGGATATTGTAGATTTGAATCAGTATAAGTCTGACAGCCCCTTCTGTCCTGTCCTGGGTGGGAGGACTCATTTGATGATTTTACCTCGTAAAAAAAAACAAGGTCAAGTAATGCGACTGATGTACCTACCTTCAATAAAAAAAAGAAAATATAAGCCTTGTGTCCCTTTGCAAAACGAAAACTGACTAAAAGTAGTCGCACCAAGTGCAGTAAATCGATGAGCGGGAAATACGAACTTGACGAATGTCACAAATACATTACTTGAAGGATTTTTAGCAAAATTTTTATTTCATTAGTTTATTTCATTCTTTATTTTTAATATTTAAAGATTAATTAACAATTAACTTTATGTAATATACTAACAAAGCAACTTTGAAAATGTCACTATGATCAATTTAGCATAAAACGGATGATCACATTCATAAGGCTGATTGGTTAATAAATATGCTATTTTAATTTATGTAAACATAGTAAATTATAAGAAAAATATAATTTATTAATAATAAAAATAAAAAAATTACCAAGTTTGATTTAAATAAAACCCATTATCCCCTTTATTAAATACCGTAGTCGAAACGACGAAGGTTCGTAATAAGCGTCGAAAAATAAGGTTAGTAATCTAGGGTTAATAAATAGAGTTTTTCATGGATTTTATTAGTGCAATTCGACGCCAAAACTAGTATAATGTATAAAATACTTTACAAGAGTAATAAAAGTACTTTGCCCAGCATTGAGACACACTATTTTCAATAAAAAAAGGAAAATACCGGTGACACAGGGACATACTTTACAACTGAAAACGAAAGGCAATGTAATTTTTATTTTTGAAATTAAAACGAGTTGATTACCATGTTGATTTGAAACAGTACACCCATCATCATGGTAGGTACTTGCAAATTGCCGAAATATGGTATAATCAAAACAAGTAATAAACATGGTTAATAATTCTATTTAAAACGCTAGTGATCATGCTAGTTAAAAAACTCAGGTATACCTACAGTGTTTTTTGTTAATACAAGTGATTGTTCAAAGAACTATACATTTCATTTTGAAACATCTTTTTGCGTAGACAAATAACTGCCAATAACAGTAAAAAATAATAAATAGAAAGAAACGAGCTTTATTTACATAACACTATGATTCAATTTTGTTTACACTAAAAATCATAAATATTGGTATTGATCCCAGATGTCTGACCACCCTTTGTAAAAAAAAAGGTTGCACTCCAGGAGTGCCGGTAGAAGTGAAAACTTTTTTGTTACTATGTTTTATTTTTAATTTGAATGACGTCTTACTCATTTTCGATCAGGGTCACGTGACCCTGACGCGAGTTTTGGTCACGTGACCCTGACGCGAGTTTTAAATTTTTTACCCATTACAGAAAAAGTGTACAACGCCGCTAAAGAAGTTTTCACTTCAAAAAGGTCAGGACAAAAAAATTCGACGTCGTATTATAGTTGTGGAATCGATAAACGGCAAAAATTGGTCGGTCAAGTTGATCTTAGTTTATGTTGAGTTTAACTTACATTGCGGTGTTCAGAAACCCATTTTTGTAGTTTATCGAACCAACAGCGCTATTGAATAGATAAACTTTCGACAAAAGGACACCAGAAACCGGGCATTAGTGGCTTCAGCATTTCCTCGCAGTAGGCGTATTGCTCGTAATACGAACGTATTTGGGCTCAGGCGCAAAATGTCCCTTTCGCAGAATATCCCTATTCCCTTTCGCAAAATGTACCTTTTGCGGAATGTCCTATTTCGCAAAATGTTCCTTTCGTAGAATGTATCCTTCTTCAAATATTCATAGTGTTCTGGAACGAATGTGTAACCTAGCCTTTACAATATTTTTGAAATGTGTCAAATCAGTTAGAAAAAAAACTCAATAAAAAGATGTCGGAAAAAATAAGCGTTTAATTTAAAATAATATTGTGCAGGATACCTAGCGTACCTAATACAAAGAATAGATCGTGAGAGATTCGCTCACAATCTGGCGACCGTGATCATGGATCAGAAAAAGAAGGTACGCTCCGTATTGCGTCGTCATTTTACGAAGTCTGCAAATGCATTCGAAAATTTGTTAAACGCGAAGGACTACGACGACATCGAGGCGAAAACATGTTATAAATTCATGGAAGAATGCCACAAAAATTTGAGCACGTTAGATAACGCGATTCAGCATCTCATAACGAGTTCAAGTGATTGGCAAGAAAAAGATCTCGATGATGAATTAGACGACGTCTCAAAATATGAAACAAGATGGATGCTCTTACAATCGCGGTACGAATCGATTTTGTCGGCGAAGCCGTCTCCAAGGTTCACAGACAGGTATCGCGATGTGAAATTACCGCGTCTTCAATTAAAAACATTTAACGGAAACATAAAAAACTGGTTATCCTTCTGGGGCTCATTCCAAAAAGTAGACAACAACCCCGAAATTGACGAAATCGACAAATTTCAATATCTGTCACAAGCGATGGAAGAAGGAACTGATGTGAAGTCATTTGTGGATAGTTTCCCGTTGGCAAATACGAGCTATAAACAATGTCTCGAAGAGCTCAAAGCACGATATGCTCGAGAAGACTTACAAATTCAGGTATATGTGAGAGAGTTATTATCACTTATACTGAATAAAGAAGCAAATAACGACCTAACCTCACTATACGATAAACTTAATGCGCAACTGAGAGCCTTACAAATATTAGGAGTTGCTAAAGATAAATTCTCTGCGTTTCTTCTGCCAATGGTAGAGTCAGCATTGCCAATCGATACCCTCAAAGCCTGGGAGAGAGCGAGACCAGAGAAAATGGATGATGTACTTAACTCACTATTGGAATTCCTAAAGAAAGAAGTAGAGAGTGAACAGAGAATAACCATGGCTAAATCAACATTTGAGACAGAGACAGGTAAGCCTCTCAAATCAACTGCTGGATGTTTTACAGTAAACACCGAACCAACTCGAAAAGAACGAACTGAGAGAAAATGTATATGGTGTGAAAAGGATCATTACAGCATTGAGTGCTACAAAATATCAAAAATGTCTATTGAAGAGAGACGAGAATATTTAAAAAAGAAAAAGGCCTGTGTCTTATGTCTAAGAGTCGGACATCATGCAAAAGTATGTAGATGTTTCATTAAATGTTATGTGTGTGGACAAAGACATTCTCCTGTTTTATGCACTGGGACATCTGAAAAAATAGTCAGTGATAGTAAAAAGGGTGACCATAAGACATACCCTAAATCTGAAAAGAGTGACTCTGCTGCAACTTTACAAAACCTCTCACAAAATAATTTGAAGACAACAACTTTACTGCAAACATTAGCAGTGAAAATTAACTGTGGAGACAGAGTAGCAACAGTGCGGTGTTTGTTTGACAGTGGCTCACAAAGGTCATATATAAAGAAAGAGGTCGCACAAAAGCTCGAACTACAAGCTGCAGGGAAAGAAGAATTAAGTCATTCTTTATTTGGAGGTGTCACGGTATCGTTTAAAGAGTACAATGTTTATAATTTCACAGTACAAAGTACTGATAATTCATTTAAATGTGATATGTCAGCCTTAGAGCAATCTTGTATTTGCAAAAATGTTCCCAAAGTGGATAATGAGTCTGTAATAAGATTGTTAAACAAACAAAACATTAGGTTGACTGACACTGAAAGTTCTGATATAGGCCTATTGATAGGAGCTGATTATGCAGGACTCTTACTGACTAATTCCTTTGTTCAACTCGAAAATGGTTTAACTGCCATTAAAACAAAATTAGGGTGGACATTACAAGGAAAAATAACTGTGACAAACAGTAATATAGTAACGTCTTTATTTTGTACACAAGATGTAGTGAACTTTTGGGATTTAGAAATATTAGGTATTAATGATCCTATACAGGTGCAGTCCAAACAGCAAAGAGAAGAGGAGGTGATTGCAAATTTTGAAGAAAATATCCACGTCGACTCTGAAGCCAGGTATGAGGTGCATCTTCCATGGAAATCTGGGCATGATGATCTTCTAAGCAACAAACAGCTTGCCATTCTAAGACTGGAATCTACAACAAGAAAATTAAAAGCAGGTAATAAGTTTGATGATTACAATAAAGTTCTTAGTGAATGGGAACAAGCAGGCATTATAGAAGAAATACCTGATGCTGAGACAGACATAGACAAAGTACATTACTTACCTCATAGGGCGGTATACAAGGAGTCCAGTCTTACCACAAAATTGCGCCCAATATTTGATGCGTCTGCAAAAGATAAAAATGGTAAGTCATTAAATTCATGCTTAGACAAAGGAATCAATTTTCTTGATAAAATTCCCAAAATACTAACAGGATTCCGCAAAGGTAGTATTGGAGTAACCGCTGACATTGAAAAGGCATTTCTACAAGTGTCAGTGACACCACAAGATAGGGACTACCTCAGATTTTTTTGGTGGAAGGATGGATCGCTTGAAGAGCTTAAGGTGTACAGACACCGTAGAGTAGTTTTCGGGTTAACTGCAAGCCCTTTTCTGCTTTCCGCTACTATTTCACATCATCTTAATCATATAACGGAGCAAAGGGATACAGCAGATATATTAGCGAAATCTTTCTACGTAGACAATTTAGTAACAAGCTTAGATTCCACTAAACAGGTCCAGGAATTCATTCAGGAAGCTAAATGTATAATGAATAAAGCAAAGTTCAACTTAAGGCAGTGGGTAACATCCCCTTTGCAAATAAATGAAACTAAAAATAGAATGGTTCAGGTGTTAGGGTTTCAATGGGACACTGTCACAGACGAGTTATGCTGTAATTTAAGTGCTATGCCCCCTTACACTGAATTACATAAAATGACCAAAAGATTTCTATTATCTTTGACGCAAAAAATTTTTGACCCCATTGGATTTACATGTCCAGTCACCTTGGTTTCGAGGCTTATTTTGCAACAAATTTGGAGCAGGAAATTATCATGGGATGAGGAATTACCTGATGATGTTCAGTCACAATTTAAAAATTGGTATAAACACATTGAATGCTTAAATAATTGCAGACTACCACGCAGACTGTCAGCGGCACAGCTACGAGAATGCAATACAAGCCTACATATGTTCTGCGACGCTAGCCAGGTAGGATATGCAGCTTGTGTGTTTCTGAGAACCGAAGACAAAGGTATGGTGACTGTTCGATTAATTTCTGCAAAGTCAAGAGTATCGCCTCCAGGGAAAGTGACGATACCGCGGCTTGAATTGTTGGCAGCACTAATAGGTGCGAGGTTACTAATGGAAGCGAGAAATGTTCTGGAATTGAACAACTGCGAAGAATTCTGTTGGACTGACTCTGGAGTAGTATTATGCTGGATTAAAAGGGAATTACCTTGGAATACCTATGTAGGGAACCGTGTCAGAGAAATCAGACTTAATACTAAGACAAACAATTGGCATCATGTTCCAGGATCAGATAATTGGGCAGATTTGGCATCCAGGGGTTGCAACGCACGTCAGTTGCTCGAAGTTCGTTGGTGGGAAGGCCCAACCTGGCTCCTACAGCAGCCAGGAATGTGGCCGAAATCTGAGCTTATTGTAGATGAGAAGATAGCCAGCACAGAACTGAAACAATCCATATGTAATGCTAACACGTGTTGTAAAGAAAGTATAATAGATTCTCTGTCCAGCTATTTCTCTAAGTACACAAAGATTATAAGAACTACAGCATGGATTATGAGATTCATCTTCAATGCTTGTCATAAGAATGATAGGAGGAAAGGAGAATTAACTTATGAAGAATATGAAAAGGCTGAAAAGAAAGTAATTAAAATTATACAAGAAGAAAATATAGAATTAATTAAAAAGCAATGTGGAAAAACGATAAAGCTACACAATGACACAGACGAGCTACTAAGAGTACAAACTAAATTGTTACTTACCGATTTTCCAAACGACACGAAGTCTCCGATGGTCGTGCCAGCGAAAAATGTTGTCATCCGAAGAATGGTGGAACAGCGTCACATACAGCTACTACATGCTGGCAGCAACATGATGATCGCGGACTTACGAAAACGATTCTGGATCGTCGGTATCAGGCTTCTAGTGAAGTCGGTCATAAATAGTTGTGTAATATGTAAAAGACATAGATGCAAGCCAACACAAGCACCGACAGCGCCGCTGCCTATAGAACGCGTTGAGTTAAACGCCCCTTTCGAGGTGACAGGTGTAGATTTGGCGGGTCCGCTATATTTGCTAGATGGTACAAAATGTTGGATTGTACTTTATACGTGCGCCGTTTACCGCGCAGTACATTTAGAGCTCACACAATCCTTGTCAACAGAGGCATTCTTGAGAACATTTCGCCGTTTTATAGCACGTCGAGGACGTGTCAGAGTAATGATATCTGATAACGGTACGAATTTCACAGGAACGAAAAACTTGTTACGTGATGTTGACTGGAATGAAGTGCAACGGCAATCAACTATACAGCGCATAAAATGGAAAATGAACGTCGCTACAGCAGCCTGGTGGGGTGGATTTTTCGAGCGCCTTATCAAAACGATGAAAGGTATATTGAGGCGTGTTCTAGGGAAGTCAACAGTTTCATATGAAGAAATGGAAACGATACTCTGCGATTGCGAGGCCATCATCAACAATAGACCACTCACGAATGTCGAAGACGACAGTGGCAACTCACTGGAACCCCTCACACCATCATGCTTCTTACAAGCTCTACCTCAATCGGACGTAACCGATCTAGATCACATTGATGCGATGAGCCTAAACAAACGGTTAAGGTACTTACAGAAACTAAGGGGTGATTTCCGTCAACGTTTTAAAAATGAATACTTGACTACATTGACACAGAGAGGTAATAACAAATATGAAAGTTTAAAAGTAGGGGATGTAGTTCTATTGGAAGGAGAAGAAAAAAGGGTAAAGTGGCCATTAGGACTTGTTACAGAAACCTTTATTGGGAAAGATGGTATTAGTAGAGCTGCAAAGGTAAAAACATCTGCTGGATACAAGACCAGACCCATTCAACGTCTATATAGACTGGAAATTTCTTCCTCAGAGGTGAAGGGACCACAGGATAGCAAGGATCCTGTTGGTAAGAAATTTATAATTGTTATTAACCCAAGTAGTACACAAGTAACCAAGGATGAGATACGGGAAATTCCGACAAGCAAGGTTAGTACACAAAAGACAACTCGTGTAGGTAGGACTCTCAGAATGCCAAGTAGATATATTGTATGATTAATGTACGCTAAATGCTATGTGATCATAAGGCGTATTCATCGGACTTTTCCTTGTCAGTCATATAATGTTATTAGCCTATGACTAGGTCTAAGATAATAATTATGACAATGTTAAATTTTATTAATATAAAAGAAGTAGAAATTCTTAATTTTGTTTGTTATGATTATGTTATAATATAATTTGTTTTTTATGATATTGTGTTGGTCTAGTTGGAATAGTGTAATTAAAACCGGTCAAGTTTCTAGTAATTATTTGACTTAATTGCTTTTAGGCTTGCTATTAATTATGAACCTAAAAGTAGTAATACAAAGTGTTAGGACAAAGTGTCTGTAATATTTTATTTTTAGATTAGTCATTTATGTTTTGAAAAAATTGTCATACTGGAATCTTGCATTAGTGTTTATGTGTTGTACTCTATTTCTTTGTACCAGTTTTCTTTAATGTAAACGTAAAGTCGGCTACACATTTGGTAAATTAGTTTTCTGGGTGTGGAGGATGTTCTGGAACGAATGTGTAACCTAGCCTTTACAATATTTTTGAAATGTGTCAAATCAGTTAGAAAAAAAACTCAATAAAAAGATGTCGGAAAAAATAAGCGTTTAATTTAAAATAATATTGTGCAGGATACCTAGCGTACCTAATACAAAGAATAGATCGTGAGAGATTCGCTCACACATAGGCATTTTGAATCAGAGAAAAAAAACTGGTCAAGAGACTAGGATAGGAGGTGTAAAACACAAAAACCGGCCAAGTGCGTGTCGGGCCACGCACAGTGTAGGGTTCCGTAGTTGCCCATCAAAATACTTATGCGAACTTTACTAACTAAACTGATTCGCTGAATTTAATTTTAAAAAGAAGAATTTTCAAAATCGGTCCAGGAGTCTGAGAAATCGGGGAAAATACATAAGAAAAAAGAATACGACGAATTTAGAACCTCCTCCTTCTTTTGAAGTTAGTTAAAAATCGTTGATGATAAAAACCTACCTATTCCCAAAAAACATACCATAAAACATACCTGTTAAAGCTGTAAAAATAAAGTTGACAAACTTACATTTGCAGTTGAAGAGGATGTTCTCCGATACATTTTGTTTAAGAAACATATTATTCAAGTACATTTTATAAGTTGGTCGACTATTACTCGTAAAGTTGTAAAGCCTACTAAGTCGTGATAATTTTCTTTTAAACTTCGTTATATATACTACTATTGTTAATTTTTTCACTCCCCTAAACATAACCGTTTAGCTGGTAGAGGGGGGGGACACTTGAATCGAGCAAAATTTAGCACTTTAAAGCTTAATATTTCACAAACGAATTTTTTTATCAAAAAATTGTTAATGGAAACTATAATTATTTTTTAAAGGCCTATTTAATGATACCCCACACTAAGGGGCACGCGAGAAAAAAAAAATCCTCACTTTACGTGTAAGTACCTACCCTAAAAAAAAAAATTTTACGAGATTTTATTATATCACTTTTTCGCCACAACAAATCCGTATATTTACACCAAATTAACAGCTCTCTAGTACTGTGCGTCTCTGAACTAAACTGCGGACAGACGGACGGACGGACGGACGGACATGGCGAAACTATAAGGGTTCCTTGTTGACTACGGAACCCTAAAAAACCGTCTACCATACAATTTTTTTCATACATTTGTGACAATACAATGAATGTATTTCTTTTTTGTTTGAGACAGTAAATTACCATTTTACTAATTAAACATTACAACATTTTTGTGATCTACACGGTCTACACCCTACACCTCCTAGCTCCTGACCCTGACCAGTTTTTTGCAGCCCAGATTTTAAACCAAGGTTTCTAGTTAAACCAGTACATAGTACTATTACTAACTATATTCTGTGGTATTAAATGTTAAACCATGGTTTAACCGCTTTTTGTAATACGAGTTGGAGTTGTGTCACTATTCCACCAAAAGGCGCTTCGCGGTACCAGGCAAGCATGTGGCGACGGAGCTTCGTACATTCATGAAATATCGAGGCGGGGGAGTGGTCGAGACGATGACGCATAGTGTTGTTTGGATTGGGTCCTATTATGCTATCGCGTTTTCGTTTCGTCTTTGTACAGTTTTGCAATTCACATTTATTTACACGAACATTTTGTTATCTATTCTATTCTATTTTTGGTTTATGGCACCAAAGTCGATGTCGACAATTCTGCCAATGACAGGAGTGAACTGGAACAACAAGTGTGCATATTGATAAAATAGAAAACAGAAGAGAAAGTTAAAAGAGAGAGAAGAAAAAAAGAGAAAAAACAAGAGTGAAATTCTTTGGTGATACAGTTGAACACAATGTGGATGAAACAAACAAATAAATAAATATATATATTAGATTTGTTAAAAATAAAAGAAACGTATACCACAACCATAACATTACACACATCATAATTTTATATTGTTGTGACGAATGAATATGATCATCGCCACAAGCAATTCGGAGGAGGGATATGTTAGAAGGGAAGGAAAATTAATTGGAAGAGGGATTTTAAGTTCAGGGAGACGGCTATATAAATCTAAACTTGGGATGTTGTTTGTACACTCAAAGAAGATGTGGTCCAGGGTTCCTTCCTCCAAGCCGCACTCGCAAAGAGAGGAGTCACGTACATGGATTTTGTGCAAAAATACGGGTGTACAGCAAAACCTAATCTCATTCGGCAGATGGTGGAAATAATAGGTTTTGAAACTTTTTTGAAGCCATAGAACCACGGTTTTGTTTTGATGTGTGGTTGCACAGCGTGATAAAATTTACCCTTTTTCCTCCCAGTGATGTTCCACTGGTCCTGCCAAGCAGCTTGGAGCCAAACTCTTGGCAGGCCCAGCAGGTCATATCTCTGATGGGTATTATGGCTAAGATCTGCTGTTGTTGATGTGCAGGCCTCTTTGGCCAAAGTATCAGCGCACTCATTGCCTTGAATGCCACAATGGCTAGGTATCCAAACTAGCTGAACTTCCTTTTGACGAGTAGCGGAAGAAAATAAGGATTTTTTAATTTTGAGAACAAGGGAACTGTGCAATTTGCTTTTGAAGGGATTTTGTGTCAAGGCTTGCAGACAGCTACGGGAGTCTGTGAAAATAACGGCTTTGTCGATATTATGGTGTGACTCTATAAAGAGGCAAGCCTCTAATAAAGCCACACATTCGCCCGTGAACACAGAAGACTCTTGAGGACATTTGAACTGTAAAATTATTTTGGAATTTTGGTAATATACCGCGGCACCAGTGTTACTGAGATCATTAAATTTTGACGCATCCGTAAAAAACCTCTGGAACCCAGTCCAGCGTTCCCCCACCACCGCATTGAAAGCCGAATCCGCTGCAGGGGAGTTTTTGGAGATGCCAATATCATAGATGATTTTTGGGATAAAATGTAGGACATCATAAGGAAAGTTGAAAAGGGGCAGTCTGGAACTTTGTTCTATAGGGTTTTCTAAATTTTTTATTTGACGCAGAGCTTTAATTATGAGAGGGATTTCTTTATTTCTCCAGTAGTTGGAGTTAGTGCATAAGGCATCTAATTCATTTAATTTTGCTAAAAGGGGGTGAGAGGATCTAGAAATAAGTCTGGCCAAGAAGCGGGAGGCCAGATACTGCCGTCTCAGGGCCAGAGGAGGTTCAGCACACTCGACCTGCAATGCGTTAATGGGAGAAGACTTCATACAACCAGAGATAATTCGAAGGCACTTGGACTGTACCCTATCCAGCCCAGCCAAAGCACCCTTGTTACAAGGAACTAAATGGAACACCCCATAGTCTAAGACACTACGAATTAGGGCGTTATACACCAATTTCATAGTGTAGGGGTGGGCACCCCACCACACACCCGAAAGAACTTTTAAAATAGAGACAACTCTTTCACATTTTTTTTCTAATAAATTTAAATGACAGTTTCCGTTTAATTTAGAGTCTAATGAAACACCTAAAAATTTTGTGCTATTTTTTATAGGAATGTTGTGTCCTGAAATGTCCACTGTTATATGCGGGATCAGTCTTTTACGAGAGAAAATTACTGCCGAACTTTTTGGAGCCGACAATGACAAACCGTGGCTTAAGAGCCATTGGTTCAAAGAGTCCAGGGAGAGACAGAGAGATGATGCAGCGTCCACAATAGAGGAATCTGTCACATACAGCGCTATGTCGTCCGCGTATTGAAGTATGTGACAGTTATTGTTAAGGCAGGAGCCAATATCCACTGTGTACAAATTGTAGAGAAGGGGACTAAGGACGTAACCTTGCGGAAGGCCCTTCCAAGTCTGCCTTTCATCGAAGTGTTCACCCTGGACTCTGAGAACCAAAGAGCGAGACATAAGAAGCCCGCATATGCAATCGATCATCTTAACCGGAATCCTCAGCTGCTGCAGTTTCTGCCTGAGTACGGGAAGAAGGACGTTGTCATATGCGGAGGAAATGTCGAGGAAGGCGGCAACAACGGATTCGTTCTTGGAGAAAGCTACGCGAATGTCCGCAACCAAGACACCGACACTGTCCATTGTGCCGAGACCTTTCCTGAAGCCAAATTGGTAGTTCGGCAGTAACTCTCTCGATTCGACTAGCCATTCCAGACGATTTTTTATGAGGTGTTCCAAAAGTTTCGCCAAGACTGAGGACAGAGCGATTGGTCTAAGGCCATTCGGATCATCTGGGTGTTTACCAGGTTTCAGAAGGGGGATGATGGTTTGAGACTTCCACTGATCCGGAACCCAACCATGGCTATAACAAAAATTAATGATCTCGAGGAAGTACAGTTTGGCCTTGTCTCCAGAATTGGCCATAAAGGAATATGGCACTCCGTCAGCTCCAGGGGCTGAATCCCGGACGTGCTTAAGCACCACATTCAACTCCTTCAAATCAAAAGGCACATCTAAAGGATCATCCGAGGAGTTTTGTATAGACAGAATGGAGAGTTCAGAGAAGAAAGGAACATAAGGTGGAGCGATCTTGTCAAAAAAAAGTTCAGCCGTTTCCCTGGTTATTGGTGAAGAGAGACCGAGGGAGTACACCCGCGTCTGTATCTGTTAATGTTTTTCCAGACTGCTGAGGGTGGTGTAGCGGGGGATAAAGATGTGCAAAACTTAACCCAACCTGTGCGCTTCTTCTTGCGAAGAAGGCGTCTAGTTCTGGCGGCTATCTGCATGTATGAGAGTAGGTTCTCGGTGGACATATCCGCATTGTAGCGTCGCTCTGCCTCCTTCCTATCCTTGATAGCAGAAGTGCACTCTGAATCCCACCATGGCGGGGAAGGAATTTTATTGCGGGCACTGTTCTTCAGAGGGAAGCAGGCATCCGCACTGGTGGTGATAGCTGTGACAAGTCCCTCGTAACAGATCTTTGCATGGGAGTGACCAGATGGATCTAATAAACTTGAATTTAAATTTGGAAGGGTATCAATCTTATCCTCCAATAATGAAGCAAACCTTGTCCAATCTGGTTTGGACAGGTTATATTTCAAAAGTGGAGGGGAAGTTTTCTCTAAATATGTTTTGTTTAATAAAGAAATAACAATAGGGTAATGGTCACTACCATGCGACAGGGACGTACATTCCCAAATGGTTGAAGCTGCTAACTCAACGGAACAAAATGTTAAATCTACACAACTTTTTTGTTGACCCGGAGAAGATCTGCGTGTAGAGCAACCATTATTGAGAATGCATAGGTCCAGATCATCCAAGATCTCAACCAAAGCCAGACCGAAGGCATCACAGCGCTCTGAACCCCATCTGTAATGGTGGCAGTTGAAATCGCCCATGACCAATATTGGCCCGGTAATATTGGAGGGTGTGCAATATATACTGAAAACACTGTAATGCCTTCCACCTTTCCTGCCACTACACTCATGTCGCCTGTGAGAGAAGGAAAGGGTAGGGGTAAAAGGGGGACCCGATTATTGACTAGGAGAGCCGATCCTCCATAGCCATCAGATCTGTCACATCTGAGAATGTTGAAGTGTGGCATACGAAAGCTGAGACTTGGGGTCAGCCAGGTCTCAGCTATGGAACAAGCCAGTGGCTTGTATTTATTTAAAAGGAATATGAGGTCGTGCTTCTTATGCCACACGCTCCTCACATTCCATTGTAGGAATACTTGGCGGGACGCCATTTTTAATGTTTAGAAGTAGGTTAATAAGTTGGTCTGCAACGTTGGACGGTGTTTGGTTATTAGTAGTAGAAGGGGAAATAATTATGGGAATGAGTTTAATAAGGAGTTCAATAATAGATGTAGAATTATTAATAGAAGAGCCGTTACTGTGGTTGAGAGAACAGCCATTAGGCTGGGTAGGTTGAGGAGTACTAACAATCTGCTGATGAGCAGTTCTATCATAGGATGGGGAAAGTGGGGCATGGGTTTTTGGTTTAAGTGTAACAGTTTTACGGTATGACTGGGTAACTGGGTTTTTAGTGACATTTGCATAATTGCGGGAAACAATAGGGATAGCTTTGTTAGCCTCAGCATATGGAATGTTCTTCTCTGCCATGACGGTCTTAATAGCCCTCTGCCTACCATACTCGGGGCATGACCTGCTATTGGCAAAGTGATTTCCCGAACATGATATACAGAAAGCCTCGCCCTCAGAAATGTTGCAACCATCACCTGGGTGATCGTGGCCACATTTACTGCAGCGAGGTTTAGACCGGCATACATTTGCAACATGACCAAACCTGCAACACTTACGGCATTGAATAGTCGGGTATATGTACTGCTCAACAGGGAGAGATGTGTAGCAGCAGAAAATCCTTTTTGGTAACACTTGACCGTCGAAAGTCAGAACACAAGTCTCAGTGGGCCTCCACTCATTTATGCCATCTCTTTGAGTCTTCCTATTGATTCGGCGGACTTTCAAAATTTGCCCACAGCCTGAGGGCACAGTCAGTAAGGTCATAGCCTCTTCTTCGGTCAGATCTGTAGGGACACCTGTAACTACACCCATCCTTGTGATGTTAAAAGTTGGGATTGATGCAGTGAAGCTGTGTTTAGTCAACAAACTATTTGACAAGAAAGAGTTAGCATCCTGGGGGGAAGCAAACTCCACTGAGACTCGGTTCCTACCGACTTTATTTACGCCACCACGGACAACGTTGGCAATGTTGTTGGTCAAAAGAAACTTACCAAAACTGACTGGGTGAAGAATAGTGCTGACATTTGGCTGAGTCTCTATACGAGAGACATGTACAACAAACGGGGCCTTATCCAGTACCGAGTATTTGGTACGTCCAATTTGAGTTCTTGGTTGCTTGCTTGGAGGATTGGGAATAGTATCGTCAACGGGACGCTTACGTATATTCTGTTGAGAAACATCCATCTCTGTGATGCTGCAAGCAACATCCGCCAATTGGGAAAGTGGGTTCGAGGAAAGAATTAATGAGGCTGGAATGTCAGGAGGATCAGGATCAGGTGGTTTGTTTCGCTCCATTTTGGATGAAACGGGACTTAATTAAAGATAAACACAATACAAACCTGATTACGAACACAAGGACAACACAAATAAACAATAACAAGCACAAAAGTATCAACAAACACTCAAAACGGGATAATTAATGCTGAACACACGTGTTAGCCAATAACCCCGCGGCGAGAATCCATTTTGTTATCTATAAATGGTGTTAATGAATTTTTGGAATAATGGGTTTGTCGATGTAGACACTAAATTAAAAAAAAAACCACTGAAGATAAAAAAAAAAAAAAAAACTTTCAGAAAAAAATCAAAAAGTCATTTTATACAAATTAGGCTGAGTTTTGTAATGCTCAGTAGGTATATCAATGTATCATAATTAGGTTAGAAAAAATTGAAATGCAAGTAAATAACCAGAGAGTTACTTACTTATTTGAATAATGATTTAGTTTTATCTATTCTTTGATAATTTAATATAAATAAAATGTACACATATTCTAATGAACATTATTTGAAGTGAAGTCACAAGCATTTAATACGAGTGTAGGTAATTTGTAATTTGTGTTGAAAAAACAAGTTTATTGGTAAATATTTAAGACAGTGATCAATAAAAACAACAAAATGAATGGAGTTGTGGTTCAGACGTTAGTAGCGTTTTTGTGTAAGTTGAAGCATTTCTCCTTATTACTGTTATAGGTAAATGCGACAGAGAGTTTGTTTGTTATGCTTTTATGTCTAAACAGTCACTGAACTTAGTTGTACTTAATGAGAAGAAGGCTTGAGTTACTGTATCGTATGTATTTTGCTTCAGTTTCCATACCAACCTTCATGGTAGCCATTGGCAATACATGGCCATCGTATACGCTGCCATTACTGGAGAGTCAGGATTCGCCATTGGGATACAAAATCACGAAAAACGAAGGCAATCTCTTATCATCAGTCATCATGCTAGGATCTCTGTCATCCATTGGCATTGTCGGATATATCAACGACAAAATTGGTCGAAACAGAACTGAAATACTAAGTGGACTTTGTTATGTGGTAAGTCACCCATTTATGTTGGTTGGCGCAGCATTTCTTCTTCTCCCACAGAACTTGTCATTTCATCCGTCATCTCCTTACCTTACCCATATCATCTTTTACGTTTCTTTGGAAACAGTAACGAGAATATAACGTCAAGAAAATTTCATTTTTATTTTCAGCTTGCCTGGTCAATTATCACAACAGCGAAAACTGTGATGCAGCTTCTAATCGGTCGATATATGATAGGATTTGGAACAGGGCTGCATTTCGTCACAGGAGTTGTATTTATAGGAGAAACTCAGTCAGACATCGATAAGAGGAACGCTCCTCTGCATCCTGTCTTTCATGTATAATGTTGGGACCCTTATCTCGTACATAGAAGGATGGTTTTGCAGCTATGACGTCATCAACTACTTGAATTTGACAGTAGCTGTCAGCTTTGTACTTGTCCTGTTATGTATGAAAGAGACGCCAGTATACTTGCTGAGGTTGGGAAAAGAGAAGGTGAGCATAGATACTCTTTCTTTTACTTGGTAAAATCATCAAATGAGTCCTCCCACCCAGCGCAGGGCGGAAGGGACTGTCTCCGAGTCGTACTACCTACCTAAAATCCACGGTGTCCTTCAATAGCCCTTTACGTTCCAGGGTCACAGTAATTCGATAAGTCCCGTTACCAGGTGAGTGTACTCTTGAAGAAAACTGTCATTTTTGTATCTACTTACATTGTATTACTTCAGTGAGTAGAAGAATAAAAAACGCTAGAAAACAAAACAGTTAAATAGGGATTTTAAAAAAAAATGTTAAGATGTCAATGACCTCCATCTGTCAACAATCAACAGTCACATGAAAATAATGTTTAATAATAATTAAGGTATGGACCATGGAAGGCCATGCTCCTTCGAAGGAGTTTATTTATAGGAAAATTCGTAGTTATGATGTGATGATAAATTCCTTCCGTTTACAATGATCCATTCAACTGTAAAATGTGGGGACGCAGCTGCGAATCGCTCGGCTATGGTTGTTGGTAGTACGTAACTTCAATATCGGGAATAGACACGTAAAATTCAGGTGGTGTACCTTGTAAGGTTATCTCATAAATAAACAGTTATTATATTCATTTATTGCATAAATTAAAAACAAAGGTAAAGATACTCTTGTCTTATTATATAACAATCATCATAATGACCACTTCTTTTTAGGGCGGGAGACAACTAACGAGTAACTTTTAGTGTTAAATAACCTATTTATTACGATGGCCTTCATAGAAGCCCCTGTTCCTAGTTAGGTACATTTGGAAGAGTCAATAAAACTTATGTCTAATTAACATTGATTAAATCTGCAATTCAAAAAGTGGTCTTACGAAAGTAATAAAACAAAGTATTACTACAATATTTGTTAGTTTTATTTGTTTAGTAAATAAACGAATAATAACTGTTTATTTGTTAGTGTGGCCTTCCTTGGTTCACCTACCTTAGTACGTTAAGCAAATCATCTAGTACCTAGTTTATTATCTTGTTATGATAATTGTTTTAGGTTAGGTAATGTTCCATTCTTAAAATTTGACAGATTGGGGTAGGTTGGCTGGCGTCTGTTCAACAAGCTACGCAAACCAGTTGAAAATTAGCTTTATTATATTGTGCAGAAATATCACACAAAACGAGGTCAAGATAACTTGTGAACATTTTCAGGATGCAATAAGGTCATTGAAGTTTTACCGCGGGCATCAACTGAAACTCAAGAAATATTAGACGAAATCATTAACATGAAAGGTCAACTAATGAATGTCAATAACATTGACAAAACCGGTAAGCCAATAATCATAATGATATCATAATAGGACCCCTTCTCGCATGCAGACGTTTGTCTCTTTCTAACTATCAACTAATATAGATAACGGTGTAGTAGAGAGAGACAGATATAATTATGTTGATCATTATGCTGATGGGCGTGGCCAAATGCGGGGGCTATTCTCGTTTATCTGAGCTCGTTTAGCACGTTCGCCGATCTAAGACCCTGGTACAATGAGCGGTATTATGACATGACGAAGAAAAAGACTAAAATAAATTGTCATTTTTATGTACAATGGACCCAGTGGAATTATGACCCACCATATTAAGGTTATTTTCCTACAAGCATTCAAATACAATTTCCACTTTTCGCGTAGAACATGTCAGTATCCATGGTAACGACTTTGATCTTTGTCAATTTTAACAGATTGTAAATTTGTTGTCAAATGAAAGTGTCATGAGCCACTTTGTAAGATTTACCATTACGGCCCCCTACAGGGGAGGGGGGCATCTTTCATAACTATATTAAAAAAAATGAAAATTTTATCAGCCTAGGGTATTTTATGAACAGTCCATGTTTTAGATAGAAATAAATATACATAGTAATTATGTATATGGTACTGAACAACGAGAATAAATTTTTCACTTTTCAGATTTGGAAAATTGTCAGTTACAAAACGAAAAGGAAAATTTAACCAAACAAGATGCTGTAAATTTAAGTATACACAACAAGAAAGTGGATGGAGCACATTGTGTAAGTATTACCTATTTACCCGCTACAAAGGCAGAAAAATAAAAAAAAATTAACCCACACAGAGAGTTACAAAAGTCATTATCAAATAGGAGATTATTTTTATGATACTGGAGCAAATAAGTTACATTACTTAAATAAAGCACTAGTATTTGGTTAAGAAGATAAAAAGCATGTTTGCGAGAGTCGTTGACTACTAGAGTAGGTACCTGTGCAATTAGTGGACTGGATAAAGTACATATTATTTGTCTAGATATTTACATTTATTTTATAAAGTTATTAATGCAGCGTAATAGGTAATTAATAATCCCCCCTTGGCAGCCAACGACTATAATTATAATATTAGCAGCTATGTTTTTTTTTTTGCCAGTACCTACTTCAAATGAGCCCACTATAGGTATTGTGTTAAATAAAACGAAGTATCTAGTCCTTTATGTTCGCCTGGTAATCACAGTCGATTGATTCGTCGTTGACGTCGACAAAATGCCGGATTGTGTTGCGCCATCGCATCGCCATCGCTACTTGCGCCACTGCGCATTTCGTCGCCGTCGTTGTCGGCTGTTCGGTTGGTTCGGACTTCGGCACCAAGCAACCAAAAGTCTCTTTCTTTTCGTAATCTCCTAGTACATTGAAACTTTTTGCTTTCCACATACGACACCGTTGCGAGGAGTCGCTGTTGCACAACACCGCCTTTTTGTGCCTGTTCCCGCTGAACGTGTCAACACAGTGGCTCTAGCGTTTTATGATAGCCTAGTAGAAAAGGAGCATTTGTTACAAAAGATTCAGTTTGCTCACCCGAGTCAGCGCTGCGCTGCCAACGATTTTCGCAACGCGTATTTCCCTTTCCGTGTTCAACTGGCGACACCGGTCTCGCGAAATCCACACGCTTTTGTTTTACTACGGAATCCTACGATCCCGTGTTCAATTCGCGTCAACTGAGCACGCCTTTGTGATCAAGTGGCGCTGGGTAAGGTTTAACAAAATCGTGTGCAGTTGAACTGAACACTTTAAATGTGCTTCGTAGTTTTATGAGCGAGCGAAGCGAGCTCGGGACTCGCTGGCACCCCGACTCGGACAATTTAGGTTAGAAGAGGATGGCGGGGTCTTTCAGACCCCGCCATCCTCTTCGTGGTTATTTTTTTTTAAACCACCCGGAAAAAGGAGCCCCTTAACAAAATCGTGTGCAGGGTTTACTATATAAATAAAATAGTAGAGTAGCGGGTCGACGGAGCCCCGCTTCGCGGGGCTCCTACTTCCGGGTGGTTTAAAAAAAAATAACCACGAAGAGGATGGCGGGGTCTTTCAGACCCCGCCATCCTCTTCTAACCTAAATTTTCCGAGTCGGGGTGCCAGCGAGTCCCGAGCTCGCTTCGCTCGCTCATAAACTACGTATAATATTATCGTATAAGCATACTTTTATTTATAACGCCAGTGCCAACTGCACACGATTTTGTTAAACCTTACCCAGCGCCACTTGATCACAAAGGCGTGCTCAGTTGACGCGAATTGAACACGGGATCGTAGGATTCCGTAGTAAAACAAAAGCGTGTTGATTTCGCGAGACCGATGTCCGGATGTCGCCAGTTGAACACGGAAAGGGAAATACGCTTTCGCAACACTACCTGTGATGCTATTTACTGGCTAAGCTCTACGCGACTGATATAATTTTATTGATAAACGTTCTCTGATAACTATTTAAATATACGTATAATTATAACGCTAAAACAATATGTAGTGTAGTGAAGACTATTTATGACGAAGATGGTTTTATAGTTATAAATAATATGATTTATACGTTCTGTTCTTTCATAAACCAACTCGGGCTACTCGTGATTGATGAGTATTTAACTTTTTATTAAAGTTCAGCATTACCCTATGTAGTGGGGGTTTGCTCCTCAGAATTTTTAGGCGCTTCGCTTTGAACTTTGGGCCCATGTTATTATAAATATTATTATGTTTTCAGGCACATTAAAATCGGCCCAACGAGCCTTAATAATACTCATAGTGAACATAATCTTGTCAGTCTTCATGGGCATGATAGCAGTACAGGCCTACGCAGGGCAGTTCTTCGTGCAGGCGGCTCCGAGTCTGTCACCACATCTCTGTTCTGTTCTCCTGGCAGTGGTGGTAACAGTTATTAGTGGATTGTCTGTTATCATAGTTGACTTGGTTTCTAGACGGGTAAGTACAGACGCCAGCAGGTCAACCTACCCCAAAGACTATCCGACAAAGTTGAATTATGGCTTATTTTTCTACATTCGCGTAAACATACATATCCATGGTAACGACTTTGATCTTGTCAAAATGGGTCATGATTCAACTTTGTCTTTTACCATTATCGTAAAGCACGACAAACAATTAGGAATATCATTGTCTGTGCAGTCACAGCTTATCTGATTTTAACTTTTTAATAAATTGTTATTTTGTGAAAGCAGCCGGCTACTAACTAGGTAATAATAATGTATCGGCTTGCTGGTTACAAAATATTTTTTTATTATTTGTCAGATTGGATTTTTTTTTTACTATCACACAACGCCATCTAGTCCCAAGCTAAGCAGAGCTTGTGTTATGGGTACTAGACATCCTGATAAACATACTTATATTTCTAAATACATACATAATAGTTAAGGAAAAGTATATCTGAAGAGAATTTGAACTTTAGATATTCCCATTCCCTATTAATATTTGCTTCGTCATCCACAGGTCCTTATGCTTGCCTCTTGCCTCCTGGCAGCCAGCTGCATGGCTTGCTTGTCAACTATGCTCCGGTGGGCGTGGGCACCTGAGTGGGGCATACCCCTAGTCATGGTGCTATATTGCATAGTTTACCATATTGGCGCAGTAAATATACCGTTTATACAGATTACTGAGTGCCTTCCTCCCCAGGTATAGTATCTGTTTCGTTAACATTATTTTGCGTCTTGATTCAAAAGACTTTAATTTGTATTTTTTTTTTACAGATGAACAGTTTCGGCACAGGAGTGGTTATGTGTTCTCTATTTTTAGCGAATTTTGCGGTGTTATTTATATTTAAACCTGCTGTGGACACTCTTGGCTTGGAAGGAGTATTTCTGTTATTTGCCATCATGGGCTTGATTACTGCAGCGGTAGCGTTTTTGATAATGAGAGAGACGAGAAGGGTTCCTTTTGAAGTAGTTCAAAATACGTTTGAACAAGGATATTTGTATCGGCGGAAAGATTTTGAATAAAACTAGTTGATAAATAATTAGGAACTGTGTTTTTGTTTACAATGTTGTTACTGTTCCCAAAAGACTTATATTTGGCCACAATTTTTTCCAAAAAAAGAAACGATTGCTGAGAATGTCAAACTTCTGTCAAAATCAAACTCCAAGTGACATTGACATTTGCTGATAAACACAAGCGGTGTGGTGAATATTGATAAAGGAGGTGTTAATTTGTTCCCTACATTTAAGGCCAAGCCGTGTACCTCAAGGACAAAAATACGAAATTATAGGAAAAAAATCGTAGATTTTGAAAACAAATATGTACAAACTTTATTTGGGCATTTGTACCGTAGATACTTTCAAAATGGGTCTTTTGTCAGACCCTGATGTAGGTTCTGTGAAATGGGTGAGGGTTCTGAAGAAGTTGCATGGCCCGCTCTGCTTCCTATGTTACGTTGGTGCCCTGGTATGGTTCGTAATGCTAGGGAACAAGGAGTTCAACAACGAAACGTATTTTTCTGAGAACGCTTTACTTCCCGGTTTGGTAACCAACGAATTCAATGGAGAAAACTCGGCAAAACAGTTCTATAATGAATTTTTATTGGAAATAGAGGTAAGTTTTATTATATTTCCAAATTGTATTGTTAAGCCCTTTTAAATGTGAATAGGATGTAGTTACATAGAGGCATTTGAGAGTAGCACTTTTTAAGGTTCCGTAGCCAAAGTGCAAAAAACGGAAGCCTTAAAGATTCGTCATGCCTGTCTGTCTGTCTGTCTGTCCGCCTATATGTCACACTTCACAGCCACTTTTCTTCGAAAGTATTAGAGCTATCCTGTTGAAAATTGGTAAGTAGATGTATGAACCGCACTAACTTCTAAAATAAGAGAATGATGAAACTAACAAAAATGTATGATGTACAATCGACAAAATTGAATCATGGCCCATTTTGACAATAAATCGTTTGAATTTGTCAAATTGACAAAGATCCAAATCGTTACCATGGATATGTTTGTTTACGCAAATGTGGACTCAATTGAATTAGAAAGTCTTAAAGAAAATAAGCTTATGGTGGGTCATGATTGGACTTTGTCGATTGTACCTTACCATGCATACTTCAATTGAAAATTGTTTTGTTGAATTAGTTTTTTTTTAATACATCTTTAATCATAAACCGCAATTTACTTATGAAAGTAAACCAACTACATGAACTTTTATATTATGTTACTTGTTGCTACGGAACTCCTTATGGGCGAGTCCGACTCGCACTTGGCCGGTTTTTTTCAAGCTGTTTTTGTTGTTGGTCTGGTCTTAAACACTGGTATAGTATATACTGTTTTAAATCAGATCTTGCAGATTCTATTTGACGACTTCCCTGTTTTTATTAGTAAGTAAGAATTTATTATCATTAATTTCAATTCTTAATTCTCTTCATATTAATGAAGCCATTGTCAGTCCATCACAGTCACACCCAAATGCAGAGGTGTAATGTGAATAGATGAAATCTGAATATGAACCCCGGTCACTTTTCACTATGATGTTAAATTGAGATTTGGGTTTCCTCACAATGTTTTAGTTTACCTTACCTTAGAGTAAGTATGGAGTTTCTTGCCCATTCTTCTCCATACAATCTACTTTAGCGAATGGGTGTAGAATCAATCCCATTCCTTCCTATTTCCTTTAAATTTAAATCGACATTCAAAAGTGCCTCTTTGATGGTCTAATTGGAATATAAATGATTTGACTTTAATAGAGCCAACTAGCAATTATGAAATAAGCAACAAAGTAAATCACCTGCCAATTTGAAGTCATGACTAGACTTCAGTCATGGTATTAGGTTTTCTCTAGTCCATATTATTAGACAAAACTTGTAATAAATTTCAGGACAAATATGAAGATTTCGGATGAGATGCCAGTGCCCTGGCTGGTGGCAAAGATGTCTCAGTTGCACCTGGAAGTATACACGCACAACTTCACACTTAACTACCCTATGGGGCAAGGGCAGGTGAGCTGGTTCTTCACCTTCTTCTCAAATAGTGTTGGAACCTGTATTTAGCTATCAACATGCCTCTTTCTTTTGCCTCATTTAAATTCTTCAAGGTTTCGGGAGTTGTGTGTAGAAGGGGCAAAGAAAGAGGTAGGGCTTTTATGGTAGAAGATGTTCATTTGGATTGTTGAAAAATGAGGTAAAGATGTATGTAATGACAGCCAAAAGTAGTAGTAGTAGGAATATAGACATCAATTTCATATCAATGAGGTATATTTTGAAAAAATGCATTTTTTAATATTATTTAACTTTTGTTTCATTTGACCATTATCTCACATGATGGTAAGCAATGATGTGGTCGGCTTATTCCCTCTTGATTTTAATTCAGGTTTCGTGTTAGTTTTTCTCATGTTGAATTCCAGTCTTCCAGCACCAACAAAGGTGGAAATTCAGATTTGAGCCTTCATATCTAAATGATGATGATGTCTGCCACAGGAGTTCAAAGGCACTAACGTGTATGGAATTCTGCGAGCTCCACGAACATCATCCCTTGAAGCTCTGGTAGTGTCGGCGCCTTACAGGTCGCTCTCTTCTCATCAGAAGGGAACTGCGGCTGGTATAGCACTCATGTTGGCCTTTGCCAAGTTTGCGAGGCGTGAGTACCTATTGTTTTATGATGTCCTGGTACATGTAAGCATAGATCTCTCATCTTGATTTGTAAAATATCTATTATCTTTACTGAAAATGTAAATGTTATGTAATGAGTAATAGAAAAAAAGGGAGTTTCTGACTGTCTCAGGCCCATTATGATGTCAATTTATGAAAGATCGATAATCCTAGCTAGGCATAATATAGCCCTTAATTTTGTATGTATAGTAATTTTCTAATTAGTATTTTTTTTTATTAATCTTTTAGCACAAAAATACTGGGCGAAAGACATCATATTCCTTGTCACCGAGCATGAACAACTAGGAATGCAGGCATGGTTAGAGGCATACCACGGCTTGCAAAGTGATGCTGAAACATTTCAAACAAGTCTCGGCAGTTTCTGGAAGCCTGGTAGTCCCAACTTGGATTTTGGAAGCTATTTCTCTGGTTTTGGTTTAGAAACTGATCATAAAAAGTGTTTGAACCCTGGGAAGCTGGCCGGACGTTCTGGATCTATTCAGGCTGCTATTAATTTGGAGTTTAGCACACCAAAAATAAGTAAGTTAATTTTAATACAATATTTTGCTTCTTTTATTTCTGTGAAATGGTTGACATAACCAGCAACATTTGCCTACCAATAATTATTAAAAAAAATGCAAAAGTTTGTTAGAATGGATAAATGAATGGATATATTATGTATGATACAATTTGATACACATAGGATATCTTTTTATTCTTTATTACATTCCCGGGGCGAAGTATAATTAGCAACAAAAGCCCAAATACGTCAAAAATGTGAACATTTTCATTGCCAAGTTTTATCAAAATCCGATCAGCCGTTTTGACGTGATTGATTCAAAAACATCCAGGCATCCATTTAAATAAGTATTTATAATATTATATTAGTATTACATTGAAATCATGTGACAATAATAAAATGTTCCCAACCATCATTCGTAGAGCACGATTTTCTTTGTTTAAACTTAAAGTAATAATAACGTACTTTCCACGCTTGTTACTGCATGCGGTGTCCTTCACTATAGAAATAGAAATATTTGCTATAAAGCTTCGGTTGGCGTAGTGGCTGGGCAATCACTAGCTAAGCTACTTAATGCGGATTCGATTCCCACACAAATATCTGCACTTACAGCTTTATTGCATCAAAACTCGGGACGTTAGAACGCACTAAGAAACTTTACTGCGTGACGTATTGTTATTTTAAAACCGTCGTATCGTCTTCAATTTTGGTTTATGAAAGACGAAAAAAAGGATACAGTTTAATTTTTTTTTCTAATTGACAGACTAATCACATTTTTTGGATAACTGGAATAATGTAAACATATTGTTTCAATGACTACAGTGATCTATCTAGCGCTGGCCAGGAAGGATTTTTTGATTCGTACTGACTGTCAATTTCATATTTCAGAATACATAGAGGTGAAAATTGAAGGTTTGAATGGCCAACTACCAAATCTGGATCTCGTGAACTTGGTTCACAAGTTATGTTTAAAATCCGGGATACACCATTCGTATAGAAACAGGTAATTATGAATATGTACAAAATAAAAGAAGAAACTCACTGGCAGACTGACTGATCGATCAACGCACAATTGAAACTGGCTCTAGAATATGAAATTTTTCTGATGGATGCATTTTCCTAAAATCAGTTATTTTAGGAAAATGCATCCTCAATAAGGGGGTTAAAAATGGCTGCCTCTGGAAATTTTCGTGTGGAAAAACCCAAAAGCACTGATACCCGACCTGTAAATTGAACCCAGGGCTAAGAACTCATACTGGTCTATACCGAAACGTCTGTTTACTATTTTTTGTTATAGTGGTAAAATCAACAAATGACATTGATTGACTGACTCAAATTCGCAGTGTTTCTCCAATAGCCCTTTACGTTCAGGGTTACGGTTACCTGATGGGACAGTCCCGCGACCCTGGCAGGCTTCGGCCCTCTAAGGGGATTGCTGACAGCTCTTTGAGACGCGTGGAAAACTACGCGCCGTCGACCCGGGCATGGTCCATGATCGGACGGCGAGATACCCATTACTCGACATCCGCATGCCTGCGCCTACGCTGGCCGGAAATCGCCTCGCGACGACCGATACTGTGAGCGTCTCCCGCGATATAAACACCCCTGTCTTATCCATTGGGAATTATAGGTTGAAGGTGAAATGTTTTGCAAGTGTATTTTTATTAAGACTATCGTCTACCGAGCGCTCGTCCATACAAAAAGAGAAAACGTTTTTCCTCCCCCTAGATGTTCATCATCATCATCATCAGCCTATTAATGTTCCCACTGCTGGGACACAGGCCTCCTCTCTGCGAGAGGGGGTGGGCCATAATCCACCACGCGGGCCCAGTGCGGATTGGTGGATGTCACATGTCTTCGAATTTTTGGTTCTAGGACATGCCGGTTTCCTCACGATGTTTTCCTTCACCGTTTTTGAGAGCAGTGGTGATGAAATTAATTACACAAAGTAATGCGCCTGCCGGGATTCGAACCCACGACCTACAACTCGTAAGTCGGGGCCGATACCACTGGGCCACCACTGCTCCCCCCTAGGTGTTATCCTATCTCAATGATTTTTTAGATTGCATCTGACACAGTAAAAAACTAGGTTTATAGGTTTTCTTTTTTTCAAAGGGGTTTGAAGATTTTACTATGGAGCGTGGCATACCTACTGCCGCCATTTTGTTTTTATTTTGTACTTTGTTTTTTTTTCAAAATCGCGGCCAGTCATGAAACCTTTATAAATCGATAGCTGACATCAATAACAACAAAAAATATTATAACACCAACCCCCGTAAAGTTTCCGGTTTCTGAGATATAAGGTGTTAAAGTTGCATTAATTCGGAATGACAAAGGTTTAAGTAATATTTTTTTATAAAATATTTTAGTAATTGATAATTCTGGTCTGGGAGAAAAAGAAAAACGTAGAATGTATTGCTTCTCTTCCGGCAGACCGTAAAAGTCGGTCGAGGTATAGGGCAAAATGTAAGATCCATAGCCCCTCAGCTTAAAACTCTTTCAATGGGCAGCAGCGCTAGAAGACTAATAAGCTGAAATAAATGCGCTCGCCAACCCGCCTGCCAAGCGTGGTGAGTTTGGCAATAACCATCCAATGGAAAATCCTTGAGTGAGGCCTTAGTCCAGTAGTGGACTTTCTACGGCTGTTATGATGATGATATGCCTCATGATGTTTCTGCTTACTGTGGCCATGACAGCAATATATTTGGATAGAAGCAATATGTTCTTCAATTTGTATCAAGACGAGCGTGTCATATTTTGCGCAGATATTTTGATGATACAACTGTAATTCAGTATACAAACTTCGTCATAGTCGTCCCACTTCTTGTGTATTGTTTCTACAACTCAATATGGCACAATTAGGCATTTTTTACTTTTTGTATTATTACCTCTGACTGCGAGAATATTAGACGTCAGTTTATTACGTTAAATGCTTTAAATTAGAAATTGTAATAACCACAGAACCATCACACAAAATATAAATGTAACGAGTACTATCAGTTGTATTTTATACTGAATGTTTAAACCTGTCTTGTATATATGTATGTATTAACATTTACATTGTTTAACATTTATCGTATAACTATCGTATTGATAGTTAAATCATATGAAGATATTATACTTATTCAATAAGTGTTTGACGGTCTAAAATAAGTTATTAGGGGGCCCCGTCAATTAGATCCAAAGTTGAGGCGAACAAAAAGTAGATTATAACAGACGTATAAGGTTTAAATAACATCCAGATATAATGCAACATACATATTACGTTCAAAAAGTTATTATTTTTAACATCTTGACTAATTCGAACACATACACTAGCTTAGAATTGTGAATGTCACGTGATTAACTTTCACGGTTATTATCTCGGAAACCGGAAACTTTACGCGGGTTGTTGTCATAATATTTTTTGTTGGCATTTATTTCAGCCAAACGATTTACGTTAAAGGTTTCATAGCTGGCCGCGATTTTGAAAAAAAAACAAAATGGCGGCGGCAGGTATGCCACAAATCTTCAAAGCCCTTTCTTATTGTTTGAAAGTTACAGGCGCCTAAAAGTTACTATTTTTATGACAAAATCTTCATTGAAGTAAAACCTTTGTATTTAAAAAACAAACTCGGTTCTTTAAGAAAAAAGCAAAAGGGTCCTATAAACCTAGAATATAATGTGCTGAAACGATTGACACCAGAATCTAAGAGATTGGTTGTGATTTAGTATGTGAAAAACGTTTTCTCCCGAGAGACAAATTTCATATAAATAATACTTACATTCAGTCGCGAGCTGCAACGCTCTCTATCTCACGATCGGGGCTTTTTCAAAGCGTGAGAGAGACAGTAGTTTTTCTAAATACCTATTTTTTGAAATGGCAGCAGCTGTTCTATTCTCTTAAATCACCATCACAGGTCCAGTTGAAGACCAGCGTCGAGCACTAGCTGCTCGACATTTGCTGAACTGGGCCTATTTGGCGTAACCGTGAGACACACAACAAAATCTTTAGATTAAAAGTTGTTTTTGTTTTTTATTTTAATTGTTGTGTGTTTATCGTGGTTGTTTTGCGCCAAATAAATGTCGTTTCTTTCTTTCTATTTTACTTATTTCTTCTTTTTCTATATTGTATTTAATATTGGTGCAGTTACTCGTGGATGCGCGGGCGCAACAAGATGGACGATTGGACGAACTCCTTCAGAACTATGTTCGACATGGTACTCGCACAGATCGACGGGGTGAGTACTATAGGGAATTATCAGACGGCGCAGTTGGCGCAGTGGCTAAGCGACCAACTGCTGCGCTGCGTGCCGTGGGTTCAGATTCACGTTCTGAACAAAATATTATAGCTGTTCCGTATATGCTTCGTTTATACCATCAAATGAGTCTTTTCACCTGGACGGGCAGGACGTGAGGGACTGTCAGACTTGTACTGACTAAAATCCACGGTGTCATTCAATAGCCCTTTACGTTCCGGGGCCACGGTGACTCGATAGTCCCGCGATCCCGGCAGGCTTTGGCCCTCTAAGGGGTCCCATCACATTGTTGACAGCTCCTTGAGGCGCGCGTGGAACACGACGTGCCATTTTCGGACAGCGAGTCACCCATTGCGTCCAAATGCCCGCGCCTACGGTGGCCGGAAATCATCATCCGTTGCCGTGGACGTCTCCCCAGGCTAGGCTGTGCGGTGGATGCTGTCCTCTCCCTTACTCATCCTGCCTCCTACTTTAGCTATTACGGATCTAGCTTTTACTGTATGCGATTCGAAATGTTTATAAACGCACCCACGATGCATTCTTAAATCAAACTGTCTTCTACTAGGTTCCTGATGGTAACCACGGCCTCTTCCATCGCTTCGGCATCGAGGCGGTGACCCTGGAAGGCAGGGACGCTAACGACCCCGCAGGCCCGGCACCGCGGGCACACGCCCTGTCCACGGCCAACTTCTACAGGCTGGGAGTGGCCTTGGAGAGTATACTGCGCTCCCTCAACAACTTGCTGGAGAGATTCCATCAGAGTTACTTCTTCTATCTGCTAGCGGCCACGCATCGGTTCATTTCAATAGGTGAGTAGGATTTTTGTTCATAAATGTTTACTTCTAAAACATTAAACTTAATAAAAAAAAAAAAAAATTGATACTACAACGTATGTACTAAATAGATTTGCAATTTAATAATTCTGGAAAGTAGCCTAATAAAGTATCCAAAAAAAAAACCATTTTTCAGGTCAGTACATGCCATCATTATGCTTACTTTGTGTCGCCATGCTTATCCGAGCATTATCACTGTGGGTGACCACCATACAACAAGATGGCGACGAGGAAGCAGACAAGCAAGCGAGCAAAAAAGCAAGCAAGCATAAATCAGAAAAAGAGAAAGATTCCGACGCAGAAGAATCAGGCGAGCAGAAAGTCGAAGAGGTGAAAAAAGTGGCAAAAACTAAAAAGAAGAAGAAAGTTGATGATATGAGCATGAGCATCGTAAATATTGGCGCTAATTATCTCCTAGTACATTTGATTGGATATGCTGTCATGAATTCGTCTTTTATTTTAAGTTATATTGGTAAGAACACGTTCAAAAATCGTTATGCCGGATCCAAACGTTAGCCGTGTTGGCCGAACAGAAGGAGACGGCGCTATACTAAGAAACGAGATAGAATTATTTGCGTCTTGCGTTCTGGTATAGCGCCGTCTCCTTCTCTTCGACAATCACGACCAACGTGTGGACTCGACGTTATTTTGCTAGTAGGGCAATGATTAAAAAGAAATATTTCTTAATTTCAGGTAACTACTACAACAAGCCTTCAGAATACTCAGTGTACTACGGCTTGATTGCCATATCAGTATTCCTAACAATAGTCACACCGCTCATGCCGAGGTTCTTACGCAAGGGTCCCATAACTTACGAGGAGCTCTCCCTAGTCAACATACTACTTCTCATAGAACTATCAACAGTCTGCCTCAGTGTCGGCATGCATAACTTTTCCTTAGGATTCGTTATAGCGGTTGTGTATACGCCTTTGGCATTAATGTGCAGTGTGGTGGTTAAAGGAGGTGGTGGGAAGGGAAGGTGAGACCTCTTTGTTAATTATGTTTTCCTGGTACTTCTACTTTTTAATTGGGTCGTTCGTTGATCGCAAGCTCGAGTGTGTATCCCGGGTAGAATTCGCTTGTCGGGAAGGTGTTATTGGGTTTTTATACTGGCATGTCCTAGAACCAGACCAGTGGTGACCCAGTGGTATCTGTCCCGACTTACGAGTTGAGGTCGTGGGTTCGAACCCCGCCAGGTGCATTACTTTGTGTAATATAATATTTCATCACCACTTCTCTAAAAATGGTGAAGGAAAATAAGTGAAGAAACCGACATGTCCTAGAACCAATTTGAAGACATGTGACATTTACCCAATCCACACTGGTACCGCGTGGTGGATTATGGCCCACTCCCTTTCACAGAGAGGAGGCCTCTGTACCAGCTGTGGGAAGATATAGAAAAATATACTAAGGCTTTTTTTTTAATGTCCGTGGAAATTCAAAAAAACCAAAGATGTGCTTTTTACTGAATAAAACCCGCGAGCCCACTCCCTCACGCAGAGAGAAAGCCTGTGTCCCAGCTGTGGGAAGTTATACCTAGATAACCTAGAACAATATACTTAGGCTGAAATAGTTTTTGATGAAGCCGAAATATTTAAAGAAATTGCATATAAAGAGATAAATTAAGAAAACTCCGCTTTACGTAGCCTTTACATCTTGTAAACTCACCTTTTATTATTTGTTCTAGTGCCTTCTACCTAATGATAAAGCGCATAGTCTGCCTTTTAGTACACCCCTTAGCGGCTGTGTCGCTCTGTATGATCATCTACAGCAGGGTTCTGTTCCCCGAGGAAGGTCTCATGGGCATGCTGAGCAGAGGGTCTGACGCAGCTATGCAGGCTACTATGTTCTCAATCGTTGATTCTATGGTAAGTACTCCTTACACTTTATGTTAACCTGGTAGGTAGGTTCTGGTCTTAAAGATGATAGGTAAGGGACTCACGCAGCTAAATAGCTGTATCGTTATCGTTGTTGATGGTATTGTATTACCTATACTAACATCCTGGTATTGAAACATTGAATTCCTACATGGGATGGCCGAGTTACCCCGAACAGAAGGAGACGGCGCTATATCGAGATAGAATTATCCTGATAGCTTCTATTCCTGAAGGAAGAAACCACTGTTGTTCTCTAACTTAGGTTCATTAGTAACTGTACTCCTCACGGTACATATCAGCCTGGTAGTTTCTGATTCTGGAGAATGATAGGCCGACGGTTTGGGCATGCGGACGGCGAGTAATGGGCGACTCGCTGTCCGTCATAGACCATGCCCGGGTCGATGGCGCGTTGTGCTCCATGCGTGGCTCGAAGAGCTGTCAGCATAATGACGGGGCCCCCTTAGAGGGCCAAATCCTGCCGGGTTCGCGGGACGAACGAGCTACTAGGACTCCGGGACGTTAAGGGCTATTGAAGGACACCGTGGGTTTTAGTAAGTACAAGTCTGATAGTGTGGGCTGGGTGGGAGGACTCATTTGATGATTTTACCACGTAAGAAACAAGAAAAGATCGACGGTTTTTGTTTTGATGAATTGGCTATTTTTATGAAACTCCTACTGGGTTATAACAGCCTGGTAGCTTCTGTTTCTGAAACAAATCTTCTGGAGGGTTCTGGGGTGGATATTTTTAAGTGGATTCAGAAAAGATCGTGGTTACTTTATACAGCAATTAACATTTTTTTATTACTTTTTCTTCCAGATATACGGCAACTGGCTGTTCAATCTATCCAGTGCAGTTATCCTGCCGATTTGGATCATTTTCTGGCAGATTCTTACCATCAAGGTCGACGCGTCCTAGCTTGAGTCATAGTTTTATTAGTTCAAATACAAAAATACCCCATAGAATAACCGATTAGGGTTTTAATGTTATTTATTTAATGTAAGGACTGATTTAGAAAGTCTCAAAGTTTTATTTTTAAGTCCTTGAAACAAAAACTCGAGACTGCCGAACATTTTTTGTGTCGCTGTGGTTGTAGAACGTGTGTAACAAGCCTAAGATATTTCACGTTTGACTAAACTTATTAAAACTAAACTTATTTATAAGTTCGTGATAGAGGGAGCAGTGGTAGCCCAGTAGTTATTTACTTTTAGGTTTTGGTTTCGAACCAAGATAGACGCGTTACTTTGTGTAACTTATTTTATCACAACTGCTCTCAAAACGGTGTGAAAACATCGTGAGGTAACCAACACGTCCTAGAACAAAAATTTGTAGTCATGTGACATCTACCAATATACAACGTGTAACGTTAATAGCGCAAAACCTCTCGTGGGGTAACTCAGCCCATGTTACTGAACAATGTTTGTTCGACAATTTTGAAAAAAAAGTATTAGTCATCAGTATGAAAAATCATTTTTTTTATTCTTTTTTTCCAAAAGATTTTGATCAAACATTGTTCAGTAACATGGGCTGAGTTACCCCACGAGAGGTTTTGCGCTATTAACGTTACACGTTGTATACATATATATGGATAATAGCCTACTCCTCATATAGAAGAGGTCTGTGTCGCAACAGAACTTCATCATCATCATCATCATTTCAGCCTATTGCAGTCCTCTGTTTAGGCCCCCCATAGACTTGAACTATGGACTGCGGAATAGCTGTCTATTATTGACCCCACACAACTAGAAAGAGAGGAATAGAAGAGCGAGTCCTATTTTTTTTTTTACAAGAAAGAGATAGGTAGTTGCTCTTCTTCCAGAGTATGGCCAATTTTCTCTGTCATTCCGGCAGTTGGCTAGGAAAGGCGCAGTCCATCTTTGTAAGTCTATGGGCTTCCTCTAATGACCGCCAAACGTACAAAGTATTGAACTTACTAAGGCCAAGTAATAGCATTATTATGGTGAACGCACATCTAGCCGCACCTCAGTCTCCGCAGTCCCCGCATTACGAATTCTTTGTATGAAGTTCTATGAAACCTCGCACACTTAGCCGCATCGCAGTGGCCGCAGAATCGGTAAGAAAAAGGACTGCGGAGATTGCGGTGCGGCTAGATGTGCGTTCACCATTAGCGTTTAGAACAACCACTGAACAATAATTAATCAAATAATTGTCCATTATTCGCATTCTCCATGAATGGAATAATAGATGTCTGAAACTGTCATTGATATATTAATATGATACAGTACTGAAAAATAAACAACACATTTGTTATTTTATATTATTGCGTTTTATTTATATATTCTGAAAACTTAGCACAAGATTTTTCATTTTATTGCAAGCATACTTCAAGTATTTACGGCGTTTAGGCGATTCTCACACTGCCCCGCATGATGCAGCGTAGCGCCTGGATGCGTGTTCTTCCGTTGCTTGTAAGTATCTCCGTTTGTATGGAAAACACGCACAGTCTAACACACAGAAAATGCATCCACGCGCATACACGCGGAGAAACATGCACCCCCGCGTGTAGGTGCGGGGCGAGACGCAAGGTACGGCACACCGAATCCCGCAGTGCCGCGCGTGATTTTGAATGCTCAGTACTGCACGACCACCACAGAGAACGGCGAATAAATAAATGAGAGCCGCCGTGCGTGAATGACACGCAATATTATGCAGCCTGATGCGGGGACAGTGTGAGAATCGCCTTATTGTATGAAAAATGCAAAAGCGCTTCTCGAGCACGAACGAGAATCAAATTAACGTCAAAGTTCAAGCTTATGACAAGTTATGGGTGACTCGCTATCCGATCCGAACCTTCGGTCGACGGCGCATCGCGTGTTCTACGCGTGCCCCAAAGAGCTGTCAGCAATCTTACTGGGCAATTATAGACAGGCAAAGCCTACCGGGGTCGCGGGACTGTTTAAACAGGTAACCGTGACCCTGGAACGTAAAGGGTTCATGAAGGATTCAGTATGAGTCGGCAAGTCCCTTAGGTACCATTCACACCAACCAGCCGGGCCTGGGGGCATTTTACAATGCGGTAAAGAACATTGAAATGTATCAACAGTAAATACAGTTAATATTTGCATGCAACTTACGGGACACGTAGCTAAGTGTCGCGGAATGCCGACGGAGATAACTTTGCAAGCAAATAATAATATGAACTGTATTTACTGTTGATAGATTTCTTTCAATGTTCTTTACCGCATTGCAAAATGCCGCTGGGCCCGGCCGGTTGGTCTGAATCGTACCTTACGCCCCACCCTGGGTATCTCATTTAATGATATTAATTTTAACACGATAAAAAAAGCAGCGAGCATCACATGGACAAAATTATGGTACCTAAATGATGCGTGAAAATTGTGTTGCTACGTTAAAAATATAAACCAAGATATTCATTATCTTGCCTATTTAATTCATGCCTGTTTTACGGAAAATACTAGGTAGATAAGGAGGTATACATACGCTGTATTTTTTTTAGTTTATTTTTCTTCCACTTGAAACAATCTACATGCTTAGGCTTACTTATAAAGGTGATGTACCGACCTCATTGAAGCGTATAAAAAAAATCAGCAATGTTTGCGAATATTTGAACAAAAACATAAGTAACTGGACTGAATACTTGTAGATAATTATATTAATGTTCAAGGGCGTCGCCAAGGGGGGCAGGCGGGGGCAGTTGCCCCCCCCTCGAGATCAAATGCCTTTCGCATCACATGACAAAACGTTTAAAAGGTAAAAAAAATCAACAAGTTTAATGTAATGAATAATGTATATTGTAATACCTTCTGTATTGAAATATTCAGAATACTCGTAATTTCAATATTTTTTTATTCAGTCCCATTGCTCATAAGCTGCAGCCCCTTGGTCATAAGCTGGCGACGCCCTTGTTAATGTTGTGCCATGTATACGGTTGGCGCAGTGGCTGATAGCGATCGACTGCTGCGCAGCGTGTCGCGGGTTCGAGTCCCGCACGAAACAAATATTTGTATGATCTGCAAGTAGTTTTTCCGGGTTTGGATGTTTGTGTATGTGAGTTTCTATGTTTGTAAACGCACCCACGTTAAAGGACGAAATTCCTAGTGTGGGGCAACGTTTTTATTAGGTAAGAAAAAAAATGTCCCTAAGGGCGCTCCCTACGGCGAGCATCACCTGTAATTTAACGTTACAGATTCAAAGTTTCAAACATTTGAAGACAATAGAGCATCAAATTGCTAACTTTTATGTTACATTATAGGTGAATGCTCGCAGCGAGGGAGCGCCTTTATGCATGGACCTTGATACGTGCCTATGGAGTATCAAATTATGCAGAATAGCCGTCTAAACTTTTATTAAGCAGTATTGTGTGTAGTGTCATATAGATATACTTACTTGGTTTGAAAGTATTCGAAAGGTAACATAATAATGTGAATATTTAAAAAAAAAAAATTTTTGCTCTAAAACTCCTTCAAAGTTTATTAGAGACGTTTTTCAGTGATTGATTTTAGAAAGGAATTATATGTTACTACTGAAATAAAATTAAGAAGAAAGGCCAACCGCAGGCCGTGTTCGGTTTCCGGACTGCGGAGGGCCACGCATCGTTCCCAAGGCTTTTCCGACGTGACAGTTAGTTTCAGTCTGTGTGGGTCTTGAGATTTGAGGGTATCGTGATGTTCCATAATGCAAAGTGAAAGAGTTCACCTTTGAAATTATCGACTCGCCGCTTATTCTGTGTCTCTGCCATCTCAGTGAGTCAGTGCAGGTTAGCGTCCGCAATATCACGCACCGTGTGTAGCAAGCTTTAGTTTTCAGTAGGCGCTAAGAGGAAAATTATAATGGGTATCTTCTTCCAGATTATTGGCACTGTTATATGTAAGTTGCTATCCACTTGCTATAAAATATACTTACGATTCAAAAGATAAAAGAAATCGATATTTCCAGTATGCTGTTCCTGCACAAACATGGGTATATTGATGGCATGGCCATCTTCCACTGTCATCCTCTTTAAATCGGAGAACACCACGTTACATCGACCAATGGGGACAACAGAAGTAGCATTCTTAGGAAGTCTACCCGCCGTAGGGTCGCTGATAGCCAATCCAATTGCTGGAGTGGTGGCCTTAGACCGATTGGGAAGGAAGAAGTCAGTCATATTAACTTCGTTGTTTTTTGTGGTAAGTACCAGAGAAGCATACCGTGCAAAGAGGTGTCATACGTTCGTCGCTAGAATTTTCGTCTTATGCTGATATTTTCTTAATTTCAGGTGGCCTGGTCAATAATAGCATTGACAAGCCAAGTGGAAGTTATTCTTATCGCGATGTTGATAGGGGGACTTGGGTATGCCATCTTCCTAGAAGCCACTATTTATGTCAGTGAGATCAGCCAAGATTCCATAAGAGGTAAGGACATTGTTTCTTCAAGATTCATGAGAATCAACATAAGTCCAACTGTGAAGTCTAAACTTATTACATTATTTTACAGGTACCATGACTGCAGGACCGATGCAATTCTGTGGATTTGGGATGCTTGTTTCCTATTTCCTGGGAGGATATTTATCTTACCACCAGATGGTGTACGTCTGCCTATCTTTGTCTGTGATTGCTTTTGTACTCTTATTTGTGCTCGAGGAGTCGCCTTTGACTCTTATGGCGAAAGGACTGGAGGAGGTAAGATGAAGCGTCACGGTTTGTTACTCCAAGGGTTTCTTGCAACCCTGGTACTTTTAGCTTGCTCATGACGCGATTCGTGCGATTTGCAATTTCTACTGACTATAAATGAAAATCGTCCTTGCTGCTATGGTATAATGATGCAATTCGACTGACATAACCTCGCGTTTTAAGTCATTTGTCGTACGGACAAGGATGATTTTCACTTGAAGTTAGAATTGATCGTATGCGTTGCTTTGCGTCATCGGCAAGCTTCCTTTCAGTGCTGGTAATTGTTGCTCTCCTCTTTTTCAGGATGCGGCGAAATCTATAGCATTTTACAGAAATAAGAAACCTGTATCCAAGGAAGTAGTGCAAGAGTTGGTCAAGTTACGAAAGATTTTCAACTCACACTCTGAAGGTAATTTACTTTTTATATTCGGTGCCCTTGAGACCTCAAACATGGACATTCCAATTTCCAAAAAGCTTTTACAACCGAGGTTATTTGAAAGTGAAGAGATAAATAATAATATGCTATATTTTAATGCTTTTTAACCGACTTCATTTCAGACGTCCAATCATTGACAGCGGTAGAAGAAAAATTGGCTCCAACAACGTTCGATACTAAAAAAATATCATGTTGGAAATTTTTCAGTAAGTAGACTTTACACTTCTTCTTCTAGGAAAATATTATCTTGCTTCCCACTTTTTACTTTATTTTTTTCTTGTTTTTCCAGAAAACTCACCGTCAACTCAACGAGAATTTTTCGTTATTATAATCCTGAAGTTAGCCTGCGTGCTTCAAGGACTGCCACTAGTGATGATCTATGCGGAACCCTTATTCGCAGAAGCATTACCTCCTGACATCATCTCCCCGAACCTCTGCAGTGTTCTAATGGGAGTAGTTATGATTATCTCCGGTTCTATTTCCGCATATCTGACTGATGTTGTTGGAAGACGGGTGAGAATTATCTTTTAAACTCTTTAGAACTTATGATCTCCTGATACTGTTCTTTTAAGTGGCAATGCAGGCCACGTATAAACAGATTTCATTAGAAATATTGGGGAAATGTCAGAAATAGTATTGTCTGTTCTCCTCATGATCCTTACTTAACTCCTGGTTCGCCAGAATCAAACATAGGAGCTGTCAGAAAATTGTTGTGGCTCGAGATGACCAAAAAGAGATAGAAGAATAGCTGTCCGAGATGCTTACCGGGGTCACGATATCTACTCGAACAGTAAACGCGGTACATTATTTTGGGGTAAAATCAGAAACGCATCTAGAACAGCTATTCTTGTATCTCTTTTCTTTTTATTTTATTTTTAGCCTCTCATAATTTACTCATTCATCGCTGCTGGTTTCTGCTGCATAGTACTAGGGACGCAGATCCTGATAGAGTGGGGGCCAAACTGGACGATACCAACGTTCTTATACGTGTTCACGGCTTTCTATACGTTTGGAGCTGGGACTGTGCCTGTTGTGGTCTTGGCAGAAGTGTTTTTACCTGAGGTTAGTATTATCTTTCGTTTTCGTTATTTTACCGGGCTTAGTGCGACCACGGTGGCCTTTGACATGCTTCTTGACAAGTTTTCTTTTGATGACTCTGCATCCCCAAGATATGGCGAGTGTGATCTATACATATAATAAAATAGTAGGAAAGTCAAAACTGTACATTGAATATTTTTTAAAAATAATACTTGGGGTGTGATCTACAATCGATACCGAAGCCAAAAATATAGTTTTTAGAATTTTTGTCTGTTTGTCTGTTTGTCTGTTTGTCTGTTTATCTGTTTGTCTGTATGTATGTCCGGGATAAACTCAAAAAGTACTGGACGGATTTGAATGATTTTTTTTTTGTTGTATAGGTATTAAGTCTGGCCAACACATAGGCTATAATTTATTATGGAAACTTGAACACCTGGTGCAGAACCGCAATGGACCAGCTAAACTATAAGAGATACAAAAATGGTGTGATAGCAAATATTGTTCCACGTGATGAGCATTTTCAGCTGAGAGAATAAATTTGAAGATCTGGAACACCTGATGTGGAACTCCAAGAGCCCAGCTACACTATAACATATACAGGAATGACGTCTCAGCAAAGTTGTTCACCCAGATGAGCACTTTCTGTTGACATATAAAAATTGAAGATCTGAAACACCTGATGTGGAACACCAAGAGCCCAGCTACACTATAACATATACAGGAATGACGTCTTAGCAAAGTTGTTCAGCCTGATGAGCAGTCTCTGTTGACGTATAAAAATTGAAGATCTTGAATACGTGATGTAGAACTCCAAGAGCCCAGCATGAGCATGAGTTGTTCAGCCTAATGACCACTCTCTGGTTACGTATGAAAGTTGAGATCCGAAACACCTGCTGTGGAACTCCAAGAGCCTAGCCACGCTATAACATAAATATAGGAATCACGTCTTGGCAAGAGCTGTTTAGTCTGATGATCATTTCCTGTTGACTTACAAAAATGAAAGATCTGGAACGTCTGGAATCGTCACGCGCGTCCCGTTGCTTTCCCGTCCCCAGGCTCTAAGAATTTCACATCAGACGTTTTAGATCTTCATCTTTGTCGACCCCGTTATCGCTGGCATAAGCAACAGGATCCGCGTACGAAGTCGCGGGCAGAAGCTAGTAGTATATAAATGTATATTTGTAAAAAAACCCAATTGTCCGATCCTAATGGCACAAAATGCACAGATTACCGAATGGGTTACACCAACATTTTGCATGTAGCTTATCTACTGTCACAGGCGCTATAGCGTGATTTTTGCCACTACATTTCCTGCGTCCTGTTAACCTAGTACTTATTTCTTTACAGGTCAAAAGCATCATGTCGATGTTAGCAATTGAGTGGGCGTGGACACTCCACTTTTTCATAATATTCATCTTCAACCTCCTCGTAGCTTCTGTTGGCCTGCCCCCAATCTTCTACTTCTTTTCTTTGGCCTGCTTCTCTTCTGCGCTCTTCTTCTTTTACTTCTTGCCGGAGACGAAAGGATTGCCAGTTTATGCTATTCAAGAATTATTTATGAAGAAGAAGAATGATGTTTTAAATGCATCTGATTTTAATGATAAAAGTTGAATTGTTTTATGACTGTTTTTTTCTTTGTTGTTTGTTTAATAAATCTATTGTGTAAATAATGCTTGTGGTGGAGTAGTGGCAGCCTAGTGGTGATGGTGCAAGTTGAAGGTTGGCTCTTTGACAATTCCGTCTCGAATGCAAAAACAAACTTTCCCAACGTGTATCGAAAATTATGCAATAATGTTTTTTCGTTCAGAATCATACTAAAAAGTAAAAACAAATAAGTTCGATTGTGTGCTCACTAAGTTATGAGCTCAATAAGTTCACAATATACGTAACGTGGCTGACAAAAACTAATTTGTCAGTCAGTTAAATTATGACCCGTATTTTTTCCTTTGTTACGTAAATCAAAATTAACGAATGTTATATTTTTTACATGCAAGCAAGGATATTATACATGCAAGTATATTTATTATACAGGCAAGTACAGTTAGTTACTTGCTTCTGATCACGAGACCGCAATCTCTTTTGATGCGTTTTATTATTATCTTTGTAAATATACTATCAACATCTCTATTATGAAATCCATATTTACAAACAGTAGATTATTTTATCTGCGACTATCCGAGCGTCACTCAGCGGTCATAGACCTCATGTAATGAGGTCAGGGTCCTTGATCAGACATTCAATATTATTGATCGAACACGGTCGAACACACATACCGTCATGTCTATCATTCCCTATAGTAGTTTTTCTTTCTGGGGTCAATCACATAGCACTATTTTCAAACCACTGAAACTCTTGTGTGCCAGAATCGACAGTGGCAACCACCAGAAAAGCGCCGAGACAATGAAGCTCGACGTGTCCCGGAGAATGAATTTATCTGTCTTGGATCCTGTAACCAAATTAATCAGAAAAGAATAGTGTAGGAGTACAAACATACATACGTAGTTCCCAAGTGGTTAGGCAGATGTGTTTGTAACAACTAGTTATTTATTCCTCCCTCATATTTATCCGCTGCTCGGCTGCTATTAGTCGCAGCGCAATGTTTAATCGCCTAAAGCCTTTATAGATTAATAGACTATCCAGAACAAAAACAATTTTTCGATTAGAACCAGTAGTTTTTGAGATATGCTCGGTCAACCAACCATAAAAACTCTTCAGCCTTATAATATTAGTTTAGACGGTGTAGATTAACTACTATAGTATAGAATAGACACTCATCTATATTTCGACTGTTATGTTTGGGAGGGGGTCATAATGGAAGGCTGTTATTTTTCAAATGATAGAAAGGGCTCTAGCCAAATGTCAAACAAAATTGTTTAATTCCTTTACAATACCATCATCCGAAAAAAACATTCCAAAAAAGTTACTTTAATTGAGCACTTAAACTTCATACGGTTGATAAGTTATTTATACCCACGTAGTTATATCCCGATAGACCCATTGTTACATTATCTATACTGAATATTAATGACATTACAATTATGTAACAAACAGTAACCTAGAGTTACTTACAAACTTTTTATGTCATGTTCATGCATGATGACGAAGTGGATATAGACACAGACCATGATTAGTCCGATCAACGAGGATGTTTGTTGTATGAAGACTTCTGAAAAATTCCTCCGGCACTGAAATTTGGCATTATGATGAAAGTAGACGAGTAGAAAGTAGACGAGTACCTCACTCAGGGCAGGCCGGGATCCCTGTCAGACTTGAAATTCACGGTGCTCTTCAATAGCCCTTTACGCTCTGGGGCCACGTTTACGGCGGCTTTGGCCTTCTATGGGGCTGACAGCTCTTTGAGACACGCGTGGAACACGACGCGTCGTGAACCCGGGCCCGGTCCACGGACACCGAGTCGCCCATTACTCGCCGTGCCCGCGCCTACGGTGGCCACACGGTGTGTATCCTGGATTTAACACATAGGACACTTTTTATTCTAGTATTACCACCGCAGGATAAAATGATAGATACGTGAAAAGCTGCTGCGACAGCTAGTTTTTAAAATAAGTCTAGTCTCAAAGTAAAAACCGTTATTCCATATTTAAGGAAAGTTAATAAATTTTCATTGCTTCTGACTGTACAATAACTGGACTCTATACAATCGTATTATACATGCGTGTTGTTATACAAGACATAAGCGACTGTGGAATTGTAGATTATGATTATTTTTATCGTTGTGTCCCCTGTCCGCCAGTTGTAGTGTTGAGACTTGATGCAACGGTAACGTTATTTTTAGTAACTGTTATTTTTTTGACGTTATTACTCAGTTGTATGGTTTTCAATATATCACTTTTGCAGTTACTTGCTAAACTTCAGATATAAGTCTGAGATATATACAAGGAATTTTGACATAACTAAAGCTAAATGCAAGTAATTAAATGAACTTTATTGGTATAAAAATAGAAAAGAAAAATATCGAATTTCAGATACTACTGTAGACTACTCTTTTGCTTTTGCTAAGTCTTATATAAGCCTGAGAGCAGCTTGACCCCGGAACATAAAGGGCTATTGAAGGTCGCCGTGGATTTTAGTCAGTAAGAGTCTGACAGTTCCTCTCGCCCTGCCCGGGGTGATAATTTTACCACAGAAAAAAAAACTGTGCATGGACGGCCTAATTCAAAACCATGAGGTATAAGTATGCCAAAACATGCTCAAAATATCGAAGCCGATTTTGATGCGAACTAAAACTATTTCATTGGACTTCTGAAAAATTTATTTTCCTAGACAGGAAACTTGCCCACAAATGAAAAATGTTGATTTTTGGAAAAAACTGTCTCAGTTGTGAATTGTTACAAGTCGTTATTCAGCTTCAATTTATCAATAAGAGTGTTATGAGTCTAAACGTTTCTTTAGTAATAAAAAACCTATCAGGAAGAAACAGTTTTAAACATGTGTTTTAAAAAAAAATGCCATCATTAACAATAGGAAAGCTAATTGTTGATTTTACTCTCTCCGATAACGCTTCAATTTATCAAACGGTGTGAATGTTTCTTTAGCATATAGGTAGAAACAGAAAAAAAAGTACCACTACAGCAGTTTATAACGTTTGCAAACGCGTTACTTCAATGATTAACATTCTGCCAGTTCAGGGCCAGTCAGTCGAGTACTAGACTGAGCGAAAGTTGCACGCCAGTCACTATCGGCCAGTGTTTACTAATACAAGTGTTAGTTCGTTATCAGTGTTATATTATTTCGGGTAAGTTTTATCAAATTATAATAATATACCTTTGAATTAATGACAAAAGCAGTATTAAAATAAAGAAGGGGACAATATTTTTATCATATTACGCATTAAATGCCGGTTCGGTTTCGCCTGAATGTAGTTCGGTTATTGTCTTCCGGGACTGTAATATAAGCCAGTGTCGCGGTACTAAACAGGTTATCGTGACCCTAGAACGTAAAGGAACAGGGTCGAAGGATATAGGAAGGACTCGTGAGTCGTAGAGCATTTACTTGATGATCAATACAATCTGTACAAATATTATGAAGTGGAATAGTTTGTTTGTTTGGTTGAACGACGATCTCAGGAATAACAGGTTCGGATTCAAAAATTGTTTAAAATATTCCATTTATTGAGGAAGGCTATAGGCTATATATCATCACGCTACGACGAAAAGGAGCTGAGCAGCGGGAGTGAAACCGCAAAGAAGTGAAAGGAGGTGGATGGAGTAAATTAAATAATTTTAATTTTCAGTCTAGATTATAAAACTATCTGTACTTATATCATATTTCATTCAACAATTTCCTTTTTTTTGTAGTGCTTGTAAGAGTGATACACAAATAACCCGGAACGACTATTGTGTTGTAGATCCTCCTCATCGAAGGACCAGCCTCATTGCGCCAAACGAATTTCTTATTAACAGTTTAAGTTATGGTAGAAATTCAGACTTAAGATTATTAAATAAAAATAAAGTTATCCAGGTTTAATTAATAACTACTTATACTTAATTATTATTATTTTTTTTGTTTGAAAGTTGTTTTACTTTATTAAAAAATTTTAGACTAGGCCGATTTTTATGTACGTCAAACTCGTCTTAAATCAAAAACTTACTATCATAATACCACAGCGACAACCAGAAAAATATTGATCAAAAAAAAAAAAAAACACATTAATTATTATTGAATCTTCTCTTTATTTGGGGACGTTATTTTGATTAAGTTTTTATTCATAGAGTTTGAAGTTATTGCTTTTTATTGGAAATAGGCAAGTACTAGACTTAACCCCTCGTCTCATTTTTCCCAAAATAAAACTTTTGAAGCAGTCTAAAATCATCCAGGATCTTAAACTCGCGAGACAGGGTGAACTTCTAGCCCCTTCGTACACAAGACGACACAAATCTCCGATATCTTACGACTTTGATATCCATTGATACGTGCCTGATGTGAACGAATATTTGTTCCGGGTCTGGGTGTATGTTTCGTTTATGTGAGTTTAGATGTTTGTAAACACACCCACGATACAAGAGAAATTTCTTGTGTAACAATTTCTTTAATTAAATAAAAATAATCTTCTACGTAACATTGTTGCTGTGACTGTTGTGTAGAAGCCTTTTTTTTCTCAAAAATATAATGTTATTTATTAATTGGAGATAGAGAGAGCAGAGAATCTGAGAGCAGTGGTGGCCCAGTGGTATCGGTCCCGACTTACGAATTCTAGGTCGTGGGTTCGAACCCCGCCAGGCGCATTACTTTGTGTAAATTATTTCATCACCACTGCTCTCAAAACGGTGAAGGAAAACATCGTGAGGAAACCGGCATGTCCTAGAACCAACGAAGACATGACGTGACTACCGATCCGCACTGGGCCCGCGTGGTGGATTATGGCTCACTCCCTCTCACGGAGAGGAGGCCTGTGTCCCAGCAGTGCGAACATTATAGGCTGATGATGATGATGATGATGATTCGGAGACAAAGCTTCAAGTTGCCTAAAAATGTACAAAGATTTACAAATAGAAAATTGTGAAGGTACCATAGCTTCATAACCTTCAGTCAACTCGCATTGCATTGCATTGCTAATTGACGCACAAGGTGCATGCGCCCGTCAAATGTCATGTGTTCTAAAGTGGGATACGCACGCCATACTGGTCACATGTGTCTCACAAGGTCTTGAGATTATTACTTAGTTTTTTTTTATTTCATTTATGTGCCGAGTGTATGAAAAATTTAAAAGCGTCTCTAGTGTACGAAGAAGGAACTAACTTTTTTCGTCAAATGAACGTTTACTTCACAAAAATTAAATGTGAAAACTCTTGATAAGGCCTTTTTCTGAAGTGGGAGAACTCATTTGGTATAGTATGAGTCCTCTCACCCAGGGCGGGACGTGAGGGGCTGTCAGACTTGTACTAGCTCAAATACACGGTGATCCTTCATCAGCCCTTAACGTTCCAGGGTCATTTTTATCTGATAAAAGTCCCTCTACCCCGGCAGGCTTTGGGCCTCTAAGGGGGCCGTCACATTGCTGACAGCTCTTTGAGGCGCGTGTAGAATGTGTCGTGTGTCTCGACCCGCGCATGGTGTTCATGATTGGATGGCGAGTCACCTAATAAGGCGCTCCTTCACCTGTGATGTAACATAAAAGTGCGCAATTTGATGTTCTATTATCTTCGAAAGTTCGAATCTGTTAACGTTACATTTTATGTTACGCCTTTACTGGCCGTCCGCATGTCCAAATAGGTCAGTCCTGTGGTCACGCAATACTATCTAATATCTTTAAACGAGCAATTCTTGTATATTTATATATAATCAGGATCTCGGAAACGGCTCCAAGGATTTTCATGAAAGTTACAGATTAGGGGTTTTTCGGCTTAAGGAATCGATTTATCAAGGTCCCAGGTTCGAGAAAAGCTCGGTTCCCAAGATATACACATTCTAAAAACTGAGCGATGCTCGGTCAACCAGATATTAAGATTTAAATCAATAATGGTCTTCAACCATTGGGTCATAGAAAACTAAATTAGGAATAAAATATACTAATAACTGAATTATGTAAATGAAATATCTTTGAATGCTTAAACTAAGCGGCGTTTTAGGCCTATGAAGATATGACACATGGAAATTATCATTGATTAGTAAATAATTTATTAGGAGCACTAAAATATCTAGGCAATAAAGTTGTAAACTATGATAGTGTCAACACACCACTATTGGCTGTGGCTTCTATCGCGCAGCCCAAATACTAGAACTCGTACCTAGTCGTAGGAATATCTATCTTAAAAGATAACCGCGGCCATGGACCATAAAGGGCATGTGGGAGTTTTTTGATTAGCTTTTGCTAATTTTCGAAGGAATATGGGCTGTAGACTTTCGTCCGACAGTTCTTTCTGCTCCACACACGGCGGAAGGATTAATTTCACCTACAAGTAGTTTTTCCGGGTCTGAGTTTATGTGAGTTTCTGTGTTTGTAAACACACCCCGATACAGGAAGAAATTCCTGGTGTGGAGCGTTTTTTTTTTTAAATAAAGAGTCACCCATCCATAGAACAACCTCGACAAGTGCGGCTAAGCGGAGAGAAGATGTGGACATCTGATTGGTTATTCAAACACATCTCCTCTCTTCTCCGCTTTGGTGGATACTAGGCCTTAATCTCTTACCCAGAAACTAAAACTGATTTCATCATTTACAAATCTGAGCCTACCCGAAAATCCTTATCACGAATAGAAAGAGAGAGTGTTACATAACTGATAAGTAGATAACAATATCACAAATAATAACAAGAAAATATAACACTGTTGATAAGATAGTACATACCCAGCATATATTTTAAATTCCTTTATTTTTTTAAACAAAGAACTGTGGATTATAAGTCCTTTCGTACAACGAGACACAAATCTCCGATATCTTACGACTTTGGTATCCACAATATAGACGCGTGCCTGTGTTACGAACCTCTATGGATTTGTATTGCGATAGTCGCCTGGATACCAAAGTCGTAAGGTATCGGAGACTTGCTTCGCGTAGTGTACGAAGGGACTAAGATAATTAAGGTAGGGTTTCGTAAATGACATTAGTGTCAATTGATATAAATGGTTACTAGGCGTCCATAAGGTGTGGTGGTGTTTAGAGAGCATTTTGATAACATATGTGTCATTTTAGCGTTGAACCCTGGGGTTTTAAAAAGGTCACTTTTAGCAGAATCATAGTGAAATTAAAATATTTTTTATCAATTACTTACTCATATTTTATCGCAATTGATGTTATGTATAATTTTTTTAGACTTCCCCGAAGAAAACTTATGGATAACACTTTCTCTGGTTAAGAATTTTAAGTTAGCGTATCGTTGAAAAATGATTGTCCATGAGGTGACAAATGAATCGAGAGGGCTTAGCTTAGCTTAGTTCTTTGTGTTAGTTTATCTCAGTCTTCATCGACATCATTGGGGGAAAACTTTGTGAGGAAATCCCCATGTCATTTCCCCATGTCAGAGGCCTGTGCCACGTGTGTCTGTGCGGTTCACAAAGGCGGCTTAACTAATTCTGATATCAGAGTTGTGGACTGTGCACATCATCGTACGACATAAAACATAGGTACATGAAATTAATGACAAATACCTTATTTTGTTGCAGCAAACAACACAGCACGCCAAATGAAAGTACCAGGATGACAGAAAAGCAAGGAGTACGTTTCGAAGAGGCGGAGAAGTGTAAGGGGGTTATTCTAACGTCCATAGCGGCGACCTGTGCTGCGCTAGGATGGCTCACCAGAGGGTCCCCTACTACTGTGGGAGCTGTGGCCCTGATTGGCACGTTTTTCATGACGGGTGATAGATACCAATGGCTTTATATATGGAAGAAGACGCACTACAGGGATTTTCTGTGAGTATTTTATTAGATCATTAAATTTTCTAGCCCCTACCCCTAATTTATGCAAAGTCTATAAATGGAGGTATACGAAGATTCATCTAAATTGGTTCAGCAATTTAGGTAGGTATGAAAGAGTAACAAACAAACTTAGGTTCACATTAATAATTTTAATAAGGAAGTAAGAGAGGTCATTGCTTTTGTAGAAAAATTATGTTCTTTTTTTCAACTGCATAATTTAAATGACACTTTTTTATACTTTATAATTTGAAGGTCGAGGTATTTTAGTGAAAACATAATTAAATTCTACAAGGCTAGATAGAAAATTCAGTACTTCTAGAATACATATTGACTAAAATTGTACAGAAAAATACAAAAATACCGTCACAGATAAATTCATCAAAATCCTTGTGCAATAGCAAATGAAATACTTCCTGTTCATTGCAGCACGGTTTTATTCAATTGTGGTTGACCCCCGAGACCACATATTATCATAGTTTCTGATTTCACGTACTTACTTCTTTTTCGACGTGTAGCTTTCGCTGGTGTCAGAGTTCATTAAGCTGCCTCTGAGAACTCTACAAGTCTCTACCTATATTGGTTTTACGTAATAGGCATGACAGCATCAATAAATAAAAAAAAAAGACTGTCTCTAGGAGTTTTGAAAAATAATGGTAGCTAAGTAGGTAGGTACTTATTTTTTCTTTTGTTGAATTAATGTATATTTACAAAGACAAACGAAAGAAAGAAATCGAAAGAAACGTCAGAAGCAAGTAAAAAATGTACTACGTATGCGGCAATTTTAAGTGCCGTTTTGGGTTTACGTAACAAAAAAATCTTTTTTCAAGTCAAATACTCTATTCCTTCACCATTAGTCATCATCTGCCTAGCTTTCTCCCAACTATGTTGTCTATCAGTATTTTATATGGAGCGACTACCTATCGGACCTCCACAACCCAGTAGCTGGGTAATACTATAATAATTATATCTATGGGGTAATACGATACCCCATGGTAAGACTGATTCTCAGACTTTCGAGATTCCTTCACCGTTAGTAAGCCACATTATTCTTGAGTGACATCAGGATGGGGAATATTGTATACCTTTTAAAAAGTATTTATATAAATCAAGCTTGATTTCGATTGACACCCGAAAAGGTCAAATAGATAAATTAACAAATTTTGTCAAAACAAGATCAATTGAATTCTAATTAGGAGCATATATGAATGGAGTATTAGCACAGTTTATTCAACATTTACTTTAAATGAAAAGAAAAAAATAACACTTGGCTAGGATACGCCATAGATTTAAAAGAATGGACAGAGCCTGCGGCCTACTGCTTGATAATTAATTGATCAGAAAGAGAGGAATACAACTTTTTGCTCATAAGTCGCAAACCCCTTAATTTCCTCTCTTTCTGGGGTATGGCTTATTAATTTTATCTGTCAGTTTGCTAGGATAGGTTCAGTTCATGATACAATACTATGTATTTTGTGAACCATTTTTAACCGACTTCAAAAAAAGGAGGAGGTTCTCAATTCGTCGGAATCTTTTTTTTTTTTTATGTATGTTCCCCGATTTCTCGAAGACGCCTGGACCGATTTGGAATTTTTTTCTTTTGTTTGAAAGGGTATACTTTCCAATTGGTCCCATGATCACCAGGTCAGGATCTGATGATGGGATCCTAGGGAAATCGAGGGCAACCTTCAAATTTTATAGGCACATAGTACCATTTTCATATATTTTCTAAAGCTGTTCAAGTATTTGCATCTGATAATCATCATCTCAGGTGGATGACCTGATGATGGAAGGTACAACTCCTTAACAGTAAGGAGTAGGCATCGATTGATTTACTTTGTGTTCGCATATCTCCGGAACTACAAGTCCGATTTAAGTAATTCTTTTTTTGTTGTACTAGGTATCATTTAACTTAGAGAATACTGCAAGTTTCATCAAAATCGGTTTAGTAATTTTTGAGATATGGAATTTTATTAGCTTAATGTGTACATGAGTGATGTAAGTACTGGTGCGAAGGATTACAAAATTATAGTGCACATGTAAGAGAATAATGTTCTTGACAAGAATTCGGGTTGAATATTTAAACTAAAAAGAGTAAAATAAAAACTTTTTCAAAAAAAATGTAACCGCCTTCAAAAACAACCACAAAAAAGTGTAAAATAATCTACAAAATAACTTTTTTTTCGGAAGTCGGTGGCTAAAAAGACAATGAAAAGAAAAAAAACAAAGGCACCGACTTCCGAAAAAAAAGTTATTTTGTAGATTATTTTACACTTTTTTGTGGTTGTTTTTGAAGGCGGTTACATTTTTTTGAAAAAGTTTTTACGATTTCCAATACAAAACTGTCATGTTTTAAGATTATTTAGTACTAGCTGACCCGTGCCCACTTCGTTGGGCATTAATATTATAACTTGTGATGAAATTATGAGTGTGGTTCGGTTAACACTTAGTGCTTTTTTTTATGTGGTAAAGTCATCAAATGTGTCCTCCCGCCCTGGGTGGGGCGGAAGGGACTGTCAGACTCTTACTGACTAAAATCCACCCGTGTTCCTTCCTATGCCCTTTACGTTCCGGGGCCACTGTATCCTGGGTTAAGAAAAAACCCGCGACCCCAGCAGGCATTTGGCGCGAAACACGACGCGCCACCGACCCGGGCTTGGTCCTTGATCGGACGGCGAGCTACCCATTACTCACCGTCCGCAAGCCCGCTCCGCCGCTGTGCCCTCTGCTAATCAGAGGGACACGCGTTGGAGCGTCCACACGACAGGCTATTTGCATACGGGCAAAGAGAGTTTTTGCCCGCATCCCAGGGTGCACCGGCCCGAAAAACTGGTCTTCTCCCCGTACGTATCCGAGAGGGAACTCCAGTCCACGGGCGCACGTGGAGGTTTCCTGGCATAGCACCCCAGTACTTAGTGCTATGATTTTTTTTTCCTGTCTGCCAAAAGGAGGGATTTGTTCATACCGTTCATACGTAATTGCACAACGCCATCTGTAGGTAAATACTCGTAGATAAAACGTGCGTACAAAGCGTGTTCTAACGCGGTTCGTGAATGGACGGCGGCATTTTGCGATTTAGTAATTTTTAACCGACTTCAAAAAAAGGAGGAGGTTCTCAATTCGTCGGAATCTTTTTTTTTTTTTTTTTATGTATGTTCCCCGATTTCTCGAAGACGCCTGGACCGATTTGGAATTTTTTTCTTTTGTTTGAAAGGGTATACTTTCCAATTGGTCCCATGATCACCAGGTCAGGATCTGATGATGGGATCCTAGGGAAATCGAGGGCAACCTTCAAATTTTATAGGCACATAGTACCATTTTCATATATTTTCTAAAGCTGTTCAAGTTTTTGCATCTGATAATCATCATCTCAGGTGGATGACCTGATGATGGAAGGTACAACTCCTTAACAGTAAGGAGTAGGCATCGATTGATTTACTTTGTGTTCGCATATCTCCGGAACTACAAGTCCGATTTAAGTAATTCTTTTTTTGTTGTACTAGGTATCATTTAACTTAGAGAATACTGCAAGTTTCATCAAAATCGGTTTAGTAATTTTTCAGATATGGAATTTTATTAGCTTAATGTGTACATGAGTGATGTAAGTACTGGTGCGAAGGATTACAAAATTATAGTGCACATGTAAGAGAATAATGTTCTTGACAAGAATTCGGGTTGAATATTTAAACTAAAAAGAGTAAAATAAAAACTTTTTCAAAAAAAATGTAACCGCCTTCAAAAACAACCACAAAAAAGTGTAAAATAATCTACAAAATAACTTTTTTTTCGGAAGTCGGTGGCTAAAAAGACAATGAAAAGAAAAAAAACAAAGGCACCGACTTCCGAAAGAAAAGTTATTTTGTAGATTATTTTACACTTTTTTGTGGTTGTTTTTGAAGGTTTTTTATGTTATCTTCGAAACTATTTAACCAATTGACATACTTTTTTGTGAAAATCATATCTCTATGATGTTATTGTGATCATAATAATATTTTTTTCGATAAGGTTTAGTGTTTTGTTGTGTAAAAAATCGTCCAAAGGCAAGTACATCGAAAAAAACTTTTTTTAACTCATAAAAGCTGCTATATCTGCTAAAATATAAAAGATAAAAATATGGTGTCGTGGACTTTATTGTAGAACTATTCAAAGCGGACATTTCTGCCATACATTGTTTTCAATTATATACAACTGTTAAGGCAGCGCATGCTAATAACTGTGTTGGAAGAGCAATTATTTTCCGCCCGGCTTGATTAAAATTGAGATATTTCGGCTAATATGCATGATATCTTTATAATTTATAGCCTATAGCACTCACGGATAATGTAGCTTTCTACCAATAAAACAATTTTTAAAATCGGTTCATTACTTCCGGAGATTACCCCCTACATACAAACTTACAAACTTACAAACTTACAAACAAATGTTACCTCTTTATAATATTGGTATAGATGAATTTAGTGACCCATCTGCTTATTTACAAATTTTTAACATGTTTTTAACCAACATCGAAAAATGGACGAGGTTCTCAAGTCGTGGAAATCTTTTATTTCTATTTATGTTCCCCGATTTCTCGATGAGGACCGATTTGGAAATTATGGGAACAGTTAGTTATGAATTTATGATATAGTACAGAGGAACCTCCCTAACATCCGTGTCAGGAGGAAGGTAAGGTCACCGTGGCGCCTCTCCAGCCACTCCTCAAAGAGGGGTCTTATCGCCGATTGCGGCGTAGCCGTACATTATGTAATCATGAATGCATGACATTAGTAAAGTGGCCTTTTTAGACCCGTTGTTCTGTTGGTGGTCACGAGTTCACGACCTTGAGTTCTGTTAAGGGTCTATAGTACTTCAGTATACTTTTACTCGCTCGCACTTGCACGTACCACGCACTATTGCTTGCTCTTTCTTTTAGCTGTCTACACGCAAATCTATTTATTTTACGGCGAAAAATAAGGAAATTTAAAAAAGTAAATAACATAAGACCTGCTTTACAGTTAGTTTAGTTAGTATAAAAAGTTTCATGATCTAATTTTAAGTATTTTCTGATTGCCAGCGTTTTATTGTTCAATTTAGAGGTAACTTTGGGATTTTTTTCTATCGAGAAAATTTTATGGAATCATGTTTTCGCCAAACATAAGACCTAACATTAATCCTCAACTTTACCATATATTTATTTCAAAACTAGTGTTTGCCCGCGGCTTCGCTTGCGTTATTTTAGAATTTGAGAAACAATACGGATCGTGTGGCGCCATCTGGAATATGAACGTAATTGTTTTCTCGGCAACAGCTCTCTTCTGTTATTCGGGATTTAAGATACCTTATATCCGTGTCTATACTCCTGACAATGTATATGCTAAATTTTGGGTCGATCGATTCAGTAGGTAGTAATGCGTGAAAAGGTAAAAAACAAACATACTTGCATTTTTATTATTAGTTTAGATCAATAATGTTATATCTAGGTACATAGTTTGCATAGGAAACGTCCTTATTTGAGCGACATTAATTTCAAAAGTCGTGGGTTCGAACCCCGCCAGGCGCATTACTCTGTGTAATTTATTTCATCACCACTGTTCTCACAAATCACTGAAGGAAAACATCGTGAGGAAACCGGCATGTCCTAGAACTAAAAATTCGAAGACATGTGACATCCACCCAATCCGCACTGGGCCCGCGTGGTGGATTATGGCCCATTCCCTCTCACAGAGAGGATGGCCTGTGTCCCAGCAGTGGGAACATGATATAGGCTGATGATGATAATTTCAAAGAGCCGTGCCTCAGGATTATTGTAAACAAGTCTATCATTTTTTGGGTGATATTACTGAATGTATCGCCGCTAAATTGAACGTACGATAGCATTGCTCTGCTCCCTATTAGCATTCCGCGTGATACCTAAAAAATAACTAATTATCTGACTCTCTCTTACAACTTGTCGTCGTTTAAAACAGAATCTATGCACTGGTTTGAACACCAATTATAATTACAAAGTTCAACAAGATTACTTGAATACTGAATGTTACAACTAAAATTTTCAATCCTTTGTCATATGTTCCATTGGAATTGCTAAAATTAGAAAAAAAAGTCATCCGAGCACTTACTACCTAATATTTAAATCAGTGTAGATCTTATATCCTAGAGACCTATTGAAAAATAATAGTAATAATTTAAAATCGCGAATAATATTGAAATAAAAGTATGCACATTTTTTTAAATTATTTGAAACTCTCCGGACAAATATAAGCAAAACTCAAAAAGTGAAAAAAAGAAACTGCGAGATTTGATCCAGAGACCCCTTGCACGAAAGTCAAGCAGGATACCAACCAGACTGGCTAGTACGCTGACAGTGATTTTCAAATAGCGGTTTTAATAAAAATGTCAACTGTTAATGACAGATTAAGATGAACACCATTATAAAGCTCCTGCTCAGCTGTCCCTCAGAAGTTAATAAGCGTAATTATACATTTGAATTTGGGGCCTGTTTACTTGAATAATGTCTGAAGAGCAGTTTATTCAGACGTTAATCAGTTCTTGATTCAGAATAAATCTTAATGATTGCAAATAATCAGCTCTTATTCAGACTTGGTTTAGCTTCTAACTAACAAACAAACAGTGAAAATTAAAACAACAATATCATTCAAAACCATGTTTATACTGCGCCCACTACGAAACTTAGTATTATTAAAAACAATACTAAATTAAATGGAATGGACAGTTGAAAACAACTTTATTCAGTAGTTTAAAAAAAAGGCTAACCAAAACAAATGTGAATCTGTCACCCAAAAAAACTATCTAAACAAATTAAAAGTCCAGTATCATTGGCATCTCGAATCTGGCGTACGCATTTCTTATCTCTGTCCTTATCATAAGCCGGAGATATTCGGCTTGCCAGCGTCCTTAATTCAGCGGTGTTAAATAGCGTCAAGTCACGATCGCTACAAGCAGAACTATGATCGGGATTCCTGATTTGCCGATTTTATTATATGTAAAGATTAATGCCGTAGTATTTTCGACGTATCACAGGTTTCTGCTAAGCCATTTGAGGTAGTATGGGCTCTTAACAGTGATATTAAACGGGCAATGACTTCGAAATTATAAAATTTATGATAATATAATTATTGTTTACATATATTTATTGCAACGAAATACTTACATTTTATCAATTTATCCGGTTTATTATGATAAAGACGCAAGGTAATGGGTTAGTTTTTTTTAATATTATCAACAAAGGATGTGTTTCTTGTTTAATTAATAAACTCTGGGGCAGCAGTCCGTTTCACAATGTTTGCTGGGAAATGAACAGTGGAGTACCTGGTCTAGGTCAGAAAGGGCCCCGTATCAAAACTTGCTCGGCCACATACATCAGTTTTTTTATCCGTTCGGATTTTTTTACATGAAGTTATACATTTGTGTATGGCATGCATACACATTTGTGTGAATTCACTGTGTTCGAATAGAAAACGGATCAGGAATCCTGATCAGGAAAACTGATGTATGTGGCCGCCCTAAGTGTATAGTTTTGCAGAATAAAGGCATCAGCATCTGACTTGTGTAACTAATGCTATTTTATTACTGATGTCGTTATGATAATTTTGAGAAAATTGAGAATGCTGATCGTCTGATCGTACTTCATTTAAAACAACTACGATAGACGTTTTGAAAATTCATCTTTATGGCCGCGAAAAGTTTTTAGGAGCAACACTATGTTTTTATTTTTATTCCAATCGGGTGCCCTGACACTTGGGGGCCCCGTATAATTTATATGGCTGATAGCTATGCCTCTAGAAATAAAATCTAATTTTCACGCAGAGAAGGCCTGTATTTTAGACGTGGGGTAAGAGAAAATATTATACCTTTGTTAGCATTCTAAATAAAAAAAAAACTATAATGTAAATTGTGAACCAAACTACTGCCACAGTAAGTATTATTTTTAAAGACCGGTTTTTAGTATAATAATTGAACTACCACTTCTACACTAAAAGTATTCGGGCGACATAAGCCAAGAAAAGTTTTGCAGAATAACACCCCAATGTTTTTAGTAAACACGGTTTAAGCTACACAACCAAGTTATCATGACCTCGCTTTGAATCATCTTTTCGCATAATATTATGATCAGCTTATACTGGTTTTGTAAAGCCGGTTGTGTCGTCGTGTGTTCACTTTATCAACCGGTGCAAGGGTCAGTGCGGTGTCGCATATCTTCGACGCTCTGTCCATTCATTGTGCCCTGGTACTTGTAAATGGTTCGAAGTCCACCATTCTTTCACATTTCCTGACAATGCCTGGGTTTTGTTGCAGAATTTCTGCCACAGATGGTAAACACGCTCATTGATTGATTAGGTATAAACATGTTTGTGCATAGTGTTTTATTTATGTTTATGTACGTTTGTAATAGTATTGTTGTTATGTCTATTAGATGAAGTGGGTCGTCGTATCGCATGTTAAGAGTGTTCTCTCTTCATATCGCGATTATGCATTTACCTATCATTGTTTTTGTTTGACACTTGGTTTTAACCCGCGGCTTCGCTCGCGTTGTTGTTGTTTTTGGTAGGTTTACTATGGGTGGCCTGAGCCACGAAAAGTCTGTTGAGTAGTTGATAACTGCTTCTTAAATTTATAGCGCCGTATATAGGGAAACCAGAGTTTTATTTGGGCATTTACAGGCCAAACATTGACGGAAAAAATCTTCTCGAAGAAGGGAACAGGAACTCCGATTTTATATGATTTGTAGCACAGTATAAATATCTATCAGTAGTGGAAGTCAGCCGAATGATAGAAATAAATGCCTACAGCCGCGCGGTACGTCAACATGCGTTAGGGCTGCCCGTCTCCAGCATTTTGATTACATTTGCCTACTTTCTGTTTCCATTTAGTTTTTTGATTGTAAATAATTATAGTTTTCTTATATCAGTAAACAAATAAAATACTTTGTTATTGAATAGGAAGGATTTTAACACAAGCGTAAGTATCTACCGTATCATGATTCATTCAGAACCGCCTATAACTTACCTATTTCACTCGCCTCAGTAACTTTCCTTTACTCTGTGTTCACTGTATTAATTTATCAAATCCAAATACCCTTTTTTTCATGAGATAAAAGAAAAAATGGTATTAAAAAAAAACTTATAACTGGATACGTTATTGACGAATTCATACACCCAAAAACAGCACAATATTTTCTACTCGTCATATTAAATTATGTCCATGAACTGATTTTGTTAAAAAAACAACACACCGTCCGTTCGTCACTGCGGTACAGCCGTGACTGTCTGCGCCCCGAGCGCGCCCCGACATCGAGGCGCGTAGGTATAGCTCGCGTTTCGTCCGTTTGTATGAAGTTCAAGTACTGATAGATATTATTACCGTGTTTGTAGTGACCTTTAGGCGTGAGTTCGTCGACTGTACATGTGGCAGTGGGACATATCTGACGCAAATAGTCACGAACTTCCTCAACATTAGACTCCATATTCTATACATGAATGTACTTCCGTGCTTCAGCAGCTTTCAGCGTTGTTACATTTGTGCCAGCCGTGCCTGATAATGAAATGTGTCCATTATAGGGTTCTGTATTATTGTTCTTAGATTGAGGTCTTTGATTATGTTCTATGATAGATTCACGCTGATGGCTGAAAGGGCTTGGCCCTGCATTAATATTACCCAGTGGAACCTGTTCACGGACTATTTGCTGTAGTTGTGGTTGCTCGGAATGGTATATTTCCCCTTTTTTACCAATGGGATTGGTAGAAGTTACGGATAGCATAGGTGTTTTTATGGGGAACTGCTGCTTAGTGGACTTGTTTTGCCGCTTGCGCTTTTTATGCGCTGAGGGGCCAGTAGCTTGCAAGGTCGTATCGGCCGATAATGTCTGCTGCTCAGGTACTAGTATCTGTACGTCACTCTGCAGACGCTCCTCTTCGTACTTTTTAGGGTTCCGTAGTCAACAAGGAACCCTTATAGTTTCGCCATGTCCGTCCGTCCGTCCGTCCGTCCGACCGTCCGTCCGTCCGTCTGTCCGCAGTTTAGCTCAGAGACGCACAGTACTAGAGAGCTGTAATTTGGTGTAAATATACGGATTTGTTGTGCCGAAAAAGTGGTAAAATAAAATCTCGTAAAATATTTTTTTTTTAGGGTACCTCCTGTACTTACACGTAAAGTGAGGTTTTTTTTTTCTCGCGTACCCCTTCGTGTGGGGTATCATTAAATAGGCCTTTAAGAAATAATGATAGTTTCCATTAACAGTTTTTTGATAAAAAAATTCGTTTGTGAAATATTAAACTTTAAGGTGCTAAATTTTGCTCGATTCGAGTGTCCCCCCAAACATAACCGTTTAGCTGGTAGAGAGAGGGACCAGCTAAACGGTTATGTTTGGGGGTGTGAAAAAATTCACAATAGTAGTATATATAACGAAGTTTAAAAGAAAATTATCATGACTAAGTAGGCTTTACAACTTTACGAGTAATAGTCGACCAACTTATAAAATGTACTTGGAAAATATGTTTTCTTAAACAAAATGTATCGGAGAACATGCTCTTCAACTGCAAATGTAAGTTTGTCAACTTGTTTTTACAGCTTTAAATAGGTATGTTTTTACGGTATGTTTTTTGGGGATAGGTAGGTTTTTATCGTCAACTATTTTTAACTAACTTCAAAAAAAGGAGGTTTTAAATTCGTCGTAATCTTTTTTCTTATGTATTTTCCCTGATTTCTCAAAGACTCCTGGACCGATTTTGAAAATTCTTCTTTTTAAAATTAAATTCAGCGAATCAGTTTAGTTAGTTTGCATAAGTATTTTGATGGGCAACTACGGAACCCTACACTGTGAGTGGCCCGACACGCACTTGGCCGGTTTTTAATTTGGGGTCCATAGTAGCCATTTGGTTAGAATAAATCTCAAGTTCAAAATCGGCCTACGCATTTGGTCTCTAGAACGCCACATAGAAACAAACATACATACATACATACTTACATACATACATAGACTGATAAACACATTACCCTCCTTTGCGACGCGCAGTCGGGTAAATAGAATAAAGCTACAAACAACATTACATCGTCAGTTTGAGGTTATTTTCATAAAACAAAATCGGGCGCGAAATGTTTTACAGTTGCACAGGAAACCAAGGTTAAGCCGCAGGCCGCACAGGAGGTTGGCCCGCGGATGTCACCATCCGTTAGGCACCAAGTCACCGAGTTTTCCCCATGCCTCGGTTAGCACATTATTATTATCGTAGATCTTTGACCAACCAGTGAGAAAGGGATCCGTATTTATCATCATCAGCCTATAATGTTCCCACTGCACAGACCTCCTCCCTGTGAGAGGGAGTCGGCCATAATCCACAACGCAGGCCCATTGCGGGTTGGTAGATGTCACATGTCTTCGAATTTTTGGTTGTAGGACATGCCGGTTTCCTCACGATGTTTTCGTTCGAACCCACAACCTACAACTCGTATGGTCGGGACCGATGCCACTGGGCCACCCTTGCTCTTCGTCCGTATCTGTATTGAAAATCACAAAATGAAATAAATATCTTAGGTCTTGGAAAGAAAATAAGTATGTACACACACAGAGGCCAGAGTCACAAAGTCTAAAGTGCCCTCGATTGATGGTAACAGACTCGCCCCCTTTCACATTGGACTTAAGAGTGGGTATTATGACAGGAAAAAATCAGATTTCACCCTCGCGTCTCACATGCCTCTGCTCTAGTACCAATAACAACCACGGGCGCTGTGACGACGCGCTCTGCAAAACTTCTTTGAAAAAACAAAACAACTACAGTGCCACAGTCTAACATTATGACAGACAGTAGGTACGACTCGGCTTCACAGGCGGGGTACACACGGACGCGGTAGGGCTGCCTGCTTACAGTATTTTAATTTAGTGGAAATTATTTCTAGTTAATTTAACTGACTTCAAAAAGAAGTAAGTTATCAATTCGACGGTATGTTTTTTTTTGTGTGTTTGTTACGCGATTACTCCGCCAATATTGTAGACCGATTTTCAAAATTCTTTTTTTGTTCGAAAGGAGATACTTCTGAAGTGGTCCCATTGTCACCATGTCAGGATATGATGATTGGATACTGGAGAAATCGAGGGCAACCCTCAAATTTTGTAGGCCTACACATCGTTTTCCGCAAATTTTATGAAGTAATTTAGGTATTTGCGTATGGTGATCATCATCTCATGTAGCTGAGCTGATGGTGGAAGGTACAACTCCTCTAGTAAGGACTTGGCATCGACTGATTTAGTAAATTATGTTTGTGTTCGCATATCTCCGGAACTACAAGTCCGATTTAAGTAATCCTTTTTTAGTTTTACTCGGTATCGTTCAACTTAGGGAATACTCCAAGTTTCAACAAAATCGGTTCAGTAGTTTTCGAGATAGGGAATGAATGAAAGAGATGTTAACGATGTTATTACCGGTGTTACGGATTACAAAATTCTAGTGCACAAAAATGATATACATATTTTACAAGAATTGTAGTTGAATATTTAAACTAAAAAAATAAAAACTTTTTCAAAAAAATGTAACCGTCTTCAAAAACAATCACAAAAAAGGGTAAAATATCCTACAAAACTTTTCTTTCGGAAGTCGGTGGCAAAAAAGACTATGAAATTAATAAAAAAAAGTCACCGACTTCCGAAAGAAAAGTTTTGTAGGTTATTTTACCCTTTTTTGTGGTTGTTTTTGTATTGTAAATATGTATTACATTATTTTCAATTTCAAGTTGCGAATGGTGTAGACAGTGTTCAATACCTATGTATAATAGTCATTCCATCACATGTATCACGTTCATCGGAACATTGGGCTTAGAGTGTTTATGATCGTTTAGAATTACATCAGAAAGACGTATACATAGCTAACAAAAACCTCCCCACTAGTACCGCGACAGCTGAAAGACAACCGCTCACTTGGATGCATTTGTTGCCCGCGACTCTCACGATGTTGTCGGGCAACCTAATGGAAACCCCGCTATTTAGTTGTATCGCTTTTTGAGAGGGTTTGAGAATGTAGGCTTATAGGCGAGAATCTACCAACATAAGAACTTGCCACCTTGCAACATTTGCGCGGCCTTGTTGCCTTTATGGAATTGAGCATTCTGGTCTTTGACTGCTGGCCTTACAGAGAGACTAAAGCCTGATTTACATTACAAAACTAGTTGCATGAAAGTACTTTGCATGACACTACTTTAACCAGTAATTTCACGTGTAAACGTTCAGTTTTACAATGCATGCATTACTTTCGTGACAGTTTGAGGTTACTTTCGTGCATATGCGCAAAAAAGGCGCGAAACTAGTTTCATGCAACTACTTGCATCATGTAAATACGACGCGAAAGTTAGTGTCGCGACAGCACCTGCGCTGAGAGGACGTGTGGTATTTGAAATTAAAATGATTTTTACCCATACGAAAGTAATTTGCATAGCTTTTAGGATCATCTGCTAATTCACCGAGATTAACTGTGTTGCACCCGGATGCCTCGGTTTTCACATTATTTTTCGTAGAGTAATTGACCATACCCGGGACTAGACAAGGGAACTAAAGACGTTGGTGGATTTATCAACGTCTTTTTTCCGAGACAAATTTTATATTTATTTTATATGTTATCATTTCTACAGCGACGCTCCTGCATCATGAAATGAAATACAGCTTTGATCTTGACAACGCAGGCCAGTATCTCCGCGATACTGGTAGATTTCACATGACACTAAAATTTAAACGAAAGTACTTTCACATGTGCTGAAACGGTTCCTCACGAAACTAGTTTTATCATGCATGACACTACGTTTTGTAATGTAAATCCGGCTTAAGAGTTCGAACTCAACGAGCAATGGAAAGAGCTTGCTATGGAGTTTCTTTGCGGAATAAAATCCGAAACATGGATATTCGGCGAAGAACCTTGAGTCACCGTCCGTAGCTGTATTGAAAATTTGCAAATTGAAGTGACAATGGGCAGGCCACATTTCTCGTAGAACTGATAACCTTGGGAAGAAAATCCCGAGTATGCGACCACGGACGGACAGACGCAGCGTAGGCAGCCTCCCACTAGGTGAAACGACGACATCGTGAGGGTCGCGGGCAGCTCGATGAATGCAAGTGGCGAATTGTCGTTCGGCGTGGCGGTCTACAGGGGGACTATGTTCAGCGTGGACATCTTCCGGCTGATGATAAGCATTCTGCTCCTAAACCATAATAATATTATACGTTAAAATATTTGTGTCGTACCTAGACTAAGCATGGCGATGTTTGAAATAAATGTGTTTGTATGTTATAAATGTAACATGCATTTAATCTATACAAAAAAAATCATCATTTATTTTAAGCCGACCTCATTATACAGTAATAAAAAATACCCGACCAGCAGAAGGCAATTGACATACTGCTTCGATTTAGCGCGCAATGTGGCAAAAAAATTTCAAAAAAATGGTCTTCGGCTATGTGATGACAAATATCCTTCCGTTCGTATTTTTGATGTATTATGTGTTGTTTCTCTGATTATATCAACTGAAAATCACAGACGCAGCCGCGAATCGCTCGCGCTATTATTTTGGTAGTACGTAACAGGCCCTCGCTTCTTGGATATCGGGAATAGACAACGTAAAATTAAGGTCGTTGTACCATGGAAGGCCACTCTCATAAATAAACAGTTATTATTCAATTCATTTAGTGTGCATGGAAATTAAACTAACAAATGTTAAAGCGCCGAATCGCTAACAATCATATAAACCACTTCTTTTTAAACGTAGATTTCAAAAAACAGACACTTTTAGTGTTCATAATAACCTATTTATTACGATGGCCTTCATAGAAGCCCCTGTTCCTAGTTAGGCCATTTGTGTAGAGTTCTATCGAGAAAAAACTTATGTCTAATTAATATAATGATTAAATCTGCAATTCAAAAAAGTGGTCTTATGATAAGTCCAATCCAAAACAAAGTAGCGCACTACAATATTTGTTAGTTTTATTTGTTTAGTAAATAAACGAATAATAACTGTTTATTTGTTAGTGTGGCCTTCCTTGGTTCACGTACCTTATAAAGGAAAATTTCATCTTGTTCCTGTCATAAAACTACTAGGCACACAATATCCCGTGGCGCGTAATGTGAAACACCGGACGCAGTTGATAGCTCTCCATTGTGCGGCTACAAGGTGTCTGCAGCAATTGCTCGTTGGACCTTGGCCTCTCCTGATATCCTAGTACATCAACTGTTAACAAGGGGGCCGCGGACCCGCGGTCGGTTAAAATTCCAAGGCGAATCTTGCTAGCAGTTTCTCGTTTAACCTGTCAGGTATGATCATTGTAAACAGGAAATAGGATTACGTCTATAAAAATATAAAAGAATAAAATTTGTGTTTATCGGATGGCATAATTTCGGTCCAAAAGACAAAAATCCAGGAATTTTATAAAATTTGTTGTTTTGCTTTTTTAGTCGTCTCGCAAATGCTAACAACATTTACTATTTCCGTGTAAGACTAGAGTATCAAAAATTCACTGGGAATTAGGTCTAGATGTCGTGGGCTCTAGAGTAGCGGCTCAGCAGCAAAAATATTCTAAAGCTAGCAACTATACATAGGCAGAGTCGCCCCAGGCGGCGGCCGACCCGGCGACGCAAGCGGTTACGATGGTCGTCGGTCGTCGATAGGATCCGTGAAGTGGCGCTGCACAAGACAGAGGCCATGTGTTTTCATGGCCGCCTGAACGCGTCACGGTCAACGTCCCACATAACGGTGGGAGGGGTTCACATCGGCGTCGAGAGGACGATGACCTGGGACTCGTCCTCGACAGCCGGTGGAACTTCAGGGAGTATTTCCTGAGTTTAGCCTCAAGGCTGAACCGGGCCGCAGCCGCCCTCAGGCGACTCCTGCCCAATCTCGGCGGGCCAAACGCCTGCTGCCGGAGGCTGTACGCCGGTGTCGTGCGGTCCATGGCTCTCTACGGGGTCCCCGTGTGGGCCCTGAGCATCCGGACGCGACCACTAAAGTTGGTCGCATGCCAGAGGGTCATGGTTATTGGGATGATCCGGGAATACCGCACGATCGCCGGCGAATCGGCCAACCTCCTTGACGGACTGCTGCCCTGGGATCTGATGGCGACTGCCCTCCAGCGCGTCTATGACTGTCGCGTGGAGGCGTGGCGCCGGGGCGTGTCCCCGCTGCGTCGAGAAGTCGAGGCGCGGCGGGAGGAGCTCCGGCGCGATCTCGGGGCAGTATGGAGGGGACGACTATCGCAACCGAGGTCCGGGCACGCCGCAATCGCGGCGGTAAGACCCCTCTTTGAGGACTGGCTGGATAAACGTCACGGCGTCCTGACCTACCGCATGACGCAAGTCCTCACCGGATACGGAAGTTTCGGGAGGTACCTGCTGTGTCTGATGAGAAAGGAGGAAACGCCTGGGTGTCACCACTGCGAGGATCGCCTGGAGGACATGGGAGCAAACGGTGCAGGACTGCCCCGCTTGGGCAGAGCACCACAGTGTCCTCTCGGCGGTGTTAGGCGGAGACCTCTCGCGCCCGGCATTGGTCGAGGCCATGCTGCGGGGCGAGACGGAATGGGAAGTGGTTGCCTCCTTCTTCAAAGTCGTCATGCGAAGGAAGAGGCGGGCGCCGTGAGAGGACAGCGTCAACCTCACGATCCAGACGCCATAGTATACTGCCCTAAAATTTTATGCAAATGGACAGGGAACTTTATCACTGCTGTTGTTTCTAATTTGAATTTTGACATGACATAGATTTGACGAGACATTAGGTAGCGAATAATTTCACAAACCGGACGAACTCCATTATACCAGGAGAGCAGCAAGATGTAGGTACTAGTAAGAGGTGTCAGTCAGTATACTGTAGTTGCTCTCATTGATTGAATGATTGGCCCGCTCGAACATGCGAGTGCGCTCGTCATCGAAGTGCTACGTAATTCTATGATTGCCTGGTGGATGCATGTGGGAATGTATGTATGTACGAGTATAATGTAAGTTACTATTATTGTCGGGAGAACAGAGTCCCCCAGCCATGCCATATAAAAATTGCCGGTGGCAACTTCGGAAAATTGTGATTAGATTATTATGAAATAGTGATTTGTGTATGAATCCATTTTCCGATACAGATTTTATCTACTATAAGTTGTAAGTCACTTTTGAATACCTATACGAAAGTGAATATTTATAGTGCTCATGACTCTGCCACTATAATTATATATTTTGGTAACATTAATCAATATTGTGATCGCTATGATAAACATAATACCACTACTTATGAAGGAACTGATAGCCTGAGTTATTAACAATGATAAATGTACTCTACACTTTCAAAGTTAACGCCATGCGCAGATGCGCATATAATAAGCCCCTTCGTACACAACGCGACGCAAGTCTCCGATACCTTACGACTTTAGTATCCGTTGAGGCGTGCCTGTGTATGAACGAACCTCTATGGATTTATATTGTGGAAGTCACTTGGTTACCAAAGTCGTAAGGTATCGGAGACTTGCGTTGCGTTATGTACGAAAGGGCTTAATGTTACGAGTACAAAAGAAAGTTTAAGGGTTCCATGTAGACTACGGAACTATAAAAACTCTTCTTGTTTTGGCTGGAGCCGAAGGTTCTGTCAGTTTCGTACTGACCAAAACCCGCCCTGATCTTCCTAGAAAAAAGGTGTACTGAGTGGAAATCGAACTTCCTGGGTCCTCCCGCCTTGGGTGGAGCTGGACTGTCAGATTCGTACTGACTAAAATCCACCGTGCTCCTTCAATTGCCCTTTACGTTCCAAATTTTACAGCCATGGTTATCCGTTTGGACAGTGCGCAACCCTAGGCAGGCGTTTGGTCGTCTATGGGGTATCTACCCGTTGATTTCCAATAATAGAAGACACCAGTTGTACTGTTCTTGTCTCCGTGATCCCCCGGTTCACCGTCATTTATCACATTGGAAGTTGACACTAATTTTAAGCAACACAATAGTCATGTTTTCGTATCGCCACTCTAAAACATTGCGTTGGAAATTGTAACAATGCATTGTTATCAAATATTTGGAAATTACCTACGTGTCGTCAAGAAAGAAAGAAAATAAGTTAATTTAGCAAATTAAACTTTAGATTTTTCCATTTAGAAAATATACGTCACGAAGAACACTTTGTATGAAATTATTATGTGCAGTCAGGAATAGAGGCATTTGTGCATTTCCGAATACGGGAAACGAATTTGGAAATCGAATACGGAAAACATGATTGTGTATGCGGCCAGTCTACTGTTGCAGTCACAGAGTACATTATACTATATTGAAAGTTGCAGTGCATTAGTGGTGAACGTGTATGTAGTAGATACAATGTAATATGTGAAGAATGGCCGAGACGAGCAATCAGTCGTCCGACTTAGACCTTGTTAACCTATTTCCGAGAGAAGATTAGACCATCTAGCGGTAGCGTGACCAGAAATATTGTTGCACACAGATGGACATGATTGTTGCTGCACTTTTTTAACCGATTCATAAACTATTTTTTTTTAGGCTAAGTATTGCTATTCAAAGAGGCAACGCCGCCAGTCTCTTGGGCACATTACCGGCTGACAGCGTTGAGGATGAATTTTTCGATGCTCTATAATAGTTTAGTTTAGTTTTATTTTTAATTTAGTATTTTATATTTATATAGTTTAACTGATATTATAACATAAAATTGACCATCAACTTTTTTTTTTTGTATTTTATCCGATTACTCAAAGGCATTTGGGCCGAACATACAGACTGTCATATTTTAGCATTATAATAATTTTATTTTTATCTGTGTGACTCCATTAAACTATATTTAATTTTTAAAATGGGCAAGATGAATGAAAAAATATTTGCCATGTATGCCTTTAAAAGTAATCGTAAGCCAGATTATTGTCGAAGATACGATAATTTTAAAATTCATAATACGTCACTCCTCGGTATAATTCTGACGTCACGAGCTTTCAGTTGTGATGAAAAAAAAGTGTTCATTAATTTTCAATATCCCAACTGATGAACCAAATAGTTGCAATTTGTTAATGCTGTCAGCATGACTATTAACAATTTTTTTTTTAAATTCCAGAGGTCTTCGAGTGCTGCTATACACGATATTCAGGATAACGATGTGGGAGCGTCAGGGGAAGACGGTTGTGACTCGGTGGGCCGAAGTTGTCCGAATGGACCCCGAAAAGAAGGTCTTTGTTATGGAAGATAGGGCGCTGACGTTCCGAGAGGTAACTCGTCACTTTCATGATAACCTAGTACTCGTTGACTAGATTACTTATTATTTAGAACCGAAATCCGCCTAGATCTTTCTCAACTATGTTTGGGTCTGCTTCTAGTCGAACCGAATGGTTGAATGTATTTTACAACCCAATAACTGGGTGAGATCTACAAATGACAGTGGGTCTGCGGATGGGTAACCATTTACCTTACAGGGTTATGCCTCAGAAAGCATATTGAGCCGTTGCTCCCGACTGTCATTTATAGATTTTTGACAGTCGTAACTGTGAATCAGAAGTTCAAAAGTCTGACAACCACTCGTACCAAGGGATATTGTACCCAGTTTCTAAATTGTGGTGGTATATTCAGGCTGCATCCAGTTCGACTGTAGTCTCCTTCAACATAATTTGGAAAAGACTAGGCAGATTCATTGAATTCAAAATATTCCAAAAAAGGTAATGCTTATCCAAATGTTATTTCCAGGGTGACGAATTCAGCAACCGTGTGTCCCAGTTCTTCAAAATCCAAAACTATAAACCTGGTGAAGTGGTAGCATTGTTTATGGAAACTCAGCCAGAATATGTGTTCATATGGCTTGGTTTAGCAAAGATCAGGGTTACCACTGCCCTTATAAATACCAATTTAAAAGGAGGACAGCTCATCCATTGTATCAGGGTAGCAGGATGCAAAGCAGTTATTTTTGGAGACGAAATGAAGAATTGTGAGTGTTTTTTTTTTATTCAGTGAATGGCACGCGTTTGACTTTCTCGCTTGAAAGAGCCTCTAAGTGACAAACGATAGCTGGCTAGTAGCGTTGACGGCACGGTTCGCGCAGTGGCTGACTGATTGACTGCTATGTAGCGTGTCGCGGTTTCGATCCTCGCACGGAGCAAATACTTGTATGATCTACAAGTAATTGTTCAAGTTCTGGGTATTTGTGTTTGTGAGTTAATGTTTGTGAACGCACCCACGACACAAGACAAATCGTAGCGAGGGCAGAGTTTAATAAAACATTGCTTCTAAGGCCGACACACCACCAAAGCTCAGCGTCATTGACACAGCTCCACTCCGGCAACGCAATTCTATTGGTTGTTCAAAACACGTCTCGACTCGCAAAGCTTTGGTGGAGTCTCGGCCTAAGTCCCGCGGTTGACCTATCTCGCCTGAAAGTAGAAACCCACATTCACAAACACTCAGACTCGTATGAACTACATGAGAATCTTACAAATGATTGTTCCGTGTGAGGATCGAACCAGCAACACGTTGTGCAGCAGTCGATTGCGCAGCCACTGCTCCAACCATGCCGTGATTTCGATAGTAGTCGATCAGCGACGCAAATCGTGCATCGCATTGCGTCATGAGTCATGAGTGTCATGACTGAGTAATGTTTTGTTTGTTCAAATTCTAGCCATAAAAGAGATCCAGCCAGAAATTCGAGACATTCCCCTCTATCAGTACAACTCCCCGGACAGGGAGCTGACTCCACTCCTTCAAGACACGGTTCCTCTATCAACTGAGATCAGCGAGATGTCCATAGATCCTGTGGAGGAGGTTGGAGAACAAGCGAAGCCACGAGACACGCTGCTGTATATTTATACAAGTGGAACTACTGGCTTCCCAAAGGCTGCCATTATTACTAATATTAGGTGAGCAACCTTTAAAATAATAAAATGTAGTTGATCCCTGTCTGTGCAAATGCTGGTGCATCAACCTAGCCATCTGTCTTTGACAGGTTTCAACTTTATCACTATAGTAGAAGGCTCATTTTCATTTGGGAAAGACAGATTATGGGTAGGTTGATGTGCCTTTTTATCGTGATTAAATCAGCAATTGAGTCTTCCTACCCATGACGGGACGGAAGAGACTGTTAGACTTGTGCCGACTAAAATCTACGGTGATTCTTCACTAGCCCTTTACGTTCCAGGGTCACGGTTACCTGATGAGACAGTCCCGCGACCCTGACAGGGTCACCATAAACAGTAAAAACATGTCCCATTTCTCCCATTTCTTTTCTTTTTTCTTCCAGATATCTTTTGATTCCACTAGGAGTGCAGAGCTCAGCGCAGCTCAAACCTTCTGACGTTGTGTACGACCCGCTACCTCTTCACCACACGGCTGGCGGGGTACTAGGAGCAGGGCTCGGCATTGTCACTGGCTGTACCGTTGTACTTCGGAAGAAGTTCTCTGCCTCCAACTACTGGAGCGATGCTGCGAAGTATGGATGCACTGTGAGTCTTATTTGTATGTATACTAAAATGCTTTTTATCGCAGCATCATCGGCGTGGGAATCTAAAGACTAAAATAATCCCACGGGAACATAATATATGGATGAAAGTTATCCTATGACTTAATACAGGTAATTGTTTGTGAGGATGGATCTTTGTTACTCTTCCCCTCAAAAACTACAGAACGGATTTGGATGAAAGGTACTTACAAAGATAGATTATGACCTGGATTAACGCAGGATAGTTTTTATCCCAATTGTATGTTCTCGTGGGATAAAATTCAAGTTATATCGTGCGAAGTCGCTGGTAAGCGCTAGTTTTTCATATAAAGCTTCAAGAGTCGTGGGTTCGATTCCCACCCAGGACAAATGTTTGTGTGATGAGCACGATCATTTGTTCTGTGTCTGGGTGTAATTTATCTATAATATGTATGTATTTAGAAATATTTAAGTATGTTTATCAGTTGTCTAGTACCCATAACACAAGCTCTGCTTAGCTTGGGACTAGATGGCGTTGTGTGATAGTCGTGGAATATTATTATTATATTGTTATAAAAAAAAAAAAAAGAGTTTTCCAGCTTCTTTTTTTCATGGTAAAATCATCAAATGAGTCTAACCACGGCCCCGCGGGATATCTATCAGACTTGTACTGCCTAAAATCTTCCTAATGTTTTATTTCCACAGGCAACACAATACATAGGCGAGATATGCCGCTACCTCCTGGCTGTGCCTCCTGGTCCTTTCGACCGCGCTCATAAAGTCAACGTGATCTTCGGCAATGGACTAAGGCCGCAGATCTGGCCGGAGTTCGTTGAGAGATTCGGCATCAAAAGGGTCATGGAGTTTTATGGAGCTACTGAGGGGAATAGCAATCTTGGTGAGTTCTTTTTACTTTAAGAACAATACTTTAGACCAGTATTTGTCATCTGGTTTTCTCTTCAAGTTTGACTGTAACTTCGGGGCTGTAAATAGTTTTGGTGCTACAGTCCCAGTCACAAGACATAATAACAGTGAAAGTACCGTAAGTGCCCATTCCAAAGCGTAGATCTCTTCAGAAAGAACGATTTTCACAGTCATGTATTTTACTTAACTAGGCACTTTTAAATATTTGTGTTAATTTCCATTTTCAGTAAATCTGGATTCTAAAGTCGGAGCCATTGGTTTCTTGAGCAGAATATTCTCAACCATTTACCCGCTTAGTTTAGTCAGGTGAGCATAATTATACTTCATTAGTATCTTGACTTGGCCTTGGCCGACAAGATTGTCGACGTGGGATGTGGACTCAGCAGTCATTGTGCCGATAGTCGTGTCAGCCAACGACTTATTTGCCAAGAGCCTCGACCAACATCTAAGGAGGCATTCGTATCAAGGGTTGATTCAGAAAGCAGTAAATTCTTATCACTGCACGTATTGTGTCGGCGAGTAATGGGAAGCTCGCCGTCTGATCGGGGACTGGGCTCGAGTCCTGGGCAGGGAGCTGTTTTGAAAGTTTATCGCGGTTCTGCAATGCAATGAAAAGAGAAAAGAAGAAAAAGGTTGGTTTGTAATTAGTCTGAAAGCCTTTTCCACTACATCCAGATCGGGAGACCTCAATTCGTGACTTTCTAAAATAAAAATAAAAACTGGCGGGATAAATACGATTTGACGTGATTTTTGGCTTTCCTCTCATATAAATACATCTTACATGAAGATGGTTTAGTTAAGAAAATCAATCTAAACGTTTACTAATACATTTCAGGTGTGACGAGATTACTGGTGAAATCTTGAGGGACGCCAATGGCAGATGTATAACTTGCGGGCCCCATGAACCAGGTATGTCTCAAATATTTTAGAGATTCTTCATTTCATATCCAAATCTTTTTCTGAACTCATGGTATACTAGTCGGACTACAATCAAACTGCATGCATTTATGGCATAATTTAACATGAACCGTAGTAAAATAAGTTAGTCAGACTTCAAATCATTGACTACCTAGTTATAAGCGTGGCTCAATCATGATGATCGACTCCTTTTTTGCGTGGTATTATCATCTTTAATTGATACTCAAGCAGTTGCTTAGTCATTTTAATGTAAATAGCCTCCTTCATAGTGAACAATATGGTTTTACGAAAGGTCGTTCAACAACTGATGCAGGTGTTGCTCTGCTGAAGCATATATTTGAGGCGTGGGAGAGCTCTAAGAATGCAATTGGTGTTTTCTGTGATCTATCCAAAGCCTTTGATTGCGTACACCATGATACACTTTTGCGAAAATTACATCATTACGGAATCCAAAACGAAGCTCTTAATGTTATAGAATCGTACTTACGTAATAGATTTCAATGCGTAGATGTTAATGGCTCGAAATCTTCTGGTCAACCTGTTCAGCTAGGTGTGCCTCAAGGATCAATTCTGGGTCCTTTTTTATTTTTGGTCTATATCAATGACTTGCCATATCTTTTAAAGGGCATTTGTGACATTGTACTGTTTGCGGATGATACCTCTCTTATATTTAAAGTTGATAGAAACAGACAAGAATTTAACGAAGTTAACACCGCATTATCATTGGTCACGGATTGGTTTTCTGCTAACAACTTGGTCCTAAATGCCAAAAAAAACGAAATGTATAAAGTTCGCCTTGCCAAATGTTACAAATCTGGGTCCTAACATTGTTCTCAATAATGAAGAACTTGAAACTGTTGACTCAGCCGTGTTTCTGGGTATTAAAGTAGATTCTAGAATTCAATGGGGCCCGCATATAACAAGTTTATCGGGAAGATTAAGCTCGGCTGCCTACGCTGTCAGAAAAGTAAGACAGTACACAGACGTTGATACCGCTCGACTAGTTTATTTTAGTTATTTTCACAGCGTTATGTCCTACGGCATTTTATTGTGGGGCAAAGCGGCTGATATTCAAAATATATTTGTCTTACAAAAACGAGCTGTTCGGGCAATTTACCAGCTGGGTACTAGAGTTTCTTTGAGGGATTTGTTTAAGGAGATCGGCATTCTGACGGTGGCATCTCAATTCATCTTTGCCAACATTATATATATTAGGCAGAATTTACACCTATATACCAAAAACAGTGATTTTCACACTATTAACACGAGAAATAAGCACCACCTACGTGTTCCTTTTCACCGACTTCATAAGGTTCATAACTCATTTGTAGGCCTTGGTATAAAATTCTACAATAAATTGCCTTCGTCATTGCTAGACTTGCCGTTTAATGAGTTTAAATCAAAGATTAAATCCATCCTTTGTTCTAAGGCATATTATTCCATAAACGATTACTTAGTGGATAATAACAGCTGGTCACTCTGTTGAAGTTAAGACGGCTTTCATGCTCTTTCCCAGATGTTTTTTAGTTCTTTTCTTTCTTTTTTTTCCTTTTTTCCGGACTAGTTATATGTGTTCATATAATTGTTTATATTTTTTTTATGACTTAGTTAAGTCATCTGGTTTTGTTTTATGTGTTTGTATTTGTTTTATTGTTTTACTTATCGACGGACATTGTTGTCCTACTTTACATTTTATTGCTTGTCTCTTTTTGTGTATTTTTTATTTTTTAAGTACGACAGTCGTAGGTTTTCTTGATTTTTAATAAAATTGTCGGAGCGGATGAAGATTGTAAAATTATCTTTTGCATTGTATAGAGTGTATTTATCTAGTATTATATAGCGTCATAGCCAGCATTGTGTGAGTACCATGTGCTTCAGATCTATCATTGACTAGAAACCTACGTCTTTCATTGACTTGAATGACTCTGGCAGTTGAGAGTATGTCATGCTCACTCAAAGGTCTCGCTGATGGTGGCGTGTATGTCGGATCATTTAGTTCCCTTCAAAATGGTTGAGCTGAATGGTGCTGATATATGTGTCATGTTCGTGAACGGGCGCTGTCAGTTGGGACTGGTCATCTTTTAGCTGCCACGGTCTATTTTAATTATTAGTAACTTTATTTTGAATTGTCTTTTCATTTTTCTATGGACACTATTAATTTGCCACATCGTTCTCACGTAATGTACCATCTGATGATGAATGATGTAACAAAAGTTTTGTGATAATTTTGGCGATTGAAAAAGAGTGTCCATGGAGTTTCTTGCTCATTCTTCTCCATAGAGATCTACGCTTTGGAATGAGCACCTACGGTACTTTCACAGTTTTTATGTCTTGTGACTGGGACTGTAGCACCATAACTGTTTTTGTAATTGTTTTATTTTATGTCTTTTGACAATTCATAAGTGCCTGTAATTGGCCTAGTTGAAATAAACGTTTTGATTTTGATTTTTGATCTAAATCTTCCGTGTCTGTTTGTTCCCGCTTATCTCTGAAACGGCTGGACCGATTGTTACGGGATTATCACTGCCAGGTAGCTGATGTATTACGGAGTAACTCAGGCTACTTCTACTACTACTTTTATGTTCGGAAGAAGTCGAGGGCACAGCTTACATAAAACTAATCTTAAAACTATGGTGTCCATTTTCAGGTCTTCTTCTAGGCAAAATAGATCCAAAGAAAGCTATCCTAACGTTCGCTGGGTACGCAGACAAGACAGCTTCTGAGAAGAAGATGGTCCGCAATGTGAGGAGTGACGGTGACTGCTACTTCAACACCGGAGATGTCCTCGTGATGGACCACTACGGGTACTTCTACTTCAAGGATCGCACTGGAGATACGTTTAGGTGAGCTTTTTTATAAGAGATGGGAATGCTCTTGACTCTAGTTCAAAGGTGATAGAGAGAAAGGCTACGATGGAGTAAGGTTACCCAGAAGAAGCCTGTTCAATCTACTTCGAAGAGATTCTGGTTGTATGTGTTCGGGAACACAGACGTAAGTAGTGAGTTTCACTCTCTGGTGTACTCATTATGAAGGAACATTGGAAGCTGTCCACGACTGGAGATAGGTCTCTTTCAGGCTGCGCCACATTACTCTGTCCTTTCCTTCCACATCCGGTCTTTCACAGCCACCTCCTTAAGGTCGTCGGTTCACCTAGCTGGCGGTCGTCTCACCCTACGCTTTGTTGTTTAATTTGGTTCTTTTCCCGAGAAATTAATTCCTGATTTTATTCTTCAACAAAACTTCAAGCAACTCGCTCCATAGCATATGTTATTAAGGCTCATGGAACGCGGTGCCAAACACGGCTTATGTAAGCAAGTCTGATGTGTTTCAATTCACCACATTTTCACCATGGGACCTATAGACGAAGATTCTCGCAACTCCTGCTTGTGTTTTCAGGTGGCGTGGTGAAAATGTATCGACGGCGGAAGTGGAAGGAGTGATCAGCTCATTAGTTGGTTTGAAAGATGCAGTAGTTTATGGAGTAAAGGTAAAGCCACTTATTAATGTAGACTCAACCTTAAAGTACTTTTTTGTGACCATAAATATAAATTGGTGATTCGATAACTTTCAAACTTTTACTTATAGGCGTTCCAGGTCATTTATATTTTTGGCTTCTGCCTTCTGAGTTCTCTCCTCAGCTAATTGCCGTCTACTGTGCCACCCAGCCTTGGCCAGTCCGCATCCATCCAACTTTTACTTCCATTAAATTACCATTTTGCACATCTTTCTCAGATCCCCAACATCGAAGGCAAAGCTGGAATGGCGGCGATTGCCGACCCAGAGAAAACCCTCGACCTCACCTCTCTCTCCAAGGGCCTCCGTACCTCCCTCCCGGCCTTCGCCCGACCTCTGTTCGTCAGGATCCTGCCGGAGTCACCTCTCACTGCCACATTTAAGCTCAAGAAGAAAGAGCTGATGGAACAAGGATTTGACTTAGAAACAATTAGCGATCCTTTATACTTCCTGGACCAAAAGACCGGGGAGTATGTTCCTTTTACTCAGAAATTATACGATGATTTAATGCAGGGTTTAATTAGACTGTGATTAAGGAGTGCCAAAGGATAATTGGACGTTGTTCTGCAGAAATGAGCCAATCCACAATCTGTTTTTAGTTCATTTGCGTAAAATTGAAAGAATGTTCTAAATTGGTACTACATTAATATTCTGTCAAATGGGGTCAGTTTTCAGTAAGCAAAGCAGCTAATTATCAGTATTTTGCATGAAGGGACTGCCTATATGACCTCAATAATTAAGTACTGTCAAAATTTAAAATTTCAGCCGGGATACATACGATGTGTATACAGTGCCATGTGGCTTGGTACATTTTCACAAAACTATGCTCAATTGTTTTATTTTTTTAAGGAAATGTATAAGTGATAATTATTGTATAAGTGTCCGTATTTTAAGTGAGGTATCTGTAAATTGGTGTTTTCCGTTAGTCGTAAGTAGAAAAAGTGTGTTAGACTGAAATACGTCGTTATGAATCAGAGAAATCGTATTTGTTTTAGAAATTGTGTTATTGGTAAAAAGTTTAAAGCCTCTAAGGACTTAATTACCAACGTCATTGACAATAACTGATATTTTATGACTTTTTAAATAATTTATCAGATGAAAGAGAACGCTAATTCCCGTGTTACAGAACGTCACCCCTTATTACTAGAATCATGGCGTTTGATTGGTTGAAACTAGTTAAAAGTAATGCGTTTTGACTTGTTTTCTATAATACGGGCCTAAATGTTACGAAACTCCGAGTATGTTTACAATCTTGTAAATTATCTATATATATATAAAAGAACAGGGGTTTTTCTTTTGACACGACTACAGCCGAAACCGCTAAACGTAGAAACTTGAATTTTGGACAGCATTTGCAGTCTACCATGTAGATTGGCAATAAGACGGGATTTTGCGAAAATCCTCCTCTAAGGGGGTAAAAAGGGGTGAAAACGTTTGTATGAAAAATCTTATTCCTTGGGTTTATAAACTTGAAACTTACCACGAATGAAAATACAAGTAAATAAATAAGATTAGCACCATTATTTTTTTTAAACTACCCTCCATTGGTAATCTAGGGGTTGTTAAAGTTTGTATGGAAAAATCATAACGCGTGAGCTGATGAATTTGAAAATCAGTATTTATATACTAGATAAGAATTAATCAAATCAAATCAAATCAAATCAAATCAAATCAATTTATTTGTGAAACATAGGTTTTACAGATGGATCTTATGAACTAAATAGTGCGCTATGTCCTGTCAATTTTGACATACAAATATTTTAAGGGGAAACATGCGTACTTGGTCAAATGTCAATTCTCATAATAAATTAAATAGTAATATATAATAATTTAGTTATCATTATCATTAATTCAATTATCGTCATCAATTCACATTATCATTCAAAAAGTCTTCGATCTTATAATAACATTTGTCAATCAGCAGTAATTTCAGAGCCTTTTTAAACTTTACTAGAGGCATATTTTTAATATTGTCTGGTATTTTGTTATAAATCTTTGGCGCAATGCCAAAAAAACTCTTTTGCATTAAAGATGTCTTGCATTTTATGTTACACAACTGCGACAAATATTGAGCACGTATTGGCTTTACTTTAGTATCAGACATTTTTGCGAATAAGTGGGGGTTGCTTTTTACAAATACAGCAGATTCCAAAATATACAACGCTGGTAGTGTTAGTATTTTTAGTGATTTGAAGGATGGTACACAGCTATCAGTAGTCTTTAATCCACACATAGATCTTATACAGCGTTTTTGCATCTTAAATATAAGTTCCCTGTCAGTTGACTGTCCCCAAAATATAATCCCGTATCGAAGCACTGAAGCGACTAGTCCATGATAGGCTGTCAGTAACGTCCTGATATTTACCTTTTTAGACAATTGATAGAGTGCGTACGCAGATTTACTTAGTCTGTTACATAGGTGTTCTATATGTGGTTTCCATGTCAATTTATTATCTACCATTATACCCAAGAATTTAGTAGCATTAACTAATTCTATTTTTTTATTTTTATGAATTAAATTAACAGTGGGATTTGCCCGACGTTGATGGAATTGCATGATTTTTGTTTTATCTAAATTGATAACTAGATTGTTACAGTTAAGCCAATGTATTATTAATCAAACACGTGTTTTTGGATTTTTCGAAAATCACCCCCCAAGTTGGTGAAAAGGGGTATTCAAGTTTTAAGGGGAGGATATTAAACCACTAAACGTAGAAACCTGAATTTTGGATGATAGTTGCAGTTTATAATGTAAGTAAGCATTAAGAAAGGATTTTGCGAAAATCTACCTCTAAGGGGGTGAAAAGGGGTGAAAACCTTTGTATGCAAAATCTTATTCTTTGGGTTTATAAACTTGAAACTTGGTACGAATGTGAGTCTACGTAAATAAAAAAGATGGACACTATTCTTTTTTCAAAACTACCTTTCATTTTTTGGTTTTTCGAAAATCACCCCCTAAATTTTGAAAAGGGTTGATTAAGTTTTAAGGGAAGGATTTACTGCTTGCTTCGATAAATTCTAAACTGGGCATAATTTATCTCTCAATCGAATAAAGGATGCGTATTTTTATTTACATATCATAAATCAACCCCTGACGGGGTGTAAATCAGAAAATCAGTTTGTCTACTACGACTGATTGTTTGTTTGTATTGAGTTTTTAGATTTTCTTATAAGGAGGGTGAGCGGAAATTAAATTCACTGAGTTCGAAATTAGAAACACGCGCAGACGAAGTCGCGGGCAAAGTGCTAGTAACTATTATAATTATCTAAATATTTTATTCTATCTGATGAAATAATTATACAACAAAATGTCATGTCCATGGTGTTAGTAATATAGTTCGGAGAGGTTGTTAATGTATTACAATAACCCAATATCCTTTTTTGTGTATATCCGACTATTAGTGATCTTAGGAACGAAATATTAATTTTACATTAATAGTTTATTTAATTTTTAATTTATTTTGTTTTAGTCGACCAATTTTTTTTTAGGAATTACTATTACTCCGTTAGTTTTGTTCCCTCAAGTGAAAAATACGAACTCTTCATTTTTTCGAGGTAACTAAACAATTTCCCCTTACCACAAAAACGTTTAACACTTGTCTAAGAAAACTGTCAACGTCCAAACGACATTTCTGATTGATATAAGGTTTGTTTTGCAGTTACACTTTTTCTACACAAGCGTCAAACAGATGTTTATATTTTTGTGGTAAGGTGGTTTTGGTTTACCACATAAATAAAAGAAATGTTGGAAAATCTTTCTTTTTTTATTCTGTTTATAAATATTTATGCTAAATGGCTGTGTGGGAGTTTTAAGAGAGTACTAGAAGCTTATGAACTGTAAGTGATTTAAATATAAAATAATTTGAAGTTTAAGACTTTTTTTGCAATAAGCAAAGTGCACGGGGCTGATACAAAATGACGCCGCACGAAGACATCGAAATTAGTTCAAAATTAGATAGAATAAATCACTTTTACGATTTCAAGTCTGTCGGTAAAAAAATGTAACATATCAATATGTGTTATGAATGTGAAAATGAACTTTAAGCGATTGTTATTGAGGGAGATTTTACAACGGTGAATCTCATTGTAAGAATTAGCTAATTTATACGCATTTATGTAAAGTTATTATTGGAAATTAAAATGTTTATAATAACTATCCGTGTATTATTATCTTTTGAATTATCAGTAACTCCTCAAAAGGGAAAGGGTCTGTCAGACAAAACTGACTAAAAACCACCCCGTTCCATCAATTGTCCTTTGTGTTTCAGGGCCGCGGTAAACGATTTACCAGAAGATATCAGCACTTCAAAATAGACGCCCTGTAAAGTTTAAAATTTACACACATTACAAACATATTGTTACAGCGAAGTTGGCACGCAAAGGGCAATCGAAGAAACGAACATAATATTCATTAAAAACACGTCACACATTTAAAGCCATTTATTTAATCATCCATACAAAATGTAGTACATAATATTAACATTCAATTCCACAAATATTTTTATTTTTCGATAAAATTTGGCTAAAAATCATGTTCCATCTATATATCTTACTATCTTCAAATATATCTATATACTATATGTACGTTTGTACATAATTTGTGCGAAAACAATTTTAACATAGTTGGGCACACTGAATTTTTAGTAATAATAGTTGCCTAGAGTTAATAATTATTGGGAATAAGACGTTCTTAAGACTTAAAATTATTTGGTGTTTTCACAAAAAAATACCAATAATAAACCATCGGTTGTTCTTGATCTGGGTGTTTGTAAAAGTTAGTTAAAATGTTTGTAAGCCCGAAACGATACAGAAGAAACACTACTTCCACCCAATTTGAAAAAAAAAGGATTATTAGTCTTTTTTAAGACTGAAAAAATCTTCTATTTTTAACCGACTTCAAAAAAAGGAGGAGGTTATCAAATCGACTGTATTTTTTTTTTACGGTGAACACCGCTTAAAAAAATATTAGCACATTTGTTAAATGAAATTTTATAATAAACGGTTACCAGTTAAATTAGTAATAGGCCTACATTACTTTAATGATATATTACAGTGAAAAGCATTTTGCCCAACTAAAATAACGATCGAATCTCCGTCAAATTTTTATAGATACCCAAAAATTTATGACCTTTCTGATACCACATTGTGGTGTACATCGTTACTGGGCACACAATTAGATGGCAAAATAAAATTTTCTCTATCTTCTAGTTACCACCATTTGCCTAATCTTTTCCCAACTGTGTCAGACTTGACTATTATTCGAAATGGATGGAATTTCAGTATTTTACATGGAGCGATTGCCTATCTGACCTTCACAACCCAGTAACTGGGTGATCGATACCTCTTGGTATGGATGGTTGTAACGTTGTGAGACACTCGACGTTCAAACAGTAAAGCGGGCAATTCACTAGACGGTTATGCCCGCGGGCATTTCTGCAGCCATGCTAATCGGACCTCACAACTAGTTAAAATATAGAATCCTGAGCGTAGCAAGACAAGCTACAAATAGTGTATTGTAGTGATAGACGTGCCCGTAAAAATTGCCCGCAGGCATATCCATCTAGTCAATTATGACAGACGGATCGTCTTTTAATACTTGTATTCTTTGTCCATCTATCTTATTAAATCCACCAATTACTAGCCCGATAATGATGAACATTAATTTATCACAAACAGACAAATCGAAAAATATTATCACACCTATTTAATATTAAAATATTGACATTGTGTGAGCAACATCTACTTTGGTAAACACGCCTTTGCTTCTATAAAAACATCACTTGGTAAAAAGGCTGAATAGGAAATAGAATCGCATTCACCCTTTTTTACGATATTTGCTTATTCTGGAACGAATGTACACTCTTTTTTACACTTTAATTTGCATTAGAACACATAATACCTACCTACTTACATAGTTGGCAGTACAATATAGTACTTATGTACTATGCTGACAACAATAAGAATAGCTTTAGACTAACTACTCTTAAACTAAGCGCGGTTCTCATGATTTTTCACTCGTGTTCTTTTGAACCCGTCGCTTACGCTCAGGATTCTAATTTTGGAATCCTTCGCTTGCTCGGTCATCAAAATTGAGCACACGTTTCGCGGTTAAAAAGTAACTTTGCACTCTTGTATAACAAATAACTATAGTGTACGCTGTTACGTTTATTGTTGTCGCATAGTAAATTCATTGGTGCATTATATTACTTCAATTCCAATACATAAATGACTATCTATCACAAAAATCAATGGCTTTTCTGCCTATTTTAGTTTGACATCAAACATCTTTTCAAATATTTAGGTGTTTGAGCCTCCGCTTAAACCACATATGAGAGAGACGCCTTTCAATGTTCACAGATTACCCTCTTTTTTGCTAGTTTTACAGTGTTAGAGCAGTCCCAACCCACTGACATCACTATATCTGTCTCTGTCTTTCGTACGTCAGGCGGCGCAGGCGGTGGTTGTGAGTTTCTGTTCAGTACGCTTTCAACGTTCACAAGATCAACACGTATTCTAAAAAGTCGTAACTAGACTCAAAAAAAAAAAAAAAAAAATCAGGTAAGTAAGCAGTTAAATTTAAATGCCTACCTGGGGCTCCGATGCCCAAAAGTTTTACCGCTCGGCGCCTATGGGCCCAGCGACGAGTCAAAACAGGCCTCCAACACGGAGCCGTCTTTGACGAACCTGAGAGTAGTGGCTAAATATGTTATGGGATAGCGTAACTAAAGTTGTCGGGCTCATGAGTCGTCGTCGATTCACGAATCGACCGATGAATCGTCATCGATTGAGTTGAGTCGTCGTCGATTCAATAAGTCAATGTCGTTTCAATGAGTCAACGTTGTTTCAAACGAATCGACGGTAAGACAACGTTCTGGAAACTCATTGCATGAGGAGTACAACTCAGTTTTATACATTTCTGTGTAGCCGATCCTGAAAGCAAACCACTCTTTACAGATCATGGCACCGGACCTAGTGCCTATGGGCGAGCTGGCTCGTATTCCTTGTCGGGCTGAGGAGGAACAAGCTTTCGAAGCTATTGTCGCTTCTTTGGACCGACACTACCCTAAAGACTGGCGGGAGTGGAAAATCATGAACTTCTCATACGAGGAGTTGTTTGGAGACAAAGAGGTCAGCCGCGCAACTGAAATTAAACTAAGGTTCGCCATACCAACGGTAGACCTCGCTAGAGCCTTTGAGCCGACCGCAACATCGCTGTCAGAACGAGCGTATACCAGCATTCGGAGCATTTTACTGAAGTGGCCTCTGGGCAGAGCTATACTATACTCGCCTCACAAGTACATGGAAAAAGTGCATGCGCAATCCTACGACGTTTTTATTAACACTATAAAAGTACTGAAACCACTTTTCATGAAGCGGACGGATGCTTCCTCGGAACTGAGTGGCAGCGAGAAGTCTTTTCCAAAAAAGAGGATAGTTGAGTCAAAACACAGTAACAAGGAATCAAAACGTCCTCGCCATAATGAAAGGGGCCTCCAACACCATGAGAATACTCCCCCTCGGGACCCGAATGTTTCTCGGGTTGGATTCAACTCACCACAGGTTTGCTCAACGCCAAAAGGGGGCGAAAATATGCTTCTAGCAAATGTGTTAAAGCAACAAATGATGCTCTTTAACAAACTAATAAATATGCAATCAGAGCAGGGAGAAAACTTAAAGAAGATTCTCCAAAATCAAAATGCACAAACAAATGCCAACGCACTAGAGCAATCATTCGAATCGCAGCCGGACAGTTCTGGGGCAGACGAAGAACCAGAATCCCCGCCCTTTGAAACGTTAAGTGTTTGTAGCAAACAAACACGCAGTGACGTAGAGGACGAATTGCGTAATAAAATAGCCGATGCTCAAAGGAAACTGGCAGCCCTTCAGGAGGAAAATAATGGAGAGTCAGATTCTGGATCCATCTTAGAGTATGATTTTGCTCCCACAACATCTGAAAAAGAACCAAAGGTTGCAAAAGCAGACCCAGTGGTGTTAAAATATGGCATGGAATGCCAAAGGCTAGGTCAAGACAGCTGGTGCGATATTCGATATGCCGAACTCACAAAAATATTTCCAAGCCACCCCTGTCTTTAGTGCCTTAAAAACGAACAATATTTTGGCTGAAATTACGCCAGCTTGGAAGTCTGTGTCGATGCTCGAAAGGTTTGACTTGACATTGGGAGCCATTACTAATGGCTTGATTCATCAGAGGGTCACATTTCAGAATTTGCTGGACAGCTTCCCAAAGGAGATTAAAAATCGCATAGGAAAAGAATTTATATCCGCAGACTCCAAATTCAGGAAAACCTCCGACTCTTTGCTTCAATACGTTTGTGGTCGCCGTGCAGAAGTGTTACAGGAAAGAAGAGCCATCTACACCCCTCAGATTAAAACATTTAAAAGCATCCTAAACGACATTCCACCTTCAGGAACCCACTTATTCGAAGACAAGGCCCTGACTGAGGCAATTAAAGAACAAGGTGGTATTCGTAAATTTTTTCCTGATAAGAAACGGCGACAAGCAAGAACTAAGGATAGACTCCAGAAAAATCAATGGCAGGAGCATAATAAAGAAAAAAATAATAAAAGAAGCCAGTATAATACAAACAGGGACGAGAGGTTCAAAGATAAAAAGTGGGGGGGGGTGGCAAAAAGAAGACAACCAACTCAAATAACACCCAACCGGGTAAAAAGTGGGGGGGTGGAAGAAAATGACTCATTCATCGCAGGTCGCCTTGCGGATTACGTCCCTCATTGGAACAAGGCGCACAAAAATTTAATAAACATTATAAAAGGTTACAGAATCCCTTTCCGGAAAATTCCCCCTCATACACGGTTTTCAAAAGAAAACATCAGGAAATATCAAACCACAGAAACACCCGAAATGACAGAAGAAATAAGGAAACTCTTAAGCTCCAAGGCTATTCAGAAAAGCATCCATCAGACAGGTTTCCTCTCCACCATGTTTTTGAGAAAGAAAACAAATGGCGAAAATCGGCCAATTTTCAACTTAAAACGATTAAACGAGTATGTGATCGCTCCCAAATTCAGACTTGTAAATCTACATCAGATCCCTTTCCATCTGCAAAACGGAGACTTCATGATGAAGATAGATATCTCGCAAGCCTACTTCCACATTCCAATAAGCCAGAACCACCGTCGGTACCTGTCGCTATCATATCAAGGAACACTATACGAAATGACATGTCTTCCATTCGGCTTGGCGAGTGCTCCATCGGCTTTCGCGAAAACAACGAATTGGGTCGCACATCAATTGAGACAAAAGGGTCTTCGCGTAATAGTCTATTTGGACGACTTTCTTTTCACCCACGAGGATGCCCGAACACTAGAGCGCCAAACCGAATTCGCGATCAAATTCCTAGAGGAACTGGGATGGCAAGTGAACCGAAAGAAGTCGTCCTCAAAAGCAGTGACAGAGCTAGAATATCTGGGGATCACTTGGGATACAGTAAGAAATGTGAAGCGACTTTCGTCAACAAAGGTCACCCAACTGAAAACGTCAGTTTTAAACCTTTTGCAAAGGGGCCGATGGAGTTGGCACGATGCCAAGATTATTCTAGGGAAATTCAATTTCGCATCATTCGCCGTACCTCTGGGCCGACTCCACTGCCGTCCTTTACAAAAAGCTTTACGACATTTACCGCGAGAGACTCCGCATCGAAAGATACCTATATCGGAAACGGCTCGGGAAGAATTAACATGGTGGATGGAAAACGCACACCGATCTTCTCCCATTCATCACCCGGATCCGTCGTTCTTCATTACAACCGACGCCGCAGACATAGGCTGGGGTGCAATTGCGAACAGTTACCACATGGCAGGAAATTGGACGCCATGCCAACAAAAATGGCACAGCAATATGAAAGAACTATGGACAGTGTACGAGGTCCTGCAACGATTGGGTCAAGAAATACACGGGAGAACTGTGATGTTGCAAACGGACAATCGAACGAGCGTTGCCTACATTTCAAAACAAGGGGGCACAAAGTCCGTAGGCCTACTCAAAGTCGCGAGAAAAATCCTTCTGCTTTGCGAGCGCAGAAATTGTCACCTAATTGCCCGTCACATCCCAGGGCAATACAATGGAATAGCAGACGGACTATCGAGGGCGAAAGCTCTTCCAGAATGGCATCTCAGCAACGAAAGTCTTACCAAAATTTTTCGAAAATTTGGAACACCGGAGATAGACCTCTTTGCGTCGAGAAGATCTGCAATTGTCTCGGCCTATGTGAGCGAGGATGCAACCGACTGTCACAGTCAGTTCACGGACGCATTCAGCAGGAAGTGGGGGTACAAGTTGGGATGGATTTTCCCTCCTCCGGCTCTAATTCCACGGGTTCTCCGACACCTACAGACGTCAGACGGCCTGTACCTCCTCGTCGCCCCAATATGGGACAAAGCCTTTTGGGAACCAGATCTCCGTCGAAGAGCAGTCGTACCACCTCTTCAAATACCAGACTTGAAGTCGAATCTAATAGATCTGCAGACAAATCGACGACCCCCGGGGGTCGAGAACCTAAAGTTGGGGGTTTGGAAGGTTCGGGCTGGGCTAAGTACGTAAGAGGTTGGAGCAGCTCTGAACTGGAACTTCTTGGGTTATCATGGAGAAAGTCGACACTGAAAACCTACAAACCTGTGTGGTCTAGGTGGTGCAATTGGGCCCAAGAAAATAAAATACCAGTAGATAATCCAGACGCTCAAGCGATAGCAAAGTACCTGTGCTACCTTTACAGAACAGTAAAGCTAGCGCCCAGGACAATAGCCCTGCACAAATCAGTGGTAATAAACTTCGGAAACCCTTTGCATGCAGATAAGCTCACATCTCATCCCCTGATAAAGCAAGTGGTAAAAGGCATTTTCGCTGACAAACCTCCAACAAGAAAACCTATATCCTGGGATATACAGAACTTAATCAGTTACCTAAATAGTTATCAGTTTGATGACAGCAGTATTTTTGCTGTTTCCAGGCATACTTGTATTCTCTTGCTGTTAGCATCGGGTAGGAGGGTTCACGATTTGACGCTCCTATCGTTAAAACACGGAGCCTTTGAAGACAAAGGAGATTGTATTATCTTCTGGCCTAAATTTGGGTCAAAGACAGATTCAGCAACTTATCAGCAGTCGGGGTGGTTATTGAAAAAAGGTTCCGAGAATGAGGGATTGAGGTTAGACTTATATTATTGGATTAAGAAACTTATTGCAGTATCTGCGAGTCGAAGGCAACACTTCGACAACTTATTTGTTACCACAAGAGGTACAGTCAAAGGTGCGTCCCGTACTGTAATTGCAGGCTGGATAAGAAGCTTATTCAAAGATGCAGGGATCTCTGCATCTGCGGGCAGCTTTAGAGCCGCTGTCGCAACCGATAACTGGATCAGCAACAAATTCAGTATAGATGAAATCCTTCAAAGAGGTAATTGGAGAACCAAAAACACCTTTTTCAAACACTATTTCAAGGAGGTAATTAACCCTGCACAAGCAGGCAGTAGTAATAATCAGTTAGCTAATTCTTTTGCACCTATCAATTAAGTTATCGAACTCGCTGTGACCTGATAGACTAAAACGGTTCTTGATTGCATAATTGTTTAATTATAATGATTCAGTGGTTTAGAGTACATATTTTTATTGTAGCTTAGGTTAAGTTACCTTAAATAAAACAAGTTTCATTACATACAATTCTATTATTGCACAAATTAAAACCATCACAGTACGTCTAGGCTTCCGCAGTCGGCAGATAATAAACACGTCTCATATGTGGTTTAAGCGGAGGCTCAAACACCTAAATAGAACCGTTTTTCCCCCGAAGGGTAAAAAACGGATATTTAGGTTTTAGCCGAAGCTTAAACCACACTTAATTGCCTTGCCGACTTGGCAATATCAAGGTACTGAACAGAAACTCACAACCACCGCCTGCGCCGCCTGACGTACGAAAGACAGAGACAGATATAGTGATGTCAGTGGGTTGGGACTGCTCTAACACTGTAAAACTAGCAAAAAAGAGGGTAATCTGTGAACATTGAAAGGCGTCTCTCTCATATGTGGTTTAAGCTTCGGCTAAAACCTAAATATCCGTTTTTTACCCTTCGGGGGAAAAACGGTTCTATTTTGGGGCTGTCCTTACACATGTTTGGAGAAAGATTAAATTAATACATTTTAGTAGTTGTTGACGATGTTTAACGGTCTGTAATCTGTAACTTTTACAATGCTTTGAATCTAGGAAAAACCTTTAAATAATCTGGCTGTTTCATTTTATGCTTATTAACATAGAAAATATTTCCTCCATTAACTATAAATAACCTACACTTTACCCGGAACATTCTTACCTCGATATGTTTATCAATCGCTACTGGGTAGTTCTTCAGAGACAAAATTTTCGATGTCTGTGGGTATATTTCTGTAACCAACTAACAAAACGGCATGTAATATTTTTTTCTGTACAGTTTAGCTTTAGCTCTACCTGGGACAAATTCTATTTTTTTTATAGTAGCTATCTAGATAAAAAAATAAAAAATTTTGAAGTCTGTTCTCCTGATTCATATAGGGCGTCCGTTTCCCATTTTCCGGAATAAAATGGTCGATGTCGCATTTTCCTTTTGATTCATCAATATAAATTATAGTTATATCGAAAGGTAATTAATTGACCTCTTACAAAAAAAATACATATTAGATATAACTACGTTAGTGTAATTTTAATTAAGTAAATAAGAAGTGTCCGGCGTATAATACTGATTCATGTGGAGTAAGCTTTGCTTGACTGTACTTGGTCGAGGAATAATGATGAGAGTCTGGGATCCCACGTGGGGGGAAACCTGTCGTACAACGGACGTGCTAGAAGGCGGACATGAGGCTGGTTGGCTTAGAACTTGGTGAAACACAGGTAAATGTCTGATTCATCTGTGCTTGGTTTAGGTACCTTGCTGATTACAATGCCTTATTTATTAATTTTATTTTGCTGTTTTAAGACTTTAATCTGAGTTTCGTGTGATGCTTTTGGGTTACAGATTCGTGTAGAAAAATGATAATACTGAAGTCTGTATGAATGATGAGTTAAGCATGATTTTAGGAAAAATCATGATTTATCTGTGCCTGATTTATATGTTCAAAAACCCATATGAATCTGAAAATAAATTAGTTTTCCTCTTTTCCAGCTAGAAAGGAGCACTTTTGTTACGTTATTTTACTTTTTCATGTCAGTAGAGTGTGTGAGACATAATTTTGACATTATTCTTCGGTTTTTATTCATTATTAAGTCAAACTCTATCTATTTTATTTTATATTGCTGTTTACAACAATGCCACTATCAATAATAGAAAAGATGGAACAAAATGTATCTATGAGAAAAAGAGACTCACAGAACGTACGAATTTTTCATCCTTCTAAGATGGAAAATAAGAAAAGTTCCAGGCAAGTATGCTGCGTGGAAATTAGAAATGAAAGAATTATATTTGAAAAAATAGAGAGAAAAACAAAAGTAAACAGAGAGAATATTATAACGTATCATTAAAATAACTATCTAGTACCTATTTTTAACAAAATTCTCGCTTTTCTGTAAGTATTTATTTCTGTAATTGTTAGTTTAAAAACAAGAATTTTATTGTTGAACTGACCAGATTTTTTTCCTTGATAATATGATCACTGTTAATAAATTAATTGTTTTATAAAAAAATAATATTGTTGTTATAATATTATGATTATTTTCTTATTACAAAGTCCATTTTTATTTACATCTGTTAAAAATTCTGATTCATCTGGGCACAAAATTTTTAAACGTCGATATCTTAAAAACTACTTTGTAAAAAGAAGTCCCTCAAACAAATAAATGTTATTTGGAATATCTATTTTCATATGAATATGTGTTACTGAGCTGAAAGTGAAATTAAAATTTGACCATATGAATCAGTCAAAGAATCAAATTTCGAAGAACTACCCTACTACAATTTTGAGCGACAATCTTTTGGCAAAGTCCCACATCTACCAGGGCACCATGAACTGACAATAGCTTACAACAATGAAAACACTGTGAACACCTTTGGCAACCTCTGTCATCGTTGATCACGTTCCTTCCTCTTGCGATTGAGCACCAGAAGTGGTCCATCAAGGTCTTCATCAATTTGTTCTTGGGCCTTTCCTTTGGTCTCTGGTATGATGAGGAAGATGTACAAGGAGCCCAGGAATGTGATGGAGGCGCATATGTAGTAGGTGCCGTGGAGGCCTACGGAGATGGCGATGGTGCCGTAGTAGCGGAGGATGAAGAAGCTGCTGAGCCACATCCAAGATATTAGGAGGCTGGATGCGAGGCTTCTTACCTGGGGACATGAGCATTAATCAGTTTAATTATGAAAGAAGTGTTATTATGTCTTTTCAGTGCAAACTTATAAACTTATCAACTTAAAAGGGACATTGGTAAATTTCATTGGTTCATTGGGATCGGTCGGCTACGCTACATGTTTCGGTTGTGGTTTTGCAGATTCTTATGCAAAAGTGTATAAAATATGACTCGTGAGGTTGTGGGCATAGTGGGATGTGAAAACACAGCGATCCTTGTTTAGATAGTTGTATCAGCCAATGGCTTAATGGTCAAGAGCCTCGGACAACATTTAATAAAACTCTCGTTAGGGAGTTGGAATAAGGGCCTGATTCAGCTATCAGTACTTCTTAAATGGCGCGCATTGTGAGGAGGTCCCTGTCTCTGGAGACTTAACCGCTTGTAGCTTGGATTCTATTCTTGATACATTTATGCTAATACGAGTATGTTAAAATGCTTGTATATTTTAACAATAAATGAGATAATGATGATGCGTTGTTAAAACCGGGGCATACTCACATTGATGGTAAACAATTCAGATATAAGTACATAAGGCACTGATCCCAATCCAATATTATACAAGAACAGCACCACTGACATTAAAGCAACAGGCGCCCATAGTTTCTCCACTGTACTATCCGTTTCTTCATCATACGTTATATTCTTGGCATTCCATTCTCCAGGAACGCTCTCATTATCCAGATATACTCTATACCTTGTCATATCATTGGTGTAGTTTTTCCATTCTGGGTTTGTATGGATAGCAGTGAAGTTCTCCGTCAGCTGCAGACTCTTCTCTTTCAAATTGTGCGAACGCTTGTAAGGCCACAAACGGTTGGAGTACCAGGAATGCAGACGTAGGTTGGGGTCGCAGTACGCGCCTAGGATTGCGAGGCAACACGTTATGCCTGAACAGGACCAGAGTAACAGCATCTGGAAAGAGTTAAACTATTTTATTTCTCACCATTTTGTAACTTTTATTATCTGACTTCTTTGTAATCCTACTTCCTTAATATTATAAACGTGAAATTTCGTGAGGATAGAAGAATGTTTGTGACTCTTTCGCTCAAAAACTATTGAACGGATTTGGACGTTATTTGGTACACAGGTTTTAAGAAATAATTTTCGAGTTATTGCGGGCCAAGCCGCTGGCAAATAGGGGGCAATGTTAGGGATGGATGGATTATTACGCCAGAACGACTGAAAGAATCAGAGTAGTAGTTCCAGTATTTTCGACGACTCTTGTGAAATCCTTGGGAACAGCTGGTTTATTTTTGTTTCGAGATTTGCCAAAAATTACCTTTCTGCCAAGCCTGTCTACGGAGACAGTAGCGACGGCAGCACCAAGGACTAAAGCAGCGCCGCATAGTAGAGAACCAGCTTCAGATGGCTCGAACAGTGACCGAGGAGCGGTTCTAAAAATGTACGAAATAATGGTCACAAGTTGCCTTTCGACTTAATCGTCTGGAGTACTAAATGCTTTACGAGATGCGACGCAGCAAGCTTCACCGGCCTGCTCACTACCTTGCCACTGTGAGCGGTTACTTAACGGTAAGATCATGTGTGTAGAAATGTTTGAAACACGCCACGAAGCACTGCCAGTGGCGAATTCGCGTACTTACAAAGTAAGTAATGTCTGTCTGTTTTTGCACGCCCGTCAACGCTGTTATGACAGACAAAACGCAACACACGGCGGCATGTTTAGTGCAGTGACTGCAAGCGATTGGACTGCTGTGCTGTGTCGAGTTTTCGATTCCCGCAAGGACCTATTATTTGTATGACCTACGAGTATAATTACTTATTCCGGGCATGGGTGTTTGTGTATGTGAGTTTCTATGTTTGTAAACGCACCCAGAAAATATTACCTGCTTCAAAATATTTAAAAGTTAACGTACCCGTTATACATGGTGTAATTATAAGCCGTAAGGTTGAGATGTGGTACGGTATGCGTGGAGTGCCTGAGGACGGCGGCTGCGAAGCTGTTGACGGCGCCGGCCCCGCTGCCCGCCGCCGCGCCCAGCACCACCAGGCACGACAGCAGCGCGCGCCGGGAGCGACGGTGACGGACTGAGGGATGCAGATTACGATACAGGGCAATCAAAAGGGGTTGAAACGGTTCGTGTAAATAGTTCACGGCATGCGCGCGGCCTGTTGCTGGAACTTGGACTGCGCACTGCCGTGCGCTAAAGCTAAGTGCTCAACTAGCAGTGTTGCACGTAACGTATCTTTTAAAGAATTTGCCATAAAGTGAGATCGGTGTGGCGCGACGAGTGTGGCGTGCTTACTATAGCCGCTAGCGACGTTAAGCGGCTGTTATTATGTTTTGTAACGGGCATAGATCCTCAGTGGTCCCAAAGAGATTATTTGCGGCGGCGGCGCGGTAGCGACCGTGTACACAGCCTAGAGGCGCGGTAGCGGAGCGGCGGCGGCGCGGTGGCGGCGCGGTAGCGACCGTGTACACAGCCTAGAGGCGCGGTGGCGGAGCGGCGGCGGCGCGGCGGCGGCGTCGTGTACATGAGCCCTTACTCGTGTCAGCTGAACTTTTCTTTCCTCAAAAATCTTTAAGATAAAAATGTTCAAACTTACAGAGTTCCCGACAAGCAGACTGCTCCCTCTTCTTCTCTGAACTAGAGTCTAAACCACTGCTCCTCTTCAGCATCGGCTGGAAGGTGTCAGAGTCCTGGCGACGCAGTGGCTCTCGTCTGCCGTAACAGTCTGAAGTCCTGATCTTCACTTCTTGCTGTTCTATCACATCTGTAAGGTCTTCGCGAAAGTCGGAACCGTCGAACCAGCAGATGATTTTTGCTGCATCCTGGAATTATAGATGTCGTTTTTTTTTATTTAACGATATGCTTGGTTGCTATGATTTCTCTGTTGACTCAAAGACCCAGACCCAGATATTTGAAGTTAGTAGCTATAAAAGGAAATAAAGTCTTGATGCATAGGTTTGAACTTAATTTATTTATATGAACCAGATACCTTGGTCTTCTTAGTAGCAATCACTGAATCGTCAACAACCGCGCCTTAAAACTACAAAATACGTTAAACCCAACACCATGTTTTGGGCAGACAGTCCACTAGATATAACGCCTATCTGCTGCTCTGGGTAGGAAGATGGGAGCATTAGGATCCTAGTAATTAAAATCCACTCTATTCCTTCAAGCATTCCCGAAACCAGTATGGAACCTCCCTCTTAAAAAAATATCGAGGAACTTTATACCTTGTTCCTCGTACCAAAGGTCCATAATCCATAGCTACCTGTATTCTTCCAACACTGATGAGGAACGATGGAGTCTCCGGCAACCAGATCAATGATACCAGGAGCACAGCGGGAGGCACCGCCATTGACAGCGACAGCGCATGCGCGGACAGAACACCTCCAGCTGCGTACGCGAATAAAATGCCGCAACTGAAACGTTATTTGAAGTATTCTAAGTTTAAAAGAAGCTCCTGTGATCTATATTGTCCTGGTAGTAATTAGACTATTTATTTAAAAATGTTCTTGGTGAAATCAACCTTTTTTTGTAATTTTAAGTATATACACCCGGGGTCGTGGGACTTTCTTATCAGGTAAAAGTGGCCCCGGAACGTAAAGGGATATAATAATAATAATAATTGGATGATTTTACCATGTAACAAAAGTGTTCACTATGATACACTGGAATAGTAAAGTATGCCTCCTACCCTCATCATCATCATTTATCATCCTAATTGCACAATCGATTTTTTTGATAAGCGTAATTGTATTTTTTTTAACTCTAATAATTTCTCCTGTGAGAATCGTGGGTGCGTATACAAACATAGAAACTCACATACACAAACACCTGGAACAATTACTTGCAGATCGTACAAATATTTATTCCGTGTGGGAATTGAAATCGCGACACGCAGCGGAGCAGTCGATAGCTCCCCACTGTGCTAACAGTGACTGCTAACAGCTGATGTAGGTCTTTCGCGGAACTGTTTAGACGTTACTTTTTATCGCAATAGCATATAACTTGCCTAGAAGCTACTACGTAATGATACTAGTGGTAAAACAGCCACCTGCAAGCCAAAGCCGGCATAGCAGCCAGTCCTCTGGTCCTCGGAGCTATTTCTGCACAGTACAGCGGTGCCAACGATAGCGCGCCGGCACCTCCTGCCCCCGCTGCTACCCTGGCCGCCCACACCCCGCGAGGACCACACCATGCTGCTAAAGACCAGCTAATCTGAAATATTATAAATAACTGATCATATATGAGCTGTGATGGCTCCTCAGATATCCTCTTCCGGAACACTACGGTGAGCCCGCAGAAAAGCTTTCAACAGGCCACCAACTGCCATGGCCCACCTGGAAGACCTCAAACCGATTGCACAACCAGATTGGTCGATGCAAGTATAACATGGTCCGGTGGGGGTACTGTGATATGGAAAGGTGCGACTGCGGAGCCTCAACACAAACTATGGCCCATCACCTCAATTGTACTTCGTGTAATTCCACCTGCACTCTAAGGGACCTATCCGAAGCCACCACCAACGTCGTAAATGTTTCTGTTGAAGTTTCGGTTGAAGCTCATTTCATTTAAAGGAAACATCGACATGACTAAGAAGATGAAGAACAGCTTTTCATACAGAGCTAAGTTAGCAATTCGGTTTCCACGACACGGGTTAGTTTTTTCTTGCCTGAAAAAACACCTCACCTTTTATCCAAAAACCTTTCTATATGTTTTATTTTATATAGGACGCGTTTCCTCTTAACTTTAGTGTAAAGGCGACAGAGACAAATTCGATGATGGGGCGAGCTTACTCAGAAGAACTATAACTTTGAAGAGATTAGGGTTGTATGCGTTCTGTAATACAGACGTAGGCAGAGAATTTTACAAATTGACTGAGCCACGACTGAGCACATTATAAAAACGTTTGGAAACGCTTTATGCAAATAGGTACAGCAACAAGAAAGTAAGAATGATAATTTTCCGTGCGTCTAAATGTACGATGATAGAAGGGGCGGGTGGGATGAGAAGTTCATCGAATCGAGAAGAACAATCTGAAATTGAAAACATGTTCACAATATACTCACAATAAAACTAACGCAGATACAAAACGCTCCAGCTTTTCGACCCCTCGCATCGGCCAGAACAGCAAAGAAAGGAGCGGCTGGCAACGCGACCAGACACGGTAGCGCGGCCAACCAGGCACCTCCTGTGAGCGCCTCGCTCCCTAGTACTCCTGACACCCACCCAGTGCTGCAACCGTGGGTGAAACAGGATAGGTTATCTGGAAAAAGAAGTAGACATTATTATAATGTGCAATTTGCAATTTCTATTAACTAATAAAAAATGAAATCGTTCCTGCTACTACGATATAGTGATGAAATTCGACTGTATTATAGTAGCCATACACCATCCTGCCTATCGACGATCGATTTGACGCTTGCAATTGTTTCAAATTGCAATTGTTTAAAAATGCCAATTTGATGGCATGGCTATTATTCGGTGACGACAGCTACAATTTTATAAATTTCTAGCTATCGGTCACCGAATAATAGCTAGATCTAGCTATAAAGTTGCTAAGTTGGCATCGCTGCTGCAGATTTGACGTTGTGTCAAATCGATCGTACGATAGGCAGTATGGTGTATGGTGTATATGGACGAACTGCCAATTTGAAACAATTGCAAGCGTCAAATTGATCGTTCGATAGGCAGGATGGTGTATGGCTCGTAATCGGTCGAATTGCGTCGCATCGCTTCCTCAGTAAGCTCGCTAAATATATGACTTTGTGTAAATAAAGGACAATCATGTTGATGCCTTTAAAAGCTTTGTTTGATCATCCAACGGATGATAAAGCATTCTTTGTACAACAAACACCCCAAAATAATTCAGAAAATCTACTTTGAATTGCAAAATCAAATGAAAATTCAGTAACGGATGTACTAGGAAAGCAGAACGTGCAAAAAGCACTGTTTATATTATATCGTCCGGAAACGTTAAGAATTTCGAAACAGTCGTTGTGGATGCAGATTGTCGGCTTTCGTCCGTTTTTGTTGTATTGTAAACATGTTTCCTGACCTTGTTGAGATTCTGCTATCTCTTTTTGTGCTGTTATTGTTTTTGTGGTTATGATATCGATTTTGGTATCTTCCTAATCTACCTATATTATACAGAGAATTTTTCAATTAGGCGTGGATGGCTAAATACAAAACTATGTGGAATAGTGAAAAATACTGAAAGGAGTCTAAAACCTGTTTTTGATTAAAATTAAAACTACATCATTGGATTTTTGACAATTTCTGGGTCAGGAAAGCAACTGAGCAACTGAAGCCACAGGGTAGTTTTTAGTGAGTCAAGCCTAACAGGCTCTTAGTAAACGGTGCACCCAGAGTGAGGCATTTCATTTGAAGATTTTGCACCCAAAAAAAGTCGCCAGGTCCCAAAACCGAATAGCACAGACCAGGCAGATAAGCTAGATATTTGGGTAAAAAGACCAGACTGCAATAGCTATGTTTGTAAACGCACCCACGGAACAGGAGAAATTCCTATAGTGGGCAACGTTTAGAAAACAAAAAAACAAAATGCGACGCAAGTCTCCGATACCATATGACTTTGGTTTCCAGGGGACTATCGCAATACAAACCTATGGAGGTTCATACACAGGCACGCGTCAATGGATGCCAAAGTTGTAAAGTATCGGATGCTTGCGTTGCCTTGTGTGCGAAGTCGCTTAGTCTAGCACAACCATTTTTTTTTAAATTAAAGCCAGGTTCGGCTCAACTAACCAAGCTGTTGAGAAAACAGCGTAACCGACCGTGGTTTATAGTGCTAGTTTATAATTCACTTGCGTTAGCGATATAATAGAGACGATCAGAGTGGAAACCAAATCATGACAATTCAAAAGCCTAATGCTACGTTCACACGCGCGCCGAACAGCCCGGCGGGCTGCCTGGCGGGCTGCGCAGCATGCAGCCGCGTGCGAGCGCGCGTGTAAACAGTCACCGGGCGCACATTCATCCTTTGAACTTTGCCAAAAAAACCGACACTTGCCCGATTCGCGGCATTCACGTTCACAGGCGCGTTCACGGGCTCGGGCGTACCGTTTACACGCTCGTGAATGTGAATATGCACGTTGAATGTAGAGTTGAACGCGAGCGTGTGAACGTAGCATAACAAAAGCTGGACTGGCAAGCCTGACTGTGCTGGCTTTAGAACGCCTGATAAAGCAACATATGTGTTGAATTTAAGATCAAAGGACATTTATTCATAGAATTTCTCGAATAGACTGACAATGAGGTTCAGATTATGTAGCAGAAGCGACAAAACGCTCACATTTCACATCGATCACCTCGCGCAAACGATGAAATTATATTTATTTTGCAAGAAGGTTAATAATTTTTCACAAAATACGAGTAGATTTGGACAGTGTTTCGTACCTAACTACACTGAGAAAAACAGCTGAAATAAACTCAGAGGTCATTTCTTTTAAAGTCCAGACATTATATTGGTCAATTCATTTATGAGGACTGCGTTGGTCTGTTATGGTCTTTTGAAGAAATAATCACACAGATTTGAGTAGACCTGTCAAGTCAGTGCAAGAATTTGTCAGTTGTAGCTCGACTCATAAAGTCAAGGAGCTCAACGACACGACGAACAATACCAAAGAAAAGACATTTGCGTATCAGATCTTTTAAATAATAATATGACAATAATAATTGTGTTGTCAATTGGATATACATGTGAGTACAAAATTCCCTCTCAATTCGATCACGGGAAGTGGGTGGAATAACACAAACGATAATAAGATTCGGTCGTTATTTGGATACGAGTAAATACGTAACTATTGTGTGCTTTTGAAAGGTCAAATGAAACGTGACACGTGCAAAATATGGTACAGACCAGACCATCAATTTATTTGCTCTAATGATAGCCTTTTTACCCGACTGCGCGACGCAAAGGAGGGTAATGTGTTTATCAGTCTATATATGTATGTATGTATGTTTGTTTCTATGTGGCGTTCTAGAGACCAAATGCGTAGGCCGATTTTGATAATTTTTACGTCAATCGATTCGTCTTAACCTTGCGAGTGTCACTAAAGACATGACAGTAATCAAAATTCACCACAGCGACGCCATATTGTCAAAATGAAAAAAAAAAATGTCGATGAACTATGTCATGTGGGGTATCGTTGAATAGGTATTTTAAAATCATCTTTAGGTTCCCTTCATCATTTTTCATTTTAAATAATAGTTTTGGATATATAACGATTTAAAGTTGTTTAGCAAAACAATAATTCTCTGAATAGTACTCGTAACTAAAAAGTATGAAATAAAAAAAATATTTAACGAAAAACAAAAAACCCGACTGCGTTAAAAAAAACTATAAAGAAAGAAACAAGCCCAGTAGTTAAAGAATTCACTCATTCACACTCACAGTCGGGGCCCGTTGGGAAGATTTGATTGGTATAATTTGAATGGGCCCCGACTGTGAGTGTGAATGAGTGAATTCTTTAACTACTGGTCTTGTTTCTTTCTTTTTAGTTTTTTTTAACGCAGTCGGGTTTTTTTTACTGGAGCATTTGGTGTTGAATTCCTTCATTTATTCATCTACTGGTTCGCATTTCACTACTGTCTCGCCTGATGATAAGCGTAGATGTGGACAACGATGAAGCACGCTTGCCTAGAAGTAACCTATTCTCTCTTCACTTGAAAACCTCAAGGTTGTAGCTTTCAGGAAACACAGACCCCGGTAGGGAATTTCACCCCTTAGCTTTGCTCAAAGTAAAAGTATGCCAAAAAGTACGGCGGCACAGGCCGAGCCGTAATTGCCGAGGTTGGTCTGTGCATGGGTAACCATCTGTCATAGCGAGTGTCCTCCGTGTCCGGAAAGCACGTAAAGCCGTTGGTCCTGGCTGTCATTTGTAGATCTTTGACAGTTGTTGCTATTTAGTCAGAAGCTCGGACAACCAGTCTTACCATGAGGTATTGTATCTGTATTACCCAGTGACTGGATTGTGGAGGTTCGATAGGCAGTAGCTCCATGTAAAACACTGATATTCAGCTGAATCTGGTTCGCCTGGAAGCTGACCCCAATATTGTTGGGAAAAGGCCATATAGGCACATGATGAGACACGGACTGAACTACAATATGTTTGTGTTTCATTTCGGCTAAATTTCAGTGCAGTGTCCAACGCTGCTAGCTGTTCATTGGGAGACCACGATACATACACAGGTATAATCAACATAATTGGTTGTTTGACATATATGGTTCCACAGTGAATATAAACATTTTTAATTTTTTACTGACTCTATCTGAGTTTCCGCTACAGACATTGCCGAGATATCAGAAACTCAAAACAATGAGACAGGATATCTTTAACAGTGCGGAAAGTTTAGCTTAGCCTACCGGGGTCGCGTGACTGTCTTAAAATGGCACCGTGTCCTTAGGTATTCTAGAGAGACAAGAGATGTTTTAGTCAGGAAAGACCTTTTCGCTCAATCATCTGGACGTCGAGACGTGAGGGAGGACACAATTCAATCTCTATGGAGAAGAACGATTGTTGGTAGATTGTACACCTTAGACTACCTACAGTATTGTTTCTCCTCCACTTTTCAAATCCATTCAAAGGTTGTCTTGAAAAGATCGCTTTTAGCAATAAGACCGCCCATTGTGTCACCCTATTTATAAGATACCTATTGTTAATTGGATGTATCCTGTAATTTGTATGGTGTACATAATAAAGAGTATTCTAATGTAATCTAAACTCCATAGATGCGCTTTTTCAATCACCAAAATTATAACAGAACCTTTGTTACATCTCAAAGGTCGTAATGTTTGTACTCCTTTTAACTAAATCCAATCCGTATTCTTTCGTGTTCTCTTTAGATTTTCAAGTCACGGCCCGTTCATTCAAAGATAGACATAATGCAGAATGCTACTTCCGATTACCGATTCGCCAGATGACTGGGATGTGCTCCGTATACTAAACAGCTGATATGTTGTAGCCATTAAATATTTATTGCCACGATCTTTTTATCTATAAAAACCTCTTTTAAGAGTCAATTCGCGGGATCAGAAAGAAATAAAAATAAAGAATCACGTATTGGCTACGATAAATGTTGGTTTGGTGGAATAAGTTCAGCAATGGCCCAGGGCGGGACGGGACTGACTGCAGATTTGTACTGACCAAAAATCCATGATGATCTTTCAATAGTCCTTTATTTTCCAGGGTTACGGTTACTTGATGACGACATTGTAGTTATTATAAGCCTTCACGTCTATCATTTTTCTCTGTTTCTCATAGTATCCACGCTCAGTTGGGAAATTCACCCTGTATTTTTATTTGCGTACTTAACGATTCGTTTTAATTTTTATTTTACTCGTAGTTCCAAAATATAAATTATTAAACAGGTACTTACAAACAGCAGCAGACAGAACTCTCCGCACGGAACCCCGCCATCGTTTGGACGCAGATCTCTCTATGCGGTTCCTGCAACCAAAGAGAACGCACTCATTTGTATGCAAACAACTCCTGGCTATTATGCTTGCCTGGTACCAGGAATTCGTTTTGTCACAGAAAATATTATTTATGTTACCTCGTTCAAAAGAAGTACGTACTGGAAATTAAGTTACTGCAAAATAATTTGAGAGCATTTTGTGTTTTTTTTTTATTTTACCTATTTCTACGCAGCTCAACTACGAAGAATAATTTGCTGACGCCATTTTGTTACGTCATGCACACCTTTTTAACCCTTGATACGCTTAGCACACTTGTACCTTTAGTACAGGTTTTTTTTTTTAAGTTTCTGCTTCTCTATATTATGTGAATCAAGGGCGCTAGTAATTGATAAAATCTGAACAAAGATTTCCTGTACATAATTCAATGGATTGTAAGCAAAGAATTTGCAAGTCATCTCGAGGAAAATTGGTCCCGCAATCATTAGCTTTTCATTAGCAGACGGACGACAATTGACGCCATGAATCAGCGAAATCCAGTTCACTGAAAGATTAAAAAAAAAAGGTAGAAATGTGAGTAGAATACTGCCCTTATTTTAACGAAGTAAAGTCATCAATAAGTTTTTCCGACCTTGGTGGAGCGCAAGGGACTATCAGACATTCACGGTGTCCTTCAATAACCCTCTGTTCTCAGATGAAAAATGTGTCATTTCTTGTAAGCTGTAATTGTAATATTTTGTTAAAATGTGAACATCAGGTACCTTTTTGTTTTTTTTATTTCTTTTTTTTTTCTAAAATTAATTAGTCTAGACTTTTAAGGTACTTTGCTTTCATTTCACATTATTTATTTCGAATGATGTTTTAAAAATATTGTATTTTTTTTTTAAGAATAAGTGTATAGTTTCTTGCTCATTCTTCTCCATAAGAACCTACCCTTGCGAATACCCATTCAGTAGAATCAATCCCATTCCATCCAATTTCCTTAATTTCAATATTCGACGTCTAAAAGTGCCTCTTTGATGGTCTAATTGAAATAAATGATTTGACTTTTGTAATTATAATTCAAAAGTTTTTTTTAATGCGCCTGGCTGGGTTCGAACCATAACCTTACATCGTACGTCCGCCGATACCTCTGGGCCACCACTGGCCTACTTAAGCTATTTCGGGTTATAAGTAATGTCGACCAACATCTTAATAAGATCTTCAATACTCTCAAACTGTCTGATTCATCATCTGCCATCTCCGTCCATTATCTACAGGGCCATTAGCACGTAAGTGGCCACCTCCGGTTATAGACTCGGCGGCCACTTTGTTTTTAGTTTGTCACGGACTAACGATGTTCCAGCTTTCAGCGAGCTAGTAAGTTTGGTTCTAAAAGGTGTGGTTTCAACACCGGTGTCGCGAACATCTTAGAACGTTCTTTAGAGGTAGAACTAAAACTGCAATTGAAGTAACAGAGTCATTTGACAAAATAAATCATCAAATGATTCCACCATCCAGAGGATGTCCTGTCCACGACACGCCGTCGACCCGGGCGTGGTTCATGATCGGACGGCGAGTCGCCCATTACGCGCCTACGGTGACCAGAAATCGCCTCGCGACGGCGACGACTCATGTCGTGGGTCTCTCCCGCGGCGGTTGTCAGGTGGAAGCTGTCCTCTCCCACACGGGGCCGGCCTCCTTCTTAAGAAGTCGGCTGCTTCCCGTTCCACCTTACCCTGCGGCATAGCCTCAACCAATGACACTGACAAAGGTCACCGCAGCCCGCCGCCGTCTCAGAATAGCCCCTTAACTCATGAAAGAAACAGCATCCGAGAATTGACCTTGAAAGTTTATTACCAATCCGAAGTCTTAACTAATCTTGTAGATGAAACTTTTTCCGAAGCGTCGAGACGAATTGATTGGGAGGCTACTCGGCTTGCTTCGGGAATAGTCGGAACGGTGTTCAATACCGTAACGTAGTTGGACTTCTATTATGAAAGAGAATAGGAATTTAAAATTTTGTGGGACTTATTGATTTACAACGTAAAGAAATAGATTTACCTACTAAAAGAAAGAGACAAAATACCAACATATATTTTGCGAGTTTACTACGTTTCGCGAGTTCGATTACCACACGAAATAAATATTTGCCGGGCTTATAGCCCAAGAGCGAGTGAACCCTTCCGGTAACGGTTGCCCTGTAAGGCTGGTTTGTTTAGTAATGAGTTATACACTGTTTCGAACTGTACAAACTCAAAGGGGAGGTTACTTGCCAATTCTGTCAAAAATTATAGCACATGTGGAGCCGGAAACCAACCCCTCCTGAATGGTAGCCATTTTTGTTTTTTGGTAACTTTGGTTTATACAGCGAATACCTAAATAATGATACCAAAAGATCTTTTCTACGAAACTAAGTTTAAGAGACATAATTGTCTGAACATCACAAAAACGATTAGTAACTGGGGAGTAACTATCTGAGGCGCATTCGCACAAAATAGGGTGCAAAACGGTTCATTACAGTTATTTATTACTTGACTGTTTTAGGTAACTGTTTAAGCAGGTACACACGGCTACACACAACTTTACCAGCATAAAGTGACCGTTCACTGAGCTGAAAACTTATACAAAGTGATGCCAAGGCAAACTAGTTTTGTACGCCTATTTCTTTTTTCTTTTCGGGCAACTCATTTAAAATGTAAAAAAGCATTCCAACAGCCCTTCTACTGAATGCCCATGATTAGGCGATCTCTTTACACAGGAGTGTTCGTTGAAATCTCTTACATTTAATATTTTCCTGGTACTTTCTATACATTTGCGGTTAGCGGTACGAGGTTGGCCGTTTTACAACGTTAATTCGCATGGTCGCCCGAGCCATTTTGAACATGGTAAAATCATCAAATGAGTTCCCCCACCCAGGGCAGGGCGGGAGGGACTGTCAGACTTCTACTTACTAAAATCCACGGTGTCCTTCATTAGCCCTTTACGTTCCAGGGTCACGGTAATGGAAGAAGTCCCGCGACCCCGGCAGGCTTAGGCCCTCTAGAGGGGGGACCCCGTCATCTTGCTGACGCTCTTTGAGGCACGTGGGAACACAAAGCGTCGTCGACCCGGGCATGGTCCATAGTCGGGTGTCGAGTTGCCCATTACTCCCTGCCCGCATACCCGCGCCTACGGCGGCCAGAGTTCGTCTTGCGACGTCCGACGTCGTGGGCGTCTACCACTGCGGCTGGGGCGGAGGGAGGACACTGTCCTCTCTCTCTGATAGTCCGCCTCCTCTTGGGTGAGCATAACTGCTTCGCAGAAGGAAGATTTTATACCCTTCTGAAGACTTTCACATAAAAAGCTTAATAAAGTTACGTAAGCCTTAAAAACTTCTTTAATATCAGAATCGACCTAAATATTTCAGTACACGTTTTAATAATTTTCGTTAAAACTTTTGGGAAATGTTTTTTTCGTACTTATTTCTTTTCGCGACTTTGCTCTCGTGAAGTTTTGGCCTTTAACCCATTGCTCCCAACTAAGAGGCTTCGTCGACCCTGATTAGGTCGAGTTTTTTTATTCTTACAGAAAATAAGTTAATTTATAAAATACTTTTTTTTCTACACAATTTGGTTAGCATTTATCCATTCTGGCCCGCCATTATTATTGCATTGTCATCTAAGATACGCAAATATGCCAAAGAGTCAAATCTGATATCAGGAAGTGATTCTAATTTAGCTTCCAAGATTCATCCCATCCAGTTCCGGATTAACTGATAAGCAGATTAAGTAATTGCTTAGGGCATCACGCCTCGGTGGCACCATAAATTGGACTCAAAATAATTATACATATTTGGTTTTGGGGTACAAACCACCCCGGAATCTCTGACACCTATAAAGACACCAAACCTACTTATATGAATGGTTGAATTTTCTAGTTTGCTTCACTCGCTAATGCATCATAGGCTTACTTAGTTCACTATTTATCACTTTTTGGTTTGAATTTATGAAAATACCTTATTTATTGTTTACGGACAGATGTAGATGAAATCGAGCTCGCTGCGCTTGCTCTTGAATTCCCTTAGGGTGTCAAAAGGTTTCTGCTTAAACTACTAAACTTCCCAATAAAAGTTCTTCCTCATCACCAAGAAAATAATGGAAGAAACTAGTTTCGCTCGGATTGCTTAGCGCATCATGTTTCTTTAATCCACCACTGGATCCATCTAACATACATACATATTAACAGGACTAGTTAAATAAAGCTTCCAAAACCAAAATAAAATCAGATCCTTTAGGATCTGATTTTGTTTTGGTTTTGGAAGCTTTATATATAAATCAGATCCTTTAGGATCTGATTTATAAATCCTCCGGATCCCGGAGATTACCACAGGTCACATACAAACAAAAACCTCTTTATAACATTAGTGTATGGACCTATCATGCATATGCTAGAATCGAGGGTAAAATAGGTTGTAGGTCTGAGCTAAATTTAAGTTTGTTGCAAGCTACGTGCAACACTAGTGATGGGGTCAATTTATAAATAGGTGAAGTCGATAGGGGTTGATTGTTTATTTCTAGAAGACAATGACCTAGTAAACCATTTAGTGACTGATTTCAAACTCCCACAGTAAATAATAGGGAGTTTACACGGGCATCAAGAGGAGCAATTATCATCTAAGAAATGATAAATTATTTGACGAATGAAGTCGGTCAGCAGGCTGCGAGTGACAAACCGCATGGAGTGGGTGATGATATAAATCGACCATGTAAATACCTATATGGTTAGTTGCAGGCGTTCAGCCGCCACATGAGGAGTGTTTTGAGCTGTATTGATGCGCTACTTCGTCTATACAAAGCAAGCAAATAAAATAACAAGTCGCATGCGATTTTTGTCGACCGCGGTGTGAAATGGGGTGGCGAAAGCGTTTCGATGTTTATAAGCGATGCGACTGGTAACTTGCCGCTCAGTTATAATCGGCTCTTGTAAACCAGAGCAGTCACTGGAGCATAAAAGAAAAGTTACGTTTTCTCTATGACACAACAGGAGGATGTAACTATTTTGAAGTCGGTTTAGAGACAACTTCTTGGCTCTAGCTATAAAAAATTAAATATAGCATATACTCCATATAAACTTTTCTTCACAAATCTTCTCAAAATACATCAAAAATAGTTTCAAAGTCAACGAAATACATTTTCTAGCCTCTATTTCCCATAGGACATCGATATCGGCAGTCGATAAAGTCTCATAACTAATGCAGGCACTTCGTACGCCGAAAGGTTTCGTTGTTACATGCCATTCGTGGCACTTTCGGTACGTCATCAGCTGCTCAGTAGATAAGCTCTTGCGTGTTATTACGCCCTGGTACTCGGTATGCTTTATAGCGAAATTAATTATTAGTAAAATTGGAAATGCAGTTTGGTTGCATGGTTTAGCAATTTATACTTTAAATTCTCCTATAGCATAAATAAGCCATTACAAGCTATAATGTTCCCACAGCTGGGACTGTGACAGGTAGTGTGCTGTCATCCACCACGTGGGCCAAGTGTATTTTGATCGCCGGTTTCCTGTACTGTTTTGAGAGCAGATAAATAACAAAAAATAATGCGCCTGGCTAGGTCCAAACCCACGATCTACAACTCAGTCACAAGTCGAGAAAGATACCATGTGGTTGACCATCAATGTTTTCTCCCTCAGACTATCCCTTTTTACCGTGGTATAATCATCAATGATTCCTCCCGATCCCATTGCAGACTCGTACTGACTAAAATCCACGGTGTCCTTCAATAGCCCGTTACGTTTCTAGGTCACAGTAATTTGATAAGTCCCGCGACACCGGCAGGTCACTATCCCTTTGGTTTCGAACGCTAAAAGCGTGTTGAAGTTTACAGAACTTCAACTAGTCATTTCAATTTCAAGAAAAGACGGTAAAAAGAAATAATATATGGAAGGACAAATCAAGCCTACATTTTGCATGATATCGTTTTCTTGCCTTTCAAACTATTTTCCGGAGTTACTATCAGATTTAACAGCGATATAGGTAAACTTCTGAACCCCTTATCGCGATATACATTTATGCATGAGCCTATGGTGCTCCCACATTGCCGTTATAAAATGTTTGTAAACATTTTATAACACCAAAACATTTACTAACAAATGTTAACAATTGTTGCACTTTGTTAGAAACTGTTACATGTTATAAGTGCTCCTACATTGATGGAAAATGTTTAAACATTTTATAACATCTAGTCCACCAATCCGCATTGGCTCGCAGTTTGGTTTCGCCTTCTGAGGGCCGAGGACGTCTACACGAAAATGGAAAAATCACCCTTATAATATGTTTACAAACAAAAGATAACACATGTTTTATTTTGTTATAATTTGTTTTGTTATAAAATGTTTACTAACATTACTAAACATTTTCTAACATGAAAATTTATTTGTGATTAAATGTTTGCTAACAAATGTTTACTAACGTTATTAAACATTTTCTAACGGCAATGTGGGAGCACCATATGGTCGAGTACTTTTATGCTGAGAATTTATATTTTAAATTGTTTATGGGGCACATCTTTACGTGAAGCATTCGCGCCTTCTGTGGCACGCGATGTGGACTCGTGTGTAAATATAGTTCTTCGTTTTTATGAGGTCTTGGTAGATATTGCGTTTGTGCGGAAATGAAACTTGCGAATAAAATAATTATATGAATATGTTTAACTTTTCGGAATATTGGCTTCTTTGATATTAGATTTATTACACAACTAAATCGACCACGAAAATATGTTTTAGTAGCTTCGGATTCAAATACTTGATTAACTTTGCTACGCTCATGATCATCATGAATTATTCCAACGGTTGTGATTCAGACATTGGAATTCTACGTTTGCTCGTGATTCATCTATGGTCTTCGCTTTCAAATCCATCCTTTATTCAGTCATAGCATAATATCCCTATTCCCTACTATTTTTTGCACCAGAGAACCTTCGCAGGCGTACACAGGATAGTCCATAGAAGTTTCATCACAATCGTATGAATGGTTTAATTACCATTTTACTGAATAACTGAATGAAACAATTTTGTTGCACACTATACATGAATTAGTTATAATTTATCACTGAGCGTTAAGCGCAGCTGTGTCCAAAGTTTTGGGTTAGGTCTCCCAATCTACAACTTAAAAGTAGTTTATATCTGCTTTTAACATTTTTTCGAAAAAAGTCAAATGTGCCCGAGGCACCATGGGACCCTTAGAGTATTTAACTGAGTTTATAGTAGGTAACAATTCGTATGTTTCACGTTACATAAAAAAACTATTAAAAAATATGACGATAAAAGTCGAAGTTAATGGAGACTTTCAAATCATGATTGAATTAAACTATTACAAGCAGACTAAAATACAAAATGATTATCAAATTCTAAATTAATGCGAGCACGCCACTGGCAACAGCTGTTTAATATGTATATAACATGGTTTTCAGACAACAGCTCATTTAATTCTACAAAACAGAACACAACCACAAACAGCCCTTACATACCAATTATACGAGTATTTTATCCAATTCGTGCGACACATTGTCCAAATTACGCGATATTCATCATTATAAAGCGTCTCCCAGGGGTCCTCAAACTTTTTATGGTCGCGCCACACTTACAGGTTTAAAAAAGGCATGTATTTTCTAAATAATGGGCGATAAGATTATGCCCGAATATGGCTCTTATATACTTTTTTTATGCATTATGCTTTATCAATTTCAAGTGAATCATTGTCAGTGGCAGTGGCAATCACCGTCAGAAACCCAGGATGTCAAAGTCAAAGTCAAATCAATCAAAGAGGCACTTTTGAACGGGGATTGATTCTACACCTATTCGCTAGGGTAAAAATAAATATGGAAGTGCTATACCCAGAAAGTCTAGACCAATACTAATTAAAGAGTTAAAAAAAACAATCATTATCCAGCTCAAAAGTGTACCTTTTGGTGTTCACATTTTCACAAAATATTGCCTTGTACTGCCCGGGGTGGAGTTATAGCGGCCCACACACAGTTTGAAAACCGCTGCCATACCATATCCATATATATAATAATGCGTCCCAACGGACCCGCGCGTTTAGAAGCCAATTAAGGATAATTAAAATGTTGTGTGGTAATCCTGTAATGGAGTACTGTCCGAGGGTTTCAGGCCCTGAAGGTCAGACAGAAGGCTTCATTTGGGTCTATTATTAGGGTTTGTTTGCATGTAGTTTTAGCCACCAATGTACCGCGTCACATCCCATCGTCCGTTTGCGTGTAGTTTTGAGCCAGTTTCGATGCACCGCGGCAACATGAGCAGTTGGGAATAAGCGCTGAGTTATCACTTTTTCCGAAATCCATTTTTTTTTTAATAACCGCACTGTTCCTAAATCACTGCAACTAGTGAAAGCCAGAATCAACAGTGCCAACCACCAGAAAAAAGTGCCGAGGCAATAAAGCTCGACGTGTCCGGAGAATGAATTTGACTGTCTTGAATCCTGCAACGAAAAGAATATTGGAGATGTGGGAATTTTCTTTTCAATGGTTGAAGCCAAAAAAATAATAATTAAACACTACAAAATATTGGTGCTACAGTCCCAATCAAAAGACATAATGACTGAATAAACCTACCATAGATGCTTTATCATGGGTAATAGTGATTACAAATCAAGGTTAATGTGACTGTCCAACCTCAAAACTGGGAATCTAATCTAGGACCTCATTCTTAGCAGTAGCGCTTGCTACCACTAGACTAAATATATGTATAAGTAACTCAGTTTAAAGGGCTTCCGAGAAGCTGAGTGGTGAGAAATTCTTCAAGGCAATTAAACTTTATAGAACAGATAACTTAAAGATACTTCGAAAGTTTTGCTTGCATTCATAATATTTACTTGAGTTCATTATCTAACTTCTAACATCAGATCTTAAACAGTTTTATAAAGAGAAAAGAAAAAAAACTGTTAGTTCGTGCGTTTGATTGTAGGAAGTAAACTCGGAAGTTCTGAAACGATGTTGAAAAAGTTTGACCGGAAGAAATATTTAATAGTCTTGAGTGAACGCTTTTTTTTTCAAATTGGTCCTGTGCGTATCTGGCGTGGATCGCTAGTAATAATAAATACGGATTTAATTTAACCCTTGGAATTTCTTCCTATATCGTGGGTGCGTTTACAAGCATAGAAACTCACACACACAAACATCCATAACCAATTATTTCAGATTATACAAAAATATTTGCCACGTGCGAAGATCGAAAAAAATAAAAATAAAGACAATTTATTGATTCTTTAAAAAAAATACTGGTGCAATCTATTCATCATCTGCCTGCCTTTTCCCAACTATATTGGGGTCGGCTTCCAGTCTAACCAGATGCAGCTGAATATCAGTATTTTACATGGAGCGACTGCCTATCGGACCTCCACAACCCAATAACTGGGTAATACCCCCATGGTAAGACTGGTTGTCAGACTTTAGAGCTTCTGACTAATAGTAACAGCTAAACGACTGTCAAAGATCTACAAATGGCAGGCACGGAGGAAACTCGCTATGCCATATACTCACCCATCCACAGACCAACCTCGGCAAGCGCGGCTTTACCCGGAAGATCGGCCTGTGCGGCTGTAATTATTTAGCCACGAGCTCCTCCACACGCGCAATCTATTTTCGTTACAAAACAGTTACACCTATCAATTTAGTAGTAAAATTATCATAATTCCACAGTTTTCCCACCTCTTAGGAGTTAACCCAATTTCTAGTGTTAAATAGTTGTCGTGAAGTGGGTACTTAAGTTAACAGCGCGCGCGGCAGTAAACCCAATAAATATTGCACGGCACGCAACGGTTGTGTTGACTTGTACTTTAAAATGGCTTAGAAACACAGCGCATTTGCACGAAGAGGTTAGGGAGTACTCTATACATTTACATATACATAAACAGTATATACGTTTGTTTTTTATGGACATAATGTTATCATCATCAGTCAGAAGACGTCAACTGCTGAACAAAAGCCTCGCCTTTTATTACGTGGCCGTGGTAATATCATCTACGAGCTATGCAAGTGGCGAGTGTCGTTCGGCGTTTCGGTCTAAGGGAGAGGGCTATGTTTGCAGTGGACGTCTTCCAGCTAATGATGATGATGAATGTCATTAAATGAGTCCTCGCGTCCAGGGTGGAGTGAATGAGACTATCGGACTCGTATTGACTAAATCCAAGGTGTTCCTAGCAGTCAAGCGACACCGGACGGCTTTGGCCCTATATGGGTGCTTTCTTCAGATGGTTCGCCAGATTTTTGATAGCTCTCTGAGTCGCGAGTGATGGATCATGATCGGCGAGTCACCCATTACTCGTCATTCGATTTTTTAGCCCGGTTTCCACTGCAAGCGGAGCGTACACATTAATGACTCAGCGAGTGAAAAGTGTAAAAATGAGCTCGCTCTGGGAACGCAAAAACTATTTGTTGGTGGAAATATAAGTATGCAGTTTGCGTTTGCAAGTTTAACGAAGTCATTAAGACGATCGTCTACCGAGCGCTCGTCCATACAAAAAGAGAAAACGTTTTTCTCCCCCTAGATGTTATCCTATCTCAATGATTTTTTAGAATGCATCTGACACAGTAAAAAACTAGGTTTATAGGTTTTCTTTTTTTCAATATTTATAATAGTTTGAAAGTTACAGGCGCCTAAAAGTTACTATTTTTATGACAAAATCTTCATTGAAGTAAAACCTTTGTATTTAAAAAACAAAGATAGCTCTCACATAGAAAAGGTGCATCATGTTAAAATCTCCGAAATCTAACTACGATGCACCTTTTCTATGTGAGAGCTGATGGAGCGAATTTTTTGATAATTTTTATATTTAAAATTATACTTGTTATTACCGCAACTCATATTTTTATAAAGTTACAACATGTCACTGGCCTGCAAATTGCAAAAAACGTAAAAAAAATTGAATTTCGCGGGCTACATCGACGTAATCACCTTAATGGGTCCGTTCCGCTCGCGGTGGAAACCGGGCTTTTGTCCAGTCGTCTCTGTCATGCCTGACATCTTCATGAAGAAAGAAATTTCGTCGATCGTCAACTCTAGCATTCGCTAGAAAGATAGTGAACATATTCGTAGAGCCTCTTTTCGTGGTTCAGTTCGACAAAATTAATAAAGGCGAATACTCGATCTTGTGTTACAAGTGAATGCGCAAATCTATCAGCACCTTTATAGTATCGATGGTATATTCAACTACGCAGTAATAAGAAGAAGGATATTGACGTAAATAGTACTTTAAATACAGTTGTTGTTTTATTGCCAAAAAAAAATGTCCGCGAAAATTGTAAAGGCCCGGTCCATAAAATTGGCCCTACAAGACTGGTAGTTACAAAGTTCCGCATAGTTCGACGACCGGGAAAAAACCATCAAGTCCCAACAGGGTTCATAACTGTCACCCTAAACCTATTTATTTAGCAAGGGTTAAATTGATCCAGGGCAATAAATTCAGACTAAATGTTAGGTAATCTCGATTTACGAAGATTTATGTTTTACTCCCGAGAAGATTGGCTGGATCTGTACTACTCTTACATTTTATGCTTGCCTGGTAGCTAGTGGTAATTATTGTTGATTTTAAGGGCGGTTTTCTTTATTTTTAGCCTGCTGTGTTCTCGGGATTGGCTTATCAGGTAACCGTGGCTCCGGAACGTAAAGGGCTATTGAAGGACACCGTGGTTTTTTAGGTAAAAACAGCAGATTTTAGGGTTCAGTGGCTATAAAAATAGGGAATGCATACAAACTAATTTTTAAGAAATGACAGATTTTGAAGAATTGTGGTTCAGAACTTCAAACATAAATAGGGCCCTGGAGACGGATCTAGGGTAGTTCATAGGGTGTCTGCATGGTGTCTGGGCTATTGCAGGGTAAAACAAGGTAATGCCCCGGCATTCTATCACTCAATAATACTGCTTGGAACTACACGCGATTGTGGCCAATGTTGGCGTACAATATGGCTGAGGCAGATGGTCATCTTGTAAGCCAACAGCAACAACACTCGCGTACCGATCAGTAAGTTTGAATGCTAGAATGACGGGGCGTTTTGTCAACTCGGACGGTGTATCACCTTTACCTTTACATTCTATGCTTGCCTGGTAGCCAATCGTTGATTTAAAGGGCGGTTTTTTTAGCCTGCTTTGGTTGCGGGACTGTCTGATTAACCATGACCCTGCAACGTAAGGGCCTATTGAAGAATCACCGTGGATTTTAGTCAGTATGAGTCTGACAGTCCCTTCTGTCCCGCCCCGGGCATGATAAAAAAGGCCGTATTGCCTAGTTTCATTGATTTATTCAAAAATCGGTACATTAAACACACATCTGATACATTTTAATGCGGTCTAACGATGTGGATCGGCGCAGGCAGTACAGGTCGCGTGCACATGCACGCACGCAACTGTCGCTGCACCGAATACAATGTTACATTTAAGTACAAATTAGAACACGGAAGGTAGCGGGAGTCGAGAGAAAGAAAACTCACCCCATTTGTTACCTGCCGGGGTCGCGGAAATGTCTTAGGGAACCGTGATCCTGGAACGCAAAGAGGTTTTGAAGGATCACCGTGGATCTTAGTCAGTATAAGTCTGACAGTAACTTTCGCCCCGCCCTGGGTAGGAGGACTCTTATTATGATTTTATCACGATAAAAATAGGTACCTCTTTGGTTGTAATGTCAGTAACAAAGAGGATGAATTTTCTCTGAAGTTTACCACAAGTGGCGCGTTTGAGGAAATAATTCCAAACTTTTAGGAGTACGTACTAAGTTTTAAAAAACCATTGATTTTTATAAAACTTTCGAAGTAAAAGCAGGATTTCTATGTCTTGAAAGTTATCAGAATACATTTTTCGAAATAATGTCGTTATAGCTAAATTAGACTGATAAAGTGAATATTTTCAAAACGTCTTACTTAAAATATTTGGAACATTGAACATTGTAGTCTGCATGCAGATTCTCACATTGACTCAATGGGGGTTTTTAATACTATTTTTAGAAAATATACCTACTATTAACTTTGTATACCCATATTTATATCAAACTGAAACTAAAGTTAGCTCTTTTTAGGGTTCCGTAGTCAACAAGGAACCCTTATAGTTTCGCCATGTCCGTCCGTCCGTCCGTCCGTCCGTCCGTCCGTCCGTCCGTCCGTCCGTCTGTCCGCAGTTTAGCTCAGAGACGCACAGTACTAGAGAGCTGTAATTTGGTGTAAATACACGGATTTGTTGTGCCGAAAAAGTGGTAAAATAAAATCTCGTAAAATATTTTTTTTTAGGGTACCTCCAGTACTTACACGTAAAGTGAGGATTTTTTTTTTTTCGCGTACCCCTTAGTGTGGGGTATCATTAAATAGGCCTTTAAATAATAATGATAGTTTCCATTAACAATTTTTTGATAAAAAAATTCGTTTGTGAAATATTAAGCTTTAAAGTGCTAAATTTTGCTCGATTCGAGTGTCCCCCCCCTCTACCAGCTAAACGGTTATGTTTGGGGGTGTGAAAAAATTCACAATAGTAGTATATATAACGAAGTTTAAAAGAAAATTATCATGACTAAGTAGGCTTTACAACTTTACGAGTAAAAGTCGACCAACTTATAAAATGTACTTGATATCATATTTTCTTAAACAAAATTTATCGGAGACAACTGCAAATGTAAGTTTGTCAACTTTATTTTTACAGCTTTTATAGGTATGTTTTTTGGGGATAGGTAGGTTTTTATCGTCAACTATTTTTAACTAAATTCAAAAAAAGGAGGAGGTTCTAAATTCGTTGTAATCTTTTTTCTTATGTATTTTCCCCGATTTCTCAAAGACTCCTGGACCGATTTTGAAAATTCTTCTTTTTAAGATTAAATTCAGCGAATCAGTTTAGTTAGTTCACATAAGTATTTTGATGGGCAACTACGGAACCCTACACTGTGCGTGGCCCGACACGCACTTGGCCGGTTTTTAATACATCTTACAACTAAACGTTATAAATACGAAAGGCTTGGCAGATAGCTTATAAGCTTAATTAATTGATAGTTTTTTTTTATCCTAATTTAATGTTCCCGTGGGATAACTCTCGAGTTATAGTGGGTTTTTTTTATCGTGGTAAAATCATCAAATGAGTCCTCCCACCCCGGGCAGGGCGGGAGGGGCTGTCAGACTTGTTGGTACTGACTAAAACCCACGGTGTCCTTCAATAGCCCTTTATGTTCCGGGGTCACGGTGATAGAATAAGTCCCGCGACCATGCTACGCCTGCTGGAAAGGAATACACGCTGCTGGTCATAAACGCTCTTCGTCATATATACGTCGTTGCTCATACACAACCCAATGTTACTCAGTTTGTCACATTCGCGATTCGTCTTATACGCCGTCTGTCATGATCGGAATTCGTCATATTATACGCGGTTTGTCATAATCGCAGCTAATAATAAATGTCATTTGTCATGATCTACAGGTAGTAGATATATGTTTCTACGTGTCTATGTATGCAAAGCCACAATGCGCATAGGGGTCATAGCTCGCCTGGGATCCTGACAGCTGTATAAAACGTATATTATACTGCGGACAGAGAACCACCATCATTACCTATAAGTAGGTATGCCTCTAACCCCTCATCAGACATTACTGTACAACTGCATAATAAATGTGAACATTATCTACCTACCTTTATCAAAGTGATTGTTGTCCTAGAAAGTTATTCTAAGTAAATAGCTTAGGTTTATTAAATAAAACAAAGCTTTTAAATATTCAGTTGCATCCGGTAAGAACAGGAGAGCAGACCCAAAACCTCAATATATTATGTAGTTGAGGAAGAGGCTAGGATGAAGGCACATCCACACGTGATTGACGACTCGTCAAAATTAGACAATGCGTTAAAAAAAGGCAAAGTCACTGGTAATAGTTAGACTTACGTACGGAACTTAAGCTTATCGAAGTCAAAGCTTCCTTGAGTAAGGTGTCATTAACACGGGACCCGTCATTGACGATTCGTCAATAGACACGATTTTAAAAGATGACGTAACTTGATTTGTAATGCAAGTAAAAATCAGCAACTAAAAGACAAAGCTGGTGTCAAAAAAAAAAAAAAAACTAGCGAGTAAGCCTTGCAGTTGTTCTATTTATGTGTGACCTGACATCTCACCTTGGTAGCAAAGTAATTCCATTTTCATTGGCAAGGTAGACCTCAGCAAAAGTTGCTGCCATCTGACGGTTCACTTTACCACCGCGGGCGCTCATTGGTCGTTATTTTGTTTCACTTCAGTAATAACTTACGAAATCACTCACACCCCACACTAGTAATTTCTCCTGTATCTTGGGTGCGTTTACAAACAAAAAAAATCTCATACACAAACACCTAGACCCGGAACAATAATTACTTGTAGATCATTACGAATGGGGATGGCAACTGGGAAACGAATGGCGCTAGTATGGCTAGTTCCAAGCATCGTGATTGGTTCAAATCTTATAGGTACTTCAAAATAGTACCTCATTGGTCGGATTAGGACTTAGCTATGGTCGCGCCATCTACAATTAGCTTTGACCGGCCTTCCTCATAATGTTAAAGATAAAAAGACGATTCGTGAAAAAAGCCGTGCCGTCAAACGTCCTCGTGTGAACGAGCTCTAAGATAGTCTATTGAATTATCTCTTCGGCAGGTAGCTACCAAGCTCCTCCGGTGCCAAATTGCATCAAAACCGAAATAATGAAATTATCCGGAAAGTAGCACGTCGCGACGTTCTCATTAATTTTGATAATTTACGAAAAATTATCTTAAACATTTTTGCCAGGGAAACGCTTATGGCTAAATAAGTCTGTCAGTAAGTAATGGCAATCTTCAAGGCTAAGCCGCGCTTGGCGAGGTGGGTCTATGAATGTATGACCATGCCATAGCGAGTTTCTTTCGTGTCTTTTTCGTGTCCAAGTTTTAGTCCGGGATGTCATTTTGTCAAGACGATCTTTGACAGTCGTTATTGCCAAATCTAGACTCTGTAACTTCAAAAAAATTGATAATTTCTAATGGAAAAATCCAATAACCCGTTGACTGACTTTTTTTTAGCGTGGTAAAATCATGAAATAACTCCTCCCACCCCGGACAGGGCGAGAGAGACTGTCAGACTTGTACTGACTAAAATCCACGGTGTTCTTCAATAGCCCTTTAGTCACGGTAATAGCACTTGCCCAACTTGGGAATCGGTCACGTGATAATACGTTTATATTTGCAAAAGTGCCTGAAGACTGGTGTCGCACCCGAGGCAGGGGAGGCATTTTTTTATGCGGAACTGTCTTATTAGGTTACCTAGACCCTGAAACGTAAAGGGCTATTGAAGGATCACTACAGAATTTAGTCAGACTCATTTGATGATTATACCACGATAAAAAAAAATCGTTACGCTGGAACTAGCTTAGTATTTAAATCAGATTCCGATATTTAGTTCTCAATGGTAGTTCACTCGAAAAGCAATGTTTAAGACCCTAAGTTTTACCCTTTCGCTACATTACCCTTCATTTTATGCTGCCCTGTTAAAGGAAAACGGAAGGCAAGTCCCGGTTGCGGAGTAAACCCACGACTATTTACGGGTCACTTGCTTTGAATAAATAATAGGAACGTTTAGTGAACGATCGATATGACCACTTGAAACGACTGAATTAGCTCCTTGCAGGAATGTACTCCTAGTACCTCAATTTCCTTAATTACTATATAAATCAATAATGATTGTTCATTAGTTGCGTACTCGTTAATTATTTTTAAAAGAACCAAGTTTCATGAAGAATTATTACAAAAAATCTATACGATCCGAGCCGAATTGATGGGCCCACCCCCAATTATATGGGACTTAAAATATAACTGGACTGGAAATCTGTGTAAGGAAATAAATTGCAGGGCGCCGAGCCTGTAGGGCTGTTCATAAGTTTGTCAAGAATTTAATTGAAAATACGATTGCTTTTCATCCCTTCTTACATTTAAGGGAAATAAAACGAGTTTTCCCTATCGCAAAGATAAGCCAGTTGTTTTCGATACGTTCTGCGACATCGTATCTCGGTTTTTTTACGTATCCATACGTTGTGAACGCGAATGTGTTAAGAGACTATAAAAACAGAGTTGCCTGCGCTTTCAGGGTAACTCGAAATTATCCCACGGGAAATTTATGCCACGATAAAAAGTAGCCTATGTGTTAATCTAGGTTATAAATTGTCTGTGTATGAAAATTCATCCAATCATTCATCAATCCGTTCAGTAGTTTTTGTGTGAAACACATCCTCAGAAACTTCCACATTTACAATACACATCTAAAATTATCCTACGGGAACATAATACTCGTATTTATCTCGAGTGTAAATCCATGTTATAATAAACTATTTAAAAGTGAAAGTTTATCAATCAAAACTATCACTTTTCTTTGATAATATTAGTAGGACACTGGACTAGTAGGACTAGTACTAGCAGGAAAGGACTAGTAGGATTGGTAGGTAGATTAAAATGTCGGTCGGTAACCGTATGACAACTTGCAACTAGTGAAAAATATTTTTTTTTTTTAGGTGGTAAGATCATCTAATGAGTCCTCCCGCCCTGGGTGGGGCGGAAAGGGCTGTCAAACTCTTACTGACTAAAATCCATCCGTAAGAAAAAACCCGCGACCCCAGCAGGCATTTGGCGTGAAACACGATGCGCCACCGACCCGGGCTTGGTCGGACGGCGAGCCCATTACTCACCGACCGCAAGCCCGCTCCGCCGCTGTGCCCTCTGCTAATCAGAGGGACACGCGTTGGAGCGTCCACACGACAGGCTATTCGCCTACGGGCAAAGAGACCCCTTAGGCACACGGTGCCTAAGGAAGAGCTTTTGCCCGCATCCCAGGGTGCACCGGCCCGAAAAACTGGTCTTCCCCCCGGACGTATCCGAGAGGGAACTCCAGTACACGGGCGCACGTGGAGGTTTCCTGTCTTAGCACCCCAGTGGAAACTACCGGCGAAATAAACTTAGTTTATACAACTTCGATCATCTTTATTTTCCTTTATTTTCTTACTGCTGAACTTCAACCTCCTCATTGCAATAAAAAGTCCGTATCAATAAAATACAATATGACATTACACATGAAACATTTTAGTGTGCTATAAACTATTGTTATGACGTCGTCCTGAAACCGTCCGAGGAGGTAGTGGCCACTAGCGAAGGACCATAAAGTGATCACATTCCGATATTACATATAAATATAGCTATTGGTCGCGGTCGCGGGACTTATTTCCTTACCGTGACCCCGGAACTTAAAGGGCTATTGAAAGACACCGTGGATTTTAGTCAGTACAAGTCTGACAGTACCTCCCGCCCTGCCCGGGGTGGGAGAACATATTTGATGATTTTACACGCTAAAAAAAGCTATTGGTCGCGGTTTCTGTAACCTCATTTTTGCTAATTCAACCTGTGGTGAGAGCTGTGTTGGTCCAGTGGTATCAGCGGTCAGCCCCGACTTAGGAGTTGTAAGGTCGTGGGTTCGAACTCAGCCAGGTGCATTACTTTGTGTAATTTATTTCATCAACACTGCTCTCAAAACGGTGAAGGAAAACATCTTGAGGAAACCAGCATGTCCTAGAGCCAAAAATTCGAAGACATGTGACATCCACCATAGGATTAACACATAGGACAGTTTTTTTTCGAGTTGTAGCAGACGAAGGCACTGGAATAAATAACTTATAAATATGCGAAAGTTTGGATATTTGTTACTCAATCACGTCAAAACGGCTGGATGGATCTTGATAAAATTAAGCACACAATAATTTATAACCTGCAATAAAAGATACGAGTACCTACCGTTTATTGCAGTATTACGTTCAAGAGGGATATTTTTCGAATAAACTGCAAGCAAAGCCGTTGGCGACAGTTGCATAAAACATAATGAGCCAGTATGAAGCCAGCAATAATGATCATGATAAAAACTTTTTCAAAAAAAATGTAACCGCCTTCAAAAACAACCACAAAAAAGTGTAAAATAATCTACAAAATAACTTTTTTTTCGGAAGTCGGTGCCTTTGTTTTTTTTCTTTTCATTGTCTTTTTAGCCACCGACTTCCGAAAAAAAAAAAAGGTTGCACTCCAGGAGTGCCGGTAGAAGTGAAAACTTTTTTGTTACTATGTTTTATTTTTAATTTGAATGACGTCTTACTCATTTTCGATCAGGGTCACGTGACCCTGACGCGAGTTTTGGTCACGTGACCCTGACGCGAGTTTTAAATTTTTTACCCATTACAGAAAAAGTGTACAACGCCGCTAAAGAAGTTTTCACTTCAAAAAGTTATTTTGTAGATTATTTTACACTTTTTTGTGGTTGTTTTTGAAGGCGGTTACATTTTTTTTGAAAAAGTTTTTATTTTACTCTTTTTAGTTTAAATATTCAACCCGAATTCTTGTCAAGAACATTATTCTCTTACATGTGCACTATAATTTTGTAATCCTTCGCACCAGTACTTACATCACTCATGTACACATTAAGCTAATAAAATTCCATATCTCAAAAATTACTAAACCGATTTTGATGAAACTTGCAGTATTCTCTAAGTTAAATGATACCTAGTACAACAAAAAAAGAATTACTTAAATCGGACTTGTAGTTCCGGAGATATGCGAACACAAAGTAAATCAATCGATGCCTACTCCTTACTGTTAAGGAGTTGTACCTTCCATCATCAGGTCATCCACCTGAGATGATGATTATCAGATGCAAATACTTGAACAGCTTTAGAAAATATATGAAAATGGTACTATGTGCCTATAAAATTTGAAGGTTGCCCTCGATTTCCCTAGGATCCCATCATCAAATCCTGACCTGGTGATCATGGGACCAATTGGAAAGTATACCCTTTCAAACAAAAGAAAAAAATTCCAAATCGGTCCAGGCGTCTTCGAGAAATCGGGGAACATACATAAAAAAAAAAAAAAAGATTCCGACGAATTGAGAACCTCCTCCTTTTTTTGAAGTCGGTTAAAAAGAAAGTCCACACTAATATGTGACACTGTCCTTGCAATACCGGGCGCTGGGAACTCATTAAATTGTCTTAAAAACCACTACGACATAAATCACGAATGTAATGGAAGAGAACGCAGTATGGCCCGTAATTTGACGGGCCAGCTTTACGTGGTAAGGACACTTTGAACGTGGGTTTCAGAACGATCGTGCGCTTGCGGGTGGCGAGTAATGGGTGACTCGCCGTCAGTCATGAACCATGCTCAAAAGTATTAGCTTTTTTGCAATCCTTCTCGAATCTCAACTCTTTTGAAAATGCGGAACAACCCAACACAAGTATTGCACCATAAGCAATAGCTTCCTAATTTTTTTACGTTAAGTAGCTATTTCAGGTACACAATAAACTTTTATTTGTTCTCTTTTTAGGCAACTGTTTTTAAATTACATAATTTCACAGTAATTTTCTTAAAGTTTTTGCTTCAATGTTCATTATACTTACAGTTTACGTTAAAGATAAAGATAAAGATAAATTTATTTGCAAAAACATGTGTAGGTAATAATACAAAATTGTGATTATTATAGCTGGAAAATAGTAATTTGAATCAACATGTTTGACCATGACTGGTGTACAAAAATCATCCTTAAAAACTAAATAATTGGTTGTAATACGTCCATTCAAAATTAATACATTTCATACATTTAATCATATAATAACAAATGTCAACTGTGATTCATAAATTCAGTACATTATAATTATTAACAAAACGAATAACATAACAATTTGATTGAAATAAAAACACATTTAGCTCACTCAAAGAGATTTGTCGTTAAGAAAGTCATTAACATTGTAATAGCATTTATCAGTCAAAATTTTTTTAAGTGTTTTTTTGAAAAGGTTTGTATGTAACTGTTTAATTTGTTTTGGGATTTTATTATATATAATAGTAGCTCTGCACACGACACTTTTATGCATCAGTGCTGTTTTAGTAGGGTGAACACAAAGTTTAGTGTCATCACGGCGGTTTCGTGGTACGACATCAGATATGCGAGGAAACAAATGAGGATTTTTACGGACAAATAAAGCTATTTCTAGTATATAAAGAGACGGCAATGTGAGAATTTTGTGTCGAATAAATAAAGGCTTACAGCTGTCAGTATTTGGGATACCAAATATAGCGCGTATGCATCGCTTTTGCATTTTGAACACCATGATTACATTCGTTGAATTGCCCCAAAAAATAATCCCATATCTCAGGATGGATTCAGCAAGCCCGTAATAAGCCGAGAGAAGCGCATCCAAGTTAATAGTTGGAGCAAGTTTATATAAGGCATATGATATACTGCTGACTTTTTTACATAATACATCAATATGTTCTTTCCAGTTAAGTCTATTGTCAATAGTTAAGCCTAGAAAACGGGTGGTAGTAACTTCATTTATAATGTAATTATCGTGACTCAATTGTATGTCCAATGAATTTTGCATTCTTTGTCCAAAATGCATGATATTGGTTTTCATTAAATTAATTTTTAAATTATTATTATTTAGCCATGAGATTATTGAAGTCAAAGAATTATTTATGTCAAATTTATATTGTTCAATGTCATTACATGCAATTGTAACTGTGCTGTCATCGGCAAATAATGTCATAGGTTGTTTTGTTGCATTTGGCAGGTCGTTAATATATATATTAAAAAACGGCGGTCCCAGTACACTGCCTTGGGGAACACCGTATGATACATAGTGTTCCGTAGAGGTGTATGTTTCTTCTTTTTTTGTTTTAAGATTTACCTTATTTATTTTTGTTATTTGCTGTCGATTCGTTAAGTACGATCGAATCAAATTCAAAACATTACCTCTAATACCGTAGGCGTCAAGTTTATTGATTAATATATCATGATCCACATAATCAAATGCCTGTGACATGTCGCAATAAATCGCACACACGGGCGCTGTCTTGTCAACGTGGCACAAAACATTATGAATAAAATCGTAGATGGCCATATTTATGTTTTTATTTTGTCGAAAGCCCTTTTGTTCATTGCATAGTATTTTGTTTTTTTCGAGATAGCTATTAATTTCACCGTATAGATATTTTTCAAATATTTTTGAGAACACCGACAAGAGCGCGATAGGTCTGTAATTCTCCATTAAATGTTTATTACCTTTTTTGAGTAAGGGCTTTATAATGGATAATTTAAGATTATTTGGAAAGGTGCCCGATGATATTGATAGATTGACAATGTGACTGAGGTGGTGGCAGATATCTTCATTCACCGCTTTTATAACCCTTGTAGAGATATCATCGTGTCCTACGCTGTTGGTGTTTTTAAGATTTTTTATAATTTCCTTTATCTGATTAGGTGAGCTTGGTGCAAGAAACATCGAGTTTAATTGATGATTGATTAATGAATTTGCGTCTTTTCCAGCTCCCGGTATGGGGTTGACTTTATTAATAAAGTATTTATTAAATGCGTTGGCTATTTCCGTAGGATTATTTATGTCTTTGTTATCAATTCTTATGGTATCAATATCATCTTTTGGTGTATTGAGTCTTGAATTATTTATGAGACGCCATACCGTTTTATATTTATTACTAGAATTTTTTATATTATGGTCATTTTGTGCACGTTTAGTTAGTGATATAATTTTTTTAAATAATTTGCAATAATTTACATACTTTCGTTTATTTTCTGTCGTAGGTTTCAATCTAAAATTCCACAGCAAATCCTTTTTCTTTCTACTACATATCTTGGCGACGACAGTTTAGATCATGAAAAGATCGCACTAAAACATGCTAATTCCACGTGACACCCATTTTGGTTTATTATTAACATTTATTTTTATTTCAGTTTGTGGGAAACAAAGATCATGAAACAATTTAAAATCTTCTATAAAATGTTGGTATGCTATGTTCGGATCGTCTGAATGATAAATATGTGAAAAAGACAGGGATTTTATACACATTTTAAATTTCATGATGTTGTCTTTACTATAGTCGCGTTTAATTGTGCGCCAAAATTTAAGAGTCGGTATCTTTTTGACTGGGACTTTAATTAATTGAGCTGTATGGTCAGATAGACCTAATTCGAGAATTACAGTTTTACAGCCCTTGTTAAAATTATGAGCAAAGTTGTCAATACAGGTACGACTGAGAAGTCTCGTCGGTTCATGTAGTGCCAACCTTAGATTATAATTCAACAATAAACATTCAAAGTCTAAGGTAACATTATTGCTTTTTAGAACATCTATATTAAAGTCACCGGCAATAATTACATTTTTATACAATTACATTTAGCAATCTATAATGCCGTACACCGCTCCAAACATGTCAATAAATTTTCCAGCCTATTGAAAAATGTATACATGTTATTTTGTTTTGGAATTCTATACAAACAAATAATAGCAATGTTATAGTCAATAAGTTCGATTGCACAGCACTCAAATGTACACTGGAGACAAAATTTACTGACTTCGGAATTTTCCTTGAATCTATGTCCTTTTTTCAGCAAGATGCATGTTCCTCCTCTTTTGCTATTGATTCGACTGTAAGATGAGGCCAAAATATAGTTTGGTAGATTAAGATTTAGCTCTTGTCCCGCTTTCATGAAATGCTCAGATATACATAAAACATCTACAGTTTTGCCCTCATCTCTGAGTTCTTCCAAATTAATACATAATGCATCTGATTTATTTAGTAGTCCTGCAATGTTCTGATGCAGAATATGAAGATATTTTATAACTCTCTGTACTCTCTCTCTTCAACGTTATCTTTGCTATCCAGATGAAATACTTTTAAAGTCAACGAAGATAAATCGTCTATCTCTGCACATAGTATCTACATTCGGGAAACAGGGTCCATTAAAGTAACTTCGCGAGTGAAGACACTTAGATGTACATCCGGCGCACCCCGGTACTGGCCTGGGCACAGGGCAGGGGTTTTATATGGAAACAGATTGTCGGTTCTAATCGGTGCAGGTAATATAGTCCAGTCATTAAAGCCCAAACCCGAAAATAATTAGTAACTTGCTGAAATTTTAGGGGGTTCTTAAGGAAGCCTAAAGGATACCTTACGAAACGGTAAAAACAACTTAATTACAAATTTACAGAGAGTTACAATTTTTTTTTTCACCCGTGTGATTAAATAATTTCATTGTTTTTTTAATAATAGACAATGTTTCGTATGTTACAAAACGCTGCAAATTTAATACACGTTACAAAACCGTAAGAACAACCTTATTCCAAATTTGCAGCGTGTTACTATTTTTTTTGGCAATGTTATTAGCAAAAAACACTTTTCACCCCTTTTCAACCCTTTCCGTACACCCCAGAACGCTGCAAAATCACCCGGTATCTTATTTTACCTTCCTTAAGAACCCCTTAAAATTTCAGCAAGTTACTAATTATTTTCGGGTTTAGGCTTTAATGACTGGACTAATACAAGACTGAAGAACTCGATACATGAATCCGGAGCTCGCAGGTTCAAATCCTGGGGTTTTCACGGTTTTATTATAGGGTCTATATGTTGATTGCATAGAAATGATAAAAAATAGAAAATGATTTTATTCTTAAAGAAGTTTGAACCGTTACTAAATAGGACAGTTAAAGGCGACTTAAGTAACACTTATCTTGCAATTCCGTGCCAAATTACAATTTTATATCATTAGGTACTTTACAAACCAAATAAAATCGCGTCTATATCTTTACAAGCTTTCCAATTTTCCAACCAATATTCTCGATTGAATCTAAAACTTGTACATTAGACCACGTAGGTACTAGGCAATCATGAATTCGAGGTGTTTCGAATTTCGAAAATACAGTCTCTAGCAAGATATGGCTGGAAGTGTTCAACATTCCATATCCGTTCGCCCGCCTACGGAAATCATTTTGCGTTGGAAGGGAAAATCCAATTGACGCTCAGCTCCGTATCTAATAAAGTGTTAGTAAAGATTTCTATTTAATTTAACCTGAATTTGGAGCCTGGCTTGAAATGAGAGAAAGAGACAGATAGAGGAGGGTCGATAAATATGTTTTCCAAAGAGGTCTGAATACGAAAACTTCGGAACTTTTTACGTGAGTTTTTATGAACCGTTTCTGTTTTATAGGCTTCTGGTACTTTTAAGAAAATCTTATAGGTCCTTACGGCGTAAATACAAATTAATTAATTGATACTCGTAGTAATGAGTTTGCAACACTTGCGGCTTGTTCATATTACTACTAATATCGGGTTGACCGAGCTACGCTCGGTTTTTAAAATGTCTATATCTTGGGAACCGAGCTTTTCTCGAACCTGGGACCTTGATAAATCGATTCCTTGAGCCGAAAAACCCCTAATCTGTAACTTTCATGAGTATCCTTGGAGCCGTTTCCGAGATCCTGATTGTATATAAATATACAAGAATTGCTCGTTTAAAGATATTAGATTTTATTTAGGGTTTGTAAGTAATATAGTCCAGAAAGTATTTAAAGTACCATTAGGTAATTAAGGGCGTACGGCAAAGCGAAAGCATCGTTTGATGAGTCGGAAAAGTTGCCACGCACCGCCACCAGCAGGCGCCAGTATCGCAAAATTAACGCAATCCAAAGTTTTATGTATTTCATTTCGTCAACTTCGACATTTCATAAAGTGTTCCCTTTACGCAAAATACATGTATTACTCTAGTAGAAATATTTTAATATAAGGATGTCGAAACATTTACCAAAACAAAATGATAGAAATCTTTATTGATGTGGATTAATATTTTGTGAATATTTTTATCATTCACAGTCTTAAATTTATTTAATAACATTTTGATGTCCCGAGATTACGAACAAAACTACTATTTTGGTAGAAAATTAATGATAATTGGCATACCTTACGAAAGTGACAATACCCAATTATCGTTAAGCCCCAAACACACGCGCGCACGGGTATGGGCGTGTGCGTTGTGTTCCACGCGCGCCGGAAAATGTAACAGCACAATAACGGGGCTCCCCCTTAGAGGGTCTACCTGCGTCGCGGACAAACGAATACAATACCGTGACCCCAGAACGTAAAAGGCTATTGAAATAAATCGTAGATTTTAGTAAGTATTCCGAGTCTGACAGTCCCTCCCGCCCTGCTCTGGGTAGGAGGACTCATTCGATTATTTTAACACGCTAAATAAAGCCCCAAACACACGCTCCTTTTACTATCGTGCGTTCACAAAGCTGGTTGCGTGATATCTTTATATGTTCGAGAGTGGAAAGCTAAGGATGCTTGACGCCCTGTCCTCCACCATCTGGTGTTTGTATTAATTTTTGATGCATTTCGATGTAATGACAGACACAAGCGCCGCGTAAAATGGACATTAGTCGAGCAGCGGCTTGGATTTAGTAGTTTTTTACTCATATGAGGTACAGGTATAGTAGAACAGTTTAATGTCAGAACCTCTTTATAAATAAATCTTCATTCTATAATATCTTATCCACAGTATTTTTTTGGGACAAGATTTTAATATCACTTTTCTGATAAATGAAACCTTTAGAGATATTATCTATCGACTCCAAAAGCATGAGCCCAGTACTGATCTTTTATACTCCAAAGCAATCAATAGAGCGAGAAGCAACTTGTACCGAACACCGCGGTGAGACAGCAATGACCACCGATTTTTCATCATAGTCGCAGCATTATACTATAGGCGATATTTAAATCATGCAATGTGGACCATTTGGAATTGGTTCAAAAAACCGGTTTTAAACGCCCAAATGGTCGGTTCAACATTGCGCCTCAGGGTGGTGGGTGCTATGCCTTATTTGTAGTTGACAAGTAATTTTGAAGTATTGAAAATGACAACAGCAGTTTTCATTTAATTTATTTTATTCCTGTTTCTTCGAAATTGTTAAAATCTGTGACGAAACTAAATAAATAATAATAAAAGTGAAGTGCTTCTTATCCTATATCGCAGTTTGATACGATTAGAAGTTATTTTCAGTTACATACTATCTCAAATTGTTGACTGTAAATCAGTGCATTTATCATTAGTTCATGTGAAATTGTATTTAGATGCATAAATATTAGAGGGAGATGGACACAGAGGAACCATCCGACAACAATAGTACGATATCACGATAGCATTGATATAATATCACTGTGAGTAATTTATTATATTGATAGGAACAATTCGTAATGTATAGAATCATACGTATTCTAACATTTCCCTTGTTTGCTCTGTAAGGGTCGTCAGGAATTTCCTGCGATGATTTTCAGTAAGTTTGGTTTATTTTATTCTTGATTTAATAATGAAAATAATTTGTTATTGAAAAAAGAAAGTTTACGTGACTTATTTACAGTCATGTCCGTTTACAATCACGTCCCATTGAACACATCGAAACATAGTTTTGAATAATCTATAAGCCTACGTATCATTCGTTTGTATTTTCTCGATCTTTTTATCCATTACCAATTTTATTATTACGAAAATCTGACAGCCGCGATCTGAAAAAAAGTGTCACAGGTCTAGCCTGTAAGAGCCACGCTGGCTGACTGATTCGTCAAGGAACGAAAGTGATGACACTACTTGTAAAAGGCAAAAGATGAGAGGACGATAGTGAATGTGTGCTCAGAATAAAACGGCGTATGTGCCCAAACATATTGACGTCTTTTTATGAATTAAAATTGTTATTAATTGAAAAACTGTGTTTACAGAATTTAGATAGTGGTATTCTCTACAATTTAAAGTAACATCTTTTCCATAACTCATAGTAGTTATGCCATAAAGTCCAAAAAAGAAAAAATATAGACCTAACTTTGCATTTTTTTTGTATCGAGAAAATTTCAATGAATCGTGTTTTCAACTTTGTGAGAATTTATATCATATAGTCAATTACTATATTCCAAGTTTTAAGATCTGTAGTCCATATACGTACGAAGAAAAGTAAAAAATAAAAAGCGTATTTTTATTGACCCATCACCTTAACAAAGAAATAAAATGTACATTATTTTTGGAAATAATATGTGTTCAAAGAATCTAATTCAAGACAAACCATTTAACAGAAATAGCTCAATCAATAGCTTACGATCAAACAGGGTTGTTAGTATAGCAATCATTTCGAAACGATTGGATCTTCATATCACCGTTTATGGAAAATGTAGGACAATTTTATGGTTGAAAGCTGCTGTATTCAAATCCATTTATTCATGTCAAATATTTATAAAGGTACTACTGCTTCGCTTGCGTGTATCTCTAAAATTATTCCTCAGGAATATAAGACCGGGATAAACATATCCCATGTTTTACTCAAAACTCTAACCTTTGGCCTTCGTCGAGGCCATGCTGCGTGGCGAGACAGAATGGGAAGAGATTCGCTGGAAAATCACGGGATCCCGCTCGCATATGACAGGATCGCTCTGGAAAATCACGGGATCCCGCTAGCCCACGACAGTATCGCTCTGAAAAATCACGGGATCCCGCTCGCACATGACAGGATCACTCTGGAAAATCACGGGATCCCGCTCGCATATGACAGGATCGCTCTGGAAAATCACGGGATCCCGCTAGCCCACGACAGTATCGCTCTGAAAAATCACGGGATCCCGCTCGCACATGACAGGATCACTCTGGAAAATCACGGGATCCCGCTCGCATATGACAGGATCGCTCTGGAAAACCACGGGTTCCCGCTGGCACAATTCAAAAGTGCCTGTAATTGGCTTAGTTGAAATAAATTATTTGATTTGATTTGCACATGACAAGGTTGCGCTGGTAAACCACATGATGCTGGATGCAAGCCGCTTCCAACTGGTACTATTGGAAATCTATGGGGGAGGCCTATGTTCAGCAGTGGATGTCCTATGGCTGATACGATCATGATGTATTAATCCTGTAAGTGTATCAATTTTCTTGTTTTTACCGGAGGTATGAGTAGAAGCGCGTTTTTTTTTGTGTATGCCAAGTCCGATAAGATACCCTTAAGTAAGATCAAACCAATAGGTACCTAAGTATTGTTTTTCCTCTTACAAGTTTAAAGTTGGAAATTTGCCCGAAAGACTGTGAGGTTATGGCTCCGTATCTTGTTATAAATCTGTTGTAATGGTGGTATTTTTCATTTACCTTTCAAAACCCGAAGTCAAAAGCCATTTATATAAAAGTGACTTAAGTTCATGGTTTTATTCTTCTAAGCGCGTCGATGGTATTCTAAATTATGCCAGCTTCGATCTAAGCACGGAATCGATCAATACTATGATCACTGAAAAGATATTTTTGACCATAAGTTCTATTATTTAAAACATAAAATTCCGTTTAGGCGTGATTGGTCCAATTTTTTTGATTGATTCAATTCGCGATTGCTCCAATTCGCGATTGGCCCAATTCGCTATTGGTCTAATTCGCAGTGGGTCAATTCGCGATTGGTCCAAAATAAAGGTATTTCGAAGAATAAACAAAATGGCACATTTTTATGTACAAAATTAAATATTGTACACCACAGAGGGGTGGGTGTGGTACACGCTAAGGGCACCCTAAGTATCAGGCATACAACTCTATTTTTCAAGTAGGTGTAAAAAGTAATTCCGAAAAAAGATACAAAGATAAAAAGACACAAGCTGAAACTCATTTTCCCAAGGAAAAAGAACAACAATAACGTTCAAAAGATGAATAGATGGCTTCACACTGAATGTCAAATTCTTAATTACCAGAAGCGAAACCGCGGGCAAAATCAAGCTAAATGTCTAAAAATAAAGCGCTATTTCCCGCTTCGGCTGTCAATCACTCAGCCTAGTATTGTCAGCCTATAGTTTGACGTAAGCTTCTTTACTTCTGGTACCTACTGTCGATTGAAAAGCTAAAAACCGGCCAAGTGCGTGTCGGGCCACGCACAGTGTAGGGTTCCGTAGTTGCCCATCAAAATACTTATGCGAACTAACTAAACTGATACGCTGAATTTAATTTTAAAAAGAAGAATTTTCAAAATCGGTCCAGGAGTCTTTGAGAAATCGGGGAAAATACATAAGAAAAAAGATTACGACGAATTTAGAACCTCCTCCTTTTTTTGAAGTTGGTTAAATAGTTGACGATAAACACCTACCTATCCCCAAAAAACATACCTATTAAAGCTGTAAAAATAAAGTTGACAAACTTACATTTGCAGTTGAATCACATGTTCTCCGATACATTTTGTTTGCGAAAATATATTTTCCAAGTACATTTTATAAGTTGGTCGACTATTACTCGTAAAGTTGTAAAGCCTACTTAGTCATGATAATTTTCTTTTAAACTTCGTTATATATACTACTATTGTGAATTTTTTCACACCTCCAAACATAACCGTTTAGCTGGTAGAGGGGGGACACACTCAAGTCGAGCAAAATTTAGCACTTTAAAGCTTAATATTTCACAAACGAATTTTTTTATCAAAAAACTGTTAATGGAAACTATCATTATTTTTTAAAAGCCTATTTAATGATACCCCACACTAAGGGGTACGCGAGAAAAAAAAAATCCCCACTTTACGTGTAAGTACAGGAGGTACCCTAAAAAAAAATATTTTTCGAGATTTTATTTTACCACTTTTTCGGCACAACAAATCCGTATATTTACACCAAATTACAACTCTCTAGTACTGTGCGTCTCTTAGCTAAACTGCGGACAGACGGACGGACGGACGGACATGGCGAAACTATAAGGGTTCCTTGTTGACTACGGAACCCTAAAAATGGCGTAAAAGGACCAATTTTATCCCTGAAATGGCAATCCGTCGGGCCAAATTGGATAGCTAAGCTCACAGGGTGGAAATTACGAGAAATTTATGAGCGAGCATCGTAATTTTTTTCTTCGACCTATTTAAGGGGGATGCTCCAACCAGCCCGCGAAATTCAAATTTTTTTACGTTTTTTGCAATTTGCAGGCCAGTGACATGTTGTAACTTTATAAATATTTGTGTTGCGCAAATAACAAGTATAATTTTAAATATAAAAAATATCAAAAAACTCGCTCCATCAGCTCTCACATAGAAAAGGTGCATCATGTTAAAATCTCCGAAATCTAACTACGATGCACCTTTTCTATGTGACAGCTGATGGAGCGAATTTTTTGACAATTTTTATATTTAAAATTATACTTGTTATTTGCGCAACACAAATATTTATAAAGTTACAACATGTCACTGGCCTGCAAATTGCAAAAAACGTAAAAAAATTTGAATTTCGCGGGCTACATCGACGCAATCACCTTAACGGTACCTATCTCAAAAATTACCCCTTTTGAACATCGAAATTCAGTATGAAAAAGGGATTTTTTATGTTTTTTATTTGTAACATCAAGTGTTTGAATACCTCTATACACACAAAATGATATCAAAATAATGACTGTACGCCACTGGGGCTGCGGGATACCGGGGTCGTGGGACTCCGGGGTCGCGGGAATATCTAATTTTAGTTAGGTAGTACAAGTCTGACAGTCCCTCCCGCTCTGCCCGGGGTGGGAGGACTCATTTGATGATTTAACCACGTTAAAATAAAGGGACTAAAATCGAGATAAAAACCTTTGTGTTAATCCAGGTTATAAACTATCTGTGTACCAGTGGTTTGAACGTTTTTCCAGCATCTGCATCGCGGTGCGTGTGGTGCACAGATAGGGATGGAGGGATCCATACAAAAATCTTCAATCCTCGTTCATCTAGATCATCATTACTATTTCACTCAAAAAAACTTTAGAACAGATACACATACGTACTCACAAACAATCGCATAAATTTATAATAACTACTAGTAAGAAGTAAAATGTCACATTTGGCTAAAATCTAGTTTTACTAATAAGCTGGGTGAACCCGCAAGTAACCTCGACATATTTACAAAATACAGTGTACTAATTAAATACTTGGCCCAGCAGTATTTCATTGTGTCCCAAAGGAAATGTTCAATGTTTCGCAAAGTGAAAATAATGTCGAGCGTAACTTTTTCTTACAATTCTTTCATAGCAATTTGTTTGTTTTTACTTTGTTCACCATTTTGTGACAAGGTATTTTTATTACGACGTTTTTGTTTCAGTTTACGAGTTCCAATTTTACAGACAGACTGGGATTTTTGGCAGTGTTTTGATATGATGATTAAAAGTTTTGTGAGGTCCGCTGTAGGTACTAGTTTAGTCAACTCAACAGGAAAAACTTAGAGGATCACTTAGTTGATCAATCTGTCTGTCAACTCAAGACCCTTTTTGACTGCAATACGTGGATCTATCAAGCTGAAATTATATCAAATATTCTCTATTCTAACAGTACCTACAGTCTACAATTTCAAGGAGCAAAGCAAAAATCAAGAATTTATTATTATTTAGTAGAAGTAGTGCATCGGTTTGAAATCGAACTACAACCTATCGTCTACCACTTAGCGTCACGCTTTTCGGTTCTAGTCCCCAATTAAAGCACCCAATATTTTATGCGAGAAACTAAGCAGCCGTTTCCTGGAAAACTGCTGCGAATTTTATGGCAAACATGAAGGGCGGGATTACCACAGTCGAGAACCGTATGTGCGCTGAAGATTAACTCGACAACTCTTTGCTACGTATGTGCTCCTAGTACCTTGATTGTGAAACACCTGTGTTTTGTACCCGTAGGTATATTATATAGGTAGGACTAACTAAAAGTTAAAAAAAAATTAAGCCCGTGAATTCGTGTACTTTTGAATCAAGTACCTATCTATAGAGTGTTTGGTTTGTGATTAGAATATCCCCTAGTCATTTGCACATGTAGGTCTCATGGATTCAAAAATATTTGCTAGTTTATTGTACATTATTCCAGTTCGGTCAAAAAAAAAAAATAGTCATTCGTGAGGTGTTTGTTGGGTTAAGATTTTTGTCGATAAGATCAGTGTATGATATCGGAAACCAAACAAATGGAAATTAGGTATACATTCAATTCCATACAGTAGTTTTTAGGTTGGTTTATTGTACAAACATACAAACTTACAAAGCAGACAAACGTTCTATAAACTGCTGTTTAGTGGTAGAAATATAATTCGATTTTTAGTCGTTTGTGTCCATCTCGGCCTACTATTATTTTATTTGGATTCTTTGCAAGCGATCTGCTCTGGATTCAGTTACAAACTCCAGCTATCATTTTAATTGCTGATACCTCAGCACATTCACACAAAACTGACCATAAACCCAAGGTAGAAAACAGGTATAACATACTTTTGATTCAAATAAATATCCACTATTTTAAGAAAATTACTTGTATACATTCCATATATTTAGAAAATATCAGTTAGTACAAGTACATTTGAGAGCGTAATTTATCAAAGTTCGAAGTACATACAGGTGGGGCACAATCAATCAATACTGTATGTTTCATATGTAATTTGAACTGAGTAAATGTTTGTATTTTATGGTGCCCTAGTACCTTGATGTTTGAACAGTTCTGTTAATAGTATTATTAGTTCAATGTTGCTGAAGTAATTTTACGGTTTATATAGATTTGCCAAGTTATAAAAACACCTCTAGTTAGATGATTGAAGAATAGATTTTTAGGGTTCTGTACGTCCGAATGAAAATACGGAACCCTTTTATAAGATCATCCGTCTGTTTTCCCTTCACAGTAAAAACTGTAGTGGTATTTTTTGTAATTCCAAAATAATTTAGACTTATTCAGGTACACAAAAAATGATCCTACCCTCGCCTTTAAAAAATCCCCTTATTGGTGCCTGCCAAGGACGCGAGACTGCCTCGTCAGGTAACCTGGACCTGGAACGTAAAGGACTATTGAAGGATCACAGTGGATTTTAGTCATACGAGTCTGACAAAACCTTCCGTCCCGCCTGGGAGGACTCATTCGATGATTTTACCATGATAAAAAAAAGCTAAGACTACATTGAATAAGTGAGGTTTCCTCACGATATTTTCCTTCACCGATGTCAGCGATGTGTAAAGATAAACTTCTCATAACATGCGGGTTTAAACACGAACTCATGCTCGAAGCGAAGTGTTATTCTTTGGGCTATCACAATGTTATTTACTGTTCTACTACACAAGTTTGGAATAAGACCAAAGACAATCCAAGACTCTCCCGCAATAACATCTTTAAAAGTAGATTGAATGAACACCTCCTGTGGCAACTCTCTTGATATTTATGCACGAGTATGTAGTATTCATGTACTAAATGTATAATTATGTCGTAGACAGTAATAATGAAGCAGCGCGACGTTGACGAAGTAGACTTGCTTATTGACCGTTGAAGCACAGTATAAATACTTATGTTGAAGAGAACGGTGCCTTCGATCTAGCAACTGTCACACGTTTTAGTATTGTAAAATGATGATTATTATTATTGTGTACCTAGTGAATATTGTGAGTTCGTTGTTTCCTTTGCTGATCATCCTAGAACACGCCCATTGGTGGGCACAGAAACGTGAGCGGCCCACGTTATGGTGTCTGCAGATTCCTGACTCGTTAACCTACATATTTTATGATGCAGACGTCAGCAGGTTAACCTATCCAACCTTCCACTATTGTGATAAGGTTGAAATTCTGTTAAAGAAAGACAGATTGAGATTTTTGATTTTATTAAAGAAAGACAACGTGTGTCCGTCCGTCTGTCATCAGGTTGTACCTCATGAATCGTGATAATTACAAAGTTAAAAATTCATAGAAATGATTTCAGTTGCCGATATAACAACAAATACAAAAAATAAAAAAAAAGAATAAAATAAATATTTAAGGGGGATCCCAAAAACAGATGTGATCTTATTTTTAAATAATGTTACGGAACCCTTCGTTCGAGGGTCCGACTCGCATTTCGCAGCATTTGGCATTATAATTAAAATCAGTTTTTTCAAAATATAAATAAAATCATCGCTCCGCATGTAATCACAGTACCTATAAGGTCTCATAATCCTGTTTGCAGCCGTGTCCATTATCTCCGTATCTGTATGCAAAAAGGATTTGTGCTATAATTTATGAATAAATGAAGTCTCTAAGAGCATTACTTAGCAACCTGCGAGCTGCGGGTCACTAGAGTATTATCTTATTAGCTTTCAGAGTGTTCTAACAGTGGTCAGGTTTATTTTTATTTATACTAATATCATAAAGAGGAAAACTTTGTTTGTTTGTAATGAACAGGCTCAAAAACTACTTGGTCCGATTTCAAAAATTCTTTCACCAGTTGAAAGCTTTGGTCCTGAGTGACATAGGCAATAAATCGAGCGAAGCCGCTGGGAAAAGCTAGTGCTAATATAAAACTAGTAATTGGCTCTGGCTTCGCACAGGTGCATTTAAAAATATGCAGGGTTACTTGTAAAATAACAACTTTTACTATGAAATCAACGATGAAAGATTGCACTTGCGTCGCGTTGTGTACAAAGGAGCTAGACGAAATAAGAGGATTTAGTAACATCAACGTTCTTAGTACTGCGTTGTTTCAGTCGTAGAAAAATAAGTTTGTATTTTTCAGCATCTTGTACCCAGTAGAATTTTGGATTCTGAAACATAACTCCGACAAACGTTTTAACGGTTCGACGACAGAACCTTTCCTTGACGAACGTTTCGCCGACAGAACGATTAAGTCATGAGAATTGTGTTTCATGAAGTACAGAGGCTTCGCAGATATTGTGCAGCCAGTCTTAGAAGCTAGTCTCATGTTTATTATACTTGTTTAGGTTAGCAGTATATCATGTTATCTATGTTTGATGAGGTTAGCAGTATATCATGTTATTTATGTATGATTACGGTTCAAATTTGCATATCGTAATAGCATCTTGTACCCAGTAGAATTTTGGATTCTGAAATATAACTCCGAAAAACGTTTTAACGGTTCGACGGCAGAACCTTTCCTTGACGAACGTTTCGCCGACAGAACGATTAAGTCATGAGAATTGTGTTTCATGAAGTATTGTATAAATGAAGCCATTTAGACGAAGCCCCGCTGCGCGGGGCTTCTATTTCTGTGTTCAGGGTTTAAACGAACTTATCTAACCGAACCTCGGGTTGCCCCCGATGTCGGATTTTGTTACTAGTATTATAATGTCAAACCATGTCTTTGTCGACGAATCGTTCAGGAATGAATCGTTGTGTCGGCGAATCGTCGGAGTTATGTTTCAGAGTGGAATTTTGTCTGTTATCTACAGAGGCTTCGCAGATATTGTGCAGCCAGTCTTAGAAGCTAGTCTCATGTTTATTATACTTGTTTAGGTTAGCAGTATATCATGTTATCTATGTTTGATGAGGTTAGCAGTATATCATGTTATTTATGTATGATTACGGTTTAAATTTGCATATCGTAATAGCATCCCGATGCCATACATTGCATCGCGGACATGATTTTGCATGCTTTTGGCTTGACCTATAACACAGATTACTTTATAGTTCTATCCTTTTTTTTTCTAGTTACATACACTGTCTAAAAGGAGAATTTTGGAACAGCTCCTCCTAAACGTGAAATTGATAACAGATGGCGACACGTGACGTCTTTTGTCTCTTACATGAAGCCCGTCTTTTTTTATGAAAAACTAAGGGCACACATGCTTCTACATAATATTATGTCAGTTTTTCTCTAAAATTCAACTCAAGAACTTTTCTTCCGCAGAAACACAAACAACAGTAATACTCAGGGGCGTAGCCAACGCCGTATTGATAATAAGAGGCCCCCAAGTATCAAGGGCCCACAAAATATTTGGAATAAAAAAAAACATAAACGGTCTATAAAGCTCCAATTATCCTCCTAATATTTATCTCAATTTTAAAATAATTATAGTTATAGTTGTTAAAATTGAACAACGATCATTCGATCATCAAGTTCCTTTCTAAATTATCAAGAAATCAGTAACGGTGGATAGCTACTCGTATACGATTCAGGATGTTATTTTTTTTTCTGCAAAACTATATGCATACCTACACCTACATTAGAAGGGCCTCAATAAATTTCAATACGGGGCCCATTATGGCGTAGTACGCCACTGCAAATACTGTTAAGTTTGTTACGCTTCGGAAATACTCGGAAGTATTTGGCAAGATTCGGAATTAGGTCTGATTACAGGGAGAATATCATACAAGAGATAGCTACGTTGTTTTGATTGCAAGGGAGTTGGCAAGGTTTTGTTCAAATTGTAGGAGTTATTGTGAAAATCGATGAGAATATCAAGTAGTACTTGTTACTGTGTTCTGATCGTTATATGAAATATTATGTGGAGCATTTTCGGCCTCCAGTCTGAATCAATATTCAATAGAAAACTTCTCAATCGAAGATTTTTCCTCATATTTACAGTATATCTCTCTTTCTTCCTAATTCATCCAAAGGTTGTCTTGAAAAGATCGCTTTTAGTGATAAGACCACATATTGTGTCACCCTATGTTTAAGTTATAATTTGTAATGTTATGTACCTTTAAGTTGTATGGTGTGCTTATTAAAGAGTATTCTATCTATCTCTTTTTTCAATTCTCATGATAATACAGTTAATAAACACAAATTTTTACTTATTAATACATTAAAACATGCCCCATGAACCACTCTGTTCATTCGTTTCACCAGTTCAGCAGTTTATGAGTTTATCGCGTACAGACACACAGACGAGACTTTCCATAATAAGTACGAGTATAGTGGAAGTAACGCGAAAGATCAAGCCCTCATAACTTTAAAGAGCCTTTTAGGTTCGAACGTCAAGTTTAAAAGCTTCGAAGTAATAACGATCTACTTATATTATTTGCCGACTTGTCGGGACTTCAGATTCTCAATTACAACTTTTTAAGGTACGAGAGATTTGAAACCTTCGACTTCGAGTTGGGTTTAATTTAGACAAGATGATGACTTTACATTACAAAATGTCCAGATTCCATTTTCGAAACAAAACGTAACGATTTCAGTGACGCCACTTTTTTTATAAAACGTGTGTGCGCGCCACGCACACGCACGTCTTGGCTTCAATCCTAGCTAAGACTTCAATCCACGGTGATCTTTCAGTAGCCGTTTACGTTCCGGGTTTCCTGATGAGCACAGAGACGGGTATAGCGTAACTTTTATCCCATTAATACTTAAAATTCTAAGGTATTTTTTTTTTTCGTGGTAATGTCATCAAATGGGTCCTCCCACCCCGGGCAGGGCGGGAGGGATTGTCAGACTTGTACTGATAAAAATCCACAACGTCCTTCGGTAGCCCTTTGTGTACCGGAGTCGCGGTATACGTATGTCCCGCAACCCCGGCAGGACTGTGGCCCTCTATACGAGAGCCCCGTCATATTCTAGAGTACGAGTGATGCTTCTTCAGTCAAGTTGGACTGTTGAGCATTCACAGATATTCCTGCTCACAATCGTATTATCTTACCAGTAGAAAAAAAATACAATTTAGCGAATTCTCTGTCTTTGCAAGTGTTAATGAGTATATATAGAAATATTAAAATATTAAGTATATTATTATTATTACTTGAAAATTCGAAGATAACAGGCGTATTATGTTTACGTTAAGTTCAACCTTGAGTGGCTTCAACGAAGCAAGATGTTTGTATGCTGTTGTTAAGTTGTTGCCACGGAATTTTAACTACACTAAGTTGTATTCTTAAACGTTGTTTGAAATTTTCTTGCAATTTCTAAAAGGATTTTAAATGTTTGAGAATGCCGTAATACTAGCGGGGATGTTTAAAAAATGGTCCAATGTAATTAATAATTTAATATAAAATCTACGCATACGCATTTGGTCTGCTGCAGCCTTTATTCAACTACTATAATTGTAATATTATTTTAAAATTTACTTTGTGTCGCGTAGCGTCGCGTTTATTTGTCGCTCACACAGGACACTGCCTTAGCCATACACTCCACTCCGATGAGCGTATTAAATAAGACGTGATGCCTTTTGCCAGTTACTGCAGTGTAAAAAGAAAACGTGGCACATGCATGAAGCTAGCTGCACTCCATTTATACGAGTATTATCCACTCATGTACCAGCGGTCCCTATTATTAGATAATTATTATATAGTATAATTGAACATAGGTATCGAGCTTCGTGAGTATTCGTGACGAATCGCATTAACGCGAATGATTTTAGTTATTTACACTCGTTGCTCGATACTGTATGTAATGTTCAAAAGATATTAACTACCGAGGGACGATGGTAGCTCTTTTTATTAAAGGAATTGTAGTGAAAAGCTATATAATAGTATACACATATTACATGACTTTCAGAGAGGGCATAATTTTATATGTATAGGACGAATGAAAGGGGTGGGAAAATAAAATGAGTGTTTCTGGCCTACGCTGCTTAGGCGGAAAAAAAAAACTTTTGGACTCTATAATCAACTTCGAAAGGAAGGAGGTTCTGAATTAGGGCGGTCCTTTTTTTGACTCCGAGGTATTTGACCTGATTTATGGGGTTATTCGTTCGCTGCAGTACACTTGTCATTTAGTTCCATAAAAATAACAGTTTTATTTATTTTATAAGCATTTTTCGCTAATAGAACAAATAAATATTTCGCTATTGATTGTTTTGTAAATGTTAGATTACAAAATTCTAATGCTCTTGTAAAAAAATATGTATATGATAAGATTTTAACTTGAGTACTTAATCGAAAAAAAAAAAACTAATGTGGATATTTTGAATTTGGTCATTATTTTTTTAATGTTTTTTTTTTTCTTCAAACCATAGTACAGTAACCTTTGTTAATGAAATCACTACCAATTTGGGTTACTTCTCTTTGAAGCTTACCGCACTTATGAAACTGTCAAACTCGTATTATAATCTGATATGTTGGTAATTTGAGCGGCACTCATACCTTCAAACTGTGTAGAATAACAATGTCGATTGCTTTCAGATTGACGGCTGTATTCAAAGAACGGTTTGTGAAGGTTTATTACCTTGTTGAAATTGGATATAAAGTGTAGTTTTTTATCTTTTCTGGGCGGTAAATGTTTTGTAAATATTTCCGCATTTTTCGTGGGATGTGGCTACCTTTTGATATCAAAGAAAATTGAGCCGCCACTGGGAAATAAGAACACCACAGCCCTTTTTAGGGTAGTACAGTAATGTCAAACAGACAGGCCTGGCGAACGCGAAGCAAGGCGTTTCAAGGCAATTGTTTCAAGCCCGTCACATAGACTATCGGATCGTCGTATTATTGAATCGTTTGAATTCAGTCACATAAAAAAGCATGGACATTACAAATCCTACTACTATTATAAAGGCGAAAGTTTGTATGTATGGATGTATGGATGTATGGATGTTTGTTACTCTTTCACGCAAAAACCACTGAGCGGATTTGGCTAAAATTTGGTACACAGATAGTTTATAACCTGGATTAACACATAGGATAGATTTTATCCCGATTTTATGTTCCCATGGGATAATTTTCGAGTTGTAGCGGGTGAAACCGCTGGCAACAGCTAGTACTCGTATAAACGCTTCGGATCGTATTCGCTTCGCGTGTCTGTTTGACAACAGCTAGGGGCCTACCCGCATCGTGCGGAACGAAAGAGACTGTCAGATTCTTTCTAAACAAAAATCCACACTGTTCCTTCAATTGCCCTAAAGGGCAGGGTGTTCCAGGATCTTAGTGATCTTTATAGACGTTTCAGTGACCCAACACTACAGGCTTCTGGAAAGGCTTTGGAGTAAAAGTATATCCTATTTCTTAATATTATAAAGCTGAAATCTTTGTTGTTGGGTTGAACGCGCTAATTTGGTTGAATGCGTTAGCGGTGCGAGAGTAGTGCGGCTGATGCACATTCCTTCACATTTTATAATAATTGCCGCTTTTCAGCAGCGTCTGTCGCGCAAAAGTCGCATTAATGTGAAAGTGGTCTTAATATCCAAGGTGATAATCCGGCCAGTCATTAGCGTACGCTACCAGGGAAACAGAACTTGAATGGAGTATTATGAACTCAAAGACGATTAAATAAGAATTGATTTCGGCTAAATTAATATCAAGTCCGGCTGCCCTAATTATAACTCATATTGTTAACCGAATGAATGAAAAACCTCGGCCCTTCGCCCGCCCCCGCCCTGCGGCCCCTGCCCCGTCTCTCTCTGCCCTTGGCCTTTGTTAGGTGGCCCCCATTGTGCTCTGAAGATGAAAATCTACTCGATACTTCTGTATTTTTGAAATAGAGCTGAAGAATTGAAATATAGAAAATATATTGTGGTTTTAGTGACATATATTATGATCACTTTTTTATCCCAGTTGAGGGTATGCTGAGCCCTAATAGTATACCCACATTTAGCTTATTATGGTCATAGGGTGCGAACATCTTGCCATCACTCGGGAACAAGTCCAGATTTCCAATTTTTATGTTTTTTTTTTATCTATAATAGGTGATCGCGTTTGGCTAGTAATTCGTCTGATGGCAAGTTAAATACCCCAAGATTGTAGCTATCAGGAAACAAAATACCAAAAAATCCCCCTCCTAAACTTTGTGCACAATAAATTCACTTACATTCCGTATGGGAAAACCCAATAACATTTTGTCCGACTAGACAATCGAACCCGGGACCTTATGCTCAGCAGTCAAACTTGTAACCACTAGACCACCGAGGCAGTTCATCTAATTCTACGTGAAACATTTCGTTGCCTGGCAATATTACTAGCCCCGGAATGTCTTTGATCCTTTTTCGAAGAATATTCTACAATTTACTACAGAAGCGAAATGGTCACAATTACGTCACGAAAAACGAAAGTCTACATCTGCAAGTTTATCCGAAAAACATATCTATTCATACACAGTTAAGGGCTAAATTACAATGGTTGTTCCCTCAGTGGTTTAAGAATTATGTTATTTATCCTACGCGATTAATCTTTCTCTTAATTGGGAATGTTCTTAAGAGAAACCCAATTAACAAACGGACCGAACATTGGACAAACAGATTGTTTTCAATATGGGTGGGTCGGACGCAAAACTGAATAAAGGGCCTTACTCACAGGGCGTGATCCGATCTGGCGATGCGATCTGGAGCCTTATTACGAGCTCTTAACGCGATCCAGTTTAGGATGTGAGAAAGAGACAGAGCTATACAAGTCGTCTAGCGCCATCTCTTTCCCACAGCCTAAAGACTTACGCCACATATTACTCACGCTTTAAGAGTTCATGGTAGGCCACCTGACCGTTTGCGATCTCCGTGAAGGCAGAATGCGATGCGATCTGACGCCGAATAATGATTGGTCGGAACTCGGAATGCCACACAATTTATTTTAACTTTAACTTAATTAATTTAAATCTATACTAATATTTATGAAGACATTTTTAAGCTGATGATGATGATAAGTCTATAATAAAAATATAATTAATAGGTAATAATTACACTCAACCTTTGGCAGTCCATTGTTCACAACTTGAGGACCTCGAACTGCTGCATGACATACCTGTAAAAAAATAAATAACATTAAAGCTATTGCTTCACTTCATTTTGTTTTATCAAGAGCAACTGGTACCATAATATGTATACAATAACTGGTACAAATGGTACAATAATTCATCAAGTGCTACTCAAACTTCACACCCAGAGTTCCGTACCATCTTAGAGAAGACAAATTTCATTTTTTGTAGAGCATTTGCTACATAAAGAAAAATATTGGTTAGGTTCTCAACTTTTCTTTAAATTTTTTTTTGATTTTTTTCATTTTTTTTTCTGGGCCCTTGGTTTTGGCGCCCCCTTGGCGCCCGTGTGCATTGCACACATACTGGGTACAATAATTCGAGAACATAAAGAAAAATATTGGAAATTTTTACATACAGAACTAGCACTAAATGATACTTCTAAATGAAATATTATTAGTATCATTTAGTAATCTACATCCACACGAATATTATAAAGAGGAAAAAGTTGTTTGTTTGTAATTGATAAACTTAGAAACTCCTGGACCGATTTTAAAAATTCTTACACCATTAGAAAGCTAAATATCTGCGAGTAAGATAGGCTATGTTTTAATACGCGCAGACAATATCGCGGGAAAAGTGCTCTAGTTCTGTATATTTCCAATGTTTTTATTCAGAACAATTCTGTATATAAAAAGTTAAAGAAAATGAAATTACTGAAATTATTTTCTGTGAGAATTTCATTTCAACCTAAATACCAAGAATTCGCTGTTGATTCTGAGGAGCACACGGGAACGGAAAGTTATAACAGATTTTTTTGATCGAATATACAATTAATCTAAATAGATTTAGGTCTAATTTTCGAGGAAAAGCACAATCAGTATTGAAATAAATAACCAACAATGTTTTTAAACGGTTTTGTTTCATAAAATATTTAAAAATGTGATTATTGTTTAAAAATACAAATAAAATAATTATACATTGAGTAAGTAAATTATTATTATTATTGTGAAAATTAGTACACGTTTTCAATTTTCCTTTCGCCCCGGATTTGCCCGCCCTAGCGACGGCCCTGGCGCCTCAGGAGTTTTTGTAAATGACAAGCGGTCACACCGCAAAATGTAAAAAGAAATTCAAAATTCCCTAAAATTCCAATTTTTCTGTAAATCCACGATGTATTCTTTCCAATACACTCCATTTAAATTCCCATACCAATGAATGTGTAAGTAAAAATTTGAGCTAAGATAATATGTATGCATGCTCACGTAATACATTGCTCGCTGGGCGGTATTAATTATGTATGTCATTTGCATTTAGCGCGCGTTGGATGCGACTCAATGGAAAATATTGGAACGTGTGGAGGTATGTGATAGTCTGTGTTTTAATAACACCTGGGCCCTATGCCACGCCGTATAACGTACTTGAAGTACAATATAATTTGCATGAAAAATGGTGACACAAATATTTTTCGAATTATGTACAATCAGTAAAACCCATTTTTTTAATTCTTTAAACGCGATCAGCGAAACCTAGTTTAATATATGTAATTAAAAGTGCACATTTGAAATTCGAAATAGGCTATTTTAATGAAAAAATAAATGACGAAATAGGATATTATTACACATTTAAAAAAAATACAAGTTTGAAAGTAAGATTATCAAAACATACTTGATCCATATATTTTTTTGATACTAAAACCAAAACTGACGAAGATACAACACTTCTAAAAATCACAAATATCACGTGGTCGGGTACAATTTTACAGGTATTATTACGTCACATCACAAGCCTTCGCTTCCGAATTTCGAAGCGTTTTATCTTTGAAAATATTCATTGATGTCAAAATAATAACATAAAATACGTCCCTTTGGGGGATTAGCAATTTTATAATTATGTTGATTTTCAGTCATTGGACTAAACAGATTTTATTTTTATTTATGCAGTAAAATACCCTATTGATTCATTAATCAGGCAAGGGGTGAAAAACGCAATTTCCTCGGATACTTTATTTTGATGGGCTAATAACATTTATGTTTTTATTTGGGTACCGTCTACCCGATGGGGATGCCCTTTGGTAACTTATGAGCAGTCTTAACGTCCATTGGGGAATTAGTTTCTTAAAAAAAAAACAAGTACCTAGTTTAGTTTCTTAAAATAAATTACAAGTCTTAATACTGACATGAATGTAACTTCAAAAGTTGCTGATATCCATCAGCAACTGAAGCAATATGAACCGCTTTTTAAATATTTTAAAAACTATGGAAAAAATTTCAGAAAATTCTTCCATAATGCGTTGTCTCTCAGTGAATGTATGAATTTAGTAAAAATTTGTAAAATTTGTTCAATATATTTTCCTTTATAATTTTCAGTTTAAATCATATCTACTACTAACCTTTTAATTTGAAATCATACCAATTGTAAAATTTAGAGTGATTTATCACGTAGACTGTCAGTGCTTTACGTGTAATGCATTCGCCAAAGGCAACTGAACTACGTTTTCTAGGATGGACGTACCATGAGATTATCTAAAATAGACGGGAATCAATGTGTAGCTACCAAAAATATACTAGAAAAACTATATAAATTAAGTTCTTAAAGCTTCTGTAGTCAAAATGCAATTTTATTCAAAATGGCGCACCACGATTATATCAGGCAGTTCAAATAAAGTCAAGTAGCTCTTCTGAAGTAATTAAGCACTTAACATAACCATACATGTGCTATCTTAATTAGTTTAGTCTGCCATAACTGTTTCTAATTGCATTCGGATTAGCTCGCTCGAATTATTATTATCATACAAGCCGTGCATGAAGTGAGATTTCCCAGTTAAGGCATAGGTCCGACCGCTGACGAGAAACGAGTAGGTATCGAGTAGAACTAGAAATTATAAAATAGTTGACGATCAGCGGGAAACGAGTGTAGTTTCGATAGTTTTGTAGCCTCGACGAGTGATTATTCGCCCCACTCGTCTCAGTCTTCTGTAAAGAAATGAATAAGGCCGACCGAGCATCGCTGAACGAGTATCGCTGAGAGAGTTTATTTTTGATAGCTCGTCGCTCAGCGACAAAACTAATAGAGTGAGATGTCGCCGGCAGTGTAAACAGTCAGAGAGCAAATTATTTATGCATCTCTTTCGTTTACACTTACTCGGAATGTACATTAATTGTGCGTTTCTTGAGAGAGAAAATCGCCGATATTTACTCGTTTTCTCGCCGCCGCCGCCGCCGCCGCCGGTCGGACCACTGCCTAAACCGGGCAGACCGCTAATCTATCTTCTATAATTATACATACTGACCCTAGATCAAATTGAATAGGGTTATGGTAGAAATAAAGAAATAAATAATAGTGTAGGGTAAAAGATGTTATAAGGAATTTTGAAAATATTTTTTTCATAACTTCGAATGAAAGCTGTTTTGATATTGTTAAAAAACACGTGTAAAGGGAAAAGTATGAAATAAACGGGGGTTGAAGTAGCGGGCGGAGTACTAGTATTATAACTATAAAATGACCAGTAGGTATCTGTCCCAGAGAAGTCGGGTAAAAAGAAATATCTCTCGTCATGATGAGACCCTGGTCCCTCACGTATGTTTTATGTGGCGCGCAATAAAAATAATAAAATACCGTTTCGGCTTATAAAAGTTTGACCTGCGAAGGAAAGGACACTTTGGACAGAAGGTTTACGTGAGATATTGGACTACATTACAGGGACAAATTTGATAATTTTTCTGTGGCGATGGCAGTAAGAAGAAAAACGTTGTTGAATAGGCAAGTGGACGATTGTTTGATAACTTTAGGTGGGGGTCTAGTAATTTCGATAAGACCACCCATTGTGTCGCCCTATTATAAGATATATCCGTAATTTGTAAAGTGTATATAATAAAGAGTATTCTCTATCTATCTAGGTACAACGGCACGGTTGGCGCAGTGACTGCTGCGCTGCGTGTTGCGAGTTCGATTCCCGCTCGGAACAAATATTATACGACCGACAAGATCAGCAAGCGGGGTCGCTAGGCAACTGGGCTTCTTCCAGTTGTAATGTCCCTTTGTGCCTATTGGCCTTGTTTTGTTCTGTCTCCTGCTTGCATGGAGGGAAGTGGAAACATATTTTTCCTACTCCTCCACTATTATTTTCTGATTAATTTCGTTTGCAGGATCCAATACAGGTAAATTCATTCTCCGGGACACATCGAGCTTCATTGTCTCGGCGCTTTTCTGGTGGTTGCCTCTGTAGATTCTGGCTCTCAGGAGTTGCAGTGGTTTGGGAATAGTGTGTTGGGTTTGTCCCAAAAAAAAAGCGGGTCGGTTAAAATTATAGATTCATTATGAGTGGACTTTCTTTTCTTCGCAACTTGTAGTCTGATGCTTTTAGGCCGGCCTGGCGTACCTTTGTGTTACGTAACTACTCATATCGGTCCGGTCCCTTCTCGGGTCGAAGGTGCTACTCACGAGATGAACATTCTGATTGGAACGTGAGCGAAACGACAGTTTTTATTTAGGGGTACATCTGCTGAATTCACCATTTTAACCAACATTATGGAAGGAGTTTTTCTTGTTGGAGTCTTGACTTTTCTCTTCGAAGTACTTATAGAACCTTTTTTTGTTCGTGGTAAAATCATAAAACGTGTCCTCTTACTTAAATCCATGGTGTCTTTTAATAGCCCTTTACGTTTCAGGATCACGATAATTCGTAAGTCCCGCGACCCCGGCAGACTTTAGCCCTCTAAAGAAAGCCCCCGCCCGTCATATTGCTGACACTCTTTGAGGAGCGCGTGGAACAAAATCCCCTTGGTCGACCCGAGTACTTATATGTGTACAACATGGAAAAGATGCGCGCTACGATATTTCCTGGCTGAAATTTACAGTTGGCTGTATTTTTGCCCATCCCTTATTTGTAGGTATACATGGAGGATCCCCATTTAATGAGGTCACCCGCCTGTACGAGACATCTGTCTGTCTACCTATGAGATTTTCGGAGCGTCAAGAGATTTCTATTATCCTTTTTTAATTATAAGAGGAGGCTCGCCCTATCTCGATTTATCTATACTAATATTATAAAGAGGTAAAATTTGTTTGTAAGTTTGTAAGTTTGTAAGTTTGTAGGTTTGTAAGTTTGTAAGTTTGTATGTAGGGGGTAATCTCCGGAAGTAATGAACCGATTTTAAAAATTGTTTCACTGGTAGAAAGCTACATTATCCGTGAGTGCTATAGGCTATAAATTATAAAGATATCATGCTTATTAGCCGAAATATCTCAATTTTTGTCTAGCCAGGCGGAAAAAAATTGCTCTTCCAACACAGTTATTAGCATGCGCTGCCTTAACAGTTGTATATAATTGAAAACAATGTATAGCAAAAATGTCCGCTTTGAATAGTTCTACAATAAAGTCCGCGACACCATATTTTTATCTTTTATATTTTAGCAGATATAGTAGCTTTTATGAGTCAAAAAAGTTATTTTCGACGTACTTGCCTTTGGAAGATTTTTTACACAACAAAATATTAAACCTTATCGAAAAAAATATTATTATGATCACAAGAACATCATAGAGATACGATTTGCTGCAAATAGTATGTGAATTGGTTAAATAGTGTCGAAGATAACATAAAATTACTAAATCGCAAAATGCCGCCGTCCATTCACGAATCGCATGGATAAAACGTCCGTACAAAGCATGTTCTAATGCTTTGTACGGACGTTTTATCCATTTACGTATAGAAGGCGTTGTGAAATTACGTGTTGGTCTTTAAAATTGTTTTGGTTGCTCGGTTTCTTTAAGCACAAATAGCTGTACTACTTCGTTCTTATTCTTCGAGTTCGAAGCTCCACAACTTCAACGTTTTAAACTGAAAGTTTCAGCGATTGTTTATCATGCCACAAAGGAAATCACAACATTCCCGTTAGACATCCCAGACAAAAGCAGATCCTGCCGGGGCTGCGGGACATACGTATACCGCGACTCTGGCACACAAAGGGCTATCGAAGGACACCGTGGATTTTAGTCAGTACAAGGCTGACAGTCCCTCCCGCCCTGCCCGGGTGGGAGGACTCATTTGATAATTTTGCCACGCAACAAAAAAAAAAGACAAGAGCAGATCGAGTACGCCGTATGGAAGAGTCTGCTCTTGAAAATCATCAGCGCCTCTCGAGGAATAGAGAAAATATTTCGCAAGCACGCGCTGGAGAATCTAGCTCCGAGCGTTCACAGCGGTTTGCTAACCAAAGCTGGAGAACATTCGCAGGTGCTCGGAAATCTAGCGCTGAGCGCTCGCAGAGGCTCGCTAACCAAAGAGTATAAACATTACAGGCCCGTGCTCGGGAATCTAGCGCTGAACATGCGCAGCGCCTACCAACAGAAAGACAGTGGGCAGTTACAGTCAGTACAGTATACAATAAAAACAAAACCCTCCTTTTGGCAGTCAGCTCAAATAAATCATAGCACAAGTACTAACCGAACCACACTTATAATTTCATCACAAGTTAAAATATTTTCTGCCCAACGAAGTGGGCACGGGTCAGCTAGTATTGTAATAAACCAGCTTATTCCTGCGGTTTCCCGTTTATTCAGAATTTCACATTTAATTTGAGAAGGCGGTACTATTAGCGTACTTGTAATATTACCAATTAGTTATTGCCAGCGGCTGTACCCGCTACAACTCAGGCAAAATCTGGATAAAATACTATCTTATGTGTTAATCCATTTTTTGCCTGAAAGAGTAACAAATACATCCATCCAACCCCATAAACTTTTGTCGTTTGAGAGAGGATGATTGACTTCTTTATAAAAAAGTCAATCATTCTCTTTCAAACGACGTTGAAAGTTAAAAGTAATTTTTGTAGGTACTGTCTGGAGATACCAGGCGAACATAAAGTGTCAGAGGCTACTCAACAAAGTTGTGTAGTTGGCGCGGACGCTGTAAACTTAGCACTTATCTCGTCTCTGGGGGGTCTGCAGGGAGGTTGAACATCAACGGGAATAAATACATCTATTTATAGATGGTTGTCTGATAATTTGGGAAGACGCAACGTAGACAGACCTCCCACTAGGTGGACCGACGACATGGTGATAGTCACGGGCAACCGATGGATGCATGTGGCGAATTGACGTTATGCGTGGCGGTCTAAGGCGAAGGCCTTTGTTCAGCAGTGAACGTCTTCTGGCTGATGATGAAAAGTAATGGGTAGCTTGCTGTCCGATTAAGGACTAAGTCCGGGTCCACGACGCGTAGTGTTCCAAGGAGCTGTCAGCAAATCGACGGGCCCTCAATAGGACATAGCGCCTATCTGATTGGGTATCGTCACCCCGGAACGTAAAGAGCAAAAGAAGGAACAGGTCAGAAACAGTGCCGGCCCGTCCGTACCGTGGCGTGACGTGAAGTGACGTGTCCAGTGTCAGTGAAATATGACCATACATTTTGTACGACGCTATCCGTGCCGTACTCATCAGTGTCAGTGCCGTTCACTGATTTTCTTTCACTCGTATATATGAATAGCACGTCACGTCTCGGAACGTGTCGGCACTGTTTTGTGTGGATAGGCCTTTACTGGCAAAAAAACAACCCTATCTCTTCAATTTCCATTTACGTTCCATGGTCACGGTAACCTTTGCAGACGGTCCCGTGAACCAAAAAGAAACTTTAATTACACCAACGGTACTAGGCGAGCAGAAGTTACGGCTAGTAGCGCGGAACGGACACGAACAATGAATGGCGAACCGCACTCTTGTTCCTGAAAAACCCATTTAACGTTGATTGACATTTATTGGGTTCGGTAAACGTGGTTTAATGGTAAATCAATGCTTAATTAGTGTACCTTCCTGCTTAATTGGGACTTCGGATGTAAATGATCGTGGTAATACCATGGGCCTCGAACCCATCGTATAGAGTGCCATAAAGTGGTCGTCGTCATAGTATAATCAGCCTGTTCCCACTGCTGGGACATATATTATGTTTACTCTCTGTACAAAAGAGTGGGCTGTAATCTACCACGCGGGCCAAGTGCGTGTTGGTAGTACTAAATTTTATTAATCTCTTCTAGTGTGATATTACTCTGGTACTGCTATTATACCATTGAGTGGAAAATATTATGTATATATTTCCTCAATTATATTTATCATGTCACACGTCTTCGAATTTTTGGTTCTTGTACATGCCGGTTACCTCACTATGTTTTCTTTTACCGTTTTGAGAGCAGTGGTGATGAAGTAAATTACATAAAGTAATTCGTTTGGTAAATAATTAATCCGGCAAGATGGACCGATGACCTGAAGAAGGTGGCTGGCAGTGGCTGGATGAAAAAAGCGGGAGATCGTGCGCTGTGGCGCTCTCTGGGAGAGGCCTATGTCCAGCAGTGGACTGCAATAGGCTGAAATGATGATGATGAATTCGTTTGGTTGTGTTCAGTCCCAAGACGGGACGGGGTGCTACCACTGCTCCAATGCTGTCAACAGCGATGAACAATTCATGGTTTGAAGTCAACGTAACACGTAGCTACCCAACTCATAGTCCTGTCAGCATCCTACGTATGTGGCGTTATAGTGCCCAACTCGGTTCGGAACAATACGACGCGAGGTATTTATCAACATCATGACACGGTAGAGGTTCCTGCCGTAATCCAACTTCGGTCGTCTCACTGAAGCATTCTCCTGATGATGGCCGATTTTCGCCGCTCGGCAAAAAACGGGCGAGCAAATGGCATTTTTTTCGACTAGGGGTGTTAAGACAGAAAACCTCCACGTGCGCCCTTGGACTGGAGTTTCTCGGATACGTCCATCCGGGGGGAAGACCTGTTTTTCGGGCCGGTGCACCCTGGGATGCGGGCAAAAACTCTTCCTTAGGCACTGTGTGCCTAAGGGGTCTCTTTGCCCGTATGCGAACAGCATGTCGGGTGGACGCTCCAACGCGTGTCCCTCTGAATAGCAGAGGGCACAGCGGCGGAGCGGGATTGCGGACGGTGAGTAATGGGTAAGCTCGTCCGACCAAGGACCAAGACCGGGTCGGTGGCGCGTCGTGTTTCACGCGTCACCGACGGGGCCTCTTATGGGGCCAAATGCCTTCTGGGGTTGCGGAATTTTCTTAAAACCAGGATACCGTGGCCCCGGAACGTAAAGGGCATCCCAAGCAGGGACCGAAACCGGTATGATCAATACGGGTATTTTTTCGGTAACAACCTTTTTTTCTTTTACAGGTAATTTTAAAGATTACCTTTATTATTAAAAGTGAATACATAACCAGTATTAATACCGGTTACCGAAATAAAAATTACCCCTATCTTGCACACTTCACACGTGCCGTCGGCAATAGTCACAGCGCGCGCATCGCATGTGTGTGTGACAAAGAGTCGTTATCTTTAGTTAACCGGTATTAAAACGGTAACCTGAATAGAGGTTACATTTTTCTTCGGTCTGGTTAGGTACCCAGATAGCGGTTACCTAAGTCTGAAAAATAGGGGTGCTATGACAGGAAACCTCCACGTGCGCCCGTGGACTGGAGTTCCCTCTCGGATACGTCCAGGGGGAAGACCAGTTTTTTGGGCCGGTGCACCCTGGGATGCGGGCAAAAACTCTTCCTTAGGCACTGTGTGCCCAAGTGGTCTCTTTGCCCGTATGCGAATAGCCTGTCGTGTGGATGCTCCAACGCGTGTCCCTCTGATCAGCAGAGGGCACAGCGGCGGAGCGGGCTTGCGGACGGTGAGTGATGGGTAGCTCGCCGTCCGACCAAGGACCAAGCCCGGGTCGGTGGCGCGTCGTGTTTCGCGCCAAATGCCTGCTGGGGTCGCGGGTTTTTTCTTAACCCAGGTTACCGTGGCCCCGGAACATAAAGGGCATAGGAAGGAACACGGGTGGATTTTAGTCAGTAAGAGTCTGACAGTCCCTTCCGCCCCACCCAGGGCGGGAGGACTCATTTGATGATTTTACCACCTAAAAAAAAAAAAAAAAAGGTTGCACTCCAGGAGTGCCGGTAGAAGTGAAAACTTTTTTGTTACTATGTTTTATTTTTAATTTGAATGACGTCTTACTCATTTTCGATCAGGGTCACGTGACCCTGACGCGAGTTTTGGTCACGTGACCCTGACGCGAGTATTAAATTTTTACCCATTACAGAAAAAGTGTACAACGCCGCTAAAGAAGTTTTCACTTCAGATAGCGGTTACCTAAGTCTGAAAAATAACCAAAATTCTTCAATACCGGTACCGTAATTTATAAAGGTTTTCGGTCCCTGATCCCAAGGAACACGGGTGGATTTTAGTCAATAAGAGTCTGACAGTCCCTTCTGCCCCATCCAGTGGCGGGAGGACTCATTTAATGATTTTTGCCACCCAAAAAAAAAAAAGACTGTGTACTATAATTGCTAGACTCAAAGTCGAGTGCAACCTTATATTTGCCATACGGCGAGATTGGCGAGACGCCGCATGTGGCGGGGCGACTAAAATCAACCGTCTAATTAGTAAATATAAGGTTGCCTTAGTCTACATACTCGTATTTTTTAGGAAATGAACAAGTTGCTAACGTTTTTTGTTGACATACACTTTGTCATTTTTTTGAACTACGTTTTTTTACATGTCCTCTCGCCCAGTGCGAGATCCCGACTGTCAGATTTGTACTGTCTAAAATCCACGGTGTCCTTCAATGGCCCTTTACGTTCCGGAGCCACCGTTACCTAATAGTCCGGCGACCCAGGTCCTATTGAATCATAGAAATAAATAACCATAAAACAACCGAAGTACCAGGATATCAGGAAATGTAGAAAATCGATTTCCCTTACCACTTATGAATTGAGACTTCTACCACATCTGCCACATGCATGTGGCACGCCACCGCCACCGGTGCCAAGCCTCGTGGCTGTGATACGAAAACTTATGTAATGTCTCGTCTGAGACAACGGCACCGGTGCTGTCATTCATTACTTGAAAAGAAGACAGATTAAATGTTCTTTGTTGGTTTCAAACAAAGATTTTCAAAAGCGAACGGTTCTTTTCATTTGTTTCTTAAAATTCAATTATGAAAACAGAAAGTCAAAATTACTCGAACATTGTATCTACTCTTTGTCTTCGTATATTGGGGTCATACTAATTGGAAATGTCATTGATTATTATCGCAGAGGTGGCTCAGTGGTATCGGCTCCGACTTACGAGTTGTAGGCCATGGGTTCGAACCCAGCCAGGCGTATTACACTGCTCTCAAAACGATTTCAACAACATCTGCTGAGAAAACGGCATGACCTAGAACATCGTGAAAAAACCGACATGACATCTGACATCTACCAATCCGCAGTGGGCCCGCGTGGTGGATTATGGCCCACCCCCTCTCACAGAGAGGAGGCTTGTGTCTCAGCAGTGGGAACATTAAATAGGCTAATGGTGATGATGATCAGCATTATTGGATGTAGATTATTTAAAGTTAATTTTCGTTATAACGTCGTTTTCTATTAGTGTAGCCCTTTTTGGCTCTTCGGTCGTTTGACCCCGCTCTGGCGGGGCCCGCGGGTCGTTCGAACCCGCTTTCAAAATTTGGGAAATAGAAAAGTTTCCTGCCCCCTACCAGTCTGTTCCGACTTTAATAGATACGATATTCTTGTATCATGAAAAACCAAAATACCTAAAACTTTCATCTCCTTAAATCAAGAAATGAAATATTAATGTTACTTCTGAACGCTCAACCGTCCTTACTTCCTCAACCATTAATTACAGGGTGCTAACTGAAAGGAAATGGATTTCTTTACTAAATGGACGACGAAGGTAGGTAGATAATCAGAGCTATCAAGAAGCACAGATCTTCAAAATTAATTTCCTTTAACGTGATTTATTCGTTGTAAATTGCCGATTGCTCTGCGATTTTACAAATATTTACACACTATTGGTTGACCTTGACTGGCCTGTTGGTCTACTCTAGTGGTTGCCTAAGCTGGGGGTCGTGGCGTGGGTTCGATTCACTCCCAGGACTAATGTTTGTGAGATGAGCATGATCATTTATTCTGTGTCTGGATGTAATTTATCTATAATATGTATGTATTTAGAAATATATAAGTATGTTTATCAGTTGTCTAGTATCCATAACACAAGCTCTGTTTAGCTTGGGACTAGACGGCGTTGTGTGATGGCTGTAAAAAAAAAAAACTGTACAATACTGTCGCTTCCCGCCTCTGTACGCTTAGATCTTTCAGACTGCGTAGTATGGGTAGCGGGACTGTCTCATCAGGGAACCGCGACCGTGGAACGTAAAGGGTAATTGAGGGATCACCGTGGATTTTAGTCATTAAAAGTCTGACAGTCCCTCCCGCCCTGCCCGAGGTTGGAGGACTCATTTGATGATTTTACCACGCTAAAAAAAAAAAGTCAATGAATATTAATTAGTATATATAAAACGTAACAAGAGACAAAATACGGGTCAAATATTATCTGGTAATTTACCTTTCGGACTAAATAATTTTTTGTGACATGACTCTTCTTCCTACTTTTTTCACACCCTCAAAGAGGCGTGATAAAGTGATACCTCTGGTGTTGCAGGCATCCATAGGCTACGCTACGCTACGCTGCGCTACGCTACGCTACGCTACGGTATTCGCTTTCTAAGCGGGCCGTATTATTGTTTGTCATTTTTATGTTTTATTTTTAGCGTGGTAAAATCATCAAATGAGTCCTGGAACCCCGGGCAGGGCGTGAGGTACTGTCAGACTTGTACTGACTAAGATCCACGGTGTACTTCAATAGCCCTTTCTGTTCCGGGGTCACGGTAAGGAAAATAAATCCCGCGACCTTCATTTTTATGGTAGAAAAAAAGTCCATTAAATATTTTCATACTCCTAACTTTTGGGTCTTTTCGGTAAGTTTCAAGATTTTATTTTCCCAGAAATAAATCCAAAACTTTTATACTTTTTAAGTCGAAAAGTTAAGGGAAGTATGATCATATCTTTATTGGACGAGAGCGTGGTGATTCAATCGTAACTGCCTCGACATAATGGTTGTATTAGCTCTTATTGTCTATATGTGATATTATAACCGAAGTCAGGCGTTACATTACTTTGTGTAATTTCATTCATCACCACTGCTCTAACAGCGGTGAAGAAAAACATCGTGAGGAAACCGGCAGCGGCATGTCATAGAACCGAAATTTAGAAGTCATGGTGACATGATGACATACCTTATACTGTGCCTGTACCAACACACACGGAGCCTGCATTGTGTAAAATACGTATTTTCCACTCAATTTCATAATTTCACAGGTCGCGGGTCCGTCTATACAAGACCGTGATCCTGGAACGCTAAAGGCGATTGAAGGAACAGGGTCAATTTTTTATAAGTAAGAGTACTGAGAGTCCTTTTCGGTCCAACCAAGGCAAGAGGACTCATATTTATACAATAAAAAGTTAAAATTCTTGAGATAACGTGAAACTTTCTTGTCATACAAAATTATAGTGGATGAGGGATCCTATTTGACAAAAAACTTTGTTTATCTAATACCAGGGTAATATGAAACAAGAAGAGATAAATAAAATTTAGTAAAAAATATAGTGCTGTACAAAAAGTCAGGGTCAGTTTAGCACGTAAAATATGAAAATGAAAAAGTTTTCGGCGAATGTAACTGGCACTATGACAAAAAGCCGAAAAAGTTTTTAAACGAATTTTTAGAACGCTGCATTATCTCTATTAAAGCTGAGCTGTTATGGAACGATAGTTTAATTTGTGAATCTGGGAGATTAAGCTGTGTTTGGGGCTGGAAGTCTGTGGGGGTCACATCCAAACTTCCTAATCATAATGGGCTAATCTTAATATCTATTTGAATGTACTCGTAAGTTTGCTTGTTTTGCAAATATCTACCTTGAGTGTTTAGAGACACCCCGGTGCGTCGTCGACCCGGGCATGGTCCATGATCGCGCAGCGAGTAAAATTACAGCACGCGTAGCATGGCGGTTCTATCTCTATTCTACCAAGAAAAGACAAAGTTATTTCATCGTTATTTCTATATAAAACGACTGTTTTTTTGCACAAATATGACACCATTCGTACACTATTGAAGAAAATAACGTTTATTTTCCATATTTTTTACATTACCATGCATAAAATGTAAAAAATATTTCTACGTTCTGTCATTTTGTCTATTCTTCCGTCGCCGTCGACAAAACCCCTTTCTACGGCGCCATGCTACGCCTGCTGGTCGTCCGTTTACGATGGCTGTAAATCGCCTCGCGACGTCCATTGTCGTGGGCGTCTCGCGTGGCGGCTAGGTTGTGAGGTATTTTCAATGTTCTACTTGAAAATTACCCATTATTCGAATCACACTTAAAACCACATTAAGCCATTAGGCATTACCATTAACTGATTCTACCATTTTCTGCATGGAAATTCTACAAGGCTGTCGTACTTCTGTCACGTGTCGTTGAATTATTAGTGGTCCTTCACTGTTTATGCTTGCCTAGTACATAAAACATGATGTTAGGAGTTTAAACTGACGGCTACATTAATAAATAGATGGGTTTGCGTTATATAGTTTTGTTTGGTTAATACGGACGTAGTACCTAGTTATAATTAATTTAAAAAAATGGTAAATATAATAGGTATGAGTTAAGTTTAAGTCTGACCGGGCTCCGCTCGGGCGAATAAAAGAGTAAAGTTAACAAAAAAAACTTAACTAACTGAATAGAAAAAACCGAAATAAAAAAAAATACAAATAATATTGAGTATCACTGGGATTTAACCTGTGATTAATCGGCGCAAAATGCCAATGATTATTTATGTTACTAAAGCCATTATGACATCAGAGACAGCGGCGAAGTTCTGAAAAATCCGTCGCGCGTCATATTATACGTATTTTTCTATAATAAAGAAGTGCGAACTAAAATGGTGGAAACTACAATTTCTTAAAAAAAAACATTGTCTGCACACTCTAGGAATTTCTTCTGTATCGTGGGTGCGTTTAAAAACATGAGTTTCTATGTACATACATTTAATAAACACGCAGATCCGGAGCAACTACTTGTACAAATATTTGTTCCGTGCGACTGCGAACCCGCGACACACCGCGCTGCAGTCCAATGGATAACTGTCCAAAATCCATTTCTTGAATCATAGAATACTTCGAATATCAAAGTTCATTATCAAAGGCTCTGTCATCATCATCATCATCATCAGCCTATTAATGTTCCCACTGCTGGGACACAGGCCTCCTCTCTGTGACAGGGGGTGGGCCATAATCCACCACGCGGGCCCAGTGCGGATTGGTGGATGTCACATGTCTTCGAATTTTTGGTTCTAGGACATGCCGGTTTCCTCACGATGTTTTCCTTCACCGTTTTGAGAGCAGTGGTGATGAAATAAATTACACAAAGTAATGCGCCTGCCGGGATTCGAACCCACGACCTACAACTCGTAAGTCGGGGCCGATACCACTGGGCCACCACTGTCTCTGCTCTGCAAAGGCTCTGTAACTATCTGAAAATGCGAATACAATATGGCGTCCCCCAACATACGTAACTACGAGTATTTAATAATGACATCCACACGCGGCCATAAATTACATATTCTTTGACGGGCGAGCTTTGAGTGAAGCAACACAATTAGCCTTTGTTCCACGCGTTCGGGATGAATTGCTGTTTCATTGTGATATAACCTATGTTTTTTTTGCATAAAGCTGTTAAAACTTGATAAAAAGGGATTTTAAAAGGATGAAAGCTTTCGTGAGGAAGATTTTAATCATGATTTTTTCTAGTCCTTTCCCAAATATGTAAGTTGTGCCAAAAAGAAAAAAATTAAATATTATGTTGAAGGCATTTTCCACTAGTACAAATCCAATATAAGACACCACTTCAAGATATGCCTGTGAAATTGAATTACAGCCATGAAATATATGAATAAATCAAGTGGTTCCTGTGAAGTGTTTTCGTGGCATCCTGCCAGCGTTCCGTTGAGGGAAATTAACGCGCTCGTGGGCAGGGTCTACCAGTTGCTGCATAAATTATTGAGGAAATGGCTGGAGCGGACGCGGAATCGAGAAATAAGTTTGCCTTTTAATTAGGCGTATCAATTCCCCAAAGTAAAAAAGGAAGGTATTAGTACTCATGACTTTACCATATTGTTATTAGTTACCGTCGCCTGCCTAGCGACTGCGAGCTGTCTTTGTATATTTTGATAAAATCTAATCTTATGTCCGAAAGTGAAATGGAGTCGAAAACCTCCGATACTTCGGGCGAACCTACAGGTATCGTGTTTAGAAAGTAAATCCATGAATCTTTTTGAACTAACTGACACCAGATTGATCGTGTACTGTGATTGACCGAGTGCTTGAGTAGACAGCGCGCTGAATAATTACGTAGACCTCTCACGTTCAATATAATTCAGTCTGTCTTCTGTAATTCAGGGATGGTCGTCGTTGATCGTAAGTAATATTGATAGGATGTTTGAATGAAAAATCAGTTAGATTATCAAAAAATATTTGACACGTATTTTTTCTTTTGTTGATGAAGATATGACACTTTAAAAATTGGCAAAACGTCACAAACAAGTACAGTTTCACTTGCCACTGACGGCACTTAGCCCCGTATTTTGAATGTTTATAAACAAACCTACGATACAGGAGGAATTTCTAATGTGAGACAACATTTTGAAAGAAAACGCATTTTGATTTAATGATAGCAATTAAATAGGTAACTATAAAATCGGTCCAGGCGTCTTTGAGAAATAGGGGAAAATACATTTAAAAAAGATTACGACGAATTGAGAACCAATCCTTTTTTTAAAGTTAGTTAAAAATAGTTGACAATAAAAACCTACCTATCCCCAAAACATATCCACATAATATAACTGTAAAAATGAAGTTGACAAACTTACATTTGCAGTTGAAGAACATGTTCTCCGATACATTTTGTTTAGGAAAATATGTTATCCAAGTACGTTTTATAAGTTGGTCCACTATTACTCGTAAACTTGTAAATCCTACTTAGTCGTGATAATTTTCTTTTAAACTTCGTTATATGTGTATATACTACTATTGTGAATTTTTTCACACCCTCAAACATAACTGTTTAGCTGGTAGAGGGGGAGGACACTCGAGTCGAGCAAAAATTATCACTTTAAAGCTTAATATTTCACAAACGGATCTTTTTATCAAAAAAATGTTAATGTAAACTATCAATATTTTTTAAAAGCCTTTTTAATGATACACCACATTAAGGGGTACGCGAGAAAAAAAAAACATCCCAACTTGTACGTGTACAGGAGGTACCCTAAAAAAAATAATCGATATTTTATTTTACCGCTTTTTCGGCGTAACAAATCCGTATATTTACACCAAATTACAGTTTTCTAGTACTGGGCGTCTCTGAGCTAAGCTGCGGACAGACGGACGGACGGACAGACGGACGGACATGGCGAAACTATAAGGGTTCCTTGCTGACTACGGAACCCTAATAAAAGGTCGACTGTACCCATCATTCAGAAGAGGATTTAGCATTAAGACTTCTCGTTCAATCTGAAGAACATTAGGTAGTCAGAATTTTGACGTAGGTTGTGCCTGAAATGAGATTTTAATTTCGAACGGTTTAAAGATACATATATTGAACTAAAAAAAATTACCACAACAAGTGAATATTGATTGAAATAATGTGCAAGTATCTGCAGAACAATAATTTCTACAAGTGTTTCTCACAGAAATCGATATCCACTTCGCACCAGGGGCAAATTCATAGACCCAACTAGTTATTAACTACCAGGAAACTATAAACTTGTTAGAGGTGTAATTTCGCAGCCTGAAGGCACTGACTTGAAAGGGTGTTGTTTATTGTAAGCTGCTGTAGGGAATCTTCATGACGCTGCCAGCTCAGATTTCACCGAGGTTCCAGTAAATTCTGAATTGAATTTTTACTTACGAGGCTATGAAGTCCTAGTACAACTTTTTGAATGACACCTCAGGATATTGGAGTTTTTAGATAACTTAGCATTAACAAATCTCCGAAGGGTTAGGCAGAGTTTTAAGTGAAATGTAATAGGGTTTAAGCCGATTTTTCCCAAAAATTGTTCTACTTCTGAACCTTCCAATTCCTTTCACTTCTTTCGATGATAATCTTCTTCATTCCTAGTCATCCAAGGTGTCCCCCTCCCGCCCCTGTCTATAGCCTTGCTCGATAAATAGACTATCGAACGCAATTTTTTTTTCAATTTGGGTAGTTCCTGAGGTTAGCGCATTCAACCAAACACACTATTCATCAGCTTCATAATATAAGTATGTTCATACATTTTTTTCATTTTGTATATAATTATAATATTACAATCTAGCCTAAAAAGGCTAATAAGCTATTTAAATCTAACTTAATTTGCAATTATTAAGTGAGAATAAAACATTTTAAAGTAATTTGGAATCCTCCATCAACAGTTTCAGAATAATACCGAAAATATTGGTTCCTTAAACCGCTACTTACCGGACCTTTGACCTTTGGATATATTTCTTTTAGGTCAGCATATTTTTAACAAATGAAGGTTTACGGATTCCCCAAAGAATATGGAAGAATATTCATAATTTATTTGTCTGAAACTAGAATTCAGGTTATATTTGAAAATAAATATAACATTACAAATGTAACCCGCGAACTTGGTGCTATTTATTAACAAAAATAATAAGACAATTCGCTGCAGTACTAACTTTCGGTTAATTTTACAAACTAAAACAAAAATATCAAATTTCAAAAACCGGTCAAGTGCAAATCGAATTCGCGCACTACTCGTTCCGTACTGTTTATCTATGAAACGGTTATAAAAATAATCATGACTGTTGTATGGCAGCCTCTTAAAATATTTATTGTTTTTTGTTTTCATTGGAGATACAGTCTGGTAACAGAAGAACGGGCAGCGAAATCAGTAATACGTTTTACTTTTTGGTTACGGAACCCTAGCAGTGTAGATACATTTATTCTGTGTAACAACACAATAGGTAAGTGTAATTAATATACATTATCAATGTATTAAATAACTAGATGGAGGGAGGGCTTTATGTAATTAAAACGAACATCGTTTAAATATGACATTAAAAAGATCATCACAAAAGGACATGAATTTTTTTGGTACTTTATTCTGAGAAAATTCAACCACTGCAAAGAAAATCATAACAGATAATACTGCACAATAGACTGCCTAATCTAAAGTTTCGAGCTGGAAATTGCCTGCGTTTTCGAGAAAATAATAATTATAATTATGAAGATTTATGGTGAACGCACATCTAGCCGCACCGCAGTCTCTGCAGTCCCCGCATTACGAATTCTTTTTATGAAGTTCTATGAAACCTCGCACACTTACCCGCATCGCAGTAGCCGCAGAATCGGTAAGAAAAAGGACTGCGGAGACTGCGGTGCGGCTAGATGTGCGTTCACCATTAGTACTTTGTGTAGATGTAGAGAAGTTTTAATCATGTCAATAGATGGCGCTGTGCAGAGTTTTAGCCCAATTATAACTTATTATTACAAATACTTACTTGTGCTACTCAACTCACGTTTAGATACGCGTGGCATCTAGTAACAGATTATTAAAAACCTTCGGAATGGGAAACTAATACTTCATTCGGAAGCAATGGGGAAGGCAAGTGTCAAAGTGAAAATGACAGTTTGGTCCCCAAAGAACTGTAAAATCAAAGGAATTTTCAGAAAAAAAAACCATTTATTGATGTAAAATGACTAGATGTTGTGTAATAAGCTGTAAAAATGATGGAATACACTTTTCAAAATAATATCTACTTTTCTTTTGGAGGTTAAGTACCAGTATTGCATCGCTCGAAAATTGAAGAATTATCACCTGGAACGAGTTTTGTAATAGTTGTGGTGTTAAGAAATTAAATATATTGTGATATTTCTCGAATCTAAATAGAAAAAAAGGTTAAAATTACTGACTTAAAACATTATGATATTTTATCAAAATAGAAAGTCAAAACCAGCATTATATTCTTGATAAAGGAGAGGACAGGTAAAACATACCTAAACTCAAAAATTGAAACCTCAACTACAAGTAATTGTGGATTTATTACGGTAAAATCAAATGTATAACCACTCAATTAAATCACTTTTTTCCTTTTGTAGATGCGCCGCGGCGTCTTAATTCTTCTTACAGTATATAGTACTTGCATGGACGAATAATTTTCCATATTTGTTTTGTATTTATACTCAATTTTTATAACAAATAATCTTGTTTGTTTTTTTGTACAAGGTAGACGTGGGGACCAACTATCGCAGCGCCATCTACGATTAGCTTTGAGTTGCCATCCCCATTACGATTAAATAGGAGTGCGGAAAGGTCAAACGCCCGTGGGGACTTTAGATCCCAGTGGCACTCTACTGCAAAGAAAAGTCTGTGAACATAGGACCCCAGTGTCTTTTGAGCGGTCTTGACTCTACAATAAAGATGATGCGCTCTATTTTGTTGCCAGTGCAAAGGCCAAATTATCCTGTAAAGAGAAATCTCAAAGGCCACGGACACGAAGTTAGCGAGCTGCGCCTGTTGATTGCACTGGGTGACTAGTCATCCAAAATAATTTATTACTCCGTGTTTTTTGCGTATTCTGATTGTTAATCCGCTGTGTCGCTTTGACAATTGTATTTTCTTGGGACTGCTAATAGATAGGAGGTGAGGAAATAAAATAAAAAAACGATACTCAAGCATTTTTAATGTGAATTTATTAATCAAAATCCTTTCTTACTAATATTCCATCTAAAAAAAGGTGCAGGTGGGGAAATATTGTCTTGATACCGTGCCCATCCCACCCGAGGAGCTCGTGGCTAAATAATAACAGCCGCACAGACCAATCTTCCGGGTTAAGTCGCGCTTGACGAGGTTGGTCTGTGGATGGGTGACCATCTGACATAGTGAGTTTCCTCCGTGCCTCGGAAAGCACGTAAAGCCGTTGGTCCCGGCTGTCATTTGTAGATCTTTGATAGTCGTAACTGTTAGTCAGAATCTCTAAAAGTCTGACAACGTCTTACCATGGGGTATCGTATTGCCCAGTTACTGGGTTGTGGAGGTCCGATAGCAGTCGCTTCATGTAAAATACTGATATTCAACTGCATCCGGTTCGACTGGAAGCTAGTTAGGAAAAGGCTAGGCAGATGATGACCGTGCCCATCCCAAATACCAAACCATAATAACAACATGACTATTCAAGAAAATGAAACATGTTGGTTAGGTACCTACGTCCAGAAAACAAAAACACGATTTTCCCAGTCTTCGAAAGCCAAGTCAAGAGGTTAATCGTAGTCCAGTGTAGCGAGACGGTAATTATTGTTCACAGAATCAACCGAATACTAATAACTACTAATTAAAATGAGATCAAATATACACCAAACAACACACCGAACGCAAGCAGTCACAGTAGGTCTGGGACTGTCTAACGGACTTATGTCTTATAAAACGTGACAATGACATCTAGCTTTTTTAGGGTTCCGTAGTCAACAAGGAACCCTTATAGTTTCGCCATGTCCGTCCGTCCGTCCGTCCGTCCGTCCGTCCGTCCGTCCGTCTGTCCGCAGTTTAGCTCAGAGACGCACAGTACTAGAGAGCTGTAATTTGGTGTAAATATACGGATTTGTTGTGCCGAAAAAGTGGTAAAATAAAATCTCGTAAAAATTGGTTTTATGTACCTCCAGTACTTACACGTAAAGTGAGGATTTCTCGCGTACCCCTTAGTGTGGGGTATCATTAAATAGGCCTTTAAAAAATATGATAGTTTCCATTAACGATTTTTTGATAAAAAATTCGTTTGTGAAATATTAAGCTTTAAAGTGCTAAATTTTGCTCGATTCGAGTGTCCCCCCCCTCTACCAGCTAAACGGTTATTGGGGATGTGAAAAAATTCACAATAGTAGCATATATAACGAAGTTTAAAAGAAAATTATCATGACTAAGAAGGCTTTACAACTTTACGAGTAATAGTCGACCAACTTATAAAATGTACTTGGATTCATATTTTCTTAAACAAAATGTATCGGAGAGAACTGCAAATGTAAGTTTGTCAACTTTATTTTACAGCTTTTATAGGTATGTTTTTTGGGGATATGTAGGTTTTTATCGTCAAATATTTTTAACTAAATTCAAAAAAAGGAGGAGGTTCTAAATTCGTCGTAATCTTTTTTCTTATGCATTTTCCCCGATTTCTCAAAGACTCCTGGACCGATTTTGAAAATTCTTCTTTTTAAAATTAAATTCAGCGAATCAGTTTAGTTAGTTCACATAAGTATTTTGATGGGCAACTACGGAACCCTACACTGTGCGTGGCCCGACACGCACTTGGCCGGTTTTCAAATGTCATTTAGCGCAGCACGTTCCGATCTAGGTACGCTGAATGCATTCTCAAGTATATTTTTATTTACTTCTCCTCATTAATTTTCTCTGCGGAACCAAAGCGTGAAAGTAACCATTCTTATGACTTTGATTACTACAAAATGCGTTTTAGTACAACCATCCTCATAATTATTAGCGATTTGGTAAGCATAGGAACGTAAAACATGGTGTTGCCAAAATCTACATGTGTTGCAATGTGAACTTAACTTTAACAATGAAAATCTTTATTTTGCAGGATATTTACGTGACTAGGATGTAATTAAGTTAAACTATATTTTATTCTCTTCCGATTAGTACAGTAATATCTGTGGTTGCGGTCAATTTGAATAAAGTACCAGGCTCCATAGTATTTCAGTTTTCTCCTTTCCCAATAACTTAAGAAACTGTAGAAGCTTCTTCCGGCCTTAACGGCGTATGGTCAAGCGAAAGCGTCGTTTGATGAGTCGGAAAAGTTGCCACGCACCGCCACCAGTAGGCGCCGGTATCGCAAAATTAACGCAATCCAAAGTTTTATGAATTTCATTTCGTCAACTTCGACATTTCATAAAGTGTTCCCTTTACGCAAAATACATGTACTACTCTAGTAGAAATATTTTGATATAAGGATATCGAAACATTTACTAAAACAAAATGATAGAAATACTTATTGATGTGGATAAATATTTTGTAAATATTTTTATCATTCACAGTCTTAAATTTATTTTATAACATTTTGATGTCCCGAGATTACGAACAAAACTACTATTTTGGTAGAAATTAATGATAATTGGCATACCTTACGAAAGTGACAATACCCATTATCGTTAAGCTTCAAACACACGCGCGCACGGGGAAGGGCATGTGCTTTGCGTTCCACGCGCGCCTGAAAGAGTGTCAGCACAATGGCAATGACGGGGCTCCCTTTTAGAGGGCCTACCTGGATCGCGGGCTAACGAATACCATGACCCCAGAACGTAAAGGGCTATTGAAAGACATCGTAGATTTTAGTATTCCGAGTCTGACAGTCCCTCCCGCCCTGCCCTGGGTAGGAGGACTCATTTGATTATTTTAGCACGCTAAAAAAAGCCCCAAACACACTCCTTTTGTTAACGTGCGGTCACAAACTGGTTGCGTGATATCTTTATATGTTCGAGAGTGGAAAGCTAAGGGTGCTTGACACCTGTCCTCCACCATCTGGTGTTGGTACAATTTTTGTTGCATTTTGATGTAATGACAGACACTAGAACAATTTAATGTCAGTAAGCTCTTTTAATTAAATCTTCATTCTATAATATCTTATCCACAGTTTTTCCTTTGGGACAACTAATCACTTTTCTGATGAAATCGACGGTGTCCTTCAATAGCCCTTTCTGTTCCGGGTCACGGTAAGGAAATAATCCCGCGACCCCGGCAGGCTTTGGCCCTCTAATAGGGGGGCCCCGTCAGTATGCTGACGCTCTTTGAGGCGCGCGTGGGACACAACGCGCCGTCGAAACTTCCGTGTCCGGTGAGGACCTGCGTCAAGCGGTAGGTCAGGACGCCATGACTTCTCTCCAGCCACTCCTCAAGAGGGGTCTTACCGCCGCAATTGCGGCGTGCCCGGATAAATGAAACCCTTAAAAGAGATATTATCTATCGACTCCAAAAGCATGAACCCAGTACTGATCTTTTTTTACTCCAAAGCAATAAATAGAGCGAGAAGCAACTTGTACCGAATACGCGGTGAGACAGCAATGACCACCGATTTTTCATCATAGGCGATATTTAACAGGTAATGGGAGCTATGCCTTATTTGTAGTTGACAAGTAATTTTGAAGTATTCAAAATGACAACAGCAGTTTTCATTTAATTTATTTTAATCCTGTTTCTTAGAAATTGTTATAAATCTGAGAAAACTAAATAAATAATAATAAAAGTGAAGTGCTTCTTATCCCATATCGCAATTTGATACGAATATAAGTTGTTTTCAGTTACATATCTCAAAATGTTGACTGCAAATCAGTGCATTTATCATTAGTTTATGTGAAATGGTATTTAGATGCATAAAGATTAGATGGGAGGAGGATGGACACAGAGAACCATCCGACAACAATAGTACGATATCACGATAGCATTGATATAATATCACTGTGAGTAATTTATTATATTGATAGGAACAATTCGTAATGTATAGAATCATACGTATTCTAACATTTCCCTTGTTTGCTCAGTAGGGGTCGTCAGGAATTTCCTGCGATGACTTTCAATAAGTTTGGTTTATTTTATTTATATATTCTTTATTTATTCATCAAAATAATGTGTTATTTAAAATAGAAAGTTTACGTGACTTATTTACAGTCATGTCCGTTTAATCACGTCCCATTGAACACAGCGGAACATAGTTTTGAATAATCTATAAGCCTACGTATCATTCGTTTTTATTTTCTCGATCTTTTTATCCATTCCAATTTTATTATTACGAAAATCTGACAGCCGCGATCTGAAAAAATGTGTCGCAGGTCTAGCCTGTAAGAGCCACGCTGGCTGACTGATTCGTCAAGGAACGAAAGTGATGACACTACTTTTAAAGGCAAAAGATGAGAGGACGATAGTGAATGTGTGCTCAGAATAAAACGGCGTATGTGCCCAACATATTGACGTCTTTTTATGAATTAAAATTGTTATCAATTGAAAAAATGTCTTTACAGAATTTAGATACTAGTATTTTATACAATTTAAACAACATCCTTTCAATAACTCATAGTAGTTATTCCATAAAGTCCAAAAACTAAATTAGATAGACCGAACTTTGCATTTTTTTTGTATCGAGAAAAAAATTGAATCGTGTTTTCAAAACTTTGTGAGAATTTAGATCATATAGTCAATAACTATATTCCAAGTTGTAAGATCTGTAGTCCAGATATGTACGAAGAAAAGTAAAAAACAAAAACCGTATTTTTACTGACCTATCCCCTTAAAATACAGCCACTTAACTCCTATAGCTCTCTGGAAGCCTAGTACTCGAGTAGAGAGGCTTGTGAAAGAAAATCTTTTTATGACAAAGGGTTTTGGCATTGGCTGAATAATTTATTGCAATATGGACTTTTAGTAGAGAAGGGCAGTTTTTTTTTGTTTAGGCTTATTATGTATATTATGGCTATATATATTATGGCTTATTCTCATTTGGGCAACTTTATACGACTCTAATTTCACTAATTAAACTGAACATTTTATTCACATTAATTTTTTTTACTACAAAAAAAATCAACTTCTCTTTTTTGTAAACGACTCTTATATCAACGTCAATGCAGCGTCAATCTTTCAGTTCGAACTTTTTAAACACTTCCTGTAGGAGGAACCACAAAAAGTTAGATATCTGTTGAACATCTGTCCAAAAAAAGTGTAACTGTAAAACTACCTTTATATCAACGTCAAATGCCGCTTTGACGTTGACAGTTTCTTTAGACAAGTGTTCAATAGATATTTAATTGTTTGTAGTAAGACGTGGTAAGACGGTACAAGTCTATCAATGTATGTTTAAGCGACTTTCGGTTTCGTACAACGTTATATCTGTCGTGTGAAACATGAAGGTTTGTCTGACAGATTAAGTTAAATCGTGTAAGTAATTCGCACAAGGATTAATTTTATTTTTTTTGTAACTGCTTTTAATTTCGAAATTATAAAGCTTAATTTCAAGAGTTGCTTTGTGCCTTCGTCACTTTAGACTACTCTTTACAAGGGGAGGAGTATGAAAAGTGAATTGGCAAAAATTGCTTCAACGGGCAATAAACCCATAATTAGGTATATTTATTAGCTTTTATTTTCAAACTTAATATATTATGTGTAATATTTAAAAGAATTATTGTCAGATTCGACAACTAGTCTCGATGTTGCTATCTGTTATAAAATTATCAGTTGAAATGTCGTAATAAAACTGAGTACGAAAGTCACTAGAGGAGGTCTGTACTGCGTCATTATCAGGAATAATCACTGCCTTGGGAATTTAAATCGTGAAATTGTCAACGTAATACATTTCCGAAGAGACACTGAAATTACGTGCAAAACTGTGTTGTTCAATTCCGTCCAATACATAGTCCAATGAAGTGGAATTCTCTGCCGGCGTCTACGTCTGTATTTCCCGACAACTATAGCGTAGGTGCCTTCAAGTCAAGAGTGATTAGGTTACTTCTAGGCAAGCGTGCTTCACTGTCGACAACATCTTTGCTACCATCGAGCGAGATAGGGGTCAAACGCGAATCTACAACGTGTAACGTTAATAGCGCAAAACCGAAATAAAATAAAAACTATTTTTCATACAAAATGACAAATTGATCGAGTCCATCAGTATAAAAAATCTTTTTTTTAAAATTTCTTTTTCCGAAAGCTTTAGAACAAACATTGATCAGTAACATGGGCTGAGTTACCGCACGAGAGGTTTTGCGCTATTAACGTTACGTGGTATATTTTTAAAAATATGTATACAAAAGATCCCAGGCACGAAATACTATATTTGTATGACATTAGAATAGTTGTTACGGATTTAAGTTTTTGTGTATGTAAGTTTCTACTGTAAATTCACCCACAATACAGAAGAGAAATTTCGAGAGTAGGGGAGAAAAGAATTGTTTTTGAAATTATGTTATTTCGTCACGATTAGCGCAGTGGCTGAGTGATTGGACTGCTGCTGTTCGATTCTCGCTCAGAGCAAATTTTTGTAGGATCTATAAGTACTTTTAACGAGTCTGTGCGTTTGTGTATGTGAGTTTATATGTTTGTAAACGCACCCTCGAGGCAGGAGAAATTCCTAGTCTGGGGCAACGTACCTTAATATAAAAAAAAAACAGTTTGGTTCATGATTTTGTTACAAACCTTAGTGTAAAAAATCAAATATACCATATATACATTTTTAAAAAGGGTATCCTGAAAAAAGTGACATAGTATTTACGTAGCGGTGTTTGACGCCACCAAACATACCACAGAGCGCTACCAGGCTTAAATAAACCCACAAGAGTACGATAAAATGTTTTTGTACAACGCAGAGAATGCTTTGAAGAGTTTTTCAAGCACACCCTTTGACAAAATGTTTTGAATAATTAGCTAATTGTTTTAAAGTTTGAAGGGATGTAAACGTTTTGTATAATTTGTGTGTTAAGAGGGGTTATAAATAACTATACGTGTAATTAAAGGGTTCGATCCTCGTATGGAAAAAATATTTGGAAGAAGAACTGCAAGTAGTTTTTCCGGGTCTGGCTCTGATCTAATATTTCAGCTTCGACCACGAGGTACCAGGAACTCAAAAGATACTAGGATGTGTCAAATTGCGAAAGAGATGATTAATCATTCCTCCTTTTTTTGATTCCAATTAATTTCAATTATTTTCACAGTGTAAGAGATACGGTTAAAAGGGTTAAAATAAAAAAAAAGACTAGGCTACATTTGACTAATACAAACATTTTGTATCAAACAAGAACAAAATCCAGGATCCGAATCACTGAATTCAATTGCCCCGAACTGTTCACCGCACCTCGGAGCAATTCAATCAAAGTCAAAGATTTCGGGAATGGAATCCAATTCAAAGATCTCGATAGCACTCCCAATAGATGCCTATCACTCCCCACATTGCAGAATTTTAGCGGAATTTTCTCGTAGCTGTGTTTATTTCTTTATGTTGGCGGCATTGAGATGAGAAATGTAAGTATAGTGCACAAGTGAATGAGCGCGGGAGGGGTCCGAAGGTCGGCCGTAGCTAATGAAACTGTCTGTGCAGTTGACATAATACTCATACTACACTATTACACTTATACTTAGTATACTGCAACAGCAGTGTGTGAATCTATACTTAATATTATAAAACGGTTGAAGGCGATAATCTCCGTAACTACTATTCCGAAATTGAAAAAAGAATTTTGTGTTCTATAATCTATTTATCGAGGAAGGTTATAGGCTATATAAAATCACGCTATGGCCAAAGGGTTGGATTGGTTCAAATCATACCTTAGCCACCGCACGCAATATGTGGAAATAGAACACCATAATTTTGAAACAGGCGAGATTAGTCATATTAGGTCGGAAAGGGTAGACGTTGGTAACTCAATCCCACAAGGTAGTGTGCTCGGCTGTCTATTATTTTTAATTTACATCAACGACTTACCTAAAGTAATAGACGCCGTAAGTATTTTATTCGCTGACGACATATCGGTAGTATTTTCATACGAAATTAAACAAAATCTCCACAATAACATCAATAGAATATTATCAGAAATAACAGCTTGGCTAGAAGATCACAATCTACAAATCAACTTTACAAAAACTAAACTCATGCAATTTAGACCACATCAAAAACAAGCACTTAACATTAATTTCTCAATTAATAATATACACTTGGAATGTGTCGATTCTTTTAAACTGCTGGGGCTAAATATAGATACCAATCTGAACTGGAAATCACACATTCAAACAATTAGTGGAAAACTATCCCGATTTACATACGCGTTATACGAACTAAAAAAATCCACCGATCTTAAATCAGCTACCAATGCCTACTACGCTTACGCTCACTCCTGGCTTCGTTATGGTATTACACTATGGGGTAATAGTACCGACGCAAATATACTCTTTAAACTGCAAAAAAAATGCGTGAAAATCCTCGCAAATATAGATGGCATGGAAAGTTGCAGACAACATTTTATCAATTACAAAATTCTAACTCTCACCTCTCTATATATTCTAGAAATCTGTCTTTTCGTAAAAAAGCATCACTACCTTTTCTCCCTTTCCCAAGACCATCACACCCAACCTCGTAATTTAAGGTATAAAAACAAACTGGCACTACCCACCTCTAGTTTAACCCTGTTTCATTCTGGGCCCCATGCCATGTGCATTAAAATATATAACAAACTACCAGAACATATTAAAGAAACCAATAGTTTTAACATATTTAAAAACAAACTTTCCCGATATTTAATAGAAAAATGCTTTTATAATCTACAAGAGTTTTTCGAAGACAAAACTAAATTAGCCACAACATAAAACTAGAGTAAGACATTTTTTTTTGTTGTTGTATGATCTCTGTTATTACCTGTACTCCACTCTTATAACTATTTACCAATCTTATAAATAGGATATAGTCTCTATTTTAATAATTCCTACTAATATTAGGTACCTACTGATTGTAAATTGTAATAATTAAGTATGAAAACTAACAAATGTTTATGATTGTTATTTTGTATAATTATTCAATACTTTTATTTTATTATAACTTTTGAAGTTGCTGTGCCCTTGCAGGGTTCATGACAGGTTCTGGCAAAATTATTTAACATCTTGTAACACCACATGAATGCAATAAATGTTTGAGTTTGAGTTTGAGTTTGAGGGGCTAAGCAACGGGGAACATCTATTGCATGTGATATTTCACGTGTTTGAAAACGGCTCTAAAGACTTCGATGCAATTATGGGGGTTTACGGCGACGACAGTTTAGCGTTTTGTCAGTTTTATTAAGGTTTCCTTTTTTAAGTTTTTCCTCAATGTGCGTCCACGCTGATTCTAATAGTTGATACTTATAAAACGATTGTATGATGAAGAAAAGCTATGAAAATAAATGTACTAGTTTATCTTGCGGGTTCGACCCTGTATTTCTCCAACTTCAAGTTTAATGCAAAAAGTTAAATATTTTCAGACATTATATTACGTGACAGAGATAACTGAAATCCTGGAGACAGTTGCAGGTTGCTTATTTATGCTCGAAACAGGGGAGAAATGGAGAAATAATATGTATAAGCTATTTTGTGAAAACATAAAACGTTAATCAATATAGTGGTAGAAGTTTTGTTGTTTACTTGCTGGTGGCTGTACCACGAAACAAAATTAGAAACATTTACCGCCTTACCACATAAAGATAAACACCCGTTGAACGCTTGTCTAAAAAAAGTGTAACTGCAAAACGATCCTTAGATCAAAGAGAAATGTCGATTTGACGTTGTCAATTTTTTTAGACAAGTGAACAACGGGTGTTTAATTTTATTGCGGTAACGCCTACCACAAAAAATTGTCTCCGTCGGCGCCGTCTAGAACCATTGACAGGAATACAATAATGTTTTTTTAATTGGGTTTGGTAAGCGATCACGTACACACAAGCCCAGTGAGCGAACAAGCTTTTCAACTTTTGGGATCTATGATGGAAACGAAACACCCAACATGGAAGATACAAATCGGCTAGGACACAGATACGAGTACATGGCCACTTTTAGTGGTCACTCTTTCTCCCGAGAATAGCTTCTTGCAGATAAAGAAAAATAATTAGTGCATTGATGATAATATACGCATTAAAAAAAAATATCAGTAATGATAAGCATCCTTATCTTTGAATCATACAAAAATAGATAGTAAGGTAACAATTAAGTCGTTTAGATATCTCTTTGAAGAGAATTTGATGATCAGTCGGACTAAAGATTTAACCACAAACAGCTCAAAAATAAATTAAACTTTCCGTTAAGGCGGATGCTTCACATAGAAAAGGTGCATCATGTTAAAATCTCCGAAATCTAACTACGATGCACCTTTTCTATGTGAGAGCTGATGGAGCGAATTTTTTGATAATTTTTATATTTAAAATTATACTTGTTATTACCGCAACACATATATTTATAAAGTTACAACATGTCACTGGCCTGTAAATAGCAAAAAAAAACTGGCCAAGTGCGTGTCGGGCCACGCACAGCGTAGGGTTCCGTAGTTGCCCATCAAAATACTTATGCGAACTAACTAAACTGATTCGCTGAATTTAATTTTAAAAAGAAGAATTTTCAAAATCGGTCCAGGAGTCTTTGAGAAATCGGGGAAAATACATAAGAAAAAGATTACAACGAATTTAGAACCTCCTCCTTTTTTTGAATTTAGTTAAAAATAGTTGACGATAAAAACCTACCTATCCCCAAAAAACATACCTATAAAGCTGTAAAAAACTAAAAATAAAGTTGACAAACTTACATTTGCAGTTGTCTCCGATACATTTTGTTTAAGATCAATTACATTTTATAAGTTGGTCGACTATTACTCGTAAAGTTGTAAAGCCTACTTAGTCATGATAATTTTCTTTTAAACTTCGTTATATATACTACTATTGTGAATTTTTTCACACCCCCAAACATAACCGTTTAGCTGGTAGAGGGGGGGGACACTCGAATCGAGCAAAATTTAGCACTTTAAAGCTTAATATTTCACAAACCAATTTTTTTATCAAAAAATTGTTAATGGAAACTATCATTATTTTTTAAAGGCCTATTTAATGATACCCCACACTAAGGGGTACGCGAGAAAAAAAAAATCCTCACTTTACATGTAAGTACTGGAGGTACCCTAAAAAAAAATATTTTACTAGATTTTATTTTACCACTTTTTCGGCACAACAAATCCGTATATTTACACCAAATTACAGCTCTCTAGTACTGTGCGTCTCTGAGCTAAACTGCGGACAGACGGACGGACGGACGGACGGACGGACGGACGGACGGACGGACGGACGGACATGGCGAAACTATAAGGGTTCCTTGTTGACTACGGAACCCTAAAAAACGTGAAAAAAATTGAATTTCGCGGGCTACATCGAAGCAATCACCTTAAGGTTATGCTTTTTATAACATGATGTAAAAACCCGTGTACAGCAAAAAAAGGGTGGCTAGCACGTACTACAAAAACCGTACCGCAAAACTTTTCCTTGTTACCACGAAAATAAACTCTAAACCCGCTCGGCACGTGTTTGAAATTACATTCGCGTTATCTGAGATTGAATTCTAGCCGTCACGATATCACGTTTCTTTGAGAAAGACTCAAGGCTTTTAGCGTAGTAATCGTATTGTACCAGGGAAACATGTTTTAAAAGAGAAAACGTTGTTGTAATTGTAAGTTGGGTGTGTAGCGCCTTTAGAAAATATAATAGCAATTTGTCGTAGTTGTGAGGGATTACACATGTGCGGGTCGGTAAGATACAATGTAGTTGGATAGAAATTAAAAGAAAAGTGTGTCTGGAACTTTTTTACTGTGCGACGAAGATAAAGGTGACGCCATTAACTTCCAACTGTCTGTAAACTACCGCTTCAAAATTAAATAGGTATAAGCCGGTGCATTGAAGAACGGATTCTAAAATGGCAGCTTGTACTTGCGTTGACAGATAGTACAGTCAGCATATAAGATTACAAATAAAAGTTTTTTCCAAATGAAAAAAAAAACAACACTGGATCACAATAATTTCTCAAACTCAACCTAACAATAAAACAAAATTAAAACAATAATAATTAACAGGTAAAAACGGAAAATCACAGAAAACTAGTTATAATAAATATTCTTAAAAAAGATCACTGAGCTCGTCAAGACATCAAGACTATTTTTCTGCTTACGCTACGCGCTGTAGTGAGTATAGACGGCACTAGTGTGCGAGCGAGAGAACTTGATGAGCGCCGCCATTCTTAAAGAATCTATCTTCAATGAACCGGGTTATACGTTTTATGTTGTGTAAATAAACCTATACCAATATTATAAAGCAGAAAAGTTTGTTTGGTTGAACACGCTAATCTCAGAACATACTGTTTCGAATTGAAAACCTCTTCTTGTGTTGGATAGTCCATTTATTGAGGAAGGCCTACATATAGAAACCGAACAGCGGGTGAAATCGAGGGGAGCAACTAGTTTTCAATAAAATGTAATTAATGACGCTAGGAAACAGGACGTGCGAGTTTGCGATAGGTAGAAGCAGTGGAGGGAGACAATTGACCAGGAGTGGGACAGTACAGTCACAAGAAAAATCAAGTGAGAAACAAAAGCTGCCGACACTCGAATTGTGGCCAACCGAATAAAATTCAGCTAAGAAATGTGCCAGATTCCAAACAAAAGCGGATCTGAATTGAAACGAGAATAAAAAAACCGGCCAAGTGCGTGTCGGGCCACGCACAGTGTAGGGTTCCGTAGTTGCCCATCAAAATACTTATGCGAACTAATTAAACTGATTCGCTGAATTTAATTTTAAAAAGAAGAATTTTCAAAATCGGTCCAGGAGTCTTTGAGAAATCGGGGAAAATACATAAGAATAAAGATTACGACGAATTTAGAACCTCCTCCTTTTTTTGAATTTAGTTAAAAATAGTTGACGATAAAAACCTACATATCCCCAAAAAACATACCTATAAAAGCTGTAAAAATAAAGTTGACAAACTTACATTTGCAGTTGTCTCCGATACATTTTGTTTAGCAAATATGATGTCCAAGTACATTTTATAAGTTGGTCGACTATTACTCCTAAAGTTGTAAAGCCTACTTAGTCATGATAATTTTCTTTTAAACTTCGTTATATATACTACTATTGTGAATTTTTTCACACCCCCAAACATAACCGTTTAGCTGGTAGAGGGGGGAGACACTCGAATCGAGCAAAATTTAGCACTTTAAAGCTTAATATTTCACAAACGAATTTTTTTATCAAAAAATTGTTAATGGAAACTACCATTATTTTTTAAAGACCTATTTAATGATACCCCACACTAAAGGGTACGCGAGAAAAAAAAAATCCTCACTTTACGTGTAAGTACTGGAGGTACCCTAAAAAAAATATTTTACGAGATTTTATTTTACCACTTTTTTGGCACAACAAATCCGTATATTTACACCAAATTACAGCTCTCTAGTACTGTGCGTCTCTGAGCTAAACTGCGGACAGACGGACGGACGGACGGACGGACGGACGGACGGACGGACGGACGGACATGGCGAAACTATAAGGGTTCCTTGTTGACTACGGAACCCTAAAAACGAACAGTCTTCATTATCGGTCGAGTCGGCTTTTTATTTCAATAAATACTGCCGTATCAAGCCGACTCGATGATGTGTGCCAACCCTAACTGAACTAGCAGTGTTTATTTTCTTTTAACCCAGGGAACGTGGTATCTGGCTTTTCGATGTAAAGTTTTTATTGTTTAAAAGCTTTTGTTGTTGATAGTACAACCTCTGCCTTTGAGTTTATTATTTTTGTTTTAAACTCTATAAATGAATTGAGGAACTCGTGCCTAAATAATAACGGCGCGGGTCGATCTTCAAGGTTAAATCGTGCTTGCCAAGGTCCCTTTGTGGATGGGTTACCATCCAAAAAAGCGAGTTTCATCCATGCCTGGAACAGCACCTAGAGCCGTTGGTCCCAGCTGTCATTTGTAGATCTTTTACAGTCGTTACTGTTGGTTAGAAGTTTTGAAATCTGACAATAAGTCTGACCAATGGTTTTCGTTTTCCCGGGTCGACGGCGCGTTGTGTCCCACGCGCGCCTCAAAGAGCGTTAGCATAATGACGGGGCCCACTCTCAGAGGGCTAAAGCCTGTCGGGGTCGCGGGACTTATTCCATCACCGTGACCCGTGAACATAAAGGGCTATTGAAGGACACCGTGGATTTTAGTCAGTAAGAGTCTGACAGTCCCTCCCGCCCTGCCCGGGTTGGGAGGACTCATTTGATGATTTTACCACGATAAAAAAAAGGGTTATCGTTTTACATAGTTATTGGTCTCCGGGAGTCAAATAGGCATTCGATCCATGTAAAATAATGATATTCATTCAACTGCATCAGATTCGGCTGGGAGCAGAACAGCATATTTTGGGAAAAGGCTAGGCAGATGAAAACTATGAATTAATTGAGTTCAGATTCTGGGGCCCTATCAGATTGATGACAGCTCTCTGAGTTTACTTGCCCCGGGCATGGTTCATGATCAGACGTCGAGTCACCCATTATACTCACCATCAGCATGCCCACGCGTGCTTGAGGTCCTTGATTTGAATAATGTATTATTGGGTTTATCCCTACGGAATAAGTCCAGCTACTAGTATTAATGTGCCCGATTACCGGCAATAGGGTCGTTCCCTATTTGAAGGAACTTAATTGACTAAACTGTTAAATGAGAGTTGACTGCTGAATTAGGGGTGTACTATTTGAGTATGCCACTGCCTAATCCTTGGAGGATTACAGGCGTGATATTACGATGATTATAGCATACCGGTACCAGGCTACCATAAAAGCCAAGTAGTAATCCATATTTCACAAGTTGAGTAGCACGAAATCGAATCCTCTTGCAAAATATTGCATACGTATAAAATGTATTTTGCAATAAGTGATTGAGCTAGCGATCTTCTGTAGTATGTCTCGCTACGAGCTACGACGTAGCAGTGTAGCACTTTGCTACGATCGTGTGGCTAATTTAATAGATTCTTTAGCCCTGGATATTTAAAAGGAAATGAGGGTGGGGAGAAATTATGAAAATAAGGTGTTTGAAGATACTATTGCTGTCACTCTGCAAGCGCTAGGTGGCATATTTTTGCTATATGAATAAAGAAGATCCGTCTGAATTTAATATAATTTTACAATTTGAGGTTTGGCTCTCACTTACTCGTATTTCTCCATTACTGTTGGTGCTATTATACCAATTTAAAAAGATATTTTAAAAACGTCACTCTCGAATTTTGATGCACTATAATTATATTGCTAAATATTAATAGATTTAATAAAAAAAAAAAAAAATACGAGTCCATTATTTTCGAAAACTCTATAAAAAACGAAACTAATTAGATGTTTTATTGATTGATACTGTTAAATAGCCAATTGTGATGGGAATCGTCGACACGACGAAGAAGAGGAATATTAGACAGTTAGAATTATGACTAAACAGCTTTATAGTCCCTCTGTATGTATTACAACCCAAGTATCCGATGGGCACCCGGGTAATCCCATGCTTATGACCCCCTGGAGACTCATGGTACCCTAGTAATACGACAAGCCAGTTAGTAACCGGAATCTAAGTTACAAATTAACTACCGTACCTAGTTAAACCCGGTTAAGTTAAAGCTCATCCCGGAAAACAGTTTGAAATAAAAAAAGGTTTTTTTCTAAAACGTTACTCCATACTACAAGTAACTTTCTCCTGTATCGTGGGTGCGTTTACAAACATAGACACTCACATACACGAACAACCAGACTCGGGACAACTACTTGTAGTTCATACAAATATTTGTTCCGTGTGGGATTCGAACCTGCGGATATGCTGCGCAGCAGTCGACTGTTCAGCCACTGCCACACTACGCCACCCGTCCCGTCTTTATTCGGTTGTTTATTCAGTTGATCAAAGTAATGCAACTTTTTTTTGTGGTAATAATTTGGAAGTTAGATACCGACCTTGTAAAATCGTGGTAAAATCATCAAATGAGTCTTACCACCCAGGGCGGAACGGTAAGGACTGTCAGACTATCACTGACTAAAATCCACAGTGTACCGGATAAGGCAGTCCCACAGCTCCGATCACCCGATGACCTTAAGAAGGTGACTGGAAGAGACTGGATGAGGAAGGCAGAAGACCGGGTGATGTGTCATAGCAACTACAACACAGGAGACATTCCCAGATAGGGCCATTGAAAAAAAAATAACCTGCTCCCTTACCAAGAGCTCTTAACGCGATCCAATTTAAGTTGTGGGAAAGAGATGGCGCTAGACGACTTGTATAGCTCTGTCTCTTTCCCACAGCCTAAACTGGATTGCGTTAAGAGCTCGTGGTATGGCCTCTGTCTTTGTCCAGCACTGGACTGCGATATGCTGAGCGTGACTCGGACAAAGCCGCTGGCAATAGCTTGTATACATACATATGGAGTAACTTGAATATCCCAGTATCAAACACACAGCACTCAACGGAATATCCGAGAGCACAATAGGGATTTTACCGAGAAATATCCGATACATATGCACAGCAATTTTGTTGGAAAAGCAATATTATAATGGCACCAGCATTTTTATATCTATGGCTTTGTTTGTATTTGTTTGTTTTGCTTTAATTGTAGGTAGGCAATTAATAAAGCTTGCTTTTCCAGTAATATACAAATAATTATAGTAAACGGAACGTATACATACAGAATAAACAATGATCCACATTCATCTCATCATTATCTAGCCCTGTATGGAAACAAAAAAGTAAGAAAAAACACCTATTATGAGTTATGGGTGTCGAAAGTTCCTTATTTTAAGACAACTTTTAACGCATCTTTGGGGGGAAATAAATAACGAAAGAAGACGATTAATTGTAAAATAATGACCATACAGGTATAGATAATTTGTTAAAAAAATTAAATAATTTTATTTTGAACAGATACATTCTGTAGTTTTTTTATAATATCCATATTTCCGAAGGTCTTTTGAAAACTTGCAGTAGTCTATTCTTCAATCAAATCCTGCATGTATGAGTCAGTCGAAGGTTGGAATATGTGTACCGAAGCGCCCTAGCTTCTTACTGCTTCACCGCCGACTACATCATCGCTTATCACCAGACGAGATAGTGGTCAAGTGCTAACCTTTTTTTTATCGTGGTAAAACATCAAATGAGTCCTCCCACGGTACCCAGGGCAGGGCGGTATTATAGGGACTGTCAGACTTGGTTACCTGATGAGATAGTCCCGGGACCTTCAGGTGGTTGGGAAACGCCCGCGCTTTTACCTTTTAAACATGCTCAGCAGAATTCCTGTTGTATTTTTATTTTTTTAATTATTTCTGTGTGTGCGTGTCCTATAACAAATAAATATATTTCTATTCTATTCTATTTTACTTTTTCCGACTTGTTAAACAAAAATTGTGGTAGCTCAGCATCTAAATTGTGCATGCTGCTCACCTTCGACGGCACGGCTGGCGCAATAGATGAACGATCACCTTCTGTACAGTGTCACGAGTTCGATTCCCGCACGGAACAAATATTTGTATGATCTAGCAATAGTTGTCCCGGGTGTGGGTATTTGTGTATGCGAGTTTCTGTTTGTAAAAGCGGGTGCCTCATTGCATGGTTGTACCACGTAAAAAAAAAAGGTTGCACTCCAGGAGTGCCGGTAGAAGTGAAAACTTTTTTGTTACTATGTTTTATTTTTAATTTGAATGACGTCTTACTCATTTTCGATCAGGGTCACGTGACCCTGACGCGAGTTTTGGTCACGTGACCCTGACGCGAGTTTTAAATTTTTTACCCATTACAGAAAAAGTGTACAACGCCGCTAAAGAAGTTTTCACTTCAAAAAAACCGTTACCTGATGGGATGCGACGTGGTGGAAACGAAACGAACTCGCGAATAGAAGCTAGTGTCTAAACTTGCGCACTGCGCAGGAAGTGCTTTTTTATGAGGAACTCGTAATTCTAGCTAATTACTCGTAAAAATACATGGCAATAAAGATCTACACGACTCTAATGTTAGTATGATGTTACTTCCATCCAATTATATAGCAATACAAACAGTCACAATCACAGACAAGTTCAGTTTTAAACTTTATTACTAATATCTGGTTGACCGAGCTTCGCTCGGTTTTTAAAATGTCTATATCTTGGGAACCGAGCTTTTCTCGAACCTGGGACCTTGATAAATCGATTCCTTGAACCGAAAAACCCTTAATCTGTAAGTTTCATGAAAATCCTTGGAGCCGTTTCTGAGATCCTGATTATATATAAATATACAAGAATTGCTCGTTTAAAGTTATTAGATATATACTTATTAATTAACTTGAACTAAAGTTACAACCAGGATAATCTTCAGGTTAACTATATTAATTTTTTAAGGAATAACTTTGGCGTAACTTTTGTTCTCGTTTATTGATAAAGGTGTTCTGGTTTCATACTGACAGACTGATAGACTTGTAAAGACTAAAACCCACGGTGATCCTTTAATAGCCATTTACGTTCCGGGGTCACGGTAATTCGTTAGTCCTGCGACCACTTAATACTAAGTTAAAGTTTAAGTTCTAGGACATGATATTTTTCTCCAGTCTTGGGGGATTATTAGAGTGGGAGGAGTCATTTTGATAATTTCCACCCCGAAAAAGGGGAGAAATAATAACCGCTCTTGCAGACATCAAAAAAGACCAGGCGAATCTTGAAAACAAAACACACTTCACGTTGACATGGGTTCTAAGCACGTCAAGATCTTTTGTACCTATTTAGATTTAAATCCGCATGTTTTTATAATGGTTTTTAGGGTTCTAAAAGTTATGTAATAAAAGTTTTCAAAAGTTACAATTTTAAGCGAAACATTCACTTTTTACTGTAAGCACAATGAGATTTACTTACTGGTGCAACGGGACCAGTTGTGAATTTGGGAAATGTGTATGATAAAAAACATAAGGGCCAAAAAAATAAAATAAAAGTATGGTCTATTTTCCATGGAAAAAAAAGTAGGTAGAGAAGTCAATTGTTCAGAAACAATTTAGAAATAATTGCAAAACATGTGACATAAATCCGCAGTTTTTTGCTTGGGTTGGAGTTAAGTGACGATAAATAAATTGCAGGACTTGAGATTTATGAAAACTCTCTCTCTCTGTAATCTCTCAACAAATATGTGATCGACGGTTAAACACGCTTGCCTAGAAGTAACCTACCACAGAAATATTAAAAACAGGAGAAGCAAGGGGGCGTGTCCGCTACCGTGTAGTTCTGAGCGCTACGCTCAGAAAATGAAAAAATGGCCGTCACCGCGAGTTAGTGTGTTGTCAACCGCGTTCGTGAAAAAATACGATTATGCCGTCTTGTTCGGTGCTTTTGTGCAAAAATAGAAACCAAAAAAAATATTTTAGGAGTCATGGCATCGGGTTTCACATGTAATTACAAGTATTTTACAATATTTGTCTTAAAAATCACGAAAAACAACAAGCAGTAAAATATATCTGACTTGTACTACTGTAGGTTTTGTTTTCCTACATTACTCCGACTGTATTATTTTTGCAATAAATACATTGCTCTTTTACAACCACATCATTGCATCACAGAGTGACTGAACAAGCAATGTAAAACTGACATAACGATACCTCAATCAGCCGTAATGTGGCATGGTACGGCCGCTGCTCAGGTCCGCGTATTTTAGTGCGAGCTAGTGACGTGATCTTGGAGATCCGACAGACTATCGACAAGAAAGTCGACTGCTAATTGCTATTTTAATATTTCAGTTTTGATTTGTTTTTTTTTATCTTGTAATAAGGCTGGAAGGCCGATGTGGTTCATGCATTTTACATTTTTTTATTATTTTACAGAGTATATATAAATGCGAAACCGAAGATGGTTAAGTAAATTAATTAATGTTTAGTTTAGTAATCTATGGACAAATTAATAGTAATCTATACAATAAAAGATAATAAAACGGTTTCATATCGTTTTTTATTCATTTTCCTTCCAAACCTTTATAATTTATCGATATATTTCCTTATCGTGAACTCTTCGATTTAGTCAAACACTGTCGAGTCCGACCCCGTGTCCCGATGACACACAAGTGATAATTCATCTTTAGTGTGAGTAAATTACACGGAAAAAGTACGCTGTGGCTTAAGAATAAGGTTTATATTTAAATGACAGAGTTTTCGACGGCGCGTGTGTATTGTTTTGATATACTACATGCGTAATATTATCTTGATGGTGGGGCAGTTGTGGCTTCACCGGTTTTCTATACATTTTGAACTCCACGACATATCTCCTTCTATAATATATCTATGTAACCTACTCACCCTTGGCTTACAGATTCCAAGGTTGTAGCTAGGAAACACATACACTAGATCACAAGGTTGTAGTGATTAGAAAATACAGACTTTGACATGGAATTCCACTCTTTAGCTGCGCGCATAATATTCATATTTTCCTTTTGGTTCGTCGCTTTTTGTAGCCATTTCAATAGACATATCATGAACTCAGTTTGATGTTAAATAACCCTAACATTTCCCCACATATTTGAATCACTCACGAGCAATCCTTCCACATGATTGCTTCACAGCGTTCCAACCAATGGGTAAAACATCAATTTGTTGATATTGTCACCAAACTCAATTACAATCAAGCATAGCAAATACCTCAACTGAAATGTCAGGGAATTGTTGGTAAGTATCGATTTAATGAAATTCTCTCCAGGAAAATTGACAACGAAATAACAATTTGTAGGTCGTAGGTGTTTAATTTATGTCTACAATACAAGGTTTCCAACGATTTTATCATCAGTAAACCACGTTTCATTGAAAAGGTTAAAGGTTATATTGAATTTCATATTCGATATTCGAGTAAACACGGCTCAATTTCATAGACAAATCAAAATCGAACGATTCGGCGAAACCGTTCGATTGAACCTCGATTTCTTTGCAAGATGCATTCACATCAATCATTTCGTACTTTATGTTTTATCTCGAACGCTTTTGTTTCCAAGAATTTTGACGTAGATAAAAAGTTCACCTTTCTTTATTTTTCAGGAATTTATCCGCAGTTCACTCTCAAAACGGAAAAATAGTAACTAGGAGCGCAAAGACGCAGACATAAGCAGAAATTCATCTTAGTATCTCAACGAGACATTCATCTTGAAAACGATTCCATTTGTTAGACTTACAAAACCGTATTAATAATTATTTATGCTCGCCTAGTACTCCTACATTTAAGTGCTAAGTAAAGTAGCAGGTGGGAAATGTTTGTTTGTGAGGAATAAATAATGTTGACGTACCTGTGCATCTCCCGCGCGTTGCTGGCGTCCTGGTACGCGTGTTAGCTATCGCACGGCCGGGGGCACACTGTCGCCTGTTGGTTAGTTAAGGGTGGTCTAGGTGCGTATAGAGCTGTTAGTACCGGATATTTTTATTTCGCGTATTTGTAGGTAAACGGGGAAGGTGGAAATCAAGGATACTTCATGAACGGAAGACGAAAACTTGAATACAATAAAAAAAGTGTGCAAAATAATTCACTGTAGGTAGGTATTAGGCACAACATGTAAGTCACACTGTCAGTAGGTAATTATTTGGTCAGATTCTTGTTTTTTGTTGTAAATTAATAAAAGCATTTGAAGTCGGTGTTGTAATTTGTAAATGGTTGAAAAAAACGAAAGTATTAAAAATACTCGTAGTTTAAAGTCTATTTAGTCTATTTCACTAAAATAAAAATCTAATTACATATACTAAGGCGTACCGTTGAACTTGTGTCAATTGATTCTCATACTTAATAAAATTAAAATAAAGTGGTTCGAGTCTTTCTTCATAACATACAAAACTAATTACATTCATTCAATCATTTATATTGCCTACTTATGAAAATTGTACGAGTAAGTACAAACAGCTCTATACATATATTTCTGTTCGCTCTCGGTGGGCGGGAACTGCTAGCCCAGCAACAGTTTATACCGGGGTTGCCACTCTAAAATGACTAGCTCCGTCAAATGTTCATTCATTGCAACACTTTGTTGAAGGACTTTAATAGGCTACCTACTTAAAACATTAACTATTTTTTATACTTTGCCCCATTCTAGGAATTTCTCAAAAAAAAACTGGGCATTCCTCTGTTAATGTTTGGATGGATGTTTGTTACTCTTTCACACAAAAACTGCTGAACGGATTCCAATGAAATTTTGTACATAAGGTACATAGTTTATAACCTGAAAAAGTGTGTTAAAGGCCTATTCAGACCTAAGCGGTATTCGCTACCGTCTGCGGCAGAGAAAACCCAGTGGGTATGCGGTAATATTACTGTTCACACCAAAACGGATTTCGTTATCCTTGTGGGTAGAATAACGCGCTGTATGTAGTGCCTCTACCCACAGCGGCAGCGAATATCGCTCAGGTCGCTCTAGCCGCGATACTTGATACTAAATAACTGAGCGAAACCCGCGCGGTATGTTCTTCTACCCACAGCGGCAGCGAATATCGCTTAGGTATGAATAGGCCTTTATAACAGTATGAAGATACTGTCGTATATTTAAGACGTGATTTTTTGTAAACTACGAGTACCTAACTACTATTAGACCTCTACTTGTAGTGGTAATTTGCCAAACGTCATAATAAATTAATTGTCGCAGGACTAAATTAAAAAGGCAACGTCGGCCTGGAACGCGGCATGTAATGAAACATGGTTGTTTGTTTTTAGTCAGTAAGACTCTGACAGCTTTACTGCAAAAACTTAAACATCAGTCTGTTGAACACTCGTCTAAAAAAGTGTGACTGCAAAACGGACCTTATTTCAACGTCATAATCTGACATTTTCTTAAACAAGTGTTCAACACACTTTTAAAAGTTTTTGTGGTTCCACGGTGAAAATCTTCTAACCCAATACAACAACCCTTTGAAACTTTGTGCTAAAACACAGAGAAGTTATTACGATCTTTAAACCTATGAAATATTCCCGGTTTTTTACCTTATTTTTCCCAAAAAGGAAGGAAGATTTTCCCCACTAACAACCCGACCCTCGCAGCAAAGCTCCTATTATTATCCGTCCAATATAAATTGTCACTCACACTTACACAATTATATCCCAGATACGGCGCCACTCATCTTTGTCGCATTACATTGGATGCTGTTGAAAACAACTCCATTTACAATCTCCTGGTTGAAATTGAACTTTAAACCAACGTAATAAGAGTTGTGGTGGGTGAATTTAAAATACTGTTTTTAGAATTGACCCATATAGCTTTGATGGGTTGTTTTAGAATCTCGTTTGATTGACGATGTTGATTTCGTTTTTTTTTAATTGACATGTCTGGTACAGCGGTTTTTTTATCGCGGTAAAATCATCAAAAACTCTTCCCACCCAGGGCGGGATGTGACTCGTGAGGGACTGTCAGACTTGTACTGACTAAAATCCACGGTGATCCTTCAATAGCCCTTTTCGTTCCAGGGTCACGGTTATCTGATGAGACAGTCCCGCGACACAGAGATATCTTTTTTAACACAGAATTCATTATTTTGGAAGCATGGCGCGAAAATTAAAAGTCATTTCATTAGGTACCAGACTGCACCCGAGGGTTAAGTTTTTTTTTTTTTTATATGCTTGCCTATTTCTTAACAAAGCATCAACATTGCCACTCTGTTTGCCCGCCTTTGCCCAGCAGTGGTACAGTTCAGGCTAATATAATAATAACTAAAAAGAAAATAGGCGGTTATTACGATTTCACACGGTGGACATAGGCAAACTCCCCTTTAATCTCCACAAAAACCCTTGGTTAGCGACCTATCCAGGACCTTTATAAACCTGCAACCTGTTGCTTTGAAACCAGCTCTAAAATCCACTAAGCTAATGACTCCCACTGCTACATTCTGAATGAAGTTCTAAAGACAAAGTAGGTTTTAAATAAATAATTAAACTTTAAATAAACCGTCTCGTTTTGCTTCGGTCTGAGTTTTAATGAAGTTTTTATTCACTTAGTTTATTTGCTATTCTTTTCGTCATGCGAGAGTAATTCCAGTGTGAGACCGAGATGGCGCTAATCAACTTGTATGGCTCTGTCTCTTTTAAAGTCCAGACATTATACTGTCTTGAACAGTACCATTCGAGGATCATGACTGTAGGTGTCCGAAATGGTATTTTAAGGAGAGGAACACACATATTTGAGTGCAAACAATACACCATGTCCATTACTCGTAGCTTTATTTGAGGGGAATTTATTTTAATCAATGTTATCACAGCTTAAAGAAGTAGCTTATTAAGAGCCAAATTGGTCTCCAATCTCTTATTAAGCTACTTCTTTATGCTGTATGCACGATGACAGCATCACTCCTAATGACCACATTATTGGGGGGGAGGGGGGGGGACATACCACTGCCAATTCTACCCAACTAGATAGGGTTAAGAAATTAGGTTGTTGCTTTTAATTAATGTATAAAATAAACTTCTTTTAACTTTTGAACTGGTTTTTAAACTCGTACACACGATGGCAGGTAATTTACTTTTTATAAAAAATCGTCTTTCACGTCGTCACGTCTTCACCGTTCGCTCTCTCCCAGAACACTCTCTGTCATCCTTCTGTCGTCCTTTCCTTTTTCTTAATTTCACTTATTCGTTCCACACTTACAAATAGGTTTTACACCATTCCTATCTATGTACCTAACAGTTACAATCATGGATAAAGACAGTTACGTTAACTAACTGTCTTCTAAATGAACCAGCATAACTCGGATCCTTTATTTTGCAATCGCATCGCTTGGTTATCACAAACTCCTGCATCGAGTAACAGGAGATCATAACAGCTTAAAGGCTGTTATTTACAAAGTGAGTGTCGCTCATAGTACTAATTGACGAGGGCCCACCCAGTGTCGCGTTACGGAGCCAATTTCCGGATCACTACCGAACATTTATGGCGGCCTGGTATCGATATAACATCCTATCATTGTGTTTGTCAATTAAAAATGGTATCTATGTACATATTATACCTACTTTGAATTGGAATATTTGGTTCGGTAAAATGAATGTCACCGATCCTCGATTGACCCAGGCAAGAGCGGCTTAACCATAATAAGATTACCCTTTATTTGGAGTGGAAAATCATCATATGAGTCCTCCCGCCCTGGGTGGAGCAGAAGGGACGGTTAGACTAATATTGACTAAAATCCATTAATAGCCTTTTTAAACGTTCCAGGGTCACGCGGTTACCAGTTTAGATAGTCTCGCGACACTTGAACATTGCCTTTCGTTGTTTTATATTATTGTTTTACTTTTATATTAGCCGTGAAATCGCAGCATACTCCTATTTAATTCCAGCTGGTATTGTATTTTAAATCCGTCTTATTTTCCACAAAATTACAAACTCATTTTACAAGACAAACAATGACTCACTGAGTGCATTCATTCCTCTTCGTATTTCATTTTCTCCTAGTACTTTCGAATAGCGCCAAATTAGTCAGTCCGTTGGTTGCGGAGTGAATCACCCTTTGAACATGGGAATTATTCAGCTTTTAGACTGTTTTAATAGATCGCTCTATAGCACTAACGAGCCGGGTTTCAATATCAAAATTATGCAATCAATCTTCTTCTTCTTTTTAAATATAGAAAACGTGATACCACAAAGCAGAAACGTTTATTTTAAATCTAAACGCTTGACGCATTATGCGTTTTCTTGGCGAACCCATAAGCACCCATAAGCATCTTTGATCTTGACAACATTAATAAATTGCAGATCTTATTAGCTAGAGTTGCGAAAAATAAATGGACACATTTTTTTTTTCATCGGGAGGCGGTCACGTCACTGTGACAAGCAAGTAAAAACTGTACTAACTTGCTTGTGACGTATTGGAATTTTTTTAAAGTGTCGTCTTTACGTTAAATTTGGTTTACGTAACAAAAGAAAAAGTTAGTGTGAAATATTACGGACGGACTAATTAGAGTTTTTTTTTAATTAGAGTTTTTTGTATCTAATATAATATCATCTCACACTCTGATATTATCATCATCATCATCATTGAAACATCTGTACTAACAATCTTTACTGCACATTTTCACTCCGCCTGGCTTTTTCCATCATCAGACTACAAGACATACGGCACTACCATGCTTCCTTAATGCGAAATGCAGTACGGAATGGAATTCCCTGGTTGGGTCCACATTGGGGTCTATGAACCAAGAGTGAATGGGTTACTTCTAGGCAAGTGTATTTCACCGCATCCACATCATCAGGTACGTATTTTTATATGCTGTCAACAGTGTCAACCGCTGTTCGGCAAAGGCGTCCCCCAATATAACAACCCGCACTGGGCCCTTGGTGGATTATGGCCCACTGGGATCTCACAGAGAGGAGGCCTGTATCCCAGCAGTGGGAACATTATAGGCTGATGATGATGATGATGTTGATTCCTTTCAAACTATTCTCAAACTTCAAAAACAATAACCTCCCGTGATATTTTATTGATTGAATTTGACACAAAATACAAATAAGAAAAAAATCTCTAAAATGATCTTACATACGCACAAACAGAAAATAAAACGACGAAGCTCAAAAATTTAAGTACTAGGCCTACAAAAATGTTAGAGCAGTTACTTTGACCACAACACAGATGGCAGACGAGCCACTCAAGTCCTCTCTCCTCGGCTAAATTGACCAGGATACTATCAGCGTTATAGAGTAAATAGTCTTGAACTGGCTTCCATAAGTAGAATAAGAATCCTTCTAGAAGTATTATTGATAGTGGTATCTGAAATGGTATAAAAATTACGTTCTTTTTTTTCCATCTACATTTCAGTACAATGCATAATGATGGGCGGGGCGGGGACAAATCCAGATTGCTACTAAGAAATTACTAATGGGAAAACACATTAACACTTTTCGCCCGAATTGGGAATCGAACGCGAGACCTCAAGCTGCCAAATCTTGCAATGAGTGGAAAACATGTTCATTCACTGTTCAGCTATCTTCAAAAATATGAATGCAGAAAATTAGTCCTTGCAAAACAAACAGCTTTGTTCCACACGACTGTGTTAAGACCTACTTGCTTACGTGACCTATTACCCTGGTAGAATTGGTAAGGCAATAACCATATCAATGACTTGACAGTCTTTCTGTTAGGTCATTCACCTGACGGGGTGACAAAAGTTTAGGGTAAGGCAACTTTCGCGGGACTGAAAGCAGAATACCGTGGCCCTGGAATAAAAAGGGCAAATGAAGGAACAGGACAGTTTTAGTTCGAAAGTCTGTCATCGATAGCCCCTGCCAGTCGCCCTAGGGAGGACTCATTGAATGATTTTACCCCAAAAAAGGGTGATGAACTTACCTCTAGCATAAAACACAGAAAATTGCATTTTCTTGATAAAAGCAGGGGAAATATCTCAATTTTGTTAAGAATTAAGCTCACGCTCAGTAAGTAGACGAGGTTTGAAGTGAAAAAAATGTTTTTGAGAATTTTATCTGAAACAGAAAGGACATGCTGATGTGACCTGCGGGTCTAATAATGCGAATTTAACGGTATAATAATAAGAATTGCAATAGAATACGTAAAATGCAATATGCGATTGTATTGAAGAGCAGTGATGGCCCAGTGGTATTGGTACCGACTTACGAGTTGTAGCTCGTGGGTTCGAACCCATTCAGGCACCATTAATTTGTGTAATTTATTTAATCACCACTGCTCTCAAAACGGTGAAGGAAAACATCGTGAGGAAACCAGCATGTACTAGAACCAGAAACTCTCACATCTGACATCCACCAAAACCGCGCTGGGCCCACGTGGTGGATTATCGCCCACTTCACAGTCACACTCCACTCCACTTAGAAATATGCTACCTACAATACCAGCATGCAGTGGTTTCGGCATGTTTGAACGAGTGAATAGTACCAACATCTGTCGCCTTAGTCTTTGCCAATTTTCCAAGTAGCTTTAGAAGTCCTCCTACAACTCATGGGCCTCAAGTTTTCATTCCAGAATAGAAAAATCGCATCAAGAATTTACTGTTCCTACAAAAAGGTACTCACAGTCATACAATATGTGTATTTCATTAATAAGAAATGATATGGCCAACACAAGAGCTATAAGACTTGTCATAGATTTGATACTTAGTATCTTTATCTTATTAAAAGTATTAAAATCCTCATTTTCTTTATCAAAATAAATTAACAGTGAGATAAAGAACAGTAAACAAAATTGACAGTGACATTTTGAGATAAGTATTCATGTTTTTGGTTTTTCTTCGGGCGATTTGATATTACGAGTCTTTTTGCTAAAGACTGCCTCTTTGGTCTCTAGGGACTGTTGAGCAAGAGCTCCTGGGGTCAATTTCCAGGTCGGGCAGTGTAATTGAGTTTTACATTACGAAATCCTTAGTACCTACGTCAGTCACGGAGTATTGATATAATTATGTGCCTGCTTGATGTCATTTTTTTTATATTGTACGGACTACATTGTGATTGTTGGCTGTATAGCGTTAGATCCTTGCCTGTGTTTATGTTTTTTTAAATGACTGCTTTCTCTTTCGCACACCTATATATCTCTCTCTCTCTGGCTCTGTACTCGCGACGGCTCACAACCACTGCCTATATTTAATTAAATAAACTCTGCTAAACCAAGTAATTATTGTTTTACTGGCCATATCCCATCAGTGATCACTAAAAATAAAGCTATTAGATATAACAAAGTAAAACAGTTGTGGGTACTAGGAACTCATAATGTTGTAGCAGGTTACACGCGTTGATTGTAAACTTTTACGAGCCCTCATACCTTGAGCCAGAGTGCATGTGAATACAAAGCATGGTTTATTATCTTCGTAGGTCCTGTTACGTTCTGCCTACCTAGTACCTCTTTCTTTTCAATATTATCATCGGCCTGGCTTTTTCCAACTATGTTTGGATGGGCTCTCAGTCTGACCGAGTGAATCCTAAACTCATTGTTTCCATCGAAGAGCTGTAACTGGAACTAGCGGAGCCAGATTGGGCCAAAAGGCTTCCGGGGGTATCATGTTACCGCCCTGGGGTTAACGCAAAGGGCGGTAAGAAAGGTTTTGAGTTATAAGAGTCTGATAATTCCTTTCAATCATGGTCATTGGAAGATGTTTTCACCACAATTAAAAAAGCGTACATTTTATCATCATGGATTAATGACAGTAGCTACCTTGTAGTTCATAGCCCTTATGAAGTTCAAGACCGGCCATAACCCACTGAACCTTGTCTACGTCAAACAAATCAATACCACTTACAACATTTACACCCCTGGTACAAAAATAGTAACGACAAGAAATGAATTAACTATTACTATTGATCAGTGCGTGTAGATGTAGAAATTAACTTTAACGTAGTTCAAACAACCTTCCTGTAATTATTGAATTCTTGATTACTTTCAGCGATGAAAATAGAAATATCAAACTTATGTTTAGATGCTATGTAAGAGTAATTCACATCCATTAACGCAGTTCTTTAGTAAGGTAGCAAGGTTGCTAACGAAACATGACTAAGAAGTAATGCTAGTGAAGGGGGAGACGGAACTCGTGAGGAAGAGGCGATCCTCTAATCCCAGCCAACGTTTGTTTTCAGTGGTTTCTGAACAGCGTGACGTTCAGCGTGACGTGGGTTTGTGGACAGCGTGTGGTGGTTAGCTCACCTTCCTAGGACTAAATGCTTCCCGATGATCCTGTGGATGATTGCACGATAATCGTGCCGATTGACGATCACACAAACGTTTATCGTTGATAGTGTACCGCAAGCTTATGGTCTAATAAAACACGACACTAGAATCAAATACGAATACCTCAAACCTCAATCGACCATTATAATACCATCTATATTAGGGAACTAAATATTTTATGTTTTTGGTTATTTGCTTGATCGAACTTCACGTTTTACTGCTTATTTTACGGCTTCCTATAAAACTAAGATATTTTTTGTCCAAAATTCATTTCTGAAAGTAGTTCCAAACACAATACTTGAAAATGATCATTTTGTAGATTTTTAGATTCGCGAACACCGTTACAAACAAAAATTTTAATGAGAATTTCGTCACAGTTCCAAAAAGACGTTGACGAATCAAGAAGAATTCTGAAATACAAAGACGAAATTCATAATATCCGTAGAAAATCCATCTGTCTTTACGATGTAAGTCGTAAAATGCAGACATAAAACATGTTATCGAAGTACACAGAAACTCATTACGAATGAAAATGACAAACGTGGATTACAATTTTAAAATGAAATCAAAATGATTAAACACATAAGCGTAGACATAATTAAAACTATTATTATTTCAATAATCGTTAACAGTGTGCTTAGAGTAGAAGCTGCTATATCATCAGAAGATGACAAATTGTTTGATCCAAATGAAGATATCGAAGGTGTTCACAATTATAAACAACAACCAACATATCCTATTAAGAAAAGTATTATAAATAGTAATGATGGAAATGAAGAAGATATACAAACACTTTTAGAAGAGAAATATAAGTTTAGGAATGATGAGACATCAACGAGATTCAAGATAGCTCGCGAGGAGAAAGTTGACTTTCCAGGTTTGTTTAATAGACTTAAAAAGAAAAAGTTGGAATAATAAAGGAAACCCAATTTGAATTTAGTAAGTCTTTTAACAAGAAAGTTTAAATCCATATTGAATAAGTATTTTGTTACTACTTTTAACTAAGTTTATGCGCTATTTATATTTTCTTTAACCTTTGAAGGGATGTAGGCAGTATTAGCTAAAGAAACTGTACTCGAATCTGACTCGCGTTTCTCTATATCTTCACTTTCATAGATCGTTCCACTCTTACACGCGGGTCTTATAGCTGGTTAGCAGATAACAAGGTCTAGTATTTTGGAAACCAAGTCTTATTTATTGTTTCTAGTATTACTAACATGAAATTTCGGGGTCGCTCAGGTTTGAAACAACGGCCTAGGATCGATATGAACATGTGAATAATACTGAAAACTTGAAAAGTCTTTTACTAGACTTGCCTTGCGTAATCCAGGTTAAAAACTAACAAATATCCATCTTTTGGTGTTTTGAAGTAACGGTAGGACATCATTCGGCTTCTTCTCCATAATCATCGACCTCTTTAAATTTTAGGTCTCCTAGTACGTTTGGTATTCTAAGGAGTTCACGACATTTTATAACTCTTCACATTTTATATTCACCTAGTATTTCCTGAAACCCGCGATGATCGTAACATCGCATGGGCTTTCCGGTCCTATGCTGTGCGACGCATTGTGGGTGGTATGGAGACCACCGTCAGCATGTATCCGTACAACGTGGCCATATCGAGGAATGCTAAGCACTGGTGTGGAGGATCTATCATTGATGAGCAGTGGGTGCTCACCGCGGGACATTGTTTTGAATCGTGAGTGAACTATTTGCATTAATTGAAAACCCAGTGACTGAGGGCAGGCTATTTCTTTACTCCAACAAAAGACGGAAAAAAATTGCTTTTAGAAAATGCTTGCAATAAAACACGTATTATTGGTCGGGCTATAAGATAAACTGAATCAATCAATGACAAATATTCAAAACATATGACATAGTTGTTCATAAAAACTATGTACATATAAGTAATCTTATGTATTTATAAAAAAATCAATTGCTGTTCGTTAGTCTCGCTAAAACTCGAGAACTTCTGGATCAATTTGGTTAATTTTGATTTTGAATTATTTTTGGGATTCTGGGAAAGATTTAAAAGATTTTGATACTGTACGAAGTTTATCCGGTCAGCTTGTTTGATATAATGACAAAAGAATGCTTCGCTTCAAAAATAGATTCAGAAATAGATCAGTAACAAGTTTCATTTGCAGCGCATTTGACGGTGACAGGAAGAAATTGCAACCATTCATCATTAGAGCCGGGAGCTCCTTTCATAATCGAGGGGGGTACCAGGCCCGGGTCAATAAGGTTAGTTTCTGTAGATTATTATAACCCACTGTTAGGCAAATACCTCCTCATTTTTCTCCTTTCAAAGATATCTGCTTTAGCAATGTCTGGGCATTTTTGCCCCGTGAGCATCATTGGATAATCAGAGCACCTGCATTTCGGCGTCTAAATAAAATGGTGCTAACCATTTTATTTGTATTTCTTTTTTTCATTATATGTGTATACTAGCTGTTGCCAGCGGCTTCACCCGCTACAACTCGAAAACTATCCCACGGGAACATAAAATCGGGATAAAAACTATCCTATGTGTTAATCCAGGTTATAAACTATCTGTGTACCAAATTTTAGCCGAATCGGTTTAATGGTTTTTACGTGAAAGAGTAACAAACATCCATACTTACAAACGTTCGCCTTTATAATAGTAGTAGGATGGTCAGCAGGCATTTGCCGTTATTTTTTAGCATGCGAGGTATAATGCTGGCTAGGAAAAATATAACTACAGGGAGATTATATGGAAGATGAATTAACATGCTAAGACCATAATTATAGAAAAGATGTAAGACGCAGACGGGGCGTAGACATATATTATTGTCCCTTCGGCGTCTCTTTCATACAAACTGTATATGTATAGAAGCGTCGCGATGTAAAACATGAGATGGGGCGCGGACGTGATTCTACATTTTCGCACGTCCGCGACGCGTCCTCGTCTTACGTCTTTTCTATGTGGCCCGCGCCACAAAGCACTCTTTCTTTAATGTTTAAAGGTATTCTTCCCTCGGAAGTACGTGCCCGGTAACGCGGACTATGACTACTCGTTGCTCCGGCTAGACCGACCCATGCCCATAGGAAAGAACATTGCTGTGCTGAACCTACCGTCCAAGGACTATGTGATGAAAGAGAGCGATATCATTATCGTAACGGGATGGGGCAGCACTGATGTGAGTAACATAGTTGTGGCATTTCCTAGTCTCCTGGTACCTCGCGAATTTGGCGCAGACTTGCGGACGATGAGTGATCAAGGGCTGCACGGTTAGCGCGGTGGCTGAGCGACTGGACTGTCGTGTAGTGTGTCACGGGTTCGATCATCGTCCGAAACAAAAATTCCTAATGTGGGGGCTATGTTATAAAAAAAAGGGCCAAGTACTAAGTAGACACGTGTTTTACCCGCGCAATCAGCCTACGCCTACAGGGGTCGCGGTGTCCTTTTGAGGCAGTCCCGCGACTCTGACCCGACAGCCGCCTGGCCCTGTAGTCTTCAACAGGTAAAGTAAAAGGTATAGTTATTAATCAGTTAAGTCTGACAGCCCTCCCCCTCCACCCAGAGTGACTATTCTGAAGATCATTATTGTGAAGCATCATCTGAGTGATGAGTATGAATGTTGATGGATGATGAGGAAGAGGAAGGCCAAGAAAAGATGGATGGACTGTTTAAGGAATGACACGAAAGGAGTATGATACTGTGACGTCTGATAGGGGAGAATGGAAGAAAAAAACGTGTTGCGACGACCACAAATAAAATGGGATAAGGGCAGGAAGATGAGGATTATTGTGAAGCATCTTATTCTCTTTTTTACTGCAGTATTTTAAATGATTCGTCCAAATGTAGGAAACAGCAACATTTAGTCATCGTTAAAGTATCTTTCATCTGTTATCAGGAGTCAGGTTACGGGCACATCCCGGACCGGTTGCGGTTCGTGCCCGTGCCGGTAATGCGGCTGACCGACTGTCAGAACTCTTACCGCTTCTACATCACTCCGCGGATGCTGTGTGCAGGATATGCTACCGGTGGGAAGGACGCCTGTAACGTAAGTCAGATAATAAGTATAACAGGGTTTCAATAAATTGGGCGTGAAACTACTCGTATGAGGAATATCGAAAAAGGTTGAAAGAAGTCTCAAAACCGGTTTTGACGATAACTAAAATTTCATTATTGGATTTTAGAAAAATCATTATTACTGGCAGGAATCGAAAAAGCTAAATTTCATAAAAAAAGAAACACATTCTGTCTGTAATATTACACCATTCGATATTAATCGAATTTTATTTCCTCGTGCGTTTACTAGAGGCGGTTTCAAGATTTCCAGACAATACACTTTGTAATACTTCAAGTACGCTGTACGGCGAAATTCGCAGTAAGTCGTCAGTAAGAGTATGAAACACCCTTCTGCTACTTAGAGCAGGAGAAATCATTTTAGCAGACTTAAAAAAAATTGGTTGTATGTTTGTCCGCGTTAATCTAGATTTTGACTGAACTGACTTTGAAGCAGTTTTCAGAAAAGTGTTCGTAAATAATATAAGAAAGCCACCGACTTCCGAAGGAAAAGTAATTTTACACTTTCATATATATTTTACACTTTGCTTTTGAAGAAGTTTATTTTTATAGGTCCAAGTAGGCCCTAGGTCTTGAGCTACAAACTCACAGATATTTTTCCGATCTCCTCGATTCCCCAGCACGACTCCGGCGGCCCAGCAGTCCGAGACGGAGTACTCCTCGGCATCGTGTCCTTCGGCGGCAAGCAGTGTGGCGACCCTCGCTCCCCCGGGGTCTATAGCCGAGTCTCCGAGATTACAGAGTGGGTTGAGGCCACCATTTCGAATAACGAGGCCAGTACTGTGCCTGAACTGAAGCCGAAGATACTGAAGGCGAGACAGAGGGAGAAAGAGTTGCAGAAGTAAGTATAATCTTACCTGTTTCACCTGTTGCTCCTTTTAATTACAGCGTGATGTTAGCCTATAGACTTCCGCGATAAATAGACTGTAGATCACAAAAAGAATTTCTCAATTTGAACTAGTAGTTCTTAAGATTAGAACGTCCAATCAAACTGCCTCTTATATTATAATAGATTGGTAAGCTAAGAGCTCATATATGAATAAAAACAGGTGACACGTGCGATTTTCACATGACCTGGGTCTTGAAAATAATTATTTACTAAGTCGATTGTACAATGTACAATCATGTAGTTGTTCTAGGTCTGGCAGTGTCTTATACGAGTTTAAATATTTTGTAAACGCAAAAAGGAGAACTGGGAAGTTCTCAATAAATTGTGCGTTTACGTGGCAAATTCATAAAAAAACAATGAGAATAGGAAGTAGAGATCCAATCAAACTTAACAACTGTTACAGATTCAAATCACGAGTAGAAGACAAGAAGAATAAAATCAAATCCTGGCTCCGAGAAACATTGAGATCGCCAACCTTTATAGAATTGGCCAAAAAGAAACTTCTAGAAGCGGGGTTTCATACAAGAAGAACCAACGATCAGGAGGTTGATGCGAGCAATCTTGATGATAAAATGATGGACGAAATAAATCTAACAAATATGATTAATGATAGAATTATAGAAGACGATATAGGTTCAGAATCTGATAAACTGCTGAGTACTTTAGCGTTGCACGAAGTTATGATAAATGATGAACAGAGCAGGGAAATGTTTAAACGAGCTCAGTCGAACGAGACTGACAGTATTGAGAGTTTTATAGCTTACATTAGCGGAAATAGAAAATAAATTTTATTCATAAATTGCTTGATTTTTAATTAAATTATTAGCATATTTGAAGACAGCGCCATCTGTGTTTTTGTTTGTGAAACTTGTAGGAACCGAGGCCACTGAGATAGCAATAATGTTATAGGGTATAATTAACAAATAATAATTGATTTACTATATTTTGTTTATAGCTGTATCTCAAAGTTTTGAGACACATTTCTCAAAACACATGAATGTCTTTTATTTTTCCTTTTTTAGGAATAGCAGTCCAAAGACAAACTTGGCTCTTCTTTTCGATAAAAGATGGCGGTATATTATTAAAAACTTACGTTGCATCGTTACAACTTATTGATCGTTTAATATGTTATTTTTACATGCAAAACGTATTAAATGAGTAGTAATGTTTAATTTGCAAACGGAGTTGGTTACAATTAAAAACAAAATAATAAAAAATAGCAGCGCATAATGCTACTATTCGACACTAGATGGCGTTAGAAGTAGCGTTAAAAGATTGCTTCAGAAAATTCAGATCGCATCGTCACTGAAAAAAAAAATTGAATAGCATGTCGTAGTTCTTATTACATAGTAGTCGAATATTTAATTTGTAATTACATAATTAATTTAACAAGTTTGTCGAAACTTACGAAAAAATGACTGAAAAAACCTTCTTCGTCTCCTCTATCGTCTTAAGGGGGATGCTCCAACCAGCCCGCGAAATTCAAATACCTTTACGTTTTTTGCAATTCGCAGGCCAGCGACATGCTGCAACTTTACAAATATATGTGTTGCGGCAATAACAAGTATAACTTTAAATATAAAAATTATCAAAAAAATCGCTCCATCAGCTCTCACATAGAAAAGCTGCATCATGTTAAATTCTCCGAAATCTAACTTCGATGCACCTTTTCTATATGAGAGCTGATGGAGCGAACTTTTTGATAATTTTTATATTTAAAATTATACCTGTTACCACCGCAACACACACATTCACAAAGCCACAACATGTCACCGGCCCGCAAATTGCAAAAAACGCAAAAAAAATTGAATTTCGCGGGCTACATCGAAGCAATCACCTTAAAACAAAAATAAAATAATTGGGCTTTTATGAGGCGGCAGTTGCGTTCGCCTAGTAATTTTCCCAGAGCAACGTTACATAAACAGACATATTTTAAGAACTAAGTAAAATACGAGTACACTTAAAGAATAAAAATAAACGGGAAGGGAAAGGTCCTATAGCAATAAACTTAAACTTTCCTGATAACTACAACCTTGGGTTAAGTCAAGCGTGAATACTCACCGTCGACCACATCTTCGCTTACCATCAGGCGACTTTTTGTACGCTAACATTTTAGTAAATGAAAAAAAAACCGACTTCAAAAACCATAGCAGACACTGCATGGGTTCGCGGGGCTATCAGGTCCCTCCCGTTCTGCCCTGGGTGGGAGGACTCATTTGATGATCACCACGTAATAGAAAGGTATACTGCATCGAACAAATAAGAATCGCACAAATTGGGTTACAAATCTTGGAGTAATCGGTGTACGAGTACATACAAGTTCTTTTAAAAGTTAATTGTATTTTACCTGGCGTGGTTACTAGGAACCTCAAGTATAAAATAATACGGTTACTATAATTTCGTGCCGTTGGGGGTTAAAACTAGGGTCTGAGTGTTCATAACCTCTTTAAATATTAATAAAATATTTTACCAAAATATTTTATTTTCTTATCCACCACGCGTAATTGTCGTAGAAATTAGTACAAACAAAGTTATTGCTTCACGTAAATAATTAGAATCAAAATTAATAGGTAGATGAAACACAGGTGGTCCTAAATTAAGAGCACACCGCGAACATGGATAAGAAACACTAGTAAAGTTTTACTATGACCTATTGTCAAATGCTAATTATAATTAAGTGTCCATTATATAATTATTTAAAGCAGTTATTGATATCAAAATTTGCAAGTTGAAGTGGCAATGGACAGTCCACATCACTGTACTGATTACTGATGGGGAAGAAAACTTGCCGAGTGGCGACCACGAACTGGAAGACACAGCATAGGCAAGGATCTCCCGCTAAGCGGACCGCGAATCTTGAAAATCATCAAATTAGCCCCCTCTCAGGGGTGGAGCAGAAGAGACCATCAGACTCGTACCTGCTAACTACAATTATCATTATTATCAGTATCATCAGCCTGTAATGTTCCCTGCACTGCTGGGACATAGGCCTCCTCTCTGTGAGAAGGAGTGGGCCATAATCCACCACGCGGGCCCAGTGCGGATTGGTGGATGTCACATGTCTTCGAATTTTTGGTTCTAGGACATGCCGGGTTTCCTCACGATGTTTTCCTTAACCATTTTGAGAGCAGTCGTGAAGAAATAATTTACACAAAGTAATGCCGCCTGGCGGGGTTCGAACCCACGACCTACAACTCGTAAGGCGGGACCGATACCACTGGGCCACCACTGCTCTCTACTAACTACAATGGGAAACCTTTAATCAGCAGTCATGGTCTTCTTCCGGATGATGATGAGTGGTAAAACATAATTAAAGTTGACTGTAACTTAACTGGACAATTAAAATAACTGATTGCTGAGTTACACAGGTACCAGGAGCGCAGAAGATGCAAGAAATGTTAATTATGTTGTTTGATGATAATTGTGGTAGGTGCAAAGTTGACCCTACCATAAACCTGTGATGGTCGGTATAAATAAAGTTACTTGGGTAGATCTTAGAATGTATATAGAGTTATTTAGACAACATAAATCTAAACGGATTTGTTGACACTAGTTTAAAAGCAGGTCAAAACGCATAAATTTTAGTATCTAAAAATGCAAAAGTTAGTGAGGACGACAAAGCTGTTTGTATCTTTTTCACAGAAAAACTACTTAACAGATTTGGATAGAATTTTTAACTGAAAACTCTATAATCGGGATTAACAATTTTATAGATTTTATCCCGGTATGACGAAGGATTAATACCGGGCAATGCACCGGGTAAAAGCACTACCATAAAACGAAATGACATTGCCGAATTTCAAAATCAATGAAGGAAACAAACATCTGAAATGTAATGCTTCACCTAATGATCATCATTCAACTGTGAAACATCCAAAACAGTTTGTGAAAATACCAATTAAATTATGTAAAACGTTTGACATAATGGATAACCCTCGCGGTACCGATTAGTGACTAACATAGTTACTTATATAATTATGTTTTATTTAGAGTTCAAAATCGGTCGCAAAAATAGAATGGAAGAAAGCCTTTTATTATGTCATTTTTTTGCGATCAAATGCTGCACTGTCTGTCGCGGTTTGGATTCCCGAACGGAACAAATATAGGATGATTGGTAATTAGTGTACGATACTTAATCACGTGATTGTGCTCATGATAACAAACAATTTTTATTATGGTAGCAAAGCCAAAATTGTGAAAAAAATATCAGCTGATCAGTACATTAAGCAAACATAAATGGACTGAACAGTTGATTTTTTTTCGGCGTTTCAGATTTGTTCCCATAGTAAAAGTTGTTGGTTTACATGAACACAACCACGTGTTTAAGTATCGTAGGTACACTAATTACCAATCACCCTATACATATATTTGTATCACCTACAAGTAATTGTTCCTGGTTTGGATATTTGTGTATGTGAGTACAAGTGTTAATTATACATATTTGGTGGGAGGTAGTGTTTGAAAAAGTTATTCTTTCACATTTGGAGAATCTTTGACAAAAACAAGCTAGAATAAAAGACATCTTAATAGAGAATTTTTGATGACTTGGTCCAACAATAGCTTATAATCTAAACCACACCAATCAGATATTACTGTTTCGTCTGTGCTCAGAAGTTGCACTTTCTTATGAGTGAGCTCGGTTCATCTAGGCCTAATCTTTGCCTCTTAGGCCACATTTCAGACTCCTAACATTCTGCATTCACAGAATTTTCGTCAAAAGAGGTACAAAGTTGACGGCACGGTTGGCACAGTGGCTGACTGATAATTGGAAGGAGCAAATATTTGTAAGATCTACAAGTATTTGTTGCGGGTCTGGGCGTTTCTATAAATTGAAAAATAAAGTTTTTTGCTAAAAAAGCTATCAAGGAACCTTTTATAGCACAATGGAATAAAATAAAGTCAATAAAAGTTAGCTTTAACTAAATAAATATTTATTTTTAACTTTTTATAAATCTCAACAACCGTTCTTGCGAACAAAAACCAAACTGAATTTTTCACTAGGTGCTGAATAATGTGACCACATTATTTTAACTAAAGATCTAGTTTTTAATCTATTACATAAGGTTCTACAACAGTAAACTTACCAAATTGGTTGTTATGTAATTTGGTCTGATTCTGTAATCGATTCTTTTCGACTGTCAATCGATTTGACAAACTCGAGTTGCGAAAAATCGAGTCATTGTCATTGTTAGAAAAGTTTACAGGAAAAACTGAGATTTTTTACATAAGTAACTCTGTACGTGATCTATATCATCCGATGTTTTATCTAAGTTACATAGTCCAATCGCGAAATGGACCAACTGCGAATTGGACCTTTTTTGGGACATTGGACCAATCGCGCCTAAACGTATAAAACAAAGTTGCTTCCCGCCTCTGTACGCTTAGTTTATACCATATTTTGTTGGGGAGTGAGTAGAGTGGAACGCTCTGGGGCTCTGGGTATAGTGAAACAGAGTGTCAGGCTAGTTCTGACTAAAATTCCCACCATAATTATGGTCGTAGTAACCTCTTAAAACTTCTGGCAGCCCGTTATGCTGACAGCTTCTTGAGGAGCACGTGGACTGCTTACACCCGTACGAGATAAAGCGTGAACGTATCGGAAAAAACCATTACAACAATAAAAGTAAACAGTAGGTGATTCATTAATTACAAAGTAGTTCGTACTTTAAATGTTACTGACATACTAACACTTCAACTCTGTTTAAAACAAACGGCGCCCTTTCGTATTTATAATTTTACTTACTCACTGTGTGTATACGAGTACATTAAAGTCCTGTGGCGACAGTGGTGCGCGGTGGAGGATTGCCTCTCTCACGCATTCCGCCTCCTCCTTTACTAGCATTACTGCTTTGTGGAAGGAGGTGAATGCTGTCCATTTTTCTAGCTCCTTAAGATTTCGTGCACTAACTCCAGATGCGAGAGATCGCCGTTGCCTATTGCTTCCGTAAGGACGACGGTGCGTCGCAAGTTTGGCAGACTTTAACCGTATGCTTCACCGTGTTTGCAAAACACCACCACCATTGGTGCTCCCTAGGTATCCTCCCGCCGTATATGACACAGGCACCTCCCGAAACAACCGTGTCCGGTGAGAACCTGCGTCAGGGGGAAGGTGAGTCCATTGCTGATCTTGGTTGCAGCTTAGTGAGGAAATAAATAAATCATCATAATCATCATCATTTCAGACGTCCACTGTTGAACGGGTACATATTTGAATATCGAAGATTAAAATATCTACGCTTAAAATATTCATGTTCAAAATATCGAAAATGAAAATATCGAATGACCATAAAATCGAAAATTAAAATATCGAAAGTTTAAAATATCGAATGATTAAATGATCTACGTCCAATATATCTAAAATCTAAATATCTACAAAAGTTACATCAAAAGATCTAAATATCTACGCTTAAAATATACATGTTCAAAATATCGAAAATGAAAATATCGAATGACCATAAAATCGAAAATTAAAATATCGAAAGTTTAAAATATCGAATGATTAAATGATCTACGTCCAATATATCTAAAATCTAAATATCTACAAAAGTTACATCAAAAGATCTAAATATCGAAGTGCAGGTTATCGAATGTCCGAAATATCGAACCTAACAATCTGTTTGCAAGGTTTAAAGTAACCTAACCTGTCCGAGTCGGGGTGCCCCAAGTTCCGAGCTCGCTTCGCTCGCTCTTGCATCCGAAGTCCGTCCAGCTACCTTGTTGGGTAGTAATCAGTTATTTGACTAAGGACGCAAGAGCGAGCGAAGGGAGCTCGGGACTTGGGGCACCCCGACTTGGACAGGTTAGGTTCGAAGAGGGTGGCGGGGTCTGAAAGACCCCGCCATCCTCTTTATGTTAGGTTACTTTAAACCTTGCAAACAGAAATAGGAGCCCTGCGAAGCAGGGCTCCGTCGACTTATCTTGGTAGGTGGTGACAATTTCACATCTACCTACATTTATGAATACACTCATACCTACAGACAATTTTTTTTTCAATGTTTCAACTAGTAGGTATTTTTAACGTAGATATTATGAAATTAGATATTATGAACTGCGATGTATTAAACGTTGATATTTTGAATTTCGACATAACGTCTTTAGATACTCGTATTTTGAATCATTCGAAATTTAAATCAGTTGACATTTTAATCTTCGACGTTTTAAGCGTAGATGTAACATTTTTCGATATTTCGTTACAATCGATATTTTAATTTTCGATATTCTGAACATCGATATTTTAAGCGTAGATATTTTAATCGTCGATATTCAAATATGTACCCTGTTGAACATGTCCCTCCTAAAAAGGTTAAAAATTATGCAATATCCAAAAGGACCGGTGATAAACGGCTTAGATCCAACACGATACTGTGGTCTTCTTCAGATCGTTCTACGCTACGCTTGGTCTCCATTCGAGAACCTTACGCCACCATCGGCCGCCAGTTTTTGCCAATTCAACTTGCAAACGCTAATCCACTGAGCTATGTCGGCATCATTAGTTCGTCTACGAATCTCCTCATTTCTGCATAAATGCCTCAATTAATTATGCATGATGATTAGAAGACCATTTAAAAACTAATTCAATGCGTACTTTCGTTCCTAGATCAGTCGTATACGTATGCAGACTTTCGATAGCTTCATTTGCAATAAATGAATTCGTTTAGCTCGTGTGAGATCACACTAATTGTGGGTTTTTATGTTGAATTTAAGTGCCTCACAAGCTCAACTTACAGTGGCTTACACTAAAAACTACGGTGTCTTTCAATAGCTAAGTACGTTCCAGGATCACTGATGAGACAGTCCCCCGACACTGGCAGGCTTTGGCTCACTAAGGGGGCACAGTCGGATTGCTAACAGCTCTAATATGGCGCGCGTAGAACACGACCAGCCGGGTTTTATCATCCCATGGGATTATTACGTGGGACTCTTTGATTTGTAGCGAGAAAAGCCGCTGCTGGCAGCATGTAGTGCAAAATATTATTATGATATTGCTAAAGCGGCCTTTTAGACACCTTTTCCTTCAATTGCTCTTTGCCTTCAAGGACCGCGGTTAATTTTTCAGACATTCATGTAGGTTATAAGCCTAGCTTTGCTTGTCTTTAACAAGTGAAGTTAATTGCGTATGAGTGATCACGATCAGTACTCGTATTAATTAATGTATTTCTTATTATGTATTTACTAAGATCACCTTTTATGGACGGAAAAAATCGTTTTCTCATAGCCTATGAGTCAAGTTGATGTTGTATTGAAAGCTTTAAAGTATCGCTTGGGTTCACTCCTCATTTAGAACAGAAATTATGTTCATTGTTTTTCTAAGCAAAACTTCGCCCAGAATTTCTCCCGTATCGTGGGTGCTTTTTAACCGACTTCTAAAAAAGGAGGAGGTTCTCAATTCGGTCGGTAATTTTTTTTTTGTTTTTTTATGTATGTTCATCGATTACTCCGAGGTTTCTACTCCGATTAGTGTCATTCTTTTTTTGTTCGATGCATTAGACTTGCAGTGTGGTCCCATAAAAATTCATCCAATTTGGTTCAGTACTTTTTATTTTATGAGCATTTTTATTGATTTCGGCTACTTGGATGACATTACTTTTTGCGTGTTTGTCATGTGATTTTCAAAATTCTTTTTTTGTTGTACTACCGATCGTTCACCTTAGGGAATACTGCAAGTTTTATCAAAATCTGTTCAGCAGTTTTTGAGATAGGGAATTTTATTAGCATGTGTACATGAGCGATGTTAATACCGTGCCACGGATTACAAAATTCTAGTGCACATGTAAGAAACTGATGTATTTGACAAGAATTTGGGTTAAAAAAGAGTAAAATAAAAAAGTTTTTTCAAAAAAAAAATTAACCACCTTATGGCAAAAAGACAACGAAATAAAAAACAAAGCCACCGACTTCCGAAAGAAAAGTAATTTTGTAGGTTATTTTACCCTTTTTTGTGGTTGTTTTTGAAGGTGGTTAAATTTTTTTAGAAAAAACTTTTTACAAACATACACTTACTCGTACATCCAGACTTGGAACAACTACTTGTAGATCATACAAATATTAATTGTTTTGTTTGGGAATCAAATCCGCGACACGGCGCTCCTATTTTTATTTCTTTAGTTAAAAATATCTTAGAGTACAATATAGCCTTTATTACTGAATCATAGTTCACATAGTTGTCAGTAATTACATGTAAACAAACGTTACATAAACAATCACTCAGTTATGATACCCTGGTACCATAGCATACTTAGCATAATAGTGTTCCCACTGCTGGGACAAGGGTTTCTGTTCTGTTAGAGTGAGTGGAGCATGTACCACAAGGTCCTAGTGCTGCCGGGGTACAAAGTAAGTGCTGGGTTCGCAACCATGACTTAAAACTTCCAAGTCGGAGCTGTTGTCACTGGTCCACCATTGAACTAAATGAAGCGTTCACTAGCATTCATTATTTTTCAATTACTAATGCAAGCGTCGTCCATTCAGTATCGTGCAAAACGTAATTTAGATCATCATCATCCGAAAGACGTCCACTGCTGAACATAGGCCTCCCCCTTAGACCGCCACGCCGAACGACAATTCGCCACTTGCATCCATCGGCTGCCCGCGACCCTCACGATGTCGTCAGTCCACCTAGTGGGAGACAATCTCGTAATTTAGATATTATGTAGTTATAATTCTTTACCAATAAAATTATTTTTTTATTTAGCGATGTTTTTGCGTTTGACCCTAAAGTCTGACAACCAGTCAAGTTACTGGGTTGTGGAGGTCCGATAGGCAGTCGCTCCATGTAAAATACTGAATATTCAGCTGCTTCAGGTTCGACTGGAAGCCGATCGTTTGGCAGATGATGATGCTCGCATTTGACCACTATATCGTAGGCGAGTATGTGGTCGACGGTGAAGTGAAGCACGCTTACTGAAAAGTAACCTAAACACTCTTGACTTAAGACGCAAAGGTTGTTGCTATCAGGAGGTAGAGACTCAGGCAGGGAAGGCAACTTTCACATTGAGTTTAATACCGAGTTTTTGGAACATAGACGATTTTTCTTTCAAAATGGCCCGCGGTTCATTGGCTTTAGGCCGTTCAGACTACTTCTCAAAAGCAATGTCTCGCTAAATAATTTCAAGGTAATGCGAAAACTTTTAGAAGCAACAAATATTTTCACCAAAATCTAATCAAATAATTTACGAATTATATTAAAAAAGACACCTCGCTTCTGCGTCTGCGCACTATCTACACACACAGATACGATGCTACCACGAGACCACACAAGTTTGTCCATGTGTGTGTAAGCCTCTGTTGCAATCCCTTAAATAGGTCGAGCAGATACTAATAGAAAGACGCAGGGCCGCCTTCGAAGATTTTTATCGATATTCATTGAGTTATGCGCATTTTAAACACACCTCCTTTTAACTTTGCCTTCCTGGTTGAATGTCCTATGTATGCAAGTTTCTGCGGCTAAGAAATATTGAATGAGGATTCAAATATACTAAGACTCCATAGATTAGAGGAAACGAAGTGCCATAGTTTTCTCCGAGTTTGAATGAATAAGCCATGAACGTCCATTTTTTATTTTACCACGACTTCTTTCCAAAAAAAAGGGTTTTGTAATTAATTTTGACGTGCCAATCTGGGTATCTTTGTCTGTGGCATTGTAGCTCCGAAACGAATGGTCCTATTTGATTCTTAGCTCTTTGTGAAAGTCTGTTCTGGCGGTTGCGGGTGATCAGCTCATTTCTTACTTGAAATCAGGTATTGTTTTTAGTGAGTACTTTAAAAACTATACTTTCTTTTCGGATTTTTTTCAAAATATGTTAAAAATTTAGTTTTTCTAGCCTGATATTTGCCCCATCGGGTCTGTCCGTACAGAGATGTCTGTGTCATATTTAACCGTCCTATTTTTTTCAATACTTTTGTCATAATTATAATATTTCTTAACTGAACTCTTCGAAAAGGGCCCTTACCACAGCTCTTACTTTTAGCACGGTAATAATATCTACAGTATTTGATCTTCATACAAACGGACGAAACGCGAGCTATACCACGTGACTCGATGTCGCGGTGCACTCGGGGCGCTGACAGTCACGGGCTCACGGCCGTACCGTAGTGATGAACGGACGGTGTGTTGTTTTTTTAACAAAATCAGTTCATGGATATAATTTAATATGACGAGTAGGAAATATTGTGCTGTTTTTGGGTGTATGAATTCGTCAATAACGTATCCAGTCATAAGTTTTTTTTTTTTAATACCTGGAAACTCTGAAAAGTACTGACTATAAAATAATTTTACTTAAGTACTAGTAGTAGGTGTACATAATGTGTGACTTTCTAATGGCTAAATATATTATCTCACCAGTGAATAGAGTAAAGGAAGTCCGAGTGAAATAGGTAAGTTATAGGCAGTTCTGATTTTTCGGTAGGTACTTACGCTTGTGTTACTATTTGTACAAAGTATTTTATATGTTTACTGATATAAGAAAAGTATATTTCTAAATAGATAATGCTGAACTCTTCGAAAAGGGCCCTTACCACAGCTCTTACTTTTAGTGTTGTTATCTCATCCACCTGTCCCTTTTCTACTTGATTCTAAATCCGGCCCTGTTATAAAAACTTAAAAAGATTGTTTGCATCTTTTCGTTACATTTTTTAGGTCACATACCCTTTGGTTCTATGTGTGTGTGTGATAACATTATAAGTAATACGGACGCAGCGAATTTCTTGTATTTTTCTAGGTCTATAAATGTTAAAAATAGAATATCTTGTTGTTGTTTTTATTTACCGCTATTGTAAATATGTATAGATGTTTGCCCAGATACTAGGAGCGCATGATAGTGTTGTGGTCGATTGCTTTTTGCTTCTCAAGAAGTGTCGTATTCGTATCAGTTTGAGCTAAAAATCTTGAAATATGGTAAAAAGATTCGCGGATTTGGGAATGGAATGAAAATTAACGCAGAAAGATCACAATGATATTAACGTTAAGTTAGAAGACTTTAAAAAGCTATTGCTATCAAGCCATCCTCATCTCCAACACCTGCAGTTATTAATGAAGCAAAAGGGCTTGATTGTATAATTGATGTGTGACGAAAACGATTTTTCTTTGAAGTACTAGGACGGCATAAACGTAAAAGCGGTGATTCAATCCATATTCTGTATGACGACGTCTACCCCGGCTCCAAAATTAAACCACTTCATTGATGTCAATGGAGACGACGCGACGAGTAAAATGAAATACAATTTTCGTCTACCAGGCTTACAGAACTTTAAAACGATGTCATTGTGTCCACTCTTGGTATGTCTCCCCAAGTCATGGAGAATCACCATAGTAAACAAGAGGAAGAGTGAAAACCAAACCATCTGCTTTCAGCTACCAGGTTGACAGATCTTCAAAGCGATGTCATTGTTTACTCTTGGTACCACACGGCTTCTAAAGTGGAAGAGAATAGATTGATAGACAGATGATAGAATGTACCTACCTACTTTACAATGCACCAAAATTTCACAAGTTTTTGACAATATTGGTAGTATTGTTACAATGGCAGTCTCATCGCTACAATAAAGGGAGGAGGTAGTCATCAGTGGTGCGCTGAAAATTCTTATATTCTGTCTTATCCGCTACACTACACTACAGTAGAACCAGTAGAACACAAAAGAGGATCCAATTATTATTGAACATGAAGAGTAAAATGAAAACCTTTTGCTTCCAGCTACCAGGCTCACATAACTTCAAAGCAATGTCATTGCTCCAGACCCTTTCTACGTCTTAACACATATAACCCATCTGAATAGTACCAAGGTCGTTGACAATGGAGAGTCAGGTCAGTGTGTTCAGCGTTGACCAACTAATTATCCGTCACATATAAATATATTGTATGTTAATGATACTGTCTGCATGGTTGAACTCTAATGACTTAGTCCGATTTTGATTTAATTTTGTTTTGTTTTGTTAGTAGTTGGCTGATTGGGTGCATTGTCTTAACAGTCGTATGAAAAGACCATTCCAGTATTTTTTTTACTTTTCTCCGAGTTAGGAATTTCTCCAGTATCGTAGGTGTGTTCATCATCATTATCATCTCAGCCGTAGGACGTCCACTGCTGAACATAGGCCTCCCCTTTTGATCTCCACACATACCGGTTGGAAGCGACCTGCATCCAGCGTCTTCCGGTGACCTTTATAACGTCGTCTGTCCACCTTGCTGGTGGACGTCCTACGCTGCGCTAGTCCGTGGTCTCCAGGTGTGTTCACAATTATTTAAACTCGCACACACAACACCCAGATCAGAAACAATACATTGTAAATCAAACCACAGAATAGATCAAACAAAAATTTGCTCAGTACGGGAATCGAAACCACGATACAGTCAGCAGTCAGTAAAAAGCGATACAGCAGTCGATGGTTCAGCAACTGATCCCACCGTTGCGTCAAAATTATGGGATTAATAATGAACACTGCGGTCTTAATCGCAATTCATTTAGCTATTATGATTTTGTTAAAAAAGTATTTTTGGATCCCTATTTTTATGCCATAAACTTTTTATTTTTAATTATGATTGTTGCCTACTTAAGAGCGTGCAAGTGTTAAAAAAGTGTCCCATCCCATGACGTCACAATATGGCGCCTTGACAGAACCTATCTAGTCTATGCTTGACAGCGTCCCCCTTAACGTGCTCGCATCCCTCGAACCATGCATAAAATAAGTTGCTACTCGTACTAAAATGCCTGTATTTTGATGTTCGTTTCTATTAAAATACCTTAGTTGCCATGGCAATAGTAACCTAATTAATTTAATTAAAGCTAGTGGGTGGAATGATAAGCATTTGACAAACTGGGACAGATATAAAAATTCGTTAATAGATCAAGCTCACTCATTTATCAACAGCCTATGTCGCTCAAGTCCAATGCAACTTTATATTGGCGACAGAATTTTTAAAATCGTTTCCATACTTCCCGAGCAACTAAACAGATTTTACCTCTTAATAATATTGATAGTTTACTAAAATATCAGTGATTGCAAGCTGTTTCCAGCGATTTCTCCCTCTGCGCTGCTCGTTAATAATTTTGAGAAAAAAATATATGGATTACCATTTATTACCTATTTATTATTATCTACGAAAAACGACTAGCGCCGTTTATAAGTTTCTTTTTTTTTTGTTTGCCTCATGATCAAATTAGTCCAATGATATTGCGGTGGTTAAAACGCAACGACGCAACAAGAAGTTACGCGAGGTGACGCGACGCGACGTGAGGAATACTGGAAAATTGGAAACGTTTATCTTTTTGAGTAGTAAATATAATTCGATTTTGAGTCGCTCTATCGAAAAGTGCAGCGTCGCATGTCAAATGACCCTAAGTCGGGGTCGTTTTCTCTGGGCCACTACAATCACGTGACGTCATTCAATATCTCCATCAAAGTCAGCCTACTCAATTAATTCTGTTCACCCACATTGCATCCCACTCACTCTTCATTCACGGCTACCACACCACATGATGGTTCATTCAAATTCAGACCATTGTTTGTTATATCTTTCTCTTTTCGTAGAAGAGTCCTCTCTTCAAGGTCAGTGGTAGTAGCTTTAAAAAGCTATTTGGTATATTCGCACTGCGCTGCGGTCCAAATCACTCGCGGTGTGAAACGACTGATGATTTTGAGTACCTAGGTATCAGGAGAACGCAACAAACTGATTTTACAAAAAATATAGGTCACAATAAAAACTGCAGACAAAAACATACCTAATCGGTCACCAGATAACGGTTATTAATTGAAATAGATTTCTCAATATCATGCAAGTTTCACTTTCCATTTGAACAAGTCGGAACCATTCCGTATACGGTGATTCAGAAACGACGTTTTGTTTGAAAACTTTTCTCTTTATACGTCGTCTTTTCTAGTAGTTATAGAAACTACTTCAAAAACCACCTCGAATAAGAGTAAAATAACTTGTCAGTACCCTTAGCACGAGTTTTCACTCTTTTACTTTACAGAGTCTTTCCAGTATTTACAGCGTTTTTGTATGAAAAAATGGAACAGCGCTTCTGATGTGCGAAGAAAGAACTAATTTTTTCCTTGAAAATTGACAATTTGAAATTGTCAAAGTTCCAGTTTACTTTACGTCTCAAATACTGAAAATTCGTGCTAAAAGGGTACAGACATACTTTACAGTAGTGAAATGTACTGAGCAACACTTTTTTAAATAATTTATTCGCGTCCTATGAATTTAATTTTTATTGTAAATTTTTTTGGTTACTCATTTTCATAGACTGTTACCCAAATCAATCCTGAAATATTATACCCATTAAAATGTTAACCTTATCACGGTGAGTTCAAACTTTAAAGTTGAAAACCCAACGGAAACCGTTTCCATTCAGGTATTAATAATTTTGCCTAGATCAGACATTTACCTGGCTATATATTGACGATTATTATTGCTATACAGCAACCAATAATTCACCCAAAAGTGGAATACTGTCGTCTAATTGGACGTAGGAAGTGAGATTTAGAACCACAGGTTTCCGTATTTTGCGAATAGCGTACTTGGAAGTACCTATTTGCGGCGTTCTTGTATGGAAAACGTACCTACCTCTAGTGTCAACGAAAAACAATTTTTTTTTCCCATTAAATTACTGTTAAAGATACCGTTTACTTTACTTACCTCCCAAACAGATTTCCCATCGAGCCTATGATATTTTCACATTTTCCTGTGCGTGTCACACAGTATTTTTTTTTGGGTTCAACGTTGTTAATGAATGATCGAAGGGTTTAACTTAAACTATTCCTCAACTTAAAGTCTCGACAGTCTCGACTAACGATTATCAACCGTCTTGCCTTCATGTACTCCTATTTCTTTCATATTATTCCTTCATATTACTTTGTTCGTTCTCACTTCTTTACGCTATGTTGCCCTGGTATTTCGGTGAACATTTTTTTTCTTAAATTTCACGATAGTTTCGCATTTGGCCACTTACTTACCTGATGGTGAGCAAAGATGTGGTCGCTTGCCTATTCACTTTTAACTTGAAGACCCCAAATTTTTCTCTGTCAGAAAATACAGTCCCTGGCAGGGAATTCCTCCATAGCTGTGCGCACAATAAAAGTATTGACATAAAATAACGGAAGAAGCACTAGAATGTATTAAAAATATTTTATTCTTACGGCCAGTCAAAAACCAGAAAAGGCTATCCAATATCCATTATTTAATACCTATAACGTCTGTCTCATAATCTAAAGGTAGTGGGAAGGGAAATACCACACCCCCCCTACTTCGTGGCGTGGGTACAAGGTATGACACACTTTCGCTTCAAAGGAATCATGTTGCCGAGTATACTATCATAAAATTTGAATGTACACCTCTTATATCTGCTGTGTTGTTCTGATGCGACTTGAATAGTGAACTAATTTTGGGAAGATTCGGACAGCTTTTTTGGAAACAATATTCAGGAATGTCACCGTCGACCGTATTTTCGGTTGCCATCTTTCGAGATAGTGGTTAAACGAGCTGTCGCTGAATGAATCATTTAACAAACTGCTAAAAGGACTTTCATGAGTTGAGCTGTAGGTAAGTCAACATGTCAGATTCTTGCAAGATAGAGGAACAAAAACAAAATTGTGTAAAAGGACTTATTTGAAAGAGATATTGTCAGATGTACATTAGTGTTTACTGCTTACTAATCAATTTAAATTATTTTCTTTACCTCTAATTTTGTCAGATCAATAACGAACAGACAATAAGAAACCATTAGAAGGAAATGTAGGTACTTGCGTGATGTAGGTGGTAAATTAATAGGTTTTAAAGCTGCTTGAAAATGTAAGTGTTTATAATTATGATATGGAATGGAGAACTTGTGAAGTACAGCTTCATACAGTCATTAAATCTGGCATATTGATCAAGATAATCATTTTAAAGTTGTCAAATTAAACATATCAATTTATTTGCATTAAAACTAAATGACGCGACTAGTACGATTAATAACGAATAATAAATTAATATACACAACCTAATAGAGACAGTTATTAATAATTGTCATTAATTTACTTATGAAAGGCAATTTGAAAATTACCTTTGGTATTAGACCAACTGCAATTTTCATCGAACCCATAGTTGCCATAATAGAAACGATAAATTATATCAAATCAATGGCTGACTCAGAATGTCGACCGATTGTTCCGATGTTATCCAACAGTTAATTTATCGGTGAGTTAACTGTTAAGATGAAACCGCTAACAAACTTTTTTTTTATTATTATTGCGAGGTGAGTAAAATACCAGGCGATCAGAACACAGCAGTAGGTTGTTGATGATATTAGGACCGGCGAGGCGCACAAAGCTCGGCGCGGCCTCAGCTCGCGAAAGTGAGAGTGGGCCGGTTGCGTAACGCTGTTCGACTCATGACGCCCTAGTACTCGGCGTGGTTACCTACATTCAAGTTCTTTTTGTCTAAAACTATTTCGATGTCTTACTTAATTTTTGGCATGATTTTTTTGTCTGAATCGTTCAATTACCTATTGTACATTTTCAGTTTGAAAATAGCCATTTTAGTTAGAATTTTTTCTTTCTTCAGAACAATTCTGTAGCTTCACTGTGGTTTCAATACTTCTTATGAATGTTGCTATTCTAACTTTTTTATCGAAAAGTTCCAGAAAATAAAAGTAAACCGTATTTGCTGCAATGTTATTTAATCTACCAATGTGTATTGTGATCTCTCTTGCATGACGAAGCTAAATATTTATGCATTGTTAACATTCTTTTAAAAATCTTCCTTTACTATAATATGTCAAGTACCTGAATGTTTATGGGTGAAACCCAAAAGGCCCACTTTCTATATTTATGTGGTGATTACACAACTTGGTGACGTATCATGGTATCCGGTCAGGGGCAGAAACGAATCATCGAAGACCCAGAACTGTTGAGATCCGTTTTTTAACTAGTTAAATATGAATCATTTAGGACATGCTGCTCATGGAATTTTTTGGGAAACGAGGAAAAATGATTAAATACGTAAATAAAAACTGGTAGGAATTCCGGAACATTATTCCGGAGTGCTTCACGTGAAATAAGTAAAAGTAAAATATATAAGTGAAAACTACCTTTTTTAGGGTTCCGTAGTCAACAAGGAACCCTTATAGTTTCGCCATGTCCGTCCGTCCGTCCGTCCGTCCGTCCGTCTGTCCGCAGTTTAGCTCAGAGACGCACAGTACTAGAGAGCTGTAATTTGGTGTAAATATACGGATTTGTTGTGCCGAATAAGTGGTAAAATAAAATCTCGTAAAATATATTTTTTTAGGGTACCTCCTGTACTTACACGTAAAGTGAGGATTTTTTTTTTCTTGCGTACCCCTTAGTGTGGGGTGTCATTAAATAGGCCTTTAAAAATAATGATAGTTTCCATTAACAGTTTTTTGATAAAAAAATTAGTTTGTAAAATATTAAGCTTTAAAGTACTAAATTTTGCTCGATTCGTGTGTGTCCCCCTCTACCAGCTAAATGGTTATGTTTGGGGGTGTGAAAAAATTCACAATAGTAGTATATAATAACGAAGTTTAAAAGAAAATTATCATGACTAAGTATGCTTTACAACTTTACGAGTAATAGTCGACCAACTTATAAAATGTACTTGAATAATATGTTTTCTTAAACAAAATGTATCGGAGACAACTGCAAATGTAAGTTTGTCAACTTTATTTTTACAGCTTTAATAGGTATGTTTTTACGGTATGTTTTTTTGGGGATAGGTAGGTTTTTATCGTCAACAATTTTTAACTAACTTCAAAAAAAGGAGGAGGTTCTAAATTCGTCTTATTCTTTTTTCTTATGTATTTTTCCTGATTTCTCAAAGACTCCTGGACCGATTTTGAATATTCTTTTTTTTTTAATTAAATTCAGCGAATCAGTTTAGTTAGTTCGCATAAGTATTTTGATGGGCAACTACGGAACCCTACACTGTGCGTGGCCCGACACGCACTTGGCCGGTTTTTTAATTTAAAACATGGACATATTGATTCAGAAAATCTGCACTCAGTATATGCCACAGGTCACGTAGTCAACGAATATGAATAAGATGTCAAACATACTGCAGATTTATTTAGAGAAAGAACAGTGGTCGTGGGGAAACAGAAAAAAATGTAAATATCCGACCCTCAGACATTACCAATTTTTTCCAGGAGAACATGAACATCAGAGGCAATATAATATGACATGCCCCACCTTTTTTGGGGTTTAAAGATCATCAAATGAGTCTTCATTTCCTGCTTGGAGCAGAACGGACTGTCACTAATAAATGTCCCGTACAGATGTAATTCGCGTCTCAGGGCCGCGGTATCTTGCATACACTGTCGTTACTCGGCAGTCAGCAGTTGTTTGTTGAATTGTCGTCCATGACGCGCCTTCGCATCGACCTGGGCAGGTTCTTGATCAGACGTCGAGCTACCCATATCTCGCCCTCCACAATCTCGCATCACGTCACTACAAAAATTATAAGAAAAGAATTTAGTTCAGCATGTCATCGTCGTCTCTTCCAAAATTCAAGTCATGCCCTTGAGTCACAAACTTTCACAGAAGTAATTTAATCTTCCTACAGATGCTATTTATAAAAATACTTTCCCATCTAAGGAACGTGACGGTGGTCACTTTTTTATCGTGGTTAAATCATGAAATGAGTCGTCCCACCCAGGGCAGAACGGGGGGACTGTCATGCAGACACGTACTGACTAAAATCCACGGTGTCCTAAAAGCCTTTTACGTTCCAGGGTCACGGTAATTCGTAAGACCTGCGACTCCGACAGGCTTGGTCCTTAAAGGGGTACCCCGTCATTATACTGACACTCTTTGAGGCGCGCGTGGAACACAACGCGCCGTCGACCCGGGCATGGTCCATGGTCGGACAGCGAGTCGCCCATTATGGGCCTACCACATGCTCAAGCTTCACCACAGTTCTAACCGCGTAAGCTTCTTGTATGAAAAAACTGTACTAGCCGCCTGCATGCCCGCGCCTACGGTGACCGGAGATCGTCAAGCGAAGTCTGTCGCCGTGGGCGTCATCAATTTCTATGAAAAAATGGTTTAAGCCTTGGTTATAGAGACTTCTGCTCACCCTCATTTTGCGTAGCGATAGATTTTTCCATGAAACCGACCGAAATTACGCGACTCATACATTCGGAACCCATATCCCTGATTCAGAATAGCTCGAACACACATAACTGCCGAGTACCTTAGGTTAAGTTTGTAAATTGGTTGGCATTGAATAAACTCAGGTCAATATAGGCACGATTTAATTAACTATGCGAATAGTAAGGACGGACTATGCATATTTAATAATAATAAGTAAAACAATCTTCATGATGAATCAGTTTTACTTAGCTCTGCAAAGTCGCGAGGATATTGCAAGAATCGAATCTTTGGCTAAAAATTACTTTTATTTCCATGACTTCTGGTTTTATCTTTCAGTAGTGGAAACTATATTAAAAAATCCGAGGGAAAATAATGGCAATTTTTTCCCACGTTTTCATACACTCAATTTTCTTGTTTCACCTTTTATCAAGATATTTTTTTCTTGAAAAGTCAAGAAATAATTTTGGAAAGTCCCCAATTTCAATAAGACCTACTAAAAAAAGTTCACCTTTTCAAGGCAGTAAATTAAAAAAAATGTTTGACCCACATTATTTACATTAGGAATTACTCCTTTAAATATCTCTTTTCTTAAGGACGGGAGTGTAAGACGTCTTGGTTAAAACCTACAACTCCAACGAAGAGCCAGAATCAACAGTGGCAACTGGCTACCACCAGAAAAGCGCCGAGACAATGAAGCCCGGAGAATGAATTTACCTGTCTTGGATCCTGCAACGAAATTAATAAGAAAAGAATAGTGAAGGAGTAGGAAAAATATGTTTCCACTGGAAACAGGAGTGAGTTAGCATAAGCTATGTATGTATGTTATAGGTTGATGCTATGCTTATGATGTTAGGTACGGATGGCATTACCACCTCCCTAGCACGTCGTGATGGTGGGCACCATCGTCTGGTAAGGCACGGTGACTAGGTTACCGGCGCGGTTGCGTCACTGCAACCACTTTCTGCTGTCGCTCGCCTACTTATCCATTCACTGAGACATTCGCGCGAAGAGCATTGGCCGTTGTAAGAATATTTGCGAGATTTTTCCTTGGGTATGATTTTTGTTTGTCATTACTTTGTTTTACTTATTTAGAGATTTTACATGTCCCCAGGAACAGAATTGTTTTTTTGGATTTAAGTTAGTCTATATCCGTATCTGGTATGACAACGTATAGTAAATTAAATTCCAGGATGATCGTTTCAGTGTTTTTTTAACAGTCAGACTTTTACTGACTAAAATACACGGAGAAAAGTGAAAATGTAACAAAAAACTAAGATCCTTTAGAATGTTTTCTTGTGGACCCAGGCTTATCCAAAGTACAGGGTACGAGTATATTAAGTGCACGTTTTTTTAACATATTTATTCTTAAAAATACAACTTCTGATCAAAATTTGAATGCAAGAAGATCATTATCATCATCAGCCTGTATTTGTCCACTGCTGGACACCAATGTAAGCCACTGACGATCTTGAGCTTTCCTAATAATAATTCAAGAAGATTAGAAATGATATTCAGTCAATTATCAATTAAATTTCTCGTTCTGGATGGAGCGGAAGAGTGTCACTAATATTGACTAAAACCCACCCCTTTCCTTCAATTGCCATTTACGTTCCAGGGTATTTCCTTTGATAATTCCCACAACATTCTCAGTTCATTACCTGACAGATGAATCTAAAAATATAATTCTTGTTCAAGTCTCCAACACAGCGTGTGCCACTTCCGATCGTAGGCCACTCCACAACAGCCGCATTACATTGCGCCGGCGCACAGTTGCGTCACAGCAGTCGAGCCGCTCACCGCACCCCCCTCCACCCCCACCCTGATGGAGGGTAGAGGGGGGTCTGTTACTAGGGCTTTAGCATGCACTAGCTGTTCTAAGGAAATAACAGCTTGGGCGTATTATAGCATAATGTTATAATCAAAAGCTTCTTAAGCGATTTAGTAGGTTGAAAGCCTTATCGGGGCTTTTGTCTGGTGATTGCATGTATAAGTCCTTAGCATGAGATTTTGAATTCGAATTCTAGGTCATGAAAAATGTATTTTCATCAGGAATTTCTCTCTCAAGGCTTTTTTTTACGAACTAACGTCATCAAATGAGTCTTCTCACCCAGGGTAGGACGGGAGGGACTGTCAGACTTGAACTGACTGAAATCCATGGTGTCCTTCAATAGCCCTTTACGTTCCGGGGTCACCGTTACCTGATGAGAAAGGGATTTATTCCGGGTGGATGGCTACAAGCTCACTCTTGCAACCAGGATATATCAGAAGTTGGCGATACTAGCATTCAGCGATGACCTCAATTAAATACATCACAGGTCGTCCAGTAAAAAAGCGGGGAACTTAGATTTGAAGGTCACAGGTTTGAACCTACTTAGTTTTAGCCCAGAACCAGGGGACCTAATCTTTAAGCACGAAACCCGCAGTCTCAGCCTTAGTTTTGGACATTTTCTGTGCCCTTTGACATCGAGCCGTATCAGCATCAGCCTATAATGTTCCCACTGCTGGGACACAGGCCTCCTCTCAGTGAGAGGGAATGGGCCATAATCCACCACGCGGGCCCAGTGCGGGTTGGTAGATGACATGTCTTCGAATTTTTGATTCTAGGACATGCCGGTTTCCTCACGATGTTTTCCTTCAACGTTTTGAGAGCAGTGGTGATGAAACAAATTACACAAAGTAATGCTCCTGGCGGGGTTCGAACCCATGACCTACAACTTGTAAGTCGGGACCGATACCACTGGGCCACCTCTGCTCCGGCTCATTTTTTCTCGTTCATATATACGAGTATCGCACAAATCAGTTTGAACCGTGAACCGAACTCAAAAGAGTGCGAGTTTTGTCATTCGAGTTTTGCGATTACTAGGATATTCACGGAGATCGATAGGATGTTCTTTCGCCGTTTAACTACTTCTTGCCGTAGAAGAGTAGAAATAATCAAAACACCCTCACGTAATACACTCATGTTAGCAACCGTCATAAAAACTCGAAATGCGATTATTGCTTTGACGTTCTGTTGAGATGGACACTTCCCTTACGAGAAATCTTCCTATTCGAGGCAATTCTTCCTATTGGACTGGCCTGTTGGTCTAGTGGTTAGTGACCCTGACTGCTATACCGGAGGTCGTGGGTTCGATTCCCACCCAGGACAAATGTTTATGTGATGAGCCCGATCATTTGTTCTGTGTCTGGGTGTAATTTATCTATAATATGTATGTATTTAGAAATATATAAGTATGTTTATCAGCTGTCTAGTACCCATAACACAAGCTCTGCTTAGCTTGGGACTAGATGGCGTTGTGTGATAGTTGTGGAATAAAAAAAAAAAAAAAAAAATATCGCCCAAGTCAACGGGCGATGTTTAGACGAAGACAATATTTTATATTCCTTCGATTATCGTATGTTCGAGTCGTGAAACTCTCCCCGTCTAAATGGCCCTTTATTCGATAAACGGAAAATTCAACACATTTTCTTTTTTAATTTAAACACCCTCACTGAGAGCATTCACCTGTAATGTAACGTTACAGATTCGAACATTTGAAGACAATAGAGCATCAAATTGCGCACTTTTATGTTACATTACAGGTGAATGCACGCGCCTCGCGGTGAGGGAGCGCCTTAGGTCATGAGTAATATAGCGCGTTCAAACAAACAAACGTTCTGCTTTAGGAAATAGGTATAGAATATAGTAAAATTACAGTAACATTTTAGTAAAACTGTAGTAAAAAGTAAAATTACAGTAAAACTATAGTTAAAATTATAGTGACTCTATGGTAAAATTTTAGTATAACTGTAGTAAAATTATGATAATTATAGTATGAATATGCGTATCGGTAAAACTATCAACACAAATAAACCAGTAGTATTTCAAATAAAATTCTAACTCTCAGAAAAGAACCGATTGTGTCAGTTCAAAGGTTCTAAGACAATGGCCTAGTGAGTTTTTACCCGACTGCGAAGGAGGGTTATGTTTTTACTTTCTGCTGACTGTAGCTCGACGGTGTGTGAACGACAATGACACACGTGAGCTGATGGTATATGTCACGTTTATCACGATCACAGCTATTAATACTTAAATGTTTCTATTTGTAGAAATCTATACTAATAATAAAAAGCTGTCAGTTTGTTTGGTTGGCTGTAAGGAGACGCGGTTTAAATAAAAATAAAAAAACGTAAAAATATTTTTTTTGGATAGCCGGTCACGGGACTTACGAATACCGTGACCCCGGAACGTAAAGGGCTCTTGAAGAACACCATGGATTTTAGTCAGTATAAGTCTGACAGTCCCTCCTGCCCTGCCCTGGGTGGGGGAGGACTCATTTGATGATTTTACTACACTAAAATTAAAAAGTGTTGGATAGCCCATTATAGAAAAAGGCTATAGGCTATAGCTACGAACAAAATTAAAAAAAACCCCGACAAAAAATTTAAGATCCCTTTAAAAAGTACTAAATAATAAAAACAACTCAATCTTAAAGTACCTAATTATGTATTCCAGAACAGGCGGGGACTTTATAGATAAATGATAATAATTATAATATTACCACTCAAAAAGATGTTACGTATGGTCCTTTGTTACTAAATGGAACTCAAAAAATGCAGTGCTGATTTTTTTTTGTCAAAACGAAACACGATATTTCACAAAAATAAGTAGCGTTTATTTGTAATCTGAGTTAGTAAACTCATTGACAATGAAGAAGCTTCATTATATTATCGAATAAATATCAAATTCTGCATCGTTCACATTTTAGTAAATATTTAAAATCAGCAGTTACATACTGGGTCAAGCAACACAGTCATGTAACTAATTAATAAAACTGTCGCTAATTAGTAATTGAACCTACTTATTATTTACTTTTTTCATGTAAATGACGCTTTAGAAGTGTTTACATCTTGAGAAAGAGGACCAAAGCCTGCCTGTCTCATCATGTATCCGTGACCCTGGAACGTAAAGGACTATTGAAGTATCACTGTGGATTTTAGTCAGTACAAGTCTGACAGTCCTGTCCCTGCCGCCCCGCCCTGGGTGGAGAGGACTCATTCGATAATTTTACCACGATAAAAATTAATTTGCATCTCTGAGCGGATGGTGACATTACAAGTATCTTGTGAAGGTTATTTTCATTTTTTAATTAAAACGGGGCTGTACTGTCCCACTGCCTGTTGGGCAAAGGCCTCCCTCCATTCCTTGTAAAGGTCACGGAAGTACGTAATTTCCTTTCTATTCCCAAGGAAGACATCCAGTTCGTTCCGCCATCTCCTTCTTGGTTTGCCCCGTGTCGCTGTTTCAGGACATCAATCTTGAGATATGTGGGGACACAGCTCGTTTGGCATGTGATAGACATATTAGGCTAACTAAGTCCAACGACTTCTAAGTTCCCCGATACTTAAGGGTACTTGTATACGGCGCATGTAACCCGCGCAAGTAAAGGTGCGGGTTAGCCGCGCGAGTAACATGCGCAAGCTACTCGATCGAGTTACCCGCGGGGTGCTTGTACACGGCGCATGTTGCTTGAGCATGTTGAGGCACTTTCGCGGGTTACATGAGCCGTGTACAAGCACCCTTACGACTTTGGTATCCGTTGCCTCGTGCCTTTGTTTGCACCTTTATTTTTATTATGAATGTCGCCTCGATATCAAAGTCGTTTAAGGTAACGGAGAGGTGCGTCGCGTTGTGTTTGAGTGTTAAAATGTCCAAATGTAGAAATGTAGATCAAGTGACGAAATTACCATAACATGTCCTGCCATTTTCATAAATATGACTATTGTATTCTAAAGGAGGAGCTCGTGGTTGGTCTGTGGATGTACTCGGACGTGCCTCGGAAAGCACGTAAAGCCGATGGTCTCGGCCGTCATTTGTATATCTTTGACAGTCGTTACTGTAGTCAGCAGCTCATAAGTCTGACAACCAGTCTTACCATGGGGTATCGTATTTCCCAGTTACTGGATTGTGGAGATCTGATAGGCAGTCGCTTCATGTAAAATACTGATATTCAGCTGCATCTGGTTCGACTGGAAGACCCCAATGAAGTTGGGAAAAGGCTTAGGCAGATGATGATGACTATTTCATTTTAAAGCGTAGGTACATGACGACGTCACAATGGCGCCATCGCAGCTTCACAATCTTCATGGCAGCATAGTACAACAGATAGTCTCTAATTTTTTCACAAGAATTTCGACATTTCTTTATCAATTAAAAACAGAATTCTTGTTAATCGTTTCACGTGTGATTCGAGACACGTGACGATTCGGACAAAACGGACCTATCGGCACGAACGTTTCGATATCAGTCGGTATCTACGCAATCGATGAGTATCGTCGAGATGTGACAATCGCTGGAACGTGGGCAATCGATTTTGACCCACGATTGGGGTTGTGTGTGCGGGCATATTTATTCTGACCTCAGTACCCTTAGAACAAATTTTTAGTATTTGAGACGTAAAGTAAACTGGAACTTTGACAATTTCAAATTGACAATTTTAAAGGAAAAAATTAGATCCCTCTTCGCAGACCAGAGGCGCTGTTCCATTTTTTCATACAAGAAACGCTGTAAATACTGGAAAGACGCTGTAAAGTAAAAGAGTGAAAAAAAAAAATTCGTGCTAAGGGTAAAGGATCTCGGCGGGCCAAACGCCTCCTGCCGTAGGCTGTACGCCGGCGTCGTGTGGTCCATGGCCCTCTACGGGGCCCCTGTGTGGGCCCTGAGCATCCGGACGCGACCACTAAAGTTGGTCGCATGCCAGAGGGTCATGGCTATCCGGATGATCGGGATACCGCACGATTGCCGGTGAATCGGCCAACCTCCTTGCCGGATTACTGCCCTGGATCTGGAGGCGACTGCCCTCCAGCGCGTCTATGAGTGGCGCGTGGAGGCGCAGCGCCGGGGCGTGACCCCGCTGCCCCGTGAAGTCGAACGTGGTACAGAATCACCGTCATCTGCCGAGCCTTTTCCAAACTCTGTTGGAGTCGGCTTCCAGGCTATTTGGCACGGCTGGTACGAACTTTTGCGTATTCTCGTGATAGTATTGTGTGTCTAATAAACTTATTTTCTTTCTTTCATTCATTATTTAGTCAAGACGGATGCAATAGAAAATCAGTATTGTTAATGAAACAACTACCTATCTAACCTTCCCAACCCAGTCACGGTGTTGGCAACGTTTTTTTAAATAAACACCAACTAATTCTTGGAACTTTCCACCCTTATCTCCTAAAATAACCTAAAACAAATACCAAACAAATGGCCGCAAATGAAAAATAAATACAAATTAAACGTGCAATGTTTCCCTAACAGTCGACTTCGTAACAAAAAGGATAAAAATACACACACCACGTGTGTATTAGTAACTTTATAATTATGAAACCAAGAGTTACGGAAAAATAAGGGTTATTTCACTTAGTTCACCTGGGTCATCGGACTTACGTCAGTATGAGTCTGAGAGTCCCTCACTGGCTTTGAGGACTCATTTCAAAATTCTTTTCTTTTAGTACATAATTGATAAAGGTTAATTGACGACACGTTTGGTGCAGTGGCTGAGCAATTGGACTGTTGTCTGTGTGTCGCGGGTTCGATTCCCTCATGCAACAAATATTTGTATGATCTGCAATCTGCAAATAATTATTCCGGGTCGCCTATTTCCAAACCCTACACCATTTCAGTCACGAGTCAGACTATAATCGGTGAGCTTTTGTTTGTGCATATTTCTCAACAAAACCTAATCTATCTCAGTAAAAAACTTGACTCAAATAGATTAGCTTTTGGATTTGATATTTTCAAAGAAAATGCACGGACAAAATCTAGTTCTATGTAATTCATATCACTCGAATAGCTAGACTTTTGGCGAGTTATTTTAAAACATTACGTACGAACAAAACCTTGTCGAGTAGAGGCTCACTAGCTATATGAGTAAATGACAATGCCAGATCCTGCCCCACCTTTCAGCCCTTGATACAGGAAATATAAAGTAATAGCCCAGGAGCCACCAATCCTGAAAGCTCCGTGATCACGGATTCTAATATTTTTAATAAAAAATATAAGTTAACGTTTAGACGAACAAGATTTGCTTGGTCGGCGTGGATTTGATTGGCCGGAAATATTTTAATTAATTTTTTTTATTATTAAATTTCCATAATTTTTTTCCGTCATCACGGATTTTGATTAATCTTATATAGAATTGTGTGAAATATTCTGTTCAACAAGAAAAAATCCGGCCGACCAATGATTTTTAGCCGGAAAGGTCACGCATACCTATTTGAATGGTGTGATAAGGGGTAAAATTTATCCATTATCACGGAATCCTTTTTTTTTTTAATTCACGCGTTTTAATGTCACATTTATGATTATCTTGGTATGCGTGCTTACAAACTGCCGAAAGTATCGCGCATACCAAATTTTAACTCTCCGCTTTTTAACGGTTTCTATATTTCTGTAAAGAGTGAGTGAGACAGATTTTTGCAAAAAAATAATATCTTCAATAGAAACTTCAGTTCCAAGGCATATAGACGTTGAAATTATCGACGGTTTCCATTTATTACATAATTTAGGACCGGCTGTACCCCAAGCGTTTGGCAAAATCGCAGAATTTATTCTGAAAAAAATATGTAACACCACTGCTTTAGAAATCCACTTGATTTTTGATAGATATCTATCACCATCCATCAAAGATTCAGAAAGATCAACTCGTAAAGAAGACGAAATACCATTTGCTATCACGGGGCCATTACAAAGCAGACCTACAGATTTTAATAAAAGTCTTAGTAATCCAAAATTCAAAGACGCAATAGTTACTTTTTTACATAATCATTGGACGGACACTACATGTAGCTCAATTATTAAAGACAAAAAAGTTTTTTTAACAGTTGAAGACAAGTGTTTTGTGTACACTCATAGTAATGGAATAATAACTCGAATACTAGATGAAAATTATGAATGCTATCATGAAGAAGCTGATACAAGAATTTTTTTCCACTTGAATAAATGTTCGCCTCAACAAAAAATCCTCATAAAATCATTAGATACTGACGTGTTAATTATTTGTCTCGGAAACATACATAAATTCAAAGAGCAAGAAGTATGGATCACAACCAAAACCAATAACGAAATAAATTACGTAAATTGTACACAACTTGCAGAAAAAGCTAGGTTCATCAGTCTGTCGAGCTCTACCGGGCTTCCATGCTTTTACAGGTTGTGATTATACAGCAGCTTTTGTTCGTAAAGGAAAAATTAAAGCCTACAACCTCCTGTTAGAAAATGAAGAATATCAGAACATGTTCGAGCATTTGACAAATCCGGAAGACATAAATGATAAAGAAAAGACAGATTTAGTCCAAAGATTTACAAATGAAATGTATAACGTAAAAAATAATAATGTTAATGCGGCAAGATTTGAATTATTTTTAAAATTTTTTGCAAGTACAACCGACAAAGAAAAATTTACAAAGGTATGATAAATTTCCATTCAAATAATATTCCACCATGCTGGAAAACTTTAACGCAAAAAATATTACGCACCATTTTTGTAAACGCAATGTGGCAAAATGCTACTGAACCCATTTGTACATTATATGATCCAACAGAATGTGGATGGCAAGTAAATGAATCCAGTAAAACTCGAACCATTGTGGTACATTGGCCCATCAGCACCGTTGAAGGTTGAGGAAATATTAAGTTGCCAACAGAATGAGGAAGAAAACGAAGAATCAGAAGAAGAGAGAAATGATAATTTTGATGATAATGATGTAGATGATTATTAATTAATAAACTTGAATTGAACATATTTTTTGTATCAACCTTCATTTCTTACATAATCAACCCAAATAAAAATTTTCCTGTATTTCCTTTTTTCCATATTAATTAGTATAATAAATAGTTAAAAACTTGAAGAAGAGACCAGAGGTAGAAGAAAGACTAAAAGAAATGTCATCAAGTAAGTGAAATCTATAATAGTATGATCCTCACTCACACAATAAAATTTGGTATGCGCGATACTTTCGGCAGTTTGTAAGCACGCATACCAAGATAATCATAAATGTGACATTAAAACGCGTGAATTAAAAAAAAAAGGTTTCCGTGATAATGGATAAATTTTACCCCTTATCACACCATTCAAATAGGTATGCGTGACCTTTCCGGCTAAAAATCATTGGTCGGCCGGATTTTTTCTTGTTGAACAGAATATTTCACACAATTCTATATAAGATTAATCAAAATCCGTGATGACGGAAAAAAATTATGGAAATTTAATAATAAAAAAAATTAATTAAAATATTTCCGGCCAATCAAATCCACGCCGACCAAGCAAATCTTGTTCGTCTAAACGTTAACTTATATTTTTTATTAAAAATATTAGAATCCGTGATCACGGAGCTTTCAGGATTGGTGGTTCCTCGCCTATAATGACAAATATTAAATGAAAATAAGACTCCTGATTACAAAATTGTTATTCTGCAAGAGATGCTTTTAAAAAGTTAGTGATAAAAGGATTTCGAAAACCCAAAAACCATTTCCTGTTTTCATCGCGGCCATGTGCGTTACGCAATAAGCATACCTACACGCAGAGAAAATGACAAATGACACCTTTTAATGTGTCAATGTTCGGATTTAAATATGCAATATTCAGTTTTAATAAAACATTATTTTCAATAAGTGTGTTTACCGAAAATAATGTTTTTTTTTTATATAAATCACATTATGAATATACACTCTTAAAAATATTTCACATTTGAGCATGAATGATTAGGTACAACGAAACGTCATTGACGCTGAAATACCTAATCAAAACATTGATAGCCCTATCATAAAATCTGGACTGAGCACTTCAAGTTACCTAGTACTCAAAAATGAACCGTAATCGCCACCGCTAAGGTTTTTTTTGATTTGCTATAATACGAGTAATTAGCGTGACAAAAGAGAAAGAGAAGATCAACTTGGATGGCGCTTGTTCCTTTCCTCCTATTGCCAGAAAGTAATATGGATAGAAACAGTAAAATATAACTTTACTTGCTAACCTTATTTACTTTTTCGGCTTTAAAATATTGCTTTCAGGTTTATTTTTCAATATTCATTTTATTTTAATTTTATTACATAAAAATTAATTTATATTCTGACAAACTGCAGTACTGTTTATCGGCAGACAATTGTATTGATTATAAAATACTATGATGTTTTAGTAATCACTCTAGTATTATTGAAATCTGACGTACAGCTTGACATAAAATTATAGAAAACCGGAAGTCGCCACTGTCTTCGCGCTGCCAGCACTTTGAATGTTTTTTTTTTTGTTTTCACTTATTACGTTAGTTTTATGGCATAATAATAAATCTAACCAACCTGCGGTCTTTGTTTACATCAAATATCAAAGATTTTAAAACGTTGTCAGAAACAAAAAGATTAGTTCCGTTTCAATCCGTTCTGGCCAAGCTGTATAATGATGGGTGCGATGTGGCGGCATTATTTTAGTTGTTTTTATAAACTTCCTAGAAACAATGCGTTTCAACTTCATGTCCTCTATTTTTATTGAGTCAGAATAGGTGTCATATCTGTTCTCAATCGTTCTCTCACTGCTGAGATTCGTAACTTCGTTTCAATTTATTAACTACATCAACATCTAGTGCGGTCAGTGGCCTGATGCAGTGCAGTGCTGATGATAGGCATGTCGAGTTCTGCCGACATTTGATCAGACCACCGTTTTGGGCTTCGACCGCTAGGTCTTTTGCCTTTTATCTTTTCGGTCACCATTAGCCGCTCCATGTTGTTGGTATCTCTTCGGGCAATTTGACCTTAATATTTCATGACACGTTGCGGGCAGGTTGAAGAGAGTGGTTGCGCTTCCTCTATTTTTAGTTGTTTACGGATCGAGACGTTTATGCGGTGGTGCATAGTATCGTATATTTTATAATAATAATCATTGCTAACGGCGAGTACTTACACAGGCATAACCTATTAGCCAGAATTATCCACCAGCAACTTGCTTTGTTATACATACTTGTGGATTCTGAGGTACCGCATAATAGGTTTGTGCCCGACCCAGTTTTCGAACAAGACCATGTCACGCTGTACTGGAATCTGCCTTTATCACTATAGACAGGATTATTGTCGCCAATTAGCCTGATATTGTTGCAATAGACAGATCGGCGCACCGCGTAATCATAATCGATGTTACCATCTCGCATGACGAGAACCTTGTGAAAGCTGAGAAATATAAAAAATTAAATATCTCAACGTAGCACGAGCGGTTGTCGAAATGGGAATGTGAGCTCGGCTATAATTGTGCCGATTGTCGTTACAGCCAATGGCCTGATGGCAAAGGGCCTCGACGAATACCTTTCGGGGCACTCTCTAGGTAGTTGGATCAAGGGCCTGATTTTGAAGGCAGTGTTATACGGCCCGCATTGTGAGGAGGTTCCTATTTCTGTAGCCCTAACCACCGGTCGTTTTGACCCTGCTCCCACACCGGCGGACTGCTGTTTTTATGTTTTAAAATGTTTTTTTTTTAAAGAAATATTTAAAAACGTAATAGTATGTATTTTGGTTACCCTGTTAGAAAGAGACAACCGCCCCCATCGGAGCTAACTCTCTCAGCACGTTTTACGGCATGAGTGCTCAGTCCAGTTTATATATAGTTTGTGTATTTTATCCTTGTGTCAAAATGTCACAACTGGCATTATAGACAAAGTCATGTTGATCTTTGAGGGGCTATCGTGTTTGTTTATTACTATTATATAATTATGTGTTTGAATTGTCTTACAGCTTCCACCAACATCTGTAATCCGTGAAGAGTGTTAGTATTGTATTATGTGTGCTTTGTGGCTAGACCAGCATTGTGAAAATAGGGATGTGACGTTAACGTGTGCTCGACAAAAGTATCTAACCTAAATGTGATATTTTATCCAATTAAACAGAAACAGCAGGATTATAGACATATAAAACATAATTTTACTTATCACTGATAAAGCACAAATAGAATGCTACATTTGGTATAGTTGGAAGCCAAATTTTATTCTGTGGGTCATAGCTCTAAGGAGCAACTGGCATTGTCTTTTACCTCGGAATTTAACTTTTCTTAAATTTTATAGTACCTACTTGAATATCGTAAATACGACTGTGGGCACCCCGACTCGGACAGGTTATGTTAGAAGGGGATGGCGGGGTCTGAAAGACCCCGCCATCCCCTTCGTGGTTATTTTTTTTTAAACCACCCAGAAGTAGGAGCACCGCGAAGCGGTGCTCCGTCGACATTTTCTAACATTTTACTTAGTTTGTGAAATGACATGATCTCTGACTTTATATTAGTATTTTTTGTCATAATTATCACTAGATACTTTTCTTGATAATTGGATTTCGTGAAATCCCTGATTTCCTCATTTCACTGCGACATGCATAAACAAAACCTGGTCTTCTTTTTTTAGAGTTTGGCTCGTGCGTGACTAAAACGGTACTAGATTTTGTCCGTGCATTTTCTTTGAAAATATCAAATCCAAAAGCTAATCTATTTGAGTCAAGTTTTTTACTGAGATAGATTAGGTTTTGTTGAGATATATGCACAAACAAAAGCTCATCGATTATAGTCTGACTCGTGACTGAAATGGTATAGGCTTTGGAAATACGCTTTCGGGTCGAGGTGTTTGTGTGTGTGAGTTTCTATGTTTGTAAACGCATCCACGACACAGGAGTAATAATCCCTTGAAAGGTGTAGGGATGGATTATTGGACTGAATTTTGAAAACCTAAAATTCAAAAACCCAAATTTCAAATGAAGTTAATATTCACCAAAAATCAAATGAAGTAACTATTCACCATAAATTCAAATGAAGTTAATATTCACCAAAAATTCAAATGAAGATACACCTACCAAGTACCTACTACGTATTTAGATTTCCCATAAAGAGGGTGGCCGAGAGTTGACATTCACAGAGTTCGAATACGCGTGGACGCGAAAAAAATTATAAATTGTAATCCTTAAAGACCTCAAGTTTTTAATCATAAAGTCGCAGGATCGCATGACTGGGTCGGGTCGCGGCATTGTCTGAGCTGGATAGCGTGAGCCGTGGACGCAAAGGGCAATCTATAATAATATCTTTAAACGAGCAATTCTTGTATATTTATTTATAAATAATCAGGATCTCGGAAACGGCTCCAAGGATTTTCATGAAAGTTGCAGATTAGGGGTTTTTCGGCCCAGGTCCCAGGTTCGAGAAAAGCTCGGTTCAAGATATAGACATTTTAAAAACCGAGCGAAGCTCGGTCAACCATATATTAATATTAAAAAGAACAAGGTGGATTTCTTTCCGTTCCAAATAAGAAAGGACGACAGATTAAATTATGTAAAAAAAAAAAAAAACAAAAATACAGTCGAATTGAATACCTTTTGAAGTCTGTTAAAAAACTTGTGTTAGTAAGTAAAACTAATTAACAGACATCAGTTAAATATTTGTATGTCCTAAAGGTGCAGACGCTAGCAGGTCAACATACCCTAATGTACAATTTTACCCATCGAACATTAACCTTCCAATAATAAGATAAGGTTGGAAATCTATTAAAGAAAATAATCAGATTCAGGTAGGTCTGTAACAGGGTAAATATTTTTAATCGCAATAATAAGGTATTGGGCTGAAAAAATATAATAAGTCCGTAAGCTGTTAGATTATCAAAAAATATTTGACACGCATTTTTATTTAATAAAAAATCCGTGTCAATAATTTTTTGTTACAAACAAAATTGACAAAGATGCGACACTACTTTTATAGCTTTAACATTATCTTATTATTTTTAATAATTAAGTAAGTATCAAATATTATTATGAAATTCACATCTTTAGTTTTTTAACAAAATATGAATCGGCCCGAATCTTGTCATATCCCTTTGCAATTTATTGCTGCTGATGATTCCTTGTCAAAATGCTCGTCTTTCCTTGGTTACATTTTTTCCCTTTTTTTTTTTTTTAGGTGGTAAAGTCATCAAATGAGTCCTCCCGCCCTGGGTGGGGCAGAAGGGACTGTCAGACTCTTACTGACTAAAATCCACCCGTGTTCCTTCCTATGCCCTTTACGTTCTGGGGCCACGGTAACCTGGGTTAAGAAAAAACCCGCGACCCCAGCAGGCATTTGGCGCGAAACACGACGCGCACCGACCCGGGTTGGTCCTTGGTCGGACGGCGAGCTACCCATCACTCACCGTCCGCAAGCCCGCTCCGCTGCTGTGCCCTCTGCTGATCAGAGGGACACGCGTTGGAGCATCCACACGACAGGCTATTCGCATACGGGCTTGAAGAGACCACTTAGGCACACAGTGCCTAAGGAAAGTTTTTGCCCGCATCCCAGGGTGCACCGGCCCGAAAAACTGGTCTTCCCCCCGGACGTATCCGAGAAGGAACTCCAGTCCACGGGCGCACGTGGAGGTTTCCTGTCATAGCACCCCACATTTTTTCCCTTAAGAAATTACTTACTTAGGTACTTAATTAACATAAGTACCATAATTACAATCTATCCATTAATGAACTTATCTTAAAAGTGCAACAGTAATTATACAATTGCTTAGGTAATTAAGTGCAATCGTTTTAACTTATTCTAATGAATGAGTGTCGCTAAGTAGTTAAACTATTACGATGAATTAAGAAGAAAATTTTGTGCATCGAGCTTAAAAATCCTTAGTAAAGACTTGAAAGTTATTTGAAATACGTATTTGAAGAAGTAAATGTTAGAAAAATAATCAATTTTGTAGTAAGCAATGTGAAACAACTACAGAAAAAAAATCGCAGTCACAGAAAAAAAACTTATAACAAAAAGATAATGAACTACCTTCAATTGAAAAAAATAAATATCTAAAAATAAATTTATCAGCACACAAAAATCAATAGGGTGAACACCCAAATCCAGCGGCGGGCGCGCAAACTTTTACTCGCGAACTTTCAGCGGCAACTTCAGCGCTTCCTTCCGGGCAACCTTGCGTGCAGTGCGCGGGCGGCGCGACCGACAGTCCGTGCCCGACCGCCGCCGCGCCCGCACGCGCGCCTCTACCGCTCCGCACCTACACGTGAACCACGCGAACGCAACACGACAAGGATTTAACTTGACGGTGCATGTGCTTTAGTGACGGCTTCTCAGTGCTTTGAAGTGGAGCCACGGGCTACCGGCGCCGCTGGGCCCGTGATAGGCCCGGGCGGCGGAATGGAGTCCCCGCAGATGTACGACGCGGCCGCAGCGCCACCACCACCCCCACAACCAGACCTGAAGAAGACAGTAGAGGATAAACGACAGACCTTCCCGCCGCCAGACCTAGACGAGCTCAATGGACAGGAAATTAGTTTGGATTTACAACACCTCATTGAGGACCAGTTCCGAAGTGAGGAGAGTATGGCCCTATTCCAGGAAATACTTCCTGGTGGCAAATCTCCTCAGCCAAGGTACAACCGGACCACGTTGGCGTACATGCCGCAGCCAGTGCACTCGGGGGCGTCGTATGCTCCCGTTCAGACGAACCAGGGGCACGAGCAGGCACCTCCCATAAAAGAGGAGCCTCCCGAGCCTCATGACTACCGAAGATCAGTGACATGTGCGCAATATACTGGTCAATATAATCCTCAGCCAACAGTCGGTGTCAGTGGACCGTATGGAGGAGGATTCACGCCGCTACCGCCTCTAGGAGCACCTCTCCTCCCTCCGCTACTGAAACACAAGACTGCTCCTCCGCGACGCTCGTCAGGAAAAGTGCTAGACAAAGGTACAGACGAGTATAGAAGGCGACGCGAGAGGAACAACATAGCAGTGAGGAAGTCTCGCGAAAAGGCAAAAGTGCGTTCCCGGGAAGTGGAGGAAAAGGTGAAGACTCTGCTCAGGGAGAAGGAAGTGTTACTAAAGAGGCTGGAGGCGGTGTCAGGGGAACTGAGCCTGCACAAACAGATGTACGTGCATCTGATTAACCTGAACCATCCGGAGATCACCGAGCTGTGCCGGTCGATGTTGCAGCTGGGAGCGCCGCAAGCGCCGGATCACTCACTTTGACCATTATAGGTGAGTATTCACACACACGTGTTCCAACTGCATCAGTGCTTGTGTTGTGTGCGATACAAAAATTGTGGGTGTGATTATTTTCGTGCGCAGCATGGAAAGTCGTAAATCACATGGTGTAAAGAAAAAGGTTTCTTGTATTTTATGGGAGCGTTATGCAATTTGTTTATTGTAGTAGTTCTGAAGTGTCGTTCAGTTTGTATGAGTGTTTCTTTGATTAAGGCGACTGAATTTAGGGCATTGCTATGAATGTGAAAAATGCGCGCGGTGTTTAGTAGTTTCTTCTCATGCATATGTTTGCTTTTTTGTCAAAAATGTTATTGTGAGAAAGTTTTGCTAATTCTACTTAAATTTCCTGATATTCCAATTTTAAATGGCATTCTATTTTCGTTGTTTCATTCTCTATTCCTATAACTGTCATTATTACTTTTCTAAGAAACCTAATTTGACCAGATGATCCAATTGCATGAATAATTACATCACGTTAACTAATTATTATTTAGGGCACGTTAAATTAGCTTTAAATATAGGTGCATTCACTTTGACCCAATTTTCATTGAGATAGCTTCTTTATCATCTAGTACCTGGTTCATGTTCCTTATGTACAATTTTTATAGCTTTGATACAGAGGATCATCTACCTATTTACTTAGTAGTAGTTTATGGAGTGAGTCATTTATAGGTGTTACCTTATCACACAATGCACAAGACTAAAAACAAATTCACGTCTGTGAATTTATTTTTAGCCTCACCATTATCATCGTTACATACGTATTCTATTTTCGTTGAAATTATTATTTTCAGATCTTCGTTTTACTTTAACAGGTCGTTTAGGTGTTTTTTTGTTAGACTTGATGAAGAGATTACTGATAGTTTACTGCAACAGTGTATTGCAATATTGTCAGGTATGGTGCAAGCTATAAGTGATAGATTGCTAATCAACTCTCGGGTGACTTTTTTCCTGCAGTTGACCGATAACTAGCGATGTCTGCAAGCGACGTACATTGGTTCTACTTTGAAATCCATTGATTGATTACTCTGTCGGATTTAATAATGTAAAAGTGTGTCAAATGTAGACAGCAGCCATCATTGATTGATTTCTTATATTCAAAGATTAGCATACATTAGAATTTATTCAGGAAATGTTTCACAAATATGGGGCATTTGACTCAGGAACTCAGGATGTTATGGTTCCGGGCAAACTGCAACTAACATCTATTACTAAGGTTTTTCTCCTCACGTGTTCTCTCAACCATAATTGTTTTTTCAAAACTAAATTTATAATAGTTAGTTTACAATTGTTGCGTTGAATTGCACGTGATTTTCAATAATACGGCCACGTTTAATCTGAATCATTGTGAAAGTTATGTGTTTTGCTAATACTCATTCAAGTCCCGTTGAAGGATATTTATTATTTTTATTAGCACCACCTTGCTTATAAGCTTTTGAATCAGCCTATATTGTTCCCACTGCTGAGATGTAAGCCTCCTCTCAGTAAAGGAAGTCGCTAAGATCAACCACGTGAGCCTTGTGCTTGTTGTTGGTAGATATCACATATCTTCGATATTTTAGGTCTAGGACATGCCAGAATTCACACGATATTTTTCTTCACCGTTCTTATTTTTTAAATTAGTCATAGTAAAGCCTGTCTGTTCAAACCCACGACCTACAAACTCGTAAGTTGGCGCCGTTACCACTGGGCCATCACTACTCACAAGCTTTTGCGCTTGCATAACATTCTTGTGATGTAATACTAGGGTCTCATGAGTTCTAAGAAGTTGTCTTTGAACTTTAATACAGTTTACGATCTCTGGTTTTGGCAGTACGGTACTGAATTTTAAGCTCTGTAGGATTTATGACAGCTCGGTATATAACGGTAGTCTGATTACGTTTGATGCCAGCTCTGATTCATGCAGTCCTGGTACTTGGTTTTTAAGAATAGATTAAGTTTGTCAAAAAAGCTTAACCTAATGTTTTCTATCTATTTCATAAAAAAATGTTTTAGGATGTTATTTTAATACATTTATTTTCGTAAAATTCATCTCTTTCTTACGTACTATGAGAAAGAAAAACCACTTTAGTGAAAGGACCACGCGTCCTACTTCATTTGTTTACATTTTCAATTTACGATGTGATGAAAATCACGCGACCCTTTAATTATTTACTTTGGCTCTTATTATCATGGATTAAGGTTGAATATTAACTCGAATCGCGAGTCTAGTACGCGCTTTGCGAACCAAATGAAGTTACTGTCACTTTCGAAGCAGCCATATGTTAGTGTATGTGATTAGGTTACGATATACGCGTATATTAGATTGTTATCAACCTGAGACATAATGTACACACGGTTACACCTGAAGATACGCAAAACCAGTTAAAGCTGACCGTTTATTGTGCAGAAAGATCATAAAAATTGAGCTTTGAAAACTGGTTACGTTAAACTCGATACGTATACTGGTATACAGCAGGAGTTCAAGCATCACATGTGGTGTCTGCTTCAATTTCTGTAAGCCTAGTACTATGCTCGCAAAGGTTTATCTTCGACAGGCTTTAAATTAAAAAGGTTAGCTGTAGAAAGTTCTAAAAATTAAATACAACAATATTAAAAACAAATGAATATGTAGTTTGAAAACGAAAAACTTTTATGATTTTTGTAAGTCTCTATAAAACTCAAATTCGGCTCGAGTGTAGTGTAGTATTTTCTGCCTCTTTCCATATCGTGGTGCTAAATGGATAATTATGTTCAGAGTTTCAGACTGTTAGAAATACGGAAAAACGTCAACTCGTAGCTCGAACTCAATAAGTATCCTATTCTGCCATGTAATTCGTCGTTTAAATGACCTATAAAAAAGGTGTTAAAAGTCCAAACAACAATTAAACCAAGTCATCGTCACGACCGAATTAAAAATAATAATAAATGACGTAGTTTACGATACAAAAATAATCGCACTTCCTTAAAAATGGGCTTAACCCTACTTAGATAAGTTTTGCGGTATTACATAAAATGATAACGCGAATATTTGCAAAAATGATTATCTTTACACAAATGGCAATGGCCGGAGGATTTCAGATAATGTGCGCTGAAAACGTTACTAATACGAAGGAAAGTTTTGTATGTATATTTGTAAAGAGATAACGTAAAAATAACTTGTTGAAACGGTATGAAATCTTTTTATTGCTTTTGCAAATACCTAGGCTACTATATTTGCTAATTATATCTTCATTTTTTTTTCCTTAGGTTTGAAATAATGGGGTGCTATGACAGGAAACCTCCACGTGCGCCCGTGGACTGGAGTTCCCTCTCGGATACGTCCAGGGGGAAGACCAGTTTTTCGGGCCGGTGCACCCTGGGATGCGGGCAAAAACTCTTCCTTGGGCACTGTGTGCCCAAGTGGTCTCTTTGCCCGTATGCAAATAGCCTGTCGTGTGGATGCTCCAACGCGTGTCCCTCTGATCAGCAGAGGGCACAGCGGCGGAGCGGGCTTGCGGACGGTGAGTGATGGGTAGCTCGCCGTCCGACCAAGGACCAAGCCCGGGTCGGTGGCGCGTCGTGTTTCGCGCCAAATGCCTGCTGGGGTCGCGGGTTTTTTCTTAACCCAGGATACCGTGGCCCCGGAACATAAAGGGCATAGGAAGGAACACGGGTGGATTTTAGTCAGTAAGAGTCTGACAGTCCCTTCCGCCCCACCCAGGGCGGGAGGACTCATTTGATGATTTTACCACCTAAAAAAAAAAAAAAAAAAAAAAATAAAAAAAAAAAAAAAAAAAAAAAAAAAGGTTTGAAATAATAGCAATATTTCCTGTCTTGGGTGAGTTTGTAAACATTTAAAACTTACAGTCACAAAAAATTGCTTGTAGGTCATACTAATTTGTTCCGGGCGAGAATCGAACCCACGACACATACCGCAGCAGCAGTCGATCGTTCAGTCACGGCGATAACCTATGCCGCCGTCAAATGAATTAGAAACAAAATAAAAGCTGAGATACCGATTTTTTATATCTTTTGAAATTACATTGAATAGTTAATTTTTCATATGAAATGTTAATTTTAATAAAATTAAAAACATATGGAAACAACTAGTAACTAATTCGAAAAATCCCGAAGGAAACTAAGTAAAAATTCTGTTTTCACACATTTTTTGTAACACCAAGAACATAAGTGACAATGACACTAAATTATCATAAACAGTGCAAAACAATCTACATTGTAATTTAAACACATTTCAATATTCCAATCAATTTGCATTCTATCAATTCTTTAAAACTCATATTGTCCTGGTACTTAGTCTTTATATTTGTACCCTAGATGTCTCAAAATTTCTCATAGAAAATCAAGTATCCAGACAAGTCAATAGCAATAGAAATTAAGGGCCCAAAGGGGCCTTATCTTTGAAGGGTGAAAAAACAATCAATAAATTCGGCCGCCCTTGGTGGAGTGAAACGGAGTGTCAAAGTCGTACTGAGTAAAACCCACTCTGTTCCTTCAATTGTCCTTTGCGTTCAAGGGTCGCTGGAGCTCCAGTGGCACCAGTGGTCCCTCGCCCTAGTGGCCTAAGGACTTTTCGAACTCTGATACTTCGAAAAGTGTGCCCAAGAACTCCACGACCTCATCCCACAAGCCCCCTTCTATCATCGCACATCTAGACGTAAGAAATTACCATCCTCACCTTATTGCTACTCCACCAATTCTCACTAATCGTTTCCAAACGTCTTTTATAATGCGAACAGCGAAGGAGTGGAACTCACTGCCTGCGTCTGTGTTTCCGATAGCATACAACCCTAATCTTTTCAAAGTTAGAGTGAACAGGCTTCTTCTGGGCAAGCCCGCTCCATCGTCGACCTTGTCTTATTCATTCCTGACCTAGACTAAGGCCAAGAGCAAACCCATATTACGTTTAAAAAAATGTCTTTTATAACGCGAATAGCGTTCCTTCCCATTTGGTTCAAACTCTCAAAAAGGTCTTGAAAAAGTTGCAAGGTCGGCAGACGTCCTTAGGCTACAGTCACCATTTTCCAACAAGCGGGCTGTATACTTGTTTGTCACCAAAAAGTTATAAAACTGGCCAAGTTCGAGTAAACCTCGCGTGTGAAGGGTTCCGTACCATTTTGTCTAAATTTGGAAAAAAAGTTATAAGCCCAGCCCACTGAAATATAGATTTTATTCGGCTGTTTAAAATTAATTCGTTGTTATAGCGGCAATAGAAACACACCATTCTGTGAAAATTGCAAGTGTCTATCAAGGTTCATGAGATATAGTTTAGTGACAGACGGACAACGGTGTCTCAGTAATACGATGCGGTGCCATTTTACCTTTTTGCAATTTTACGTGCGGAACCCTAAAATATCTTAGCAAGCCATTTCTGAATATTATTCAGTTCATCTTTAAGTTTATTTATTTTCCATAAAAACTACTTGCTCGACAAGAATGTAATACTATGGTCTGCTTATTCAACGATTTTCTAATATTGACCGACTTGTACCTACATTGACGTCAAATGTGTACTGATTAAGTTTTGTGTTAATTAAGCTTAATTACGATCTATTTTAATTATGTACCTACCTTTTAGAAACGGTTTTTCAAGGGAGAGGTACGTGGACATAATTGAAACCTCTCCTAGATTGGCAAAAACAAAATTGTCATAAAAGTTTTTGATTACTAGCGTAAGCTGATATTTTTACCCGACTGCGCCAGGAGTGTTATTTAAATTTTATTTTATGAAAACACTAAGTTGTTCCCGGCTGTAATTTCTAGATTTTTGATGGTGATTTATAAACAATGGTAATGCTGGGCTCTGAAAAGATGGATGAGAAAAATGGAGAATGTTGGAATGAGGATAAATGAGGATTTATGCGATGTGACAAGAATGGATAAAGTATGGAATGAGTTTATAAGGGGAAGTTGGAAAGCGATGCATGTTTAAGAAAAAATGAAAGGGAATCGTTTATCTTGGTATAGACATGTGATGAGGAGGGATGACATTCATGTGACTAAGAGAGTGATGAGTATGAATGTTGATGGATGGAGAGGAAGAGGAAGGCCAAAGAAAAGGATGGATTGTCTAAAGATTGATATGAAAGAAAAAGGAGTAAACGGGGAGACTGGTAAAGGAAAAACGTGTTGCGCCGACCCCATAGTCTCGTAAAATGGCATAAGGGCAGCAACAAGATGATGTTAACTGTCACTATTTGTTAGGTAGAAAATCTAAATTCTGACAACCAGATATAAAGTTTGACTGAGATATATGTAATAGTCTGTAATAAGACATAGGTAGTACAACACTTCTCCCATACTTATTAAGTTCCTATTTGATAATTAATTTGGTACACCGAACTAGTTAGGTCATTAAAATAGTGACTTTCAGTAGTCGGACAGATTTGTTTTTTGATTTGTTGAGAAATGGACAATAGAAGCGTGAGTCTTTCAGTTTTTGAAGCTAATAAATTCTGTTGCTATGAAAGTATCTAGGTTACAAAATACATCTGTTTTGTTATTCTTGCTATCTCTTTCTCGATTTAGTTCTCGTGTGGTTACACCTTATTTTTTGTTAATGATTTGGTGGCTACTTATTAAGTTTTACGAATTTATCTTCTACTAGGTATATAAAAATAAGTCGGGTTTTCATTCCTTCCTTTCACTCCAGAACGCACGAACCAATTTCCACGGTTTTGCATTCGTTGGGAAGGTTTGCTAGTTTATTTTATAATTAAAAAGCAATTAAAGTGAATGAAGGTAATTCTGCTCGAATGCCCCCATCTTTTTTTATGTGGTAAAATCATCAAATGAGTCCACCCACCCAGTGATGCGGGACGGGAAGAACCTGTACTGACTAAAATCTTTGGTGATCCTCAAGTAGTCCTTTTCGTTCCGGGGACACGGTTACCTGATAAAATAGTCCCGCGACCACGGCACGCTTTGGCCCTGTCATATAAGTGTCCCCCTGGTTTTCGTTTCAGTGAGATTACGACCAAGTCCTCCATGTTTTCGTTGTAATTATTTAGAGTTTTCGGCAATTAATGTGGCTGGTGTTGTATGCAAATTAGTTGCTGGTTCTCGTGTTATTATTGTGGCTCTGCTTTTGTCTTTTCCTGTTGGGAGTATCGCGGACGTCCCATCTTCCTAGATATGTCTTCTTAATTGGAGGCTTTAAATTTTTTGGGACTATACCGGAAGTCCCATCTTCCAGGATATTTTAGCTTATTTTGGGAAGAGCGTGAAAAATATGCCACCAAGCCTCTTGGCAAACAAGCATAACTCTTTAATACCGGATCGAAATATTTAGTATTCAAATTCGTTTGTGCAAAACGTTGTCTGACGGCGACTTTCGTTTTCACCGCAGCGTCACAGCCGCACTAAACTGGACCTTACAACCGACAAATTAAGTCACTTTTTCGACTGTCAAAGTTGAAATTTTCGCCTCTCGTGCCCTACTTAATGGCTTCCGTCGGTTTGACTTGTTGATTTTAACTATTTTATGTTTGCACGCTTATGGAACAATAGTTCGCGAGGCTCTGAATGTATTTGAAATTTAGAAACTGAACACTAGTAGCTAAATTCAGGTGTGGATGCTAATTTGCGTAAATCAACTTGAAACATCATTGTGCGTAAAATTTTGGCAAACCGGTTTCCATTCGGTGTCGGCGAAACTCCGTTGTGGTTATGCGCTCCTGGTACATGATTTGCTGTCCTACGAAGCCTTCTTCGTTCGGTCTTTGATCTTTGATAGGTCAACGAATTATGATAAAGTTTAGAATTATTTAGGTAGGTATGTTGATTTCAGGAAATGTTAATATTTGTTTTCGAATTAAAGCATGCATGACCTATTTTTAAACCAGTTTATCTTTTTCTGGACTTTTTTAAATGCGTTTGTTTTGATTATGCTAAATCACAGAGCGCTCCCCTTGTTACAGAGAGGAGGTATGTGCCCAGGAAACATTTATAATGCTGATTAATCAGAGAACTCTTTTGAGACAAACTTTCTTCTAAGTTGTTGTAGCTTATGCGGTCCTAGTACAATTGCCATTCGCGACCTTCCGCATAGTATTTTTTTGGCAAGTTTTCACTTTCTTCCATAACGGGTTAGTCTATGTCATAAGTTGTAAGAACTTTTTTTCTCGTGGATTATGTGGTTGATCAAAATCAATGTAACCGCTATGATTTCCATTATTTAAAGAAAAACGAAGATTTATAGAGAATGACAAGATTAAGAAGAAAACTATTATGGTAGGTCAAATCAGGTCAATAAAGCTTAAAAGAAAAAAAAAAACATTGGTATGTACAAAAGATTGTCAAACGAACGATTAACTGAAAATATTTATGATCAAAATAATGGAACGTGGGCGGACTCAAAATGGCGGGTTCTACTTTCGCGGCTTTTTATTTATTAGAGGTTTCGCTTTCTGTTAAACGTTAATTTATTGTACAGATTTTATACTATGTCGATCTGATTGAAATTGACTGGCGTAATTTATGCAAACAGACTAACAGGGTTGCCCCGATGTTTGTATTTTAAACATACCTATTAAACTCACATTAAAGTTAAATTGAAACACTGGTGCAGTAAATAATTTTATAACTAATCTAATGAATTTAAAAAATAAAAACAAAATATTGAAATAAAAAACAATTAATTCAAAATATCTTAGGATCGAGAAGATTTTTTTGGATTAATGTTTGCACTGTAATAAATCGATTTCTCACATAATCTGAGATCATTAGCTATTCAAATAGACGTACTCGTATTAACATAACTCTGTGGACATAATGAATAGTCTACCTACACTTTGATGAATCAACTTAGAAATTAGTGATGCAGAATACGATCCGATACTTTACAGTATCGATACAACACGATTCGATACTCTAATCATTTGATTCGATAATAAAGTATTGGTAACGGATCGTAAAGTGCCACATTGTCTTGAATTACCTACTTGTCCCTTTTTAAAACTTTGAACCGTACTATGAATTTCTCATGCTCCGTTTACTGACACTACAAACTCGTAACAACTACCTGTAGACCATGTAAATATTTGTTCCGTGCGGGAATCGAACCCACGACACGTAGCGCAGTAGTGTGTATAACCACAGCGCTAACCGAATTAAAAAATCAAAAACCATAGGATTCAAAATAAAGACTCGATCATATGATACGATTCGATAACAATAATTTTAGAGTTGGATACTATACTATACGATCCTATCCAAGAATCGTATTCATTTAATAAATGTTCTTTACATCGGATCGATCAAAAGTATCGAAACAAAATGCTGGTATCGTGCCTCCCTATTAAAGATTAACACTACGTGCGTATACGCACGGTTGTGGGCGAGTGGTGTGCCCGTGTGCGTGGCTCACTTTCACTTTTTTTTCGTTAATACGCCTTTTGTGTTTTTGGACGGTGTTATGTTGTATGAAATCATAATATTCGGAGTTTTTTTACTGTGAGAATTCAGGTTAAATAGTACCGGTTAGTTTTGTTGTTTACGTAACTTAATTATTTAGTTCAAAGATAAAGAGATAACCTCTATTGGAATTTACTTACAGTTTTAGTAAACAAAAATTTATTTCTGTTAAGAAATTGTAATTTTCACGAAAAAAAAAATACTTTCATATAAAAGGTATGATTTTTTTTAAGCCAATTTTAGACTCTAGAATTTACTAGACATCCGTTTCCAACTTACAAAATGCGCTAAGCAGAACAGAGGGCCGGTGCCAAGCGGCGCGCGCGCCGGTTTGCGCAACCCAGCAGTATGTGTGTCAAACGATCGACGAACGACTTATGTCATGCAAGAGAATGTTGCCTTTATTATTTGTTTTGATTGTTTTACTAATTCTTATGTATTTTTTTTTTAATAATAATAATAATCCGTGTCATTCCTGAAATTAGTTAGGTAATAAATTTTATTTATTCTTATTTTTAGCTATTGTTTATCTAGGGTAAGTAATATATGATATAACTACAAAATCTCTAAAACTTACAAAAGATAACAACTGAACATATAATTTTATTTGATATAATGATCTGTTAATATAATAAACGATTGACATAATTTTATAATGACTAATTTCTATAAGCATAACAATCAATGAATATAAAATCGTTTTGTATACCGCTCAAAAGACATAAAACTTATTTGGTCTAATTTTTTTTTTCTTCCTGGCAAGTAATCTAACACTGATGTACCTAGTAATAGTACCACCTGCCGTGAATGTTCGACCCCGACACGGACAGGTTAGGTTCGAAGGGGATGGCGGGGTCTTTCAGACCCCACCATCCCCTTCGAACCTAACCTGTCCGTGTCGGGGTGCCCCAAGTCCCGAGCTCGCTTCGCTCGCTTTTGCATCCTAGGTCAAATAACTGATTACTACCTGTCATGCTGGCACAACGGAGCCCCGCTTCGCGGGGCTCCTATTTCTGGGTGCAAGGTTTAAAGTAACCTAACACGAAAGGGGATGGCGGGGTCTTTCAGACCCCGCCATCCCCTTCGAACCTAACCTGTCCGTGTCGGGGTGTCCCAAGTCACGAGCTCGCTTCGCTCGCTCTTGGATAATACATTTTTCTAATAACAATAGCAATCGTGAAGGCGAACAATCAAAGTTCAAAGGATAAGCCAAAGTCATCAAAGAAAATAGTTTAAACGTTAAATTATACGTTTCAAACGTTATATGTAATGACTTTCGCTTAATTAAACGTTATATCAAATAAAATTATATGAAATGAGTTTTAGAGTAACACAAACATTATATGTAGAGAAATTATATCAACCGTTGGTATATCTCACGTTGATTATATCATGTGAACGTTATTGAAATGAAAATATATCAAATAACTTTATATGAAATGAGACGCACCCGTTTATCTAAACTTATTCGTAAGCCTATAAAGCAATGGCAACTCTATAGTTTACGACTTATCGCCCACGACTCACGAGTGCTGCTGAGTAATATCTTATTCAAATTTAAATTAAATTCACTTTGACGTGTAACAAGAATAGTGTCAAATTCACTGTCCTTACATTGTCTATTTATACAGAAGGCGACTCGATTAGTTACAAATTATTATTAATTAATATTGTTGCATTATTAATTACATTAAGTGTTTATTAAATCTGTCCTGTCAAGATCTAAGTCGATAGTAGATGCACCAAAATTTTTTTTCACCCTTAAAACACCTCAAAAATAAAAAAATGCAAAAATAAGACTTATGATTTAAATAAATTCTCTTTAAAAAGGACCGACTATTTCCAAACAGACAATACTAACAAAAAAAAAAAAGAAAAAAAATAGACTAAAAAATGTCATGGTTCAGTTATTGCATAAGTGTGTGCCCAGGCGCAGGAGCGGAGGCCATCTTGGAAAGTTTTCGGCAACGTCCGGGGAAATCTGTGACGCGGCATACACGATTATATTTGTATACGCCTTTTTATTCGGTGGGGTAGGTAGAAATCGAAGGTATAAATGTCAAGATGATGATTTTGAAAGGATGAAAAACCAAGATTTTGTCGTAAAAAATAAAAATGTAGGAATAATAAAGGACTGTGGAAAGAAAAAGATTTGACTATATGTATACCTATGTCCTATACAACGTGTAACGTTAATAGCGCAAAACCTCTCGTGGGGTAACTCAGCCCATGTTACTGAACAATGTTTAAAAATTTGCTTTTTCATATGAAATGAGAAATTGACGGGGTCAGTTTGAAAAATCATTTTTTTTTGCCAATGTCCAAAAGTCTTAGAACAAACATTGTTCAGTAACATGGGCTGAGTTACCCCACGAGAGGTTTTGCACTATTAACGTTACACGTTGTATAAATTTTTTAAGGGATCCCCACAATTCCAAGAATTTCTTCTGTGTAGCTGCGTTTACAAATATTGATACTCACATTGCAAACACCCAAACCCGGAACAAATACTTGCAGATCAATCAAATATTTGTTACATTTGGAGACCGAACCCGCGACGTGTTGCTCAGCAGTCGATAGCTCAGCCACTGCGTTAACCTTAAGCAAAAGATTTAGAAAGGGTTATTTAATTCATCATCATCAGCGTATTAATGTTCCCACTGCTGGGATAAGGCCTCTTCTCTGTGAGAGGTAGATATTTAATTATTTACCATATAAATGTTGATATGAACGCAAAAAATGAACAAGAAAGAGGGTAGACTGATTTTTCTGCTCATAACATCCACCCGCTATTACTTCAGTTCATCCGTGATCGTGGAGTATTTTCAGGGTGATCTCGCTGCATTTTAGGCCTCATTTCTGCAATTTCCGGCCACTGTAGGCGTGGGCAAGTCGACGGCCAGTAATGGGCGACTCGCCGAGAGATCATGGACCATAACCGGCGCTTCGTGTTCTGCTGTCAGACAATCAGACGAGGTCTTCCTCGTCAGATTGACTGACAGCTCTCTGAGGCGCGCATGGACCTCTCTGAGGACCTTATAGGTTTTTAACAGGTAACCGTGCTCTGGAACGTAAAGAGCTATTGAAGGACATCGTAGATTTTAGTCAGTACCAGTCTGACAGTCCCTCTCACTCTGCCCTGGAGGGGAGGACTCATTTGATGATATTACCAAGCTAAAAGAGACCTCATCTTCACATCTGGGTTGAATCGAGGTCAGCAAACAAATTTTAAATAAAATTCTTAACCACCCAGTTCAAATTGATAGTGTAAACTCTATTCATCTAATATCGTTAGTTAAATATGTTACAATGTTAAAATCAGATGATTCACAACTAATTATAAATGTCGCTTCAATGAACATTTGATAGGCGATAACATACAGGAAGAAGCGATAGGAGCGTACTAGGATAACATAACTCTGTCACACGCGAATTTTAATGAACCTCTAATAAAATAATAAAAAACTACAGGCAAAAATGTAGTAAAAGAAAGTCGAAAAACATTAGGAAGTCGTGAAAATGATATTACAGAAAAAAAGTTAAGAAAAACGTAGCTGAAATATCCGTAGCAGAGTAAAAGGTGGTTATGAAAAAAACTAACGTCAGTTTGACGACACGGCTAGCGCAGTGGCTGAGTGATCGACAGCTGCGCCTGCGCAGCGTGGCGCGGGTTCGATCCCTGCACGGAACAAATATTTTTATGATTGATATGAGTAGTTGTTCCGGGTCTGGGTTTTTCTGCATGTGAGTTTGTTTGCAAAACGCACCCACGATATAAGAAGAAATTCTTAGTGTGGGGTAACGGTTAAAAAAAAAATTGCAATTTGAAAATTATTGGGTGAATTGGATGGAAAACGGCTGGACCGATTCGGCTACTCCTTTTTTTGTTGTGTTTGTAACCATCAGCGCCAGGTTTTAGAGGACTAAAATCATCATGTCCACCCGTGCGAAGCCGGGACGGGCCGCTAGTATTCTATAAATATACATGTAAACATTCTATAAATATAGGTACATAATAAAAATTGTACTTACATTATATTGTATAGTTATGAATCATAATTCATAAAAAAATTAATTCCCCAGTCTGTGGCTCTAAGAGAGTTCGTAGTCCTAACACAATTGACTCGGAGCCCTTTCAAGGCCACTTAATATACAAAAATAGGTCATGAGATTGAATGCGATACTCTATCAACTGGCCACTTCCCATTATGATACAAGCCTTATTATTGGGAGCTTCGTGTGCATTTTTTATATTGGTAAAATCATCAAATGATTCCTCCTTAGTGACTGTCAGACTTCTACTGACTAAATTCCGCGGTGAAACTACAATAGCCAGGGTACGGGGTACAGGGTTTACGTTCCAGGGTCACGGTTACATGAAGAGACAGTGCTACGACCCTACAGCTTCGTGCAGGAGGTACCCTAAAAAAAATATTTTACGAGATTTTATTTTACCACTTTTTCGGCACAACAAATCCGTATTATATTATTATATTACACCAAATTACAGCTCTCTAGTACTGTGCGTCTCTGAGCTAAACTGCGGACAGACGGACGGACGGACGGACGGACATGGCGAAACTATAAGGGTTCCTTGTTGACTACGGAACCCTAAAAATCAACCTGATGTCAATCTGTATTCAACTATACAAAGTAAAGTTCTTAGAAAATAATAGAAAAAGTCATATTTTTTGCCATGCATAGAACCATACCAATATTTCTATCTTTTCTTCCGTCCGCGTCGCGTCGACAAAACCCGTTGCTACGCGTGGTATAGTAGCACTAGCATATATCGAAAAATATTACTGACCTGATGTCAATCTGTATTCAACTATACAAAGTAAAGTTCTTAGAAAATAATAGAAAAAGTCATATTTTTTGCCATGCATAGAACCATACCAATATTTCTATCTTTTCTTCCGTCCGCGTCGCGTCGACAAAACCCGTTGCTACGCGTGGTATAGTAGCACTAGCATATATCGAAAAATATTACTGACTTGCTATTCCCTGTGATTTCAGTTCCGTTGCTTGGCTCTTATTGGTCGTAGCGTGATGTTATACGACGATACAACAACCAAAAAAATGTTTTTTCATACAAAATGAGAAATTGATCGGTCATATCTCGGAATTTCTAAGTCTTAGTACAAAAATTGTTCAGTAACATAGGCTGAGTTACCCCACGAGAGGTTTTGCGTATTTGGTGCTGCACGTTGCATAAACTTCATTGATAAATACACTTACTATTCAGCACAATAACATTTTTTCAATTTGAAGGACCTGAGATTAGCGCGATTCTTTCAAATTAATAATATTTACATGATAAACAATATAATTATACTTATCTCAAGAAAAATGTACCGTTACGTCTTAAAATAAAATACCACCATTCTTCTTTACGTTTTTTAAATTCCCGTTACAAACCAAAAAGTACTCAAAAAACGCTCCCGAAAAAAAAGGCGATTCGTAGAAAAATGGGAAAGTAATGTTATTTTTACTTTTTCCTCCAGTCTCTTTTCATAAGCTAGCCACCTGTCTCTGGTTTGACATTCAAAACGTCACAACTACCGCACACCTGTTCCTTGTACTGTGAGTTCGCTCAAAGTTGATCACGTGATGAAATATCGTTTCTTGAGGACTTTCACGAGTTTTAAATAAAAATCAGGGCAAAATTATGGATAAAATAACAGTCCCTCGTTTGTTGACTAAAGGCGCTTTTTCATTTTCCACACAATTTATGTGATAATACTTCAAGTTCGGTGTACGGATTAATTCGTAGAATTCATGCTAGGGCCTCTGACGACTCTTGCTATTGTTCTTTTGGATTGAAAAGCAGTTGCATAATGGGGATGGCAACTGGGGAACTAATGGCGCTAGTACGGCGTAGACGGAGTAGGCGGGACTTATCTCATTACCGTGAACATATTACGACAGTAACGACAGTCCCGGAACGAGTCTGACAGTCCCTCCCGCCCAGCCCTGGGAGGACTCATTTTTGGTGATTTTACCACGTAAAAAAAAGGCCGCCACTAGTGGGCAGCGATACGAATTTTATTAAGTATTTCCATTAGCCACCGCTCCAAGATACACCAACACAAAATGAATTTTCTAATTCGAGCCAGTAATTCCTGTTATTAGCGCATTCATCCAAACAAACAAACTCTTCTGCTTTATAATAATTTAGCATAGTTACATAAATCAATGAATAAATAAAGACTTGGCCAGCAGTAGGACAGCATTTTTTTTTTTTCGAGGTGGAAATCCTCATAGGACTTCCTCCGCCTGGGGAAAGGCGGAGGGGCATGTCAGACTTGACTGACTAAAACCACCCCGGTGTTCCCTCGCACACTTGCGTCCGGAGTTGCGGGTGCGCATGGACTTCCGCTGCCCCAGACTAGTGCCGGCCCGCCTTTTGCAAGCCCCTTCCGGTTGGGGTGAGGTGTTCACCCCCGTCACCTCTTAGGCGCGCGCGGAACACTGCACGCTGGGGCGAGAAAAAAAATCTGTACGTTAAGTAGGTAACCTTTTCCCGAAAAGAGCCTTAAGCTAAGATCCACAAAACAAATTAATAATTCTTTATTGGTTTTACAAAGTACAGCTAAATCTAGTTTTTGAAGCATCCATTTAGGCATGAAGTACCTGTAGTTAGGATACTTCGCTCTTTAGTGACTTATTACTATAATTATGTACATACTCGTACATACAGAACCAAACTTAAAATGTTAATTAAAAAAAAGAATAAGACATTATAAAACATATACAACGTGTAACGTTAATAGCGCAAAACCTCTCGTGGGGTAACTCAGCCTATGTTACTGATCAATGTTTGTTCTAAAACTTTTGGAATAAATAAATAAAAACAAAATGATTTTTCATACAAAATGAGAAATTGATCGAGCCCATCAGTATGAAAAATCATTTTTTTTTTCCTAAAGTTTTAGAACAAACATTGTAACATGGGCTGAGTTACCCCACGAGAGGTTTTGCACTATTAACGTCACACGTTGTATATCGAAAATATGAAACTAAAGTAGAGGATACTTAATAATATCATGTACGTATAAGTGTGTATCTAAGAAGGGTGTGTATGAATATGTGTGCAGGGTGTTTAAAATTTGTATCAAGGGAGCGCACCCACGATTTAAAATGTGACTTTTACAGACACAGTTTACAATTTACTTAATTATTTATATAATCATAACATCAGCAGAAATTGCTCAATTGCAAACAATATCCCAAAACCTTTCTCGAACAATAATTTGACGAAAGAATTTCAGCGGAATGGCAACAGAAATTTTACCTTTTTTACTTTCAAACTTTTTGGGGGGATTCTCTTTGTTTCTTATTTCCCTTTTAGCCACATTGAAAATCACGTGGCGTCGATTGCCTAAAGAGACCACGCTCCCCTCTTTGGGCACATGTTTTCTGTTGTGGCAACGCTACCTACCTACTGTCGACTTGGGTTATTCACCAACTTGACACAAGATAGCAGATAGCTGACAAAACTTGTGACCACTTGTGTCCAGTGTTGGTGAAAATCAGCATAGTACAATTATTTCGTCATCTGGACGCAAAATTTTTAGGCATGGCCACATAGTAAAACTTGAATTAAATCACTTCACACACTACTTTTAAAATTACTTAATTACCCGTTCTCATTAATGTGTTTGACTGTACTTTATCTTGAATTCGAACATGGTGTCGATGAAAACATACAAGTAATTAAATATACTATATTTTTTGTATATTTATATGTTTCACTATGGACACGAATAGAAATCTTAGCGTGTCCAGATGACGAAATAATAATTGTACTAATTAATACTGATTTTCACCAACTGGACACACGTGTGTCCGATCTCTTGTGTCGAGTTTGTGAATAACCCTTCGACTTGAGGCTGAGCACGTTGAAAATTTTTGTAACAAAAGATTCTTTTCATTTCGTTCCAAGTTTAGGAAACAATTTAATGGTTGAGGAACGGAGCAGCAGGTGTTCAAATTATTGTGATATTATTAAATATTATGTGAGGTAATTCGATCTAATGCAACTTTTTGTCCAACATTATTTGTTTCCTTCTTTTGAGTTCGGAAACTTCAAGATTTCCTGTAATATTTTTGAATTTTTTAGGAGTGAAGGTTTTTTAAAGATGTGTGAAGTTTTTCTTGCTTGGACTTAACTGGGTCCACTCACCTCGACTTCTCAATGAATAAGAGACAGATTTAGTTTTCAAATTCTTTTACCGATTTCTGAATCAATTTTTACATTCAATCAGTGTTTTTTTAGAAAGTAAGTTTAAAATACAGTTAAATGTATAATAATATAATTTTCATTTTATAACATTTACAAAACATTAATCATATAACTAGATAGTTGCAGATGCATAAGATCAAGACTTTCAGCCCTGTTAACTTCAAAAACAATTTGAAAAACCTTACTCTAACTATAATACGCACTCATTCATAGTCAGTTGAGTATTTAGGGCACGCAATGATAATAATGACATACATTCGTTATCAAATCACTAAATAAACAAACAAACATATCTGATAGAATGATTGCCGATAGATATTTGGGTTCAGTGGGTAAAGAGTTAAACATAGATTGCGTATGGACAAGAAAAAATTAAATGGAGAATAATTGCGTTTATATCATGAAGAAATTATCATGAATGAAAAAAGTGATGATAAAAAAACAAGTTGTGATGACCAAAAGTAAAAAAAGTTTCGTCTCAGCGAATTTCACGTACTAGGCGCATATAGCTTCGTAGTAGTAATGTTTAAAAGTAGGCATTACTTTTTGCTAGTAGGTACGACTATTAGACTATTCTTGGATGACTTATTTCTATCTTTGTTATGATATCCTAGTATTCAGATAGTTTATTTGTACCTACTTTACTGTTTTTTTTAATTTAAAGATAGGTTCGCGTTTGACCACTATCTCGCTTGATGGTAAGCGAAGATGGTGGTCGACGGTGAAGCACGCTTGCCTAGAAGTAGCCTGTTCACTCTTGACTTGAAGAGTGCTTTTTCTAATCAGGCTTTTTATTATATTTATCCTTCTTGGGTACCTATGTTAAAATTATACAGGCCCGTACTTAATCGTTTAACATTATTGAAAACAAAATTTTCCCGTTTATCAGAAACATTCCATGAGAAAAAAAATTACTCATTGATCGTATGAGTTCCATCTTATCTTCGGTACTTATCTTTGAGATTAGTATAACTATATTGACTTAAAAGTGGTACGATTCTGATCACAAGTACTCTGCAAAGAAAACTGGAAAAAATCGTTCCTTAGTTTGATTTTATTTTTTAACAAAATCCGTACCTTTCATTTTGATTTACAATAGCCGAACAGAGGCTAACTAGGGACCTATCACGAGTTTTCAATGGGCCTACCGTTTACTGGTTCTCGAATTGGCGCCACTGTTTACTGAAACCCAGAGACTTTACCACGAGCTCTTAATGCGATCCAGTTTAGGCTGTGGGAAAGAGACAGAGCTATATAAGTCGTCTAGCGCCATCTCTTTCCCACAGCCTAAACTGGATCGCGTTAAGCCCCTTCATATACTAGGCGACGCAAGTCTCCGATACCTTCTCCGATATCGGAATACAACGCCTTAGAGGTTCGTTCACAGGCACGTGTCAATGTTGTAAGGTACCGGCGACTTGAGTCGCCTAGTGTACGAAGGGGCAGTTCATGGTAGACCACCTGAAGTAAATATAGCAGACTGCTGCGCGTCGGTCGGACAAAAAGTGCTACTTGGTTATTCTATGAGAGCTTCTTTCTCAGTAGCAGCCTGCAGATTGGAAGTTGGCAGTATAAGTGATACCCCCGTGTCTCAGGAATCACGGTAAGCAGTAGGTCCTGCGCCTGATCGCCCTGATCTCTCTCCGTCCGTGTCGCATTGCTGTCCCAATTTGGCTATGAGAGAAGGAACAGAGAGTGCACCTGTGCCTGCGCACACACTTGTGCACTATAATATCTCCCGCAGTTGAGCACAGATGGCTAATCTCCGCCGAGATTGACGGTCGTGGCCGAATTCGGTCAGGAGGAGTATTATTATAGCTGACAAAATCTGTTACTTAGGGTGTGGAAACTAAACGATAAACGTATACCACAACACAACACCGTAAAAATTTCGAGCATACATGCAAGTGTTGCACATGCACACCTCGAATTTTGGAAAAAAATTAAGATCCATTATTTTGCACCTTAATTTTACTTGGCTTTGTTTTAAAAGTACATACTTAAATTCAATGGCCCATAACTCGTATTTGTCACCACAGAGACGATTTTTTCCAATTGAGGTTTTACATGACGAACCTCTGATAAATTCACTGGGGCACCCCAAGTTCGATTTGGTAATAAGGTTCCTATAAACCTTGCACGTGGAATGATATTCATGCAGTTGATTTGATGTGCTTTGTTTTTGTATTTAATCGAGTCTTATCAATGATATTACAAGAATTTGTCATTGGATTGTCTGTAGTAGATCATTCACAAGTAAAATAACTGATAAGCGAATCATAGTATTTGTAACGTAGTGTTTTTGTTATTAGCTTTTTATAATGTAGATTGTTTTTGGGAAACCCTTATTTCCAATACCTATCGATAGTTACTGTTTCCACTCTTAACCTTATTTAAGAAGTATTTAAATGAATATAAAAATAAACGCTCAAAGCGTGCCAGTTACAAATTCAAGTCAGTTAGGTAACTTATTAAACAACCATTACATAATTTGAGCAGCATACTTCTATTCCCCCAAAACATTGACCTCTCAAATCAAAACGTAATTATCAGCCGTGCGTCCGCGTTGACGACCGCATTTAAAATGACAATCGGCTCGCTTTGAGCGGCTACAGCGCATGCGCCGCGGTCCGACGCACTTTCACTGCGAGAACGTGTGTGTGAGCTACCGTAGTGGGCGTGGCCATGTTTTTTTATTAATTTGGCCCACATTTGGGATTCTGTTACGTCAGCGTGCATCGCACTTGCATCGAACTGGATGTAGGAAGCGTCACGCGAATGCGCGTGCAGCCAATGTCATTATTGTATAAGTAACGTAATGTTTTGTAAGAATTGCAACGTGGTTTGCAGCGTGTTTTTGTTTATTTCGAGAAATGCATTTCTGTTGATCTCCTTTTGCTCATGGTCTCCTAGTCGAATTGTATTTTGCCGTCAAACAATACTATCTTATAAACATCCTGTTTATAATTTATTTACAAGCAATGATATTATAAATAAAAAGAGGTAGATATCGCACTAGCACGCACAAAGTGTTGAGGCGAATGAAACCCAATTGTTGCCTTCTTGATTTAGTCGGGTTACATCAGAGAGCCAGGTAACGTGAGTGCGCGGCGTAACAAAAATGCCAAGTTGTGTGTTTAGAAAGTGCAAAAACTATGGTGCAAAGATAAATAAGAATTGTGGAGTGACATACCATTAGTAAGTCTTTATAAAATATATCAAATTTTTATTTATTTTACGAGTTATTCCTCATTTTCAAATAAATTTCATATTACTGACATAATGGTTCGAAAAGGATAGATAATAGGATGGCAATCTGCTGCGTGACAGAGACAAATAGCATCCGTCATAAGTCGGGTCATAGATTAATTAAACAGAAGCAAAATGTTAGGCACAATTATAGCGTTGCGCTTTCAATTTTTTATGATTAAAGTTTTATAGAATGAGGTTAGTTATAGCGGGCTGTTACATATTTTATTAGTAAAGTTGGAATGTATGTAGTAATGTACCTAGATAAAACATATTTTCTCATACTTGACTTAAGATCCTATGTCCCCTAGATGGAGCAGAGGGCGCCCACATATTTTCTCATAATTTTAATATTTTACAGATTTCCAAGTGATGAGTTGATAAAAAATAAATGGGTTAGCATAGTTAGGGCGGAAAGAAGTGAACTTGACTGGATGCCTAGTAAATGTAGCACAATTTGTTCTGCACATTTTAAAGATGAAGATAAATAATATTACTCCAAAAGGAATCAAGCGTCTGAAAAAATTGCAGTACCTGTGATAGTACTTAGTAGCTGTACATTGGTAATCGACATAAAAATAATAAATAATTTTACCAAGCGCACACCACCTATTGTTACATTCAATGTCTCTTCTGTGAAAATCGACAAACTCTTTGATACTCTAGTGTTCTGTCATTTTGTGGCCTGTACTTCAAACGCAACACACTAAAACTAGCTATCTCTTTCTATCTTATACGTTCCGTATTATCTATCGCTGTCGTAGTTTTAAATTACTGTTAGTTTTATTAAGTTGGTACTTATAATAACAACGCAACGATATCTGAACGCCATTTAGTATGAACATGGCGTATCTTTCTTTATAATATCATTGTTTACAAGTCTATCTTATATAAATCCTGTTTGTAATCTATTTACAAGTATTAGCTTCTCCGTCAAAGTCCTATCGACCTTCAGCCAGCCAGTATCTTATAATGAAATAGTGAAGATATTTTTTACTTCCTTCCGAGTTGGTGAATGTAGTAAAAAATGCCATCAAAACACGTGGCTTTCTCCGTTGTTCTATAATCTTATCTTAACAACTTCTTTGGTCATTTCCTTCCTCCTTCCCAATCAAAATTTAGGACACGTTATCAACTCCTTTATTGTAAAGTTTACATGAATGCATTGACATCAAAACAATACGAGCTCGCTTGTTTTGTGTACGTTTTTACATATTAATGAAAATCTGTTGGTTTATTATTTTGTTGACTAGATCAGTTGGGTTATTTTTTAATCATCCATACTGTTTTAATTTATACATAATATGGGTACTATTCTTGAAACGAAACCGAAACAGATGATATCAACTGCTTACCATTCCACTCAGGTTGTGGGAGAATGGCGGAAATGTATGACTATGATGCATGCTATAGATTGGTATCAATTCCCGGTCCTTTCTTACTTATGTGCTCCTGGTGTATAAAAGTATTAGCACAGTTTCATTTTAGTTCTTAGTTGAATAGTCTCATAGCAGTATGAACTCCTAGTATTCTTCCACATGTCACTTCGACTGCTGAGAAAAATGTGATATTTTTTTTACCAAGAAAAATGGCTGGTTTTGTGTTCTTCCTTGCCACTTGTGCATTCCTGTTACCTTTGTAGCTTAGGTACAAACATTTTCTTTGATTTTTAGTATAATTCATCGTTTAACAAAATAAAAACTTACCGGTTGTCCTAGACTTAGGGTGACTTTCACCAAAAGTTAAACATGTTTAAAATTTTATTTAGTGTCAAAATTCTTAGGATCTTCCCAAAATATACAAACACTAAACATTTAATTTTGTGTGTAAACAGTCATTATCGTACTCCCTAAAAAAGTCAATATAACTACAATAACCAGATGTGTTTAAATAATATCGACCTAATTTACTCCACGTGTGAGTGTATTATGTCACACACACATTACTTCAACGAACAACAAAAAACTCACAATCTATTTCCGAGGTCACATACGAACGAGTCCCTAGCTATCATAAAAAAATCACACAGTAAAGTCAATGACCTGCCGCCGAAACGCATCGGGTAATGCACTCAGGGCAAGCGGGATACCACGATAGTACTTGGTACTTTGACTTTTGATTGCTTTAATCTTTTTATGATCGAATTGAACTGTTAGCATCTCTGCGCGCCTGGTACTTTGGTTTGAGAATCTTCTCTATTTCAGGTTTGTATAACTAGGTCTTAGGATTAAATTAAATACCTACTAGAAGAGTTATTATTACTTCGTTTTTGGTATTTTTAAAAATCGAATTGTGTGTATAATGTATTAACCAGTTTAAAATACTATGTATTTTGTATAGTTTATCTCACCTACTAAGGTAAATGACCAGCTGGCAGCTTCATCGGCTCTTCGAATAACAAACATTTCATTAACTAATTTCCCATGGGCTTAGGACTCAAACACGTTGGTCGCTTTACTTATTTAGGGTAGAATGTGCGCTGAAGCAAATAAACAAATTTCGCTTTTAAGCCCCTGTCCTATTACTAATCGACTTAAATCGAATTAAGAACCTACTCCTTTTTTTCGTCGCATAAAAAAGAGGAAGCTCATAATTCGTCGGAATCTATTAATTTATGCATGTTACCCGATTTCTCAAAGACGCCTGGGGGGGTATTACAACCTTTTTTAATTCCTTGCAGTTTTTGGGCATTTGAATTTACGGCCTTAAGCAGGCTTGTTCTATTTCGTATTACAACGTACGTAATTCTGCAAGGAATCATCCTGGATTACTTGTCTCTGGATGATTACGACGGGCTAGAGAATTCGTTCAAAAATCGAATCGACAATTTACCGATGATTACCGGTTTTATTAATTGTGTGTGAAAAAAAATTTTCATTGTAAATTTAGGAGATATTTGAGTTAAAATGTATTTCATTAACAATTTAAATATTTACAATCAAATTGAGCACAATTTACTGCCTTTTATGCAAAAACTTAATACCAAGTAAAACTCTCATAAAGGGGTTTGTTTCTGAACGATCGTATTGCGATATTTTTAGTCTGTGGCGGTTTTGTTTACCAAAACAAACAAGATTATCGTATTTTATTTATTTATAATGCCACTACGAGTATGTAGTGATTTTTACTGCATTAATAAGAAGCACACCGTTTTAATACCGCAGAGAAAGTAAGGAAACAAAATGGACTAAGTCATGAGCAGAAAATTTTGATAAATGGAGCTGTTCCAACACAACAATGTTCTAAGTTTTAAAGCAAGAGCTAGAAATGTTTCATCAAGAGAAGGAATGATAAAACCTAAGACGTTTATTCAAACTGAAAGACAGTGTACGAGTACCTATATAGTTCTCTTGAAATGGCTGCGAAATTGTGGTACCAGAAGCAATCGAGGAAGTGTAATTAAAAATGTCTGCTGATACATTAAAGACTGCCCAATGTACCCAAATAAATATTGAACACAAGTTTTGGCTCCATTGGACTGTACCGTTTCTGGAATGATGCTGCGCGAGGCTATTAATTTTAAGTGTTTGAGTTGATCATACATTTTATTTGGTTTATTCAACCCTACGTCCATTGCTACGAAAGATTATTTATTTCGTCACCGTGTCTCAAATCGAAGCTCTGTATATACCTTTTTTTTCTTACACTGATGGAACTACGACAAATAAAACATTTTTTTCAGGAGTACCATTTTTTTATCTTAGAACAATATATTACTATATGAGTAAATGTTTACGTATATGAATCTATTGATTGCTTAGCGTTCAGTAAATGAGTGTATATGTGTAGGTAGATGTCGTAAAAGGTAAAAACTTTGTCGTCTTTTTATGTAAAGCTTGTCAGCTGAGATTATATCGTGTATGCACTCTCCAGATATTCTGTAGTGCCTCCATTATTAATACCAAAGTTTAATTTAGTTAGTTTCAACTGTTTAAAGACAAATTAAAAGAAAACAGTCAGTAAAAGTTACTAAAATGTGGCGTAAAGTGAATGATTTTGGTGATGCCAATTTTGACAATTAATCCGGCCTTGAAATGTCATTATGTAGCTTGTAATACGAAATTTCCAGGCACAAGCACAGACAGAAGTCGGTATGAGGTCACGTGACCGTTTTACTGACTGTCGATGTGTGATCGTAATACCATTAAGGAAGGCAGTTCACTTTACGGCGTAAACTGAAAGGAATTAAGAGCTTGTAATACACCCCCTGTACCGATTTGTTCAATTAAATTCGAATTATTTACATTTGTTTGAATAACTTACTAACTATAAGTAATACTTCTCAGTTGGTTCCATGATCTTCTTATCAGAGTCTGATGATAGAATCTTGGAGAAATTGAGAGGATTCATAAATAAATAACCAAGACCAAGATTGCTACTTACTAACCCATATCTGTGCATTATTTACGATGTCACACCACATAATACCACCTGAATAATAAAATGGTTAAAAAGAAAAGCTTTTTGTTGCTGAAATTCCTTGGTTTATTACTCACTGTCAATCAATCTGTGTGTGTTCATCCGTCCTGCCCAGACCTGGGTGGGAGGACTCAGTGTTTGATTTTATAAGGACAAAAAAAATAACCAGGCGCTTATTTCGAAATTTGCCTTAACTTGGCCCTTACGTCATTTTTTGTTAAGTTTCGACTATTGAAATGTTCGTAAAAAAATTATATCATACAATCAATGATATTTGCCGTACGTGTGGCACTAGTGTTAGGCTGCTTTTCCACCAGAGATGTGCTATGCTACGTTGCTGCGGATGCGTTTCATATCCACCAATCATATCCATTGGTTTACATAGCACCGCACTGGTGGAAACGGATTCAATTATGAGTGTTTTTATATGGAAGGATGCGTGCTATGGATGCGTGCTATGGGATGTCTTCCCTAGTATCGATACATCGCATAGGTCGATATGCGCATTTTTCTAGCGCAGCCACTGTGCGGTGGCGCTTCTTCATAGCACATCCTACTCGCACCGCTAAATAGCGTAGCATCAGTGGAAACGGTCACACAGTTGCGTAGCTCAGCTTTTACATTCTCGGTGCACAGCTACATAGCACATCTCTGGTGGAAAGGCACTCTTATACTCATACCTTACTTTATCCATTCTTGTCACTCCATACATCATAACATTCTCATCTCTAAACATGAAGAATTTCAGTTTATCTTCAAATATTTTATCATTACAAGTGGGTTTATCTGGGACAATGCTTGGAAGATAAGTCTTCCTACATTACAGAAAAATAATTCCATAAATTCCTTTGGATATCTTCACCATTAGCAGCCTCTTCCTCGCAAATTCTTCCACAGCCCGACTTCTTTTCGTCGTAAAGTGATATTACAAAAAAAGTAGTTAAAAGGTTGTCGTACATATTAAACTTGACACTCGTCGCTTCTATGGCTGCTTTTCCACCAGATATGTGCTATGCTACGTTGCTATGGATGCGTTTGATATCCACAATCATATTCATTGTACACACGGATTCAAAACTAAGATATGTTTTTTACATGGAAGGATGCGTGCCATCCCATTATACATCACATAGCTCAGGCTGCGCATCTATCTAGTCTCATGTTTAAAATGCCTGTACGTAATTGGTTCTCATATCAAGAAACTATTATATATAAGTATATACATATAACCAATAATCTATACTATATCTTCTTCTTAGAAAATAAATAAAGATTGAAATATCAATGAATTGTCTTTTTGTATGAAGGATTCATATTTCATAGTAAAGTTTATAGTCATCATCGGCTTGTCGAAACGATTAATCACTCTCAAAAGGCTACTTAAAGGGGGTTTGTCGACGGAAAAATAGACAAAAAACAAATGTTTAGTCAACCCCAGACGGTAGAATGTATCCTCCTTAGATGGTGATGTTTCAAATTTAGAAAAATATTTCTATTTTCTGTCATCTACGGGTCGTGCACTATCTGGCCAAAAACAAGTAGTAGATGTATGAATAGTATAAAAATAACTTTTCACCTCACCCACTCGGAAATATTCTATTTCTTATTCAAAATCTGAGCGCAAAACTTGGAGGAGTTTTGCACAAAGTGTCGTTCAAAATTTGAACATGTCTTGTATTCAATTGTTTTCTACACTGACAGACAAGCCGCCCCCTTTCCCCCTTTCCTAGCTGTGTGAGGTGAAAAGTAGTGTGTTGCACTAGGCGGCAAAGTTTTTCTTCGTCTCGGACCTTTGAAATCTTCGCATCGCTCAGGATTCTATATTTGAACCGGTCGTCTCGCTCAGTTTTCAATTCAAGTACTCGCGCACAATAATCAACTTTGCAGCTTTGCATAACAAATAACTATTGTCGAGTTAGAATAGAGTAGAGTTAGGGTAGAATAGACATAGAATATTGGTCATGCTGGATAATAATAAGCTTTAATTATATTCATATCATGCATGCATTATTATATTTATTATTTTTCACAAGTCGCAATAAGTAATAACGTACGGGCAGGAAAAGCAACGCGGTGGATCGATGACAAAAATACCGACAGAAGGTACTTCATTATAAAATACAGGAAAGATATTTAAAAAAAAACTTTTTCAAAAAAAAATGTGACCGCCTTCAAAAACAACCACTAAAAAGGGTAAAATAACCTACAAAACTTTTCTTTCGGAAGTCGGTGACTTTTTTATTAATTTCATTGTCTCTTTTGCCACTGACTTCCGAAAGAAAAGTTTTGTAGGTTATTTTACCCTTTTTTGTGGTTGTTTTTGAAGGCGGTCACATTTTTTTTGAAAAAGTTTTTATTTTACTCTTTTTAGTTTCTTACATGTGCCCTAGAATGTTGTAATTCGTAGCACCGGTAATAACATCGTTAACATTTCTTTCATTCATTCCCTATCTCAAAAACTACTGAACCGATTTTGATGAAATTTTTAGTATTCCCTAAGTTGGACAATACCTAGTACAACAAAAAAAGAATTACTTAAATCGGACTTGTAGTTCCGGAGATATGCGAACACAAACAAAATTTTCTTACTTGAGGAGTTGTACCTTCCATCATCAGCTTAGTTACATGAGATGATGATTTCCTTACGCAAGTACTTGAATTACTTCATAAGATTTGCGAAAAACTATGTGTCAGCTAATAAAATTCGAGGGTTGCCCGCGATTTCTCCAAGATCCAACCACCAGATCCTGAAATGGTGACAATGGGACCACACGGGAAGTACCAGCTTTCGAATAAAAAAAGAATCATGAAAATCGGTTCACCCAGTCGCAAGTTATGAGGTAACAAACATAAAAAAAAAATACAGTCGAATTGATAACCTCCTCCTTTTTTTGAAGTCGGTTAAAAAACTTTAAAAGAAAAAAATACCTAAAATGACCTACATTTCAAACAACTTGTCTGGAACGCTTTGTTATAAAAAAAAATATACGAGTATAATATTTATACGAAACTGGTCCTCCAGTCGGAAATTATTCCGTGGAAATTATACATATAATGAACAGTGAGTGGACCTTCTGTCCTACGTCTATAGCAATCAAATTAGCATACAAGGAAATTCAGAAGAAGATACGAGAAAAAAAAACACTGGGTCAATGGTGAATAGTGATGTCACAATGTCACAGAAGCATTATAATAAAATAAAAAAATATGAACCCAAAAAAAACCATGCCAATGTGAATAGACAAATTAGTGTTGACATTTCGCACGCCCCACTTTCTACTAACATTCAACTTCAAAAATTACCGTGACGTAACAATATTACTGGGACATTGGGTCTTGGGGTCTTATGTAAGTTGAATTTGGCGTTGCATAATCTGTGAAAGTCGGTCGACAAGCTTCCGTAGTGATGCAATGGTTCTCAAGTGCTGGCATACTTGTGTGGACCATGAAACCGTTTTTAAACGATTTGGTTGCGGTCATCTGCAGTTTGAAAGTCGTTTTTAGGTTAGGAATTGGATGTTAGGACTGGCTGTCAGTGAATGGTTTTTTTTATTTGACCCCCTTCAGATGTTTTAGCCGGAACATCTTTCTCTTGTTGCCCGTTCTTTCTTTTTTTTTTTAATTTACAATTTGAAATGAACTATAATGCGTACGCAATTAAGTATTGTGCCAAGCACTGTTGATTTTCCTTTATTTTATTTTTTTACGTCTAATCATTACAAATTAATGCTAAAATTGGTGGAAATAAATGTGTGTATCTGTTATTTTTTATATTTTTATAAAAAGTTTTTTTTCTATTTGTTCCAGATCGAGTAAAAATCGGCATACCGGAAGCCCGTGTGATACTGTGCATTAACTAAACTTAACAAAAAAAACGTGGCGCCTCTATTTAGTAAGTTTAGTTAGCGGAATTACTATGTGATTTTTACAATACTTTTTTTTATAAATAATATACACGGATAGTTTAGATTTTAAGCTAATAGACGTAAGATTATTAGAATACGTAACGAAGCATAGATGCATACGATTGAGCCGGTTTTAATTTTTGAGGTTGCTACGTAATTCAGTACGTAAATATTTAATTGTGTCAGATATTTAACTTCATTGTTGTGCAAAGTTTTAAAAAAAAGAACTATTTATAAAAGATAAAAAGAACAATAATTACAATGCACACCACTAATGTTATTTGGATAGGGCTGTCAGTTGGATAAATAACTTATTGTGTTAATAAAAATACATATTCTATAATTTATTCAAGATATAATAAATCTGTGTTATTACGTGTTTTTATAGTCTTACGTGTAATACCTATCATCTGATGTTACTGGTGAGTCCCGGCCGTAAAGAAGTGATCTCAAACGTAGGCAGGGACCCGCGCAGCAGACATGATCACTGCCATTGTTGTCTCGAAAATGTACTCTAAAATCATAACATTAAAGTCTAAGGTTAAATAAAGGCTGCATCATAGTTCTACGTCAATTCATTGTCATAATATTCCATCGTTTGTCATCAATTTTTCTTAATATGACATATCATTAATTAGGTGTCGTTCCAAAATTGCTGTAAAAATTCAAAGGATTTCTTAGATAAAATGAAAACTATTGTAATAGTTATATCTCTGTCTCTTTCCCAAAACCTAAACTGGATCGCGTTAAGAGCTTGTGGTAAGGGTCCAGACCTCCGCAAGTCGTCACTAATATTTTAGTCTGTTCATCGAACTTTATTTGCTTTTAAATATTTTTACAAAATATTAAAAAAAAACGCTAAAAATGACAATTTAAAACTATAGACCTATGATATAAATTATACATTTTATTTAAAATTGACATTTCGTTCTTTTTTATTTGCGTTCGAAAATAATATTTTGACATTATTGTTATTAATTTATATTTCTATATATGACATGAATTATGATCGTTTTTATTTTAATCTAGAAAAACCTTTTATTTTTCTTTTTGGTATTCATAAAAATATAAATAATATGTTGTGGACAAAAATGGTACAAAAACTGAACTATATCATTGGTAACAGCGACATCTAGTTTCATAAAGCATTCATAAAAAAAACTCAAATGTATAATGACTGATCAGATTCTATACCACGAAGACAATAAAATATAATAACTGATGTTTTTCTAACTTTTCGTTAACAATTATGTTAGTTTATTGTAATATATAGAATAATTAGTTATCTTAATGTAAATTGGTTGTATATAATTTTGAATCACTTATCAAATGTCTAGAATTAATTTTGTAATTTTTTTCTCTAACTCCTTGCACTTAAGAGGACAGAAAAGGTAAAATATATGGTAGCTTATTAATGTTAAAAAAGATTGTTTGTATTTGCCTGTTCTGATGTAAGAAATTTTATTGATCGTTGAGAAAAACAACTACCTATTTTATTTCTTTTTTAAATATTTAATGTGTACATAATTCTACTTTTAGACGTAGCGCTAAGCGTTTAATTTTAATGTAGGTAATGTTTCTTTGGGTTAATATTATTTTGTTGAGTCTAAAATTTTTATTCCTATTAAAGTACCTTTCAACTTCTTTTTGTTACATATTTTTCTTGTCTACTTACTTTAAGATTAAGTGATGTTTTATTAAATGATAAAATCATGATCTATTATGGCGTCGCCGGATGGCAAGTACAAGGAGTTATTTATGTTAAAATACTTATTGATGTAAATGTTATGCGCTACTTAATTTCGTTTTACGGTAGCTACAAGCACGGGTTTTAGGCTGCTTAAAACAGATGTTGTAATTTTAATAAAATGAAATAAAAAAATGCAAACTAAACATTGAGTGCCAACCCTGATGGCAGCATTGTAAAAAATAAATGATATTTTTATGTGGTTTTTTGTTAAAATTAGGGATGTCACTCATTGTCAAACGGGTCTCGAAACAGATAGTTACCAGATTGAATCCTACAATGTAATAATGAATATAAGAGTAATGGCATCTACACACTAATAGAGTACCTAAACGAATAATATCTTGTATATTTCATATTTTATGGAACTGTGTTATAAAGTAGTCAGTATTTACATACACATGTATATTTTTATAATAACCCTTTTTCTGATCTTCTGAAAACATTTTGCGCACAAAAATTAACTGATTAATATTTTCTTAACTATTTAATTAGTAAGCATATTTATTTTTAACACAGATCTATTTAATATTCGTCACAAAAACTATTACATAATATTATATTGTATTTATGAGAAATGTTTATATTTATAAACCTTGTGTGTAGACGTCATAATATTATACACTATACTCCGTCCCGTTTTTACCTGCTTTTATTTAAAAATATAATAATAAATAAGTACATGAAATATTTTTCAACTTACTTGTATAAAACTATAAATAAGAAACTTAAATGTAAAAAACCTAAAGAAAAATTGTTTTGGCTTCAATTTATAATTACTAAATAGGCAAACAAGTATTGAAGTATGCAAAAAAAAATGCAAGGATTTTTGCGGTTTTCATGTGAAGGGCCTAAGTTTTGTCTTGTTTTCTTACGCTTGATGTTAAAAAAATGTTGTTTTGTTATTATTTTTTCTACGTCGTCCAGATGGTGCTACAAGATCAAATCTTTCTATTCTTCTGAGCCAAAGACTATTATTTTTTTCCTTTTAATATTTTGTTATATTGTGCGAAAACATTGATTTAAATATTGACAGACAAAAAAATATACTACTTTGCACAAAAAAAAAAAACATAATATATCGTAAAATTAACTTTTTTCTGTTTGTCAATATTTAAAATCAGTTATATTTTTGGGAATGATTTTGTTATCAAATATATATTTTTATTTCGGTCCTACTTACTATTGTACGAGTATATCTTGCTAAAAGTCCTATTTGGTAGGAACGAATGAGGCCTTGCTAATTTTCTCTGACAATAATGCTAGTGGTTAAAAAACCACGTAACTTCGATGTTATAGGTGCAATTAAATTTAATATATACCTATTTAATAGAAAAAATATACCTTGTGTTTTCTTTTGACAACCCTCAAAATATGTTTTGGAGCATAAAATTCAAAATCTATAGATAAACTGTAGTTTCTACGCTTGGGCCATGCTAATAACCCACAAAACAAATACTGAACCAGTTCATGTGCTGATAATTGGAGGAGGTTTCTGGTGTCCCAAAGACTACAGGAAAAAAAGCTTGAGATAAAATACTTGAAACCTATAAATAAACTGCGATTGTATGGAAAATTCAAAAAAACCCACTAGTCATACAACGTATATACAATTTACGTATTTACAGTATGGTTGGTTCGGCTATTACGAAAAATAAGGACTAGAAAGTATGTTTTAAATACCGTTCGGCGTACTAACTCTTATGTTTTGAAGCTACCAGCACTTATCATCATCATCATCATAACTTCAACCTGTGACATTCCACTACTAGACATAGGTCTCTGTCCAGGGAGCACCACAGCGCACGATCCACTTTTTTCATCCAGCCACTGCCAGCTACTTTCTTCAGGTCATCGGTCCATCTTGCCTCGTAGCGGCACACCCTACGTTTATTTAAGCGCGGTCTTCTTTTGAGAACCATACTTTTTGACCTTTCGTCGGTTCTGCGGCAGACATGACCAGCACTTATAGGAAGACAACAACTTCATTACCAGCAACAGTCTACATCACCCAGCAATGAATAACCGTCTGGATGTATTGAATGCCTTGGCATATCCGGTGCCAATCACATCTTGGGCCAACCTGCCAATTGAAAGCCAAACATTGGCACAAATATTGGAAGATAGATTTCTAATCTATATTTGTAAATAAAGGCGTGGCTGTGTGATAAGATAGTCTAAAGATACGATGAAAAATATCTTAAATGATCTGTCATGAGTCATCACAATGAGGCATTTCTCAAATATTTCCGGCAAACTGCAAGGCAAGCTTGCTTTGCCATTGACCACACGTTGCTTACCATCAGACGAGATGGTGGTCGAACTCTAACCTACCATTACTTTAAAAAAATAGTCGGTTCCTCTGGTTTCAAATTGATAAACAAGTAACAACCGATTCTCTAAGGATTTCTTGATTCTTAGAGAATCAGTTGTTCAGTCATTCCTTCAATTGCTGTGCGACCTTCCCGACGAGCTGAGCTCTCCATTGGTTATTATGCTCTGTGGTAGCTCCGTGGCGCTGAAGTGGTCCCACTTCAGCAAGTTTAACATGGTCGGGTCTGGACTCAGTACTTTCTTAAACTTTGACCCATGTTAGGGATTTCCCCTTTATCGTGGATGGGTTAGTATGAAATTAAACTTACGGAACAACTACTTGTAAGTCATATAAAAAATAGTTGCGGGAATCAAAACGTGTTGCCGTTAGATTTTTAGTCGTTTATCCCAGGTCAGGTACGGTGGGCGTCCAACCGACTCATTCTTATGCAACGTTGGTCCAACTTTGGCCACGCATTTGGCGCCAAATTCTGGCAGTGGACAGCTACTAAAATACCAGCATTGTATCCCTGATCACCTTGACTGACATTATATTTATACTGTCAATCGGATTCAGACGTAATTATAGACGTGTGACTACTTTCTTCTGTTCTTAGTCATGTATTGTTTCATGGGGGGAACTTAATGCGCATTTGTTCTAACCAGATCAAGGCTGCATTGAATGGTTCACACACGAATGTACCAGGAAGACAGAGGTGTGAGAGGATTGCGGCGCATTGTGAAATGCCACTACCCCTGATGTGTCGACGAAAACCTTCTTTTCTCTCCCTCTTTCAAAAGTGTAGCGATGCATGTATAAGCACTATGATCAGCATCCTAAGGCTTGCCCTAAGATGATCCTTATATAGGACGAATTATACAGGATTTTTCAAATGGGAACATGCTACAACCCACTCTCGTGATTGATGATCACGAGAGTGGGTTAACCTGTGTGTGTGAGTGGCTAATAAACAGTAGGTGTGCAGACATCGAAATTTAATTTCGGATTCGTTCAAAGTCAGAAAATATTTACTGGATAGTAGACGAAGATGTGGTCAACGGTGCAGCACGTTTGCCTAGATTTTACCTGTTCACTCTTGACTTGAATACCCCATGGTTGTAAATATACTTCGGCAGGAGAATTCCGCTACTTTGTTGTGCGGCGTGCGCATATAAAGTATTGGCAAAACGCTTGGTATAGCCAGCCCATCCCTCGGATAATAAAAACGTTATGTTACTTATCCACCAAAATAACTAAATGCCCATTTGGACAAGAACATAATACGCTGTAAATGGACACCATTCCCTTCGTCGTATGAAATTAAGTACAAATGCAGCGATTTCTTCGAATTACCTACATCGACGGTTTTATTGATGCTACACCTGTGGTGCTGCGTCATAAACGTTGTATTTAGATGGTTAAGGAATGTATGAAGATTTCGAATTTAATATTATCACTACCAAGGCAGATATGAGTGACAAAGAAGGTGCGTACTCTGAAGGAGTCATCATCATCAGCCTATAATGTTTCAACTGCTGGGACACAGGCCTCCCCTCTTATTTATTACTAGCACTCCGCCCGCGACTTCGTCCGCGTGATTTTCGAACTTTGCTTTTTTGATTTTCTACTCCCAGCCTACTTTTTATGGGATACTTTTGGAAAATCTAAATCAATATCGAACAAAAATTCTATTCGTAAAAATTGTATTTGTTTTTGAAGTCGGTACTTTTTTTTTTAAAGTTTTTATTTTACCCTTTATAGTTTATTTATTAAATATTCAACCCAAATTCTTGTAAAATACAAAGTTTTCTTAAATGATGTGCGCTAATCTTGTAATCCGTCACAACGAAAAAATCCGTATCTCTAAAACTACTGAACCGATTTTGATGAAACTTGCAGTGTACCCTAAGTTGAACAATACCTAGTACAATAAAAAAAGAATTACTTAAATCGAACTTGTAGTTTCGGAGATATGCGTGCACAAACATAAAAACATACATACATATACTTATGAGATTTGGTACATTTGTTCAGACGCTGATATAGACTAACATATACGAAAACTGGGCAGTTCTGATAATATTACATACATACGGGTCGAATTGATAACCTCCTTTTTTTTGAAGTCGGTAAAAAGGACCAAAATGCAAGATTAGAGACGTCTACAACTTGTAGTAAAAAAGTTTCATACAAACTAAAACCCCAGAACAACCCCTTAGGAGCCTAACTTGCAAAAATCCATTATGGCGAGCATCTAAGTCCTAAGAACGAACCCGATGCAAAATTTGAGGCTCCTAGCACTTGAAGTAACAAAGTTTCATACAAACTATCAACCCCTAAAACAAATCCTAAGGGGTCGAATTTCTCAAAATCCCTACTTAGGTATCACTTACGCTCAAAAAAGAACCCCTGTGTAAAATTTGAGTCTCAAAACTTTCAACCCCCAAAACAATCTCCCTAGGGGTCGAATTTCACAAAATGTTCGCCTTGTTGAGCGTTAACGTCTTAAAAAGAACCGCAATGCAAGATTTGAGGCGCCTAGCACTTGTAGTAACAAAGTTTCATACAAACTATCGACCCCAAAAACAAACCCCTCAGGGGTCGGATTTCGCAAAATCTCATCATAGTAAGCATCTACGTTCTAAACAGACACCCCATGCAAAATTTGGATTTCCTAGCACCTGTCGTAGCGAAGTTTCATACAAACTATCAACCCCAAAAACAACCCCTTAGGGGCCGAATTTCGCAAAATCCGTTCTTAGTGCTCACCTACGTGGTATAAGGAGTGCTTATGCCAAATTTCAAGTTTCTACGCCCAGCGGTTTGGGCTGTGCGTTGTCAGATCAGTCAGTCAGTTTTGAGTTTTATATATATAGATTATCCATCACGCACACCCAGTGATGTCTACGAATTGTTGGTTCTAGGATGTGCTGGATTCTACATTGTGTTTTCGCTCACTTTTTTAAGGCTTTAAAGGTGATAAATTACCAGTCTGGGTTTAAACCCACGCTCTTTAAGTCATAAACCGATGCCGATAAATCTGGGACACCGCTGCACGACGAAAGAGTAGGGTTTTGTACTTCAAAAAGTTTAGGTATGCGTAGGCAAAGGGGCTGCTAAACAGAAACTAGCATTTTAACATTTTCCATATTTTTTTCTATTAACTTCCACAACCTTACAACGGCTTGAAGATCGCGTGTCAAGTAAGAGGAAAAAAACTCGGGTTTCCATTGTTTTAAGAGCATTCAATAATTTATGGGGCGTTATTAAATTAATGAGTTACCGAGGTTGTCTTTCTTCCGGGTGCTATGATCAGTCTTCTATTTCCTGTTTCGTGAGGTACTGGTACTAGGATTTCAGGTCTGCGAAAGGAAGACACAACTTGTTGTCTGAGTGGTGTCGATGGCAATCTACATTGAGTCGGTCCAGAACCAGAACTGAGCTATGGGTTTAGCGCCCTCAGAAGTGTTCATTAGGTCCTGGTTGAACAATAGATAGAGCATGCAATAGGTTACGTACGTTTATAGAGTAGGATCACATTTACATTTCAGAGCAGAATTATCAGTACATCTCCACCTGACTAGATGTTCTTTGCTTCAGATTGTGATAAAAATATGATAAAAACTTCGTCATGATGCAAGGCTGCTTTTGAAAAATAAATAGTGATAAACCTGGAAATCTAACACAGGATCTCAAAAAGCCTCAAACAATTACTGTCGGTCATTAAAGTAGATGATTGAAGTAATTTCGCTTTGTAGGCATCCATCAGAATGTTGGAGAATAAAACTCGAGAAAAATAATCCATCCGTCTCAATCGAAAACTATCTCCATCTTAAATCACAATATATCGATAAATTGCTGACAGGTACTAGGAGAACATAAACGGCGAGAGATGTATAAGAGCGAGGGATACGCAGGGCTGGCCCACAAACGCATCCCACTTTAGAATTTGGGCCGATATAAATACGCACTGCACTTGCACCGTCGCGTCAGTTAGGGCTGCCATGGTAATGTATAAAATATACATTGTATAGAAAAATAATGATTATGACATTTTATTGTTGACGTACTAGCAAAATTACATGTAATAATTTTGTGACAAATATGTGTTATTTATTATTTTTCTTTCCAATTTAATTTGCTACCGACACCGCTAAAAGGTGAAGACCTTTGTGTCTATTTTTAAGCGCAGAAATCTGAGGACCTTTTTATAAGTACCAATGCTTACTGAAAACATTCGTAAGTACTCAGCAATCATAATCTCTTTAATACTAGGTTTTGTCTGCGACTTCTTCCAAGACTAAGATAAACCTATCTCACTGAAACGTTACCTATTTGGTCCTGTCTTATCTATTCTATGTTCAAAATCAAAATCAAAAATCAAAACGTTTATTTCAACTAGGCCAATTACAGGCACTTATGAATTGTCAAAAGACATAAAATAAAACAATTACAAAAACAGTTATGGTGCTACAGTCCCACACGACATAAAAACTGTGAAAGTACCGTAGGTGCTCATTCCAAAGCGTAGATCTCTATGGAGAAGAATGAGCAAGAAACTCCATGGACACTCTTTTTAGTTACAAAACTTTTGTTACATCATTCATCATCAGATGGTACATTACGTGAGAACGATGTGGCAAATTAATAGTGTCCATAGAAAAATGAAAAGACAATTTGTCGCTCACGCAGGACGCCGCCTTATCTATTCTATGTTCTCATGCATGCTCATTTGTAATTGTGGTCTACTTACGCGTCAAAAAAGAGAGTAATCTACTTCCATAAAATAATGTACGGATTTTTCTCATAACTAAAGTTCACATTTCACCGCGTGCCAACCCTAATCGCTTGCGGGCCGGACGTTACGGGTGCAGTAATACCTATAACAGCTCCATTATATTTATTGACATTATATCATAGGTACAGTATTTTACGGGATATTTGGGTGTTTTTTTATAAAAGGGTAAATTAAAAATCAAGGTGAGAAGAAGAAATGTCAACGATTAGATTTACTTTCATTGGTAAATTTAAAAATGTGGGATCCCGAAATTGTAGCCGTAAAGAAGAACCAAAACAGCACTACTAGACAGAAAACGGAAAAAGAGAACGGAATGCAACATAAACGGTTAACGTAATCTTGGACATCACTATCATCGATGATGAAAAATATTGTAAGAGAATCTGGATTAAAAACTATAAAAAGCCAGTGAGAAAGGTCTGTGGGGTTAATTCTGTCACCAGCCTGTGAGGATAATTCTGATACCCAAAAATGAAGAGAGTTAACAAAAGTACTAGGAGTGAAGTAGTATCAGCAGGTTTAAAGGTACACTTGCCCTTTGAAGAAGAGGTCGCACTGCCCACGTTCTACACCCTGAACCGATCAGGGTTAAACATTTGGCAAAAGCGGAGCGCTAACTGAGACGGGAATGTTAGCCGTTATTTTTAACTGGCCCAGTTAAACGACAACGTGCGGTTAGACGGAAACTAACCCGTCTGCATCACTTTCAGTTTCACTCAGATATTTTAATCTATCAACTCGTTTGTTGCTAAATATGGACTCCTGGTAAGCCATTGGCGCTGAGATTAACAGTTCTCAAAGATAATAAAATGAAATGGTGTAAGATATTCTAACCAAAGGCAACGTAAATACGAGTATACTCTCAGTTTTGCCTATATTTAAACTAGTTGCGTATTAATGCCTGTAGCACACCTCCGCTGCGAAACCCAAAGGGCGAAACCGCCATAGTTTCGCTGTGAGTTGTGAGTTGAAAGGAAATTGTATTTTATTTAGGGGTCTTACTGTCTAAAGGACACAGGACTATCTAAACCGGTAGAGGAAACCGTATTAATACGGAGAGAATAACTACCCTAACTTAACCTACACTGACAAAAAAACTTTGGTCCGGCTAATGGAAAACGATCATCGCATCGTTGCCTTTGGACAGCCGAAGTGATGATGAATAATTCATATAATGAAAATTCATCGTCATCATCATCACCATTTTCCAGAATTCACTTTATCTCCTTCTGAATTTCCCCGATAGAATATCTAGATCGATCACCATAAAATTTAGTAAAGTAGTTGGCACTGTAATGAGATGCAAGCCAATAAAACAATTCGCAATAAAAATAAAATTTAATCTCACACCGGTTTATTTTGCTGTGAACCAATTTACCTTATCGCTCCTTGAAAGTGATGATAGCCTGGTAGATTTAACGGTTTACCTTTGGTAGGTACATAGGTCTGAAAACCTTTAAACCCTGGTGTAAAAAATAGTCGTGTCTGTCTGTGTGTGTCTGAGTCTGCAGCACCGTAGCCCTTAAAAACGAATCAACAGATTAAGATGTATTTTTTTTTTGTTTTTTTCAAAGCTGATGTTGAAAGTTCTGAAGGAAGATTGAAAGCGCTTAGTGCGAATAGGTAGAATCGCGACTAACTATGGATAGTAATTAGCAGTACGTATAGACATCCGAACGTAAAGGTGTGGTCTTAATTGTGGAAAAAAATTGGTTGATTAGTAACCTGGGTCAAGTTGGTGAATTAATTTACTTGGAGTTTATGTAACTTTTAAAAGCCGATTAATATTAATATAGAAGTATCTCTGACACCTGCCTACGTATAGAGAGTTATGTAAAAACTACTTTTGGATAATAAACGGAGATATCCGTTAAATATCTAAAACCGTTTAGCACGTGGGCAGATACAACTAAATATAGGCTTTATCTACTAATAAATTTGAATGAAAGTGAGTTAAATGACCGTTTTATCATCTGCCTAGCCTTATAGTAGAACCGGATGCAACTGAGTATAACTATTTTGCATGGAGAGGTCTATATATCTGACCTCCACAACCCAGTAAATGGATAATACTATAAATCTTGGTAAAGCTATAGTCAGATTTTTAAGCTTCTAACTATCAATAACGACTGTCAAAGATCAACAAATGACAGCATCAGCAAGGACCAATGCCTTTAGAGTGATTTCCAAGGCTCAGAGGAAACTCGCTGTGATAGATGGTCATCTAGCCGCAGATCATCCGTAGTAAATGTGGCCTAACCTTGAAGATCTTCATCCTTATATTATCTTATCCGCCGTAGGACGACTGCAGACCATGACTGCTGAACATAGGCATCCCTCTTGAATATTGAATGGCCTGTAATGTAATCCACCACGCGGGTACAGTACCGGTTGGTAGATGACCTTTGTCTTCGATTTTGGAACGAAGTTCCTTATCGCGCGTTGTGAGAAGGGGGAAATAAATAACACAAAAAATATTCGGGCATTTACGGCGAAAAGTTGTCACGACGCACGTGTTTCTGAAGGCCGGAGACGAAGTTCGCGGGACTTATCGCGCGTTATGAAACGTGGGGCTAGGACGTTTTTAGTCAGTACAAAATTCTTAGCCCGAACAATTTGGTGATTTTGTCACGATGAAAAAAAGACATTTTTAGGAAGTTTGTTAAGTTACTTTATGTCTTGGTCGCGCGTTGCGAAAGGGTATTAAAGCGCTCATGTAGAGAGGATTCTGGAGTGGATTGCGAGAGCGGAGTTGGAGTGGAGCGGAACGGAGTGGTAGTGGAGCGGATTACGGAGATGGAGTGGTTAAGCGCAAGCCGGAGTGGAGTGGAGCGGAGCGGTAAAGTGGAGCGGAGATCTTTCAGCAATTAGCAGAAGTGTAAAGCGGAGTTCAGCGGAGCGGACTGGAGTGGAGTCCGATAGGAGCGGAGCATCTGGAGTGGAAGCGGAGACGGAGTGGAGTATTTATGCTGAGCGGAGCGGAGATGGAGATGGAGCGGAGCGGAGTGGAGTGGAGCGGAGTCTGGGTGTAGTAAGGAGTGGCAAGTCGGAGCAGAGTGGGTGGAGGCGGAGCGAGAGTTTTTGGAGCAGGAAGCGGAGCGGCTCCAAAGTGGAGTGCGGAGCGGAGTGGAGCGGAGCGAATTTAGCGGAGTGGAGTTTGGAGCGCAAGAGCGGAGTGGAGTGGAGCGGATTAGCGTTTGTCAGTATAATACCGGAGCGGAACGCAGTGGAGTGGAGCAGAGCGGAGCGGAGTGGAGTGGAGTGTAATCGCGACGATTATTTTTTTTGGGTGTATACAGTAACTTCGTTCCATCCGGGTGTCCCTTGACACCTCTCAAGTGTTATTTTGTTCCAGGACATGCCGACGTCCTCAAGATGTTTCCCTTCATCGTTTTGAGAGCAGTGATTATGAAATGAATAACACAAAGACAATGTATGGGGCGTGTTGACGGCGAACATGCCCATGGGTTGAAAGCTCGTCGTGTTCCACACGCGTCTCATAGAGCAGTCTGAAGGCCTCTTAGAGGGTAGAAGCCTGTTGGGGTCGCGGGACTGTCTCATGAGGTAATCGTGACCATGGAACGTGAAGAGCAATTGAAGGATCATCATGGTTTTTAGTCAGTACAAGTCTGATAATCCCTCCTTTCCCGCCCTGGGTGGGAAGACTCATTTGGTGATTTTACCACGATGAAAAAAGACATTTTGAATAGTTTGAAAGTTTTTTTTTTTATTTTTTATTACTTGGTCGTTCTACCAGTTCGTCTGTAAGAGAATAGTGTAGTGTTTATAAATAAATACTGTTTGCATGTAGAGTGCGATTCTCGGTTAGATGACGCATTATTGCCCTTTGAGATAATTGTACTAAGATTTTTTCACCTGTTGGTTTTGATGATATTTTCTTGAAGGTAACTAAATGATGAAGTATGTCGAACAACTCGAAGAAGCAAATGTAACAGAAAACAAACACAGTTTTATGAGAGTCATAATTTATTGCTGAGGACAAACTTAAGACCTACCAAGAGGCAGCAGTCTCGTGGCTAAATGGAAAGAAGCGATTGCTAGAAGAACAGAAGATTATCGATTTTCCGGGTTGTAAAGCCATGCAGTAAAAGGGCCGAATGTTGGTCTGTCAAATAATGGATAAGTGACTAAGAGTGATATTGTTTACAAATTGTATTGGTTTATATATCCTAGCGAGTTTGCTCCGTACCACGTAAAGCATGTAAAGCGAATTTTGCAAATAAATGTACATTATGTCAAAAGGAATACTTAGAACATGTGAGAAGTTTAAAATGTATGATTGTAAGAATTTTAATTCTAAAACCAAAGGTGATAACCATGACGTTTAGAGAATCTATGGGTAGGTCTGTATGTAATGATGATAAGTTAGTGTTATTAGATGCTCTGGGGAGGAGATTTGACATAGGAAGTCCACTACAATTAGTCTGAAATGAATGCGTGATGTTTTATGTTCAGTAAGTCTGTCTTCTACAGCAGAGGTTGCTATGAGTATGGCTGGTAGTGAAGCATGTTGGCATAGTTTAGTAATGATTTTGGATACAATGATGTCTGCAAGTAGTTGTTCCGGGTCTACAGGGTGTTTAAAGCGATTGTATGTAGATATAAGTTTTTAATGTTTGTAGAAACGAGTCAGTATGAGTCTCAAAGTCCCTCCCATAACCCATCCGCCCTGAGTGTGAGGACTCATTTGGCGATTTTACCAGGGGAAAAAGGGGGTCACTTTTTGCCTCATTAGCTCATGCAGGAATTTTGGGTGTTTTGGGCCTTTTTCTTACTCAAATTCTCTTTTTCTTAGATCGAAGACCAGCTACTGGTTCAAAGACATAGTACTTATCGAGGAAGGCTTTAGGCTATACACCGTGACTTTTTAGTCGTCTTTCACTATTATCCGAAGAGTACTAGGCAAGTTTTTCTTTCTTTTAATACATTAGAAATATGAAACATCCTGTTAAAAGTTTACGTATCAAGCTGTAGAGTATACCTACCTAGTGCAATAGTCGGGCAATCTTTCCATCTCCATTTTCTATGAAACAAGGGTGTTTCGAACTACGCCTGGCGTCATAATAACGAATTTAAATTTTATTTTTAAAATTTTCAAATCTTTTAAATACCTATTTTTTTTTATGTGTTGGAGAGTATATTTATCTAGGAAGGCTATAGGCTAAAAAGTCACGGTGTATAACATCACGCTACGAGCAATAGGATTCGAGCAGTGGGGGTCCAAGAACAGCTATAGTCACATACTAAATTGTCTTCTTGTCTTATTTTTTTTTTTGTTTTTTATTGTGTGTGTCGTGGTCCTTTTTGCGATAAATAAATGTTTTTTCTTTCTTTCTTTCTTTCTTCGTAGAAACTTTTTACTGCAGATTTTTCCACTAAAAAACATAAACAAAAGAGCTGAGCCGAGCCCACAGTACATCCACTGCTCCAATCCTAGATAAACGCACACAAACACACTGTTTACTCCAAATTTGTTTCACACACGGACACTCGATGCATACTAATGCATTACCGGTATAAAGCTCGCGACCCACGCACGCACACATGGACAAACGTCTGGATGTGTGCGAAAGTGGGTCACAGAGATAGGAGGGACACGTGTTGGAGGGCCGGCCCTTTTTTAGTGTGCTGTTTTTGGTTTTATGAAAAAAAAAAACCTTCATTTAAGAAGTCAATAGAAAGCTGACCCCTTAACTGTTTGGATAAGGCTAGGTAGATCTTGTTAACAGTACCAGTTCTACCTCTCATGCTATTTAAAGAAAAAGTGCATGCATATGAACAGTAGGTAGTCCATGATTAATGCACGTTTATCGGCATTTCTTAAAAAAACTCTCGTATTTGCATTGATGGTTGTCGTCATTACACGAAAATTTGGTATTCTCTGCCTAACCCTTTGAAGATTACGGGCGTGATGTTCAATTTACTCTATTAGTTATCACGGAAAAATAATCTAATAGTGAAACGTCACTTTTAATTTCCTCCTTCATTATAACATTTATTTTTCCTGTAACGATTATTTTACTTGAGACAATAAGCTAAGCAAAAAAATGTGTAGACAATGGTAAGTTCATATTTTCCAGCGTTTATGATCTTTAAATGTACAGGAAGTTTATTAATAGACTTACGTAGAATATGAATGTCCTTTTAAATCTTTTTTCCACATCTACACCAAGAGTTTTTCTTAGTTTTCTTCACATTCTGCTGTATCTAACAGACAACATATTGAAAAAAAATAGGAATGACAGTTACATTACAAAAAAAATATAAATATAAACAATTTTATGTTTGATTTACGCAGTAATTCTTTTTCCTTTAGTTCAGAAACATTCTTTGACATAGCTTCCTATTTTAGTCACATTAATTTCATTCCTTTTCAACACATAATTCTAAAACCTTTTTTTTGTGAGCGGCCCTTCGAGCACACTAATAAAGGGCCCAGCGCGCGCGCACCGCGGATGATAGCGTCGAATGGAGAGCGTTCACCCGCGTTCCCCGCCCCGCGCTACCGCCGGAAAATTGGGTTTTCTCATACGAATATAATATTATATAATTAATAGTTTGAAGAAAAGAAGACCACGAAACCGATTGGAAATTGTGTGATTACATTTAAGCATAGATATTATGTTCATCTTGTAAACGTAGCATAATCATTCATTTCTTTTTTCAAACCCTCAAAATGAGCCTAAAATAGTACATATAATCCCCCAAAACCTCTGTAATACAATCATTTATTGAAACTGCAAAACCTTGAAATAGTATGTCGATACCTCTTTAAAATATGTGTCTCATAGCCAGACTGCTTAGAAGACACACTTGAAGAGGTACCAACATAATAACTTAAATTTAAGTTGCTTGTAAAGTATTTCGTGTTTTTTTTTGTGGTAAGATTATTATCAAATGAGTCTTCCCAACCAGGGCAGGAAGGGAGGGACTGTCAGAATTGTACTGACTAAAATTCACGGTGATCTTTCAATAGCCCTTTACATTCCGGAGCCACGGTTACCTGATAGTCCCGCGCCCCCGGCAGGCTTTGGCCCTCCAAGTATCCCGTAAGAGACACTTGACTAGGTACCAACAAAATAACTTTAAGTTGCTTTTAAAGCATTTCTTACAATCGGCATCGCGGTAGATAGGGTAATTTATTACACCCCAGAGTTAACTTAACCAGATGGTTTTGTTAACTCTGTAGAAGAAATGTGGTTCAAGCAATGACTCTGATGATGTCGTATGCGCATTGGCTGAGATAACGGCCTCTGGGCTGCCTGTTACGGGTTCGATTATAAATAACCACTAAATAGTACCCTAGAAGTTAGGTACCTATGTATTGATGATGTCATTCTGAATTGATCTACTAGTTCAGCTCGGTACTCTCGTCCTACGATTATTCGTAAGTATGGGAACTAAGCAAAGTTGTTTTAGACTGGTACCTAACCTCCAGACTCCCCAGTACAACAACATATCCCAAACTGACTAATTTTTCAAATCGAAAATGAACTTTTGCCTATTGTGATAAAATTGAAAAACTTTTACCTAAACATTGATCAAAAAGATTGGTTGTACCTAAATTACAACTGCACTAGGAACAGTGGTATCCGAAGTCCGAACCCTGCCAGATCTCATCACCGCTTCTCTCAAAATGGGTGAAGGAAAATATGGCGAGGAAACCACTGCCTAAAATCAAAATTCGAAGACAAATGTTAAATCTACCAACCCGCACTGGGCCTACGTGGTGGATAATGGCCCAGTCCCTCTCACAGAGACCAAACATTTTTTAGGCTAACTACGAATGATAATTTATAAAATATTGTAAAAAATAACAGTTGTTTATAAATTTAAAAAAAATGTAATTCAAAGCAGCTAATAGACTACATATACACCGTGACTTTTTAGTCGTCTTACAAAAGCAGCCCAGTTCATGTATCCAATGACTAGAACACGTTTTTAATAAAAAAAATGGTATTTTAGAGATTTGAAAAATTCAATAATAAAATTTTAATTCGTTATTATGATGCAAGGCCTAGTTAGAAACACCCTTGTATCATAAAAAATTGAAATGGAATGATCTGCCCGACTATTGCGTTGGGTAGGTATACTCTACAGCTTGATACGTAAACATTTTAACAGTTTCATATTTCTAATTACCTATTTGTTAAAAATAATTATTACGATAAAAAAATTAAAAAAACTCACCTGGAGGTATTTTAGATCGGATACATTAAGTGGACCACTTTTGTAAGACGACTAAAAAGTCACGGTGTATGTGTATTTACTATTACTTGTTGCCCTTGATGACCTGTCAGCTGCTATAGCCTGACTTTTCCTCACACCTGGATTCCGATATCCTAGAATTCAAAGTATGAAACTTATTACATAGTTTTCACGTAACAGGTATTTATTAATACAGTAACTGTTGAGTTAGCTGGCGGACGGAAATAAGTACCCTTTATGAATCATAGTGCTGTTAGCAACCGGTATCTACTAATTTATGCAGTTTGCGATCCTATAGATAGTTTACTGCATGTTTACGAAAATAACCATGGCGCCTAGAAACAGCCAAAACCAAGGAAACACATTAAAATTCTCACAACAAACCCACAAGAAATATTATATTTCTTCTCGTCCCCATAAAAACTAAATTACCATTTTTTTATGTAAACTTACTGGCGAGCCACATTTTTTTGTGCATACTAGTGAAACAAAGTACTAGGCGCACAGAAAACGAAGGTACTGTACAATGGAAAGCGGCGTGAAGGCCGCCAGGTACGGCATAACGCCGAATTTCACTGCGGACAACGCCCTCTGTCGAACTTCTTGACTCCTGGTGACGTAGCCAGTTTTAGTTGACTTGCAGTTAAATTTTAACTGTCGGATTACATCTTACGGCTGTTTAATATTTATGGTTTAAAGTGTTTTTGTTTGTTTACAATGAAATTTCGAGAACTGGTGGGTTGTCTTTGATAAGACTTTTCCTTTATTTACAAAACTAATAGTCCGTTGAACTTACTTATAGATGAATCGGGGTTAAGTATAAGTTTAATTGAATGCAGTTTACATTATCCAGTCCGCGTCGGCTGCACAAGTGCACATTTGTGATTGATAAAAGAAGAAAAACGAAAAATGAAGTGAAAACATTGTGGTAAAGTGTTATTTTTTATTAATTAATTGTAAAAGTAAAATAATATTTTGGATTATAATGTATACTTGTCCTAATTATCTTGTCTTTCCTAAAAAAACTCCTATGTTAAGTAAAAACAAAAGTGCGTTAAAAATTACGTAAACTAAAGAGAGATATAAAAATTGTATTAAGGCTAATTACATTATAACTACTAAAAATAAAAATATCATGTTATGCAATTTGTTTTTTAACCCACTGACATTGTCATAGTGACTTGATTTTTTATGTAACTTCAAACTGTGGGTTGACGAGAATATCGGCATGAAGAGACGCTTCGTCGTGGTAAAATAAAAACAGCTGCCCAAAAGAGTAACGGGGATACAAAGGAAAATTGAAGGTCCAGGGAGGGTATTACAAATTCTTAAAACCAGGCTTGTTCCAGTTAATGAACGAGATGGCGCTAGATGACTTGTATAGCGAGAATAGTTCCGCTTTAGGAAAGAGACAGAGCTATACAAGTCGTCTAGCGCCATCTCGTTCCCACACTAGCTACTCTCGCTTTAAGACGTCATGGTATGCCACCGCCAACCAGGGTTTGATTTTATCATAATTACCAGTCTGATATTTCCTTCCGCTTTCCACCCAGAGCGGAAAATCTCATTTGATACTTTGTTTCTTTTTTTTGATATGGGCTGTCGCAGTGCAACAGCTCTAGAATGTTGATACTGCTTAACCGGGCAATCCTGTGATGGTCAAAATTTTTTTTAGGGCAACCAACCAGGGGTTTCATCATTACAATTTAATTATTTGCACACACTTGATGGTTTAAAAATAAATAAAATGCATTTATTTCAAGTGACTATGACTCATAAAATTCACGTACTACCAATACCATAATGTAATTAGGTAATCAAAATTCAAAAAATCATCCCAATAAGCAATAGCTTCTAGCGGTCGAACAACACAAAAAACAAATTAAATATGAATACAAAAAAAAAATATTTGATTGACTGAATAAAATAAAACAAGATTACTATTATAATTAAAACAAATTAAATTAATAACAGAGTCTCTGAATCGAAAGTCTGATTCTGTAGTTTCAAATTGGTAATAAGGGCTAATATAATAATTATGTATAACGCGATTATGTAAAACGGTAATTAAAAATATTTGTATCAGAGACGCATGCGCATAACAATGTATATTATGGCACATTTATTGCGCAACGTCGTTCACCCACTGACATAGTAGTCGAACATTCATTTCAATTCTTGTTATCTAGTAAAAATCTGATGTTAATTCGAAACAATGCTTACTTTTTGTAATTTTTGGCCACGCAAGCAGGTTTTTTTTTATTGTGGTAATATCATCAAAAATAAGTCCTCCCCCCACGGCACGACAGACTTTTACTGACTAAAATCCATGATCATTCTATAGCCGTTTGTGTTCCACGGTCACGGTTACCATGAGACACTCTCGCCGCCCCGGCAACATAATTATACCCCATATCTTTTTTATGACTATTTCTCAGTTTACTGTTACCACAATTCATTAAAAAAATATCTTAATCTTTACCAATATCAGAACAAAAGCATAACACTCATATTAACTTTGTTTTACTTCGTTTATTATTATATCATCATAATAATTATTAAGTCCTGGACCCTGAATGGAGCGGAAAGAAAAATGTTCCTGTATAAAAATGCACCCAAATGTTCTTTCAGTAGCCTTTTTATGATACCTAGTTCTGTGACCAGGGGGGGTAACCGGGGTATTACAACGTGTTAAAACCAGGCTTAGTGAAAGTGACAGAGCTATACAAGTCGTCTAGCGCCATCTCGTTCACTCACTGGAACAAGCCTGGTTTTAAGACCTTGTAATACCTCCCAGGGGGCTTACCATGACGTCTGAAAGCGAAAGTAATTCCAGTGTGGGAACGAGTTGGCGCTAGACGACTTGTATAGCTCTGTCACTTTCCCACACTGGCATTTCTCCTACTTTAAGACGTCATATTGCCCCTCCAGCATTACGTATCTCGGTGTCTGTGTGGTGATCGTCAAATAGCTGTCAAAAGATAAATTTCGTACTGGTTTTTACATTTTCAATGAAACTGATAAATGCAAATGTTCCCTAAAATCAACTATTCTAACGCTCTTGAGGCACTCCAACTCCTCAACTTAGCCTCGCAACAGGCAGTGCCGTTTTATCCCTATGGCACTTTAGGCCAGTGCTTAGGGGCCCACCCTGACCAGGGGCCCAGCACTCCCCACTTATGAAACCACGGTAAAAGTGAAACTTTTTTTCACATTATAAGATAAAGCACCCCATTATTGACACTATAAGAGCAACAATTAATGTCTGAATTTTTTAATTGAATTCAAGTGTGGGTATTATTGACAGGGCAAAATGGTATCAGGGTCTATTATTGCCAAATGCGTTGTTTTCGTATGAAAAAGGGAGGGCCTGAAACGAGCTGTGCCTAGGGGCCCCGAGATGGTTAATTCGGCCCTGACAACAGGTATCAAGTACAGTGGACAAACGCTGGTCAGTGACTATCAAGTTAGCCAATAACCTTTCGGGACAGGGAATCCTATCCGTCGTACAAAACATCCGCAGCGTTTATCACGCAACAGAGTAGTAATTAAAAAAAACTGTATCAGCACAATGGTTGCACAACATCTCACCTACTAACATAGAAGTCTGTATCAGTTCTCTCGTATCATTGATCTTAAGCATCTTATGTAAGATATGGAACTGCCATTTAATATTTTTTTTTATGTAATAGATATATTTTTTCATCATTCTCACGGTTATAAGTAATGGTGGATTTTAATTCAATGGCTGAGAATTTTTGGGTCTTGAAATTAATATCAACTTTTGAAGATTTTTTAGGGTATAGAACCCTAATCTAAAGAATGGAACCTATACACTTTTATACTGTTTTTTTTTTTAATTATTATTATAAATCAACAATCTATATTTTTTTCTTTTCATTTGTCATTCAAAGTGTCTGTCAACTTATTATTTATTTATTTATAAAACTTCATGCATTATACAACGGCGGACTACCTACTCAATGCTCAAATCTTTATTGCTATTATATCGTTCGAACGAAACTTAATTATAATTATCTAGCGTTAATCTTAGTTCTGTCTTTTGTTGCGCAAACGTGCCTTATTTTTATAGATTATAGTAACATCAGAAACTAAAACAGTAATAAATAATGTAAAAAAATTATATAATAATAGGCTTAAATTAACGAAACATTAAGGAATCGGTACATAATCTTAATTTCGACCTAAAAATCCTCTCTTTAACACCAACGATCTCTTGCTTTAAAACTCCAATTTCATGCATAAAATTGCAATAATTATATTACCTTTTATTGGTTTTCACGAATAAATGAGTGCACAGCGTCACGATTTAGCTTGAAATTACCGCAAATGGGAGGGGAACAAAGACTTTGGCGCAACCTACATACATCCCCCCTTTCGATCTCAAGATAGTCCGAGGAGCGCAGAAGCGAAAGTCGGTAGAATATCAGTCTCTGTAATGATTGAACCAACTAATTCTTAAAGTGTCGTGTCGCCCTGGTACTTCACGTGAAATGATTACATTGTAACGGGTACCAGGTGGAATTTGCGAACGATGTGGCTCTATGATTTTATGTTGCCTTAGTACTTTTCGTGACGCAACAATATGGCCTGAGTCGCCGTCATCAAATCTGATCGACTTAATTGTCAAATTGGTGCCAAAAATATATAAAGAGTGAATTCTTGTTTGAAAATGATCGGAAATGTTTATTTTTTGCAAATAAGTTATGTAAAAAAGTAGTACCAGCTCAATACACAATACTTACAATTAGTTTGAATTTGATATCAATCTTATTTATTGAAACAGAAACTAATCTTCCTTCTTATGCATACATAAGTGTAGTAAACACGTCACTATGTTTGTATTGTACGCGCTAATCTCCGAAACCAGTCAATAGATTTCAATGAAATTTTAATGAACGTGTGTTGTTTGTTGCTGCTTGAAAGATAGATTCGTTATCCTGATTGGTGGCGTCTGCGTCGAGACACAGGGGCGATCGTGGAACTGTCTTAAAAAGTGCACTGCGGCCCTGGAATGCAGGTCCCAAATGAAACAGATTGGTTTTTAGTCAGTGCAACAGTCCTTTTTGCTCCATCCGTTTGAGGACACATATTTGATGACAAAAAATCATGAAGCCCTTTCGTACACTAGGCGATGCAAGGCTCCGATATCCATGTGATTATCGCAATACAAATCCATAAAGGTTCGTACACAGGCACGTGTCAATGGATATCAAAGTTATAAGGTATCGGAGATTTACGTCACCTAGTGTACGAAGGGGTTAGACTTATGTAAATAGCGCAGTGGTGGGTCGCCAAGTAACTTCATAAGTTCTACCAGAACTTGAATTTATGTCCCATAATTTAGTAGGTACCGTAAAATCTCAGATTTTCTCTGAAACCTAAATGATTTCATACTATTTTTCTCTCACATTAAACCTGAGTTCTTTCAACTCAATATTTAAAACATGTCTCAGACTCAAATTTCCCAATAACTCCTTAACAATTTCCACCACGTAATTTTCATGTTTTATCAATAATAATTTCTTCAACAACGTAATTTAGAGATAATTAGTTGCATAAGACAGATACTGCACGAATAGGGCTTATCACTGCGCAATACTTTATAAAATACGTGTCATTTATTAAAATGTAGATAGTACCTACCTGATTTTTTAGAATCATTAGATTTTTTAAGATTTTCATCATTTAAGTAATAATTATCTTCTGAGAATATAAAATGTTAAGGTAAGTTTTTAAATTTTTAAATCAATCTCTTGATAATTTGATGATCACATTTTTTGGCTAATTTTCTTTGTAACTTCTTACTTGGATCAAACCTACCGTTTTCCAATAAAATCTTACATGTTTTTTTTCTTTGTGCCTTACCCCCGCATCAACCAAATCTTGACGTACTTACCTAATTTATTTAAATTCCAAACAAACCTATAAATAGTATAACAAACTCATCTGTTCCGTATAAACTTTAACTGATGTGCCTTTCAAACTCCTTCATCACATTTTTTTTTTATTTAAAATACTTATTTCATTTTGTGTCACGCGTTTTTTCACTTAATTTTTTTGACCTTAAATTACCATTGATATCCAAAATCCGTAGAAACCCCAGAATTTATATAATAATAAATTTTCTTCCATCAAAGCCTTGTCGCGTCTACGCCTCGGCTGGGGTCTGTCGCAAGAGCTTCATCTCGACTTAGCCGCCTTATGCAACCTTTCACTATTGCACAACCGACTGACCGACATTCAACGATTCGCGAGAGGTTATGTAACACAATTGTCTTTTTATGCCACCCCTTTTAGTGGAAGGAAGTCGTAAAGAGTACTGTGAAATGTGTCAAATGGTTGGTGTCTTTCAAGTTCAGGATGAAAATGGCTTTTCGTGTTTCGCCGTTGTTCTTTTAAACTGCGCTAAGGATTTTTGGTTAGGAACTCATTGAATAGGCTATGTTACTCAAAAAAATTATGAGTTCGATACGTATATTAAATAATTATTTAGACGGGTATTTTTTTACATTAAGACAAATTGGCGAAGATACAACGCTTCTAAAAATCACAAAACGTCACTCGGTCGGTACAATATTACAATTTTACTTGTGCTTAGTCATTCTCGTGTCAAATATTGCCTAATATAAGCAAAAATAGTAACAAATGTCTTGTCTGCGTGACCAGCCCCAGAGGCTTTATCTTTGGGCAAAGAATTAGCATTGCCATCCAACATGGCAATGCTGTCACGTTCTGGGCCCGCACGTTCCCGGATAACAGCGATGTGAAGGATCGAGTTCTTTGACAACTAAGTGCCTTATTGCGTTTTTGTGTAAATTAAAACTAAAATAATTTAAATTATTTTTAAAATTAAAATAATTTTAAACATAATTCATTTTATAATTTAAATTAAAACTAAAATAATTTAAATTAAATTTAAAAAAAAAATAGAATTATTTTAGTTTTAATTAAGTATCTTTTGTAAATATATAGTACGCAATATTCCAAAATTTAATTTTGAATTATTACAAATCGTGTGACTGGTTTTCTTAACCCTGACTGACATACGACTCCGAGTGTAAAGAAAGAAAGTAAAAATTCTTGTAAATATTTTAACTATTTGATTTTATTTTAATGTTTAGTAATAAAAAGTTGTATTTTATAAGTAAATTGTATGTGTTTTCGTAGATTCAAACCAATGTTAATTGTTCATGAATAAATAAACTGAATTACTTGTGTTTTTTTTTCGGTTTTAACCGACTTCGAAAAAAGAGAGTTTTCTCAATTTGTTGGTTTTTTTTTGTAAATGTTCTCCGATACCTCGAAGACGTTTCGACCTATTTGGAAAATGATTGTTTTGTTGGAAAAGGTTAAGCTTCCCAGATCTGATGGCCAGCAGTCAGAAACTGATGTTGGATATGACAGAAAATCAGTTATAGTAGCTACTATCGCAGTTTTATACATTGTTTACTGATCATTCACATAACATATCAATAATATCCACTAAAACAGTTCGAAAAAAACTTTTTGAAGAAAATAATAACTAGGTAACTGATTCCTAATTCACACATCACGGAAAATAACTTGTGTGGAATAGCCTTTCCCGTAAATGTGACACCAGTATAAAAAAGTACATATTAACTTTTCATTCGGAAAGACACAAAAGTCAAAGAAATTAATAAGAAAAGTGCATGCGTATACGCACACCCTTTCGGAAATGAAAGATTTTTATAAGCCTCAAATTTTGGCTAAAACTGCGAAGTCAAGCTAATATTTTTATACGAAAAACGTACGTAGCTATTGCAGCTTATTTCTGGCAACACAAGAGAAGTTGAATCTCCTGAATATCTGTTTTTGTTTTTGTCCCACGCTAGTATGTTTTTCGGAAGTGGGTCCATATTTTAAAAACACCTAAACACACTTTCCATATAAAATCTAGTCCTGAAACAACTACTCGTAGATCATACAAATATTTCTTCAGTGTGGGTATCGAACCGGTGACCCGCAGCGCTGTAGTCAGCCAATGCGCCAGTTGGTTACAACTATAAAATGCGTGTCAAGGTAAAAGTATAAACATTCAAATGAAAGCAAGAGTGTGAGAGATCCTGAATCCGCCATCATGCATCCGCGAAACGGCGCGTACGCATCGCGGCTGTGTGTCACACCGAACAAAAATGGCGAACAGTGTGGTCAGACTACGAGTAATCAAAGTTTTATGTTTGTAACTAATTGATGGCGTGGTGTTTTGACTTGGTTAGTATACTAGGTTTATCAATAAATTACACTAGTTGTTACTCGCAGATACGCTCGTGAAGTGGGAATGAGTAAAGTTTTTTTACAAAACAGAATCAAAAATAAACATAACTCACATACAGAAACACCCAGACCCGGAAAACCTACTCGTAGATCATACAATATTTGCTCCGTGCGGGAATCGAACCCGCGACATGCAGCGCAGCATTCCAATAGCTCAGGCCACTGCGTAAATAGTAATGTCAATAAAATTACATTAAGTGAAGCACATTAATGTTACAAGTCTTATCAAGGTACATAATTTATTACAAGATACTCGTATTATAATAATTACTAAGTAGGTGCGCGGATGCTCGAATTTGTAACGTTACATTACCAGGCGTATGCTCCCGATGATAGCACCTTTAAAAGTTGAGTGAATGAAGATCATGATCGTCTTGGTGTCATCATTTGTGTTACACTTCGGTGTGATAAGATGACTAAGTTATAACGGGTTTTTTTCTGACTCACCCTGGTACTGTAAGTAGGACATCTTTGGTTTCCGTTTTAAAATTAACTTTTAATGCATATCGACTGACATCATTTTGATAAATATTTTTCTTTGAAGATCCTGAAAATACTCATATTTATGACGACAGAAGTGTGGATTAGCAATTAGACCTTTTACTAAATTATAGAAACTATTGTGAATAATAGTAACCCGTATATCCTGGGTTCAGAAACCAGCTTGGTCACCGTATGTTACTGTGTGTGTACTACTAGAATTGGATTACAGGCGATTGGTGTCTACAAAATGTTTTAACAAATGTATGTGCTCTTTCCGCTCAATTAATCGTATCTACTCTAGCTTACATCCACGGTAAATTATTATTTTATTTAGGAAGAAACCAGAATGTCCACATTTTCTCCTAAATAAGGCCAATAAAGACAGTAAATAGTGCGAAACTATAATTACAAAAAATAGTTAAGAAAAAAAACAACACTAAAGTTCGTGTCAATTCTATTTCATAACGTAAAACGTGGATCCGTCAAAGGCTCTGAATATCGGAACTCGCGCATCATTGAAACAAAACATCTTAAAACCATCTCTTTAACATCCGAAAACCAACCTAAAACTAAAGTCACAAGAATTACAATTCCACTGAAATTCGAATCATCACTTTCGACTTTTGTCATTTGAATTCCCAATTCCAACGGAGTTCTATAAACAAATCTGGTTTCAAATAAAAAGCATCTCTATTCTGAATCATCAAAGTTGTGTTTCTGTTGACACGGAAGGATTCTAAACAACTTTGTCGCAGTAAAACGATTGCCCTAAAATGAAAGTGAAAGTTTGTCGGCGCAAGCGTTCAGTAGTGGGGAGGGTGCGCACGCGTCGCATGTAAATGCGGATTTAGGCGTTTGATGAAGCACCGCACGTAGAGGAGCAAGCCAGTCATATTTATGTACTATTTTTGGACACTCAGATGAAAGTATCAAGATTACTTTAGTAATATATTCAAGAAGTCTTTCCCATACAAGATATTTTTTTAGAACCAGTTTGACCAGTATTCTTTCTTTTTCTTGCGAAGATGTAGCCACGCTCTGGTGTTAGAGTTTTCAAACTGTCTCTGGGAACACCAAAGGCCTCTGATATTATGAAGTGTAGAAAGACTGCAATTCCTGATGGTAAAACCGAATAGCATCTTGCCTAATTTAGGAACTAATCCAGGCACCATGTGCTCCGAAACTCCGAAGTAGTAGGTACTTACAACAACTAGCCTAATGCGATACTGTGAATATTATGAATATTTCAGCTGATGCAATATTATAATTAAACAAAGTAATTTTTTTACTCAGTCAGTTTCTACACAACAACTTATAGTGGATGGAAAATGTCCAAACTGTTTATTGTGGATGGAAAATGTACAGTTACGTAAATTAGGATTAATTATGAAACATGAAGATGTTTCATAATTATTATATACATTATTATATACATTGATTTTTTTTTATAATTAATCCTAATTTATATATATATTAAAGATGAGAATCCATCATATGAAACATATCTAACGGGGCCTCCATAGAGGGCCAAACGCCTGCCGGGATCGCGGGATTATGCAAACAGGTGACCGTGACCCTGAAACGTAAAGGGCTGTTTGAAGGAAGAAGACTGTGATGGTTTAAGTCAGTATTAGTCTACGGTACCTTTCGCTTCAGCCAGGGCGGGTGGACTCATTTGATGATTAAAATGCAAATGAAAATGGTTTCTTTTATCCCCAAAGAGTACTGTTAATCCAGGAAAATAATAATTATGTTCTTGTTCATGTCATTCGAGTAATGGTTGAAAATATGTCATTCGGAATTTATTGTCAATTTCTTAATTTACACAAGCGAAGCCGCGGGTTTCAGTAGGTTTATAAAATCTCCATATTACCAAAACTGGAGAAAAAAAAAAATTTTCAAGTATAAATCAAGTTTTACATAAAAGGTGATGATTATTTATTTTGATCATCAATCAATCATCATTGATTCAATAATATCAATAAAGTCAATCACAAGTACCAGAGCATCATAATGAACGAAGAGTTAGTGCATCTCGAATTCGATACGTAAGTAGGCGATTTTACTTATCTAATGGCGTCCTGAGGACTTGGCCGTTAGGGAAATATCTAAATAGTACTAGTCCACTTCTAGACTGGATCTGATTTTCCTTTTAACCATAATTAAGACGGAATCAATTAACGCCACGGAAAAAAAATAAAACTTTTTTGCTATAAAGATAAATCGGTCGACAGTCTTGGCTTATGGTGAAATGTTGTCTGTGCAAGTGTGCAAGCGTTTTTATCTATGTATATTTCCAGTATAGATTTGTGTAATATCGTCGTTTTCACAAAGCGCAAGATTTTTGTTGAAAAACTGTGTTACGGTTAGAGACAAGAACAATGAATTAATCTGAATTTATAACAAACTGACTGCGAATTTTGGAGCATCAGTCGTTATTCATTTACTTGGCCCATTTTAAAAATAATCCATCAATTTGAGTAATTTATTCGTCATCTATCGTAAATGTTCATTTTGTCCATCAGTATTCAATCAATAATAGTTATGGCTGCAAGCTGTTATATACTAAAACCATAAGGGCGATTATTGTACATAAGTTTCCAACCAGCAGCGAGTACTAGGCAAACATAATCGAATAGAAGTAACTAGTATAAAATTCTATTACAATTATCTTCTGGGAACTATCCCACGAGATCGGCGTAGAGGCGATAGTATGGGGCAATATTTACGGTCATTCAACATCAAAATGAACCTTAGTCACAAGAGTTAACGACTGTTATTGTACAGGAACGATTTGTGTCTCATTTTTATGGATTTGGATCGTTTGTGAAGGATAGGTCAGAGATTATAGAGAGTAAAATTCTCAAAAAAAAAAGTATGTCATACAGAATACGATACTACGCTTGCAAAATATGCCAGCGTTTGGTAATGCCTTGTTTTGTGTAGTGAAGACGCTTCTTCTGACTATGCGATCCTGGTATCAATGATGGGACAGGCAAAGGTATTATTTAGATTTTTCTGTACTGAATTCCTCAATGGTAATTTGAATATGTGGCTAGATGCTGGAAAATGGCATGCCCTTATTATACGGAACCTATAATGCCCATTTCGCACATTGCTGTTACGGCATTACACGCGAATGCTCCCGGAGAGGGAGCGCCTTTACACGTCGTCTTTTTACAAAGGTAAGGCCGATGTTTCGTACCTGACCACTCTGAGAAAAAACGGCCAAAACAGACTCAGAGATCACTGTCTATTTTAAAGTCCAGACATTATACTTTTCAAGACATACGAAGACCATGCAGGATAAAAAGGTCTTTTAAGGAAAGAGCCACACAGATTTGAGTGGACCTGTCCAGTCAGTGCAAGCATTTGTCAGTTATCGTGTAGCTCGACTATTAATATCCGTAAATAAGGCTACGTGATAAACTAAAACAATGCACTAATTAAATCCGATGCGTCACTTAGGAAGAACATTGTCTGTAATTAGATAATTAAGGATCCTTAAGAAAATTGTGATCAGTTCATTCTCTACATCGTATAAGGTTGACGTCGCGTCTGTTTGTTTTAGAGCGTTGATCTGGAAAAGTGCTGAACGGATTTTGTCAAATATTAGTAGTAGATTAATGAACAAAATTGGATTTTAATTTAATAGGTATTATTCGCTGGTCGAAAAAACTTCTACTAAGCTCGAGGTCCAGGGATCGACACCCAGGCAGGGTAAAGTATTTATTTTAGTTTATTATGTTTCTTACTGTTGGGAAACAAGCCTCTTTCCTATAATGAGAGAGTGGGCCATAATCCACCACACGGTCGCATCAGTCGGGAATTTAGCATGTTTTTCAATGTTTGATTCTGGGACATGCCGGTTTCCTCACAATGTTTTTCTCTACCATTTTTAGAGCAGTTTCGCTTTACGTAAATATGAAATTCAATTACTTATTTAGTCCAAAAATTAATACCTATTTTTATTTATAATTTGTCTCTTTAAACTATTTAATTTGCCACTAACAGCTAAATTGTTACTAAACAAAATAATTATGGACATTCATCATCATCATCTCATTAGCATAGAATGTTCCCACTGCTGGGACACAGGCCTCATCTCTGTAAGTGGGAATGGGCCATAATCCACCACGCGGGCCCAGTGCGGGTTGGTTGGTAGATGTCACATTGTCTTCGAATTTTTGGTAATTATGGACATTAAGTGGTTTGAATTATTAAACTATTTTATTATTCAAATTAAAAAATCCAGTCACTTAGGATATTTTTATTACGGAACCCGGGAGAAACTATTGCTCATGAACCATAATCCATCAATTAATGACATCATTAAAATTATCTCTGATATTATCTGGAGCCTTGGTAGTCTATCACGCTTGAAATAGTGATGAAACAGTGATGATCACCCTGATGACGTTTCTATTGCTTGTTTCGTCACTTTTCCGTATTTTCCGTATTATTTGCATATTATAATTAAGGTGATTGCTTCGATGTAGCCCGCGAAATTCAATTTTTTTTACGTTTTTTGCAATTTTCAGGCCAGTGACATGTTGTAACTTTATAAATATTTGTGTTGCGCAAATAACAAGTATAATTTTAAATATAAAAATTGTCAAATAATTCGCTCCATCAGCTCTCACATAGAAAAGGTGCATCGTAGTTAGATTTCGGAGATTTTAACATGATGCACCTTTTCTATGTGAGAGCTGATGGAGCGAGTTTTTTGATATTTTTTATATTTAAAATTATACTTGTTATTTGCGCAACACAAATATTTATAAAGTTACAACATGTCACTGGCCTGCAAATTGCAAAAAACGTAAAAAAATTTGAATTTCGCGGGCTGGTTGGAGCATCCCCCTTAATGTCTTGGAAAAAGGAAATGGATAATTTTCTGTATATAATACTAACTACTTTCAAGATCATGTTGAAACTGAGGTTGAATCTAGTAGCTGTAAGTTTTCTGAGTCAAGTTTGGTGCAGTAGCTGAGTGATTGAATGTTACGCCGCGTGCGAGTCACATGGGTTCGATTCCCGCGCAGAAAAAATATTTGTATAACCTATAACAATTTTTTCGAGTCTGGTTGTTTGGTGTATGAGGGTTTGAATGATTGTAAATGAAATTTAAAAAAAAAAAAAACTCAACATTTCTTTTTAACTTGTGAAGATACGGCTGGCTCAGTAGTTGACTGGCTCCTGCGCACAGCGTCGCGGGTTTCGATCCCCGCACGGAAGAAATTTGCATGATCTGCAAGTAGATGTTTGTAAACGCACCCACGACATAGGAGAAATTTCTTGTGTGGTACAATGATAAAAAAAAAACTGCCGCGTTAAGGCATTTGCACTTTTTCTACTGAAAATCCCACATATACAAAAACTATCTGTAGGTACAATGATTTTCTACCTTAAACCCATAATAACATCAGCCCACAAAGCAACTTATACACTATTGTAGTTTTTACGACTTCTTTTCTTAAAAAAAAAAGAAATGCCCTGAAGGCGTTGCACTCCCCCCCTCCCTCTCGGACATGCAGGCAAGGGAGGGTGGAAAAGAGAGGGGGCATGCGTAAGCACTGCGGAGCATTCCACTGTCGCTTTCCAAGCTTTCTTCCGCTTCTAGCAGCCTTGAAAATTTGGCGCAGGGCCCGCTGTGGAGTAGTGTTGGTGGTAAACATTTTTGGGAATAAATTGTATTTTGTTTTTGATGCGATAAGGTACCATTTAGGCCCTAACTACTAAAAAGGTTTCAGAATTAATCGCAAATTTTTTATTGAGTTATCAAGTCTGTAGCTGGAGCCCGCTTTTTAGATGTAATTTTAAATTTTGTTTTTAGATTTAATTTTAATTACGCGATTTATTTCCTTCTTTCTTCACACACTTATAAAAAGGGGTGAGAAACAGTTATAATGTCAGCAACGTGCAAACGATAATCCTGATGTAGCAGGGGCCGCTTTTCATAGGCTTTTGTTTTTCATACTGATGAAATAAAAAAAAATAACGTATTTTTGTTCGATATAAATATAAAGTTTTTGTAAGGTTTTTTAGTTTCATCGTTTATATCAGGCCTCGGAACATAGTTTTTTTTTTTTTTTTGTTTAGTGTGCCATTGTTAAATGTCAGTGCAATTTATTGTTGTTACAATCTATGTATTAGTCGGTTAGATTTCCGAACATCAAACAAACTAAAACTCCACCTAAAAAAAAAATTATACAAATTACCCTGCCGACTCCACTGGCCCTGTTCGTTCCCGAGTGAATGAACTAAATAAGCGAGATGGTCTGAAGCCGTACTTTCACCGGAGGTTAAGGGCCTGCTCTGAGGCCCTTGGCCCTTAGGCCGATGCACTTATCTGCAGTAGAAAAAAAAAACAGGTCTTTTTGGGACTAGCGACGAAGGGACCTCGTTAAATCGTGAAAATAAATGAGCCTGTAAATTAAAAACTTTTTTGATGAGTCATTGTTTTGCAGTCGGTATTTTTTATTTGCTTTTTGTGTCATTGCCTGCTGAAATACAAGTGATTTTGTAGAAGAATTGAATTGAAGAGTTTTTATTTTTGCTAAATAACAGCTATTTAAAAAAAAATTTGAAACTCATTAGTGGCATGATATTTTTTTAAATTCGTAATTCTGATTTGCTGTCATTTATTTAAGAGTTCCCTCGATTTTCTAGGTTCCGTCCACAGATACTAACCTGATGATGTCCTGAGACGACCTGGGAAGTTTACCCTTTCATTTAGAAAAGAATTAGAACACTATGTCAATAAAATATCAAATTGCATTAGGTCATGAGTGGTGGCCCAGACTCTAAAGGGCTTTCTGTCAAATGGCTCGATATCGTGAAGCGTACAAAACGTCTGAAGGCCGAATCCATGGGTTTCGTGCCTCCTGATATTAGACCTTCAGGACCGTCGCGTCGACGCCCGAAATTGCGGGCAGATGCTTCTATGGCTGCCGGCTGGCACAACCATTTCAACAGGAGATACGGATTATAACCAAGTGAGCCTAACTACAGGTTAACTCGAGAATAAAATATGTGCACAGTATGACTGATTAAATAACAGTAAATAACTAAATAAACTTAAAGCAAATGAGTCTGTTAGTCCGTACGTACATAATGATCTAGTTTTCTTGTTTGAGGAGTAAGATAAACAAATTTAAATAAAAGCCTTTTATTCTTACACTCCTGGGATAGGTACTAGGAGATAAGCAATGAAATAGAGCATCTTTATACATTTTTTTACTTTGCGAGGTGTAAAGTGAATTGCTTTGTTAGGGTAAAGAAATTTAGGGCTGATTTTTTCAATAGTCAGACCGCTATTTTTATTCCTCAATTATAAGTTAATCGGACTATTAAAAAATCAGCCCTTAAAAGGTAAAAGCGAGGTGTCTTATAAATGCTGGGGTCGATGGATTGTCTCAACAAAATAGAACCACATCGCTTTGAACACAATGGGCAACCGAAGGAAGAGAGTTTTTTAATCAGTAAGTGACCATCGCTTTCCGCTCCACACAGGACATAGAGGATTCATAATTACGTATAAGGCCAAAAAGAATGTAAACATAATATACTGGATAAGTGATTAAAATATAATTCATACAGAACTGAAACTAACGATTTCAAACAACATGAACTAAAAAATTATTTACAAAAAAATTTGTTCGTTAGAAGTTAAGTCAATTCTAAATAATGCTTCGTTTTACTGGTAAGGATTTCTAATGACTAAGTATTTATTTTTCGAAAATTTCTATTTTCTAATAACAGGCTAATTTAAACTTTCACTCTCTCCAAAATAATGCAACCACATCCCTTTACACTGCCTGCCGACGTCGCGGGACTGTCTTATCAGATAACCGTGGCCCTGGAACGTAGAGGGCTATTAAAGAATACTGAATTTTAGTCAGTAAGACTGTCAGTCTCCACCCCATCCCGCCTTCAGATTGACTCGTTTGATGATTTTAACGTAAAAACAAAAAAAAACCCTTTACTTTGTATTTTTTGTACCAGGAGAACATCGTTTTAAAGGAGTTAGGGGAAGCTAAAGTGCACGCGGTGTGTTGTTACCAAAACTGCATAGACTAGTGTCAACGCTCCGGTCGTTGTACGAGTCAGCACAGGCGAGCGACATACTTGCTTCATGCATTTTTATTAAGATTTACTTTCTATGCATTTTTGAACTTAATGTCGGATTTTGCATTTCATACATTTTTATCGCACTTTAAAATACCTAATAGAACAATTTTATATTATTACGAAAGAAAAACAAACTTTTCGTTTTTTTTTTCTTTATTTTTTAAAAGGATAACTGAAGGAATGAGAGAAAGAGTCTGATAGTCCCTCCGTTTCATCCAAGGCGAGAGAACTCACCTCATAAAAAAAAATGGAGGTTCCTGGTCGTTTAGAAAGTGTATGTACGGCATCACTATTTCAGTTCAAACCTTGAATAGTGTTTAAATAGGTAAATGAGGTGTACCATAATAAATAGTCAACTATCTAGTTTATACAGTACATAAGGACACCGTACAGGCGTACATACATATTATAACGATACGTAAAAATCAAACTATTTATTAAAATTAGGCTATTAGAGAAAACTTTCAAAGTACTTAATAGTTTAAATATTAATATAGAATTAAATACAGATAGTGGCATTTTCGTATGAAAAAGGCAAGGCAACAATCATCGTACTTACTCTTTATGTAGGATCCACTTTGTCGCTTACCTGTACAGTCGCACGTGCAAGGCCGACGCGCGGCGGGTCGCCGACCCACTCCCGCGCAGCCTCCGATACGCTCCCGAGGAAAACCCACGTGGCGATGGCGCTACGAAAGGAAACTTTTTTTCTAAGAAATGATAACATGATAATGTATTTTTTTTATAAACTCTGTCCCACACTAAGAAATTCTTCCGGGTCATCTTTTATTTTGTGACAAACCTACCAAACTATTCCTCGACCAATGAAAAAATAATCAAAATCATGAATTGGTTCATTCATCCCGCGGGTCCCATCTGAGCAGGGTCAATCGACCAAAGAGCCTCCCAAACCACTGCAACTCCTGAAAGCCAGAATCAACAATGGCAACCACCAGAAAAGCGCCGAGACAATGAAGCTCGACGTGTCCCGGAGAATGAATTTACCTGTCTTGGATCCTGCAACGAAATAAATCATAGAAGAATAGTGGAGGAGTAGGAAAAATATGATAAGTGAGTTTCTATGTTTGTTTATATGCACCCATGACACAGGAGAGATTCCTAGTGTGGACATAGAACACCTAATAGTACGTGTGGAGCAAAGGTAAACAATACAAGATTGGCGAAATACAAGCAAGGAGCAATATATTGACGTTTTGATTGATAAATTCGCTTAAAATGGTTTACATCATAACTTCATATTATAATTTTTGCTGAGATCTGAGTTTTATCACGAGCGTGTGTCTCAAGTTTTGATGCGTTAACGCGAAAACCTATTCAATGATTTATCAAAATAAAAAAATACGTGTTTATTATTTTTGAACAAAACGGACTACTTACTTAATTAATTTTGTAATTTTTTAATGCTGTTAAAATAGCCTATTCCCAAGTAAAACCAAAGTTATGGTGACTTGAGGGATTAACGAATTAACGTGTCCCCGGAACGTAAAGGGCTATTGACGGACACCATGGATTTTAGTCAGTACAAGTCTGACAGCCCCTCCTGCCCTGCCCTGGATGGGAGGACTCATTTATTAAATTATTTTACCACGACAAAAAAAAGGTGACTCATAATTTATTAATTTACAAGACCACCCTGAAATTCCACCTTCTTCAAGCTAAATTGTACCAGGTGCAGTGACTAATTTATCAAGAAAAATAATCGAATAAAGGTATTAATCGGAATCCTTGCTTACTGAGAACAAAACAATTGTTTGTATGTTGTCAGCAATATTGTTACATTCTGCTGACCTGGCCACGGTGACACTTGAACGGTTCATTCATTGTAATTGAAAACTGTTACTTACTCGTATGTAGTTTTTATTATAAGTATTTGTACACGCGGTTTCACCTCCGCTGCTCGGCGTCTATTGGTTGTAGCCTGGTGTTTTATAAGCTATAGCCTTCCTTGGTCAATGGACTATCGAACATCATAATATTTTTTAAATTCGAAACAGTAGTTCCTGAGATTAGCGCGTTCATTATGCAATTTCCTCTGTGGCTCTAAAACACACGGCTTTTGGTCTGGCTGGACTGAGCGTCCCTATTCAAGATGTCAAGTGAGCAGAAAAGTGTGAGAAAGAGAAGTGATTGCCATGGTCAGATTGTCTTTTTCTGTCATTTTCTATGTCTGTTAAATAAAGGAGTATGTGCCGCTGAATCGCTTTCTCTCCTTCTTCTAAAGACTGGTCAAGTGGTAAATTACATTATTTGCAGATAAAATTGTCCAGTCCATACTGTATGTCTAATTTGTCAATTGCAGATACCGATACCATGCACCATTCCGGCTACAGGCTATGCAGGCTATGCCTATTCACAGGTATCATCATCAATGACAGATAAAATCGACCTTATTACTTAAGAAACAGCTGATGATTATTTCCTCAACGTACTAGGATCGCATGAATTGAAGGCGATTGCAATAGGCCGGCCGGAGCTGCCTATTGAGAAAGGCGTCATCACAGCTTATCACGAATTCACGATTAGGCGAATATCGACTTTGACCTACAAGAAACAGCTGATCACAATGACTGCTAGGTACCAAGGTAGCATAAGATTGAGGTGCTCCTATTAGAGCAGCGATTGCCTTGTAAAGAGATTTCTCCCTCCCAGTGGTGTAGGCTGCGAAATATCAACAGCCTACGAAGAAAACAGCTGATTATTATAACTGTTAGCTACTAGGGTAATATAAAATCATGGTGGTTCCGATAGACCACAAACTGCATTAGTTGTAGATGGCGTTGTACCAATAAAAGTGTCTGGCGGTTGCTACAGGGTGTTACATAACACGGCAACTCGCCGACAACTGGGCAAGTAGACCGGAACGTCGTAATATACAGAATGATTACTTTTATACAGAAATAGTTTAATATTATACGTATGTATTTATTTCCCACGGTTTTTTAAAAGCCAAAAAAAAGTTTTTTTTTTACACCTAATTTAGTGAAAATTATGCGACAGCTATTTTGTTAAGGGCCATTACAACTAATACACACCAAATAGTAAAAAAACTTGACACCGTTTTGTTTCGTAAATTAGGAGTGTTCACAGTTTTCACAGTGACTGTCGGTAGCTGAGCTGCGTATCGCGGGTTCGATTCCTGCTGGAATATTATATTTGTATAACCTAATGATTAGTTGTTCCAGGTGTGGCTATTTGTGTATGGGGCTTAAACGTCTGTCAACGCACCCACGACAAGAGAAATTGCTATAGAAAAAAAAACATGTCTTCAAGCCTGCAATACCCTATGCGTTAGACAGAGGTGTACCTAAAACTAAGTTCAACCAATAGTTCACCAGTTATAATATTTATGTTATAGCTAAGCGGGCCTATTGCCATCGACCAGGCACAAACCAGAATCCGTGAAAGCTGAAAAAAATCTGATGAAAACCCTTAAAACTTAGCTCGAATTTGGAATCTGAGACTGCCATAAAAAAAAATTTATGGATGGTAAAATATTCAATGAGACCTTCCGTCCTGGGTGGAGCAAAGGAGATGTTCTAGCTTTTACTAAATAAAAATCCAACCTGTCAACGAAAATGGCGACCAAAAATGGTTGCCCAGAATCACGATATCACGCTTCGACAACCCCGCGATCCCGTCGGGTTTGGCCCTTACCCAAAATGATCTAAAACCGTAAAAACATCAACCTGTACACAAAATCTCAAAGTTGCACCGAGCTTGACGCAACGGCGTGCAAAATGAGAAGAACTGACTATTGTGATCGTTTCCTAGTGTTATGTCATACTAACCCAGTTTTATTATAAAAGATATAACATTCGTTTAGGAAATTATTGTGCTCAAGACCGCGAATTTTATTGTTTAGTGGTTTTGAGGTAGTGGTTGTGTGGTTGAGATTTTGTGAATGTTGAGTGTTCGTGAGTTCTTTCCCCTATATTTTTTTTTTACCACTGCTCTCAAAACGGTGAAGGAAAACATCGTGAGGAAACCGGCATGTCCTAGAACCAAAAATTCGAAGACATGTGACATCTACCAACCCGCACTGGGCCCGCGTGGTGGATTATGGCCCACTCCCTCTCATAGAGAGGAGGCCTGTGTCCCAGCAGTGGGAACATTATAGGCTGATGATGATAATATTTTTTTTATCCGTTTGATGGTAACGTCTTCTTCCCATGGTGGTAGGCAGAAACAACAGTGGGTCACCTGCTACAATCTTTACATACTCCTTTCGCCTCATCCACATTCATACATCTGGTCATATACGCACGTCGACTGCTAGTACTACGTACCCGATCTTTCTGAAGCACTTCACTAATATGGTCAGTGTTGGTCATCTTAGGACGTCCCCTCCGGGCTCTTTCTCTTCCCACAGCCTAATAAATTCTTATTGTTGCCTCATTTTCACTCATCCTCGTGAGTTTGAAGTCTTGAGGAAAATTCATTGCATTACTACATTTTTGTAATGCAACTTGATGTAGGTACACACGGCTACACATCAAGCTATACAAAACCAGTATAAGCTGATCGTTGTATGCGCGGAATGATCATACAAAGTGAGTCTACGATAAACTGGTTTTGTATAGCTTGATGTGTAGCCGTGTGTACCTACTGACGTAGATACTAGGACTTCTCTTCTTCGAATGTAGATTTGCTTCAAGTTTCTTTTTCTGTATTCGCTTTTGCTAATGTATTAGGGTGAATCTTGAGAGGCTCATTTTACGTTGTCCGAAGAAAAAAACTACCCGTAGTATTTAAATTAGAAGCCAAAATATTTTTTTTATGCCCCTATATTGTATGATCTTACTGTTGCACGATAGTTTTTGTGTCTAATTTGGATCTAAATTGTCGAAAAAAAATCCAAAAGGCCTAAAAATTGATAACCCTGGCGCGTCTGCAGCACATTTTGCAAACAAAAAACCAACAAAACTCATACTTACGAACGTAAACAAAATAAACAGTGCGATCTAATCGCTACCAAGATTGTTGTAGATATATTTAAAAAAGATACATCATGTATATTTATGTTAGTTTTTTTTAAATTACCATATAAAGTTTGTCCGGGACTAAACAGTGATTCCCCTGGCGCGTCAGAAATCTTCGTTTATCTTAGTAGAATTTTATAGAAGATTGTCTCCATGCCGTCGCATGTGCGCTGCTGGTGGAGCTTCGTACGTCTTTGTGAAAGATTACGCCGCTCGTTGGTCCAGGACGAAATTATGAACAAAAGTATTTGATTCCCCTGGTTTTGGTTTCGCTAGCTCGTTGATTACCCTGACCACGTTTTCAAATGCAATTTGTGATTTAACGATTTGTGGTCGGGTATTGAAAGTGATAAACTGTTAACGAGACTGATAAGTATTTTATAGAGGCTACTTTAAAATAGTAATAAAACTTGATTTTCTTCTACCTTTTTTTGATTCCCCTGGTCAAAAAAAATTAAAACGCAATATATTGGGAACCATCCGGCCAAAAGTGATGCCAATTCGTTAAATGTGTTTATAATGAAGTTAAATTTCATATTAAATTATTACTTATAAAAAATCTGTTTAAATAATTTTCGCCAAGGGAATCACCTAAATATTCCGAATCTCAGGATTCACCCATTAGTATCCCATTGGACAGCTACAAAAACTACGAAGGCGGAGCCGCTTTCAGGAGTTAGTATTATAAATTAGATAAAAATTATTCATAATTTGCAGGAAAACTAAATGCGAACATTATTAATTCACCTTCAAGCAATGCCCTCTGAACATTATCGATTGAACGCAATTTGCACAGGATATCGTATTATGAAGATATGGATTCATAGTGAGATATTATGTATGTCAGTAATTCATAGTAATTTTGTAAGTATACCACCAATAAGATCGCCCAGAGGACACGGTGGAGCATACGGTGCAGGACTGCCCCGCTTGGGCAGAGCACCGCCGTGTCCTCACGGCGGCGATAGGCGGAGACCTCTCGCGCCTGACATTGGTCGAGTTGTAGCTCACGGGTTCAAACTCAGCCAGGCGACTTCTTTTTTTTTAAATTTGGTCCGCACTTGGAATTTTTTCACAAGACTCAAATGCCCAGGCCCGAAATAACTTATTGTAGATCTTAAAAATATTTAATTCGTGCGGGACTCAACCTGAAACGCAGCGTTGCAGTCAATCGCTCAACCAACTGCGCCAACCGTACGCGATAATTTCATTACTACTGCTGCTCTCAACACAGTCATAATGAAGGAAAACTTCATGAGGAAATCTGTTCTAGAAATAATAAAAAATCAATGATATTGACATCTCACATCAACATCTTCTGGGTGAGCTTCGTCCTTCCATCTTAATCCTCATCTTTCCTTGTGGGCTAGATTGAGGCCCACAGAACAGAAGAGCCAATAATTATGTTCAAAAGAAAACTTACATGAAATTGTCCGCTTTTTAGAAAGAGCTAGAGATACTCCCCGGCGGTTTGTTATAAGTTCGCCACAAAAATAATTACCCACGAAAAAAAGTAGGTATGTATTTATTATGATTGGCCAAAGGTTTTTTTTTTTCTTTATTGTAAATTCGACCCATTTCTTTTCCCGCACGGATAGCAGAACAATTAAACAATAAAATCCGGTACAAAACTACCGAAAACCCGCGTGGACATAGTGTGGAATCTGAACAGAAAGTACTAGGACAACAGGATCAAAAACTTTTTTTCGAGGGTAATTTTTTTTGTGGCGAACTTACAACAACACTCTTCAGCATATTTCTATCTCTTTCCTGTAATATACGTATGAATGTCGAGAATGACACAAATGAAGAAGACAAGGTGACAGTCACAATCGCTTGTCTCTTTCATACTTTTGTGCTCCCTCGTACGTCGTTTGACATTTAAAACATCAGATGAATCTGTGTCTATGTAGTACTAGGATCACAGAACTAACAACATGTGTCACGCAAATAATAATGGTGTAAAGGCAAAATCAATTCCGTACTACCCACGCGCGCGCCACCTAGTCATTATGCGTAGGAGTCGATCATTTTTCGCGAAAGTCAATCTGAGTGACATACGATTTGCGACATCGCGATTGATTGAAATTTATGTGAGAAATAATTTGATTAATAATTATTGGAACATTATTCAGTATCGTCTTTGTTGCTTGTTGTATGTAGGTAGCTAATTCATTATATTTCTTATGTTATACTAAACTTTAGCGCCTACACTTTTTTTTTTGCGTGGTAAAATCATCAAATGAGTCCTTCCGCCCCGGGCAGGGCGGGAGGGACTGTCAGACTTCTATTGACTAAAATCCACGGTGTCCTTCAGTAGCCTGTTATGTTCCGGGGTCGCGGTAAGGAAATAATCACGCGGCCAAATAATCCCGCTACCTAGCCCCTACACTTGGAATTTCTACTGCATCGTGGGTACGCTTACAATTTAAGTAAAGTACCAGTATTTGAATTGACATACACAAACCAGAGACCCAGAACCACTACTTTTAAATCAGATAAAATATTTATTACGTGCAGGAATCGAACCCTCAACCTCGCAGGAGTTAATTAAGCCTATTGCATGCCATAGTGTCGTTTATAATGAATGCCTTTTAACCTCACAAGTTTACTAATAAAAATAAATACATTCTTATTAGATTTATTTTGTAAATTACCTTTTGATTAATAGTGGGAAATAAGCCTATAGGTATAATAAAAATAAAAATAGACATAAAAAATAATATTAAAACCTATGTACTACTAACACAGAGGTTATCAACCTTTAACGCAGATAATCGCACTGCACTTTTATCAGGCGTTGCATTTTTTTATCGTGCAACGATCTGGTGCGCAGTTTTTTTCCTGAAAACGCATTAGTCGCGATAACTTATGTTTGCTTAGCTTGACAAACAATGAAGACTTGGTAGGTACACAACTGAGAATATATCGATTTGTATGATGTTACCTATTGATTTAAAAATTGCATTTTTTTTTCGAGGCTTATCAAAAGAGTGTTCCCGACCGGGGCGGGACGGGACTCTCAGACTCTTTCTGACTAAAATTCACGGTGATCCTGGACCGTAAAGAGCTATTATTGCAGCTACGTTCCAGGGTCACGGTTACCTGGTATTTATAATGATGATGATACCACAGTAGCGCGACACCGGCAAGCAAATTTATTGCGTAATAAGTTTTTTTTTAGGTTTTTTTCGCATTATCATTAAGAAAATCTACAGCAGTTTAGCTTTAAACTGACCTAATTAGCGATAATCCAGGTCTGTGGGATCAACGCGACCTCAGTGTCACAGAAATGAATAAGAATAGAAAAATGTTACCTTTCTACTGAATTGCTAATCATTATAAAGTAGGCGCTCAGTGTTGTGAAATTAAATATTCAATCAACAACTAGTGAATTCGTTTTTTGTTGTGTGTTACTATAACTGCGTAGTGTAAATTTATAATTATTTAATTTTCTTTCTGGAAGAAAGTTATTTTTATTCAAGTCTTCCAAGACATCAATATTTCCTTGCGAAAGTTAGTTTATTAATCATCCAAACTTATAGACAAAGAGATAAAGTTTAGTAATCTGACTCTGTGACAGTATTTATTATTTTCAGGTTCTAATAAAATGCTAAAATATTCAAAAAATCTTAATTAATGTTCCTTGATGAAATATAAAACTTCTTGCGACATCTAGCGGCAAATAGCGTAACTATTGAGACTGTTCTACAAAACGAACTACGTCCACTCGCTAATAGATGGCGCTTATTTATACAACTAAAAATACGCAAATAGATTTTGGTTCAGAAAAGCGTTACAAAGTCATCGTTTTATTTATTATACAGCAGCAGAGTAGCTGATAGATGGTAGATTAGACAAAAAAATCCTAAAACAATGCAAAAAAATTACAAAAAGCTATGTTTCCGCCCGGGATCGAACCGGGGGCCTTCTGCGTGTTAGGCAGATGTGATAACCGCTACACCACGGAAACTATGTGATTTCCGTGGAAAATAAATAACACTATCAAACTAACTGTGCAGTTTACCAATTCGTCACTGTTTTTTTTTATCGTGGTAAAATCATCAAAATGAGTCCTCAAACCCAGGGCAGGGCGGAATACTTTCAGACTCGTACTGACTAAAATCCTCGTTGTCCTTCAATAGCCCTTTAAATTCCATGGTCACGGTAATTGGAAAAGTCCCGTGAACATGACGTCACTGTGTTGGATAAAAAATTGGAACTAGTGCTCCATGTTGAGTTGTAGTCTACATTCTGTAATAAAATTTCCACCCTTTGCCCTCGGCATCCCTCGCGTTAATTTAATTCGGACAATAATACCTACCTCATTACATGCCCTCCGAATTTGTTGCGTCGCCTTTTTTTAGGATGAAAGGTCCGTCTCTATTACATCTAGCAACGTACAATGTTTAAAAACAGGATGATCGGTTTTTCAATTCGAACCAAGTATATTTCCTGACATAAACGCGTTCAACCAAACGAACTATGTATGTGTATTTAGATTAATAAATAATATTTGATCTTAAGCTGCCTTCGCACGAAGTTAATCCAACTCATATCTCTCTTTATCTCGAGTCATGCGTCATTGGTGTCGTCAACAATCGTCAAAGCATTGACGCACGCTCACGCCCTAATGGAGGCCATCAATCTTACATCAATGAGACACTATGGGCATTCAGTACTTACACCATAGTGCCTCCGAAGGTAAGTTCGCCACAAAAATTATTCCCTTGAGAAAAAGGTTTGGTCCTATTCTCCTAGTAGGTACTTACCTACTTACTTTCTGTTTGGATTCCACATTGTGTCCTCGTTTTCGGTAGTATTGTGCTGGATTTTGTAATTTAACTAGCTGTTGCCGCGGCTACAACTCGAAATTATCCCACGGGAACATAAAATCGGGATAAAACTATCCTATGTGTCAATCCAGGTTATAAACTTTATGTACCAAATTTTAGCCAAATCCTTTCAGTTGTTTTTGCGTGAAAAAGCAACAAACATAACTACTTAAACGAATTCATCCTCACAAACTTTCGCATTTTTTAATATTAGTAGGATTGTTCTGCTATCCACGTGCGAAAAAAAAGGATCGAATTTACAACATCCAAATTAAGAAAAAAAAAACAAAAACCTTTGGCAAAAATTTATACATAGGTATTTTCGTGGGGAATTATTTTTGTGGCGTACTTACAACAAAGCCCTCCAACGTTGCTACAACTACTTACATCTTTGATTTTTATGTCAGCCTGGTATGTGACGTGTTTAACGACCTATTCTAGTACTGCATTGCGCTCGTCTCGAGGAGTTATCAGAGATCTGACGGGACTTCTACGGGGGCCAAGCGCCTGCCGGGGTCGAAGGACTATCTTAAAAGCACCGCAGTCCTGGAAATATCCCGGATATTTAGTCAGTAGGAGTCTGACAACCCATGCATTCCACCGAGTGTGGAATTAAAGATTCATTTAACAATTTATACCACCCTCAAAAATAGATAAAATATTATGGAGAGATAGCCATAGAACTCGTTTTTTTTATAAGAAGTTTTTTTTTTCTTGTACAGCCTTCCCACACACAACCCAGTAACTGGGCAATACGATACCCTAATAATTATAGTAAGACTGGTTGTCAGACTGTTAGACCTTCTGACGGCAGGGACCAACGGCTTTATCTGCCTTCCGAGCCACGGAGGAAATTCTCTATGACAGCTGATGGTCAATATGGTCACCCATCCACATACAAACTTCAGCATGCGCGACTGCCCCTGTAAGATCAGCCTGTGCGGCTGTATTTATTTAGTCACGAACTCCTAAACTCAGCCTCTAAACTAAATATAATATTGTCATTTATATTTTTCTTGCGATTCCAAACGTCTAGAGATTTCAAGATACCGGCCATTGTTGTGTTGAATTGATTGACAACATGAAGGATAGATTTTGTCTAAGTTCGTCTATGGAATACCGATTCTGGTTTTTGCAATGTCTTTTTTAGTCGAAGTATCGCATTACATTGAATCGAGGCACCTGTATTTGTTATTCAAATCAATATTATGTTTTCACAAAAGAATTTTTTTAATGATTATTGTGATAGAATTAAATCTTAGTTATGAACTTAAATAATATGGTGAATTATCCAACAGGGCGTGGGGTGGCTAAATCCGAAACTATGAGAAATATCGAAACAAATCTACTAAGAGTCCCGAGCCCGAAATTGATGAAAATTTAAACTGCATGACTGGATTTTAGAACAATCACTATTTCTGTCTTAGAAGAACCACACTAGTTTCGTTATTTACAGCATTCGATAATGTCACTACTGAGAATCAAAATCTGAAAAGTAACCTGTTAAAAGGCAAAACTAAAGTGTAACCAATACTAGTTTATGGCCGGCAATAATTCTTCCATGGAAACATCGTGACATAATAAAAAGTATCCTTTTGCTTTACCTCAGTTTATAAACTATCTGTGTCCCAATTTTCATCCAAACCCGTTCAGTAGTTTTTGTGTGAAAGAGTAGCAAACATGCTTTCATGCTCACAAACTTATGTCTCTAAAGATTGTCGATCGGGCCTCTGTTCTTTAAGAAAGAGTGGACTGTTAAATCCACCACGCAGACCACGAGTGGGTTTGTGTACTCTATTCATAAAAGCTAAGCATAATTGTATAATCAACCTTTTTCCTCATAATGCCTGTGCATACAATAGTCCAGCGCAATAGGACAACTACGACCTACGTCCCAATTAGAAACAATTTGCTGCCCATTAACTAATCGATGTGTGCGGAACTATTCACTGCCAGCTGACGTATGCTCTCCTAGTACTTCTGGTCACGTGGACTGGATCAAAAAGGGGTTCGAATCTAGCGAAAAAAAGGGATAGGGCTATCTATCTATCTCTATGAGAACACCCCTCCCCCCGCATTCATACAGGCGAGCTGTGTCCCAGTAAGTGGGAACTTCATTGGCTGATAATGCCAGAACCCTCGATCTGCCTACTAGTTTATGAAGTTCTTGTAATTTTGGTTCAGTGATAGAATGAAAGGCTCATGTAGGCCTTCTTGGAAAGTACTTGTGTGCCTACCTTACTTTATGCGCTCCTAGTAAACACCAGCTATATAACGACACTATAGTGCTTATGGGTAGTACAAAGGTAGTGGATTTATGTTTTGAAATTGGCATGGAACTATTCAGGGCTCAGGCGCAAAATGTCCAAGTCCAATGTCCCGCAACGTCTCCAAGTCCCTGCTGAACTATGTGGTCCTGGTGATCTCTTTCTACTGGCTACCAACATAACTATGCAGTGGTTGCAAGCGCGACCGCAGATCCTGGATTTAATTCCCAGGTCGGGCAAAGTGTTATTAGGTTTTTCTAAAAGAATTACTCTGTAGCAGCCACGGGTTCTGGATTTATGGCAATAGGCTCTCACCCTATTTAAACATTCTGTCTCTTTCATCCCTTTAAAATATTCACAGAAACAGAAATAATGGGAAAGGCCGTCAAGCTAATTGTAGATGGCGCCACCATAGCTAGGTCCTAATCCGACCAATGAGGTAGTACTATTTTGAAGTAGGTGTTGTTTCTGTAGGTGGGATCTAGCTATGCTAGCGCTATTAGTTCCCCAGTTGCCATCCCCATTATTAATAATTATGGTGAAAGCGAGACACTCCTCGATTTTTATCTCTGTCTAGCACTGTTACCAGGCTCCCAGAAATGCAAAGGAGCATGTGAATTTCATTCACGCGGGTGTAATATCAACCAATAGATCACAGATGCACGCATGATTGGCGACGGCAAAGGTCTTGCACGCTCTGTCGCTCAGCTATTTGTATCTACTTATGATGCACTGGTATGCGATGTATGAAGATATATTTATGTGTATCTAGTAGTAGGGGAGCCGAGGATGCTAAATTTGCAGTTACTCGAGCGTCATGGAGACCTATTGGATTTGAAAGATTATGTTCTAAAAAGAAAAAAAGTTTCTGACAAGTTTTCTATTTTAGTGAGGGGGAGAGCTTGTAAAGAGCTTTGAAACTGTAAAAAAAAACAGTTGTACAGAAGTACTCGAGCGCGTCAGATATTTATAGTGTAAACGCGCTTTACATTTCTGATAACCAATACATATTAATCTGACGATTAACTCGAGGGGGCTGTCCGTGGCAAGCGGTTGAAAATCCAAAAAAAAATAAGTTACTCGAGCGCGTCAGATATTCAAAGTGTATGTAAAGTAAACCCTAAAAAGTGTCGTATTAAAATGTCTGACGATTTGGATGTGGCGCAAAGTAATAATTCATATTTCTATCTGTAAAAAAAAAACGTAATCTCGAGATACTCGAGCGCGTCAGATTTTTATGCAGGAGGTTCAAATTGATATCATAGTCCTCCTGAATAATAATCTGACAATTATACGGAGGGATATCGCTATTCTGAGCATCTTAAAATAAATTTATAAAGAAGATAACTGCATTCACGCATAAAAAAAGTATAAAATTAAATTAAATGTAGTAATTACAAATAGAAACTCGTCTACATCATTAAAATCCTATCAAAAACATAAATGTCAAATGAGAGCCAAGTTCAATTATGATATATGCCTTGGTTTACGACTTCACGGACAAAATAAGTGAAATCTAAATAGGTGCCAAGTTCAGTGGTCAGAGGGCCAAAGCCTGCCAGGGTCACGGGACTTATTCCATCACCGTGACCCCGGAACATAAAGGGCTATTGAAGGACACCGTTGATTTTAGTCAGTACGAGTCTGACAGTCCCTCCCGCCCTGCCCGGGGTGGGAGGACTCATTTGATGATTTTACCACGTTAAAAAAAAAAAAAAACAAAAAAGTTAAGTGGTCAGTCCTGAAGTTTATTTATACATCAGCGCGGGTGGAAGTGGGAGAAGATGACACAAGCGTATGTCATAATGCAATATACGCATAATACGCAATTTGCACTTGAGTGATAGTTTGCAAGTAGCCATCGGACTAGGGGGAGGAGGAAGTGTTTTCCAGTCGGTGGCTTTGCTTTTTTATTTCATTAAGTTTTTTGCCGGCGAATTCCGAAAGAAAAGTTGTTTGGTAGGTTATTTTACCCTCTTTCGTCGTGTCGTTTTTGAAGCCGGTTACATTTTTTTGAAAAAGTTTTTTTATTTTGCCCTAAAAAGGGCAAACTAAAAAGTTTAAATATTCAAACCAAATCGAAAAATAACCCATATGGGTGCAAAGTTCTTATCAATTTAAATAAATGAATTCCAAATACATGGTAGCTGCTGTAAACCGTTGAGGAGTTCTCTGAACAGTACTTTGTCTTCATCATCAGACCCCTAATGACAGTTACAACCCATCTTGGTGTAAAGTGCTCATCAATATAAATGAAATAAGTCCAAATCAAGGTAGCTTTTGTAAACGGTTGAGGAGTTCCCTGAACTGCCCTTCGTCTTCATCATCAGACCCTTAATGACAGTTATAACCCATCTAGGTGTACTTATCAATTAAAATTAATCAAGCTCAAACACAAAATAGCTGCTGTGAATCGTTGAGGAGTTCCCCCGACTGTCTCTCGGCTCCATCAGATCAACTCCAGACCTTTATCAAATTGAAATGCTTAAAAATTCTTTATGAAAAAACTTATAAACGTACTAGTCACCCCTATAATTTTTGAAAGTTTCCCTCGATTTTTCTGGTCTTCCATCATCAGACCTTGATTTCCTTACCATGAGACATTTTGAAAGTCGGTTAAAAACAGTGCACCAGCCATTGCGCCGCGCTGGAACCCAGCACTGATAATGCTCGACTATACGCTGGATCTGTTGGAACCGAAACCTGAAGCCATATTGCTCGTCAGGAATGAGGCTCTTTACAACAGCGTAATCTTTGAGTCGCTTATAAATAAGTCTCTCTTAGATTTTTCCGCGAACATTCAGGAAACTGATAGGACGGTAACTCATGGACTCGGACTTGGGCTTGCCTGACTGATGACCAATAACAATGGCCTCTTTCCATGCCTGGCATGCCATATTATTGCTCGGAACGCCACATACATTAAATCACGACCGATAGTAGCGAACTAACTGGTACTTCACCTTTTCTTCACGATTCTACCGACTTCGCCCCATGGAAAACGTCAGATTATTAGTGAGTATGATTTTTACAGTGTAACCTTCAATAAAAAAAAAAAAAATTAAACACGCTCGAGTATTTCAAAATGACGTTTTTTTTTTACAACTTCAGTACTCGCTCATTTCCTAATGCCACGCTCAAATTGTCAGATTATTGAAATATACACTCTTCTGAACGTAATTAATCTACCTTTTCTTAATCTGACGCGCTCGAGTATTTCTGCGGATCGATTTTTTTTTACTAATCTGACGGGTTCTCCCAGACAAACCCCACCAGATAAAGGGTTGATATTTGGTACAGGTACATTAAAGGGTGCAAGGGTTCTCCCTTATAATAATCTGACGCGCTGGAGTAACATCAAAAATCCCTTCCTGGGCTCCCCAACTATAGGTATGTACGAGCTTTGCTGGTTAAATGTACAGTTTGGGTGAAAGGGTTCCTCATGGTCCTTTATCTACAAAAACTTTTTCAAAAAAAATGTGACCGCCTTCAAAAACAACCACAAAAAAAGAGTAAAATAACCTACAAAACTTTTCTTTCGGAAGTCGGTGACTTTTCATTAAATTTCACTGTCTCTTTTGCCACCGACTTCCGACAGAAAAGTTTTGTAGGTTATTTTACTCTTTTTTTGTGGTTGTTTTTGAAGGCGGTCACATTTTTTTTGAAAAAGTTTACAACCACAAAAAAAGAGTAAAATAACCTACAAAACTTTTCTTTCGGAAGTCGGTGGCAAAAGAGAGAAAAGTTTTGTAGGTTATTTTACTCTTTTTTTGTGGTTGTTTTTGAAGGCGGTCACATATCGATACCGGAAGTATCAATTAACGTAAGGGACATTTTGGCGAAAATGAGTTATATATATCATTGGATAAAGAATTTTGCGCTCTATCGATTGGTATTATTAAAAAAATTCTATCTTTAAAAAAATGTCCCTTACAGTACAAAAATTTTGACCGCGAAACGCGATTTCTGAAAAAAAAAGTGATGTAACAGTCATTAATATTTTTTCTTCTCAAAAAATTGAAGTAAGTCACCGTACTAAATAATTTAAACCCTTACTTTAGTCAAAAATAAGTCGATTTAAATGACAATGTCCCTTACTTTAAATAAAATGCCCCTAACTTTTAAAACCATGTCCCTTACTGTAAATAAAATGTCTCTCACTGTAAACAATATGTCCCTTACTTTAAAAAATTGTTTGACGAAATCTGAAGTTTATATAAAATGTTAGGAATCGTGACACTTACGACATAAAAAATCCGAAAAATTACCTCGAAAAAATTTAAATGCAACAGAAAATGATGAACGGATTTGGAAAATTACGGCTATTAGACATAAAAATACATAAACTATAGACAACACAAATCAATCTGCAGGTGAAATTCAACACCATTATCATTTTTAAATATTAAAGACCACTTTTGGACATAGGCTTCCTTCACCCAAGGAGCACCACAGCGCACGATCTCCATTCTAAGTCGAAATGAGCTGAAATTACTGCAGATGAAATACGTCAAACAGATATTTATTGCTTCATCTTTCACACAACCTTTTATTTTACTTTTCCCCTTACGTCCTCTCTACTCGTCACTTCTACTTTATCATAATAATATCGCTACCCCCACCGAATAATATCGTAATGTGATATAACGATACTTTGCGTTTTATTACATATTTATCATGTAGGTACTCTCTTACACCTTGTCAATTTTTTTCACATTTTTCCTACGAGTACTTTACAAATTAGTATTTTTTTAATAACCATAGCCCTAATATTCCGTTACAGATTTATTGTACTTATTTACGTGAATAACATCGCTTCTACTGATTACGGATAGCACTGCTAATAAGAATTTCAATATGTTACGATAACGATATTATTCGAGTATGAACAGCAAACTCGTTCTGTAGTAAAGTTTTTTAACAATACTATTCCTGTAGAGATTTTATTTCAAAAGTACGGTAATGCTGGTTACTATTCAATAATGTATTTAAAAAAAATAGCAATGACTAATTGCCATAGTTTACAGAGGTGATATCTACACTCAATCTACGATTGCTGTATTATCTATTATGCATTACGCATCGCTTTCTATTTTTCTAATGATAAAGAAAGGGATACAATCATATCGAATATGTGGCATACCACACCCAACGGACATTGACCCTGGTAACACACAAAATCTGCACACTGAGGACCGATGAGAAGATTATCGAGCTGGAGGAAGGATTGAGCAAAATGCAATGAAATCCGAAGAAAGGGTCAGGATATGCTAGTTCTAGATTCCAGCAATATGCTCTTCTACCGGGAAGGAGACCGTAAATCCCAGGGTGATGTTTGTTGATTTCTCGTCCGCGGGTCCCTCATCAACAACGCTATGAAAGTCGACATTGCAGTGTGTCGAGTAGGGTAGCACACCTTACACTTACAATAATCAATCAGTACTCGTTAAAGGTCATACATGTATATGCGCCGACCTCAAAACATTTTGATGATGAAGTAGAGGCATTGTATCAAGAGATATCCGAGGCCATACATACCTCCGAAACATACTTCACCTTTGTTATGGGGGACTTCAACGCGAAGGGCGCACGGAATGGCGATGAGTTGACAGTGGGGCCATTTGGGTATGGGCAGCGAAACCATAGGGGTCAGCGACTGGTCGACTTCATGGAAAAGGAAGAACTTAATTTAATGAACTCCTACTTCCAGAAGCAGCCATCCAGGAGGTAGACGTGGTTGAGCCCCGATGGTATTACCAGAAATGAGATCGACTTCATCATGACGACCAAGAAGCGAATATTCAGTGATGTCTCTGTGATCCCCAAGGTAAAAACCGGTAACGATCACCGAATCGTCAGAGGCACATTGAATATGAATGTGAAGCTTGAAAGGTCTCCTCCGGTAAAGTCCACTTGAACTGCACAATCGCTTCCAGTGCGTAACCGAATGCGAAACTGTGGATTAGATTAGTTGGTGGAAACTATCCAACCTGTGGGGTTCTTTAAGACCCCGCGCCACAATAAACCTCAAAAACTCTCGAACGGAACCATAAAGTTAATGCAAGACCCGACCGAGATGAGGCTGCAATCTTCAGCTGATGTCGGAATATGGCAAACTCAATAGACGAATCTCTAAATCAATGCGACATGACCTGCGTGCTAATAGTGCGGCACGGATAGAGGAGACAATCGAGCGGAACCAGGGCTCAAAAGTCTTCGCAAAAAATTCGTCTATTGGGCAAAGCCAAATTTTAATGACGAAGCTGAAGATTTTACGGACAGTTAATACACATCAACACCCAGTGTCGGTACAGCTCGAGACGCAAGAGCTAAACTGACTGGACACTGCACTGAGGTTATCCCGATCATCAGCCTGTATGAGATTAGAATGGCTCTTAAACAGCTCTCGAAAAACAAGGCGCCGGGTGAGGACGGAATCACAACCGAACTTCTGAGAGCGGGTGGAAAACCGGTACTTTTAGTCCTCCAGAAGTTATTTAATTCTGTCATATTTGAAGGTACTACACCAGAAGCATGGCACGAGAGTGTGGTTATTTTCAAAAAGTGTGACACCTTGTTGAAGAACCACAGGCCAATCTCACTTCTGAGCCATGTAGACAAAACTGTTCTCAAAAGTCATTACGAACCGTCTCGAACGCAAGTTTGATGACTTCCAGCCTCCCGAACAAGCCGGTTTCCGAAAAGATTTTAGTATAGACCACTAACAAACGCTCCGCCACATTATACAGAAGACAGAGGAGTATAATCGGCCTTTATGTTTAGCGTTTGTGGACTATAAAAAAGCCTTCGATTCAATCGAAACTTGGGCAGTATTGCAGTTTCTCCAACGATGTCATATTATTATCGACTATAGGAATATCGAAGTATTGAAGTGTTTGTATAGAAACGCCACCGTGTCCATCCGACTTCAAGAAGAGAACAATTGCAGTAAAGCGTGAGACAGGGAGACGTTACTTCTCCGAAACTGTTCACGATCGCGTTGGAGGTCGTTTTCAAGCTCTTGGAATGGAACGGACTCGGCATCAACATCAATGGCGAATACATTAATCACCTTCGTTTGAATTATGATTATAGTCCTCATGGCAGAATCGTTGGAGCGCTTCAATGCTATGCTCAGCGACCTCAGTATCGTTTGCCAACGGGTCGGCCTTAAAATGAACATGGACAAGACGAAAATCATGTCAAACATCCATGTGGCACCCGTATCGGTTCTTGTTGGGAATGATACTCTCGAAGTTGTTAGGTGGGTCCAACTTCGACAATGAGGTCACCCAAAGAATCCAACTCAGATGGGCAGCGTTTGGGAAGCTACGTGATAACTTCTCGTCAGAATCCCACAGTGTCTCAAGACAAGGGTGTTACCAGTGTGTGTTGCCAGTGATTACGTAGGGCTCTGAAACGTGGTCTTTCACTGCTGGCCTTTAAGAGACTCGGAGTATCTTTGCGGGATAAAAATCCGGAACATGGATATTCGTCGAAGAACCAGAGTCACCCACGTAGCTCATACAATTTACAAGTTGAAGTGGCAGTGGGCAGGCCACATCTCTCGTTGAATTGACGACCGATGTGGAACAAAAGTTCTCGAGTGGAAACCACGGACCGGAAGACGCAGCGTAGGCCTCCCACTAGGTGGACCGACGAAATCGTGAGGGTTGCGGGGAACCGATGGGTGCAAGTAGCGAATTGTCGTTTAGCGGGGCCGTCTTAGGGGGAGGCCTATGTTCTACAGTGGACATCTTCCGGCTGATGATGATGATGATGAGTGTTTTTTTATCAGAAACCCATAGTTTTATAGAAAGTTATATTCTGATAATGGAGCGCTTACTTAACAGGCAATTTAAGAATAAAATAGTATTCAAACAATAATTAAATTAAAATATATATTTTATAGGCGAAAAAATCCCAGTTACAATCTATTACCATTTATTGTGTTGGATGTCATTATTTAACGAATAACATTGTAGTATACTATTATTGTGCACGCTGTCTTTGTTTTAACGCGAATAATATCGTTATGTACTTTGTTGCGCAAATAATGTTTTTCTAACGTTTCCAGTAAAATATATTTTCTTTAATAACTCGGTCCTAATAAAATAAAAATTTAAGTACGTCTATTTAGCATGATTCTATAAAAAATTAGCATTCATTTGATATATAAATCATCCTCTTAGGTTTTTTTTTTTTTTTTTGAAAATGGAAGTGTGGTAAAATCATCAAATGAGTCCTCAACCCCGGGCAGGGCGGGAGGGACTGTCACCCCGACTATCTACTGACTAAAATCCACGGTGTCCTTCAGTAGCCCTTTTTGATACTCGGGGTCACGGTGAGGAAATAACCGCAACCCCGGCAGGCTTTGGCCCTCTGAGAGGGGGGCCCCGTCATTATGCTGACGCTCTTTGAGGCGCGCGGGACACAACGCGCCGTCGCCCGGGCATGGATCCTTGGTCGGGCAGCGAGTGCCCTTTACTCGCTGCCCGCATGCCCGCGATGACCTCTTAGGTTGGAAACTGAAGGTTTTTTACAATAATCATAAAAAAACGACTGTTTTATTTTTCCTGTAAAATTTGAATTTATCGATTACTATATTATTCGAATGGGGGGGTAGCGATATCATGTTTCGCACATTCCTATGCTTTAATTCATCGACCTTTCGTTTCCATTACGATTCATTTATTCATTCATCGGCTCTGAAGAAGATCCTCTGAAAGTATCCTCTTCAGAGCCGCCACCTACACATCATCACTTCTTGCCAGTGCACAAAAAGTAGTAGGTAGTAATAAATTCCAAGAAAACTTAAATTGTTAATATAATCAAATTATAAAGCCAATCTGAAGCCGTATTGACACGGTCAAAGTGTGCTCGGACCGAGTGGGCTCAAACGAGTAAGTTGCATACAAGTGTACTGGGATAGTGATTAATTCTGTTAAATGTTTTATAGTCAACCAATAAAAAAAAAAAACGGATTTTGTTTTAAATAGTATCTGCGATTGTCCGCGCACATGATAATCGAAGACTTACCATTCGGGCATGACGAGAAGTCTTTCGTAGCAAAAGGATAGTAATCTGTGAAAAGGATAAACAAATTGGACTATCCTCGATCTCAGCGATCGCGAAGGTTGTCGCACATGTAGGAATTGAGCTCGAGCTATCAGTGAACGATTGTCGTGAATCCTGCTTCAATGGCCTGATGGCTAAAGCCTATGTACGAACTACCTCTCGAGCCTCTAACCTTAGCTAGCTCGGATCAAGGACGCGGTCAGATTCAAAGGCAGTACTTCTTGATACGGCCCGTATTGTGAGCAGGTAAAACCTGAAACTGAACTCTGGAGCCCTTAATCTCATTTCCGGTAGCTTGCTAACCCAGCTCCCACACCGGTGGAACACTATTTTTTATATTTTTAAATGTTTTTAACTTTTTTTGTATTTAATAATATTTAAAAATGTAAAACAATATGTACGAAGAATGAATAAACGACATAATAATAATATAATAATATTCCACAACTATCACACACCGCCATCTAGTCCCAAGCTAAGCAGAGCTTGTGTTATGGGTACTAGACAACTGATAAACATACTTATATATTTCTAAATACATACATATTATAGATAAATCACACCCAGACACAGAACAAATGATCGTGCTCATCACACAAACATTTGTCCTGGGTGGGAATCGAACCCACGACCTCCGGCATAGCAGTCAGGGTCACTAACCACTAGACCAACAGGCCAGTCTTTAGTTTAGTCTTTGTATTTATGTCAATAGCACGTATTGCGATAAATCCAGCAATCCTGCAATAGGCTCGCACCCTAATTAATTAACCATTCTGTCTCTTTCATCCCTTTAAACATTGACAGAAACAGAATAAATGTAAGTATGGTAAAAGCGAGACACTTTCCTCGAATTTCATCTCTGTCTACCACTGTTACCAGGCTCTCAGAAATGCAAAGAAGCATGTGAATTTCATTCACGCGGGTGTAATATCAACCAATAGATCACAGATGCACGCATGATTGGCGACGACAAAGGTCTTGCACGCTCTGTCGCTCAGCTATTTGTATCTACTTATGATGCACTGGTATGCTATATACTTATGAAGATATATAGGTATGTATGGGCTTTACAAGTTAAATGTCCAGTTTGGGTGAGTGGGTTCCTCATGGTCCTACACCTACAAAAAAAGTTGTTGCATGTACTGTATTTTTTTTTAAATTAATTTTTAGTATTATTTTGGTACAGTAAAATCATCATTCTTATGTTATTTTCATAAGATAATTGTTTATTTTATGGTCGGGCAAGTGTTAGAAAAGCGTGTATGACGTCACAATAATGGCGCCATACGGACACATAGACGGACATGCCGAAAAAACGGTTTATACAGTACTTTCGAATTCATTTACCAAGATTTATTTTTATCTCGTCTGTGTCACGGTACGGATGTTATTTGCTTTACTCACATCGAATAATATTTAAACAAACAAAATGTTTTAAATCAATTAACAAGGCAAATATTTCTTTATTTATTTTTCTTCAACCTCCTACTGAATTGGTGCAAAACAAAATACATTATTGTGGATTCTATAGTAGTAAGTTAGATACTCAGCTACTGGAATTCGTAAATTGGGTTTCAGACAGCAAGCAATTTGTAGCTTAGCGTCCGATCAGGATCTGTCAAGCCCGAGTCGTCGCCGTCGGCGTCGTCGCGTTGTGCGCGACTCGCGCCTCAAACGAACGATACGATGGGGCTAGTTAAAGCCAAACCTTTGTCTAGATTATGGGAATGTTTTAAGAAGTCACGGAACGCAATGAGCAATTGAAATGAGAGTTGGCTTTAGTCATTAGGTATATGAAAGTCCCTTAACACTTTCACTGTCCGCGCAGCAGACACAATAGATAAACAATGGTCGTGAGTCACATGTGATTCATCGGACAGGGAAGTGGTTAAAATGTCAAATTATTGTTTACTGCTGCGCTCCGTGTCACGGGTTTGGTTGGCACAGAACAAAATATTTTCATCATCAAGTAGGTATAGTTGTTCCGGATCTGGATGTTTGTATGTCAGTTTAAATATTTTTAAATTCACCCACGATACAGGAGTAATAGCTGGTGTGCTGGAATGGAAACCGCGAATGCGCAATTGTAGAGTAGGACGCCCTGTGACAAGATGGGTCGATGGTTTGAGGAATGTGGCTGACAGTGGATGGTTGAGGACTGCTCAGGACCAATGGTTGGCGCTCTTTAAACTTTTCCCACGTTACGTTCACCGGTGGACGGCAATAGGCTGAAAATACAGTTAACCTAGTTTAGGGAAAAGTTTTGAAAAATGTTCAAAAGAAAAGATAGCTAGCTCATATGACGACTCATTCTTTAAATATTTCCGTTTTCACTGATAACGATTTGCGTAGAAATGTGTAAAAACACTTGAAATGATTGATCGATAGCCGTAAAAAAACTGAAGTAGATAAAATGATGTCTGTTACTAGGTAAGCAGCGAAACTAGGTGGATCAACGACATCGTGAGAGTCGCGGGCAAACGATGGATGCAAGTGGTCCCCATGCTAAAAATTTCCCCCTGAATTCTGGGTGCGTTAAAAACATTTAAACTCATTCAAATGGACAAATACCCAGAACTGGAACAACTACTTGTAGATCATAAAAAAATTGGTCCCGTGCGGGTATGAAGCATGTGAGACGCAGGTCAAACAGCAACACCTATAGAATGCAGATAGCTTTATAGATAAACAGACAGTCAGATAGACACACAGTGAAAGTAACGACTAATTTACACGGTGCGAGCTACTGCCTAGACTAGTAGACTACTAGACTCGGTAGGTAGGTTCATCTTAAGCTTCGACTTCGGTTTCACACAGCAACTAATCATCAACACCAGCCTGTTTTCGTCCACTGCTGGACATAGGCCTGCGCCAATGAGCCCGATCTTGAGCGCTTCTCATCTAGTCTCTGCCGGCTGCCTTCATTGATTTGGTGCGCTGTTAATTGGGAGGGTTTGCCTATAATCGCCACACTGGGTATGCGGGATGGCGATCACAGAGCATGGCTTCTCGCATCAGTGACGCTGTTACACAGCGACAAATCGCTCCGACATTTCCTTAATTTTAAAAATCGACGTTTAAAAGTGCCTCTTGAATGGCCTAATTGAAATAAATGATTTGACTTTGACTTTGAATGCCTATTCGCCGCGAGTATTCCTCGTATGTAAAAGACTATTCACAGAATTATCACCGCGGTTTGAATTGGCTATGTTCAGTTTTATTCGCAACGAATGCATTCGGTGAATACAATCGCAGCGATAAGTCGCTGTGTGTGTCCGAAACTTTAGCTGTCTACGCAGTACATAATAAGTTGCTGCCAAATCTTGCAAGACGTCGCGATGTCGAGCGAACAACTGTCTGTCTAGCAATGACGAGCTACAGCCGAACGTGTCGAAAACGATGCGAGTGACGACAGAGCAGCTGTTACAGGCGAGATGCTACGTGTGAACAGGTTACTTCCAAACAGTGCGAGTTACTGCAGTCTCCGACACCTTACGACTTTGTTATCAAGCCCCGCGTCAATGGATGTCAAAGTCGAAAGGTTGTACGTCGCTTTGTGTACGAAGGGGCTAACTCGTAAACTAGCCCTGTGTAAACTAACCATTCGTTTTACAATAACAATACGGTAATCTACGGTACTTTCACAGTTTTTATGTCTTGTGTCTGGGACCGTAGCACCATAACTATTTTTATACTTGTTTTATTTTATGTCTTTTGACAATTCATAAGTGCCTGTAATTGGCCTAGTTGAAATAAACGATTTGATTTGATTGATTTGATTTGATTTGAATATTCTAGCATTAAAGTGCATCCCCGTAAGTCTGGTCTGTGTCTATGAAATATAATGTAGACTATTATTAGCCTTAGTTGATAAACAGAGCAATCAATAGCAATAAAATCAAGCGAATCATAATAATCGTAATATTACAAATGTGCGGTGTATTTTCAACATCTGTTTTGTGTTACGAATCTGAGTAGAATAGAGTATAGACTGTCTGAACTTGCTTTTAAAATGTTTTTTTGTAATGTGATATTGTCCATTTTGTTCAAACTTTTGATGTTTTTTTTTAAACACACTATCAAAGAAACTCAGTTTCGCATTTATAATGTTTAGGACTAGCGTATGACCCCGGCTTCGTCCGAGTAGTGTTGGAAATGTTAGGTAAAAGTACAGAGTAAGTAAAGCTTTACTTTGTATAACATCTCAGTAGCTATTTTCCTGTGAAATTGTTTGTCTAAATCTAGCCGTTTATTAGATCAACGCAATCAAATGGATGGTCGGATAAAAAAGCTTTTTTACAAATGCCTTAAAAACTTTCATATGCATTTTAATAAAAGACGAAGAAGAAGAATTTTCTCATGATGTTTTCCTTCACCAATGTCAGTGATCATGTCCAAGATAAACTAGGAATGTATTATGGATTAAAAACACATTAGTTTTTGTACGGGTTTTAATTCCCAACCTCGTGCATTTAGTTACTTTCTAATTTCTATCAATCTATGGCCATTTTTAGGTCATTAAACTCATTTAATGACCTAAAAATGGCCATAGATTGATAAAAAGGACTGCGCTACGGAAGGACTTATCCTTCCGTAGCGCAAGGAACTATAGATTCTGTTCCACAGAGCCCAATCAAAATGGACCCGAGGGATCACCCAACTACATCACATTTTGAATAGGCTGACTGGATCTACTGCCAGTTAATCACTTTCGCATTTCAATAACGTTTCTCAACACAACTTTCAAAGATTTCCCACGTATCAAAACTGCGCCCGCGCAAAATTTTCCCACATTCCAAAATCAACATATACCATAAAGTAATCAGCTCTCGTATTTGGCACAAGACATAAATAATTCAATTCGAAGAACATGGACCCTCTGTAGGAACTGTGCAATTGTATTCGAGCTACTAAATTATGCTCAAACATCCGTATAGCTGTTTTGTTTGCTCAGCTAACTGGCGTTTGGTCTGGTACTTTGTGGTATGTCTGGGAAGTGTTAAACTCCTGTTTACTTATGAGCTCCTGGTAATTTTAAAGTTGTTTTGCGTTGTGAACAGGCTTGCTGTGTGGAACATTTTAAGATTATTGCGAGTATTCTATCTGACGCCACCAGATTCTCCTGCTTTTACTCGAAAATTATCCCACGGTAATATTATAAATAGGTAATACTATTATAAACGGCCTACGTGCTAGTCCAGACTATATAACCTATAATTGAGCCTAACAAGATCCGTTCTACTGTTTGTGATTTGATGGAGTAACTAACATCCAAAATCATTTATATAACAAATAATATTACTACTTTCTTCTTGACATCTTTAATGCCCTGGTACTTTTTTCTGTAGCGTTCACTTATATCATCCCTTAATTTGGTAGGTACGTCCTTACACAATACCCCTTAAGCGTTGGTCAAGAAACTGTAAGAATGGGTAATGGGTAACCGTGACCCTGAGACGTAAAGGGCTATGGAAAGAACATGGTGGATTTTTGTCAGTAGGTACAGTACAGTCATTCACCGCTTACGTAACTGTCATAATTTATGATAATTTAGTATTTATTTGCTTTGCTCATTTTAATTATAAAAAATAATAAAATTATAAAGTTTTGTCCTCGAAATAAGTTTTAAAAAACATGCAAAAAAGTGATAGCAAAAATAGCTAAGAATAGGTGGGTCACCGCTCTCGTCTTGTGATCAGATAAGTAATTCTATGGAAAACATGTTTTATTCTGATTGCCCAATCGAAAAAAATAATAATATCAAACGAAGTCTTTTCATTTTTTTGAAGCATACCAATAAAATACAGCCAAAAAAATGCAAAACATGGGAGTTATAAATAGATTCCATTTATTCAATACATTCATGTTCAATTAACATCTTATCCTTTTTTTTGTGTTGGCAAAACAAAGACGAATTTAATTAATCGCATTGTTATTGTTTTCGGTTAAGTAAACAAATACCTACCACAATGCAAACATGTTTGCCTGGTACATTAACATTAAAGGCCAAAATAATGTAAATATTTAATTTTCTTGTTTCATTGTGCTTTTTGTGTTAGTTGAGTATAATGTACGTATGTTGTGGATTAAACAACAAAAGAATAAAAAGAAAAACAAGCAATAAGTAAAAAACAGAATACCAAAAATAATGCATAGTAAGTAGTAACAGTAAGAAGTACTTTTGAGTTTTGGAACAGGTACGTACAAAATATTTGGAACAGGTATATAAATTATCCCAGGCAACGATCGCCTAGCACCTGCAGGCAATGTTTTTTGCTAAGGATTAGGAACATTTATTCATTCACAAACATTTACTGATAATATATTTGCTGAATACACAAGCTACATAATACTCGTAAAAGGGCTAATGGGTTCGATACATGATACACAATGGCTATAAACGGGTAACGATATCGTGGCATGAGCACATAGAAATGTTTTGCCAGCAGCTTTCCTCGTGTTTATCTTGAAAATTATTGTTTGTCATAACGGTAAAAAACAGTAACCATTCTTTGTCATATCTTTCCTTGCGTCAAATTTTATCAAGACCTTTCAGCTGTTGTGACGCAAGTAAAATATATCAATACTTTTAAGCTCTTGCATTAATATTATTAGTAAAGATAAGTCCAGGTTTCCTAAAACCGATTGATTAGCTAGTGACTAATTAACACAGTATATTTGAGGGCACGGACGTTGACCAATCGACTACTGCGTTAGGTGTCACTGGTTCGATTCCCGGACGGAACAAATATTTTTATGATCTACTAGTAGTTGGTCTCGTCATGGCGATTGTGAATTTTATGTGAAAAAAAATATTATTATGATCTACATACTAGGTAATAGTTTTGGTCATGGTGATTGTGAATTTTATGTGAATAAAAAATTTCTCCTATAACGTGGGTTACGTTTTAGGAGAAAATTCTAGTGCGCAAATTAAAAAAAGCAAAACGTTTACCAAATTTGCTGTGGAACTCCTAAATCAAACAACCCCATGATAAAAGTCAATTGAAATAAATTACTTTAAAGATTATCATAATCGAACTACAAGCAAACATTAAACAGATAATTCATATAATTAATGATCTATGAATTGAGCGGCGCCATAAACTAGTTTACAATCTATTAATACGATACTACGTTATCTACTTTAAAACAGGTCTAAATCTTGATTTGAAAGCGCCACTTGTAGAGGTGAGGTCGCATTGTAAGCGAGATGACATTATTTACTTCATAAGACTAGGTTACTACCGTGACTTTGCTTGCGTACCAAAATTGATAAGGGTAATAATAAAGTTTACTTGACAAGAAAATATGTTTACCGATGTGAATGACAAAATTAACTGTAATAGTTTCAAAATATTCATCACACTTATACTTAACTAACATTACACATGTATGTGAAGATGGATCGATGGCTGTTTGTTTGTTACTATTTTACAAAAAAAAAAACACTTCAGGGATTTGGATAAGAGGCACACAAATAGTTTATTACCCGGATTAATAAAAAGGACACTTTTTAATCCCGGTATGGTGTTCCCGTGGTATAATTTTCAAATTATCCGCGGGGGAAATCGAAGGCAACAGTAAGTGAATTATAGATTATTAATAACAACTTTTTGTCCACTAAAAATGCAATCAATCAATCATTACTCGTCTATTTCACAATGCATAATATTTCGTAATGATCTTCAAATGACGCATGCGGGTTTGACGTCACAAACCGCGAAGTCGCGCGTCTGCGGTGAATTATCTAGACTGATAACAACTAGGGTTTCCCCGCGGGTTGCAAATCGATATTATTTTGATTTATTTACTTTCTTAAGCCGATGTATTATAAAGTGTCCAATCTTAAAGATAGACAAATACATTAAGACGGACGTGAAATGATTAAATGATATTTGTAATCTGTACTACACCTACCCAATGTAACCTAGCCAGTATTTAATACTCGTTATTCGACAATTAAGATTTTTTAACAAAGTAACATCTTATAAAGCGATATTAAAGTTGAAAAATAATAATTTTGATTCCTGAATTACCATTGTGATGTTAACGATTGTAGTTGTGAACTACGTAACCCGCTGTCATTTGCACCACGCCCTTATAGTATTGCTCCTGCTCGACTGAATTTACTATTATAACTCTATTATTATTCACTTTTTTTTTTTTTTAAATCTCGGGATAACTAGGTAATACTCTCATCGCCGAATTGTTTGTACGATTGTCGTTATATTTTTTAGAAAGCAAAATATAATAAATTAGTTACTTTATTAAAGGTACGTAATTATAAAGTGAAATATAAATAATTCTTTGTTTCACGAATGATTTTCTATTTAATAATTATGATTAAAAAAATACTGTAAGATAATTATTATGTGAAATTATAAAGGAAAAAAATAACTGTGCTGCATTTTAATATAACATAATATCGTAGTTATTGATTGAGTTTACTTTCTGTCAAATGTCTTGCATAAGGTATAATGTTTTGTTTTTATTATCAAATCAAAGCGAGTTAAAAATGAGAATCAACAAAATACATAGTACTTTTCAGTTCACTCTATCAATATAACCCTGCTAAATAAAAACACTGTACAATTGTTATTGTCTCGAACAAATACTGGTCTATAATACTCGGTCAGGTTTCCTCCTCTCGTCAGTTCGATTGTACCGAGAATATTTAGTATAATTTTAAGAGTTTGAGGCATGGACGTGTGTTACTGAAGTAACGAAAAATATTTAAAAAGTTATCGTAATCTTTCGTTAAAAGGAATTGACTTTTAAAGTGATTTTGAGTAAATACTTTTGTTACAAAAATAAATAAAACTTAGTTTAACATAAAAATAAAATATATTTAATAACCTAGTCAAATAAATGAATACTTCATAATTTAGTTTTGAGGATAATTTGTACAATTTCGCAATGTATCATAAATAACTAGCTACAAATAATAAATGAAAACTCAAAGATGTGTTAATATAAATCATAACAATTTAAATTAAAAGTCTGCAAGTTGAATAAATTATAAAAAACAGGTCTAATAATAATACCCTAAAAATATTCAATAACAAAATAACAGGTCTCATAAATACCAAACAAAAAAATACTAGCTTTGCAAAAAATGTCGAATCCGAGTTTGGACGAACTTGAACTCAATTGGAAATTAGAAAAAGTGTTGATAATAGTGAGGTGACAATGACGTGGACCAAGGAGCTGGACGAGGCTGCCATACTGGCCACTAAGACTGGCCACTGGCATGTAGTGTTGTTCTATTTGTTGTGTGGACTTGCGGCTATTCCTACTTCGTTCCTGGTATTTTCTCAGGTAAGAGCTCCATGTTTTATTTATAAAAAGGATATGCTCGTTTTACGTTAATATCGGCCAGTATATAATAATATGAATAATATAATATGAATCGGGGCATTAATGGCGCTTTGTTACTTCTTTTATAGTCATCATCTGCCTAGCCTTTTCCCAACTATATTGGGGTCGACTTCCAGTCGAACCAGATGCAGCTAAATACCATTATAATTGTTATTACTACTTCTAAAGGTAAAAAAATAACCACGAAAGTGATGACGAGTCTCTAACCTAACATGTCCGGATGTCTTTTTACCACAAACGGCTGGTCAGAGATACTCAATCATTATCATCCTAGATAATGTTCCCACTGCTGGGACACAGGCCTCCTCTCTGTGAGAGGGAATGGGCCATAATCCACCACGCGGGCCCAGTGCGGGTTGGTGGATGTCACATGTCTTTGAATTTTTGGTTCTAGGACATGCCGGTTTCTTCACGATGTTTTCCTTCACCGTTTCGAGAGCAGTGGGGATGAAATCAATTACACAAAGTAATGGGTTCGAACCCACGACCTACAACTCGTAAGTCGGGACCGATACCACTGGGCCACCACTGCTCTCATAGTAACCAATAACTACTCATAAATATTCAATAACCCGTTTTTTTTTATCATAGTGGTAAAATCATCAAATGAGTCCTTTCACCCAGGGCAGGACAAGACAGACTGTCAGACTTGTACTGACTAAAATCCACGGTGATCCTTCAATAGGCTTTTACGGTCCAGGGTTACGGTTACCTGATCCCCAGTCCAGCGACCCCGACAGGCCTCCCCCGTAACATGAATCCCTCTCACACAGTTTGGTACGCGACGATGCTGTCGATGTAAGTCTAAGTTTGTTAAGTAAAGGATTCATTCGGTCTTAAAAAGATCAAGACTAAGGCCCGTAGTACAGAATAAAACTCAAGCACTGATCTCTATTTAAATCAGGATTTCATACAATCAAATGCCTTGAATTTGCAAAAGTGTTTTTAAGTAATACTTGAGTGTTGAGCGACGTTCTGTAATACGGGCCTATGACTGGTAACTATGGCGGGGCCATTATTCATTCATATAAGGTATCCTCATTTCGTTTCGGCTTCGATTGACGAATTCGGTCGTAAGTTCTAATCCCGCCAGGCGCATAATTTTTAAAACGGTGAAGGAAAACGTCGTGAAGAAACCGACATGTCTTAGAACCAAATATTCGTATATGTGACGTTTACCATCAACCATCACGCTCTTGGCCCTCGTAGTGAATAACAGCAGTCTATCTTCATCTCATAGAGAGAAGGCCTGTGTCCTACACGCGTAGCATGGCGGTTCTATCCCTATTCTACCAAGAAAAGACAAAGTTATTTCATCGTTATTTCTACACAACTATACTGTTTTTTGTACAAATGTGACACCATTTATACACTATTGAAGAAAATAACGTTTATTTTCCATATTTTTCACATTACCATGCTTAAAACGCTAAAACTATTTCTACGTTCTGTCATTTTGTCTATTCTTCCCTCGACAAAACCCCTTCCGCGCCATGCTACGCCTGCTGGGAGTGAGAAACATTCGAGTAGACTGATTATTGTATCGTCATCAATTGGTTACCCTTAAGTGTTTTATTGTGGTAAAATCATTCCATGAGTCCTCCCGCCTAGGATAGAGTGGAAGGGACTGTCAGACTTGTACTGACTAAAATCCACGGTGTCCTTCAATAGCCCTTTATGTTCCAGTGTTATGGTAGTTGAGGCTGTAGAATAGAAAACAATTTAATATTTTTAATGTAAAACATGAGTATGCATCAAACAATATGTCATCATTATCATCAGCCTATAAATGTTCCCAGGCGTGGACCCAGTGCGAGTTGATGGATGTCACATGTCTTCGATTTTTTGTTCTAGGACATGCTGGTTTCCTCACGATGTTTTCCTTCACTGTTTTGAGAGCAGTGGTGATGATATAAATTACACCAAGTAAAAAAAAAAACACTAAAGGCGTCAAAGTACTCCTCCGCATCGCTGTTATCCGGGAACGTGCCCAGAAGACTGGCAGCATTGCCACTTTGGATGGGAATGCTTATTCTTTGACCAAAAAAGGAACCAGCCCTCTGGTCACGCGAGCTGTCGATCAGTCGGCGTGAAATTTCCTTAAGGTCAAACAAGTCAACATTTTTTCCATAGAAATTTCGTTGGGGTTTTACTCCACCATTTGACAAAGTACATCCAAAATTAAACATGGTATCGTTTTGTCTCATTATTAATTTTGTCTGTACGGAAGCAGAATTGTAAAATATGAAGCTATTAAAAAGTTACGAGCTTCTAAAGATTTGTTTTTTTGCTAATTTTAACACAACTTTAGGTATAAATTAGAAGCTAAAGAAGCATCAAATTTCCAAAACGAAGTCCGTACCGACACAGCAAATTTATCGAAGAATTTAATAAATTTTATTTGAAATTAATTGATGCAGTAGTTTTTTCATAAAACCCCAACAGCCAAAGGCTTTTTCGTATTTTTTTACGCGCGCCTTTTACTCTGAATGATCGTGCATCTCACTGAATAAGTTTTCCCCTGTTTTCTCCACGGGGGGATGACGCTCGCGCACACATGAACAATATGGCTCGATTTCCGGTGAAATATCATGGTTTTTGACCATGCCTGCCAGTGAGTTCGAGCTCGCGACTAGCGGCGCCTTAAGCATCAGATCATCCATCAATCGAAACGCTCGGGTCATGGGGTCCGAGTGCGGTGACCCGCACTCGGACCCCATGACCCGAGCGTTTCGACCCCAAACGGCTCAAAACTGTAGCAACCATTAAGGTTACAGTATTTGCGCACATTGACTCGCATTGGGATCGCTAATAAGTTTGTGATGTAAAACAAGACTTTTTAAGCACCGTTTATTTACTTTATACTTTAGTAGAGCAGTGGTGGCCCAGTGGTATCGGTCCTGACTTACGAGTTGTAGGTCGTGGGTTCGAACCTCGCCAGGTATTACTTTGTGTAAGTTATTTCATCACCACTGCTCTCAAAACGGTGAAGGAAAACGTGAGGAAACCGGCATGTCCTAGAACCAAAAATTCGAAGACATGTGACATCTGCCAACCAGCACTGGTCCCGCATGGTGGATTATGGCCCACTCCCTCTCACAGAGAGGAGGCCTGTGTCCCAGCAGTGGGAGCATTATAGGCTGATGATGATTATGATGAGTTACTTTATACAGTTAGCCCCTTCATACACTAGGCGACGCAACTCTCCGATACCTTACGACTTTGGTAACTATAAAGCTGTGTTGCGATAGTCACCTGGATACCAAAGTCGTAAGGTATCGGAGACTTACGTCGCTTAGTGTAGAACGGGCTAACAGTCACAGATGTAAACCATCCATATAAGTTGCTTGTCACGTCGCGAAAGTTGTGAAAGTGAATTAGAGAAAGGATTACTCGTGTTGTGGTTCTGACTGAAGATCGAATGGACAGATAAAGGTGCTTTGGCGCCTCCAAATAGAAAAATACGAGTATACTCAGACTTTCAAACGGGCATTCAAATGCCAATTACGAGTGATGGATGAACGATCTAAGGCATGGTGATAACTTAATTTATAATTATGTTTTTTACCTCATAAATATCATAACTAACAGACGGAAAGGTGAACCGATTTATACAAAAAAACCAACTACAAGCCTATTTCACTCACTTTTCTGGAAAACTCACACCACCAAAATTTTAAACGTCAGAAAAGAGCGAAAGTCTGTTGCCCAAATTTAATGGCTGCTACACACCTTACGATAAATCGTTATGATTCGTCGGTACAGTTCAAACTGCAACGATAAATCGACAACTGTGTATGAAAAAAATCGAGCAAACTGTACAGTTTTTCTCATACAGGCTTGTCGATTTATCGTTGCAGTTTGAACTATATCGACTAATCGTAACGATTTATCATAAGGTGTGTAGCAGCTATAAAAGAAACACCCTGTATAGTATTTAGGTGATTCCGATCATGCGCTCGTGCTATTGTCTAAGATACCTAGTACTAGGTCCGTAAGTCCAAGGAGTGTCCCCTGTCTATGATAGCCATTACAAATTGGACCTGTCACATTGACGACTAGTTGAACAAAAGCAGGGGAACACGTTCATAAATCATAATTTCAATCAAGATCGGCTAGTGTACGCACGGTTGGCGCAGTGGCTGACCGATCGACTCCTGCGCAGCGTGGCGCAGGAGCAATCCCCGATGGGAACAAATATTTGTTTGTAACGTCACCATGAGACGTTAGATATGGAAGGACAAATTCGCCGCGGCAGATAAGATCCCCGGTGGCTCGGTTGGAAATGAGCGTCGGATGTACTGAATCCGAAGGTCGTGGGTTCGAATCCTGCCCGCGAATCGAATATTTCCTTTCCAAAGAAAATCTTTAATATTTGTATGGCCTACTGGTAGTTTTTCCGGGTCTGGGGGGTTTAATTTAATCTCTAAGCAAAAGGACTTCAATAAAAAGGGCTGTATTGTTCGTTCGCGAATTTGTTTTTGACGTTAGTTAACATTCATACACACGGCTACACATCAAGCTATACAAAACCAGTATAAGCTGATCGTTAAATATATAGAAAGACCATGTATGTTCTTTTGTTATTAGGACAATGTTTTTCCAAAACAAATACAAATTGAACGGCTTTTAGTTACATTCATACATCAGTCTTTATTCGTTCCCGTGTTTTCGTTGACGAACTTAGAGAGTAGACACCATGTTTCCATGCGATCTTTGTAACCTATAGATGTCCAAATGTGCTGTAACTCTTTACAGCATTCACGCGAACCTCGACATAAAACACAATAGATTCTGAAGATACATAATTTACAATCATCCAAACCAATGACTTACAAATACCGTAAATCCATCGAAGCGAGACACATTATAGTAAACATAAGGTACTTACTACAAGTGTGTGATAAGAACTGATAAGGACTGCCTCCCAGACGGTAACACGGTAACTCTGACACATTTGGTAAACAGCGCATAAATCATTATCGCTGGTGATATCAGGGCCCCAGGGACTTGATTGAATATCAATTGGATCTCAGTAGCAGTTTTAACTACATTTGGTATTCTGCTACTAATTTAAGACCAATGGTTTTCCAGTGACATTCCATTGAACTGCTATCAGAATATTTGATATAGTCTGCTCTTCAATCGTGTTACAATTGTAAATTCGTCGATTGTGGTCTTTATCGGTATTCTACTCTCTAATGACAATACTTATAACTGTTCAACTAAGAGTCAATTACAATTATACACTACGATTCCATTACGACTCTATAGAGCTTATACAAGTTTTAGCAGAATACCTGTTCTAATCATAATGGAGTCATGATTGAGTCTCAATTGAATATCAATAGCATGAGAGTTAAATAAAATTAGCAGACTTGAGGCCCAGATATTACGGAGTTAGCTAATTATTATTTTGCTGCGGGTCTAAGGCTGAGGCTGTATTAGATAGCGATTTGCGATGTGACTAGAAAAGCGAAATACGGTTAGACGTGGTATCGCCAACGTACGGTGTAGTCAATTATGCGAGCATTCTTTTTTTATTTAAATCGCAGATGTGTCGCAAATCGTGTTTCGACCTAGTGTAGCTTTAGCCTAAAAAGGGCTAATAAACAACATCAAATAAACTATCAAAAATCAAAGCACGAGTTTTCAGTATTTGAGACGTAAAGTAAACTGGAACTTTTGCAACTTCAAATTGACAATTTTCAGGGAAAAAATTAGTTACTTCTTCGCACACCAGAGGCGCTGTACCATTTTTTCATACAAAAACGCTGTAAATACTGGAAAGACGCTGTAAAGTAAAAGAGTGAAAATTCGTTCTAAGGGTACTGTTTATGGAATGTTACAGAGGGTTCAAAAAGACGTTTGTGCTGTGAAAACTGCACATAGGTTACTGTATAAACGGGAATACATAGTCGTTAATTTGTTATAATAATATCTCAAAAATTTCATTTTCTTCGTTATATTTTTTATTAACTTTAAAATGTCATACTTACCTACTTACATTATTAGAAAAATAACAAAAAAAAAGAAATGTAATTTTGGTAATTACTAAACAGGTCTTGGAACGTAAAGAGCAACAAAAGAAACAGGGTGGACATTTAGTCAGTAAGATTTTGACACTCCTTTCCGCTCCACTCAGGATAGTATGACTCAATTGATGATAATTACACACACATTTTTATTAATTCATCAATTTACATTTCGCACCATTTCAGTTTTCATGGGATTTTCATATCTATTAGTTTTCCTTGTGAAAATAATAAGATAAGCGTACAATCCAATAAAATATATTTAATATCAGCAATAAATTATAACCAATCACGGATTAAAAACAGACACTACTGATAGTGGTATCAAACACCTTATCAGAGGAAAATTCGTGACGTTTAGTTTTATCTGGATTGCGGCCGGATTTTGGAAATCTCACATTTTTATCTTTTTTCAAAAACATAGGCCTTATCATGAGTTTTCAGTTATTGTTACTTATAGTGAACTGGAACTTTGACGTTAATTTCAAGGAAAAAAATAGTTCCTTCTTCGCACACGCAAGAGGCGCTGTTCCATTTTTCCATACAATAAACACTGTAAATACTGGAAAGACACTGTTAAGTATTTTACTACTTTTTTATTACGAAAAAAAACTTTTTCGAGTTTCTATTTTACCTTCTTAATTCAAATATTCGACCCAAATTCTTGTCAAATAAATAATCTGTAGTAAAATAAAAACTACTAAACTGAACTGAAATAATTTAGGGGGCCAAAATGACGGAATTATACTTCATCGAAAAAAAAAAGAATCATGAAAATCGGTTCACCCAGTCGTAAGATACAAAAACAAAATACAGTCGAATTGCGAACCTTCTCCTTCTTTTTGAAGTCAGATACAATCTATGTATAACATTTAGGGTGAATGATACATGTATAAATTGCCCACGCGTCTCTGCTGCGACGCGGACGCGGGCTACTAATCTGATTTCGCAAAATTCAAGAAAATGCCGTATTTTTCACTAGAAATAAAATTCTCCAAACTTTCAATTAGCACCCCCTTCCGCCCCACCCAGGGCGGGAGGACTCATTTGACGATTTTACCACCTAAAAAAAAACAAAAAACTTTCAATTAGCCTATCTGGTCACAGTCTAGCACATCGTGGACTGTCCCTTTAAAAAAAATTCAGTCCACGACACGGGTCTATGCACTTTGCGAAATGTGCACTAAACGCAATACGCATACTCTTGCGTAGCTACTACACATTTTGCATCAAGTGCAAATTCTGCGTCAAAACCGTTTATAGGTTACCGATTACTTCATCAGTCTAACTCACGATTCCTTTTAAATACTTTACTGAGTAAAACTATTCTTACTATTAACTATTTGACACGATCATGATTTCAACTATTGTCATACAAATCGGTTTACGTAATGCTTCTAGTATTTGTATGGGTGATGGATGAGTGGCGCTTCGACGTAAATCTGCATGAAAGGATGACACAGTTTGGAGTATTTGTATTGAAATCGTTTTATTTAAAACTAACTTGCTTATCTCTTTGGTTTTGCCTGCGTGATCTTGCCACGGGAATATCCCGGGATAAATATAACGCCTGACTACCTCACTCATCTAAGCCCGTTTGTACACAATGCGACGTAAGTCTCCGATACCTTACGACTTTGGTATCCAGGCCACTATTACAATACAAATCCCTAGAGGTTCGTACACAGGCACGCGTCAATGGATACCAGGTTGTGGGCTTGTGTCGCCTAGTGTACGAAGAGGCTAATGGCCGTAGTCGCGACTGTTGAACGAGAGGTCATTGGTTTAATTCCTGGGTCGGATAAAGTGTTACCTATTATGTTTTTCCATAACAAAATTTTCAGTAACAACTACGGATTTTGGATTAGTGCTCGACTGCAATAAGATCGTCGATATTATAGAACTAAAACATCATCTAATGCCTCTAAAAAAACTAATCTCCTGGAGGGATTGTTAGACTAGTTCTGACTAAAATCCACGGTGTTCCTTCAGTAGCCTTTCAAACACGGGGTCACGGTTAACTGCTTAGGTAGTCCTGCGACCCTGGTAGGCGTTTGACCCTCTACGGGGGCCCGTTAGATTGCTGCCTTCGTCGTCACTGTTAGAAGCTTGATAGTCTGACAATCAGTCTGAAACTATCGCTAAATAAAAATAAAAATAAACTAGTAAACAGAGGTGTATATTGCCCAGTTCCTGGGTTGTAGAGGTCAGACAAGCTTTCGCTCCATGTAAAATACTGTTATTCAGCTGCTTCTGTTAGACTGTAAACTAATCCCAACATAGTTGGTAAAAGGCAGTCAGATGAAGATGTGCTATGTTATCCGTGTTCGACGGTGAAACCATTATGCTTGCAACATTACTTATGCGAGCATTTTTACCTCATTTCACAAATCAATGTAAGTGAAGCACTCTATTAGCGGTCATCGCGTGTACTCCCTCGCTCCTTTGTACAGACGCCAGCAGGTCAACCTACCCGAATCTGTCAGATTTTACCATTCAAACCTTAACCTTCTACTCTTGTGATAAGGTTGAAATGACAATGCCAGATCCTGCCCCACCTTTCAGCCCTTGTTACAGGAAATATAAACTAATGAAAAATATTAAATGAAAATAAGACCCCTGATTACATAATTGTTATTCTGCAAAGGATGCTTTTAAAAAGTTAGTGATAAAAGGATTTCGAAAACCCAAAAACCATTTCCTGTTTTCATCGCGGCCATGTGCGTTACGCAATAAGCATACCTACACGCAGAGAAAATGACAAATGAACCTTTTAATGTGTTAATGTTCGGATTTAAATATGCAATATTCAGTTTTAATAAAAGATTCTTTTCAATAAGTGTGTTTACCGAAATTAATGTTTTTTTTTTAAATATAAATCACATTATGAATATACACTCTTAAAAATATTTCACATTTGAGCATGAATGATTATGTACAACGAAACGTCATTGACGCGGAAATACCTAATTAAAACATAGCCCTATCATAAAATCTGGACTGAGCACTTCAAGTTACCTAGTACTCAAAAATGAACCGTAATCGCCACCGCTAAGGTTTTTTTTGATTTGCTATAATAATTAGCGTGACGAAAGAGAAAGAGAAGATCAACTTGGATGGCGCTTGTTCCTTTCCTCCTATTGCCAGAAAGTAATATGGATAGAAACAGTAAAATATAACTCTTACTTGCTAACATTATTTACTTTTTCGGCTTTAAAATATTGCTTTCAGGTTTATTTTTCAATATTCATTTTATTTTAATTTTATTACATAAAAATTAATTTATATTCTGACAAACTGCAGTACTGTTTATCGGCAGACAATTGTACACTTGGAAGATTATAAAATACTATGATGTTTTAGTAATCACTCTAGTATTATTGAAATCTGACGTACAGCTTGACATAAAATTATAGAAAACCGGAAGTCGCCACTGTCTTCGCGCTGCCAGCACTTTGAATGTTTTTTTTTGTTTTCACTTATTACGTTAGTTTTATAGCATAATAATAAATCTAACCAACCTGCGGTCTTTGTTTACATCAAATATCAAAGATTTTAAAACGTTGTCAGAAACAAAAAGATTAGTTCCGTTTCAATCCATTCTGGCCAAGCTGTATAATGATCACCACTGCGAAGATCGCCCGGAGGACACGGTGGAGCATACGGTGCAAGACTGCCCAGCTTGGGCGGAGCACCGACGTGTCCTCACGGCTGCGATAGGTGGAGACCTCTCGCGCCCGGCATTGGTTGCGGCCATGCTGCGGGGCGAGACGGAGTGGGAAGCGGTCAGCTCCTTCTGCGAGGCAGTAATGCTCGTAAAGGAGGAGGCAGGCCGCGAGCGAGAGAGGACAGCGTCCTCCCTCCGCCCCAGCCGCAGTGGTAGGCGCCCACGGCGACGGACGTCGCTAGATGATCTCCGGCCACCGTAGGCGCGGGCATGCGGGCAGCGAGTAAAGGGCAACTCGCTGCCCGACCAAGGACCATGCCCGGGTCGACGGCGCGTTGTGTCCCACGCGCGCCTCAAAGAGAGTCAGCATAATGACGGGGCCCCCCTCTCAGAGGGCCAAAGCCTGCCGGGGTCGCGGGATTATTCCCTTACCGTAACCCCGGAACGTAACAGGCTATGAAAAACACCGTGGATTTTAGTCAGTAGAAGTCTGACAGTCCCTCCCGCCCTGCCCGGGGTTGGAGGACTCATTTGATGATTTTACCACGCTAAAAAAAAAAAAAAAGCTGTATGATGGGTGCGATGTGGCGGCATTATTTTAGTTGTTTTTATAAACTTCCTAGAAATAATTCGTTTCAACTTCATCTCTCCTCTATTTTTATTGAGTCAGAATAGGTGTCATATCTGTTCTCAATCGTTCTCTCACTGCTGAGATTCGAAACTTCGTTTCAATTTATTAACTACATCAACATCTAGTGCGGTCAGTGGCCTGATGGAGTGCAGTGCTGATGATAGGCATGTCGAGTTCTGCCGACATTTAATCAGACCACCGTTTTGGGCTTCGACCGCTAGGTCTTTTGCCTTCTATCTTTTCGGTCACCATTAGCCGCTCCATGTTGTTGGTACCTCTTCGGGCAATTTGACCTTAATATTTCATGACATGTTGCGGGCAGGTTGAAGAGAGTGGTTGCGCTTCTTCTATTCTTAGTTGTTTACGGATCGAGACGTTTATATGCGGTGGTGCATAGTATCGTATATTTTATAATCATAATCATTGCTAACGGCGAGTAGGTACTTACACAGGCATAACCTATTAGCCAGAATTATCCACCAGCAACTTGCTTTGTAATACATACTTGTGGATTCTGAGGTACCGTATAATAGGTTTGTGCCCGACCCAGTTTTCGAACAAGACCATGTCACGCTGTACTGGAATCTGCCTTTATCACTATAGACAGGATTTATTGTCGCCAATTAGCCTGATATTGTTGCAATAGACAGATCGGCGCACCACGTAATGATAATCGATGTTACCATCTCGCATGACGAGAACCTTGTGAAAGCTGAGAAATATAAAAAATTAAATATCTCAACGTAGCACGCGCGGTTGTTGAAATGGGAATGTGAGCTCGGCCATAATTGTGCCGATTGTCGTTACAGCCAATGGCCTGTTGTAAAGGGCCTCGACGAATACCTTTCGGGGCTCTCTCTAGGTAGTTGGATCAAGGGCCTGATTTTGAAGACAGTGTTATACGGCCCGCATTGTGAGGAGGTTCCTATTTCTGTAGCCCTAACCACCGGTCGTGTTGACCCTGCTCCCACACCGGCGGACTGCTGTTTTTATGTTTTAAAATGTTTTTTTTATTGTTTTTTTTTTTAAAGAAATATTTAAAAACGTAATAGTATGTATTTTGGTTACCCTGTTAGAAAGATCACCTGTTAGAGAGACCATCGGAGCTAACTCTCTCAGCACTTTTTACGGCATGAGTGCTCAGTCCATTTTATATATAGTTTGTGTATTTTATCCTTGTGTCAAAATGTCACAACTGGCATTATAGACAAAGTCATGTTGATCTTTGAGGGGCTATTGTGTTTGTTTATTAGTATTATATAATTTTGTGTTTGAATTGTCTTACAGCTTCCACCAACATCTGTAATCCGTGAAGAGTGTTAGTATTGTATTGTGTGTGCTTTGTGGCTAGACCAGCATTGTGAAAATAGGAATGTGACGTTAACGTGTGCTCGACAAAAGTATCTAACCTAAATGTGATATTTTATCCAATTAAACAGAAACGGCAGGATTATAGACATATAAAACATGATTTTACTTATCACTGATAAAGCACAAATAGAATGCTACATTTGGTATAGGAGGAAGCCAAATTTTATTTGGTGGGTCATAGCTCTAAGGAGCAACCGGCATTGTCTTTTAATTAAAGAAATCTGACAGATTGTGGTAGCTTAATGTGCTGGCGTCTGTACCAAAAAATATATTTAATTTGACTTTATAGGCATCAGTATCATTTAGCCATCTTACAGCAAATCCATTAAGCCGTCAAGCCGAGGAACAGGCACTTTAGCCTTTATTTATAATGTATGAAAGAAGACATAAAACTAAACAGATTCATAAGTGGAACGAATTGCTTTTGATCAGCATGTTTTATTTCAAATTGAAGCTATCGAATTGAGATTAAAAAAAAACCGGCCAAGTGCATGTCGGGCCACGCACAGTGTAGGGTTCCGTAGTTGCCCATCAAAATACCTATGTGAACTAACTAAACTGATTCGCTGAATTTAATTTTAAAAAGAAGGATTTTCAAAATCGGTCCAGGAGTCTTTGAGAAATCGGGGAAAATACATAAATAAAAAGATTACGACGAATTTAGAACCTCCTCCTTTTTTGAAGTTAGAAATAGTTGACGATAAAAACCTACCTATCCCCAAAAAACATACCTATTAAAGCTGTAAAAATAAAGTTGACAAACTTACATTTGCAGTTGAAGAGCATGTTCTCCGATACATTTTGTTTAAGAAAAATGTTTTCCAAGTACATTTTATAAGTTGGTCGACTATTACTCGTAAAGTTGTAAAGCCTACTTAGTCATGATAATTTTCTTTTAAAATTCATTATATATACTACTGTTGTGAATTTTTTCACACCCCCAAACACAACCGTTTAGCTGGTAGAGGGGGGGGGACACTCGAGTCGAGCAAAATTTAGCACTTTAAAGCTTAATATTTCACAAACTAATTTTTTTATGAAAAAATTGTTACTGGAAACTCCCAATATTTTTTAAAGACCTATTTAATGATACCCCACACTAAGGGGTATGTGAAAAAAAAAAAAATCCTCACTTTACGTGTAAGTACAGGAGGTACCCTAAAAAAAATTATTTTACGATATTTTATTTTACCACTTTTTCGGCACAACAAATTCGTATATTTACACCAAATTACAGCTCTCTAGTACTGTGCGTCTCTGAGCTAAACTGCGGACAGACGGACGGACGGACGGACGGACGGACGGACGGACGGACGGACGGACGGACGGACGGACGGACATGGCGAAACTATAAGGGTTCCTTGTTGACTACGGAACCCTAAAAATTGACACGAGCCTCTTCAATTGTTATATCTGTTTCTTTTAGCGCTAATTGCTATTGATGGATCAATAGAGTTATTATTGAACTTCATCAATCGAACACTATGTTTGTTTTTTTGGCACTAATCCAAAAACTAAGATACAACACTCTTGTCTGTTGGCTTTTTTTTTTAGGTGGTAACAGTATCAAAATGAGTCCTCCCGCCCTGGGTGGAAAGGACTGTCAGACTCTTACTGACTAAAATCCACCCGTGTTCCTTCCTATGCCCTTTACATTCCGGGGCCACGGTAACCTGGGTTAAGAAATAACCCGCGACCCCAGCAGGCATTTGGCGCGAAACACGATGCGCCACCGTCCCGGGCTTGGTCCTTGGTCGGACGGCGAGCTACCCATCACTCACCGTCCGCAAGCCCGCTCCACCGCTGTGCCCTCTGCTGATCAGAGGGACACGCGTTGGAGCATCCACACGACAGGCTATTCGCATACGGGCAAAGAGACCACTTAGGAGGAGTTTTTGCCCGCATCCCAGGGTGCACCGGCCCGAAAAACTGGTCTTCCCCCCGGACGTATCCGAGAGGGAACTCCAGTCCACGGGCGCACGTGGAGGTTTCCTGTCATAGCACCCCTTGTCTGTTGACTTAGTAAAAACTACGCTAGAACTTCGCGTTCTAGCCGAACCGTGGTAGTTAGCCAGTTGGAATTTTCAGAGATATATTAGGTATGGTGGGTGTGTTTCTGTTGCCGCTATAACAAATTCTAAAAAAACAGAATACAGTACATAATTTCAGAGGACTTCCATACAAAAGAGATTGTTTTTTTGCTGTTTTTCCCTATGTCTTTTTTTGTATTTAAACATCCTAGTTTTAACCCCCTCAGAGGTCGAAACCGTTCGTAGTGCATACTTGATACCGTTTCAAGAATAGTTTTGCAAAACTGTATGCTGTTAGAACCTAAGGTTTTTTTTGCGTTGATCATTCAGTCTGTTAGCCTGGCACGTTCTCCTTTTCTGGATTCGGATCCAGATTTATAAAAACATTTTTAATAATAGGTACCATTCTTTTGTTTCCCAGGTCTTTACAAACGCAACTCCAGAACATTGGTGTGCTCCACCTCCAGAACTAGATAACCTAGGACTTCCAGATGACCTGCTGCGTTCATTGACAGTACCAGGAGATCATGAAACGTATGAGTCATGTCAAGCATACCATATAGATCGCAAGGAGTTGCGTGAGGCATTGAGAGACTACATTGAAGAAAGGTAACTTTAATTTATGTTAGCCTAGTAGTTTTACTAATAAGTCTGTAATCCCAGAAAGTTTAAGCAGGGGTGTTATTATAGTAAACAAGCAGTTTACCAGTTATGTTAAAGTTCCGTGTAATAAAGTTGTTAGCAAAAGAAAAATCAGATTGTTCCAATTAAAAAACACAGATTATGTAGAAAAAAAAAAACTAAATCAAAACTTAAGTTTATAGAAACAGTCACGAGCTGGTTATTTGTATGTTAATCTACCTTTACTCGTGCTGTCTAAATAACAACGACATTGAAAAATATACAATGGCAATTGGCAGGTTTAAACCTGCAACCTTGCAAGTACTCGATCATTTGTCCTATAATCTCCAGTACACGAAATAACCTCCAATACACAAAAAGTACATAATATTAAAGCAACGGATTGTCTGTCATGCAAATAAGTAAATTATAATAATCGTATGTAAATTATATTTAGGTTGTAAACACACTTGAAAGTAGAAACACCAATGTCAAATGCGTATTTGATACTTGTGCGCCTTCGGACAGGATTATTCTACAGCTTGTATCGTATATCATACGTATGGTCTGATAAACGTATGGTGTACTATATTTTAGATACCGCAAGTCATCATCTGCCAGGCTTTTCCGGTTAGGTTTGTGGAATTCCTTGCCGGAGTCTGTATTTTGTGAAAGCTACAACTTTGGGGTCTTTACGTCACGAGTGAATAGGTTACTTTTAGGCAAGCGTGCTTTACCTTCGACCCATCATCGCTTAACAACTTATGTATCGCTAAATAAAAATGACAGAATCGGCATCCAGTCGAAACGGATGCATCATAATATCAGTATTTTACATGGAGCGACGGCCTGTCTGACCTCCACAACTGAATAACTGGGTAATACAACACCTGGTTAATACAGGATGTTAGACTTTCGAGTATTTGACTTATAGATGCGACCAGAAATGACAGCCGTGGCTTTACGTGTTTTCCTGGTCACTAGAAGTTTGCACCATTTAGGAATGATTTTTCAATAGCCAGATAACCTCTAACTGAGGAATTAAAATAACAGTTTGACATATTTTCTATGGATAAGCTGTCAAACTGCCATTTTTTCGTCAGATAAAAGTTATCTGACTATTGAAAAATCAGCCCATAAAGTAATAAATCCATGCGGCTGTCACTGGACAGTCTGGAAAAGTTGCCGTAACCTATCGATAAGTTCCACGCAAAGAGCTATTGAAAAAATATGGTGAATTATAGAAAATCTAAAATTCACCGTGTTTCTTTAGTCAGTTCGAGTCAGACAGTCCTTTCCTTGTACTCAGGACGAGGAGGACTCATTTAATAAATTTATCATAAAAAAGACAAGCAAATAACATGTGCAGTGGAGGTACGCACTGAATTCATTGTGGGTCATCCCTTCGTGCAAGTCTTCAGACATGCTTGCCGGGTCTCGTGTGCTCGCCCGTTGTCTGTCCGGGGTTCGTTTTGCCTGCGCGAGCAAATGAGCACCATAACAACTAAACCGTGTAGTCGGTTGAGACAAAAACATAATATTCATAATGTCGGTGTTGTGTATTGAGGCGAAAGACTTGCCCGCGGGCATGTCCGTCTAGTGAGCGCTAGTGCATCACACAAAAAATTAAACAAACAACATTAAACACCTTCAATACATCAACACTCCCGGGTCGACGGCGCGTTGTGTCCCACGCGCGCCTCAAAGAGCGTCAGCATAATGACGGGGCCCCCTCTCAGAGGGCCAAAGCCTGCCGGGGTCGCGGGATTATTTCCTTACCGTGACCCCGGTACATAAAGGGCTATTGAAGGACACCGTGGATTTTAGTCAGTACAAGTCTGACAGTCCCTCCCGCCCTGCCCGGGGTGGGAGGACTCATTTGATGATTTTACCACGTTAAAAAAAAAAAAAAAAAAATACATCAACACTACAAACTTGTCACCACTAAATGAAACATATTATTATGGTAAACCATAATTGAAACCGTCATTTATATTAATAATTATAATTTTATCTCTGTAACGAGCCATTTAACAAGTCATCCATCAAAATGTTTGCAAAAAACATCGACCACGTGGTTTTAATTGATATGGCAGACATCTTTTAATTTGCGATTATTTATGTTCATTGTTTTTTACGCAAAAAATCGTCTGTAGTTTTAGTTCAGACATTTAAATAATTTATCTATAATTTATTATCTATGTACATACAAGTAATATGTAAAAAAAAAACAAACATTCAAAGAGCGTCAAAGAATACGTCCACATCGCTGTCAGCGGAAACAGTGCCCAAAACGCTGACAGCATTGTCACGTTCGTATGGCCTACACCTACGTTGGTCTAGTAAATAGGCCAGTCATCCTGGCGAAATTTGACGATAGAAGTTTTTATGCAATAGAGTACGTAACAATTAGGTATTTGTAAGACCTACAGGTTTGTGTATGTAAGTTTAAATGTTTGTAAATGCATTCACGATTACGATACGACACATTAGAACTTCATTATGTGGGACAAAAATAAAACAAAATACCGAATCAAAGTTGGTCAAGCTTAGAAGTTATGATGCCATAAACAGACAAACACGTCAAACTAACAACACTCCTTTTTTGCGTCAGGGGTTAAAAATAAACTACTAATAACTATCTGAAGATTATATGATGGATGTAATGTTTGGCAGTTGCTACTCTTTTAAAAGCTTTTAGTTAATCCAAACCATTCCAAATTATTATTATAACAACGTAATTAAAATGTCCGTAGGCAGACATTTTGAATAATGGACTATTGACTGATGGCTTGATGGTCTCCCACGAGTGGTGTTTACATTAAGTAATTACATACAAAATTACTAGGAAATAAGAATGAAAATCCATTAGCATAATTGGGTTTAGTTGGATTAGTTGGATTGCTTGTCCATCAAGAAATTACCATTAGGGAAATTGAAAACAGTCTGACCTCTTTACTACTTATGCCAGCCTAGTATCGCAGATAATAAACTGAGTCAATACGCGCCTGCCAGATGTAAGACATCGAAATTATTTTGTACAGCATGCATAATTTTGGAAAGGAAATAAAAATTATAACAAAAACAGTAGTTAGAGCCGAAACAGTCACAGTATGACTTGCCTTGGACTTGCCACATTAGATATTTCAAATCAACTAGATATACAACTATGATAATGTTTAAAACAGTTATAAAAAGAGATGACGAGAGAAATGATATATTATGTCCTTCTGTAAAGATAAAAGGACTTCAACATTTTTATGCCAACCTGGTATCACGGACATAATACGAAAATAAAGTTGTGAGAAATAAATTGATACAAAGCAAACCTCTGTAAATCCTTTCCCACACTAGATGTATACTAGACCAGATATATACTGGTTCGTCTACGATCCGTATGCTTTCCTGGTAATTGTAAAGCGAGCTATTATTTTAGCCGACTTCAAAAAAAAGGAGGTTATTTATTTATTATTTAATAGACCCTAGTTTGATGCAAACCTACTAAAACTTTTTGTAGCTACATTTCTAATTTATATTTATGTTACTTTCTTGACAGAAAAGTGACCATCAAAGAGGGCAACGCATATAACACGGTTAAGATATTTGAGCTAGTAACCGTCAGCGATGAGCTACAGAATGAATTGGTGAGTTTTCATTACTTTAGTCTACAATCATCAACATCATACGTAGTTTCTAGTATTGAATGTAAGTGTCCTCTCTTTTGTGCCATGGTATATCGAAGCTTCAACGTATGTTTTCTTTGTATGAAAAAGTGGTAAAAAAGCCTTGATACAGACATTACCAGAGGTGATTATTTTAACTTTGACCACTACAATAGATATCTGTTCCAAACTTTGAAATCTTCTTGCTCACTAATCTCATTATACTTGGGGTCAGCGCAAAACATCTTCTTGCGTTCTCCTCTGTCAAACGTCGCGATATCATTTACTCCTTTTTCTTTCTCTCTCTCTTCTATTTCATGATATATTCATACCCACCACTCTCTTAAGCGCCATTTAGACGGAGCAAGAACTCGTATGCGAGTTTTACTACATTGCGGCATTTGTTTCATTAACTGAATTTGTTTTACCTATAAATTCCGCAATGTAACGCAACTCGCCTTCGAGTTCTTGCATCGTCTAAATGAGGCTTTATTCACATGAGTGACTTTACTTTGAAATATCTTCATCAACTTCCAGATTTCAAATGTAACGAATGCTGTGCTCTCAGTACGAAAAAACACCACGTCACCATGTATGCACGGATGGCGGTTCAGTACCGAACAGTACCAGGATACCCTGGTTACAGATGTAAGTATTTTGTTAACAATGTTTTGATAGTAATAATAAAATCATGTCCACGTAAAGTACAAATACCAGTGAGCCGTCTCCTTCTAGATTGGTAAGCTGTTTGTGGACGATTTTTGTTAATTCGAAGTGAAGAACATACAAAGCTAGATACAAATCAAACACCCATGGAATAAACCTGTTGGGATATTTGTTGTTTAAATACAAAAAATATCCCTGCAGTCGCTCATGCAATCAAGAGATCACGGAGCCTCCCAGGGTTGTGTAACTGTTTTGTCCTGGTACCTATAAAAAGGACTGGGAAAACAGGCTGAAAACTGAAAAAACAGGGTGGTTTTAAGTCAGTTTAGTCAGACAATCTCGTTTATCTCTTGATGGTTTTCCAACCCGAGGACTGGGTGTGATTCTGGTATAATGGCGGGCTTTTGTTCATCAGTGGACTTCTTGTGACTGATGATGATGATGAACCGGTTTCCTCTTCTGTTTCCAGTTCAATCTCGTTTGCGGCATGGACTGGCTACCCAGGATGTGCAACACCCTTTTCTGGGTTGGCTCCATATTTGGAAACCTTTTCTTTGGATGGATGTCTGACAGGTAAACATTTAAATCTACTCCTTGTTACCATGAGATGATTCTAAAGTCCCTAAAAAAGTGCTCTTGAAATCTCGACTTTTGTCTTGAAATAATTTAGGCTCCGACTAAGGACAACAAGAAAGTTTGTTTTGATGTTATAATATGATGTAGGTATAAGTTAAGTTTTTTTATTTGTAAAGTGTGCCTAAAAATTTAATTTTAAGTGAACACATACAATTAACATAAATAAATTCGAATAAAAATGATGGTGGAAGAATCCGTGCCAGAATTGCGTAAAACCATTGCAGTTAAAAAAACCTGATAATGGAGCTGCATTCACAGTCACAAGATAATTATAATAACTGAAAGTACTGTAGATGCTCAAAGCGTAGATCCTATAAAGAAGAGCGACAGCGACACTTCACGGACACTGTTTATCAATCTGAATATGAATACAAAAAAAAAGTGAATCAATTTATTTTTCTTCTGCAGATATGGCCGTCGTCCCACAATTCTACTAATGGTTTTCCTAGAGGTTCCTCTGGCCATAGCGTCATGCTTTGCCACGTCATTTTGGACTTATGTTGGACTTCGAGTGGCTGGTGGACTGTTCTTCCCGGCGCTGTATCAGCTGCCTTTCATACTGGCATTAGAGCTCATGCCTCCTGGCCAAAGAAATCATACGGGTAAGGTTCCAGTGTAATTATTTAGAACTCCTCAAAAATAATTGTTTATTTACACAATTATTTTTGAGGAGCTCTAAATAATTACAGCCGCACAGGCTAAGAGTGCTTTGCGAGCTTACGTGCTTGCCGAGGTTGGTCTGTGGATGGGTGACCATCTGACATAGCGAGTTTGCACGTTAAGCCGTTGGTCCCGGCTATCATTTTGTGGATCTTTGACAGTCGTTACTATTAGTCAGCAGCTCTAAAAGTCTGACAACCAGTTTTACCACCGGATAACATATTACACAGTAACTGGGTTGGGCAGTCGCTCCATGTAAAATACATGATTATACCACTTTACTTCCTGTCATTTTTTTATTTTTTTAAGCAAACGTGCCTTTTCTCATAAATTCCCAGAAAATAATAATTTGTATATTTTTTTCTTTGATCAGGTATTGTCGTCGGCATGCTATTCGCCGGTGGTATGTGTTTACTATCAATGCTGGCATATGCTGTACAGGACTGGTACCACCTGTCTTTGGTCACTACATTTCCTTTCATTCTGTTGTACGGGTAAGTTACCATTTTAATTATACAATTAAAACTTAAATATGTAGTTGAAACGTCGTGTCTGTTCGAGTAGGTACTTAGTAGATGCTTGATCTTTGGACCTCTTCAGAAAATGTTTTAGTAAGTAGGTACGTATAAGTAATTTTATTGTGACGCACATGTTTTTTTAGGGAATTTATTTGGGACATAAAAAATAAACTATAAGTTCGCTTTTGACCTCTAACTCGCTTGATGGTAAGCGATGAAGTGGTCGACGGTGAAGCATGCTTGCTTGAAAGTTACCTCGTCAAACTGGACGTAGAGACATCTCTAAAAATATTGTTTGAATATTTAATAATTTGTCTATAATTACAGATATTATTGGCTCATCCCGGAGTCTCCAAGATGGCTAGTTGGCAGAGGCCGAATAGCAGAAGCTGAAAAAGTTTTGAGGAATCTCGCTCGAAAGAATGGCATTCATCTGGAAAGAGGTTTCTTATTAGAATTGCATGTAAGTACTGAAATAATTAAATAAAATTCTACCATAGTTAAGTCTTAAAAAAAACAAATAATAATAGACGCATAAGTATAATTATAGCGTTTCCCTCACTCGCGAGTTCTACAGAAGTGACCACCTTCCAATTCTGGTGGAACCTATCCAAATGGTCTCGCTATCTCCTTGTGTGACCCTCGTTGCCCAGGAGTTAGACAGCGGAACAAATTAAACTATAACCAGCCTACATCATTTCTACCGCTAACACGCACATTAAGCATAATATGCATATATTAAAGTTATACCCTTAATTTTTGCAGAGAAAAATAAAAGAAGAAGAAGACACAATACAAGAAGAATTAGCAACAATGTCAAATATGAACGGCCATGTAGCAGGATACACAGATCTGCCAGAAAAAGAAGAAAATCTAGACAGAAGAATAAGTAACATGCTAACATTCAAGCCCGATTTCTCAAAAATATCCGAAACGGAAGAATCTAACAAAGGCTTAGAGAAAATAATAGCACTAGAAGTAGCAGAAATCGTGAATAAGAAATCTAGACTGAAGAAAGAGGAAGAAGATAAGGAGCAAATTACAGAGGCAACGAATTTGAATGCTGAACATCAACAGAAAGCAACACAGACAGAGTATACAAAATCCCCAGCGAATACTCTTAGGAGGAAGTCCCTGCAGTTAGTCAGTAAAATATTCATACACGATGATGTGGAAGAGGACATTGTGGAGAATAAGAGAATGGATGACCAGAACTCAGAAGGAGACTGTAAAGCTTCTCCGTTAGATGTGTTCAGATACCCGAATATCAGGAAGAAGTTTTTTATTCTTACGTTCGATTGGGTTGCGCTGGGAGTAGTGTATAACAGTATGAGTTATAATACTCCTAATTTAGGTGTAAACGATTATTTGGCATTTTTCATAGGTAAGTAATAAGTTTAAACATAGAACTGTTTGTTGTCTCGGTTCAAATTCTTGGATAGAAGAAAAAATCACGCATATTGAAAACCGATAATTCGGAATACATACATTATATTTCGTAACTACATTTTCAGTGTTACCAGCTCTGATAACATTATGTTTAAAGATCACCATAATTTAAAGCGGTACATTTACCTGCCAACCTGCAACAAATGGATTGAATTGAAAATAAAGAATCCAAAGAAAAGCATTAATTTTCCGGGTGGTACCCAACTTTTTCGATGAAAACAAGCTTGATTTATATTTACTTCTTTATTTTGTTGTCTTTGTAGGTGGTGCCGTCGAAATACCGTCTTACTTCATGGCATGGCGCTGCATGGAGCGGTTCGGTCGTCGGTGGGTGCTCTGTGTGTTCATGTGCGTCGGTGGAGTCGCTTGCATCAGCTGCGTTCTGGTTCCTGAATGTAAGTGTCTCTTGAATCCTAGTTTTGTCGGGGATGGCTTCACGCAGTTTAACGGTTTCTCAATTGCTCAAGGCACCCAAGGAACAGGATGTGGGTGCCTTGAGTGTTAAGTTACGCCTCCAAACGCACCTCTTATCACTGTTTTAAAGCCATAAAACTAAGACACCCTTCGTGGGGTCAAAAGCTTCCCATAATGCGTATTGGAGAAGGAAAGCACGGGTCAGGCTTGTTCTTAACAGTATAGCGAGAGGCTCAATGTCTGGTGGAGTGGCAGCATTAATATAAACAAATTGCATCCTTCATCTGAACAATTTTACAAGTTAATTAGAAAACCCTATACTCGTCTCGTCGCTGATCCAGCCGTTTTGTTTTATCAGAATATTAATCAACCCTTTCTTTTTCAGCATGGCCATGGATAACAGTAGGTCTCTCAATGCTGGGCAGGCTGTTCACGGCGTCATCATTTGCCGTGTTCTACGTACTGATCGGCGAACTGTTACCCACTGTACTAAGAGCCCAGGCGATGGGAGCAGCTTCTTTTATATCAGGACTGGGGTTATTGGCCGTGCCCTATATAGTGCATCTGGTAAGTACTTAACTGTTTTATTAACGTAAATATTGCTTATAACTCCTCCTTGGTTTCTTGGTATCAAGGGGAACTTCGGAGCTTCATGGTTTGATTCCATGGGGATCGATCACTGTATAAGGTTTTTCCAATAGGAATTTGTCAGTGGACTCGGATGCTGTTTTATGCCCTGTCAATGGCATTAGGCTCTTCCTCTTTTGAATGGGACCTGAAAACAATTAGGTAAATGTGGGTAAATTATTATTAGGTACATCTATGCCTAAACTTACGGAATCACAGACGTGATGAGTAAGGCAATTTTTGAAGTTTGTGAGGATAGTAATAAATTCTGTTCTCTTCTGATTCCTTCCTCCTATTTTAAAGCCTATAACCATCTCCACGTTTCCATGTATCACGGTATCAAAATTCCCGATATTAGTTTACCAGTTTAAATGTGAAAACGTTATAACAATACTCACTTAGTGTAATGTTTGCCCCAAAAATGAGTCATAATTTTTGATTTTATTATCTGATGCAATACTCTATTTTTCGAATGTGTTGTTAATACGGTCATCCGTCACGGCTTTGGTACGAGTATGTTAAACGTTTTATTTTCTAAGAGTGTAATGGCCCAATGGCCTCGATTTATCAGTTACACATAGTTAAGAACAAAGCCATACACTATGTTAATTATGGCAGTGCAATCATGCAGTCATTGTAAAGACACTGGCATTAAAAAAATGATGTGGATTTCCAAACAATTGACTTTCTCATTAGTTTAGTGGTGGCAAGTCCTGGTGAAACTTCAAATCTGGGGTTCGATTTCTATGTAGAAAAACCCTACAACAGTGATAACGCACTTTTATAGGGTTTTTCTCCACATAAAATTTCTGAGTCACATTATTTGGATTTGTGCCCGACTGATGGAAAAGGCTCACCTTTTATTGCATGGGACTTGAATATATCTAATGAATTAATGTGGACTTCTATTATGCCATGCCATGGATTCTTTTTAAAGATAAGAAAGATCAGGCAGGCTTATAATACATACTGTTACTTCCAAAAAATACTTACATATTCTTCTTTTCAGGCGATCTACTCCAGGGCTTTACCGCTGACAATAATGGGGGTTTTAAGCGTTATGGGTGGCATCACATCCCTATTTCTGCCTGAAACCCTTAACCAGCCATTACCACAGACCCTGGGAGATGGAGAGACATTTGGACGGGACTTTAAAATATTAAGTTGTGTTGAACGACAAAATGAAAAGTGAATTCATCATCATAATCGTTTCAGCCTGGGATCACCCACGGCCGAGAATTGTGGAATTAATTTGAAATGAAATGAACATGTAAATACACACATCAAAAGTGTCTAGGGATCAACATATATTTTTGCAATAACTTTTCTCCTGATTGATATTAATTAAAATGTTTTTAAGGATTCATCAAATAAAGTGTTATCGTTTGTCACAGTAACGATAAACCAAGTCACCTTTGCATTCATAAAGAAATTTGCCATTTTCCTAATAAAGGGATTTTTGACATTTGAACCACTAACATTAAAGTTCGAAAAAAAGACTGAAATAACAGTTTTCTTTAAAATTTTATTGGGTAACTTAAACAATTAATAATCCGTGTTTCTACAGCGAACACTAACAACACAAGAACATCGGTTTGGCATACTCAAAATGAGTTCATCCAAATCACGCTGTGGAATGGCCGCCCATGTTCGTTGCAACAACAAAAAAAGGTCTTCTTGCGACTGGATACCCTCCATATTCGGCAGAGCTCTTCTCTGTAGCATATCCCATGCATGCTCAATCGGGTTCAAGTCTGGCGACTGAGCAGGCCAGGGCAGGAGATTGATGTTAGCTGCGGCGAGAGTCTGTCTTACAACTCTTGCGGTGTGCGGTCGTGCATTATCATGCATTAACTGAAATAAGGGACCGATTTGCACTTGTAGAGGAACGATGACGTCTGATACAATCGTCTCAGCATAAATTTGAGCGTTGAGGTTGCCTCTGATCCAAATCAACTCAGTTCTTCCGCCGATCCAAATACCCGCCCATACCATGATGGTTCCACCACTATAAGGATGGACTTCCTGGCAGGATTTTAATCGCTGTTGGCGTCCAGGGGTTCTCCAGTGTCGTATACGTCTTGTATCCGGTCTCATACCAAAACGAGACTCATCAGAAAAGCACACGAAACGCCATTGTTCTTCTGCCCAATTTCTGTGTTCAAGAGCCCATTGATATCGAATCCTACGATTGTGCATTGCTATAGGTGGTACCCGTAGCGGTCTTCGGGAATGAAGGTTCACTTCATGCAAGCGGTTTCTGACTGTTTGGTCGCTAATTAAGTTCCCTGAAGAGTGATGAAGCCTCACGGCTAACATCATGGCGGTTATTGTTGGAGCTCTTCGAGTTAAGATTTGAATGTATCGGTCTTGTCTCCGTGTGGTGCAGCGATACCGTCCTCCATGGCGCTCAGCCACGGTACCAGTGCTTCGGTAACGTGTCCAAAGTCGACTGATAACACTCTGACTTGTATTCAGAGCTAAAGCCACAGTACGTTGCCGGGAACCAGCTTCTATCATTCCCACGGCTCTGAGCATTTCTTCCCTGCTTAAATGACGTCGCCGCTCCATAATAACGTTGGTTTTAATCAGTAGTAGGGAAACAGTAGCACTAATAATGTCTTCAATGCGTTGTATGTTTTTATAGGAAAATATTGACAGCTGATTTTCATCTTTCACTCGAATTTGATTTACAGTTCCTGATTCAAATTATGAAATGCACCAAAAAGGATCCATATAAATTTATAAAATCATAAATTTATTACAAAGCCACATCTCAATCTCAAGAAATCCGCATAAAAATGCTTGATCCCTAGACACTTTTGATGTGTGTATTCAGTGTTAGCTATAACTAATAGTATTTAGTCTTGAGTTCCTGGTTTTCGTTTCCGAGTCGGGCGAAAGAGTTACAATTATTTCGTTATGAGCCTGTTTTGTCCAACTGTAGCGCGCGTTGCCTGACCAATTTGGTATCTATTCTTGATATAAAGTTATTCCATGGTTATTTCCTTAAAATTTCACATTTTATGGCCTGAGCTTGGCACGACCTATAGACGACTTAAAAATACAAAATTTATTTGCTTTATTTTAGACATCGCCATAAAGTATAGAAATGTGAACATCTTGTAAATTTGGCGATTCTTCTTTCAACAAATTCTGTCTCTATGGTGTCATACTACGCGTGTAGAGCAAAGTCCTCACTCCTTCTACCTTTTGCGATTTAGTGCGATCTAATGTGATTTGCAAGTCTTTAGAAATGAGTCCAGCTCTTCTCTCTTCCATCCTTATTCAGTTTTCCTTAAATTAATTCTTATCAGCAGACTTGTGCCCATTTGATTGTTTCAAGTATAAAACGTCACATTTGAGCCTACTGGCTCTGTTCTATTCTCTTTTCTACTTGATATGGAAGGAAGTGAACAAACCGTAAAATATTGGGGTGAATAGGGTTCAAACTTTAACAGGGATTTTAATATTGAATAAAATTGTAGGTTACCAACAACTACTCAATGTTATATTTATAGTTTGTGACCTTGTCACAACATACCATCGGAACATACCATCATAAATTGATAGTTAAAATTCCTTTCAAAGTTTTGTTCCGATTCACCGCGTTTGTCCCGGTAATGTTTTTTTCAACTCTTCCGTTACTCTCTGGTTAAATTCACTGCGGGATTCGTGATACCTAGTTAAATTGTATCTCCGGGACATTGTCGAGCTTCATTGCTTCGATGCTTTTCTGGTGGTCACCGCTGTTGATTCTAACTTTCAGAAGATACAGGCAGTAGTGGCTCGCCCCTCTTACAAGGTATTTAAAATAAGTGATTTATAAGTAATTTTTGCTAAGTTTTCGTGGAGAAGTAAATGTGTTGTTATGTCACAAATAATAATAAATTGCGTTCTTAAAGAGAACCTGATTCCTTGAAGGAATCGAGATTAAATAGAAGATATGTATTTTCTTTATAAATAAGGCACAATGTTTCTCATATATATTAAGATATTTGTCACAAATTATACTTTTAAATTAGTAATTAGAAAGTCAATTAACTGTTAGGTAAATTCGTGTTCTTTGTATGTTTTTGTGGCTAATATTTTTTATGTAAAATACAAAAATAAATTAATGTAAATAACAAAACTTTGTAAATATTAAAGTTTGTTTAATTTGTGATTTGATGCATTTTGTTTTGAATCACTCTTCAAAAAAGCCATAACATTATTTTAGAAGCGAAAAAATAAATGCGATAGTTTGTGAAGATGAATGGATAGATGGATGGAGGATGGATAGATGGATGGATGGATGGATGGATGTTGGTTAAAATGTAACCTGGATTAATACATAATGATAGTTTTTAATCCCGATTATATATTCCTGTGTCATGATTTTCGAGTTGTAGCGAGCGAAGCCGATACCAACAATTAGTTGAATCTATAGGAAGGTTGATTGTAACAGGACGATGACGTAGCTGGTAATAATTCCCATCATCTCTATTGGTAAGGAGGCGTCAATGTAGAACAAGCCACATGCGGACATCTTGCTGAAGAACGTGCGGTTTGCCTGTATCACTTTAATACTGAGAGTTTCTTCATGATCTGGAAAACATACAAATCATCATCTGCCTGGCCTTTTCCCAACTAGACAGGTGTCGGCTTCCAGTCAAACCAGATACAGCTGAGCACCAGTTCTTTACACTGAGCGAATGCTTAGCCGTCCACAATTGAGTGTCTGGGTAAACCTCTTGATTTGTCTGCAATTCTACTGAGGCGAAGCGGAGCATAGTGGAGACGAGCTGTACCGCGCTGCCGTGGTATAACTAAAATGCCGTTATCTAACACGTGGTCGATTCTAAACTTTTTATGCCATAATAATGAGAAAAAAGAAGTCTATTGATCTGTGTTTGCGAATTTTCCATATCTTGAATAGTTTTGGAAATTATTATTTTAAAATGCCGTTAAGTACGAGTGTACGTCATTACTGCTAAGTTCATTACCGCAAAGTACGTTACTGCCAAAGTTTTTTTACTGCGAAAAACGTTATCGCAGAAGTTCATTACTGCAAAGTACGTTATCATGAAAGTTCTTTACTGCGATGTACGTTATCGCGAAAGTCCTTTACTTACTTTTAGTCTGTAATTTTGTGAGTCTTTAAAGCCTTAGTGGCAGATACCGCCATTATAGTTATACCACGGCAGCGCGATTCACCAACCACCATTGCTGATGCACATGGCTGTCACCAGACATATGTTTATTGCAAGCCATATTTGATTGGTGAATCGGCACAGCTCTGCTCCGCACCGCTTCACTCCGCCTCAGTGGAACCGCAGCCTTAGACTAGTTTTCCTTACCTAGATAGTTTTTATTCTTCAAACGTTGTATACACACCGTCTCGGCTTCCTCAACGGCTATATAAAATTTCTCGCTATGAACACATTGTATCATTACTAGAAATAGATCCTTTACCAGCCATAACGCTAACAAAAAAATGCCACCGAGAAATTGCATCTTCTCCTGAAAGATAAAAAAAATCCGTGAACCAGTATGGTTTAAAACTGGGGATGTTAGGCTTTAATAGACCCCAGTCTATGTGACTGGGGTCCGTTAAGTTTTATTAAACCCCTGACTGGCGTCTATTAAACCTTACATTGTGTTTTCGGACACTATGTGTAGGTGTCTTAACTTGGTGATAGTGGTTTAGTAATGACTTCACCGACGCAGAAAGCTAAGGTGGCAAACACTTAGTGCATTCTCGTCCTATAGACCAAATATGGGAGTAATTTTGTTGTGAAACGAACTTTTTCTAGAATATTGTATTTATGAACAAAAACTTTGTATTACAATGACAGAATGATAAGGAAGTAGGTACAAACGTGAAAAACGAAGTGATCTAAGTATCGCCGCACACGAACCATTCGCGACAGCTACAAATGTCGCCACGAGAAGCTAAAAGCGGCTACAGAGGTAGTTGAAGCGCGCGACAGACATTTGTGGCCGGTGATCGACACTTGCAGTCGTTGGCTGCTACTTTTCTTGACCAAAGCATTATTGAGGTAAGAGAGAGAGGGGTGCGGAATGGTGCGAGCGGCGCGTGGCGGCGTTTTGTGGCTCGTGTGCTGAGCCCTAATGTGAAGCAACTAGATAATGAAAGCATTTTGGTATAGTTTAATCCTTACCTCTTTACTGTGACTCGCTGATACCGTTAGAATATGCAGTACAATACTGAAGTAGCATAAAACTCGGAAAAATGAATCGAAAATGTGGAATAATATCTGTAAAATGAAAAACATATTCAACGATCGATAAATGACATTCATTTATTTAAAAGCCCAGAATTTGTCATGATGTCTTCAAAAAAAAAATTACCAGTAATTCAAAAATCTTCTTATACAAATCAAAAGCTTCCAAAATGTTCCGATACATTTCAAAAAATGCATCAAATTTCTTGCATTCATTGCCATCAGCTTTGTAGACTTCTTCGATCCATTTCTCGATATACTTCCTCAACAATGTGATAACCAGGATGCCATAGACTAAGTTGACATCAAAATTCATGAACATAAGATTCAAGAACGTGTCACCGATAGTGAAATCATTGTAAAGACCGCAATACAAGAATTGCAAAAAGACATTAATACAGATGGAACTTATAATAGAGATCCAATTCAAACGGGTGACTTTCTTGAGACTTCCACTAAAGTCTAAGCCCCTATAAATTGTTTGGATCAACAGCATTATTGAGATGTTAATATATCTGTGAACATAGTTAAGAATGAAGAGAATAGTGAAGCCGACACAGATGGAAATATAAAAGGAAACATAAGTGATGTTGATGATATCAATATTGTAAACTCCCATAGTATCTTCCAATTCTCCAAAAAACAAACGACGCACAGTCAATCCGTATACGCAGATCAAAAATAAGAATGACAGTAAGTTAAATATTTTCCCTTTAGGAGTAATATAGTTATCTTTTATTGTAAATTTCGAAGACATCAAGATAAAAAGGAATAAATTCACTGGATACATCATTTTTTGTATATCTTTCTCAATTCTATTATTGGGTATCATTTCGGGAAGTATCATTTTATGGTACGGTTTAATTTTATTATTTGTAGATATCATTTTTTCTGTTCACAACTTTTGCCGTTTTGTTTTGGAGAATGTTTGAGCTTAAATTATCGTAACAGCTATCTGAACGGTCTCATGTTTTATGCGATACATTGATGTATTAATCAATTTACGTATCATTTTCAAAAAGCAATCGTGTCTCAATAAAGTCGAATATAAAAGTGAAAATCGACATTAGTGAAATTACTCGAATGACTATAATGACTAAATTAGTAGATAAGGGGAAATTATCTTTTCGAAAACACCCATTTTGTCAAAATGACTTAATTTACAGAAAAATAAATTGTAACAGTTCAATACCATTATTATTATTGTTGTTTGTCTTTTTTTAAGACAATTTGAACCTTATTTTGTCAAATAAAATATATGGCATAATAACTTGCCAATGACCAACGTGGACACTTTCATTCAAAAAAGTGTCCTAATGGTAATTTCGTATGAATGTGTTGGCTATTTACGAACATCCTACTACTTCAGATTGCTTAAATCTGAAAAAACATAATTATGTAAATTAAATCTGGCATAAATAAAATTGTTCAAATATCATAATAACATAATTCTATTACGAGATCATTAACCGATCAAGAATCGACTAGCTATTAGACAAGCAGATTACAAACTTTTAGGAAAATGTAAATGGGATCGATTAGTGATTATTTTTTTAAATAATACATTAATTTGGGGCCCTGGTGATGTGTGGCTGGGTATCATTTCGGTAAAGGTAGAGATCAAGACAATGAATTCATATTTATTTTTATTTGGGCAATAATTTTACATAAAAATAAATTGCCACATTACAAAGGCATAATTAATAATAACTTCTATCAAACATGTGGGGAGTGTAGCGTCTGCATCGATCAGGCCACATGCCGTCATCTTACTGAATGTGCGTTTTTCCCTAATGACGTTCTTGCAAAGATGTTTTTGCTGGTCTGTAAAAAAAAATTGATTTGAACATGTTCAGATTCCGAAAAGGGAGTACGAGTAGTGGAGACTCAAAAGTAACGATCCTGATTTACAAACGAATAATTTACATGCAATGGGCACTTGAGGTTCCCATTAGTGAGAGGCTCCCCCAGGTGGGCATGCAGACGTCGAGTGGATAACTTGCCGTCTGATCATTGATCATGCCCGGGTCAACGGCGCGTCGTGTTCCACGCTTGCTTCAAAGAGTTCTCAGCAATAGCACAGAAGGCTGAATCCCCTACCGGAGACACGGGACTATCCGAACAGGTAAGCTTGGAACGTAAAGAGCAATTTAATGCAGTAAGAGTCTGACAGTCCTTTCGCCCCACTATGGGCGGAAGAAGTCATTTAAATATTTGACCAACTAAAAAGGGTACTAAGTGACTACACGCTAAGGGCACATTTGGTGGTGTACAAACCTCGGCTTAGGGCGTCAACAAGCAATTCAACTTATTCTCTTGTCTTACCTGGACAATCTTTGTTCTTCATAAGCTGTAAACTCGCCATCTCGGCTTGCTCAACAGTTATATAAAATCTCTCGCAGTAAATACTATGCATTATAATGAGCATTATGTTCTTTAATAGAAATGCCACTGAATCGATACCAAAGAATGCTGGCTGAAGGTAAAGAAAATAATGTTTTAAATAGTTATTCAAAAGGACTCGCTTAAGAGCAAAGCACGAGCGGACCACAACTCGAGGACAAATTCGTGTAGTGTGGACCAAATTAGAAGTCTAGAACGAGCACGCTTTGAGCGTGTTTCCAGCTCGACTTTGCTGCTCTGCCTATTGTCAGAGCCAAACGGCCAAGGTGGCCATCTGGGCCATTTGACCTGCAGTTCCACTCGAGAAACGAGACGGCGATTGTGGACATCTGGTGAGGCCTAATTTGGCTGTTAGTGGGATTGGCACGTGGTGCCATTGATTTATACACTAAATACTATTTTGTCAACATAATAATTATACATATTTTCACACTTACTTCTTCGTTTGAGAGTTGAAGGCTTTTGATCTCAAATATTATGAAATAGTATGTAATCATTACGTAGAGAAATTTACCTACTAGCTGGGCTAAAATCTGTGAAAAATGAACAATTTAAATTAGTACATATTCAAGAGACGTTCCAGCAAAAAAAATATAGTTCCCCCATTTCTCGAAGTGTTACTATCAGATTAATTCATTTTCATAGGACCATCTTGAAAGTGTAACCTTCCCTTTTGGTCAAGCCTTAAAAAGAAATCGGAGAAAATATAATTATTAAAATTGAAAATGTGGACCAGATGAGACCTGCGGCCGTAATACGGGCCCTGAAGTGGAGACCGCGTAACGGCAAGCGTAGTATGGAACGGGCCTTCGCACACTAGGCAATGCAAGTCTCCGATACCTTACGACTTTGGTATCCATCGCCTGTTTACGAACCTCTATGGATTTGTATTGCGAGTCACACACAAAGTCACCTGCATACCACAGTCGTAAGGTATCGGAGACTTGTGTCGCCTAGTGTACGAAGGAGGATCCATTTATCTCCCTCAGCTTCGGAAGAAGCTAGTGTTCAGCAAAGGACTGTGATAGATTATGAAGATTATTTTGAAGATAACTAAAACATAAATATTTATGTAGGTACTTACCAACACTTGGAAAATTCTCTTATATATGTCGTAAGCTTTCAAAATATTTCGATACACCCTCAACAATTTCATACAATCATCAATGCAATTTTGATCGACATTCAATCTCAGGATTTCCGATATCCACGCATCGAGATATTTTTTCAACAAAATGATAAATCTGATCGCAATTACTAATTGGACATCGAATAGAATACCCATTGTATCACAAATTAATTGCAAAGCAACTGCAGTGAATGGTAAATTTACACGAAACACAAAATAAATAACATGCATATAAATATCTATACAAGTGTATGTAAGGATTGTGATCCAGTTCCAAATGATGTAACTTCGAAGACTCTTTCTAAAGTAAATGCTCTCATGAATGATTTGTATCTCTAAAATTAGAAAGATATTGTTGTTCCTATGAACGATGCTCAGAATGAACAATAAAGTAAAACAAGCTGCTTGTATAACGTAACACAGAGCACCAAGAAGTAATAGAACATCATTCTCGGTCTTTTTCATATTTGTATTTCTGGCATCTATAGAAAAAGCCAAATAAATAGAAATTACGTTCATAAATAACATACAACAGAAAGAAAGTAGTAAATACTTCTTGCCCCTAGGATAAATATGGTTATTGTGAACATAATATATTGAAGACAAAAACAAATGAAGGGCAAAATTAAAAGAATGCACAATCCTTTGAACTTCTTTTTCGATTCGATTTTTTGCCAGTATTTGGCATGCGGGCTTTTGTGAATTTTTATGTTTCTGGAACATTTTTCAGTACCAATTGGAGTAGAGCAAGGTAATGAAATGTTACTATAGTTTAATAAAATAAATTAAGTTTAATATATTTGTATGTATTGACAATAAAATTTTAATTGATGACAAAGACAATCAAATTGGAAACATTAATGTAATAATGATTTAAAATTTTAATAAACTATATTTGTCGTTAAGGCTATGATCTATTTATTATATATACATATTGTACTACTATCCTTATCCTATCCTACTTCCTATTAATATTATTAACGTGAAAGTGTGTTTGGATGGATGTTTGTTACTATTTCACACAAAAACATTTGATTGTGGTACTCAGATAGCTTAAAGTCTGTATTAATACATAATTTTCATTCCAATCTTAATTTTCCGTGGGATTATTCTCGATTTATACCGGGTGAAACCTTTGGCTACGGCTAGTATACATGCTGAACGATGTTTTTCCGTATCACGTGACACGATAAACGACGATATAAACAGCCATCAATTTTGGTAATGTAACGAGGTACGAGTCTCAACACATTTAATATTCCAAGGTATACCTAGTTATAATAGCTATAGCTTGCAGTTGACCGGTTGACGCAATGGCTGAGCTATCAAAAGCTGCGCTGTTTGCGATTTAGATGACTACAAACTGTTATAAAAGAATTTGCAGATTAAAGGATGATTCACGCTACACCGTGCCGTATCCGGGCCTTTTCAGGTCCGTGCTCCGTCCGGGTCCCGGAAGTGTCACGGTCGAACATAGTGGTGTACTTTTTGTATGAAGTGATTCATGCTTTGGGCCCGGACGGGGCACAGACGAGTCACTATTATTAAAAGATCACCTGCAATGGGGGATGTTAGTACAAGTCTGACAGTCCTTTCCGTCCTGCCCTGTGTGGGAGGACTCATTTGATGATGTTACCCATTAAAAGCAGCATTAGGGAACAGTGGTGGCCCAGTGGTATCGGCCCCGACTTACGAGTTGTAGGTCGTGGGTTCGAATCCCGGCAGGCGCATTACTTTGTGTAATTTATTTCATCACCACTGCTCTCAAAACGGTGAAGGAAAACATCGTGAGGAAACCGGCATGTCCTAGAACCAAAAATTCGAAGACATGTGACATCCACCAATCCGCACTGGGCCCGCGTGGTGGATTATGGCCCACTCCCTCACACAGAGAGGAGGCCTGTGTCCCAGCAGTGGGAACATTAATAGGCTGATGATGATGACCCATTAAAAAAAAAGGCGCTACTAAGGAGGTCACCTATCCTGTCGTGGACTTAAAGAAAATAAAATACTGTTCCATGAAAATAACGGAAGTTTATTTTGCTTCAAGTTGAGAATTGTAATAAAACGACTGTATTTGTAGTGATGAAGCTGAACAGACGCAGCGGGAGACTAGCATCAACGATGAAGACACCGCAGGCGTTCATTTTATTGAACACAGCGTTCTGAACACGTTCCACGTTCTTACATACTCTTTTCTTCGTCTCTGAGGACAATAAAAAATAAAACTAATTACAGTTTTTTGAAAATAACTCAAAAAATATGTTATTTGTTTTGTTATCTTGCTACAGACATGCACATATCTCAATCAGTGTCCTGTCGTTTTAATAAGTCATCTTTCCATTTACTTTATCCAAAGAGATTTAAAAGAACCTATAGAGCGGGCATTGTTGTCATACAAAATTGTTGATGCCGTGCGTCAGTAGCGCTATCTAAGCGTTGCGTAGCAACGCGACTACTAGACTGAGGCACTTTTTACCTAGTGGTCAAAAGTTTTGGATCACAAATTTCTTCGTGATGTCCGTCTATTGCTCGTATATAGTTTAATGTCTTTAACTTTATCAGTTCTCAACAAAGATCTACCAAACTGCAAACACTTTAACACCGATTTTTTTTGTATCGGTCGTTAAGTCAGTTGTCGGTCCTTTAACATTACATGGCCACCCTACTGCCCGTTTCAGCTAGTCACTATGCCATGCTATGCAAGCTATGTGGGTTTCTTTCAGAAAATGAAAAAAATATTAATTTGTATGATTTACTAGTAGTTTTTTGAAAACGCACCTGCCTGCCCTGGGTGGGAGGACTCATTTTATGATTTTACCATGATAAAAAAGTAAAAAAACTTGAACGTACTTGAGAGTCCTCTTCTCTTCGAGAATATGACCATCGTACTCTGACCTTCTCTAAGAGCTGCATAAAACTTCTCGCATTCGATGCTCAAATGTGTTAGGTTCGTTAAGTTTTTTATGAACCAAAGCTGAGTAATAACAATGAATATTGCAACCTAGAAAAAACAATCAAAACACTATCTATGGCCAAACCTGCCTCCTAGGCAACAAGTCGCAATCGATTATCGTAAACGCTCGGTACACCCCAATAGATTTATAACTTTATACCCCAGAGTTTAAAGTTGAAAATCTATTAAAGATTTCTAAGCGTTAGCAACTGGAAAGGAAAAGTAACGAAAACGATATGCAATCTTCACTAGATCTTCAACTTTATGTCCAAGCACATAAAATTGAAAATCTATTAAAGCATACTTAGCGTTTACTTTTATCGTTTGAAAGATGGCTTCAGGCCCTGGTGGTGGGGACTGTCAAATCGTTCGCAGTCACCGTTTTTTTTTGTAGTCAGTTGTTGTTCCTTTAACTACATGGCCATCCTACTGCCCGTTTCGTGTTGTTGTATGCGATATTACAGAAATGTAAATATGTTCCTTCGTGCACTACGCGACGCAACTCTCCGAAACCTTACCACTTTGGTATCCATTGACGCGTGCCTGTGTGTGTACTTACCTCTATGTATTTGAAATGCGATAGTCGCTCGGGGAACAAGATGGCGCTAGTCGACTTGTATAGCTTTGTCTCTTTCCCATACTCATGCCACCAGGATACCAAAGTTTAAGGTATTGGAGACATTAATATTCGGAGATCTATATTATTAGTATCGACACTTATGCATTATCACAATTTCATACACTTACACTAAATACTCCACCTTCTAACAGCACTTTCATCTTAATAATAATCGCTATGTTTATAAGACCATGAGAAACTGCGAATATTGTGTAGTAGAGAATCTGGAATGCAAATATGTACACAGTTAAATAAACAGATACTCACAGAATAAAAGACCGACTAAGAAGCGAAACGAGTAATGTAAGTAGTAATAATTATCTACGGTAGAAACGAATTGGAGAAGATGATGATGAACATCAAAAGTCTTACCAAATGCCCAAAAACTTTTTCAACAGTTTTATAAATCTGTAAGATATTCAAATATACATCGAACATGCATTCCCAAAAAGACTCAGGTTTTGAATTTCCAGCTTGATGGGCATACTCGGTCCAAACACAAAGTATTTTGCAGTTCATTTTGATCACAAACTTAGCATACAAAACATTGACATCGAAGGACATACTAAAGTAGAAATACGCCATATCAAGAGTGCTTAAATGGGGATAGTACTTAAAAAACATGTAAATCATAGAACCGAAAATGATACAATTAATTATGATGACAGAAATCCAATTCTGAATGGTCAACCTTATGAGATCCTTGTCCGTAATCTTAAGAATTCGAAGCACTCGTTGAATCTTCAAATAAGAAGAATATTGTCGTTACTATACTTGATGTTAATATAGTAATTTAATATGAAACCAGAGGAGTAGATGAAGAAGTCATAGAAATTGCAGTAAAGAACAAAGGTGACAGTGGTCCAATCAGTGATCGAGATGTAAAGATTATACCAGCCCATGGTCCTGCTGATAATCAAACCAAAAACAACAATAAAGTTGTAAAGAAAACTATTACAAGTGATGAAATTATCACGAATGGAATACTTAGAACATAAGAGAAGGGATTGCATTGTAGTCAAAGGCTTTAGAACTGTCTGCAAATCTCTTTCAATGTAATTGTCAAGCAAGATTTCATTTGTGTATGGAATTTGCTGATTTATCTTCGGCAGAAAAGGGTACAATTTTGATTGTGGTTTATCTTTGAGTTTTAACAACATAGATGTGAAACCGTTCATGTTGATGTTTAGTAGTGAAGTGATGTGAAACTTCATGAAAGTCATTATTAATGCATTTGTTAAATCGATTGTCATTCTTTTTAAATTAATTTTTGATATGTTAAGTGAGTCATAGTCTCCTCGATTAAAAAGCGATTTCCTTTTTCAAAAACACTTTAAATTATTTACTTAAGGGGGATGCTCCAACCAGCCCGCGAAAATCGCGGGCTACATCGACGCAATCACCTTAAATTAATTCGGTTTCCTCGTCCGGAACGAGTTAAAGTCATGCCAGTAAACCGATACCATGCAGAACGGGGCATAGCTCCAACCCAGCAGTTCTATTCTATTCTATTTTTTAAAATGGCAAGCATAGGCTGGGTCGGCCATTTGCCAATGACTAAGATGAGCTGGACAAGCAGGGAGTGTGTAAGTAGAAAAAAATCACGAATTTAGAACGGTGTAAGTGTCCGTTCGATGATACTGTTGAACTAATTGTAGACCTTCTGGTGTTAGTATGGGACTGAAACAAACAAAGAAATAAAATTACATAAATTATAATATAATGGTTAAAACATAAAAATACACACATGTATACCACATCAACACAGATGGAGAATTGAGGGGGAGGGTCAGAGTTTAATATTATTGTGACGGATGAAAATCATCAGCGTCACAAGCAAATCTGGAGAAGAGTGAGTTAAAAGGGAAGGGAAGTTGATCGGGAGTGGGATCTTAATTTAACCCAGCAGTTAACTTGTATGTTTCTTTATGTCATAAGGCATACTATAACTATTCATATTCCACACATATTAGTAACTTTTAGGTGCATAATTTTACATAAAAATCATCATCATCTTTTTGCCCGTACCCCATTTTACTTGGGGTAGGCGCAACACGTTTTTTATTCTCTTCTCCTCTCTCTGTAAGTGTTAATTTATACCAGTATTTACGCTGCCATCATAGCTCTATAATTCGCTTTGTCAAATCACAGAAGGTGCAGGCGGTTGGACAAGATGGCCAGAAAAGGTGGTGGGGCACGGTAAAGTATTAACAGGTATACACAATTTGTCCACATTATTTTTAATTGGGCTCGCAATCGATTGAGAGATTTCCTTACTGACCTCTGTTGATCATATTCCAGAAGAGATTTGCTCAGTGGGGGAGATAATCCAGAAAATTTAATGATCGTGTTTCCAAGTCTAGAATTTGACCTGTTATTGGCTTCGTAAAACTTTTATGTTAGATCTAGCCTGATTACTAATGTATATAGACTTCAGGCAGTCACTAATGGATTAACTAGACCACTTCATGAATATAAAAATTATATTAAACGGAACCATTATTTCATAGTAACAGGCTTATTCGTCATCCTAAAATGGACTGGTTCAAGTTGATATTTGAGAAAAAACTAGTGAAACAAAAAGAATATCCAATATTCTTGTTCGAAGAATTATCTAATAGATTAGAAATAGATGTACAAAGAATAGTGATTTCATTTGACTATGCTCTTAGGGTGTATCTGAATTCAAAATTTAGCGTCCAGAATGGTGTCATTTATCCAAGTGGAAAAATAAGTCACTTACTGTCGTTCTGCTGTATATTGATTATGAATATGTCGTGTATCTATCGAATGGTCATTGTCGATATTAGGGACGTGAATAAGAACATGACAAATACAGAAAGGGACTTCTTTTCCCTATTTACTTTATTGTACTTCGCCTTGCTTATGTTTGGGCCCACGATGATGTTCGTTTTGGATATAATCCATAGAGAACGCAACGTCTCACTTGTGTTAATGATCCAAGCTATATACAAGAGCATCGATTTCAGTAAAAGTATTACGAGTTTCATTTTATGGAATTGGATCTCAATAATTACTCTGATCTTTATCAACCATTTCATTCTTATTGTATATTTTGCAACATGTTATTACCCCGATGTTGTCGACTTGATTCTTGACAATATAATCGTCATAATAATCATTGGTTTGGAGATTAATTTAGTTATAGGCACTCGAATTATAATACTATTGAGAAAATATCTGCACAAGTGGATTAAAGCAGTTTTTACGATGAAAAAGAATGTCGAAATTAATGCAAAATATTCAAAATTGCTAAACGTATACCAAAGTATATTAAAAGCCTACAATTTGTATAAGATAATTTTTCAAGTATTGGTAAGTTTCCCTCGTACAAATTAATGTCATAGACAAGTCAAGCACCAGCACTAGCTTTTTCCATCAAATTAGAGCCAAAGTCTCCGTTTACTTGACACAAAAATGTGAAAACTGGTTATAAGGCCTAATTTGGAGTACGCAAAGACTGACTATGACTATATATACTGATATATTTTGTCAACGTAAAAATTATACATTTGTTATAGGTATTATATTACACGTTTAGCACATTGTTCCGCGATCTCTTTTATTTCCACATAATATGCTCAGCGCTGAAAAGATCTTCAGTTTTAGAAAACCAAGTAAGTATGAAAACAAATTAATATCTTCACATATTATGTAATTCTTCTTGCATATCAGTGGCAATCGAAATTGAGCCAGCGACAGAACAAGCAACACACGATATTTCGCAATTTAATTTAACGAGTAGGACAAACTTATACTTACGCCGTAGAACTTAGACCACGATATCGGGTGTTACATTAAATTATCTGTTAAAAAAAACAAATAATATTAATTATTTCACTTTCAGACTATGTTACACATACTGGTGCTACTTTTCTGGATAGCAAAGAATATGGCTCTGTTATTTGCGCATAGTATGCACTGTGAGAAGTTCTATGCCGCCATTGAAGATGTAGAAACGACATGCATACAGCTTTTAAAAAATACGAACTGTCCAAGTAAGATTATTCTTATACAAGTGATACCGTGATAGGATGAGTAAAAGGCCACTAACAAAAGTTTATAAGCCAGAGGTGGGGACGCCGTAGGAAGACCTACATTGAACTTATTGCTGAAGTGCTTCAGAAGGAGTATTCAAACATCATATTATTTGAAAAATTATCTAGTAATCTTTCATCCCTCATCGGAAACTAACAATCCTCTTATTCATCGAGTGTTGTGTCTTATTAGCCTTTAAGTAACGTTAATACGACACAGAACAAATACTTTGGGAAAAATAAACTAATTTTGGAATATTCTTTACAGTAAGCCAAAAACGTCTGTGCAAGAACATCATTCGGATGAATCGAACATTTGATAAGATGACCGCGTGTGGATTGTTTTATATTGACGCAGCGTTACCGATGGTCTTCATGAAAGTCATCTGTCATTTTTTTGTTTTACTGTTGCAGTTTAATTTTCTGTGAAAAATATATTTTTGACGACTACTTTTTGAGTTGAGTTGAGTTTTTTTTTTGGTGACGTATCGTTGTGTTCAGTAGTGGGACACCATGAAAAACTAGTTTAACTCGATTTGATCACAAATAACTCAGACACTGTTCAAGGCATATGACTGTGTCGTCAATTAAACTATCAGGAAACTGCAACATTACAATAATGGAGAACATATTATGTAGTAGTCTTCAGCTCAAAAAAAAAGTACATTAAATATACGCATGAAAATTACTTTAAAGGTTTTATAATAAAAGGGTTGGGCAGTGGGGAAAAAGCGGTATCGGTTATATATTCGAAAAGTAGCCGATTCCTATAAACCTTGTCTTGTCTTCTAGAGAGAAATAAAAAAATAAATAATAAACCTGAACTAATATAAATTAATCAATAATGGCACATAATCAAATATTGTCATATTAACCCTTAAATTGATTTTGTCCGTTTTAAAGGACACAGTATTTCCACGCGCACAGATCCTGTTGTAACACTCCTAAACGCTGTGCGTGGGTGGAATGGCAGGGTCCTAGCTATGTCTTTCGCACGGGTGCATGTTCCATTGACGAAGCGATGAACGGTCACGAATAGTGATCATTTGAAAAAGTGCAACGATCAGATTTGTTAACGGTTCTGTTTCAATTGACAATAACTGTAAGTATTATGGTTGTTTTGATTATAATGTTATATTATTAGTTAGAATATGGATAAAGGTGTAGTATTTTGACAGAACTTTTTTTAATATATCTGTATTTAGAATAAAAAAACCGAGTTCATTTATAGTGTCCCACAAAACGGACCTTGCCAACTTGAAGTATAAACTAGTGTATTCTTTGACTGTCCCATGTAACGGACATTGTCATTTAGGCCTTCTTGCAAGAATTCTTTTTTTTGTCCTATACAACGGACGACGCCGCATTGTTATAATTATATTTTTTAGTTTTTCTTCATATACATTTATATCAGGAACATGGCTTGGCGATCAAAGAAAATCTTCTACTTCATTACCTCCGGTGGAATCTGAAAAGTGCACGCAAAATACGCGCATATGACGTGGAGTTGCAGATACCAGCCCGTTATACAATACAATACAATCTGAAAAGTGTAACATTGAGACTTAATGATGATTTAGAAAGCAACTTTGAACGACGTGAGTATTTTCACGATGATGACAGTTGCAGATCTTCACTCCATACCATATCTCTGGTATTGTAGGGTGTATTGGCTGATCTCAGCGACTTGAAAACCACGAATAGATACATAAATGCTGCAGAACAGCCATCGCAGACCGCGCCAGATGAATCTTCTCCTGGTCCAGACTGGTGTAACGTGTAATGTAATGCGATTTCTATGTGTGGACGGCACTTCGAGCATTGCATGTAACACGGTTGATTACATTATGCATTACACCAGCCTGGACCCGGCTATAGTTGAAATGACGAATACAAATTCCGTACAAACTACCAGAAAATGTGTGATGTGACCCAAAAAGAAAGTAAATGTTATACGGCAGTTGAAGAGAGTATAATATATTCGTAAGCAGAGCTTGAAGACAGAAGAAGAACGTTCCTTCGCCATCGATGACTAAAAGCTGGCAGCAAGTACTCTGTGGCTGGCAGCAGATGGCAATATATGCCAAAAAAACCTAACAAAAAATGTGTTTAAAATTTCTATGGGGTATAATTTCTTTGCTTACGATGGCACAAACACATTTCAAGGTGTCGAATTTAATTTTTTGTTAATTTTGAATTGTTAAAAATGTTTATTTTGTACATGTACCACAACTTCACATAAAATACGCGATGTCCGTTTTATGTGACGTAGTTTCATGTACCATAACAGCACTTATAATTGGCAATGTCCGTTTTATGGGACATTGTAAAAACAATAAAAAAAATACAAAAAATTTGTTTTTTTTTCCTTGGTCCTCTTTTTTATCCTTATTTCAACCCATATTCGCAATTTCAACATTATACACACTGGAAATCTAAGGGTGACAATTTAAGGGTTAAAAATTCTTGAGTGCCTTTCAACTATTTAATATCAATAATTATGCTCTTGATGAATCTATGGTTGTAGCTACGGACTTGTTTATTTTATGACTTGTTCATATTAATCATGTACTTGTGTTAATAGGTTTTCAATTACATTTAAATGTTAGTCACGTCTTGTAACACAAGGTGAAAGCGTTGTCACTATGTGGAATAAAATTAAAAAAATCTTTTATAAAAAGAAAATAGAACCGAACATGTCATTGTATCGACAAGAAGTATTACTTAATAATCGTCTAGACAAAGATATTCAAAGATTATTTTATCCTTTAAATTTTCCACTTCTTCTAACATTTTCTTCAAAATATACGATAAGAGATAATTATATTTTTCCGAACGGAAAGATTTGTACATATTTTTCATTCTTGAGTGTGGTTTACGTCTTTGTGATATGCATTTATTACATGTACTTTGATGAAGACGACTTCAGTTACATAAATATTCACACTGATGTTATCAATGCGTTTCTTACTTTTTTTTCATTTATTAGTTGTTTAGTGGGTGTTCTAACGATTTTTGTTCTTAGCATTAAACACGAGCAAAACAATATCTTGCTCATTATGTTGATACAGACCTTAAATCAAAGTCTTGATTTTAATAAAAGAATCAAAAGTTATATCGTTGGAAACTGGATCTCTGCTATTATTACTTATGGTGTAAATTGCTTCCTTTGGCTCGAATTTTATGCAAAAATTACCAACTATCTATCATATTTACCACAGCTGATTCTTAACTACATGCTTACCAAAATCGACATGAATTGTGTTTATTCAATTCGTGTTATGGTACTGTTGACAAAATATCTCAATGATTGGATCAAAACAGTCATCAAGCTCCCCGAGGTACAAGAAAATGAAAAGTTGTGTTGTACTAAACTGTTCAATATTTATCAAAATATTTTAGAAGTGTACAGATTATACACAACCATCTCTCAAGTATTGGTAAGTAGAAGTACTGAATACTTCCAAGTGGTAGTAGCACCCGTGCGAGTCTTCTTCTTCCTGCCCTTATCCCTTTTTACTTGTGGTCGGCGCAACACGTTTTTTTCTTCCATTCTCCCCTATCAGACGTCATTGTATCATCTACTCCTTTTTCATTCATATCATTTTGTATACAATCCATCAATATTTTCTTCGGCCTTCCTCTTCCTCTCCATCCATCAACATTCCTACTCATCACTCTCTTAGTCACATGAGTCTCATCACTCCTCATCACAGTTCCATACCAAGACTGACGTTTCCCTTTATTTTTTTTCTGTAACAGGCGTCACTTTCAAACTTCCTCTTATAAACTCATTCCTTACTTTAGCCATTCTTGTCACTCTACACATCCATCTCAACATCCTCATCTCCGCTACATGCAATCGTTTGCTAGGCTAGCTAAGCCGATGTATTTACCTCGTTTGGAGTTTTCAGAACCTGCAGCAGCAGCGCCAGCACAACACTCTGAACTATAAAGATGGGACCGCGCAAGGGTCATACCAACTAGTTTCTACATCTAAAGTATTTTACGTATTATGTTCTGAACCAAAACATTCAAAGCACTCAAATATTATTGCCCTGTTTTACAGATATTATATGCGACAGTCAACGTTTTTACTCGAAACATATGTTTCGTGGAGTTTGTTCTGAAAATGATAGAAAATGAAAAAATTAAACCATACCAGGTAAAAAATAACAATACAAGATTAAGAAAAAATTTTTTTTTCGTTGACCGTGTCTTAGTGTGCAATTACAGTGGTAGCGGGGCGGGTAGCGGAATCTGCTGGCGGGTATCGCAAACACATAATTTTTGACTAGTGTACCAAGTGCGGACGGGGCGGTTTGAGCGGAAATCTTGTCTATTTCATGACCCGCCACCCGCTCCCGCTGCCCGCACCGCGCCACTGTGATTGCACACTGAAGGCTGTGCTGAAGGTACCGGTTCACGCGCTAGTCCGCGACAGCTGAGACCGAAACAGGAGCCCGCGACAATAATTAACATTAGGCAACGACAAGTGTCGCGGTTTCCTGTCGCTGTCTGTCTCGCGCGCTAATACCTTTAAGGAGCTTTTACAAAGCTGGCTATCTAATTATTTAATCGACGCTTATACGAACAGAAAACTTAAACCCACTTTTTTTTTTGAAAATCCGCTATTATCTTAGTCAAAGAAAAATATTACCTTTCTTGAGAAGTTGAAAATCGTTGTCCGTCGAATGGTCATTGTTGGCAGATTTTCGGGCTGCCTTTCATGTTTTATCGTTCGGTGCGTGTCCGCGCCGACTTGTCTGTGATACTTACATTGGCAATCTAGACAATGTTAAAGTTTGTATGGGCAAGATAAGAATTAATCAAACACGTGTTTTTGGTTTTTTTCGAAAATCACCCCTCAAGTTGATAAAAAGGGGTATTCAACTTTAAGGGGAGGATATTAAACCGCTAAACGTAGAAACCTGAATTTTGGATGATACTTGCAGTTTATAATGTAGGTGAGCATTTAGAAAGGATTTTGCGAAAATCTACCTCTAAGGGGGTGAAAACCTTTGGATGTAAAATCTTATCCCTTAGTTTTATTTTACTTTACTACTTTCTTCGATAAAATCAAAACTGGACATAAATTATCTCTCAATCGAATAAAGGATGCGTATTTATATTTCAAAAATCCATCCCTGGCGGGGTGTAAATTGGAAAATCAGTTTGTCTATTACGATTGATTGTTTGTTTGTTTGTAATAGGCTCCTAAACTACTAGAACAGTTTTAGATTTTCCAAAAGTATAAGGAGGGTGAGCGGGAATTAAATTCACTGAGTTCAAAGTCAGAAACTGAGTTCAAAGTATTTATAAAATTAACGATGCTGTGTTTTCAGATCTTCGAAACGTTACTTTCACTTATATGGACCATAATATGGACAACCAAGGACATATTATTGGCATTTTTTCATAGCTTGCAATGCGAGAAGTTTTATATAGCCATTGAGGAAGCAGAGACGGCTTGTATACTGCTAATGAAGAACAAAAACTGTCCAAGTACGTTACTACTAATACATCATATAACATGTAGGACTCGAGAAAGGTTGTTTGAAAAAATGTCTATTTTCACGGACAACTTGTGGCACGGCTGTAGACACCGACAATGCCGCGACTATTTATGGGGTCGCCGTACTGTCTTGGCGTCGCGGGACTGCCTTAACAGGTAACTGTGGACCTGGAACATAAAAAAATATTGAAGGAACACTGTGGTTTTAAGTGAGTACGAGCCTGACAGTCCCTTACTCTCTACTCAGGGGGGGGGGGGAGGACTCATTTGATGATTTTACAACAAAATAGACACCGAGAATTATAAGGCCCATTGTCCACGTAATTACACGTTTCGTTAATTAACGATTGTAAGACGAATGCTTGCAACTTGCGTAAAAACAATGAAATCTGTGAAGCGGCGACGTCGCGTCAGCTGCTTGTGTTGCGTTCGTCATGCGGTGCGCGCGGGCGGCAACATGTCACCAGCGTTGCCAGACGTCTTTTCTCGATGCTAAGAAAACTGAGACCTTTTGTAGCGTGACTGTAACTGACACTGATTTGTTAGCTCGTTCGATAAAGTAACGTTCACAATCGATATTATTACAATTTCAGTCCACTTTTAAAACAATTAATTCACACTTCTACGGCTCAAACATTTTTTTCGCGACTTTCAGGGATTAATTCGACCTGCTCGGATCGAGGCACAAACAAGACAGACTGTCGGACCTGAAATTTAGAATTAGCTCAACTTTGACAATAATCCAATGTAGTGAGGGTTACGTAAAAAAAAACAAATTAATATCGAATTAATCCTTTTGAATCAAAATGTACAGAATTGACCTTTTGTATCAGAAAGTACATTAACCTTTTGTAATCGAAAACGCATGAAACGGCGTGGACATAACAAATATGCAAAATACGCCTATCATCATTTGTAGGTTACAAGCGTCCTATGAAAGACGACTGTGTGGACAGTAGGCCATAAAGGCCATAAAGTAATATAATATTATGTAGGGAAGTGTCAGTTAGTGTTAGAAGTTATGTTTGGAACTCTAAGCACCTTCGTACACAAAGCGACGCAAGAAACCGATACCTTGCGACTTTGGTATCCAGGCGACTACCATAATAAAAATCCATAGAGGTTCGTACACAGGCACTCGGCAATGTATGCAAAAGTCGTAAGGTATCGGAGACTTGCATCGCCCTGTGTACGAAGGGGCTTATTCATTTCATTATAAATATGAAACTGCACTTTTCAGATGATCAAGTACGTCTTTGCAAGAAAGTGTTACAAGTAAATCGAACATTCAGCAAAATGAGCGCGTGTGGCCTGTTCTGTGTCGACGGAGCTCTTCCAATACGTTTGATGGCACTTCTTACTAGCTACGTTATTGTACTGATGCAATTCGCCTTTTTGTAAAATAACAATTGTATATGAGAATACGGGTGAATATTTGACTCGTTATTTGTCAGTTCAATGAAAATGTGGGCGCACAAAATGTGCTAAACTGTGCGCGAACAAAAGTTACGCACAGCCATGCCGCTGGTCACAGTGTCAGTGACAATCTAGGTGGAGTCGGCCCATACCTGGACTACAAAATGAGCCTTCTTAGATGTAACTATTGCAATTGGATTTCTTCAACATCTTGTTGGGACTACACAGGTGCATTAATGCAAGTGAAAAATTCATGAAACTTTTAAGCAGCATCGGCATAATATTATAAGACAACAATATCGCTGTTTGCAACCACGCGCCGATTTGTCGACGATTTTGTTTTAGGAAAAGGTTTATAATAAATTCATTAATGTAATAAATAAGCATAATAAATGTTACTTCATTATTTTTTTTTTTTTTTAAGGTCATCTTTATTTATACTTACATTTTATTATTAAAATACTAAAATAAGTATATACAAACCAGAACTGGTAACTAAAGCTAGATATAAGAATAAATAAAACTATAATTATATTTACAACTAAACTAAAACTAAAACCAAATACCTATTTAAAAAAAAAAAAACTGAAAGGCAGAGACACTTAGGCGTCAAAGTACTCCTCCGCATCGCTGTCATCCGGAAACGTGCCCAGAAGACTGGCAGCATTGCCATTAAATTAAATTAAATTAATATGCAAAAAATCTTTTTTTACGGTTTTTGCTCTCACTATGTGTACAGTCGCGGGCAATCGCAAAAAAAAAATGGAGAGATTTTTCAGTTCGGTAGGTGCAACTTCGAGAAAGAAGTCGCCTGAAGAATCCAACTCGGATGGGCAGCGTTTGGGAAGCTACGTGATATCTTGTCATCGAGAATCCCACAGTGTCTGAAGACAAGGCTCTTTAACCAGCGTGTGTTGCCAGTGAAGATATGTGGCTCTGAAACGTGGTCCTTGACTGCTGGCCTTTTAGAAAGACTAAGAGTCACTCAACGAGCAATGGAAAGAGCTCTGCATGGATATTCGGTAAAGAACCAGAGTCACCGACATAGCTCATAAAATTTGCAAGTTGAAGTGGCCATGGGCAGGCCACATCGCTCGTAGAACTGACAACCGATGGGGAAGAAAAGTTTTCGAGTGGCGACCACGGACCGGAAGACGCAGCGTAGGCCTCCCACTAGGTGGACCGACGACATCGTTAGAGTCGCGGGCAACCGATGGGTGCAAGGGGCGATTTGTCGTTCGGCGTGGTGGTCTAAGGGGGAGGCCTATGTTCAGCAGTGGTCATCTCCCGGCTGATGATGATGATATATATTGTATATATTCTTATCTAATAAATAAATAAATAAATGATGATATTTGTCTCAAAACTCGTGGATATTTTTTAAGTGAATGATTCTTGATAATGAATAATATCTATGAAAAAAGGTAAACATACTTAAAGTGAAACGTGTTTAAGAATTTAGTTAGTTTTGGTGTCGGGCCAATCTCGGTAATTTCTTTCCAACTTTCAATACTATGTTTTGAGTAACAAATAAACCAAGAATGTGGTCTACTTCTAGATCAGTGGTTCTTAAACTTTTTTAAGTGGGCGGAACATCTTTTGAAAAGCAATTTTTTTATCCTTTTCATCGTAATTCATATCGATTGAATACTAGAAAACTGTGTACTTATCCTGTCCACGCTTTTATCATAATTAAACTGTCAGTTTACGTGTTCTGTATCTTTAGGTATAATATGTATTTTATCAGAACATTCAATACATTAAAATATACCATGAAAGTTACACAATAATAATATGTGATCGCATCGAACAGGTTGTCAAAATGTCGTATTTAATTATTTTCTAATTATTAAAAAAAAACAGTCTTGCCAACATCGACCCTTTTTTTTTTTTTGGCGTGGTAAAATCATCAAATGAGTCCTCCAACCCCGGGCAGGGCGGGAGGGACTGTCAGACTTCTACTGACTAAAATCCACGGTGTCCTTCATAGCCTGTTATGTTCCGGGGTTAATGTAAGGGAATAATCCCGCGACCCCGGCAGGCTTTGGCCCTCTGAGAGGGGGGCCCCGTCATTATGCTGACGCTCTTTGAGGCGCGCGTGGGACACAACGCGCCGTCGACCCGGGCATGGTCCTTGGTCAGGCAGCGAGTTGCTCTTTACTCGCTGCCCGCATGCCCGCGCCTACGGTGGCCGGAGATCATCAAGCGACGTCCGTCGCCGTGGGCGTCTACCACTGCGGCTGGGGCGGAGGGAGGACGCTGTACTCTCTCGCTCGCGGCCCGCCTCCTCCTTCACGAGCATTACTGCCTCGCAGAAGGAACTGACCGCTTCCCACTCCGTCTCGCCCCGCAGCATGGCCGCAACCAATGCCGGGCGCGAGAGGTCTCCGCCTATCGCAGCCGTGAGGACACGTCGGTGCTCCGCCCAAGCTGGGCAGTCTTGCACCGTATGCTCCACCGTGTCCTCCGGGCGATCTTCGCAGTGGTGACACCCAGGCGTCTCCTCCTTTCGCATCAGACACAGGTACCTCCCGAAACTTCCGTGTCCGGTGAGGACCTGCGTCAAGCGGTAGGTCAGGACGCCATGACTTCTCTCCAGCCACTTCTCAAAGAGGGGTCTTACCGCCGCAATTGCGGCGTGCCCAACATCGACCCTAGAAGTATTGCTGTACAATTAATCGTCTGTATCAAAGCCCAAAAGATAATTTACCCGTTGAACTGTTTTTTCTTGTATTTTTGTCAAAATATACAATGCGAAACAATTATATTACTTTGAACGGAAAGATATGCGTATTTTCAAAGCTTTCATGAATGTTTTTTTTTATGTTTTTCTGATCACGTGCATAGTGTATGTTTTTAAGCCCCATAATGCTGAATACGGACGTCTTCCGGCTGATGATGATGATGATGAACTACTAACGCGTAAAGACGTCATGGGAGGCTCAGGCTTGTCAGGTACCTGTGCTGTACTGTGCCTGTGTACTGCACCTGTCCTGTACCTGTACTGTAGGTAGCACGGGGAAATTAATTTTCCGTGGCACTACTAGATCTTTGGTAGTACGGGTTATTATGTTTCCCGTGGTACTAATGTTGGAACAACGGGTAGTACTTTACAGGTAAAAGTCTAGGTACAGTACAGGTATAATAAAGGTACCTACAGTACAGGTACAGTAAAGGAACAGTACAGTCACAGTACAGCACAGGTACCTGACGATCCTGAGCCTGAAACAATAATAATATTACGTGTACTTGTAGATGTAATTGTACCTGTTCTTGTACTGTAATTGAAACAGTAAGATTGTGGTCATTTTTTTTTTTCATTTAATAAAGTATCATTCCATGCATATAACATTAATCAATTATTATAAACCCTTTCAAATACCCGTATTCTTCTAACACAATTGTTATTTTACAAAAAGGCGAATTGCATCAGTACAATAACGTAGCTAGTAAGAAGTGCCATCAAACGTATTGTCAGAGCTCCGTCGACATAGAACAGGCCACACGCGGTCATTTTGCTGAATGTTCGATTTGCTTGTAACACTTTCTTGCAAAGACGTACTTGATCTTCTGAAAAATGCAGTTTCTTATTTAAAATCAAAAGAATTAGACTTCCAAAACGGTATAAACACATCCCTATAACACGGTTCTACGGATTTGACCGTAGTACGTAGGTACTTGAAATTTAAACGACCTATATATTGTATGGAAAATGGAAAACTCGCTAGTGTTCGAACGACGAGCTAATTTTATCCATCTAATTAACGTCGAAGTTCCTGTTTACATCGTAAACACGTGAAAACTTGTACTAAGGCCTCGAGTTACGGACACTTTCCTACATAATAATAATTCCCGTTGTCTTTTTTGTGGTAAAATCATCAAATGATTCCTCACCCCCTTAGTAAAGAATGAGACTATCAGACTATCTACAGCCGTGCACCAAGTTGTCCGTGCCTATAGACTTCTTTTCTAAGAACATCAAACGAGTCCTACATGTTATATGATGTATTAGTAGTAACGTACTTGGACAGTTTCTGTTCTTTATTAGCAGTATACAAGCCGTCTCTGCTTCCTCAATGGCTATATAAAACTTCTCGCATTGTAAGCTATGAAAGAATGCTAGTAATAAGTCCTTGATTATCCATATGACTATTAAAAATGTTAGTATCGGCGTTACGAAGACCTGAAAACATAGCATCGTTAATTTTATAAATTCACCCTCGCAACTGGGCTCCTGTTGATTGTGTCGTGTTCTAAAGCGACCGCTCTTATAAGTCTAAGCAGCCCCGTAAAGATCAAACTAGGACTTCGCATAGACTTTGCTCACACTTCACTTACGCTTTAATCAAATTTTGCTTTGTTAATGCTTAGTATACTATTAGAGTTGAAATTTATAAACATATATATCACGATGCAAATATTATTACAGCAAAGTTTTAACCATCATTTTCGACAAGTTGACAGCTTAATTTATCTGGTCATATGGGCGCCGCCGACCCGTCTGCGCCGATGTTTGCTTTATCAAAGCACCCTAAGACTTGAATTCTTGATACTTAAGCTTATACATGTCCATGTGGCACCCGTACCGGTTGTTGTTGGGAGCAATACTCTCGAAGTTGTAGACCATTATACTTACCTTGGATAGATTGTTCAGTTAGTTAGGTCCAACTTCGAGAAAGATGTCGCCCGAAGAATCCAACTCGGATGGGCAGCATTTGGGAATCTTCTCATCGAGAATCCCACACTGGTGAAACACCCTTGTCCTCAAGACAAGGGTGTTTCACCAGTGTGTGTTGCCAGTGATGACATATGGCTCTGAAACGTGGTGTTTGACTACTGGCCTTTTAGAGAGACTAAGAGTCACTCAACGAGCAATGGCAAGAGCTATGCTTGGAGTTTCTTTGCGGGATAAAATCCGGAACATGAATATTCTGCGAAGAACCAGAGTCACCGACATAGCTCATAATATTTACAAGTTGAAGTGGCAATGGCCAGGCCACATCGCTCGTAGAACTGACAACCGATGGGGAAGAAAAGTTCTCGAGTGGCAACCACGGACCGGACACGGACGTAGACAGGCCTCCCACTAGGTGGACCGACGACATCGTAAGGGTCGCGGGCAGCCGATGGATGAAAGTGGCCTATGTTCAGCAGTGGACGTCCTCCGGCTGATGATGATGATGATGATGATGAAGCTTATACAAAGTTTTCTAAATCTTGTATCTTACTTTTTTACCTGGTATTGTGTATTTGTTTCATCTTTTATCATGCTTAAAACTGACCCCACGAAACATAAGTTTCGAGTAAATACGTTGATTGTCGTAAATAATATCTGCAAAACAGGGCAATTATTGTAGTTGAGAGCTTGAAATTTTATACGTTCATAACGTAATATAATACAGTAGATGTAGAGACTAGATGGTATGACCATAATGCCATGAAAGGTGGGTAGGCCATTGGTGTGGGATGCAACATGCGTCGACACCCTTGCGCTGTCCCATCTTTATAGTTCAGCGTGTTGTGCTGGCGCTGCTGCTGCAGGTGCTGAAAACTCCAAACAGCGCGCATACATTGGTTTACCTAGTAGCTATGTGTTTAAGCCATTTGAGGTTGAAACTCTTCTAGGCCATGGGGTCCGAGTAGTCACAAAGCTTTAAAAGACATCGCCAGACAATTAGTCGACACTGGCTAGTATGGTAATATTGCACTGTTCTCGTTGACAGCGACGTGGACGTATTCTTTGATTCTCCTGAAGGATTTTTTTCTTCTTTTATTGTACATATTACCTACTACTAGTAAGTTTTTTTTATAGTTTGTTTATAATATTGATATTGTAGTCTAGACGCCATGTCATTTTATCAATCGAACATTAAACTTCCACTATCGCGACCAGTTTGAAAAATTACAGGAATTGGCCAGATTGAGGTAAGTTGAAGTGCTGTCTGTCTGTACAATATTATAAAGTTATTTTTTTAATACTCTAGTTATTTATTACATGCACTTGGCCGGCGGCTATTACCACGAGGAAGTATTCAGTACCTACTTCTACTTACCAATACTTGAGAGATGGTTGTGTATAATCTGTACGCTTCTAAAATATTTTGATAAATATTGAACAGTTTAGTACAACACAACTTTTCATTGTCTTGTATCTCGGGGAGCTTGATGATAGTTTTGATCCAATCATTGAGATATTTTGTCAACAGTACCATAACACGAATTGAATAAACACAATTCATGTCGATTTTGATATTAATTATGTAGTTGCGAATCAGCTGTGGCAGGTATGTTATATGGTTGGTAAATATTGCATAATGTTCGAGCCAAATGAAGCAGTTTCCTCCATAAGTAATAATAACAGAGATCCAGTTTCCAACGATATAACGTTTGATTCTATTATTAAAATTAAGATTTTGATTTAAAGTCTGTATTAACATAATGAGTAAGATGTTGTTTTGACCGTGTATGATGTTAAGAACAAAAATCATTAGAACACCCACGAAAAAATTAATAAATTCAAAGAAAGTAAGAAACGTATTGATAACATCAGAATGAATATCTGTGTAATTGAAGTCGTCTTCATCAAAGAACATGCAATAAATGCATAATACAAAAACGTAAACCACACTCAAGAATGAAAAAAATATACATATTTTTCCGTTCGGAAAAATATAATTATCGCGTATCGTAAATTTTGAAGAAAACGAAAGGAGAAGTGGAAAATGTAAAGGATAAAATAATCTTTGAATATCTTTGTCTAGACGATTATTAAGTAATACTTCTTGTGGATACAATGACATGTTCGGTTCTATTTTCTTTTTATAAAAGATTTTTTTAATTTTATTCCACATAGTGACAACGCTTTCACCTTGTGTTACAAGACGTGACTAACATTTAAATGTAATTGAAAACCTATTAACACAAGTACGAGTACATTTACTACAATCATGAAGAAAGATCAAAGTTTATAAATTAACTAGTGTTTGCCCGCGGCTTCGCTTGCGTTATTTTAGAATTTGAGAAACAATACGGATCGTGTGGCGCCATCTGGAATATGAACGTAATTGTTTTCTCGGCAACAGCTCTCTTCTGTTATTCGGGATGTAAGATACCTTATATCCGTGTCTATACTCCTGACAACGTATATGCAAAATTTTGGGACGATCGATTCAGTAGGTAGTAATGCGTGAAAAGGTAAAAAACAAACATACTTGCATTTTTATTATTAGTTTAGATCAATAATGTTATATCTAGGTACATAGTTTGCATAGGAAACGTCCTTATTTGAGCGACATTAATTTCAAAGAACCGTGTTTATTTTAAACATTAGACTATCATTTTTGGGTTGATTTACAGTATCGCTGCAAATTGAACGTACGATAGCATTGCTCTTCTCCCTTGCATTCCGCGTGATACCTAAAAAATAACTAATTATCTGACTCGATGAGTACAACTTGTCGTCGTTTAAAACAGAATCTATGCACTGGTTTGAACACCAATTCAAAACATAAATAAACACAATTTTTTCTAATCTTTAAAATTCCACACCTCGAAACAATTACAATTTAAAAAAATATCCAACTTACTACATACAATTTAAATCAGTGTAGATTTATATCCTAGAAAACTATTGAAAAAAAATAGTAATAATTTAAAATCGCGAATAATATTGAAATAAAAGTATACACATTTTTTTTTAATTATTTGAAACTCTCAGGAGAAATATAAGAAAACTCAAAAAGTGAAAAAAAGAAACAGCGAGATTTGATCCAGAGACCCCTTGCACGAAAGTCAAGCAAGATACCAACCAGACTGGCTAGTACGCTGACAGTGTTTTCAAATAGCGGTTCTTATACAAATGTCAACAATGACTGAAAATCAACATAATTATAAAATTGCTAATCCCCCAAAGGGAATAGCGTAATTATACATATCCTATTAATAGAAGAGCAGTTTAAGGAATATTTGGGGAAAAATTGACTAAATAATATCCAGTGGTTTAGCTTCCAACTAAAAACAAACAGATAAAAACAACAAAATTTAAAATTGCTTATCTCCCAGGAAAAATAGCGTAATGATACATAGCCTATCAACAGAAGCATATTATTAGGAATATTTGAGGAAAATTTGATCGACAACTTTACAGTAGTTTAAGAGATAGATCAAATCAAAAAAACATAAAAAATTTCGAAAGAAAAAAAAAGTTGATTTGGCATCAGAATCGATCCCTTATCTCGAAAAAAATACAAAAAGAAAAAAATATTCAATGTACAGGAATGACAGCTCTACGATTTTATTATATGTAAAGATAAAGATAAAGATAAAGAAGATAAATAAGAAGTCCGTAGCTACAACCATAGATTCATCAAGCAAGAGCATAATAAAATTGTCATTAAATAGTGAAAAGGCATTCAAGAAATGTTTTGTAACATAAAATAAAATGTAATGTCTGTAAAATAAAATATAAATCACAATACTTGATTAAGTGCCATTATTGATTAATTTATATTAGTTCAGGTTTTTAATATTGAAGTGAAAACTTCTTTAGCGGCGTTGTACACTTTTTCTGTAATGGGTAAAAAATTTAAAACTCGCGTCAGGGTCACGTGACCCTGATCGAAAATGAGTAAGACGTCATTCAAATTAAAAATAAAACATAGTAACAAAAAAGTTTTCACTTCTACCGGCACTCCTGGAGTGCAACCTTTTTTTTTGTATATTTTATTTATTTATCTTTAGAAGACAAGACAAGGTTTATCAAGAATTTTCACAAAGTGCCAATTTTTATGGGAACCGGGAACTTTTCGAATATACATATACAGAAATGACGTCTTCTAATGAAGATCTGGAACGTCTAGAATCGTCATGCACATCCCGTTGTCACATTACCGTGCTAACATGACGCGGGTGAAACCGCGGGCAGAATATTAGCACTGAATAAATAATATTCAGTGCTAATATTCTGCCCGCGGTTTGAATTTCTGAATGTCAATACATAGTATAAGGGTGCTTGTACACGGTGCGAAGGAATGATGCGGGTTACCCGCGCAAGTAACATGCGCAAGCTACTTGATCAAGTTACCCGCGGGGTGCGGTGCGCATTTTACTCGCGCAAGTAAAGGTGCGGCGGGGTGCGTGTACACGGCGCATGTAGCTTGAGCATGTTGAGGCACTTGCGCGGATTACATGAGCCGTGTATAAGCACCCTGAAACAAAGTTGCTTCCCGCTGTCTGTCTGATGTTTAAAATATGACAACTGATTTTGATGCGTTTTTGTTAATATACGTAGATAGACTGATTCGAGGAAGGTTTCTGTTTATTTAGCATGCATAATAATATATAAAGTACCGATTGCACCCGTGTGGAGCCGGGGTAGGTTGCTAGTTTGATCATAAATTATATTGACTGGCCTGTTGGTCTAGTAGTTAGTGACCCTGACGCGCCTACCGACAATACGCCATTTGTATCCATCATCGCGATTGCTCGCGACTGACTGACTACACATAGTGAGAGCAAAAACCGTAAAAAAAAAAGTAAAGTCTTTGCGTAATTATATAATTAATTTAATGAAATAACATTCTATACCTACATATTACATTAATGAATTTATTATAAACCTTTTCATAAAACAAATTCGTCGACAAATCGGCGTGTAGTTGCAAACAGCGCTATTGTTTTCTTATAATAATTATCCTGCCGATGCAGTGAATCTGTATAGTCCTAACAAGATGTAGAAGAAATCCAACTGCAATAGTTACATCTAAGAAGGCTCAGTTTGTAGTCCAGGGTACGAGCCGACGGTCGCGGGACTTGTTCCATTACCTTGACCCTGGAATGTAAACGGCTAATAAAGGACACCGTGGATTTTAGTCAGTACAAGTCTGACAGTCCCTCCCGCCCTGCCCAAGGTGGGAGGACTAATTTGATGATTTTACCACGCTAAAAAGAAAGGTATGGGCCGACTCCACCTAGATTATCACTGACACTCCAGCAGTGCGCGTACTAAGCTGGTATCGGGATAAGACGTTGACCCAGCTGCATGGCTGTGCGTAACTTTTGTTCGCGCACAGTTTAGCACATTTTGTGCGCCTACATTTTCACTGAACTGAGAAATAGCGAGTCCACTGCTTCGCAAATATTCACCCGTATTCTCATATACAATTGTTATTTTACAAAAAGGCGAATTGCATCAGTACAATAACGTAGCTAGTAAGAAGTGCCATCAAACGTATTGGCAGAGCTCCGTCGACATAGAACAGGCCACACGCGCTCATTTTGCTGAATGTTCGATTTGCTTGTAACACTTTCTTGCAAAGACGTACTTGATCATCTGAAAAGTGCAGTTTCATAATTATAATGAAATGAATAAGCCCCTTCGTACACAGGGCGATGCAAGTCTCCGATACCTTACGACTTTTGTATACATTGCCGCGTGCCTGTGTACGAACCTCTATGGATTAAATTTGTATTATAGTAGTCGCCTGGATACCAAAGTCGTAAGGTATCGGTTTCTTGCGTCATTTTGTGTACGAAGGTGCTTAGAGTTTGAAGTATATTGTATGGAAAACTTGCTTTTAGTGTTCGAACGACGAGCTAATTTTATCCATGTATATCATAATCACGTGGAGACTCCTACTAAGGCCTCGGGTCACGGACACTTCCTTACATAATTACTACTAAGTAATTCTCGGTGTCTATTTTTGTGGTAAATGGTAATCAAATGAATCCCCGCCCTGGGTGAAGAGAAAGGCACTGTCAGACTCGTACTGACTAAAATCCACGGTATTCCTTCAGCCTTTTATGTTCCAGGGTTTATGTTACCGGTTTAGGCAACCTGCGACACTAAGACAGTCCCACCATCCCAAAGATAGTCGGGGGATTGTCGGTGTCTACCAATGACGATATATTACTAGACTCCGCATGCACGATCTAAGGAACAAAAACTATTCTGTTAACTCGCTGAGGTACTACGTAAGCGAGGGGGACGGGGTACTGCCTTGTGATTGGCTAACTCAAGGTCTGTTCTGTCTCAACATAATATTATGTTTACGACTCACAAGAGTGGTCGAAATGAGATGGATATAAGACTTTTTTGCCTAATGTGTTGACAGACATCGGTCCCCTGTTATTAGGAGTCCATTAATATATCGTCGTTGGTGTCTACAGCCGTGCAACCATTTGTCCGTGACAAGACAAGACATTTATTTGTGATGATTAAACATACAAAAATAAATATTTAAAAACAACCACAAAAAAGTGTAAAATAATCTACAAAATAACTTTTCTTTCGGAAGTCGGTGCCTTTGTATTTTTTCTTTTCATTGTCTTTTTAGCCACCGACTTCCAAAAGAAAAGTTATTTTGTAGATTATTTTACACTTTTTTGTGGTTGTTTTTGAAGGCGGTTATATTTTTTTTGAAAAAGTTTTTATTTTACTCTTTTGAGTTTAAATATTCAACCCAAATTCTTGTTAAGAACATTATTCTCTTACATGTGCACTTGAATTTTGTAATCCTTCGCACCAGTACTTACATCACTCATGTACACATTAAGCTAATAAAATTCCATATCCCAAAAATTACTGAACCGATTTTGATGAAACTTGCAGTATTCTCTTAGTTAAATGATACCTAGTACAACAAAAAAAGAATTACTTAAATCGGACTTGTAGTTCCGGAGATATAAATCAATCTATGCCTACTCCTTACTATTAAGGAGTTGTACCTTCCATCATCAGGTCATCCACCTGAGATGATGATTATCAGATGCAGATACTTGAACAGCTTTAGAAAATATATGAAAATGGTACTATGTGCCTATAAAATTTGAAGGTTGCCCTCAATTTCCCTAGGATCCCATCATCAGATCCTGACCTGGTGATCATGGGACCAATTGGAAAGTATACCCTTTCAAACAAAAGAAAAAAATTCCAAATCGGTCCAGGCGTCTTCGAGAAATCGGGGAACATACATAAAAAAAAAAAAAAAAAAAAAGATTCTGACGAATTGAGAACCTCCTCCTTTTTTTGAAGTCGGTTAAAAAACAATTAAAAGACATTTAAATTATTATCACAATTAAAAATCATAAATTCATAACAAAGCATAAATTAATAATAATAACTTAAACTTAAACATAAAATTTTATCTGTCATTTAAAAATTCTAAAATACTGTAGTATGCTTTCCCAATTAGAAATGATTTTAGCCGTTTTTTTAATATTATGTGCGTTTAGTTAATCTATACATATAATAAAACTGTAGAAAAGTAATTTTTGTACATTCAAAAAAAACTCAAAAAATATAGCCAGGGTTATAAAGGACAACCAATCGAACCCATTTCTAGCATTTTTAGAATTTTTGTCTGTTTGTCTGTTTGTCTGTATGTCTGTTTGTCTGTTTGTATGTTTATTTGTTCGGGCATCACGTAAAATGTACGAAAGTTATGTAGATAACTTTAATACACAACGACTGACCGTATCTTGAAGTAACATTTAGTTTTTGTTTCATTGAAATCGGATAAGTCTATCAAAAGATATTTGAATTCAAAGTGCACCAGAAGTAAAATTACGGTCAGTTTACACCGAACGCGCAGTTCAGTAGCGCGATCTAGCTTGGAATAGGAAAATTACATATTCAAATATAATGGTGTGGACTGGAGTGGGGTGGTTTGGAGTGGGATAAATTGGGATGGAGTGGGATAAAGTGGGATGGAGCGGGATGGAGTGGGACTGAGTGGGATGGAGTGGGATGTAGTGGGGTAAAGTGGGATGGAGTCGTATGAAGTGGGATGGAGTGGGATGTAGTGGGATGGAGCGGGATGGAGCGGGATGGAGCGGGATGGAGTGGCATGGATTGGGATGTAGTGGGATGGAGCGGGATGGAGCGGGATGGCGAGGGAGGGAGTGGGATGGATTGGAATGGAGTGGGATGTAGTGGGATGTAGCGGGATGGAGCGGGATAGAGCGGGATGGAGCGGAATGGAGCGGGATGGAGCGGGATGGAGTGGGATGGACTGGGGTCGAGTGGGATGGAGTGGTATGGAGTGGGATGTAGTGGGATATAGTGGGATGGAGTGGGATGGAGTGGTATGGTGTGGGATGTAGTGGGATGTAGTGGGATGGAGCGGGATGGAGCGGGATGGCGAGGGATGGAGTGGGATGGATTGGAATGGAGTGGGATGTAGTGGGATGTAGCGGGATGGAGCGGGATAGAGCGAGATGGAGCGGGATGGAGTGGGATGGACTGGGGTCGAGTGGGATGGTGTGGTATGGAGTGGGATGTAGAGGGATATAGTGGGATGGAGTGGTATGGAGTGGGATAAAGTGGGATGGGGTGGGATGGAGTGGGATGGAGTGGGATGGAGTGGTATGGAGTGGTATGGAGTGGGATGTAGTGGGATGGAGTGGGATGGAGTGGGATGGAGTGGGATGGAGTGGGATGGAGTGGGATGGAGTGGTATGGAGTAGGATGTAGTGGGATTAAGTGGGATAGAGTGGTATGGAGTGGGATGTAGTGGGATAAAGTGGGATGGAGTGGGGTGAAGTGGGATAGAGTGGGATGGAGTGGGATGTAGTGGGACGGAGTGGGATGGAGCGGGATGGAGCGGGATGGAGGGGGATACAATGGGTGCTTTGAACGCTGCTTGCTAGGTGGGCTTTGAACAACAGAGGGCGTTAATCACAAACAGCTCAAATATTCTTGAAAAATCTAAATAAATTCTAATAATAATAGGGTTTATAATATATGAAAACGATTATCATTTGTAAAACACAAGGCGAAAATTAAGCGCTTCGCACTAAGAAAACATTTTTAAATTCCGACATCCACGCGGACGAAGTCGCGGGCACAGCTAGTAATATAATAAAAATAATATTCCACAACGCCATCTAGTCCCAAGCTAAGCAGAGCTTGTGTTATGGGTACTAGACAACTGATAAACATACTTATATATTTCTAAATACATACATATTATAGATAAATTACACCCAGACACAGAACAAATGATCGTGCTCATCACACAAACATTATGTCCTGGGTGGGAATCGAACCCACGACCTCCGGCATAGCAGTCAGGGTCACTAACCACTAGACCAACAGGCCAGTAGTTCCCTCCACCCCTTTGGAAGTTTGTTAAATATTAAAGGCGCCATGCAAAAGAGACTTTTCTTCATTAAAACAGTTTTGGAAGCACGTAGGCAGAGGAGAGTGTCATCGCGTCTAGCGCGATTGACTTTGTCTGCCATGCGTGGAAATAATTGCCGGTTACATTTAACAAACATGACAACTTCGAAAATGTACAGAGATGGTAACGTCAATTTATATTATATTTAATAAAATACGGCTTACAGCTGTCAGTTGAGTCTAATTTAAACATCACCCTTATGCACCGTTTTTGGGCTTTGAAAGGCATATCCTTGTCAGTCGAATTACCCCAGAAGATAATTCCATACCTTAAATGTGAAGACACTAAGCCACATATTACATATAACGCACTCCATACAAAATGTTCAATACCTACCGCTTTAATAGCCTACACTTTCAAGTCGATAGACGCTGCGAACGAAAATGTGCCTTAACCATACAAACGTAAAGTAAACTTCGCTTTGAAGATGCGCGCCGCCGCGTGGATATTCTAAATACGAGGGCTGCCTCTGTCGACAATGATGTTAGTACCTAGGGTTTTTTTTGACACAGTACACTTACTTTTGTACGAATTTGTTTGTTTATCAACACTTAATAATTCAGTTTTTTTATCTTATTTTTTTTCCTTTTGATATTAAACATTCGATCATTCGTAATAGCGAGAGTTAGTGAAACTCGGCTGTACCTATTATTACGAGTTCATCTGCGCAATCGGAAGCCGGGAAGTAAGTCAAATATAATTATCAACTTATCAAGATTTTATTACAGACCGCCAACGAAACAAGTGAAAATTAAAAATATACACTTGTAAAAAGAAATAAAATGTTTTTTTTTAAATTGTCTAACACCAGAAATTTCTTCTGTGTCGTGGGTACGTTAAAAATAATCGAAACGTAAGATCGTCGATGAAAAATGTACCTACCTACAACTTTATAATAAACGACAGTATTAAATAATTAATGTTGTAGTTACATTACATTTCAACATTCAATACCTTTTCGCATAAGCACATTTTTTCATGACAAAAAAAAACCTCCACGAGGAAAACCGTAAAAAATAGTTTTTATCTCTTCAACCATATCTTAGTATTTCAAAACTAACATCAATTCGACCGAAATATGGGTACGTGCATGTCGCGCGGCTATTGACAACCCGCTGCGCTAAGGTCTTTCTACGGACCGGCGGCCGGTAGGTAGTTAGCGCGTGTAAGTACATGGAGTGCAGTATCTGGTAATCTGTGACTAAGCCGTGGTAAGCCGTTAGTAACGCGTCTGTGTTAAGCACAGAAACTAATTTATGTAAGGCATAAGAAGAGTTACTATTTTTTTTGCATAAGATATCAATGTGTGCTTCCCAATTTAATTTTTTATCTATAGTTACACCGAGGAATTTAGCAGTATTGACTTCTTCAATTATTTTGTTATTATACTGAAATTTAACATCGGATAAAGTTAGTAAGCGTTGGCTGAAGTGCGTAATGTTAGTCTTATTGAGATTTATTTTTAAATTATTGTTGTCTAAATATTGTATGACTGATGAAAGAAAATTATTAATGTCACTATTATTATATTTGTCTTTGGTATCACATAGTTTTTTCTAAGAACATCTAACGAGTCCTAATGTTAAAAGATTTATTAGTAGTAACGTACTTGGACAGTTTTTGTTCTTCATTAGCAGTATACAAGCCGTCTCTGCTTCCTCAATGGCTATATAAAACTTCTCGCATTGCAAGCTATGAAAAAATGCTAGTATTATGTCCTTGGTTGTCCATATTATGGTCCATATAAGTGAAAATATCGTTTCAAAGATCTGAAAACAAAGCATCCGTTATAGCATAAATTAACTAGCTTTTCCTCGTGATTTCACCCTCCTGGCTGTGGCCCTGTTGGTTGTAGCGTGATATTTTTAAAGCAACCGTTCTTATTAAACCTTAGCAGCCCTTTGTAAGATCAAACTCGGAATTTGCATAGACTGCCCACATTTCACTTACGCGTTACTCACGTGAAATTTTGCTCAGATAATGCTTAGTATATTCTTAGAGTTAAAACTTGGAATTGGAATCTTCTATACTTGTATACCGCGAAAGACTGTTATAGGTGCTGTTAATGCAATCGGTCTATAGTAAGTACTCCCACCCAGAGCAGACCTGTAGGGACTGTCAGACTCGTACTGACTAAAATCCACAGTGTCCTACAAGCCCTCTACATTCCGGGGTCACGGTAATTCGTGAGTTCCCCGACCCCGGCAGAAGGTGGACGACGACCTTTACAAAAGCACCCTAAGACTTAACTACTAACTAAGGTTACTGAAGCTTATAAGGAGTTTTCCTCAATCTTGTACTTTTTTTTACCTGGTATTGTGTATTTCTTCCATCTTTCATCATTTTTAGAACTGACTCCACGAAACACAAGTTTCGAGTAAAAACGTTGACTGTCGCATATAGTATCTGTAAAACAGTGAAATAATTTTGAGTACTTGAACTGTTTAATATTGTAGAATAATCAGATAATACTGTAGATACTATGGTATGACCACAATGCCATGGAAGCTGGGTAGGCCACTGTGTGGGATGCAACATGTGTCGACACCCTTGCGACATTCCAACTTCCTAGTATAGCGTGTTGTGCTGGCGCTGCGGCTGCAGGGCTGAAAACTCAAACATTCCAAATACATTGGCTTAACTAGTAGTGTGTGTTCAAGCCGTTTAGGGTTGAAACTCTAAGGCCATAGGGTCCAACTCCAAGTGCTCACAAAGTTTTTAAGGATCTCGCCAGGCAATTAGTCGTCTCTTAATGTGACCAGAGGGCTGGCCTATTTTTAGGTCAACGCAGCATTGCCATACAACGTGGCAATGCTGCCAGCGTGCTGGGTTCTGTTCCCGTTGACAGCAATGTGGACGTATCTATTCTTTGACGCCCATTGAATGTTTCTACTTTTATTTTTTGTGCATATTTTTACGACAAAGCATTTTTTTTATATTTTATAGTTTGAATATAATATAATAATAGGGAACAAAATAAACTTTTTTATGTTGCATGGAATATTTTGCCTGTTTTTCGTACCTACTAATTTGAGGTTGCTTATAATTATGCTATAAACTGAGAGTAGATTTGAAAATCTACTCTCAGTTTTTTTTCTACCAGCTCTAGTTTTTGAGATACAGCCAAGATACGGTTCTCTATTGTGTTACCTAACTTTTTTACACTTACATAATCTTATGTGACATAATTTTTTTTGTCCTAATCATCATTTGTACGAATAATAACTTGCCATAACTTAATACCACATAATTTCAAATGCCATAACATTGAACTTCCTAAATACTGTATGTCCTAAATTCGTTTGTCATAAATATAACACTCAATAATATACAAAATACATAAAACCGATTGCCATAAAATACATAAGTCCTAAAGTTTGTTTTGTTACTGATTACCACCCAATAAGGAAAATCGACGGTGCCCCGCTTCTCGGGGCTCCTATTTTTTTTAGTAATTTTAGGTGACGAAAAGGGATACCCCAAGATACAGCTATCAGACATATTTTAGTACTAGTAACATTTATTCTTTAAATTAGCCTCTAAATAAAATTAGCCTCAAAATTAGTTTTCTATTCTATTATTTTTAGATTGTAATAAATTAATAGTAGATTACGCACCAAAGGATTCTGTTTCGGGATTCAAGTTAGCCCAATGGGCACCACAACAATCGATCAGCTGTAGGGGTCAGCAGCCGCCTTTACTGGTACAACTCTTTAGTGCACGTGCATGTTCCAAATTCAATTTCCACAATCATTCAATCCACTAGAGGATAAAAACGGCTTTTACCTCTTCGATATTTGAGCGTAAAAGCCGTTTTTATCCTCTAGTGGATAAAGTAAATTGAATTTGGAACATGCACGTGCACTAAAGAGTGGACAAACATGGTGTTATTCTTGTTCGTGCAGACGTCCCCGAAGCGGCTTTCACAATTCGCTCCGAGGAAGATTTATCTAAAATCAAGCCCTATAGCAAAGCATCCGGCCAAGGGCAAGGTTATACAAATAAGTGCAGTGAAGTTCGCGTTAAAGTGCTAGGTCATTCATATCTCATAACTCGTTACATTTTATTTTGTTCACTATACAGTCTGTACTCTGTGACTCACACATTACTTCAAGTTGTTTACTGAATTTGTACTAATGATAATTTATCCGCTCGAAACGTTTTACAATCACCCTCACGTATCCATATAATTGTACCAACAACTTAGATTATTTTTTTAGCGTTATGGTGTTATCCACATATTTATATAAACATAGACTAAATAGTTATTGTAATTATTGTTGAAGTCGTATATAATTATCCTTTTGCTTGCATAATATTGTCAATAACCATAAAATAGACAGAACCATAATTTTATCATCTTAGCTATACTTTAACAAATTGTGTTCACAATTGAGTGTATTTTTTTCATTCAGTATTTACCATATCCGTGTTAATTATTACATTTTGTTTAGAATAGAATTTTTAACTGAACATGACTCCAAGCTTTGTATTGATAGTTTTTACATTATTTTTAAATCTCAATGGATAGTTACAATTTAACCGTTTATTACCAAAACTGCCGAGGACTGCAAATCAAGCTATATACATTATATAGGTGGATATGTTTAGGGGTTAGGTAGATTTTTATTCTCAACTATTTTTAACTAACTTCAAAAAAAGGAGGAGATTCTCAATTCGTCGTAATCTTTTCTTTTATGTATTTCCCCGATTTCTCAAAGACGCCTGGACAGATTTTGCATATTCTTCCTTTTATTGAAAGAGTACACCTTCCAATTGGTCCTATGATCATCAAGTCAGGATCTGATGATGAAATCCTGGAGAAATCGTGGGAACTCTTTAAATTTTAAATCATTCTTGAAGCGATTTAATAACAACTCAATCCCGTCGAGTTTCGGCTCGTTAGAGTCGTCTTTATTACATAGACATTGATGCTGGATGATGTCCATGAACGGATGATAGAGCTGAAAGGTAACCATGATAGTTCTTTCTTATACAACTCAATCCCACTGAGCTTAGGGTAATTTGATTCGTCTTTACATGGGCTTTTGTACTGGATGTTTTCCAGGCTCTTATGATGGAGCTGGAAGGTAGCCATGGGATCTTTGTAATACAATAAAGCTATCCCATCGAGTTTGGGCTCATTTGATTCGTCTTTACATAGACTTTGGTGCTGGTTAGACATTATGAGTTGGCTACTGAATCACTTAGGTACCTAATAAATGTTAATGCACGTAAATTAAATTAAAATTAAATTCAGCGAATCAGTTTAGTTAGTTCGCATAAGTATTTTGATGGGCAACTACGGAACCCTACACTATGCGTGGCCCGACTCGCACTTAGCCGGTTTTTAATAAAAAATAGATTTTTCTCAAAAAACCCTTTTTTAATTTTAACTAAAGCTGAAACAAACAATCTGACTTCAGATCTGACATCAGCACTCCGAGAAAGTATTATATTATTTAGTCAAAATATCTCATGCAACAAAAACGCTGTTCCCTAATAATAATATTCCAAAACTATCACAGAACGCCATCTAGCCCCAAGCTAAGCAGAGCTTGTGTTATGGGTACAAGACAACTGATAAACATACTTGTCGGCGCGAGCACTGGTGAGGTGGCCATTAGCTATTAGAACGTCAGTTTTGACAGTGAAGTAAGTTGCACAGGCACACTGCCATGTACTCGGCGGACGTTATTTCCAAAAGTGATAGATAAAGGAGAAATCTTATTATAGTATCCCTATGACTGTGATGACCAATCCTTCAATATCCCTCACCCACGCCCCGCACGCATTACATCCCTCTCCTACATTTGCATGAAGAGTCCCAACCAGAGTACCAGATAATACCTAGTCGAAGGACTATATTTATATATTTCTAAATAAATACATAATTATAGATAAATTACAACCAGACACAGAACAATCATGCTCATCACACAAACATTAATTGTCCTGGGTGGGAATCGAACCCACGACCCCGGGCATAGCAGTCAGGGTCACTAACTACTAGACCAACAGGCCAGTCAAATTTAAATATTGTTGTGCAATAATTTATTAATGTAAATAAATATTATTTTTCAGGATTGTAGTAATTTATTAGGCCCGGATTCCTCTGTCGCTGACGTCGGTCGCTGATGTCGGTCGCGCGTACGAATATACGTTGTGTTCTATGAAGCACCACACTGTGACGCTGACATCAGCGGCGCGCGAGTTGCTACGTGCCGCTGATGATGCGCGTCGGTCTCGCTCGTCAGCGCCGCGTTCGTCGGTCGACTGACGCGCTATAGAACGCTATGAGCGTCCTCACTCTATTCCCGATCGTCGGCACGCGCGCGTGCTCCACCATACTGAACGTGTGATTGCCGAGGTGCGCCTACGTCCTGCATTGTGGAATTTATCGAATGAACTTTACAAAGAGCAAAATTAAATTAAAAAGAAATTTCACCATTCGTCACCCTATCAGCAACATTTGGGTGAATGTGATATCTTTTTTTTTCTATATTGACGCCGTCTCCGCTTGCGTAAGTATGCTGCAGCAACTAAACAATTTATAAACGGGTTCATAATAATATCCCAAATTCAAACTCCGCTTCATAAATCCACTTGGAGACGCCTGTACCCTGTACCGTGGAGTGGTCAGTATCGCACTACGGATGTTTTCATTGGCGCTGATGGTCAGCGCGCTACGCGACTGACGGTAAGCGACCGACATCAGCGACAGAGGAATCCGGGCCTTAGGTGCACTTGGACGGGTGCTATTAGACTCGGAAGTGTTCACTATTTCTACTTACCAATACTTGAGAGATGGTTGTGTATAATCTGTACGCTTCTAAAATATTTTGATAAATATTGAACAGTTTAGTACAACACAACTTTTCATTGTCTTGTACCTCGGGGAGCTTGATGACTGTTTTTATCCAATCATTGAGATATTTTGTCAACAGTACCATAACACGAATCGCATAAACACAATTCACGTCGATTTTGGTAAGCATGTAGTTACGAATCAGCTGTGGTAAAAATGAAAGATGGTTGGTAAATTCTGCATAAAATTCGATCCAAATAAAGCAGTTCGCACCATATGCAATACAGGCATAGATCCAGTTTCCAACGATATAATTTTTGATTGTATTATTAAAATCAAGACTTTGATTTAAAGTCTGTATCGACATAATGAGTAAGATGTTGTTTTGACCGTGTATGATGTTAAGAACAAAAGTTGTTAGGACACCCACGAAAAAATTAATGAATGAAAAAAAAATAAGAAACGCATTGATAACATCAATATGAATATTTATGTAACTGAAGTCGTCTTCATCAAAGTACATGTAATAAATGCATATCACAAAAACGTAAACCACACTCAAGAATGAAAAATATGTACAAATCTTTCCGATCGGAAAAATATAATTATCTCTTATCGTATATTTTGAAGAAAATGTTAAAAGAAGTGGAAGATGTAAAGGATAAAATAATCTTTGAATATCTTTGTCTAGACGATTATTAAGTAATACTTCTTGTGGATACAATGACATGTTCGGTTCTATTTTCTTTTTATAAAAGATTTTTTTAATTTTATTCCACATTATGACAAAGTTTTCACTTTGGGTGACAAGACGTGACTAACATTTAAATGTTATTGAAAACCTATTAACACAAATACAGTACTCAGTACTACATGATTAATATGATCAGTTCAATTATCATAAGTTCATAAATATATCGATATACATAATATATACAGATTATATTTGTACGCCACTGGGCAAAACATGGAGGATCTACCCATTTATAACAACTCACACTATGTGTAACTTGACCTATGTTTACAAATAAAGCTTTCTGATTTCATAATAATTATAATAAAATAGTAGGAAAGTCAAAACTGTACATTGAATATTTTTTTTAAAAGAATACTTGGGTGTGATCTACAATCGATACCGAAGCCAAAAATATAGGTAGTTTTTAGATTTTTTGTCTGTTTTTCTATACGTATGTTCGGGATAAACTCATAAAGTACCTACTGGACGGTTTTGATACGAGTATGAAATCTAGCCAACACATGGGCTATAATTTTATTTATCTTGGAAACTTGAACACTTGGTGCAGAATTGCAACAGACCAGCTGAACTATAAGAGAAACAAAAAAACTTTTTCAAAAAAAATCTAACCGCCTTCAAAAACAACCACAAAAAGGGTAAAATAAACTTCAAAACTTTTCTTTCGGAAGTCGTTGACTTTTTTATTAATTTCATTGTGTTTTTTGCCATTGACTTCCGATAGAAAGAAAGAAAGAAAGTTTTGTAGGTATTTATTTATTTTTACTAACAGCCTATTTAATACAACACAAAATTTCTAGTGTTAGCTTACTGGCGTTCTTGTCCTCTGTCCACAGCACTGAAAAGCTGACCAGGAGAATTTTGTCTTTCTCACTGGACGCCTGGAAAGTGGCTTGCCTAGATACGGATCGGCCCGGTAACCCGTTTTCCCAGAGACAGTGGGATGAGAACTCTGCAGATTGGTACGGAATAATCTCATTAATACGTCCACCAATACTACGGAGCGTGCCCGCCTGCTGGCTGTGGGTTAATGGGAGTCGGGCCTTTGGCTTAGGTAGATTTTTTTTAATACACCTCGATAAGACATATTTTAATGAACATAATTTATTTTGGTGCACATTCAGTATATTTGGTGGAACACAGGCAAAATTAGGTAAATGGTAAATATTTTTGGTGATCATTTACTACTTTTGGGTTGACAATGATTTATTTGGAGTCATTTTGATTAAATAGGATAGCGAAATGTTAAAACTTTGGTTATAATTTTACATTAAAATGCTGATTTCATTTTGGTGATCATTTACTATTTTTGTCTGTTATATGTTACTATATCTGGTGGTAAGTTAAACATAATATAATAAACAGCTTTAGAAAAAAATATATGAAAATGGTACTATATGCCTGTAAAATTTGAAGGTTGCCCTCGATTTCCCTGGGATCCCAACATTAAATCCTGACCTGATGATCATGGGACCTCTTGGGAAGTATATCCTTTCAAACAAAAGAAAAACTTTCCAAATCAGTACAAGCGTCTTCGAGAAATCGGGGAACATACGTAAAAAAAAAAGATTTCGACGAATTGAAAACCTCCGCCTTTTTTTGAAGTCGGTTAAAATGATGCGATAGCAAAAATTGTTCCACTTGATGAGCATTTTCTGCTGAGAGAATAACTTTGAAGATCTGGAACACCTAATGTGGAACTCCAAGAGCCCAGCTACACTATAACATATACAGGAATGACGTCTTAGCAAAGTTGTTCAGAGAGTTAAGATCTGGATCACCTGATGTGGAACACCAAAAACCCAGCTAAACTATAACATATACAACATATTTTTTTGTTTATGCGAAACCCCATACACCTGTCCAATATTTTTGTGTAAAGAATCTATGTACAAAATTTTAAAACCGTATCATAAAAAATCACAAAGTTATGGACCCCTTTTCCTCATTTGGACTTGTAGGTGGTCCGATATGCGTGAGTTGGGATCTCGTTGTGCTGTTCATATACCTTTGCCCAGCAGTGGGACAATACAGATTAAAAAAAAAATTGAGCGCAAGGCCTTGTTAGATACGAGGTCAGGGCCATAGGGTCCGGCGGGGGCCTAGCTACGCCACTGATGGTTTTTGACTTTGTGATTCACTGGTTAGCGATGTCTGTTAAAAAACCATCATTTATTGCGGAGCAGCACCACTAAAGCTAAGTCGATAATAATTTGGTTCGGTGTCAGTTAAAAGACATCTTAGTCGAATGGCACCATAATCTAGAAGGTAGATTAAATAATAAAAACAAATCGGGCTCATTTCAATATGTAGTAAAAAAAAGTTAATTCAAAGATAGGCAAACTGAAACAGTACAATAACATAGTTGGTGAGAAGTCCCATAAAAGACATTAGTAGAGAAGCGTCGACGCGGAACAGGCCACACGCGGTCATCCTGTTGAATGACCGATTTGCCTGCAGCACTTTTTTACAGAGACGCGCTTGACTACCTGTAACAAGGATATAATTTATTTGGTTCTCTACCCATTTGCATAAAATTTTAATTATATTTTCGCATTATATAATAACGCATAACAGCTTACGCATAATTTTATTAAGTATATAATTTCTCTAACCATAATAATAATTAAGCTATTCTATAGCATAAAAATAAATTGAAGCGAAAAAGATTTTCCAGTAAAACCTAAGATTTACCGACATGAGTTGGTAACTTTTTCGGATTTTTAGGGTTCCGTAGTCAACAAGGAACCCTTATAGTTTCGCCATGTCCGTCCGTCCGTCTGTCCGTCTGTCCGTCCGTCCGTCCGTCCGTCCGTCCGTCTGTCCGCAGTTTAGCTCAGAGACGCACAGTTAAGTACTAGAGAGCTGTAATTTGGTGTAAATATACGGATTTGTTGTGCCGAAAAAGTGGTAAAATAAAATCTCGTAAATTACACGTAAAGTGAGGATTATTTTTTTCTCGCGTACCCCTTAGTGTGGGATATTATTAAATAGGCCTTTTTTTTTTTTTTAGCGTGGTAAAATCATCAAATGAGTCCTCCAACCCCGGGCAGGGCGGGAGGGACTGTCAGACTTCTACTGACTAAAATCCACGGTGTCCTTCATAGCCTGTTAAGTTCCGGGGTTACGGTAAGGGAATAATCCCGCGACCCCGGCAGGCTTTGGCCCTCTGAGAGGCCACCCCGTCATTATGCTGACGCTCTTTGAGGCGCGCGTGGGACACAACGCGCCGTCGACCCGGGCATGGTCCTTGGTCGGGCAGCGAGTTGCCCTTTACTCGCTGCCCGCATGCCCGCGCCTACGGTGGCCGGAGATCATCTAGCGACGTCCGTCGCCGTGGGCACCTACCACTGCGGCTGGGGCGGAGGGAGGACGCTGTCCTCTCTCGCTCGCGGCCTGCCTCCTCCTTTACGAGCATTACTGCCTCGCAGAAGGAGCTGACCGCTTCCCACTCCGTCTCGCCCCACAGCATGGCCGCAACCAATGCCGGGCGCGAGAGGTCTCCGCCTATCGCAGCCGTGAGGACACGTCGGTGCTCCGCCCAAGCTGGGCAGTCTTGCACCGTATGCTCCACCGTGTCCTCCGGGCGATCTTCGCAGTGGTGACACCCAGGCGTCTCCTCCTTTCGCATCAGACACAGGTACCTCCCGAAACTTCCGTGTCCGGTGAGGACCTGCGTCAAGCGGTAGGTCAGGACGCCATGACTTCTCTCCAGCCACTCCTCAAAGAGGGGTCTTACCGCCGCAATTGCGGCGTGCCCGGCCGTCGGTCGCGACAGTCGTTCCTTCCATACTGCCCTGAGATCGCGCCGGAGGTCTTCGCGCCGCGCCTCGACTTCGCGAGGCAGCGGGGTTACACCCCGGCGCTGCGCCTCCACGCGCCACTCATAGACGCGCTGGAGGGCAGTCGCCTCCAGATCCCAAGGCAGCAATCCGGCACACATAGGGGTATTTCATTAATCTAGCCGGCTAAAAATATTACTGCGGGTTTTTTGGTTTTAAATGACGGAAATAAAAAAAGGGATATATATAAGGACAATAACTTTTATAATTCCATAAAAAAAAAGTAATAAAACACAATTAATTTACAAAAAATTGCTGAAAATAGGCTAAATACATATTATTTATTTACATATTCTTAAGCGCCATTTAGACGGGAAGAGTTTCTCGAACGTTTCCGTTCGATAATGTCTAAGCAATAATCGCAAGCAATAATCGCCATAACATAATCGTATCAAACTGTTTACACACAGGCAAGAACTAAAATCTCGTATACGATTATATCATACGAGATTCGCATATGACATTATCGTAGGCGATAATGTCTTTGTTTGTTTACACGGCAAAATTATTGAAGGAAGATTCTCGCATACGAGAAACTCGACTCGTCTAAACACATTCTCGTATGACATTTCTTCTCGTTCATACGATTATCGTACAAATCAGTTTGAACCGTTTTGTTTTTTTAAGCGCCATTTAGATGGGGAGAGTTTCTCGAACGTTTCCATTCGATAATGTCTAAGCAATTATCGCAAGCAATAATCGCCATAACATAATCGTGTCAAACTGTTTACACACAGGCAAGAACTAAAATCTCGTATACGATTATATCATACGAGATTCGCATATGACATTATCGTAGGCGATAATGTCTTTGTTTGTTTACACGGCGATATTATTGTAAGAAGATTATCGCATACGAGAAACTCGACTTGTCTAAACACGATCTCGTATGACATTTTTTCTCGTTCATACGAGTATCGTACAAATCAGTTTGAACCGTTTTGTTTTGTTATGTCACTCATGTTAGCAACTGTCAATGACAGTTGCTAACATGAGTGACATGAGTGACAGTCTGTCATAAAAACTCGAAATGCGATTATTGCTTTGACGTTCTGTTTAGATGGACACGAGAAATCTTCCTATTCGAGGCGATTATCGCCCAAGTCAACGGGCGATGTTTAGACGAAGACAATATTTAATATTCCTTCGATTATCGTATGTTCGAGTCGTGAAACTCTCCCCGTCTAAATGGCCCTTTATGTCACTCATGTTAGCAACTGTCAATGACAGTTGCTAACATGAGTGACATGAGTGACAGTCTGTCATAAAAACTCGAAATGCGATTATTGCTTTGACGTTCAGTTTAGATGGACACGAGAAATCTTCCTATTCGAGGCGATTATCGCCCAAGTCAACGGGCGATGTTTAGACGAAGACAATATTTAATATTCTTTCGATTATCGTATGTTCGAGTCGTGAAACTCTCCCCGTCTAAATGGCCCTTAAACGTACACTTATCTAAATTACACTATATTGTATATTTACATAAACTTACATACGCTTATATACACACACTATTATTTAATTAATTTATCATTATTATTATATTATTATGATTATTATTATATTATTATTATTATTATTATTATTATTATTATTATAATACATACTTTTTCAATCATTTCACCCCAATCGTACTCAATTTCTTATTCTGTTGGGTTTGGTGTAGTAGACAGAAGCATGTTTAATGTTTCAGGCAGAAACGAAGACGGTCATCTTTTTTTTATTGCCCTTGAGGCACTAAGAAGTACATCTGAGCTTAAAAGAAGCCTGTTCAAAATATCTCTATGACAGGATTCTTTATTTTCTTCAGAATTTTCTTGAGTAATCCTGTCTGTCTGCCTATAGGTCAGTTGTCCTATAGGGTAACAATGCATTTTTTATTTTATCTGATCCGTATACAAGTACTTTTTGCAGTGTGGGTGTCATTGGGTGCCATGGGTAGAGTTATGTATAAACAAGCAGTTTCTTGCGCATATTTTTCTACATCAATATTATATCCGCTCGAAATTGTTTCTAAAATAACTGTTAATCTATATATTTACTCATAATCTATCCCTGTAATGTCTCAAGCTAGTTTTGGATCTTCAAAGAATCTCCTGCTGTTACCCATCATTCGTATTTCTGAAGCTTGTTTTCGGCATATCTACAAATAAGCCAGTTTCATTGCGAAACCTGGTCTGTATCTCAATTTTCCTATTCTTTTCCATTTCTTAATTTATTTAATGTGCAATTTTATTTTTCAGTGTTTTTAACTGATCTTCAATAAGGTCGTCACTATTGAAAGAGGGTCTCTCAAAAAACATAGTTTTTCTCCAAAATTTCGTTAATTTTCATTTTTCATAATATCAAAGAGAGATTTACGAGTCACTTTCTCACTCCGGAAGTACCCATTAGGTACATCAGGAACAAGTAAATATAGATTTTAGTCATTAATACTTTTTTTCCCAAATTTAGCTTATTTTGACCGTAAAATTCAATGTTCTACGATTTTGCGCATCCGCGGTATTCCGCGGCTAATTTTTTTAGTATTCGTTACTTAAGGGTCTATATTTTTTATATAAATATCAAAAGTTGCCGGATCTACCCCGATACTATAACAAAAAGACGTTTAAACAAAAATTTCTTAAAAAAAGTATCCTTATTTCAGTCGTTATTTCTCGACCACTTAAAGTATATTAAAATAACACAAATTTTAATAAATTTATTACATTTGAATCGTCACATACCTGAAGTTTCCGAATCCATTGCTATTTTTCACCAGGAAAACACAGAAAACTTCAGTTTAACACACAAAGTTGACGCTTTTGTAAATAGCCGACAAGAGTCATGTGCGAAAAATTTAATGATCAACTTTCAACTGAATTTTCCGGATAACGCGCAATACAAGAAGGGTGGGGGTCGCGGTATATTGTGGAATGGAATGTCCCCTGCATCAGGTAGTCAATGTAATTAGCATTCCTTAAACTTTGTTATTATGACTTTTGGCCGCCCAGATTAATAAAATACCCCTATGTGCGGCAAGCAGGTTGGCCGATTCGCCGGCAATCGTGCGGTATCCCCGGATCATTCGGATAGCCATGACCCTCTGTCATGCGACCAGCTTCTGTGGTCGCGTCCGGATGCTCAGGGCCCACACAGGGGCCCCGTAGAGGGCCATGGACCGCACGACGCCAGCGTACAGCCTACGGCAGGAATCATTAAATAGGCCTTTAAAAAATAATGATAGTTTCCATTGACAGTTTTTTGATAAAAAAAAATCGTTTGAAATATTAAGCTTTAAAGTGCTAAATTTTGCTCGATTCGAGTGTCTCCCCCCTCTACCAGCTAAACGGTTATGTTTGGGGGTGTGAAAAAATTCACAATAGTAGTATATATAACGAAGTTTAAAAGAAAATTATCATGACTAAGTAGGCTTTACAAATTTACGAGTAATAGTCCACCAACTTATAAAATGTACTTGGAAAATATGTTTTCTTAAGGTGATTGCGTCGATGTAGCCCGCGAATTTCAAATATTTTTATGTTTTTTGCAATTTGCAGGCCAGTGACATGTTGTAACTTTATAAATATTTGTGTTGCGCAAATAACAAGTATAATTTTAAATATAAAAATTGTCAAAAAAATCGCTCCATCAGCTCTCACATAGAAAAGGTGCATCGTAGTTAGATTTCGGAGATTTTAACATGATGCACCTTTTCTATGTGAGAGCTGATGGAGCGAGTTTTTTGATATTTTTTATATTTAAAATTATACTTGTTATTTGCGCAACACAAATATTTATAAAGTTACAACATGTCACTGGCCTGCAAATTGCAAAAAACGTAAAAAAATTTGAATTTCGCGGGCTGGTTGGAGCATCCCCCTTAAACAAAATGTATCGGAGAACATGATCTTCAACTGCAAATGTAAGTTTTTCAACTTTATTTTTACAGCTTTAATAGGTATGTTTATTGGGGATAGGTAGGTTTTTATCGTCGACAATTTTTAACTAACTTCAAAAAAAGGAGGATGTTCTAAATTCGTCGTAATCTTTTTTTTTTCTCTTAGGTATTTTCCCTGATTTCTCAAAGGCTCCTGGACCGATTTTGAAAATTCTTCTTTTTAACATTGAATTCAGCGAATCAGTTTAGTTAGTTCGCATAAGTATTTTGATGGGCAACTACGGAACCCTACACTGTGCGTGGCCCGACACGCACTTGGCCGGTTTTTACCATACCAATTCAGTACATGCTAGGTTTTACCAAAGTGGACTGGTAAATGTTGGTTTTAGGATTAAAGCAATGATTAATCAATTGTTACGGTTAAAGTCCGACGTGCGGTTACACCTAGGTTTTATCCTTCGTTCACAGGAGAAAATCGTGTAGGAGTATTAGGAGCCCCGCTTGGCTGGGCTCCTACTTTTGGGTGGTTATATTTTTAACCTAACCTAACCTGTCCGAGTCGGGGTGCCCCCAGTCGTTTCTACGACTTTTTTTACTTCTTCTTCGGGTGCCCCTTTTAGTACACGCGGGGCACCCCGACTCGGACAGGTTAGGTAGAAGGGGATGGCGGGGTCTTCGTGGTTATTTTGTTTTAAACCACACAGAAGTAGGAGCACCGCTTCGCGGTGTTTGTCTACATTTTATTCAGCAAGTGGCGCCGGCAATCTATTCCCAACCAACATGTTTCAATTGGTAAATCTTAGCATTTCCCAAAACCCTGCTGGTAAAAGCCCGAAATAGTGTCTCTTTTTTTAAATTCGGACATTTACCAACTCATCTAGGTAAATCTTAGGATTTACTGGGAAATCTTAAGATTTACCGTACTTTGGGCTTTTACAGTGACATATTAAAGGTACATAATATATAATTATATTTTTTTTAAAAGACGTAACTAGCCCCATACTAGGAATTTCTCCTGTGTGCGTATGTACACCTCGTGGTACTACAACTACGTCTTGTAAATCATACAAATATTTGCTCCGAGCGAGAATCGAATCCGCGACACGCAGCGAATACTTCGTACTACAACATCGGTACCCGTCGGCCTGAACGAGCGAAATTACAATAGGAAAGTATTATGAAATTACATTTCCCTCGTATCGGTTCAAAACCTTAGATACATACTTGGACAGTTTTCGTTTTTCATAAGCTGTATACACGCGGTTTCGGCTTCTTCAACAGCCAAGTAAAACATCTCGCATTGAAAACTTTGATAAAGTAAATGAAATATATCCTTAAACATCCATAGAAAGATCGCCAATGCGATCATAGGAATCATTATAAACTTGATATCGTTGGTCTGAAAATAATTTATTCTTTTAAACAGCAATCAGGCCGATCGCGATGCACTCTCTTTCGTCTAGAACAGCGTTTCCCAACCTTTTTCGGCCACGGACCCCTAGGAAATCAAGCACAGTTTTCACGGACCCCCTTAATAAAATAATAATTTAATTGTAATCTCAAATCAGATTCGACTTGTAATCTGATTCTGTATATTTTGATTTTTGTATATAAGCACTCACTTATTTCACTCACATCATTTATTCAGTCTCGCTCACCTCCAAGCTCCGTGCTAACTAAGCGGTCCAGAGATGACACCGCGGACCCCCATACATATACTCGCGGACCCCCAGGGGTCCGCGGACCACAGGTTGGGAAACACTGGTCTAGAACAAGCCAGCTGGACAAAAACAACATTAAGATTTCTTAGAAACATTATTTGAATTATGGTATTAAGGTGATTGCGTCGATGTTGCCCGCGAAATTCAAATTTTCTTACGTTTTTTTGCAATTTGCAGGCCTGTGACATGTTGTAACTTTGTCAAAATATGACTAGCGGTAATAATAAGTATAATTTTAAATATAAACATTATCAAAACATTCGCTCCATCAGCTCTCACATAGAAAAGCTGCATCTAAGTTAGATTTCGGAGATTTTAACAAGATGCAGCTTTTCTATAGTCAGAGCTGGTGGAGCGAATGTTTTGATAATTTTATATTTAAAATTACACTTGTTATTACCGCGATTCATATTTCTATAAAGTTACAACATGTCACTGGCCTGCAAATTGCAAAAAACGAAAGAAAATTTGAATTTCGCGGGCTGGTTGGAGCATTCCCCTTAACTGATTAAATTACATTACCAGCTATTGCTTTCGCATAAGTCATAGCCCGCATCGTCGAACTTTGAAAACTAGTGCCAATTAATATTTATCGTTACCTCGGACTTTTCTGCTGCGGCTATTAACCGTATTTCCAGAAAACATAAGTTGCGAGTAAATACGGTAATTGCGGTATACAATATCTGTAAAAAAAATATGAGTTAAAATAAGTTATTGATTTCATGAATACAGTCTTAAAATGAACATTAATAAAAAAAGAGGTGACTTACCATTACTTGAAAAATAGTCTTATACAGTTTGAAAGCGTCTAGAATATTTTGATAACTATTAAATACTTTCAAGCAATAATCATCGCTATTCGTCATTTCATCATCGTGTTGAGGATCTTTTAGCTCCAAGACTTGTTTGATCCATTCATTCATATACTTTGTTAATAAAATTAACATACGAACAGCATATACAAAATTCACGTCAAATGATGTCAGAAAGTAATTACGAATTAACTTCGCCACTTCAAATATTGTTGCATGAAACACTGAATAAAACTCGGTGAAAATAAAGATATTAACACTTGAAGCAATGAAGACTGCGATCCAATTCCAAATAATGAGTTGCTGATGTACTCTACTGGCATTTTTACTAAAACTGATACTTTTGTTGATAAATTGGCAAAAACCAATGAAAGAGATGTTATTGTGGCTATGTACAATGTTAAGGACAAACAAAATAAGAAAACCAACACAGAATTCAAAATGAAGGATATAATAACAGACCTTTCTAACTTTGTTTTCGACTTTAATGGTTTGAAAATGTGTGTCATAGACGGTGATCAAAAAAACATAGCACACAGTCAAGAAAGACATGATGATATACTTCCTTCTAGTCAAAGTGATGAAATTATCTTGCACAGTATATTTTGATGAGAACAATACAAAAAGAAAACAATGGGGATTGTCTTAATTTTTCAAACATTCGATTTTATTTTATTTTCTGCAAATTTAGAGCATTTTGAGAAACTAATTTGAATATTTTTATGATTCCCTCAATAGTTTTTTTATTTTTAATATTTTAATTTTTGAGGTAGCTGACGTCACCTTTGACCAAAAAGTTGTGACAATGCCTCACCAGTGAATAATTTAAAAAAACTGCCTGACAACACAACGTCACTTTCTCTTGATAGTAGACGTCAGATAGCATCCTTAGTCGGGGAGCCCAGGAAGGGAATTTTAATGTGACTCCAGCTTCTTGCACCCTTTAATGTACCTATACCAAGTATCAACCCTTCATATGGTGGGGTTTGTGTAGGAGAACGCGCCGGATTAGTAAAAAAAATCGATCCACAGAAATACTCGAGCGAGTCAGATTACGAAAAGGTAGATTTATTACGTTCAAAAAATTGTATATCATTATGTACATTAAATCACGACCGATAGTTGCGAACTAACAGGTAGTTCACCTTTTCTCTGCGATTCTACCGACATCGCCCCATGGAAAACGTTCAATTAAAAAAAATGGAACGCGCTCGAGTATTTCGAGATTACGTTTTTTTACCAATAGAAATATAATTTAATAATAGTTAAAAACAATTTCAAATAATAATAATTTATTTAATGACAAGGTCCAATAGTTACTAATAACTTATCTACTAAGGGTTAGTAACACTTAAAAAACCATTCATTACTGCCGCACAAGCAATGCTAACCAGTGCCAAAGCACCGGCGCATCGTTCTTGCCGGCCATGGTTTGTAGGATGCTGTTAGCGCTGGTCCTAGTTCTGCCAAGCAAAGAGGCTGAAAATAAAAATATGAATAAATATGAATTATTACTTTGTGCCACATCCAAATCGTCAGACATTTTAATACGACAATTTTTAGGGTCTACTTTACATACACTTTGAATATCTGACGCGCTTGATTAACTTTTTTTTTGGGTTTTCGACCGCTTGCCACGGACAGCCCCCTCGAGTTAATCGTCCGATTAATATTTATATTGGTTATCAGAAATAGAAAAGCGCGTTTACACTGTAAATAGCTGACGCGCCCGAGTACTTCTGTACAACTGTTTTTTTTTTACAGTTTTAAAACTGTTTACACGCCCTCCCCCCACTAAAATAGAAAACTTGTCAGGAACTTTTTTCTTTTTAGAACATATTCTTTCAAATCCAATAGGTCGCCATGATGCTCGAGTAACTGCAAAATTAGAATCCTCGCCTCCCCTACTATAAAAATACAATAAATTTTTGAAAACCTTTTTTGAAAGGTTTTTTAACACGGAAAGCCGTCGACGCGGTGACATTATTGTTCGCTTTCCTGAGCAATACTTTAGCATTAACTTAATGAATATACAAAGGTATCTAAAGCTTTGATATCTTACTTACATCAAAGTGATCTTCGCAACAGTAGGTATATTTTATAAACCTTACAATATTACACGCCTACATCACGGCATCACTTTTCTCGCAAATCTTATAAAGAGATAATGAGGCATGTTGCAGAAATAATCATAAAATATTTAAAAAACTGAACATATTCTTTGTTTACATTTTTGACATTTTTAATTTGAAACTTGACAGATTGTTGAAAATACTTGCCACTTACTTTTTATTTTCTCAGGCAACGATACAAAACGGTACAGCCAAAAATAACGTCATTTTAAGGGCAAGGAAGGTCAAGCGTATTTTATCAAAAATATCAATCAAATATGAACATTTTTCATTTTTGATTGGTTACTAATGATTAGTAACGCTATTCCTAGAAATGGTTTTTCAATTACAACATATTAAAAAAAATGAACAATGCCCATTGAACGGATAAATTATTTTTCTGACTTCATCATCAAGACGATTGTTTCCCAAGTAACACAAAAAGCATTATAACAAACGAATATTAAACTTATGTAGAACCTAAGATCCATAAAGACTCGTATATAAGTTCACCGAGCGTCTTGACGCATTATATTGGCATTTTAAAATTATTGTAATGCTTTACTCTGTATAACGGTTGTATATTGGCATATCACAGTCCTGTTATAAAACCTGAAGTTTTAGTGCAGCAAGTCACAAAGAAGCTGTACAGCTTTCAGGTGTTGTTAGTGCTTTTGGATGTACAATAGCATTTTAAGAGGTAAATTTATGCCTAATGCTGTTTAATAGCATTAACGTGAACCATTATAATGCCAGTCAAATCCGCTATACAGCTTTTGGCTGTTTTTAGTACCTTAGGGTCTATAACGGCATTTCGTGAAGTAAATAAAGGCCTTAGGCTTTTTTATAACACAGACATGAACCATTATAATGCCAGTCAAATCCGCTATACAGCTTTTGGCTATTTAAAGTGCCTTAGGGTCTACAATGGCATTTTTAAATGCTTAATAAAAGCCTAGGGCCAATGTAGGGCGCCAACCTGACTCATTGTAATGCCTGCATTTTTATAGATCAACTGAGTTCTGTTGTATGGCTACCAGTGCATCGGTGAACCCTAATAAAACTACTTTATAGACCATGGCATTACAGAGGTTCACCTAAAGTCTTCAGTCTGGCCTCTGGGTTGATGATTGTTCATGTGTGAGTATTAATACAGCCCGCGGCATTATTTCGCTTTTTTAAAGGTTCACCGGGCCGCTATAGACGGACACCATTTTGTAAATATTTTCTAACCTAAAAATATTATTATTTGGACCTATTTATAAAAGAAATAAGCCTTTATAGTAGTAATACGACTTCATTTAGTACTGCCCAAACTATACTAATATGTTTATTATGCAAAATTTGTTCTATATTAGAAACACATTATTGTTTTTATTATTTCACACGTATCTATAAATATTTTTTTTAATCTAAATCACCAAATATCGAAGGCGCGTGAAAAATATCCATAAAACATATATAGATACTTACAGTAAACAAGACTGCGCAGTAATATTTGGAGGCAGAAAGCAATTTCAGAGAGTCTAAACTAAAAATTTTATTTAATGCAAATAAATATGGTGTCATCAGTTACGGTTTGTCCATATAAAAAAAGCAAAGTAGTAGTCAAGTTACAACGATAATTCTATTATAAAATTTATACCGTGGTAATAGAGACGTTTTTGCAATGATGTGGGATTTATTCAAGTTCTAACTGTGAACACTTCAATGGCTACAATCATGCTTTTACTTCACTTTTATGCTCCTCTAATGCATTAGTAATGCTATTAACATCTTCACTATTAATAATAATGCTAGTATAATGCTTTTATAATGCGATTGGCATTTTCATTGACCGTAATAATGCTTTTATAATGCGATTGGCATCTTCATTGACCGTAATAATGCTTTTATAATGCGATTGGCATCTTCATTGACCACAATAATGCTAATATAATGCGCTTATGATGCAATTAAACAACTATGTGAACCCATTTAGGATCTAAAGCCGTAAAATTTGTGCCCAAATAAGAGTTATATCAGCCGCATATACGTTTGTAGGGCTAATATAGGGCTACCTTCAAAATGCTTTAACGCTACAGAAATGCTGTAAGACTGCCGATATAATGCTTTGATGTGTTACTTGGGTTGGCAATACTTCTGTTGATGAAGATGTCGAAGATGAAGATGTTGGCAACACTGGTTTATTGTTCTTTTTTTCCCCTACATTGAAAATATTATACATCTTGACAACGGCAACGATAACGGACTGTTCTCAAATAATTGTTGAAAGTTATGAGTTGTTAGATGTTCTGATTAATATTCTATATTGAAACAGGCCATTTTAAGTGACAGTTTAATATTGTAAAAGCACAAAGGAAAACACAGGAAAACAATAATATTTATTTTCCTGTCGGTTAAAATGTTAGCTTTATGAATCACCGGTACAAATCAGCCCGAAACGAGCACCCGTATTTAATAATTCATAATATTAATGAATTACGAAGCTTTTAATGAATTACGAGCACCTGTACCCTTAGCACGAATTTTCAGTATTTGATACGTAAAGTAAACTGGAACTTTGTCAATTTCAAATTGACAATTTTTGTGATAAAAAAATAATTCCTGCTTCGCACACCAGAGGCGCTGTTCCATTTTTCCATACAAGAAACGCTGTAAATACTGTAAGGTAAAAGAGTGAAAATTCGTGCTAAGGGTACTGTTGTCGACGTTTTATAAGTGTCCTCAGGGGCTTATGTGAAATAAAAACACTTGATTTTGATTCAAAATTCAAACCTAGGGTCGCGGGAACGTCTAAAGAGCCGCGGCCCTGGAACGAAAAAGGCAACTGAAACTAAACATCGTGGTTTTTAGTTAGTCAAACTGGACTCATTTGATGATTTTCTAAAGGTAAAAAAAGAGCGGATAAAATCATTGATGATTTTAGAACCTGTTACGATGAATTGTGAGGCTTTACGATCACTTCTCGCTTCTGGACAAATGAATAACAGATTTATTTATTTTACTAGTTAAAAGCAAATAGGTACATGTCATACTTTTTTTTTAGCGTGGTAAAATCATCCAATGAGTCCTCCCACCCCTACTGTCAGACTTCTACTGACTAAAATCCACGGTGTCCTTCAATAGCCCTTTTTGTTCCGGGGTCACGGTAAGGAAATAATCCCTCGACCCCGGCAGGCTTTGGCCCTCTGAGAGGGGGCCCCGTCATTATGCTGAGGCTCTTTGAGGCGCGCGGGACACAACGCGCCGTCGACCCTACATGTCATTCTAATAAAAATAACTATGACATAATCCTACAACAAGCTCTACAAACAATGTCCTATGAACTTCAGAGAAGTTATTATTTGTGCTTTTTTACTTTTTGGCCTTTTTCATGTACATACATTGCTATCGCATCAATTTAACATGCTAAGAAAAAGAACATGGATTACGAGTATCATAGTCATTTCACAAAAAGGCGAATTGCAAGAGTACAATCACGTAGCTGGTGAGAAGTGCTGTTGTTAATAGTTATAATTACTGCATTACTCATAGGGAAAAAGGATCAAAATAACCCTCCCGAGCGACCACTATATTAACTGCCGAGTCAGCATTTAGTGCTCATTGCTAAACAGACGGCTAGACCGTGCTCTCGTAAAAATTCAACTCATCTCTAAGAACTCAGGTCAACTGATTTACAGTCATTCAACAATGGAAGCTATCACTGTGCTAATACTAGCACTCCTGGGTCTCGCCGCAGGAGGGAATAACTTACTGCAGAAAGAAGAACACTACCTGCAGCAAATTGAAGAGCGCCCTAGCAATCCACGTGAGGCTAAAGCATCAATAACTGAAGCAGAGGAAACGATCAACGCGCAGCAACCCGGCCCGCGATTAAAGACACCCACGGACAACAAGATGCTAGAACTAATTGTCAACAACTTTGGTGATAAGCCAGAAGCTAATAAAGAACTCGCTGTACGTACTAGGAACGCAGAAATTGGAGATGAAGATGGGAGTTTTGAAACTGTGTCTTCAGAAAAGATTGATGAAGATAAGGTAGAGGTAGTTACTATGACCGCGACAGATGGTTTTGATGCGATAGATGGTACTTATTGTCCTAACGGCACAATGATTGGAGACGTTTGCCAACCTGAAGATCTATGATGATTAGTAATTAATCTTCTTTTCTTTTTCTACTCTATCAAAAGATGCCTTCAATGACAGAATGAGCTAGAGATACTCGACAATACTGATTTATGGATTTAAGTCTATCAAAATTAGTGCGACATTGTGTCTGTGCATTAAGCAGTGCTCTAAACTTGTTTCTATTTTATGTCTGTTAGTTATTTTATGTATGTTTAAAGGTATTCTTAAAAATAAAAGGAATTTAATTGATATACTTATTTTTTTATTTAGATACTCACATCAAAACTAGTTTGGGATGTTACGGTAGATTTAATTATAATTTCTTCTTTTTGCGTTCTTTATTAAAAGATTTAGAATATAAACAATAAAAAGTTCAATTGCTTTTCAGTTCATTAAAAAAAATCAGCTCATGCTCACAAACTTCTTGGTGTGGAAGGCTCTTCTTCCACATCGCGACGCCAGTCCCCGATATAAATAGTTTCGGGGACTATTTAACCGATATAGTATTATTTTAATATTTCTTAGACTTTGGTATCGGTTACTGGCGTCGCGTTGTGGACGAAGGTGTGCCAACCCGCACTGAGCCCACGTGGTGGATGGCCCGCTCCTCTCTCAGAGAGCAGGCCTGTGTCCCAGCAGTAGGAACTTTATAGGCTGGTGATGACGAAGGTTGTAGAAGAAGGGTCTTAGACGCGTTTATGAGAGATTGGAGAAAATTCATAACCTTGGGAAGAGCAGAAAGGTTATGAGGATACCATTAGCCAACAGTGGGACAATAAAAGTCAAAAAAGTGTCTCACGTTTACCTCAATCAGCTGCTCAGTTTTACCATAAAATCAAAACATTTAAATGATAATAAATGATAAATTAATGAATTTAAATACAGAAAGGTGAAAGTGGATGACCTTTTTCCCTTTTTTTGTAAAAGATGGGCAGCCAGAAAGTGCAGATATCCTGAAAAGGGCGGGAGGTGCAGAAGTCCTCGTCTACTGGTATAGTTACAACACACGAAACAGGAAAACCTGTCCCGTAAACAAAAATAAACGGTGACCAAGCTATACTAGTCATACTTCAGCAAGTATGACTAATATAGCTTGGTCACCGTTAAAAAAAGGTTAGGTCTCATTTGATGATTTGTCTACAAAAAAAAAAACACTCAGCTCGTAACAATATTTAAAAAGGAAAGAAAACATTACACAGTACATGGTACTTACTTTATTTTGCCAAATTTCTATCAGCACAGAGTAATTATTCTAATGGGCATGACACTTTAATTGCAATTCTTAATGAATTGCACATTTGGCAATAAATTTTCCCGTACATTTAAAGTCACATTTGGATCAGAGTAACGCAACTATAATTATGTCGAAAAGAGAGAAAAAGCAAATAAAAGGAAAATGTTGTACAGTGACAATCATGAAAGATAATTCAATTGACAAGGACGTGCAGATGATGCTTCTACCTCTAAACATACTGCACCATGCACTGCTGAGTCCCAAGTATCGTATTAAAAATAACTTCATAGAACCAAACAGCTTGATAACGAGTATCATTTCACTTTGCGGCACGATCATATTCGGATTACTTTTCTTGTATCGCATCTACGATTTGCATTTCGAGGAAGTTAATAGAAAATACACTTGTGTTATCTACGTATTCTCCTACTTCGATTTCGTGTTGTTCTGTATCGGGTCCATCATTAACTATAATGTCGATGTTTTAAAAAGTAAAAGAAATATTTCCTTTGTCTTGAAATTTCAAGCCGTTCACAGATTTCTTAACGACAAGCACAAATTCAAGCGGTTCATCATTTTGAACTGGATTAGTATTATTTCGGCTTCAGGTTTCTACATTTTTAGTATTACATATACTGGTTTAAGATTGAGGCAACCCTTGAACGATTTTTTGTGTGGACTTGCTTCAATGCTGTTTGCTATCAATGTCGTGTATGCTATCAGACTGATTCTGCTTTTACGTTGCAAAGTTAATTTGTGGAATATTCAAGTTCTACATTTACAATACATGGATGATTGTGACAAAGAAAGTTATTGCAGAAGATTATATCAAGCCTACGCAGATATTTTGGAATGTTACGAAATCTATCGGTCCAGTTTTCAATATATGGTACGACAGTTTTTATTTTTTTGTCAATGATGTATCTTAGAGTCTAAAGTATGTTTTTTATTTTCAGTTTGTATATCATGCTGTTGGGTTCTTCTGTCACGTTTTAATCAAATTGCAAACAACGATTGAAGTTTTTAAATTTGCTGCAGTCTATGATGATTATGTAAGTTTGACATAAACCTAATAAATATACGTATTTTTTTTTTTTATAATTTTACTCCTAGTCTTTTATGATGAATTAATTTTGTTTATAAACTGATATATGAAAATAGGTTTATTGATAAATGTAACACTCAACATGAATCAAAAAAAGCAAGCGGCAGTGTTTAAGGAAAGTATCAACAATTTACGAGTATAAATAATATGCTAGACTGCGCTGGACCCGAGCCGTGGCCCGAGCAAGGCGCGCATACAAATAACTTGGAGAAGCGCCTAGTGTGCCCTCAACAGACATGCTGTGGTTTCAACACTGCTTCAGCGCTCCGCCCGCGTTCTTTAGAGAAATAGTAGGGAGTGTAGCATGAACTGCTTATAAAAATATTGGTTAAGTTTTGAAAATAATTATGTTTGGCATAGTTAAGCAAAATAATTCATCATCATCATCATCATCATCAGCCTATTAATGTTCCCACTGCTGGGACGCAGGCCTGCTCTCTGTGAGAGGGGGTGGGCCATAATCCACCACTCCCGAGTGGTGGATTATGGCCCACCCCTTCTGCGGAGTGGTGAATGTCACATGACTTCGAATTTTTTATTGTAGGACATGCCGGTTTCCTCACGATGTTTTCCTTCACCGTTTTGAGAGCAGTGGTGATGAAATAAATTACACAAAGTAATGCGCCTGCCTGGATTCGAACCCACGACCTACAACTCGTAAGTCGGGGCCGCTACCACTGGGTCACCACTGCTCACAGTAAAATAATTATTTATCATTAAAGCTTGTATTTCAAGGCTGCTATTTCTGTGTTAATGGGGAACCATGACGTCAGCATAAGTGGAATAATATGTAAGGCCTGAATTCCACTTAAGCTGTCGTCAGCAGTGTGTAATTGCTATGGACTTCTTCAACAACACAAGAAGAATTCAGGCTTATCCTACTAATTTTTTTTTGTTCTAGATAGCAGTATGTTTCATGTTTATATCTTTATACTTCTGGGTGGTCAAGAGTTTGATATTAGAAATCATTTTGAGCTCGTACTGTGAAAAATTCTATATTGCGGTGAATGAAGTTCCAGACTCATGCGCTCTCCTTTTAAAATTAAATTGTTCCGGTTGGTAGTCGTAATTGACTTAAAAGCTACTAGTACTATATTTTTTTAAGTTGAAGCATTTACAATTAATTTTATTTGTAGTTTTATCTCTGAAGATTCCATATTTCATTATTTATCTGCACTACCTTGACCTTCCTAATTTAATTTTTCCTCTTCTTCAAAAGATTTTTGGGGAAAGAAAAATTCAGCCGCGAATGGAACTCGAATCTGCGTCTTCTGGACCTACCTACTCCAGACGTCTTATCAATTCGGCTATCGAAACACTCGTTTGAAACTGAATCTTTCTTTTCCTTGTTTAAATGTTTTATGGTAACTCTTGTTCAAACTTTTCATCTATTCTGCCATGACATCCATTAATGCATCATTTTCTTCACTCTATACGTTGTCTTATAAACAATCCATCTATATTTCTTTTAGTCTTCCCTTCCCTGCTTCTATATTTATGCTTGTTATTTTTTAAGTTTTATTTGTTTTCAATTCCAGATGATGAAAAAAGATTATGCAAGAACATAAAGCGTCTACATCGAGCTGCATTCGGTAAGGTGAATGCTTGTGGAATGTTCTACGTCGATGCTACTTTCCCTATGAAGATGGTGGCGCTAATAACTAACTATACCGTTGTATTGCTACAGTTTGCATTTTTTAGTCCCGATAATATCTTTATTAATACAAATGACTAGATCGCTCTTTCAGTTTATTTCTGTTGTTGTTTTGAATAAAAGGTTTTTTAAATGTCAGTACATGTGAATATTTATTATTTACGTGATAGTTCAAATTCCCATTGACCTCCAATTAACAGCTCACCTTTCATGCGAGATACAACTTTTTTCAAAACCTCCCTATAACTGTATCCTGTTTCGTGGATATTGGAAAGGCAAATTGCATTAAAAACAATATTCGGTCGAATACATTCATAAAATCGTCTGATTTTTCTCTTTCGAATGGTCTAGGTAACGTTTTAATCGGAGCACTTTCATGGTATTTAATACATCGGTGATTTTCTTCATTTTCATTATACAAACAGCCAGACTTAAAACAACTCCTCGAATCATTTAAATGTTTTTGTTCCGTGCGGGATTCGACTCACGACATGGCCGGCGGCCGTGCCGCCGGCTCTTTAGTTTGTAAGTAATATACCTACAATTGTATTTTAATAGATTTAAAAAATAAACTCCTCACAGCCAAAAGTAACATAATATTCTACTTGCAGCTTTCAAATTATTATGACAGATACTCCATTATGCCTATCATTCCTGTCAGGCTACTATTTTTTTTTCTAGAATAGAATAAATGAATAGAATATGAAAATTTTGTAAAATGCCCAAATTAACGACATTTCATAAGGTTATCAAAACATAAGTACGTATGACACGTAAAACACATTAAGTTATTAAAAAACAACGAAAATTACTTACATCGAAGAACATACCTCATGTAAATAATATCGACTTATGTCATAACAAATGATCTGTAGTTCTAGTAAAGAACTTCTTTCTTTTATTCATTATTATTTTTTCCAACGGGTATATTTGATTGTTATCTCTTTGACTGTTATGCGAGGTCGTTGAAAACATACAGTCGAAATCAAAATTGGTTTGCATCACTTACAAGGAAATAGCTTAACGTTTAGTTTGACTTGGTGGACCTTTTACTCTGGAAAGACACATGCATCATCAACTACTGATTGCATTTTCATAATTTCAACATTAATCGTGTGTCCAGTTGACATAATTGAGCATTCAGTCTATGAAAACTGCTGTGATCAATAAGAGGCGAGTTCGATCCTCACGCAGTGACTATTCTTTTTGTAAGTTTTACTCAAGTTTGTATTATTGTAATGAGACAGAAATATGGATGTCGCTTGTTCACAATTTCTGGGACGCTAGACATAAGTTTTAGAACGGATTTATAAAAAAAAAACAAATATTTTTTACTTTTTTAGTTTAAATAAGTTACAAAATAAAAATAAAAAACTAATATCTAAGTTATTTATAACATATTGTAATGATTTCAAAGATACAAAAACAAAGCATAGTTATTAAGATTCGATCAGTATTGATCATGAATTTACTTAGGCTAAAAGAAACAGTTATCAGCACATGTTAGATCATTGCGAATATATATGCAAAGTAATGTTAGGAACCGGTTTCCACGTTTGTAAAACACGATTACACAGAATTATGCGCTCTGATTATTTCGTTTTCATATCTTACTAAGTCCCTGCTAATGACGTTAATTGTAAAGGGTTTAGAATAAAAAAAATGCGTGATAATTAGTTATAACAATAACTATATATTTAGATGTCTAATGATTACATAATAATAATATGGATGCCGAAATTCATAGATACTTTTTTATTATTTTAACAATATTATGAAATACTTAAATGAATAAGAGAATTCAACAATTCGAAATGAAAGTAAAAAAAAATCCTTTAAAATTAAAATAAGTGACTTTAAGCCTTACTAACGTTTTATTATATTTTAATTAGCAAATACTGGGTATTTATTTATACAGTGCGGACAGGTTATTAAATAAATAAAAATAAATAAATAAAAATTAATTATTAATATGTTATCTTTTACGAAAATTGATAAAATTGTTAATTACTTTACTTTAAGAAATATTTAAGTTATCATTATTAAAGCTGATTATTTTGAAACTTTGACAGGGCACCACGGCCCTGGAACGTAATGAACTATTTGCCCTTTATGTTCCAGGCAGCAAGAGCGAGCGAAGTGAGCTGGGGACTAGGGCCACCCTGACTCGCACAGGTTAAGTTAGGCAAGACCCTAGAACGCAAAAGCCAATTGCCCTTTGATTTCCCGGGCCGCGATGCCATTTTCCGGTGTCAAAATAAACGTTTTTAACACCGCGACCCTGGAACGCAAAGGGTCAGTCGCCCTTTGCGTTCCACGGTCGCGGTGCCAAAAGTGGTTGTTTTGAACATGACGAGTTTCTTCCGCTTCACCAAGCGCGATTTAGTAAAACTAAAGTTATACATGACGGAAATGTGCTATATTTCTGAAATAGAACGACGGAGATAAACTACGCACTTCATAAAAAATACCCCGTATAGGATATCGAGGTTACTCTTAGCTTAAAGTTCGTTTTCATTACGAAAAGAGGATTGAAGCTGAATTACCTCGAATCTTAATCCTAAAATAAAATATAAGTATCAATAAAACTATGTTAACGTTTCTAGTCTATATATAATAAATACACCAAAAACCACAATATCATAAAATATTCTTGACATACTCTTATAGGTTTTTTATCTGTAAAACATAAACGTTTCTTAGCTGATACTCGATGATGTGAGCCTTCAATGTTGAGTGCACGGTGAACGGTTATTAATTTAGTGTTGAATTAGTTACTCATTAGTGTAACTAAACCATTTGACGTCCCTGCTTGTCCTTTACTCCACTTCGTTCTCAACAAGCGCTATATTATTTTTTTCCTTATCTATATATATAAAATTCAAAACTGACTGACTGATCTGACAACGCACAGCCCAAACCGCTGGGCCTAGAAACTTGAAATTTGGCATAAACCCTCCTTATACCACGTAGGTGAGCACTAAGAACGGATTTTGCGAAATTCGGCCCCTAAGGGGTTGTTTTTGGGGTTGATAGTTTGTATGAAACTTCGTAACTACAAGTGCTATGAAATTTAAATTTTGAATACGGGTTCTTTTGAGGACGTAAGAGTAACCTATGACAGAATTTTGCGAAGTTCGACCCCTAAGGGGTTTGTTTTAGGGGTTGACAGTTTGTATGAAACTTTTTAAGTACAAGTGCTAGGCGTCTCAAATCTTGCATGGTGGTACTTTTTAAGATGTAAATGCTCACCAAGGTGGAAATTTTGAGAAATTTGACCCCTAAGGGGTTGTTTTTGGGGTTGATAATTTTGAGATTCAAATTTTTACATAGGGGTTCTATTTTGGAAGTAGATGGTCACCATGTCGGGATTTTGCGAAATTCGACCCCTAAAGGGTTTGTTTCTGGGGTTGATAGTTTGTATGAAACTTTTTTAGTACAAGTGCTAGGCGTCTCAAATCTTGCATGGTGGTACTTTTTAAGATGTTAATGCTCACCAAATTTGCGAAATTCGATCCCTAAGAGGTTGTTTTTGGGGTTGACAGTTTGTATGAAACTCTGTTACTACAAGTACGAGGAGTCTCATATTTTGCACCGGGTTCCTATAGGACTTAGATGCACACCATGGTGGGATTTTGCGAAATTCGACCCCAAAGAGGTTTGTTTTTGTGTTTGATCTGATTAGTGCTAGGCGTCTCGAATTTTGCGAGGGTTTCTTTTTAAGATGTAAATGCTCACTAAGACGGTTTTGCGGAATTCGACCCCTAAGGGGCTTTTTCGGTTTTGTTGAATGTTGATTTAGTTTTTTCAACAGTATCCCGTGTACAGGGTGGCCGGGGCTAGAAATTCACAAAGGCAAAGTTCGAAAACCACGCGGACGAAGTCGCGGGCGTAGTGCTAGTATCTCATATTCCACAGACTAACAGAATTTCATCACTAGAACAAAACATGGAATACTATTATTATCTTTATGCAAAATATAGCTGTTGATTTATTTTACTATTATGAAAAAACTATTAATAGCACATACTATTTAAGTATCAATCACATTTTTTTTTACTTTTAAACAAACGCTTTTAAATGGAAACCTTATTTATAAAAGATATTAACTTTTGAAATAATTAAAATTTATATAATAACACTCACAGTTAGTCCGGTCTCATTTGATATTTGTGTTAAGTTTCATCCACAAATTTTATGCAGGGAGGGCTATGATATTCGCCCTCAATATTTTTAGAATTCCCATTTCACTGCATAACCATAACAGCGTAGATGCAAACAATCGTCACACAAAATAACCAGGAATCAACAACGTTCTATTATGATATGACACTCGAAACGAACTAACAATTATCGTCTACCTCACAAATCGAAATAATTAACTTTTGTCACTTTTGTTTTGATTTTCTGTGATCTACCTTCAAACTTTATTATACTAAAATGATAGCATCTGTCGCATAACGAACGAAACACAACACTAATGACTAATATTAGTAATTATAACAAAAAAACAATTTTAATTATCAAATTCGTACTAAAAAAATTATTCAAATAACAAAAAGAATAAAGTAATTATTCAAAATTAAATTAAATAAAGTAATTGAAAAAAAAGTGAGGATCGATCCTCCGCCAACGACGAATTATCTGAGCACGTTAACCACTGCGCCAGCATTACTCGTAGAACGATGGTTGAAATTATGAAGGATATCATGGGTTAATTTGAATTGTATAGTATTAAAACAATTTATAACAAAAGGTCGTAAGTCAAAGTGAAGCGTCAGGCTATTGCTTTGATAAATTTCTAATGGATTTTTGAACGTGACTGTACCTATTCGTGAAAACAATGAAAACCCTCCTAGAATTGTGATTGAAAAACACACACTGTCAGTCATAAGGCCCTTTAATTTGATTGCAACACTTTTCATTTTATCCAAGTACAAAATAAGGGAAGGCTTCATCATACCCAACAATTTCTTTTACAATGTCGTTTCAGGCATCTGTTCTTTTACTTTTATAATCGTTTATTTTATATCCCTTTTCCGAAAATTCTATACCACTGGTGTACATGGTTACAACTTTGTGATACTATACACCAATATACAAATATTTGTCCTGTATCTTGTGGGAAACGCTACGACTTACTACAATAATGTCAAGCAGAGGTACAACAACGTAGCACTTGCTTTACGAATTCAAAATATTTGTGAAATTTTCAAAGCAAATGAGGCAAGCTTGAAGAGGTATTCTTTGCTGAACTGGGTTTACCTTCTCGCTTTAATAATATTTCAAGTAGCTTGGATCGCTTCTTTTTTGATTGGCTTTTCATCTGTTGCATCGATAGATGAGGTTATCACAAACTTGTTTTACCTTATTTTTGACTCCAATATCCTGTACTTGTTAAGAATTATAGAGCTTCTCTTACAACCTTTAAAAATATGGGTTGAAGATGTTCGAAAGTCAGATAACATTGCCGACTCCGAAAATGAATTCTACTGGAACCGAAAATTCAGACTATACATGGATATTGTTGAAGCTTACGAAATTGTTGGAAAAAGTTACCGAATACTGGTAAGCGAATATAAACTTTTTATACAATTTATTGACTACTAAATTATGGAAAATGTAAACCTAGTTCGATGTGAATGAAAACTGAAAGAATGCTGACGTAAACATAGAAAAATAAGTAAAGCAAAGTTTATAGGAGTTTTGGGTCACTCGTGAAAACCAAGATAGAACTTGCTTTCAGATGAATGTACATTCATTTGACGATAGTATTAGTACGCTTGCGGTTCAGTGAGAAGACTGAATGAAAGGATTAACTTAACATAGTGTTAATTCATTTAGTAATGGCATGTAGTAGCTGTACTAAATCTTTATTATCTTTATCTTTATCTTTACATATAATAAAATCGTAGAGTTGTCATTCCTGTACATTGAATATTTCTTTCTTTTTGTATTTTTTTCGAGATAAGGGATCGATTCTGATGCCAAATCAACTTTTATTTTTTTTCGATTTTTTTTATGTTTTTTTGATTTGATCTATGTCTTAAACTACCTGTAAAGTTGTCGATCAAATTTTCCTCAAATATTCCTAATAATATGCTTCTGTTAATAGGCTATGTATTATTACGCTATTTTTCCTGGGAGATAAGCAATTTTGAATTTTGTTGTTTTTAGATGTTTGTTGATAGTTGGAAGCTAAACCACTGGATATTATTTAGTAAATTTTTCCTCAAATATTCCTTAAACTGCTCTTCTATTAATAGGATATGTATAATTACGCTATTCCCCTTGGGGGATTAGCAATTTTATAATATGTTGATTTTCAGTCATTGTTGACATTTTATAAGAACCGCTATTTCAAAACCACTGTCAGCGTACTAGCCAGTCTGGTTGGTTACCTGCTTGACTTTCGTGCAAAGGGTCTCTGGATCAAATCTCGCAGTTTTTTTTTTCACTTTTTGAGTTTTATTTGTCCTGAGAGTTTTAAATAATTAAAAAAAAATGTGCATACTTTTATTTCAATATTATTCGCGATTTTAAATTATTGCTATTTTTTTTCAATAGGTCTCTAAGATATAAATCTACTTTGATTTAAATTTTAGGTAGTAAGTTGGTTTTTTTTTAAATTGTTTTTGAATTTTAAAGATTAGAAAAATTTGTGTTTATTTATGTTTTGAATTGGTGCTCAAACCAGTGCATAGATTTTGTTTTAAACGACGACAAGTTGTACTCATCGAGTCAGATAATTAGTTATTTTTTAGGTAACACGCGGAATGCTAAAGGGAGAAGAGCAATGCTATCGTACGTTCAATTTGCAGCGATACTGTAAATCGACCCAAAAATGATAGTCTAATGTTTAAAATAAACACGGTTCTTTGAAATTAATGTCGCTCAAATAAGGACGTTTCCTATGCAAACTATGTAGGTACCTAGATATAACATTATTGATCTAAACTAATAATAAAAATGCAAGTACGTTTGTTTTTTACCTTTTCACGCATTACTACCTCCTGAATCGATCGTCCCATTTAGCATATACGTTTTCAGGAGTATAGACACGGATATAAGGTGTCTTACATCCCGAATAACAGAAGAGAGCTGTTGCCGAGAAAACAATTACGTTCATATTCCAGATGGCGCCACACGATCCGTATTGTTTCTCAAATTCTAAAATAACGCAAGCGAAGCCGCGGGCAAACACTAGTGTATTAAATAAATAAATAAGTGGCACTCTGGCTATATTTTGATTTTGATTTAAATTCTGGCTTATAATTTTGGTTTAATTTTGTTTTTATTTCTATGATAATTGTGTTATGTTGATTTTATTGTGTGTATTAATGTAACTGCTCAACTGAAATAAACTATTTTTTTTTAATCTTTTCAGATACCTTATTATTGTACTAGTACATTCATCAATGGTGTGCTTTCAATATTAATTCGTATAGAGTTCGCAAAAGCAATTGATCGTAGTTTCGTAAAAGTAAGCGAATTATTTATTGAAAACTTTAACTTAGAGTAACGACACAGAGGCCGACTTAATGATCGAATTAATGATAAGTCAACATAATCTATAAATAAAGATGTATCAAAGATGTCAACTTTAAATAAAATGTTCATTTTGTTAAGTTAGCCTCTGTGTCGACTGTCGACCCAATCAAAATTAAACTGAATTTGATTCCAGATTGCATTATCAGCAATATCCCTACTTTGGATGGTTAAGAACATATCACTAATAACATCATTGTGCCTGAAGTGTCAAGCGTTCTACACACTCTTGTCAGAAGTACGAAGTGCCTGCATACAACTTGCTACATCAGAAAGCTGTTCGGGTGAGCTTCATTATACTGATTTTACTGTAGTAGTGGATTGAATTTTGCTCTTGGTGTCAATTTACCGTAGAGGCAAAGATTAGGCCTAAGATGGAACCAGCTCACTAAGAAGTCACTGATATTGCTGTAGATGACGGGATATAGTAATTTATTGTTTGGCGCTGAACTGGTGAGGCTTACCACGGCCCGAATCGCTCAGCCGTCACAGGCAGGTTACAGGTGGACTTTTTATTGGGACAAACTACTATTCCCAAACCACTCCATCTCCTCATCATCATCAGTCTATACTGTTCCCACTGCTGGGACACAGGCCTCCTCTCTGTGAGAGGGAATGGGCCATAATCAACCACGCGGGCCCAGTGCGGATTGGACATGCCGGTTTCCTCACGATATTTTCCTTCGCCGTTTTGTGACTTTATTGCATCTCCTGAAAGCCAGAATCAACAGGCAACCACCAGAAAAGCCCCGAGACAATGAAGCTCGACGTGTCCCGGAGAATGTTTTTACCTGTCTTGGATCCTGCAATGAAGTTAATCAGAAAAGAATAGTGGAGGAGTAGAAAAATTACCAGGTAGACTTTGGTCATGTGGTGTGGCACCCTCTTCAAAAACTTACCCTGGATGGCTTAGTGGATATGTTGTTATGTACTACCTTCAGCGTGGGTCGCTTTAGACCTTCGCTCTAAAGCGACCCACGCTGCACTGTGGTGACTCGGGAGTTGCCTCCCGCCCAATCCTATACTGGTACCTTGCGAAAAAACCTTATCGGGTGTGGACCTGCCTCAGGCTGAAGGTGTGGACATAAGTCCTGTAGTAAGCCTCATCCAATAAATATTTTTATTTGGAAAATAATCAGATTAGTCCTCTTAATTTGGGTGGAATGGGATGGGCTTTTAATAAACCATTATCCTCTTCTTCCGGTTATCTTTTGCGTTTAAAAGTTACGGTTGAGGCTATTGCTAGGATCCTTACATTTTATTTTGATATATTAATAAGTCACATCGAAAGAGCGCCATCCCTCCCGGCCCTGGGTATTTACTGATTCAACATGCAATGTCCAACTTTAGTTCTCTAATTTCAACCGTTTTATTATTCACAGAATCTCAAAAAAGAGTATGCAAGAATATTCAGCGAATACAGGCAGCTGCTTTTACGAAGATGACAGCGTGTGGACTGTTCGCCATCGATGCAGCTCTACCGATGACATTGTTTGGTCTTCTCACTACTTACATTATCATTGTGTTACAATTTGAGTTTCTTTAATGCTTGTAACTCTTTGTATTAATACATACATACGTATACTGAACTTGATGCTCATTTTTAGGGTTCCGTAGTCAACAAGGAACCCTTATAGTTTCGCCATGTCCGTCCGTCCGTCCGTCCGTCTGTCCGCAGTTTAACTCAGAGACGCACAGTACTAGAGAGCTGTAACTTGGTGTAAATATACGGGTTTGTTGTGCCGAAAAAGTGGTAAATTATAAAATCTCGTAAAATATTTTTTTAAGGGTACCTCCAGTACTTACACGTAAAGTGAGGAGCTTTTTTTTTCTCGCGTACCCCTTAGTGTGGGGTATCATTAAATAGGCCTTTAAAAAATAATGATAGCTTTCATTAACAGTTTTTTGATAAAAAAAGTCGTTTGTGAAATATTAAGCTTTAAAGTGCTAAATTTTGCTCGATTCGAGTGTCCCCCCCCTCTACCAGCTACACGGTTATGTTTGGGGGTGTGAAAAAATTCACAATAGTAGCATATAATTATAACGAAGTTCAAAAGAAAATTATCATGACTAAGTAGGCTTTACAACTTTATGAGTAATAGTCGACCAACTTATAAAATGTACTTGAATAATATGTTTTCTTAAACAAAATGTATCGGAGAACATGCTCTTCAACTGCAAATGTAAGTTTGTCAACTTTATTTTACAGCTTTAGTAGGTTTATGTTTTTACGGTATGTTTTTTGGGGATAGGTAGGTTTTTATCGTCAACTATTTTTAACTATGTAACTTCAAAAAAAGGAGGAGGTTCTAAATTCGTCGTAATCTTTTTTCTTATGTATTTTTCCTGATTTCTCAAAGACTCCTGAACCGATTTTGAAAATTCTTCTTTTTAAAATTAAATTCAGTGAATCAGTTTAATTAGTTTTTTGATGGGCAACTACGGAACCCTACACTGTGCGTGGCCCGACACGCACTTGGCCGGTTTCTAGTTATTGTCGTCGTCCTACTCATTATCAGCGTCGCCCTAATCATTATCGGCATCGTCCTACTCTCTGTCAGCGTCGCCCAACTTATTATTTGAGTCGTCTTACTTATTGTCGGCGTCGTCTTACTCATTATCGGCGTCGTCCTACTCGTTATCGGTGTCGTCCAACTCATTAACGGCGTTGTCCTAATCATTATGAGCATCGTCCTAATCATTATTGACGTCGTCCTACTGATTATTGGCGTCATCTTATTCATTATCGGCGTCGTCCTACTCATTATCGGCGTCGTCCAACGCATTGTCGGCGTCGTCCTACTCATTATCCGCGTCGTCCTACTCATTATCCGCGTCGTCCTACTCATTGTCGCATCACTCGTTTTGAAACTGAATCTTTCATTCCCTTGTTTTTTCAACGCTTTGCACGTTGCACCATCTATTGGAAGTTGTCAAAAGCTGGCAGCCGAATTTTTCTTTTCTCAAAAAATCTTTACGAAAAGCGACGCTGGCGTTATTGAGAACCATACTTGAAATCACACTAGTTACTCGTCGTACTAGTAACTTCGAAACAGATGCTTTAAAAAAAAACATTCTATTTTATATTTTTTAAATATTTAATAATAATAATAGAATAGAAATACACTCTTCTGAGTACATACAACAACAATCGCAAAATGAAGAAGAAGACTTAAGTGTAAAGTATAAGAAAAAAAAATGTTAATAACGATGACCAAAAGTTTTCTAACTCAGCATTTCAGGGTAAAAGACAACTACGATAATAAACACGAGACATCACCATGAAATAATTTAAGCAGCGGTAAGCATCTTATTATTCATGATAATAAGTTTCATAATTATGTAACAAAACCTAAAATAATGTGCATTTAGAAAAATATATTACATGATTATTTGAAACTCATTTCATTAATGTTAATGCATGATAGGTATAATTAATATAAAACAAGTTGATACAAAGATTACACCCAGATTTAATTTCATTTGTGTCACTAAATAGATGACACTAATCGTCTTACCAGAAAAAGATAAACATCTATGAAAGCTTGTCTAAAAAAAGTGTGACTGCAAAACGGAAGGTCCGTTTTGCAGTCACACTTTTTTTCAGCTTCTTACTCTGTCATTTTTTTAGACAAGTGTTGAACAGACGTTTAATAGTTTTTGTGGTACGACTGATATTCTTATTCAGTTGTTTACAAAAATGCAAATTGCAGCAGCACAAAGGTATAGTTGGCAAGTAACGCTATCATTCTGAATGGCAAATTAGCATCAACGTAGAATATTCGACAGGCATCAAACTTTCTGTATCTTGCTCGTTGCAGACGCTTTATGTTCTTGCATAACCGCATACTGCCACCTGTAGTAATGACATAAAAAGTGAGATACAATCAATTTCTAAAACATGAGTATACAAATGAAGGGTCAAAGAATGGCATTAGTAGAATTAGAATTGGAGTACCTCAGGGTAGTGCTTTAGAGCCAACATTGTTCAACAACTGTCGAAAAGAGTCAAAGTCATAATGTAATTATTTTTACGATAGTAATTTTATTATCATTATTTTATGTATATTAATTATTATTTTTTAATAGGGTTTTTTGTTTTGAACAATCTGATCTCAGAAATTACAGGTTTGAATAAATTAAAAAATAAGTTCTACATGAATAGATAGTCTATTAATCGGGGAAGGCAGATGACATAATATTACGCTAGGGTCAATAAAAGCCAATCAACGTGAGTAAAACCACGGGGAAAACGTCTGAATTTGCTCATCATAGATACCTACTGTGACTTGTTACTACATACCTGTACAATTTGAATTAATTATAAGTGCACATGAATCTTGAACATCATTTAGTGTTAAATAGAACTTCTCACAGTGTAAGCCCAATGCGATTTGCAATGCTAATGATTTCACCATTACTGAGATAGCCCAGACAGCTATTAGCGATAAATGCTTAAAAACAAAAGTCATGTTTGTTATGTATATCAAAGTTAGAGTAATTTTGTTTGTTAGTGCACACACAGAAATGCAGGCAACAAAAGATTAAAATTGGACACAAAGAACAGTCCATTGTGCCAATAGAGCCATTGACCAAAATATTTTGTAAATTAAAGAAATGACATTTCTTAGGTTTAATAAAGTAGGTACTAAAATGACTCACATTTAATTTGTCATATTTTACAAGATTAATAAATAACTGAAGTTTTATGAGATAGTGATACGAAAACTCTGCCACGTGAAACACGATCTGGAAAACGAAACGTATGAAAAATACTCAATTAAATTATTACTTGAAAACTAAACGAATCTAATTGTGAAAGTAATTTACCATTAATTGGAAATACGCCATGTAGATATCATAGCAGTCTAGTATATTAACGTAAGCTTCAAAAATTATCTTAAAATTTTCTTCTCCATCACTACCGTCCATGTTTTGATATTGAAGAGCTTGAATATTCCACAGATCAACTTTATCCTTTAGCAGTTGAATTATTCTGATAGCATAAAGTATGTTTGCATCGAAACTCAAAGTAGTACTAATTACTTTCAACGTAAAGTTAAAAGGTGCATTTAAGACAATGCTAAAATATAATACTACGACGACACCGGAAACGGATAAAAAGATAACAGCTAACCAGTTACCAACGACAAAACTTTTGAATTTTTTATCATTGTTCATATTTCTGTGTACATCTTGGAATTTTAAAACAAACAAAACATTTTCAGAGCTTCGAGATACAATTACAATAAAATTTATCAAAAACCCTGTAACATTAATAGCTACGTCAATGCTGATTCTTACAAACTCCGCAATATTAATATTGCTGGTTAAGATTGCTTTAGTCACAATGGTATAAAAGTCACATGAAGAAACCAATATGAAGAAAATCGTGGCACATAGTGCCATCATTTTCGATATACGACTGTTCGTAGAGATAATATTACTATTAATGCAATATGCTTGACAAAACTGAACGCTTTGTAATAGACGCAATGGTAAAAGCATCGACTGCACATCTTTGTCAACCATTTTGTTGGACAAAACAATCACACTATGACTTTTGAAAATTGAAAGAATTTTTCGTTGCAGTGTCTTCATTGTGTGAGCTTTCCGGACTACAAATGAATTAACACAGCACTGCTACTCGTATGTTATCATAAAGGTCTTCGCACATTATAACAACTCACCGGCGACTCGACTCTATGCTAGACATTGAAATTTAAGCCCTGTATCATATGTTCAAGGTTCAATTTCAAAAAATGATTATAAAGTAGTGTACAACGAGTGGCCTACGCATCGTACACTAGAGGTCAACCCCGACACGTTTGTCACGCAATGACCATACGTCGTCCACGCAACGACCACACGTTGTCCACGTAACGACTATGCGTTTGCGACTGACGCGTGACGGGCAACCATTTGCCAGTCCACCCGTCCGCCCCGTGCCTTCCCCCCGCCCGCCATCATCATCATCATCATCATCGCCAGTTCACTGAATGTAAAGTTCGACATTTCATAAGCAACACGACTTCTTTGGACAAAATTTAACCGAAAACTGAGGTTAGACGAGTTGTCTGTTGAATAACCCACTCGTTGGCACCGCGTTGGCCACTCCTTGACACCGCGTTGTCCACTAGTGACCATTGGGTGGATCAACTAGTTGACTACTCATCGAGAGTGTGAGTAGAGTTGCTGCCGCGTTGGCGTGGAGTTGTTATAATGTGCGAAGACCTTAATGGAGTTACTACATCAGATTTGATTTATAGTTCTAGGATTTGACAGGTTTTATTAATGAGTGAATGTCAAATAATATACTGGTTTTACACTTCTAGTTCGGTCAAATTACAGCTGAAAATAGTGATCGAATAAAAAAAAACAGAGCTGATTTTATGAGACCTTGTGTGCTTAAAAAGTTATTCAAGAGCAAATTTTCTGCGAAAGTGGTGAGTTTTATCAAAAACATAGCTCAGAATAACTATAAAACTACAATCACATTTTTACGAAGATAAAACCATAAAATGCGAATGTGGTCATGCCTTTCATTAATTTACTTATGTAATGTAATTTTTTTTTTTGCAAATTAAAGAGTAATTTGTGAATCCTGCCGTTTAAAAACAGCCATGCAGCATGCAAGCAATTTAGCAGCATTTAAACAAGTATGCAGCATGCAAACAAGCGTGCTAACAAGCATGCATCATGCAAGCAGTCAGGACACATGCAAGCCGGCATGTAGCATGCAACCTGTCATTCTGCAAGCAAGCAGGCATGCAGAATGCAATCAAGCAAGGTGTTCTGTTCTTCAGTTCATGGGCCAACCCACCTACCCACGCTTTTAAATTACTCTCTAGGAGTTGGGCAGACAAGACTTCGTGAAGTCGATTTTGCAGCTACTAGTTTCTGTCGCAAATTTTTGTATTTTAATTCAATGTTGAAAATGCCACTGAATAACTGTACATTTTTTGTCACAAAATACTAAGTACTCGTATATCATAAAATTCTTTGTTGCTTTTAACATTGCTCCACATTAGGAGTTTCTTCAATTTCGTGGGTACGTTTATAAACTTTTATCAACTCCCATACATACATACCTAGACACGGAACAACTACTTGAAGGTCATATTTTTTTCCATGCTGCGCAGCGCAGTCGAACGCTCAGCCATTACGCCAACCGTGTCGTCTCGCTTCCTCGGACGGACATCCCACCGCGACGGACGACACTCGAAAGCTTTTAAATTCATTAATGTTTGTTGTGACAGTTCCTAGTAAATTTTCAAATAATCCAGAGTCGTTCTCCTCCACTATTCTTTTCTGATTAAAACTTCGTTGCAGGATCCAAGACAGGTAAATTCATTCTCCGGGACACGTCGAGCTACATTGTCTCGGCGCTTTTCTGGTGGTTGCCACTGTTGATTTTGGCTCCTAGGAGTTGCAGTGGTTTGGGAACAGTGTGATGGGTTTGCCCCAAAAAAAAATATCCAGAGAACATGATTTTTGAGACCAAAAAAATAACGAAAAGAAAAAGAAGTTACGGGCGTTGTGAGAATGGACCTGAGGGTAAAAAACGATTTATCGTATAATTTTTGGTAAAACCATAAGTCCTATGAAAAAATACGATGGACAATATTTTAAGCTATTGTCAAACAGGTAGGCGAAAATGCGATCCGAAGCGTTTTTATTTGCAATGTAAGGAATTGTTTGCGTATTTTACAAAAGTGAAAAGCGAAAGCGATCCGATAGTCTATGTGACTGGCTTCAAACAATTCCATACATTACATACAAAAACGCCTCGCTTCGGTTTCGGCACGCCTATCTACACTCGGTTCCAAAAATAACGGGTCAGTCACATAAACCCGAATATCTCCCGAACTACGTATGCCATCCTAATGAAACGAAGACTGTTCAATTGAGAATTTAATTATACAGTTATAAAGTAAAATAAAACTTAGTTGCACCCACAATATCAATCTCTAAATTTAAAAAAAACTAGAGTAGTCATATTTTTCTTAACATTACATATTTTTTTATGATTGTTTTTTGCTTTTTTTCATCACTTTCTTCATTTAATACTTTGCATTGCCTCCACGAGCTCTTCTGACAGCTTCCAGGCGATTAGGCATGCTGTAGGGAAGACAGACAACAGGTGGCTACAATGCTCCGAAATCGTTTACAAACTGCTGTTGGTCTAAAAACTCACTTTATTCGCTTTGGAGGTGGTAATTTAAGCGCTGAAACAGTAAGAAGACGTCTTGCTGAAGCAAATTTGAAACCATTGAGGCCCGCAAATGGCCCCAAACTGGAACGGGGACATCGAATTGCAAGACAGAGATACGTGCGCGAGCACCTAAACTGGACACTAGACGATTGGTCTAGGGTAATGTTCACGGACGAGTCTAAATTCATGCTTTGTAAGCATGATGGTAAGCATTTGGTGTACAGAAGACCAGGGGAGCGCTTCCATCAAGCGTGTGTGGAGTAAAAAGTGGCGTACGGTGGGGGCTCCGTACAAGTTTGGGCTGGGATTTCTGCTGAGGCCCGCACCGAGCTGGTACTCATTCAAAATGGAACTCTAAATGCAGAGAGGTACGTGGAAGAGATCCTAAATGAACATGTAGGTCCTTTCATGGCCAGGATGGACCGGCATGGCATATTAATGCATGATAATGCGCGTACCCATACCGCCAGAATTGTACATGACTACCTTGAAGAAGTCGGTATCGAACTCATGCAGTGGCCAGCGCGAAGCCCGGACTTAAACCCCATCGAGCACGCCTGGGACGAGCTTCAGAGATGCGTGAAAGGTCGAAACCCCCACCAATCACGCTTCCCGAGCTCAAACAAACACTGGTGGAGGAATGGGAAGGTATTCCTCAGCACCGGCTCCGAAATTTGGTGTACAGCATATCTAATCGCCTGGAAGATGTCAGAAGAGCTCGTGGAGGCAATACAAAGTATTAAAATATGAAGAAAGTGATGAAAAACGCCAAAAAAACAATCATAAAAAAATGTAATCTTAAGAAAAATATGACTACTTTAGCTTTTTTTTAATTTAGAGATTGATATTGTGGGTGCAACTAAGTTTTATTTTATTTTTTATCTGTATAATTAAATTCTCAATTGAACAGTCTTCGTTTCATTAGGTTGGCATACGTAGTTCGTGAGATATTCGGGTTTATGTGACTGACCCGTTATTTATGGAACCGAGTGTAGTTTGACAAATAGCTAAAGGCAAAACCTCAAAATGTATGCAATTCAAATGACAGTATTTTTGGTATTTTATTTCTATCTTCTGGCAAATTAAGCGCCTTAAAGTTTCTATATTGGTTTTTTCTTCAAACTTCCCGTGTCTTTCCGGGCATATCATAATAATTATGTCGAAATAAATATTGGTTGGCCAATTACAGAAAAATCTTTCTTGTCTCGCGTGTGAATACTTACGCAGCACAGGAGAGAGATATTATTATACACCGTGACTTTTTAGTCGTCTTACAAAAAGGGTCCACTTAAGGGGGATGCTCCAACCAGCCCGCGAAATTCAAATTTTCTTACGTTATTTGCAATTTGCAGGCCAGTGACATGTTGTAACTTAATCAAAATATGAATTGCGGTAATAACAAGTATAATTTTAAATATAAAAATTATCAAAACATTCGCTCCACCAGCTCTCACATAGAAAAGCTGCAGCGTGTTAAAATCTCCGAAATCTAACTTAGATGCATGCAAAAATCGTAAGACAATTTGAATTTCGCGGGCTGGTTGGAGCATCCCCCTTAAGTGGACCCTTTTTGTAAGACGACTAAAAAGTCACGGTGTATAATAATATCTCTCTCCTGTGCTGCGTAAGTATTCATTCACACACGAGACACGAAAGATTTGAATTTCGCGGGCTACATCGACGCAATCACCTTAATGTATCCGACCTAAAATACCTCTTTTTTTTTCTATTTTTTTTTAGCGTGGTAAAATCATCAAATGAGTCCTCCAACCCCCCTACTGTCAGACTTCTACTGACTAAAATCCACGGTGTCCTTCGATAGCCTGTTATGTTCCGGGGTTACGGTAAGGGAATAATCCCGCGACCCCGGCAGGCTTTGGCCCTCTGAGAGGGGGGCCCCGTCATTATGCTGACGCTCTTTGAGGCGCGCGTGGGACACGACGCGCCGTCGACCCGGGCATGGTCCTTGGTCGGGTAGCGAGTTGCCCTTTACTCGCTGCCCGCATGCCCGCGGACCTAAAATACCTCTAGGCAAGTTTTTTTAATCGTTAATAATCATTTTTATTTTTAGTAGGTAAATACACTCGGTTCCAAAAATAACGGGTCAGTCACATAAACCCGAATATCTCCCGAACTATGTATGCCATCCTAATGAAACGAAGACTGTTCAATTGAGAATTTAATTATACAGATAAAAAATAAAATAAAACTTAGTTGCACCCACAATATCAATCTCTAAATTAAAAAAAAACGAAAGTAGTCATATTTTTCTTAAGATTACATTTTTTTATGATTGTTTTTTTGGTGTTTTTCATCACTTTCTTCATATTTTAATACTTTGTATTGCTTCCACGAGCTCTTCTGACAGCTTTCAGGCGATTAGGCATGCTGTACACCAAATTTCGGAGCCGGTGCTGAGGAATACCTTCCCATTCCTTGTTTGAGCTCGGCAAGCGTGATTGGTGGGGGGTTTCGACCTTTCACGCATCTCTGAAGCTCGTCCCAGGCGTGCTCGATGGGGTTTAAGTCCGGGCTTCGCGCGGGCCACTGCATGAGTTCTATACCGACCTCTTCAAGGTAGTCATGTACAATTCTGGCGGTATGGGGACGCGCATTATCATGAATTAATATGCCAAGCCGGTCCATCCTGGCCATGAAAGGACCTACATGTTCATTGAGGATCTCTTCCACGTACCTCTCTGCCTTTAGAGTTCCATTTTGAATGAGTACCAGCTCGGTGCGGGCCTCAGCAGAAATCCCAGCCCAAACTTGTACGGAGCCCCCACCGTACGCCACTTTTTACTTCACACACGCTTTATGGAAGCGCTCCCCAGGTCTTCTGTACACCAACTGCTTACCATCATGCTTATAAAGCATGAATTTAGACTCGTCCGTGAACATTACCCTACCAATCGTCTAGTGTCCAGTTTAGGTGCTCGCGCACGTATCTCTGTCTTGCAATTCGATGTCCCCGTTCCAGTTTGAGGCCATTTGCGGGCCTCCATGGTTTCAAATTTGCTTCAGTAAGACGTCTTCTTACTGTTTGAGCGCTTAAATTGCCACCTCTAAAGCGAATAAAGTGAGTTTTTAGACCAACAGCAGTTTGAAAACGATTTCGGAGCATTGTAGCCACCAGTTGTCTATCTTCCCTACAGCATGCCTAATCGCCTGGAAGCTGTCAGAAGAGCTCGTGGAGGCAATGCAAAGTATTAAATGAAGAAAGTGATGATAAAAAGCAAAAAAAAAACAATCATAACAAAATGTAATCTTAAGAAAAATATGACTACTTTAGTTTTTTTAAATTTAGAGATTGATATTGTGGGTGCAACTAAGTTTTATTTTATTTTTTATCTGTATAATTAAATTCTCAATTAAACAGTCTTCGTTTCATTAGGATGGCATACATAGTTCGGGAGATATTCGGGTTTGTGTGACTGACCCGTTATTTTTGGAACCGAGTGTAGATACATTAGAAATATGAAACACCCTGTTAAAATGTTTACGTATCAAGCTGTAGAGTATACCTACCCAGCGCGATAGTCGGGCAGATCATTATATCTCCATTTTCTATGAGGCAAGGGTGTTTCTAACTACGCCTTGCAGCATAATAACGAATTAAAATTTAATTTTTTAAAATTTCAAATCTCTTAAATACCATTTTTTTTATTATAAATGTGTTCTAGTCATTGGATACATGAACTAGGCTGCTTTTGTAAGACGACTAAAAAGTCACGAGCACATACGAGTACCTACAGTCACGAGCAATAGTATGTATGTGTCACCGGAATATAACAAGATCCGCAAGTTTATAAAACCAGCCCCCCTAGACAAGTCGCAAACGATAATCGTTAACGCTCGGTTCTCCCCAATAGATTTTCAACCTTATTCCTTCGAGTCTTTAGTAGAAAATCTATTGAAGATTTCATGGCGTTGTCGTTCGTTCCAGTCGCTAACGCTTAGAAATCCTAAATAGATTTTAAACTAAAGACTCGAAGGAATAAGGTTGAAAATCTATTGGGGAGAACCGAGCGTTAACGATTATCGTTTGCGACTTGTCTAGGGGGGCAGGAATTAGTTTATAACTAACCTAACCTGACCTACCGTAAATTGTAATAAAATGATGAGTTCGATTATAAACATACGGTTGTTACAATTTTACGCTGACATATACACTAAACAGTATTCAAAAGCGATGTTCTGCTACCATATTGATTAAACTTTTGCCTTTTCATTGGACTTCTATTTTGGAAGCCATTACGAAATAGGTCTTATTTCAAAGTGGAAACCAGTATTTCACGAGTAAATTGCGTTTGAATTTTGTTAAGTGTTTAGGTACATGTTATTGCTCGTGACTGTAAATGTCGGAAAGATCGATGTGTTATCATCATCAACTTAAATAACTACACTTTTCATCCACTTGTCGAAGCAATGTAATTGTAACCGCAATTGATAACAAATATTGGGACTTACTGTGAAGGTATGTTCCAAAAGTTTCGTATCGATTAAAGAATCGCTCGTGTACAAGGACACTATTTTCTATTAATATGAAGAAAATCTTGTATTTCATTCCAAAAAAAGATCATGGAATTGTTAACAATACTGTGGACGAAGATGTGCGGTCCCTGATTTTACCTTTCAACGTAATTGAATACATCTCTCTCTGTCCCAGATATTGTATCAAAAACAGTTGGATCACTCCAAACAGTTACTTCTCCAACTTTCTTTCATTGCTAGGAACACTAGCATTCATTTCTATGTTTGTATATCGTAATTATATTGTCAATGTTGTCAACAATTGCATGGGCTCTAATTTTATATGTTTCATGACCTCTCTTGATAGCTTCTATTATTGTACCGCGTTCACCCTGCATTTCGTGTACAGCGTTAATTATACCAACAAAAATATTAAATTTGTCTTAACTTACCAAAGAGTTCACAGAATTCTCAATAATAAAACATTGTTCAGACGATCGGTTATTTTTAATTGGATAGCTGTCTTGTCATATTTTTTTAGCTGCGTGTTTGCCGTTACATATTTCTGCATACAATTTTCTTTTGGAAACATGTTTAATTTCTACTTTTTGATTTTATTCGACTTATATTTGGTTGTTACCATCCGAGGTTTTAAAATATTGGAAGATAAATTAGTTCTTTGGAATATTCAAGTTTTATGTTCTCAAGAAAGAGAAAGGACGTACGATCCAAATTTTAGCAGGAAAATGTTTCAGGCTTACGTTGATTTATTAGAATGTTATGAACTCCATAAAGTATGTTGCCAACAACTTGTAAGTCTCATTTCATTACAAACTTTAAATTAAATTTCTTTCTACTGATACTTTCAACTAACTTGAATACATTTCAGATTCTATACTACATTATAGAAGTATTTTTCCATTCGCTGATTCACTTTCAATTGTCACTAGACGTACTGATGTCAGACATCATCATTAATAACGAGGTAAGTACTAATTTATATATTTTATATGTATATAAATTGATATGAGCTGGATCCATACGTTTAAGATTTACCAATTCGCAGTGGAACAGCTTGGTGGAGTTCCGTTCATTCACTCTCACAGAGCAGAAACCTTTGTTTCTGTAGTGGAAGTATAAGTGTAACAAGCTTTATACCCAGAGGTAGGATCGGATGAGGATACCGTCCTCCCTCCATCCGAGACGCAGTGGTAGACGCCCACGGCGACGCATGTCGCGGGACGATCTCCGGCCACCGTAGGCGCGGGCATGCGGGCGGCGAGTAAAGGGCAACTCGCTGCCCGACCATGGACCATGCCCGAGTCGACGGCGCGTTGTGTCCCACGCGCGCCTCAAGGAGCGTCAGCATAGTGACGGGGCCCCCCTATAGAGGGCCACAGTCCTGCCGGGGTTGCGGGACATACGTATACCGCGACCCCGGCACACAAAGGGCTACCGAAGGACACCGTGGATTTTAGTCAGTACAAGTCTGACAGTCCCTCCCGAGTCCCGCCCTGCTCGGGGTTGGAGAACTCATTTGATGATTTAGCCACGTAAAAAAAAAAAAAAAGAGGTAGGATCGGATGCACAAGAGCCCCGAGAGGGCGAAATAATAAGACCGTTTACCCTGCAGAAGGAAAAAATAGGCTGATAAAATAAAATTGTAATGGCTTTTTATGTTGATTTTGTTAAAGAAAGGAGCTTTTAAGACACAAGTTTCCGTTTACTTGTGGATAGCAAAGGATTTGATGTTGCAAACACTGCTGAGTCAACATTGTGAGAAATTCTACATGACAATGAAAATTCTTCAAGATACTTGCGCACTTGTTTTGAAGACAACAAATTCTGGTTAGTTTTAAATACGCATAAAAAATGGCGTGTAATATGAATATGGCTTTATAATACACTAGCTTTTACTAGCGACCGCTCACCACTCGCCCTTTATTGCTTATTGGGCCTACCACACACAAGCTTCACCACAGTTCTGCCTGCGCAAACTTCTCGCATGAAAAAATAATAGGTACACGGTCGGCAACACTAACAACGACACACACAGGCAAGTAGGTACGCAAAGGCCGGGCTTGCTCAGGCAAAACTGTGGTGAAGCTTGTGCGTGTGGTAGGTCCATTAGTCACAAGAACAAAGCAGCTTTCAAAAGGTGAAAGAATTTTTGAAATCGTTTCAGTAGTTTCGGAGCCTATATTAAATACAAACAAACAATCAAATCTTTCCTCTTTACAATTTATACAAGTACTTTATTAATGAAGATAGTATTATAAAAACGGTGTTTCTCTACGATGATCGAATCTGAAATGACGAGATCCGTAGACGAACTAAAGCCACCGATATAGCCCACCGGATCAGCAAGCAGAAGTGGCAATGGGCAGGCCATATTGCTCGCAGAGCAGATGGCCGATGGGGTGTTAATCGAAATTGCTAGAGTGGAGACCACGGACTACCAAGCGCAGCGTAGGACGTCCACCAGCAAGGTGGACAGATGATCTTATAAAGGGCGCTGGAAGACGCTGGATGCAGGTCGCTTCCAATTGGTATAAGTGGAGATCAAAAGGGGAAGCCTATGTTCAGCAGTGGACGTCCTATACGGCTGAGATGATGATGATATGACTGACTCCCGGTGGGTATAAGCGCTCTATTTATACCCTGGCCGGACCCACTAGATGTTTCTAAAAGATAGTCGAATGTTCTGGAAACATTCATAGACACAGCCCCATACCATCTAGAACATTCCAGAACCATCTCGAAACATCTAGATAAGGGAAGAATTTTCTAGAAACTTCCAAACCAATCTTTTGTAGAATAGTCGAAAACCTTGTGGAACCTTCGAGAAGCCTGTAGATTGATCTCGAAATACGATCGACGGATGTTACAATAGGTATATTATTTTCACATGACTAAATTGTTAGGAGCGAGAAAATGTAAGAAAAGCTTGCATGAGCTCAGGTCTCATCATACCGTAGATTGCAGAAATGTATAAGCACGCGCACTTGGTCCGCATGCCATTGACGTAATTACGTAGAGGTGATCAATTTTTTGAAAGCCAGCATTATTTCACTACTATAACATTTGCAGATGATGAGAAAAAGCTTTGCAAGAATGTACTTCGTTTACACCGAGTTTCATTCAGCAAGATACGTGTGTGTGGACTGTTTTACTTGGACGCTGCCTTACAATTAAGTCTGACGAGTTTATTCACTAATTACGTTGTTGTCTTACTACAGTTTGCTTATTTGTAATTTAGACTAATTAATAAAATTAACTTTATCGAAAACATTTTTTGTTTGCAACAGACTACTGTTCAGTGCCCTTCATTTTTCGTGTATATGGTATTTCACTACTGGGCAAATACCTCCCCTTTCTTCTTCTAAACATCTCTGTTTTTTGGGCAATTTCTGGCCATGTTTGCCCTGGAGATGATCAGATCGTCAGACCACCTCCGCAGCGGTCAACCTCAAAGGTCGGTCCAGTAAGTACATAGTCACTTACGCATCCGAAGAGCTGGGCAAAGGTCAGTCATCTTTGCCCACGTCACCGGGGCGATATATTGTAATAACGATGGAAACAATCATTTATTTTTCTTTTTAAACAATAGAAACCAGATCAGATAGCTATTGCTGGGGTAATAATGTTGAAAAAAGAAATAACGCCGTGTTTCACAGCCTGTCGGTTTTTTATCGGTTACATTTCGGAGAGTGTGTGATTGAACTGCACAACTTGATTCCGCCTGGCCCTTTTCATCATAGGAGTACAAGACGTAAGGTATGCGCCATCGATATAAATGGTAGACATCCCTCCGGTGTGTACAAAGCGTTTTGCCAATACTTTTATGTACGCACCGCTAAGGAGTGAAATTCCCTGCTGTATTTCCTGACAGCAACCTTGGGGTCTTCTGCAAGTTTAGAGTGAACAGGTTACTTCTAGGCAAGCGTGCTTCACCGTCGACCTCATCTTCGCTTACTATCAGGCGAGATAATGGCCAAACGCGAACCTATCTTTAAACAAAAATATAAAAAAAAACTTTGAAATCCAATCCTTTTGGTTTGGTTCATTAAGTGTGTCAAGCTTATCAAATTATTGGAATAAAAAAAAGCTTATCAAAGTCGATTTATCTTTGAATAATGTGATCAATCTGTAATGAAAATAACCAATGTCCTCACCATTCTTGATTGAAACGTGTCTGGGAAACTATATAATATGAAGTTGATAAAAAGAAAAATTAATAACAATCGTGTGGATTTTTTGTCGAATAATTTAGTTAAAAAAGACGTGCAGGAAATGCTGAGGCCTTTGAATCTGCTGCAAACCATTCAGTTTTGTCCAAAATATCGTATTAAAAATAATTACATAACTTCAAACAATCTTCCTTCTAATTTGATTATACTGTGTTGCAAACTATTAGCCATATCGGCATTAATCTATGACGTGTACAGAACTTATAATCACTCAGTATTAAAGTTGAAAGGATTTGCGACTATCATCATCACCGTATCTATTATTGATTTCTTTGTTTTCAATTTAGGGTTCTTGATGAATTTTATGCTCAATGCCCGACAAACAAAAGATAACATTTTGTTCGTTTTAAAATTCCAAGATGTTCACATGTCTCTAAACAATAAAACGGCTTTCAAATCATTTGTCATCGGTAACTGGTTCGCTGTCATATGGCTCCTATGTCTGTACATTTGTTGTGCAGTTTATTATTACTTCGCATTTCCATTAAATCGTCAAGCAATTATTTGTTTTATATTTTTGATTAGTTTTGATGCAAATATCGTTTATGCTATTAGACTTATTCAGCTGTTGAAGGATAAAGTTGATTTGTGGAATATTCAAGCTCTTCAGTATCATAACTTGGAGGACGAAGGCAGAGAGTATCATTATGAAAGTTTATTTCAGGCTTACGTTAATATATTGGATTGCTATGACATTTACAAGGCTACTTTTCAACAAATGGTTAGTGAGGAACTGGAAGTTGCTTTCAATTTTATGGTTCAGTTTCATGTACATAAATAAACCTATTGTATTTCAGATTCTGTTTCAAACTGCCGACTTCTTCTATCATTATTTAATTAAAATTCACGTTTACATTACATTTATTTTGGATTTGATAAGTATTCACCGCTATGTAAGTGTTTTTCACTGTATTTAAAATTTTAACTACTCCTTCCTTATTTAATATATTTTCATTTCTTCAACAGCACATGATATTGCTGCTAACTTTATGGACATTGTTTTGGCTGATTAAATCAATAGCGATACTTAAAATTTTGAGCCTGCATTGTGAGAAGTTCTACATAGCTATGAATAATGTCCTGGATTCGTGCGCTCGGATATTGAATTCAGATTGTACAGGTTTTGTAAATCGTTAATTTTTATACATATATTGTAAATATTCATTGCAGAAAATCAAAGAGATTGGTAAAAAATAAATCTGAATGACTTCTACCAATGGGCGCGTTTACATTAGATGATAATGTTAAAGCCACAGTATCGCTGGGACTGGTTTCATATAATTATTATAAAGAACGTTATTTCAAATGAAGGATTTTCCGTGCAGACGTTAGTTTCGTTTCTTGACGACGTTTCAGTGTCTTGTCATTACTTCCGTCTTTTATTGAATTGAATAACCATGGTGGTTGAGAATGTTATGGGTCATGTTCACTCAAATGTCTCGCTGGCGGTGGCGCGTGTGTCAAATCATTTATTTCCCTTCAAAATGGTAGAGTTGAATGGTGTTGATGCTTGTGTCATGTTCGTGAACGGGCGCCGTCAGTCGTGGCTGGTCATCTCATAGCTACCACGGTCTATTTTAATTATTTATCAATTTCGTGAATTGTCTACTATATATTTTTTAAGGGCACTTTTTACGTGCTACATCCTTCTCACATAATGTATCATCTCAAGATGAATGATGAATGACGTAACAAAGATTCTATTTTAATTTTGGGTATTGAAAAAGAGTGTCTCTGGAGTTTCTTGCCCGTTCTTCTCCATACAGATCTACGCTTTGGAATGGGCACCTACTGTACTTTCACAGTTATTATATCTTGTGACTGGGACAGTAGCACCATAACTATTTTTGAATTTTTTTTTTGAAGTGCCTGTAACAGGCCTACTTGAAATAAATTATTTGAATTGATTATTGTCTATTGTGAAAGCGCCCAATCTTAAATCTGAATCTGTGATAAATAAGATAATTTACGTGTAAAGAACCAACGCAGTTAGTTAATGAGATTCATCATCCATCACTAATATCCTCATTTGACTTTGTACAACAGATATTTTTATTTCATCTGTGTGTCTGGTACTTTTGACGTGGACAGGACTTCTTTAGTTAAATTTTTGTTTAATATGAAAAAGTTCTTTCGTTATTTTTGTTTTTTTGCTTTGGAGTCAACAGAATTTTTTTCTGTCTTTCTTTCATTAATAATTCTTCTCAAACATTCCAGATGTCGAGAGAAGGATTTGTAAAAATATCAAACGACTACATCGAGCAAGATTCCATAAGCTGTTTGCCTGTCGGATGTTCTACGTTGATGCATCTTTACCTTTTAAATTGATTGCCATTCTTGTTAATTATACTTTTGTGCTGCTACAGTTTGCACTATTGTAATTTTAAGGCGCTCTGTAATTCTTCACTTTGTCACTACATAATTCTGCTATCACTGTATTTCTCTCTCGTGTTAATTTAGAATTAAACTACTACGTAACTTTTTTGTAAATAAATAAATAAATAGACTCGCACTGTCTTGTTTCTGAATTATTGTATAGATGCCGTCACTCAACCTGTCAATTTTCTGTTTGTCTGTGTGTTTGTGAATGCTAATCTTTGGAACTTCTGGACGGATTTCATTGTTTTTTTTTATTTTGCATAGCTATTAAGTCCGAGCAACATCCTACTACTATTATAAAGGCGAAAGTTTGTAAGTATGGATGTATGGATGTTTGTTACTCTTTCACGCAAAAACCACTGAACGGATTTGGCTAAAATTTGGTACACAGATAGTTTATAACCTGGATTAACAAATAGGATAGCTTTTATCCCGATTTTATGTTCCCGTGGGATAATTTTCGAGTTGTAGCGGGTGAAGCCGCTGGCAACAGCTAGTAGGCTATAATTTGGGTAGTTCTTCGAAATTTGATTCTTTGCTGATTCATATGGTCAAATTTTAATTCCACTTTCAGCTCAGTAACACATGTTCATATGAAAATAGATATTCCAAATAACATTTATTTGTTTGAGGGACTTCTTTTTACAAAGTAGTTTTTAAGATATCGACGTTTAAAAATTTTGTGCCCAGATGAATCAGAATTTTTACAGATGTAAATTAAAATGGGCTTTGTAATAAGAAAATAATCATAATATTATAACAACAATATTATTTTTTTATAAAACAATTAATTTATTAACAGTGATCATATTATCAAGGAAAAAAACTGGTCATTTCAAACAATAAAATTATTGTTTTTAAACTAACAATTACAGAAATAAATACTTACAGAAAAGCGAGAATTTTGTTATGAATAGATACTAAATAGTTATTTTAATGATACGTTATAATATTCTCTCTGTTTACTTTTGTTTTTCTCTCTATTTTTTTCAAATATTATAATTCTTTCATTTCTAATTTCCACGCAGCATACTTGCCTGGAAATTTTCTTATTTTCCATCTTAGAAAGATGAAAAATTCGTACGTTCTGTGAGTCTCTTTTTCTCATAGTATATTTTGTTCCATCTTTTCTACTAGGTATTGATAGTGGCATTGTTGTAAACAGCAATATAAAATAAAATAGATAGAGTTTGAGTTATTAATGAATAAAAACGGAAGAATAATGTCAAAATTATGTCACACACACTCTGCTGACATGAAAAAGTAAAATAACGTAACAAAAGTGCTCCTTTCTGGCTGGAAAAGAGGAAAACTAATTTATTTTCAGATTCGTATGGGTTTTTGAACATATAAATCAGGCACAGATGAATCATGATTTTGCCTAAAATCATGCTTAACTCATCATTCATACAGACTTCAGTATTATCATTTTTCTACACGAATCTGTAACCCAAAAGCATCACACGAAACTCAGATTAAAGTCTTAAAACAGCAAAATAAAATTAATAAATTAGGCATTGTAATGGTTTAGGCGCATTTGGGCTAATTCTCATTTGGGCAACCGACTCCATAATGGACTACTTCTCATTTGGGCTAATTCTCATTTGGGCTACTTCTCATTTGGGCTAATTCTCATTTGGGCTACTTATCATTTGGGCTAATTCTCATTTGGGCTAATTCTCATTTGGGCTACTTCTCATTTGGGCTACTTCCCAAAATTTGGGCATGTAAGTAAGGGATACTTTTCGAAAATCTAAATCAATTATCAACAAAAAATCTATCTTCCCGCAGTATCCCGTCTTGAGTGGTACCTACGTCCTAAAAATAACCCCAATGCATATAATGTTGGGATTCCTTCCTAATAACCCCAAAACTACTACTTAGGGGTCGAATTTTGCAACATCCTCTCTTAGTGAGAACCTATGTCCTAAGTAGAACCTCCTGTAAAATTTGAGACCTCTACAAACTATCAATACATCAATCCCGTCCTAGATACAACTTTCGTCTTGAGACTAGCACTTGTAGTAACAAAGTTTCACACAACTATCAACCACAGAAAAACCCCTTATGAGGTCGAATTTCGTCAAAATTGTGTCTTAGTGATCTACGTCCTATGAAACCCCTATGAATAATTTGAAACTCCTAGCATTTTTAGCAATAAAGTTTAATATAAACTATCAACACAAAAAACAACCTCTTAAGCGTCACAAAATATTGTTTTGTGTGCATTTACGTATTAAAAAGAACCCACTTGAAAGATTTGGTCGCCTAGCACTTGTAGTAACTAAGTTTCATACAAACTATCCACCCAAAAAAACAAACCCCTTAGGGGTCGAATTTTACTAAATCCAGTTTTGGTATCTATCATCGTAGTACAACCCCTTTGGGGCCGAATTTCGCAGAATCCATTCTTAAAGCTCACCTACGTGAAGAGTATAAGGAGGGTTTATGCCATATTTAAGCTTCTAAACATGTGATGTGAAATTTTGTTCAGGACAACAAAAGAAACAAACAGAACTTAGACCTATTATTGTAAACACCTACCACATTGATAATAAAAATTATAAAGAGTGCGACTTTGTATTCAACAGTATGTATTAGGACTCATTTTGAGCTTTTGATATTGATTAATTTTGTAACAAAAATGTAAAGTGCTATGGGTGGTGTGTGTACGCGACCAACGCGCGCGCAACGTCGACGTATGTACTAGCTCTTAAAATAATGTAATTGATCCCTTGAATGAATAAACAAGTTTCAATAGAAAAAGACAATACTTATTTTAATAAACACCCAAATTTTGGAAAGTAGCCCTTATGAGAAGAAGCCCAAATGAGAAGTAGCCCAAATGAGAATTAGCCCAAATGAGAAGTAGCCCAAATAAGAATTAGCCCAAATGAGAAGAAGCCCAATTGAGAAGTAGCCCAAATGAGAATTAGCCCAAATGAGAAGTAGTCCATTATGGAGTCGGTTGCCCAAATGAGAATTAGCCCAAATGCGCCTAAACCATTGTAAGGTTTAGGCGCATTTGGGCTAATTCTCATTTGGGCAACCGACTCCATAATGGACTACTTCTCATTTGGGCTAATTCTCATTTGGGCTACTTCTCATTTGGGCTAATTCTCATTTGGGCTACTTATCATTTGGGCTAATTCTCATTTGGGCTAATTCTCATTTGGGCTACTTCTCATTTGGGCTACTTCCCAAAATTTGGGCATGTAAGTAAGGGATACTTTTCGAAAATCTAAATCAATTATCAACAAAAAATCTATCTTCCCGCAGTATCCCGTCTTGAGTGGTACCTACGTCCTAAAAATAACCCCAATGCATATAATGTTGGGATTCCTTCCTAATAACCCCAAAACTACTACTTAGGGGTCGAATTTTGCAACATCCTCTCTTAGTGAGAACCTATGTCCTAAGTAGAACCTCCTGTAAAATTTGAGACCTCTACAAACTATCAATACATCAATCCCGTCCTAGATACAACTTTCGTCTTGAGACTAGCACTTGTAGTAACAAAGTTTCACACAAACTATCAACCACAGAAAAACCCCTTATGAGGTCGAATTTCGTAAAATTGTGTCTTAGTGATCTACGTCCTATGAAACCCCTATGAATAATTTGAAACTCCTAGCATTTTTAGCAATAAAGTTTAATATAAACTATCAACACAAAAAACAACCTCTTAAGCGTCACAAAATATTGTTTTGTGTGCATTTACGTATTAAAAAGAACCCACTTGAAAGATTTGGTCGCCTAGCACTTGTAGTAACTAAGTTTCATACAAACTATCCACCCAAAAAACAAACCCCTTAGGGGTCGAATTTTACTAAATCCAGTTTTGGTATCTATCATCGTAGTACAACCCCTTTGGGGCCGAATTTCGCAGAATCCATTCTTAAAGCTCACCTACGTGAAGAGTATAAGGAGGGTTTATGCCATATTTTAAGCTTCTAAACATGTGATGTGAAATTTTGTTCAGGACAACAAAAGAAACAAACAGAACTTAGACCTATTATTGTAAACACCTACCACATTGAAATAATAAAGAGTGCGACTTTGTATTCAACAGTATGTATTAGGACTCATTTTGAGCTTTTGATATTGATTAATTTTGTAACAAAAATGTAAAGTGCTATGGGTGGTGTGTGTACGCGACCAACGCGCGCGCAACGTCGACGTATGTACTAGCTCTTAAAATAATGTAATTGATCCCTTGAATGAATAAACAAGTTTCAATAGAAAAAGACAATACTTATTTTAATAAACATCCCCAAATTTTGGAAAGTAGCCCTTATGAGAAGAAGCCCAAATGAGAAGTAGCCCAAATGAGAATTAGCCCAAATGAGAAGTAGCCCAAATAAGAATTAGCCCAAATGAGAAGAAGCCCAATTGAGAAGTAGCCCAAATGAGAATTAGCCCAAATGAGAAGTAGTCCATTATGGAGTCGGTTGCCCAAATGAGAATTAGCCCAAATGCGCCTAAACCATTGTAATCAGCAAGGTACCTAAACCAAGCACAGATGAATCAGACATTTACCAGTGTTTCACCAGGTTCTAAGCCAACCAGCCTCATGTCCGCCTTCTAGCACGTCCGTTGTACGACAGGTTTCCCTCCACGTGGGATCCCAGACTCTCATCATTATTCCTCGACCAAGTACAGTCAAGCAAAGCTTACTCCACATGAATCAGTATTATGCGCCGGACACTTCTTATTTACTTAATTAAAATTACACTAACGTAGTTATATCTAATATGTATTTTTTTTGTAAGAGGTCAATTAATTACCTTTCGATATAACTATAATTTATATTGATGAATCAAAAGGAAAATGCGACATCGACCATTTTGTTCCGGAAAATGGGAAACGGACGCCCTATATGAATCAGGAGAACAGACTTAAATTTTTTTTATTTTGTATCTAGATAGCTACTATTAAAAAAATAGAATTTGTCCCAGGTAGAGCTAAAGCTAAACTGTACAGAAAAAAATATTGCATGCCGTTTTTTTAGTTGGTTACAGAAATATACCCACAGACATCGAAAATTTTGTCTCTGAAGAACTACCCATTTATTTTGGAAACTTGAACACCTGATGCAAAACTACAATAGACCAGCTAAACTATAAAAGATACAAAAAAGCAAAAATTGTGATCAGTATTTTCTGTTGAGAGAATAAATTTGAAGATATGGAACACCTGATGTGGAACTCCAAGAGACCAGCTACACTATTACATACACTATATATAGGAATGACGTCTTAGCAAGAGCTGTAGAGTCTGTTGGGCATTTTCTGTCGACTTACAAAAATGAAAGATTTGGAACGTCTGGAATCGTTATCTTCCCGTCCCCGGGCTCTAAGAATTCGATATCAGACGTTTCAGATCTTCGATTTTGAGGACCCCGTTGCCGCTGGCATAAGCAACAAGATCCACGTACGAAGTCGCGGGGTCGCGGGCAGAAGCTAGTGAACAAATAAAAGCTGACTGGGTATTTGCCTTGTAATAAGGGTTATAACAGACTGATCATAACACATTATACCGACACAAAGAGGAGGTACAAGTTTATAGTTATCGTTTCATGTTTAAATGAAAAAGGCGACTTTATAAAAAAACAGAATGATTTGTTGTGACTAAGAAAGTACTTTTAGAAATGCGTTTACCGTGGCTGACTTACGGCTGCTATACCTACACATTACGAAAAATCGTAACGATTAGTCAGTACAGGTCAAATGCACTAAATAGAAACGGATTTATTTTTACGTTTCTTAGAGTGCTTTCTTTGTTTTCTTTTTGGTCTTTTTGCTGTGCTATTTTTCTGATTATGTTTATTATGGTTAACTTGCACATTTTTTGCTGTGCTAGTTTTATGTTTATGCTTATCATGGCTAACTTGCGCATTCTTTGCTGTGCTATTTTTATGTTTATGCTTATCATGGCTTACTTGCACATTATTTGCTGTGCTATTTTTATGTTTATGCTTATAATGGTTAACTTGCGCATTCTTTGGATCTTGCTCAATAAATAGTTTCTTCGTTGCAAGTGATTTACCCTCGTTCAGAATAAATCTCGCGTGTTTAGAAAGATGTTCACGTGTCATTAACACTTCCCTCGATATTTCCTTTTTGTCCATAGAAGAAGCATCTACCATATCATCACCATTAAAAGGAGCGCCAGAAAGATACATAGAATTTCCTGGGTGCTTCTTGCTTTCCCTTTTTTTTGAGTGTTTTTTGTTTCTTATATAGAAATCCGTAATTTCATAAGAATAATCCTTTGATTCATCTGAAGATCGTCGATCTGATTTGCTTTCAGATGACGCATTGTTTTTGATTCTAAGGACTTTTTTCTTTTGTAAGGGTTCAGGAACTTCAATACTTAACCCATGTTCTTCTGTACTGGATTCTTCATAATTATCAGTATAATCATTATACCCTGCATGAGTATCATCACCTTCCGTATCGGTTAGTCCTTTTCGAAGAACTGCGGTTTTACAGGTAGTTGAGTCCAATGTATCGTCTTTTAAGTTCGTGTCTGGTCTAGCGTCAAATTCAAATTCGAATTTTAGTAAATTCTCATTTTCATTATCGTCGCTTGTAGGCTCTTCGTATTCTATTTGGTCTGGGTCGTTAAAATATTTGTTGAACTCGTCATACGAGTCTCCGTATAAGGCATCATTTACAAAAGGTTGATCGGAGTGTACTAGTTCCAATAGTGTATCTCTGAGAGCTTTAACATCGTCTGGATAGTCATCAAGACGGCCGTGGAATGTGTTAGCGTTTTTGTGTTTTTGAAACTTTCTTCTAGTATCAAAATTTGTTTGATTTGTTTTGTGATGTGCATTCTGAAACAATTAGCATCTCCTAAACTCCCTGGGGATGGATATTATATTTTGGGACTAAGCACTGCTTCACTGTGAAAAACAGGGTTGGTGATGTGTTAGGTATGCTCATAAATGTCTTCGCATGTATTCCTTACCACGATGCTTTCAATCCAGGGCACGTAGAAGCCGAGTTTAGTGAAGACTGTTGGCGACCCCGCAGCCCCGCACTCTTGGGCACCGAAGCTTACCACTCCCACTAGTGCTGCTCCAACTATCGCTGGACCTCCGGAATCTCCCTAGAAACATAACGCAGGCAATTCTATCAAACGATTAGATACAGCGTGCAGAAATCGAGTAGCTTTTTACTACTTCTATGAAAATGTAGGCTGGACAGAGTAGCAGACCGCTACCCTGTTCATGTCATCAGGTGATGTGACGAGTTTTAAGTGACACGCGTCTTTCACTTTTGCTGTCAACATCGATTCTAACTTATAGTGCTCGGCCAGGCTGATAGCGAGGTGCGGCGAGGGGAGTGCGCGGTTTGCCTGTCCATGGTGGACATTACTATGTGGAGCGACTAGCTTTCGGTCTAGCGAATAGTGGGTTGCTTACGTATTTTCATTAGAACAACCAAAACATAAGAAATAAACAAAGGTTACTAACACTACATGCACTTCCGTTTACTCCATTGTAAGCAGCGCAGAAGTTTTCTTTTCTTATGAAATCTCTGAAATGATCAAATTAATTTAATAATAAATTATTTAAAAGTGACGTACTAGTTATAACGTCGTCGCGGCTTTGGTTATGACAAGTGAATAACATTCCTTTTATACGTACTCTGAATATTTCTTCCTGCAGTCACTGATATTGTATACGTCAAGCTTACTGACTCTCAATTTTGGGAACTTTTGTGTAACTTGGCCTGCCTGAAATCATAACACTCTTTTTTATTTTACAATATTTATGAAATACCAATCAATTGAAAGCATGATGAAAAAGATGTAATGGTAAAAATGTATGGTTTTAGTGTAACAAGTAACAACATTTTTAAAGAAGGAACAAATGAATGAGTAATATAGTGTATATATAGTGCAGAAACAAAAAATAAACTAAGTGTCAGGAAAAGGGCAGAACGAAGCGCAGAGACAGAAATGAATGAATGCAGTATTTAAAGGGTGCAGTAGTTCGGTTGTTAGTCTGGTTGACCAAACTAATGCATGTTTTTGCGGAAATGATAAAAACCACCAAACTAATGATACTCTTTAGTAGCATTAGTTCGGTTGACAATGTTCGGGAAATAAAAATGGTTTTCTTGTCACGGAGAGGAGGCATGTCCATGTAAACCGAACTACTGCTACTACACTTTCTGTAGCATGATAATTATTTTACCTTTGTAGCACCCCATCCTAAAATTAGAACGCTTTTGGTATCATTAGACAGATTGTCTGGAGTTTTATCCCAAGCGATACGTCGGATTCTCTTCTGCTGCCTTGAGAAACGAACCCTCTTCTCCAGACCTAATATGGCGAGGTTATTGACCAAATGCTCTGGATCATACCCTGGATGGAAGTACACGTTCTGAACTGGTATCGTCTCACCGTCTTTCGCTGTGTGGAACTGCCCAGTCTTACGTAGATTGATTTTAGATTCTTCTCAAAGAAGTCGCTCTTGTATGCTCTGGAAAAAGAAATACACTGTATCTGATAAATAAAACTGATTTAGAGAAAGACAAATATTAGGAATATTGCTAGAATATGAAAAATTGCTATTAAATGTCGAAGAATATGAGGGAATTACACAAGTCTGTAATTAGAAACCCTTGTTTCCATGGGATAGGCTTTTTGATAATTGTGGCAATGCTTTCCATTATCAAATAAGCTGACACCAACGGTATTGGAATTGGCTTCAAGGTCTAGATGGAGTTACACAATATGAAATGGTTTGAGATGAGACTTCACAGGCGTTACCCACTGACTCAATACGGTTGCTATGTTTATTAAAACTCATCGGAAGGAGGAAACGTCTTGGTGTCATAACTGCGAAGATCGCCCGGAGGACACGGTGGAGCATACGGTGCAGGACTGCCCAGCTTGGGCAGTGCACCGACGTGTCCTCACGGCTGCGATAGGCGGAGACCTCTCGCGCCCGGCATTGGTTTCGGCCATGCTGATGGGAAGCGGTAGCCTCCTTCTGCGAAGCAGTAATGCTCGCGAAGGAGGAGGCGCGCCGCGAGCGAGAGAGGACAGAGTCCTCCCTCCGCCCCAACCGCGGTGCAGGACGACGGCGACGGACGTCGCGCGACGATCTCCGGCCACCGTAGGCGCGGGCATGCGGGCAGCGAGTAAAGGGCAACTCGCTGCCCGACCAAGGACCATGTCCGGGTCGACGGCGCGTTGTGTCCCACGCGCGCCTCAAAGAGCGTCAGCATAATGACGGGCCCCCCCTCTCAGAGGGCCAAAGCCTGCCGGGGTCGCGGGATTATTCCCTTACCGTAACCCCGGAACTTAACAGGCTATGAAGGACACCGTGGATTTTAGTCAGTAGAAGTCTGACAGTATCTCCCGCCCTGCCCGGGGTTGGAGGACTCATTTGATGATTTTACCACGCTAAAAAAAAAAAAAAAATGTTTATTAAAACTCATAATCTTAACTTACATGTTCAAACAAGACGCCGCGGTGATGATGAAGTCCCTGCTGATAATGCAGCCGGAGCAGGAGAACTCGCCCATGATATGGATGCTCACGATGAAAGGATAGGAATTCAACCGCGTCTTCGAGCCTTTGAAGATTCTTCTGGTATCATAACTTACGTCGAGATCGTATCGAAGGCTTGGTTTTATTGGTTCATCTGAGGAAACGAAACTTGCAGGTAAGAGATACGGTAGCATAAATAATTGAATGATAGATGACGTGATCATCCTTTTCCTGTTCGTGTTCTAGATAACTTGGGATTGATACCAACCGATTTTTTCTGAACTAACTGAACTTAATAATTATCATTATAAATGGTTACGCTCATAGGTAAATTAAACTCACCCCACACTTTGAGATTCTTTTTAGACGGAACCAGAAAACTGCCACGTTTCGACGATTTTTTGAAATCTTTGATAGTAAGATTGTTAACTTTTGTCAAAAAGTTAATAACAAACTCTGTAAATTCTGTACTGTCGTCAAAGTCTGGTTTAATTTTAACCTTCTTAATTTCATCTGTAAGTTCTGTATTATCTTCGTCATTATCTTTTACTTTGACTTTAACTTTCGTACGTTTGTGTGCGTATCGTGAAATACGTTTAACTGCTCTGTACACATCGAAATTATGTTTATTTAATATTTCTTTAACTATGGTGTCTAATTTAATCGCGTCCTCTTTATTTTTCGTAGGCAGATAGTTGACATCAGTTTGGTTATTGATATTGTCTCTAACAAGTTTTTGAATATCTTTGAAAATGTCGAAGCTTTTATCTGCTATCTTACTAAGATCACTATGCATTGTTAACAATAACGTTGTTTTGGTATTATTTGCAAAATTAGGGTCAAGATTAATTGATTCAAATAAATCATTGACTACAGAATGAATAGCTACATTGACAGCAGCAAAAAAATTGTCATTTCGATCCTTGTTTTGATGATGTCTAGCCATAGCTGCTGTTATTAGAAACATGATTACTGTGATTACTGTGGCCAACATCATTATGTATATTTTTTTCTGTCTGAACTATGCAAAACTAAGCAAATCGAAATAAAACTAATTAGTTCTGTAAGAGTTACATAAGTAGCACAATTTCAGTTATTTAAACAGAGTTATAAAAACAACACTTTGTATGTTTAGAAAGAAACGATTGGAAAATAAAATAAAAATATTTTTTTTTTTGAACTATATCAATAAAAAAACAATAAACTATCGTAAGCATCATTTTTTTTGTAGTAACCATTATGATGACGGAGAAAATATGCAAATAACAATAAGGTGATATACATCGCATACTAAGCTATTCATCATTTTTTATATCTTTTTGTAGTTTACGAGACATTTAATATGATGACGGAGACTTAACAGGCGCAGTCCATGCCGGAGAAGCGACGCGTTATGCATGTAATAATCATGCATTGCTCAAAGGTGGTATACATACAATGCATACTAAGCTCAAGGTTCTTATATCATGCGGGAATTAGAATGCTGCTACGTTGCATTACCGACAAATACGTGTCCCGTTTTTTACGAGACATCGTGGAGACATTTACGAGACAGTATTTAATAGCTTGTTGGTCAACGGACTCAAAGCTGAACTTGATGAATAATATTATATGTATTAGTTTATAGTTATCGATATCTATATGTGTATTGTATTTTATGGGCCTTTATATATGCCTGAAATAAAGTATAAAATAAAATAAATAAATAAATAAATTACACACAGGTGTTTCTATACATATCACCTCGACAGTTACCTTTTTTATAATCTGTATTTTCCCATTGCTGGGCAAAAGGCTTCCCACAACCTTTCACTCTTTTCATTATCCATTTGTCTCCGGCAACGACACTGTCTTCTCGCGACGACATTACCGTTCACAAAATAAATGTCTGATAGTTCCGTAGCTGTAGTCCTATTAGGATCGCTTCCTAGGTTGGAAAAATAATTGTTGGGGTTTTCAAATCCAGTCGTCAGTAAGTCGTGTTATGAAAATTGAACCAATAAAACGCAAATATTTTAGTGTATCATTCGTATTTTAATCTGATTCCATTTTTATACTCTCAACAAATCGTAGTAGTAGTAGTTCCGATTATCTACTACAAGTGGTAATGCAGTAGGGTACTTAGTAGTTGTACCTATCTCAGTCGTTATCTCAGAACTCTCAGACTCTGACGACGTCACCCATATGTGTGTAGGCGTCGTAATTTCAGTCGTTATTTCGTTAATAAAGTCTGAAATATGAAGGTCTGGGATAGTCGCAGTCGATCTCACAGGCGGTTCAGTAGATATCCAAGGTGGAGGCTCTGTTATCCGCCAAAGAGGAGGTTCTGTCGTCCGCCAAGCAAATGTACTCAGGCGAATCGTGGCATACTTCTCCACCTTAGTTCCGGATGAAGGAAATGTATGGACTCCGGGTATCGGAAGCATACTTAAATTCACTAAAGGATGGTTTTTCGCAGCGGGTGGTTTTTGAGACGACCTAAACATGTCACTGACATCTTCTCCAGATAGTATCGGGTAATCTTCGTAAAGAATGCTTCGTAGTAATTGTATTGGGAACAACATTGAATATCTTGTTGTGGGTGTGTAAGGAAACAGTTGTTGCATAGGAATTTTGGGTGCCGATCGCCCTCCTACTTTAGGACCATACTGTAAAAGATCGGAAAAGAAGGCGTATTTAGATGCGTATGTAATCTCTAATATTTCTCTAATATTCTATAATCTCTCTCTCGTCTCGTCTTCTGTTGATTACCTCCTCTCTGTCCTCCTCCTCCTCGGTGCCTTCCGGGTACATTGTCGGTGGTGTAACTGTTCCCCTTGTAGTTTCGAACGTAATGTATGGGTTTTCTGGCGGAGGCGTAGTTGGGTTGATGTAGTAGTGTTTATCAGTCTGGAATCTGAGCGTCGTTCTTACGGCCAGAGTTCGTCCGTACTGTGAAAGAGCGCAAATAGACTAAGTTAAAATAAAACTTATACTTTGCAGATACAGTAGTTTCAAAGTCGATTATCCGAAATGTATGTTACTATTAATTCATACAATATTCAGTGCGTATTTTAAATTATCTACACGAATTTTATCAGGATTTCACCGCTTTTTCCAGGCGATATTTTTATATTTTAGATACCCAATAATAATAGTTAAGCTTGAAAACATCGGTTTTTCTTAATGGAGCCACTACCTCTTTGACCCATAATTAGATTTTTAAAGTGTGGCTGTAAAAATTTCGGGCTATTCATAAAACTTATGGACCCTATACATATAAAGGTTAACTAGTGAACAGATCTGATGAAATGAATATTAACAAAATTGTACCTCTTTAAGGACACTATCAATCCATTTAGCATAGTAGCCAAGTTTCGTGAAGACTGTAGGAGCATCGAGGGCTCCACACATCGGCGCTCCAAAGCTGATCACTCCTACTAACAGACCACCGACAACTCCTGGGCCGCCAAGATCTTTCTGTAACCATACATTTTAAGGTGTAGTGACAGTATTCGGTTGTTAATCAGGTTGACTAAACTAATGCATTCAAAAAAACAAACAAACTATTCCGTTTCGTTTCGTTTTTTTTTTCTGTATAGATACAGAATTCACCATTTTTGAGAAGCCCGTCGTGGCTAAATAAATATAGCCGCACAGGCCGATCTTCCAGGATATGCCGCGCTTGCCCAGGTTGGCCAATGGGTGGGTGACCATCTGTCACAGCAAGTCTCCTCTGTAGCTCGGAAAGCACGTAAAACCATTGGCCCCGGGTGTCATTTGTAGATCTTTGACAGTTGTTAATAACAGTCAGAAGCTTGAAAGTCTGACAACCAGTCTTACCATGGAGTATCGTATTACCGCATTACTGGGTTTTGGAGCTCCAGTAGGCAGTCGCTTCATGTAAAATACTGATATTCAGCTGCGTCTGGTTCGACTGGAAGCCGGCCCCAATATATTTGGGAAAAGGCTAGGCAGATGATGAGGTACTTATAGATTTCGCCAGTTGTAACTTACCACTGCCAATTCTTGCCACAAACAATACGAATTTCGGTGACAGAATTAAGGATAGAGGTAGAATAATTGGGTCTGGTCATCTGATAGTATGATCTTGATCCTAAAGGATAGTTAGAACTCGACCCAGGCAAGAAGGGAAGCAAGGGAATTCACTAGACGAACATTCCCGAAGGCAGATGTTACGGGTATGTTTGTCGCCACAATACAGTATGCCACAGACACGACATCAGTTTCTTGATTGTTTGTTCGTTTTCCAAATGAGATCCTGTGGACTAGCTACGTTCAAGTCTAAGGACTATCAGCAGACTTGCATGTCCGCGAAGTGAATTCTCCACTTTAGGTAAATACTTACATTACACGCCCCTCCACCTGTAGACATGAATCCAGCGCAGAAGTGCCTGTAGGTCACGAATTCTCTGAAATAACAAAAAAAAACACCAGTGCAGTTGATATTTGCGTTAAATTATAAGTAAAGTCCTTTACGAGCAACTGTTTGTGAAGTTCTTCGACACTTCGTTGAAGGGAGGCTTGTAACAGACGGGTTTTGTACTTGACTATTGCCCGACGGTAGTTATTTTTATTTATGGTATGGCTAGGTGAAGAGTCATCTTCTGCATCTTGTTCACTGCTGAAACACATGTCTCCTCCCTGTGAGAGGGCGTGGGCCCATGCCTATAATCCCCACTGGGAGTTGATAGATACAATCATGTCTTCAATTTTTAGGTTCTGGAAGATGCCGGTTTCCTTACAAGGTTTTCCTTCACACTTTTGAGGGTAGCGGCGACTGTCTGGGTTCGAACTCATGACCAGAACTTGGTTTTAACCTACAATTAAAGTAGGCCTCACTGGGCTACCATTTCTCCACCGTTACCAGTTGTACACGTGAAAGGAATATTGTTTCAGTAAGAGAGCAGGACGAACATCGTCATTTATTCTAGTTCAGAAGAGATAAGTGCAGATGTGAATACAAACTTACTTGGAGTAGATTTTAGCGCATTCGTTTATTTGATAAACGTCCAATTTTGCCACCATCATTCTTTCGAATTGCTCTAATATATTGTTTCGCTGTTAAAATTAAATATTCCTTAGGGTTAATATTGGCTTGGGTCGTGTCAAGGAACCGTTTCATTTGTGGTTTTGTATTAAAGACTCTGGACTTGGCTCTGGACGCCAAGCGAAAGGAAACCGAAGGAATGTGGTGGTTAAGACTTCTGACAAAAGAAGTCTGAAAGTTCCTTCGCTCCACCCGGGACGGGATCACTTAACTTGACGACTTCAAAAAAATAAGTTCATATAATTCTTACAAACTTCACAATAATAGTTTACATATCCAGATGATATCAGTGTCTATAAAAAGTTTATATAAATTGAAATTAAACGAATGATGGTTCTTCTACTTTCCTTTTTACACTATCCTGATATAGGATTTATGATACTGTGGAGGAAGAAAGAAATCAAGGCTAAGCAGAACATCCGCAAGAAGATCAGACGCGATCAAGAAGGCTGTTGGAAGCTGCATTGTACTGAGTGGCCAACCTGCAGAAGACCGCGTACCATTACGAACGACTAAGAAGAAGATAAGAGTGAATGATCCAATAAATGTTTAGTAAGATTGGCACACGACAGCCTCTGGAGGTATGCAAGTTACTCATATTGAGCTCACCTTCCTAGAGCCCCAGCCAAGCACAGTAATACCATCGATGTTAACCGGCAAGTTTCCTTTCATTCTGTCATATTGGATCTTCTTTACTCTTCTCTCATTCTTGTAGAACCTGATGTGTCTGCTCAGACGGAGAAGCACCAAGTTGTTCGCTAAGGTCTTCGGGTCGTAACTAGGGTGGAAGAAGGTCTCAATAACTGGTATCACCTCGCCTCCCCTGATGAAGTAATCGCTGCCAACGCGGACATGAACTGACCTGGGGTTCTCTCTGAAGAATCTGTTGTTGTGTAGTCTGGTAAAAAAATGACACTTGATGATGATTCAGTTTCATCTATTCCGAATACAAAATTGTTGTTTGCGTACGTGAGATTATTTTTTATAAACGCTATACTGGAGAATTCCTAGTACGGAGGTACGGAGTAACATTTTCTAAGTAAGTCTCGGTTGTTACCCTGTGTACTTTGTCGCGTTGAAAATCGCATGATATCGTCTGCCCTTTTCAAACTTTTTCACTAGTCTAGGTCAAAGCCAAAGAGGTCAAAGCTGAAGCGTATTACAAGTATAATCGCACATTATCTCTTACAGTTGCAAGCACGAAGCTGCAGTGAGGATCATGTCACTGGCCACGATGGAGCCGGCACACACGAACGTTCCTAAAAGATGGATGCTCACGATGAAAGGGTAACTTTTTACCCTGCTCCTTCTACCCATAAATATTCTCCTGCTCTTATTGTAATTGAAGTCATCGAATTCTGGCGGTTCTGAAAAAGAAGTTGATAGACTTGATATATACTCAAACGTGCTTCATCGTTGATTGTAAATCATTGCGCACCATCAGGCAAGATAGTGGTCAAGCGAAAGACTAACCATAATAAAAAATCGTTTATAGAAAAGCATTTTATTTCTTAATATCTCTTGTCTGTAGCTTAACTTGCGTTGAATACCTGATAACCAAGCTCTTCTTCATTAGAGTGGAAAAAATATTACTCTCTGCGTCTACATTCTAACACAGGTTTAAATAAACTTAGTTCAGGCAGGTCGCTACATATTATAATTGAAATCCCTAGTTAAATATCGTGTACCTGTAATTAAATATACTTTAGTTATTCGCTAATTTTAATTTAGGCACTAATTAAACCACTATATAAGACTTTACTTTATTAACTATCTGTGGCTAATCTATACATTTGTAACAAGTTTTATGAATAAAAATGTATTTATTATTTATTATTATTCTCTTTATTTATTTGTACACTTATTAATAAAATTTTTAAATATTTTTATATTATATTATATTATTTTTATATTATTATTTTCCTTTATTCATTTTTTATCACATTTTATACATCTTTAAATATTATTACAAAAAAATAAAAACATTTAAAAATATAAAAAATAGGTGCCCACCAGCATCGGGAACAGGGTCCAAGCTGCCGGTGGTTAGGGCTCCAGAGAGAGGAACCTCCTCACTATGCGTGCCGTGTCCAAGAGAACTGCTTTCTGTATCAAGCCCTTGAGCCAACTGCACAAGGAGAGCCTCTTAAGATGTTGGTCGAGGCGATTAGTCCATTGACCGTAACGACTATCGGTACAATGACTGCTGAGTCCACGTCCCACATGTCAACAATCTCGTGAGCTAAATCAAGATACTTGATTTTTTTATCATTTTCAGCTTTCACGAGATTCTCGTCATGAGGGACGGTGATGTCAACAAAAAATGCACGGCGCTCTCGGCGATCTACCACCACTATATCAGGCTTATTGGCTACAATAGTCCTGTCAGTGATGATAGATTGATCCCAGTACAATATGGCATGACCGTTTTCAAGAACTGGGTCGGGCACATACCTATAGTATGGTACTTCAGAATTCACAACGTTGTACTGCAGGGCAAGTTGCTGGTGGATAATCCTAGCTACTAGATTGTGTCTGTGCAAGTACTCGCTGTTAGCAAGACGAGAACAACCGGAAATAATGTGTCTGATCGACTCACCGGGACGGTGGCATGCCCGACAGATGTCAACCGTACCGTCCTTGACAATATATTTCCGGTAATTGTTCGTCATGATAACCTCATCCATAATCGCACACACAAAACCTTCGGTTTCTCCGAAGAGGTCACCGAAACGTAGCCAGGCTACAGACGCCAAAAAGTCTACATACAAATATTATTATTATTATTATTCTAACGTCTTTATAATATTGGCTATTGTAGTAGTTTTTCCTTCGAGTCACATAGTCTTTGTCTGTCGTCGTCATCTCTACGTATTTGGTATCAGCGAAAGGTTTTTCTCACTAAACTTGATACCTATTATTACTATTTCAGTTTAATACAGTTCTAAAATTTCAATGACCATTTTGTTGACGATCTGTTATCCACTTGGAGAGGTATTTTAGGTAATTATCTATAATTATTATTTCTGTACTTACGCCATAATTCAATGCCATGCTCTGTGTCTTCTTCTATAGGCGGTAGCAACGGTGTGGACTTAGTGAAATCTTTTTCATCGAGCTTGTCAACTTTTTTTATAAAGCTCTTAATGAATTGTATGAATTCTTTGCTGTCAGCGAATACGGGATCAGATGGATTGATTTTTTCAAAAGAAGACGGTGTTTCTGTTGATATAGTACTTGCTGGCCGTACCATTATTGTATCCCCAAGAATGGGCAGCTCACGTGAAGTTTTGCTTTCGTACGATTGATTGACAAGTTTCTCGTCTAACGTTTTATAAATAAGTTTCAACAGTGATACACTACTTGAACTTCCATTACCAGTTTCAGGGCGAGCAGCGTCTATCATCTTCACATGCTCATCATAATTTTTCGCTGCCATATTATTTAAATCATAATGCATGTTCAACAACAATTTGATTCTCGATTTTTCTGAAAAGTTTGCTGACAAATTCAGTAGGTCAAACATGTTGTTCATAATATTTTGAACATCGTTGTCTACTTTTGTGTACAGGTTATCAGTGGATTTTAACATATTCTTAAGAACTGTCCTATGATTATGTCTAGCTACCACCACTGGAATAAGAAACACAATGATTGTAGTTAACTCCATTTTATATAAATTAAAATAACTTAAATAATTACTAATACAGATTGACTTAGGTCTAAACAACAAAAAGTTTGAATTAAAAGTAACTATACGATGCAATAAAAGGCGCGTCAAATGAAATGTTTTATTGCTTGATTTGGCAATTTTTATGTAAAATTTCTCAATATCAATAAAATAAAACAAACTCCATAAAACATTATTTCAATATATTGAGCAACTACCTACTTTAAACACAAAAACATTATAAAATCGTTGTGAAATCTTCCATCATTACTATTTTGAATTTCATTTATTTTAAACAAGAAGAAAAAAAGCATCCAAAAAGTATCTTTTATCACATGTATTCTATCAAGAATAATATCTTTTATTTCATTATTTCCATTTCTATCTTCCAAGTCCAGAGCCTTGTTGAACTTCGCGAAGAAACCAAAGATTTAGCGATTACTGAGGCAGCAGTACGGAAGACTGTCAACGGCTTATTCTCCATTTTCAAACTTGACCACGTGAAACATAAAGCGAGGTTTGGCGAGTTCGCAGCAATTCACAACTTCTTTTCCACCATCACCTATCAAGATGACGACAGTCTGAAGAAAATTGCGAGACTAGCCAGAGTTGATAACATCGATAACAGCACGCAACGTTTTATTGCACTATTCAATGAAGTATTAAATGAAGATAATAAAAGCTACGACTCAGGAGAGGATGAATATGTAACTGCACATGTAGAAACGTTCATAAGAAAACTAGAATATTTAAAATATAAGTATGGATTTGATAGTAATAATACTCCGCTAGGTATTAATAAGAAAATTATAAATCATTTAGTGTTGGATGACGCGAAAAATAATACGAAGACAGCCGAAAAAGTAAACGAGGGTCTTAATCTTTTGGATAGTAACGAATTTTGGAGTAAGTTTGCTTTTGTTTTTTGTTATTTTTGTTTCATTTTATTAAAAAATAGTAAAATTGTAGGGTTGCTACATATACATAATATGTTTTTGAGTTGTTTCATTTGTAAGCCATTCTTGCTTGTTCAATGGCTTAATTTTACAGCTCCAGGAGTAAGTCGTCGTATTTTCGGAGGAAAAAGAGAAAAGATCAAGAGATTTCCTTTCATGGCAAGCGTCCAGTTCTTCAAGAAGTTCCAGTGTGGCGGCTCCATCATCAAATCAGATCTGGTCATCACTTCAGCATCGTGTTTGCAACTGTAATTAATTATTCTAACTTAATTTAGGAATAACGTAACTCGAAGCTCATCTCATCCACCTTTTGCCATAGTGGTGGTGCTATTGAATAATGGTCCAGACGAGCGTAAATATATAGGCCAAGCCCATGTTTTTAACACTCGTCTTGGACCCAAGGTGGAACCTTTTCGAGCAGTTTGCTCCAGCTTATGCTGAACTAGCTCTTTTAGCAAAAAATAATAAGAAGAAAGACTAGAACAATCATCATGATCTGCTTTTGCTGCTGCTGGGTTTATGGTAACCGTTAAAATATTCGCCAGATGCAGCTTAACATTATTGTTTTACATGCAGTCATAGCATATCTAACAGTACCCTTAGCATGAATTTTCGGTATTTGAGACGTAAAGTAAACTGGAATTTTGACAATTTCAAATTGACAATTTTCAAAGAAAAAATGAGTTCCTTCTTCGCATACCAGAGGCGCTGTTCCATTTTTTCATACAAGAAACGCTGTAAATACTGTACAGTAAAAGAGTGAAAATTCGTGCTAAGTGTACTGATCCCTGTTACTGCAAAATATGCCTATTACTACTACTATGCCCCTGTGTAAGACTAATTGAAAACAATAGCAGATATCTGTTTTCGTAGTTGGAGGTATATTATGCAGCCGGTAACAAATTATGGTATTTAGATTGTTTTTTTTTTTTTTTGTATCACCGACAGAGCTTGGAACAACCGCTTCTTCAGAGAGAACCCGTCATTCCTCTCAGTTCAAGTTGGTTGTGATTTATACGAAGGTTGTGATGAGAATATCCCTGTTCTGGAGGTCTACTTTCATCCGGAATATAACCCTAAGAATCTGAAGAATAACCTCGCAGTTATGCGTTTGGTTCGGGTACTGAAGTTTGGAAAGGACTTCAAGAAGGTTAAGAAGATAGATTTTGATAGAGATCCCACGCCGCTGGCTTCAAATACACCAGGCATTACTATCATTGGTTGGGGCGCAAGAACCGTAAGTGGTTTTGATATTGTTCTTAATGATAGGTGAGGATCTCTTTTCAGAAATACACAGGAGCTAGAAGTCTTGCGATAGCGCGGCTGCAACTGCAGTAAAATGTTTAATATTGCCCGTTTCATGGAAATAATTGCCAATCACTACATGTAAAACTCTTTTAGTGCAATACTGTTTGTTTTAGACCTCCAACTTCATATCAAACGTTTGGAACAATCGATTGACGTATGCGGTGCTCGACTTCTATCCGCTTAGGGAATGTCAAGAAGTATATTCAAGGTAAGTGTTAGCTTATTAATGAGTCCATAATATATACTCCTCAATGCTAGGCCATGGGCCTCTTCTCGATAAGTTGTTGCCAGAATGTATAATTTCAAAAATAATTATTAAGCTTGATATGAAACTAAGTCAAATAGCTTCATAACAATCGCCCAAGTACGAGTCGGACTCGCGGCAGACGCTATAAAAACGGTAACAATATCACGCTTTTTTGGGAGCCCACAGTTTAGTTTCTATCATTTGATTTCCCAGATCAAAATAATGTGAGTTCTTCTTTTTCTTAACGTGTTGGCGAGTTCAAATTGAATCGCCCCAGAACATGGTATCAGTTTCGCACCCATAATTAAATAGCTCTATTTGCATCCTTCATCAGCTCCTTTATTAATCAAACGAATAAAACAGAAATAATTTGTGTTATATTTCTTTCAGAGAATTCGTGACCTCGAGGAACTTTTGCGCCGGATTTTTTTCTAAAGGAGGTGGCGCATGTAACGTAAGTTAAAAATTCAAACTCTCCTAAAAAACTTAATATTATGGAAGGCTCGACTGCGCTCGCGGATGACTGTCAGCACAGACGGGCCGCGAACGTCCAGTCTGGGGTAGCGGAAGTCGCATTAGATCCTTCTGCCCCCTGACCCAGGTGAGCGAGGGAACACTGGTTTTAGTAAGTCGTGTCTGACAAGCCCCTCCACCTCCCCTGGGTGGAAGAAGTCCATGACGATTTTCACCTCAAAAATAAAAAGGTCGCGATCATAGACTTATAGCATGGACTGAGTGAGCTTTTTCTGGACAAATGTCAATAAAATTGTTTCGCACCTTTGATTATTTTTCTAAAAGACAGATATAAAACAATCAATTAAGCACTTAGTCTATGTACAAAAACAATTGTTCTGACAGCGAGATGCGGGTGGGCCAGGCGTGGCCAACGGCAAGCTTATGGGAGTGGTCAGCTTCGGTGCCCCCATCTGCGGTGCTCCTGACGCGCCCACAGTCTTCACGAAAGTCGGCTACTATGCTGACTGGATCGAAGGCATCATGAAAATGGTCAGTCTTAAACCTGAAGCTGTCGCTACACTATTTGTTCACTTTTAAATACCTACTAGCTTTTCCCGCTACTTTGCTCGCCTTCCGTCTTCCTCTATATCCTGCGACTGTTTTCAATTCCATTCCTGCATAAAAATAGATCCAGTGGTTTAGGTGTTGATGCCAAACAGTCACACTTTCACATTTATAATATTACTAGCAGTTCCCTGCGGATTCACCTTGTAGCGTAATGTTATAATTATAGCCTTCTTTTATAATAAAATGAGCTATCCAACACAAAGATTTTTTCAATTCGGATCATTAGTTCCGAAGTTTCGAGTCAGTTTTATATTAAAAGCAAAGTTAATTAATAAAATTACTAGCATAATAATATAAGTATGGACTTAAAATCGCAGAAAAATCTTTAAAATGTATCTTTTATATATACACCGTGACTTTTTAGTCGTCTTACAAAAGCAGCCCAGTTCATGTATCCAATGACTAGAACACGTTTTTAATAAAAAAAAATGGTATTTTAGAGATTTGAAAAATTCAATAATAAAATTTTAATTCGTTATTATGATGCAAGGCCTAGTTAGAAACACCCTTGTATCATAGAAAATTGAAATGGAATAATCTGCCCGACTATTGCGTTGGGTAGGTATACTCTACAGCTTGATACGTAAACATTTTAACAGTTTCATATTTCTAATTACCTATTTGTTAAAAATAATTATTACGATAAAAAAATAAAAAAAACTCACCTGGAGGTATTTTAGATCGGATACATTAAGTGGACCACTTTTGTAAGACGACTAAAAAGTCACGGTGTATAATTATTTTCACTTACCGTTCCAGAATGTACCATCTATTAAAAAGAGTACAACTAAGAGAGTCACGCCTGAAGTATGGAACGCCAACCAATTTACTATGGCACCGGAAAAAAAACGTTTCAAAATTTCTCCCTTCCTCGCTCCAGATCGTAAAGCAGTTCGCAGTGAAGATGCCTTGAGAAGCTTAGATGAAAGCAAACTTTTCAAAGAATTTGTTAAAACAATGTTCGGAAGCGAAGAAGTTAAAGAATATCTAGATCAATCTGATTCTGACACAGATACGAGAAACGAAGAAAAAGCAACATCAAAAGATATTTTTAGATCCGTTGTCGCTAAATCGATTGTTGAAACAACCACAGAAGCGCATATGGAGCTACAAAACTCTGCTGCTTACGAGGAATCTCAACACGTAAACAAGGGATCAGTTAGAATGGTGACTTTAATTGATGACTTTGAAGAGTTAGTAGTAAAAAGTCAAGAAAAAGATGAAGATGAGACTACGACACCGATACCGATGATTGAAAAGATGGACGAAGAGGAACTAGTGGAGCAAAATATAGCCAAACTTATTGATGATATTGACATACAAGAGCTATTGGCTTCAGCTACTGAGAAAAATCCCGAAATGGCCAAATCTAAAAAATCCAAACGCTTGAAATCCAAAATAAAACACAAAGGAATAAAACGTAACCAAAGCACAAAATCTAAAGAAATAAAGTCAGTCATATACAAAATGAAACCTACCATAGAAAAAATAAAACCTAACACAGAAATAGTCACACCTACAGATAAAATTAAATCTTTAGAACTACTCACTTTAACTAAAAAAGACAACATTAAGCCTAAGCACATCAAAACCAAAGAAGACAAAAATAAACCGAAAAAACAAGATACTGAGGAAGACGACGAAGACAAATCAGAAAATACGATTGAGTTAGCAATAGAGAGCAATGAGAAAAGTGAAACTAATGATGATTATACTTATGACAGCAGCGATGATGATGATCAAGAAATATACCAATCTGATGAATCACAGGCTAAAGTTATTATGAAAAGTAAAGAGGTAACGTTCAGACAAAATAGTACTAGAGATGTGGTTGATTTATTTTCTCGTAACAACCTTTTGAAACTCTTTAATGAAGCCGTAGCTGATGTAGTTGGAAAGGCTACAAATACGCAATTTAAACAAGGTTTTTTTGATCGTCGATAGAAGAGCAGTTTCATGCAAAAGGAGGACATCGTCGAACATTAAAAAAAAAGTATCTTCAAGTTTTTTTTTCTTTTTTTTGGGTCAAGTTGTTGCATTGTCAAGCTAAACGTCTATTCGAGTCGAGAACCAACTGTTTTTATGTCAAGTGTTAACATTAGTTTCGTACCTACAGACGCCAGTACATCAACCTGTCCCAATCTGTCTTTCTTTAATAGGTTTTCTATTTGGTCACAAAAGGGGAGGTTCATGTTAAATGGGAAAAATTAGCAGATTGTGTTAAGTTGATTTACTGGTGTATGTATTTATTAATTAAAATATTAGATTAGACATCAATATTGTTTCATTTTCCAATATCTTTTGTTCGATGTTTCTCTTCGTGAATGTCAGAAATTGTACACTACGGAAAGCGCCTCTACATTCCCAGATAAACTCTACTAACGTATTGGGTATCGCGTTGACGTTTGGGTCCAGGGGTTGCAGCCAGGGCTGATGTGCAGGTCTTGACGGTAAATAAGACTCCGACACAGGCTTGCTAATATTATTTAATGTAAGCGGTATCACAATACATGTGCGCGGCTCGGCGCGGGGAGACCAAAGAGAATGAGCAACTGTCATAGACAATAAAGTAATAGTGCAGTGCACCTAACATCTCCCTTCTTTAAAAAATTAAAATGCTCTTACAAATTAATGCAGTTTACAGAATCCTAACGAAGATTTCATGACCGGAAAACTGGATAAAAACGTGAGTACCCTTTACCCTTCCTTTATTAAAAAAAATAATTGCTTAAAAAACCAGTAGCCAGGCCACGAAACCTTTACAACATCATGAAACGGAACGCAACTTATTTGACGTTTATGACAACCATTTTGACATTGACATTTAGAGAGTGACACAACTTAATTATTAATATAAACAATACAAAAGACTGGAAAGAAATTTGTTTTTACATAGGATAAATTATTTAAACTAGTCAGAATATCTACTAGGTCTATTAACAGAACGTCCCGAACGTGTTTTGTACGGTTCTACAGGTTTGGGGTCATTATTCTGTGTGTTATTTTCTGTATTAATTGTGTTTTTTGTTTCAGGTACTTCTACAGTCGGCGGAGTTGTGTATGAAGCTGGTTTCAAGATGTGTTCGCGGTTTCTACGAAAAGATCCTTGAGGAGACGAGATTATGTAGCTACGAGGAAGAGAATCTCTCTGTGTTACAACACCAGGAGTCCAAGTGCTGTTTGGCTTGTGTTTAAAATAAACTTTATCTCCGATGTCTAGTGTAGGAAGTGACTTTGTGTTTTTGTTGTAATAAAGTGTTGTTTTTAACTGTTGTTTTTCTATGCTTTGTTTAACCTTGTTCATGTCAACCATTGTAGGTGATAGTGTAGTGTCAGTGGTAGGTAATTTAGTGCGTAGACTTCTAGACATACATAGTTGGGAAGGTGAAAAACCAGACTGTTTTGGTGTATTTCTGTACATGAGTAAAGCCAAGTAAGGATCTGAGTTGTCTGCTTGACACTTTTTAAGCATAGCTTTAATAGAACCAATAGCTCTTTCTACCATTCCATTGGATCTGCTCATGTATGGACTAGAAGTGGTGTGAACTATTCCCCAAGCAGTGGTAAAATCTTTGAACTCTTTACTATTGAATGGTGGACCATTGTCAGAGTTCATGGTCTCTGGTATACCATGTCGGGCAAAGATAGATTTTAAGTGTACAATTAAAGTTTTAGCAGTTGAATCTGTTTTCAGCAAAGCAATTTCAATATATTTAGAATAATAGTCTACTGCAATGAGGTATTTTTGGTTATCAAACTCAAAGATATCTATACCTATTTTATTCCATGGCAGTGTTTTGTACTCATGGTGCATTATGGGTTGTTTGGATTGATTTCTACGGTAAGTAAGACATGTATGACACTGTAATATATATTTCTCAATATCACTATCCATATGAGGCCAGTAAACTGTAGACTTAGCAAGGCGTATACAACTGTTTATGCCTTGGTGGCCTTCATGTGCAAGTTTAAGTATGTATTCTCTCATTGAGTTAGGAATGACTATGCAATTTCCTTTAAACAACATATTATCAATAACATGTAATTGATCTTTTAAAGTAAAATAAGGTTTGACCTGCAGACTGACAGACTTTTTATGTTCAGGCCAACCAGACTGACAATAGTGAATTATTTGAGACAGAACTAAATCTTTAATAGTGTTTTCTTGTATTTCCTGTAACTTTTCTTTACTCACTGTTAAAGTTGACAATACCATGTTTACATGTAGATCAAGGTCCTCATCTATGTCTGAGAGAGCTTGTTCAGGTAATGCTGCTCTTGACAGTGTGTCTGCAACATACAAATAGCGTCCTGGTTTATATATCACTTTCAGATCATAGGGTTGTAATCTAAGCATGATTCTTTGTAGCCTAGGGGGTATGTCAAATAAAGCTTTTTTGAAAAGAGTAATCAGTGGTTTGTGGTCAGTTTCCACTGTGACTGTCATGCCATAAATGTACTGATGAAACTTAGTACAGCCAAATAGAATTGCTAATAGTTCTTTCTCTATTTGTGAATAGTTTTGTTGACACTTAGTCAGTGATGCAGATGCAAAAGCAACTGGTTGTTTTTCATGACAAATGACTGATCCTAAAGCGTCTTTAGAAGCATCTACTGACAGTGTAATTTCTCTATTTGGGTCATAGTATGTGAGAACAGGTGAGGATGTGATCAGTTTTTTAATATTATTGAATTCTGACTCATGTTGGTCAGTCCACACCCATTCATTTTGTTTTGACAATAATTGTCTTAAATGTGAGATTTCTTGTGAGAGATTTTTAATGAAACTACCAAGAAAATTGACCATGCCAAGAAATCTTTGTAATTCTGTCAAATTTGTTGGCCTGGGCATGTTGCATATGGCTTTTACCTTTGCTGGGTCTGCACGGACTCCATCCTGACTGAAAATATGGCCCAGATATTTAACCTCTGTAGCACAAATGACTGACTTTTCATTATTAAATTTCAAGTTAATTAAGCAGGCTCTGTCAATGACTTTCTGTAATCTTTCATTATGTTCTTCCAAAGTACTGCCATATATCAATAGATCGTCCATCATAATTTTTACACCCTCAATATCACTAAACTTTTTGACCATGATGCTGTGAAAGATTTCTGGAGCTGAGCTGATACCAAAAGGTAAACGTGTGAACCTATATCTCCCAAAAGGGGTTATGAATGTACATAGTTTTGAGGATTTTTCTGTCAATTTCAGCATCCAGAAGCCTTTGTTAGCATCTAGGGTTGTAAAATATGTGGCTCCTGACAGTTCTGACTTTATCTCATCTATCGTTGGAAACTGATAGTGAGGTCTCATTAATGCTTCATTTAATTTACGGGGGTCTATGCATAACCTAATTTTGCCATTCTTTTTCTTTGTAAGAACAATTGGACTTACCCATTCAGTAGGCTCTTCGACTTTTTGTATGATGCCCTGCTGTTCCAGCTGTTGTAGTTCCTCTCTTAGTGGCTCACGAAGTTGAAAAGGGATGCGTCTACCTGCTGCAATGACTGGAGTGACGTCTGCCTTCAGCTTAAGGTCCACTGTGACGTCTTTGATGCAACCTATTCCTGTTGTTAAATCCTGTGGAAGTTGAGGTGTAAACCCTACTTTGTAGACCCTCTTTAGTATATTGAGCATTGTGCATGTGTCACGTCCTATGATATTTTGGCAATTTAAGTCAACAATATGGAAAAGAACATCCTTGCCACAGCCATTGTGTTTGACAGTCAATTGACACTGACCCACTGTGGGTATAATTTCACCACTAAAAGTAGATAGTGTTTGTGTGCTTTTGTGGAGTAGGTCATGCGGAATGTCTAAAATTTTAAATGTGTTGTATGATAAGATATTAGTGTCTGCCCCTGAATCTAGAATAAAGTTTACACGTTTCTTATTTATGATCAAATCTGTCTTCCAAGATTTGGAATTCACCGTATTTATGTGTATTGACCCTACAAAGAGATTATTGTCTTCATTGGTTTGTTGAATATCACTAGCAATGAGTTGAACGGGAACAGTCTTACAAACTGAAGCAAAATGGTTCATTCTGCCACATTTTTTGCACTTCACACCCCTCGCTGGGCACTTGAATCGATGAGTTTGTCCGCATTTACCACAAGTTGGCTTCTTGTTGGTGGAGTGTGATCTTGCTCTGCCTTGCCTAAAGTTAGACTTTTCTTTTGTCCGTCTCGAGCTGACTTCTGCGATAACATGTCCTGGTGGTGTGTTCTCCAGTAACTTTGCTTGTATCTTCGAAGCTTCCTGACTCTTGGCTAGCTGTATAGCTGCATCCAATGTACTAGGCTTTTCTTGAAGAATTCTTTCTTTTATGAACTGATTTTTTGAATTTAAATTCCAGCTGAATATGTCTCTCAGGATACCATCGTACAAAGTTCCAAATTCGCATTGATTTGCTATATTTTTCAAATCCGTGACATATTGGTCGATCGGTTCCTGCTCTCCTTGGCACCTGTTGAACAGCTTGTGTCTCTCCATAGTGATGTTTATTTGAGGGAGGAAGTGTTCTTCATATTTTTTCACTAAGTCTGCGAACTTCACTGTGTCTATGTCTAGCCCAAAGGAATAAAATATGTTGAGCGCATCTCTGCCGATAAAATGAAGTAATATGGCTACTTTTCTGGCATCATTACACTCTTCCAATAAGTTAGCTCTGAAGTAGATTTTTAATTGGGTTATCCAGTTTTTCCACTCTAATGGCATGTTACTAGCATTGATATTTAGGGGCTGTAACTGACTTGCAGGCAATCTATGTGCAGATTCGTACTTATCTTCAGGCTTTTTGTCTCCCGCCATCTTGTCGTGTGGTGTGGTTCGGCTTCGTAACTATTCTTGATGATAGCACCGCTTCTGACACCATATCGCGTTGACGTTTGGGTCCAGGGGTTGCAGCCAGGGCTGATGTGCAGGTCTTGACGGTAAATAAGACTCCGACACAGGCTTGCTAATATTATTTAATGTAAGCGGTATCACAATACATGTGCGCGGCTCGGCGCGGGGAGACCAAAGAGAATGAGCAACTGCCATAGACAATAAAGTAATAGTGCAGTGCACCTAACATTGGGCATACCACACGCTCAAGCATCACCACAGTTCTAACTGCACAAGCTTGTCGTTTGAAAATACTATACACGGACGGCATAATATAACTACAACATTATTTTTTGTTTATCCGGACGGTGATTGAATTGTAATTATTAAATGTGGTAATAAAATTCAATTAAAACATTTTCGAAAAAAAATAACATGATACAAAAATAAAAATGCATAACCGCACGCGCATCGAATTGTGGGTTGGAACAGAGAGTATAATAATATAATCACTACGTGGGTTGGAACGTGGTTGGAACGTTTTTCAGAAACAACGACCAATTTGACATAGACTTATAGCATGAACTATTAGCTGCTTATATTATAATAATCGCCAAAAAGAGAAAAGCAAACGCAATGTTCGTTGCGCAGGATCATCGATCTCTTCCGTTTATAAAATTAATATACTACTTACATAATGTCTTTCATAAAACTTTATTTTAATTTTTGGCTTGGGAAGGTTCAGTCCATGCTTATAAATCTATGCATTTTGTGGACTCATTTATCCCCTAATTCAGGGTAGGCGAACCAATGGCACGCGTGCCAATGATGGCACGCGACACAATATTTTGGGCACGTCGCAGAATTAGGTATTTTAAGACGACTGAAAGATCGACAAGTAATTTAAGTAAAAATGCTAATAATAAAATTCTGGAAACATGGAATGCGTTACCAGACACATTTAACTGTTTGAAGAAGCTGGCTCATGCTATTTTAACCATGTTTTCATCTACATATGCGAGTCAATAATTTCAGAGATGAATAACATTAAAAACTCGGTTAGAAACCGTTTGACAGATGAATCTAGTTCAGCATGCATTTTGCTAAAAGTAACATCTTACAACCCTAACATAAATTATGTGTCATCTAACCTGCAGCAACAGAAGTCACACTAATTTTACTGAAATTTAATATAAACATACCAAAATGTACCTCTTTTGCTTACTTTAAGTATTTATAATTATTATTATTTTGCCAATAATCAGAAAGTCAAAATTATTTGATGGCACGCGAATGACCCCATTAAACTTTTTTTTAGAAAAAATGGCACGTTGATGCATAAAAGTTCGCCTACCCTGCCTTAGTTAAAGATGAATTGTGTTGTTAAGTGACAAAAATATTTCCTCAACGACTTAGTTTTTCTAATAATGCCTACCCAACATAAATGAAAGAGCCGTACCCGTATGCGTTGAACGAAACGTAAAAATCAATTGTGCTCGCCGGCAGATGTCGCCTGCGCTCTAAATTTTCAGACATTGGTGGTGATAAGATTATTTAGCAAGCGAGAAACCACATTTTCGAGGTAAAGAAACAATATTATAATTAATATTGCCGTGTATTGTGATCTGTTACTTATTGTTTGTTTAATATTGATGTTGTAAGCTTTATCTAAAAAGGTAAGTTCCGAAAAATAACATACCAAAGTGCTTAGATTGTCAAATAGGTAAGTGGGTTCCGAATTTGAATTTAATTTAGTTCCTAGTTACATCAAGGTCTTCTCTTGTTTCATTCTGATGTGTTAAATATGTGACAAGTTAATTTCTTGATTTCATTAGATCATAGGTATGGAAATAGATAGGGAGTTCATGTTATGTAACTCCTCAGTATTGATCACTGCGGACATAACCTCATAATGTCAAATATTTGCTCCGAATTATCCTGATCGTATCTATTTTTGCTCAATACTATTCGCGTACTGGTAACTTAGGTGTTTTTAAACTATTTTAATGGTCTAACACTTACGGACATTACCTATTGGAATTCCATAAATCTCAATTACATCTAAAAATGTATTCTGTATACTGTACATCGACCTTCAGTTACCTACATAGTATTGTAGAGTTAATACATAGTACATAGTCTATGTGTGGTTGTCGATATTTCATGAATTACTCATTAAAGAATTGGTTAGAAATAATGCCCTATTCAAGGAAGAAGATAATGTTTTTTTAGGGACATACTACTGACAAGAAAATTATTATAATTTTATTAAAAACATTTACCTATTCAAACCATTTTTAATAGCTCTAATTTTAAATTCATGAAGCATACATAGCAAACACTGGTACAATCAGTAATAATCAGCCACCTACTTACAAGTCCTACTTTATCAATCAGATAATAGTTATGAAATCCACCGAGATACTCAGTCAGACATAGAAAAGCAATGTTTATAGAGTGACCGCTAATGTTTAGGAATGATAGATAAAAACATACATTCAATCACTCTCTTTACAAAAGCATTGAAATGAAAATACTAAACATGAGTTTGCAACGCACTTGAAACATGACTAAATGGGAAATAGACATGCGTAGCTAAAAAATTTTACTAATGGTTTCTGATTTTCTAGTAACTAAATCATATTTTATTCTTAGATTCCTTGAAAACCACTGAGTTGTCCAAATTGTCCACTTTGTTTGATCCCCACATCATAATTATTTAAATGAGAGTATAGCACTCACTTGCACATTTAAAAAAGTGGTTTCAGGAAATATGATATGTTTTGTTCTGAATTTGGAATCTGGCTATTTTATAATCTAAGATTTTACTACTGTAGGTCGGAAGCTATCTCACTAGAACATACTACTGGCACAGCTACTTGAATGAAAAGTATCCTATTACACTACTAAAATCCATGTAGAATTTTGAGCGTAGAAAAAAAAAATTGTGCATTCTTTTGAAGTCTGCCATTTCAATTCAAACCCTAAAAGAAGGATTTATGGTTCTTTAATTCATATTTTTGAGAATTGCATTAACTACAGGAATGTTAGAAAACTATGAAAGTGGGTGTGGCACTTTTCTCTTTTTTTAGATTTTACTAAATATGTTTGTTTCTGATAAAACAGTAGAACAATCAATACTCTTAGATATTATTTTGTCATTTTCCTTGTCATAAAACATTTGAAGTAAATTAGTTAATATGTCATTGTAAATTAGTATAATATTTTACTGTAAGAACTATGGAAATCATCATAACTATACATATTATTTTTAGCAGAAGATTTTCATTTGCTGATCAATTGCTGGACGGAGAAACTATTTTTAACCTATAGAAACTTTAAAAAAATGTCCATAAACAAACTGCAGGTGGACATTGGGAACGATAACACAAAGATATCATAAATATAAATAAAGATATTAAGATAATGTTGGGCTACATAAATGTCCTGTGTTCACAGAAATATGGCCAATCTCCTGCTCCGCCGCGCGGTGCTCGACGCTATCCGCGTGCCCGTGTGCGCGCGCGCCTCCTCATCCCTCGGAGAAGTTGCCAAGGTAAGGAAACCATAGTTGGGCTATCCCAATTAGGTATCCCCATTAGGTACTATTACCTAATGGGGAAAAAGCGACCAGTAGTTAATCATGGTAATTAAATAATTATACGAGAGGCACTCTAGCGAAAATTCTGAGAATACAGAATAATAAGAAGTAAACTTCCAGTATGAGATTAATATTTATGCTTAATTTTGTAAGCTGAGGAGTTTGTTTGGTTATCACCTTATCACACAATACACAGGAATCAGGTTCCAATTAAAGAAATATTTTTGTGTTGGATAATCTACTTATTGAGTAAGGATTTATTGGCTATACAAGTATAAAATCACAATACAACCAACTGAGTAACTGACAACGGAACCACAGAGAACAGCTAGTGTAAACAGAAACGTGATACAATCTCTGTCTGGTCAGAGGATAATTATGACACACACAGCTCAATAAAGTAAGCGAGCGAGTACTAAAAACTGGCGTTATAATCAGCTAATTTATGATTTCAGATCGGTAACCGCGAGTGGGTCGGCTATGGCTTCAATGGCCAGCCCAACTACATGGACAGGCCTGACTTCCCCATGCCCGCTGTCCGTTTCCGTGCAGAAACACCCGACATCAAGGTAAACTTAATACTCGTTAGATAATTATTACATTGTTGACTAACATGTCTTTTATCTTAAATCCTGAATACAATTGATATAGGTACTTGGTTGTTTAGACATTTTGTAAACTTCTTTTGGCTTTCTTTAAATTTTTGTTCATTTGTTTTGACACTTGTGTTGCGTTTATAACCAAGAAAAAAAATACATGTCGAATTGAGAACCTCCTCCTTTTTTTTCGTCGGTTAAAAAGAGAAAATCTGAATTATGGCAGTTAGCAGGCCTACCCATTTTTTCTTATAATTAAGAAGTTAAATAAACTTTTTTGTATCCTTTCTTACACTAGGTACTCCTGTTTTCTGGGTTTTTACAAACATAGAAACACACAAACCCAGACCCGGGTTATACTTTTTTTTTTTCAACTGTCAGACTTAAGCTTAATCAGCATGAATCCACGGTGTCATTCAATAGCCCTTTACGTTCCACGGTAATTGGAAAAGTCCCACGACCAGAGCTTATTACTGTTATTATTCCTTTAACAACACCTCTTCTTCAGGTCCTGCGTGAAAAGGAAAAGGGAGACTGGCGCAAGTTGACCCTCGAGGAGAAGAAAGCATTGTACCGCGCCACCTTCTGTCAGACGTTCGCGGAGTTCCAGGCACCCACCGGAGAGTGGAAGGGAGTGCTCGGGTGGTCGCTGGCCGTCGCATCCATCGCCGTCTGGATCTACATGGCTATGAAGGTCTTTGGTAAGGAGCTGATTAAAACTAAGGAAAAAAAAACCTTCAAGTGCGTCGGACTCTTGTACAGTCACGAGCAATAACATGTATACACTTAACACAATTCAAACGCAAATTACTCGTGAAATACTGGTTTCCACTTCGAAATAAGACCTATTTTGTAATAGTATGGCTTCCAAAACAGAAGTCTAATGAAATGGAAAAAGTTTAATTAATAATGGTAGCAGTAAATCGATTTTGAATACTGCTTAGTGTATACATGCTATTGCTTGTGACTGTACAGAGAGGTCCATACCGACTTGTAGAAGAAATTGAGTAATTTTTTTTTAGAATGTTGCGTCTCTTTAGGAATGTCTTCTGTATCTTTGGTCCTTTTACAAACACAAACTCATATACACAAACGCCCAGACAAAGTAGGTATATGGATAGTTTGTTAATTGTTGATTTTTTTTTTGTGTAATTATTTATTACTAACTGCACGGAACTAAAATACTTTTTGATCTACGAGTAGTTGTACCGGGTATGGGCGTTTGTGTGGTGGCAAATAATAATGGCAATGAAAAATCAGAACTGTAACTTTGTACATGGTTTTTTCAGTGATATAACTATAAAATTGACCAATTTAAAGTTTTCACTGTTTTGCCAAATTACCTGATTCTAGATCGTCAGGAAGTACCCTATAGGTTTTCATTATGTTAGGAGCGAAAATGTACAGTCGACAAAGTTGAATCATGACCCATTTTGACAAAAAATCGTTTGAATACGTTAAATTGACAAAGATCAAAGTCGTTACCATGAATATGTATGTTTACGGGAGTGTGGACCTAATTGTATTTGAATGTCTGTTGGAAAATAAGCTTATGGTGGGTCAAGATTCAACTTTGTCGATTGTACCTAGTTTATACTGTTTTTTTAGCCCTTTCTTTGTCCCATTGCTGGGCAAAGGCCTCTTTTCATTTCCAAACCCCTATATTTCTGACAGTTTTATTGTTTTTTAACAATCTGCCACCAAAACTAACAATTTATAATATTCGTCTTCAGTATACAGTCCCCTGCCCGACTCTCTAAGCGACGAGAAGCAGAAGGCGCAACTGAAGCGTATGTTGGACCTCAAGATGAACCCGGTGGACGGTCTGGCGTCCAAGTGGGACTACGAGAACAACCGCTGGAAGTAAACTGGCTGATGGTACGTATAATAAAGCGAAAATGCACTCGCATTTATAAAATAGGTTTGTTGGTACAGGCAGGTAAAACTTATACATAAAAAGAAAACGTAAAATCTGCCTGAGAATAGGCTAGTTGCCTAAAAAAATGTAATTAGTCCGTCTTTTAGATTATTCAAAAAAAAGGGACACGTATTTTTTATTTGTAAATTAGACCAAAAATGACAAAGATATAGCCTATTAAAGTTACGTGTAACGTCACGATGCGTGGCATTTTTCACGCAGAGTGACGTCACAGGTAACTTAAATAGGCTATTATCTTTGTTCTTTTTTGTTTAATCGAAAAAAGAAAAAGTACGTGTCCAATATTTTTTTATAATCTAAAATACGGACTAAATATAATGTAATTATTTTGACCCTGGAAACTACCCTATTCAGTTTTTTACTTCTCTCAAGAAAGGCGATATGGTTTTTTATAAATCGTTGCCTCTCTGATTGTTGGGAATTTCTGCCCTATCGTGTGAGTATTTAAACTCACATTAATTTAAAAATCATATAAATATTTTGATGGCAGTCAATCGTTTAGCCGGTGTGCCGAAAGGATACGATCCAATCTTCTTTGTCGTTCCTATAATGCTTAGGCTTGCGACCACTTATGTCTGTAAGCCATAAGTCTATCAATATCTAATGCCACAAATTAATAATGCATCTCGTTCTTAATCTTGATCTTTGTTTACAATCAATCAACGACCTAATTCGCCAATCTGAATATTTAAGTTTTCCAGTCACAAATAACCATAAAAAACAGAGGCTTTGGATTTAAGGAGAAATATAATAATAATAATTTCTGGCGTAGGTAAAATTGCCATAAATAATCCTATCTATGACAAATTCTATTTTGTGTTTTTTTTCTTTTTCCAGGTAACAGTGGGAGGGTGCTACGCCTGCAGGACTCTGTTACTCCGGGCCTAGAATAGACAAATGTAATATAAGTGATAATATCTGTGTAAGATAAAGAAAATCAATTCCACACAAATGTTGACTTTTATTTTTTTGCTACTTTATTCATTTGTCCAGTTTATGCTGTGGGAAAGAGACAGAACAGAGCTATATAAGTCGTCTAGCGCCATCTCTTTCCCACAGCCTAAACTGGAGCTCGTGGTAAGGCTGCTGGTGGCCTACCATGACGTCTTAAAGCGAGAGTTCCACTGTGTGAAAGAGATGGCGCTAGACGACTTGTATAGCTTTGTATTCTTCCCACAGTGGAACCTCTGGCATTAAGACGTAAGGGTGCGTCCACATCTGGCAAATATGCCGCGAATGTGCAACTCGCGATCCGTTTGCGACCTGCTCGCGAGCCGCGCGCGCGCATTCTCGGCAATGAGAATGAGAATTTAGTATGCCAAAAGGCGGGCGCGCGGCACGCGATCTGCACGCGTGCAGCTTGCAAACGGCGCGCGAGCTGCGCATTTGCGGCGCATTCGCCAGATGTGGACGCACCCTAAGAGTAGACCACTGTGAATTGGCCCTAGAGTTCTGCAGTAGCGCATAAAGAACGAAATGTTAAAATACTTTTACTTTTTAGTATTTACTAATTGAAACACACCACATCACATTGTATTTTTTTTTACAATTTGCTTATTAGGAATTTTTCCCTTGGGTTGTGGATGCGTTTACAAACTTATACGAATCACATAAACAAACACCTAAACTCGGTAACGCTGCTTGTAGGTCATACCGGAACCCGCGAGACGTATAACGGGCTGGTATCCGCAACTCCACGTCATAAGCGCGTAATGTGCGTGCAGAAATCGACTCCTGTGCCAATCGTGCTGTCACGATAAATACCTTTAAAAAAGAAACCTTGAGGAAAGCGTGAAACACGACGCGCCATGACTTGGGCCTGTCCTTGGTCGGACGGCTCCCGGACTCCCCGTCCAGAAGCGGCTGGAATCTTAAACCTCCTCTTCACAATCGGCCATGATGGCCGTGTTTGCTGAGCAGAAGGAGACGGCGCCATACTAAGAATGGAGATAGAATTATTTGCATCTTGCTTTCTGATATAGCGCCGTCTCCTTCTGTTCGGCAAACACGGCCATCATGGCCGATTGTGTAGAGGAGGCTTTAGAGCGCAGCAGGCATTTAGAGTGATTTCCCCCCTCCCCTGTCACGTGGCATCACAGCGCTTTTCAAATGAACTTCGCTGATCCCGTTGAAAAACATACCACCTTAATCTTATGCTAGCCTAGTACTTTGGCAGGTCATTTAGAGTTACCTTACCCCCGCGCTGCGTGTCACGTGGCGCCAGAGAGCAAAACATACCACCTTGATCTTATGCTAGCCTAGTACTTTGGCAGGCCATTTAGAGTTACCTTACCCCCGCGCTGTGTGTCACGTGGCGCCAGAGCGCAAAACATACCACCTTGATCTTATGCTAGCCTAGTACTTTTGCTGGTTAGTGACATTCTATCAGTTTTTAAGTAAAGACTGAGTCAAATTCTCAGAATGTATCCCTGCCATCTTTCTACACACACTGGTGACCGGTCTATGGAAAGCCTATGGTGGCCGGATCTTGTGGAACTTTTTTTAGTAAAATTCATATATTAGTTACTCAGAATATATCAGTAAAATAACGGTAACAGTTTTCTTCTGATAATATGTACACAATATGTTGTCAAAAAGTGGGATTCAACGGGAATTAAAATGGGATTCATCGGGACTACCTAAAAAATGGGATCCAACGGGAATAATTCAAAAAAACCATTGGCGCAGCCCAAATTGCATTCCTAAAGGGTAGGTAATAAAAAACATTATCAGAACAAATTTTCTCTATATTTTTTTATAAAAACAACGTGTCAACATAAAAGATGGCGTCCACCTGAGCATGTACACAAAATCACCACTAGTGACACTGCTATGGGGATACATCGCGGATAACTACGTGCATCCTTTTCCATTTTCTTCACATAGGTGCTTACTTAATACTTATGAGCCAATTTTACACCCAATGAATTAACTTTGATATTCGTCACTTTTTTTCCATGAACTAAAGGTAATGTTTTTCTACAAGTAACACTGGAAAAGGGCGGGAATAATATTATGAATTCTGTAGTGTCCTGCGTGAGCGACGAATACAAGGCGACGCGACGCGATTGGAACTATTTCAACTATTTTAATATTATTATTTACTTCGTTTTGCGTCGCGTCGCGCCGTATTTGTCGCTCACGCAGGGGGGGGGGGGTGGTATTACAACGTCTTAAAACCAGGCTTATTCCAACGAGTGAAAGTGACAGAGCTATACAAGTCGTCTAGCGTGATCTCGTTCACTCACTCAAACAAGCCTGGGGACACCGCCTAACGCGATCCAGTTTAGTTTGCGGGAAAGAGATGGCGCTAGACGACTGGTATAGCTCTGTCTCTTTCCCACAGCCTAAACTGGATCGCGTTAAAACCCCTGGTAAGCCTCTGGTGGCCTACATCTTAAAACCAGAGTAGTTCCAGTGAGGGAACGAGGTGGCGTTAGACGACATAGCTCTGTCTCGTTCCCTCACTATAACTATTCTGGTTAAAAGACGTTATGGTAGGCTAGCATCTGTCATCAATGACATTGAGAGGACTTCAAAGAAGTTGAAATAGCAGTTTATATTTAACTGACCTAAAAGAAAGCTCTATTATATTCAATTGGATTTAGGTATTTAATTATCCATACATTTGCCCCGATTTACGCCATCTAGCGGCAAGTAGCTTAAGTCACAACTATTGTTTCGCGTTGGTGTAGCTACATCTTGTTGGTACTTTTATTTCATGTTGAAGATTATTTTATAAGTACCTACTTATTTGTATTTTCCTTGTTTTTTGTGTTGGAGGATGTTGTGAAACCACCTCATATTTAAAGTTACCACACAGAAATAATATTTAATTTTTAATAGTAGCAACACTTGTAAAAGTTAGTTGTCTTTGACTCTGAAATAAAAATGGTCGAACGCCCTATTCCTCGAGTGCTTGATTAACTCCCTTCCAAGACTTGAAAACCCCATAATTTTACAATTATACATTTTATTTTAAGCCACAATTTTAATAAAGTTATAAGTAATAGAGATTGGGTGTAAAATTAACTCGAAATAAGCGTTTTTAGAATTTGTCCATTAAATATTACAAAGTTACAAGTTCTTAGTCACAAAGAGCTCAATTTATTTTACACCACCCTGCATGTAATTATTTTTAACAAAGTGTCGTACCCCGATGGAAGTTTTAACGAACTGTCGTACTCAGTTCATCATCAGCCTATTAATGTTCCCACTGCTGGGACACAGGCCTCCTCTCTGTGAGAGGGGGTGGGCCATAATCCACCACGCGGGCCCAGTGCGGATTGGTGGATGTCACATGTCTTCGAATTTTTGGTTCTAGGACATGCCGGTTTCCTCACGATGTTTTCCTTCACCGTTTTGAGAGCAGTGGTGATGAAATAAATTACACAAAGTAATGCGCCTGCCGGGATTCGAACCCACGACCTACAACTCGTAAGTCGGGGCCGATACCACTGGGCCACCACTGCTCACAACTCAGTTAAAATCGCTTAGTCTGATCTACATATATAAGCTTTTTGATGTGTTAGCTAAGGCTTAATTATAGGTAATTAAGTATTACTTAAAATTAGTATTACGTAAAACCACACTTACTTAGTTTTAATGTTTTGTCTCTCTCAATAGCCTGCCTCATTGGTCTTTTGGTCGAAAGACCGGCTGCTGATTTGCTGTTATTCACATTCTGAGTTACCAATTATTTTAGATATTAAAATGTAATAGAACTTGTAACTTGTTAACATCAAAACTTAATTAAGATCTTGTTCTTTAATTACAAAAAAATACTGTTGCATAAATAGTAGGAATAACCTACATTCTACTATGTCACCCGCCATAATTAAAATGTAATAAATTCCAATCAACGTTACAGTAATTATAATATAAATTATTTAAAAACACCTATCACATTCTTATTTTAAGTCTCAACATCGATCGAATATTATTTTTTATTACTTTTAACAAATTCATATTTATAACCTAATTTGTCCAAGTTTAAAATAAAATGAAAAGGATTCAAACTTATTTCAAGTTTTAAAATAGTGAGAAAGGCGCAGAAGGTGAAAAGATTTTTGAATGCCAGCTAGTTAGGACAGCGTAAGACATCGGGTTAAAAATACGACAAACCATTATAGCGGACAATATCTAAGTAATGGGATGAAGGCGAAGGTTTAAGTACGAGTAAAACACATAAATATTTATTGGATTGTGAGGTAGATGATAATCATGTAACCTACTGGCAATACTGGCATTCAATTATTTTGTATCAATCATATGCAGTACAAATCATCATAATATTTTATTTTGTTAAAATCATTGGCGTAGGATGTTGTGGTCCAAGTTCTAAGTTAAATAGGAGATATTATCCTAGCCAAGAGGTTCCTAAAGAGTTCAATCTATGACAAATAGCTCAACTACAAAACATTTTTGTACTACATATGATGCAAGGCCTAAAGACAACAATATTTGGAAAGAGATTAAGACATTGTGCCCAAATTATACGGATACATAGATTTTAGACTAAGTGACTAGATTTTACGACTAGAATAGTCAAAACTAAATAATATCTCATTTAGACATTAAAGTGCCTAAGTATACTTTTAAAGCTACTTCTCTGACATTGAAAGCGACATAGAAATATATAGATAGATAAAAGTTGATACATTATACACTAAAATAAGTTATCCTCTCCTTATAGTAATCATAAGAAAATTTTCAGAGATATTTTTCATCCCTCTTCTTAGTTTGTGGACAATTTTGGGCTTCAGAATAGACAGTTAACACAATGTCGTATTGTTTAATGGAATGTCGTAAAGCTTAATTATTTGTCGTATTTAGATTAAATCAAACCACTTGAATTTTTTATAGTTACAGAGAAAATACTTGAAAAAAAAAAAATAACGAAACTTATTTTTGCACAAAATTGATCACAAACCGTATTCACGTAATATTTTATTTAAAATTAATACGATATAATTATAATGTTCCTAACACACCAACGACCGTAAACATTTTTATTGTTTATTTTTTTAGTTTTATCTAATTAGCGACGTATTTAGGCTTATACAATATAAATTGTTATTTTATAACTGCTAACACAGTTATGCACCATTACTGAAATATTTTAGATACGTTTAAAACCATGTTTTAATTTATTTTTGAAACTTTATTGGATGAAAAACTAATTTACAATGTTGCAAGTTGTTCTCATAATTATTTAGGTACATTTTTCAGAGAATATTAAACTACTAGCTCTATCACTTTTATTTATCTGTGTAATATCCAAAGCCGTAGGTATTTGTGGTCAAAACATGGTTTTACCGAGTTTTAAACTTTGCTTTTATTATTCAATATTTTTTACAGAAGTACCTATATACAAATTAACCCGACAATGATTTTTCTAGCTAATATATATATATATAGAAACGTTTGCCTTAATTTTGTATTTCAACCAAAATAATTTTCTTTTCGACACAAACACGCTCTCTACTTTTTATAGTTTTCGAATCATGGAAGTCAAAATTTGGCATTTTTATAATACATTAATCGAATTTTGCCAAGCCACCTTAGGCATTATTTTCTAAATTTTCGTCCACATTATTTTATTGCATAGATACAGGAATTTTCCTCACTACCAGGTTAGAGGAAACTTCTTTAACTGCACGCCATCTCTTGTCGAATAGCAAAAGTTTTAACGATTTTATTGCAACACACCGAGTATTTAAAAATTATTGCAGTAGGCAACTTTTCACATCAACTATAAATGTAATTTAAAATATTGCTGTAACTAGATCCTTATTTTCATTTCAAAGAAATCTGAACACCTATTGAAGATCTTGGTTCAAACCATCTTTTCATCTATCTTGACCCAATCGGCACCCAGGGCTAAAAACCGTCTTTGAAATCCACCACTCAAGAATCGAGCAAAACACCGATTCCTTTATCGGTTTTCTTGTATCCTAAGGGGAGACCTAATCGGTCCCCTCATCGTAAGACTAGTCCCGGAAAGGGAACAGACCACCAACACCGCCTGTGTCCCAATCCGCCACCTCGACCGGTCCGAAGCATTCGTCGAAGAACTGCTCCATCGTTTTGTGAAGGTGGATCGTGGAGCGCTCGAAACTGTGACCCTCGTCCGGGTAAACCTGGAACACGTGCACATGTTACACAACATTTTTGTGTTGAGGGATAATTGAGCAAGTTTTCAGCGTCTCTCAGGCACTTCCGCAAAAATTCGGAGCTCTCCATTTATTTCATTATTGTGTGGAAAGCAGGTCCGAACAGAAGAACTGAAGAAGGAAGGGTAATTTGACGAGCTTACCTGATGCGTGTAGAGCGCAGTGTTCCTGATGAGTGCCCTGGCCAGCGCCAGCGCGTGGTGCGGCGGCGCGGCCAGGTCGGCGGCCGCGTGCGCCAGCAGCACGCGCCGCGGGGGCAGGTTGCCCGCCTTGCGCCACACCGCGTTCACACCCAGCGTGCCGGCCCACGTGGAGCCGTAGCCGCTGTAGCGCTCCGTCCAGTACGAGTCTACAAATAATACGGAGGACAATGAAGTGTCTTCGGCTACACAATGAAATTGAGTAAACCGTCAAAAACCAAGTCGTTCAAGAATAAGCATAATCCAAAGCCAGAATCAACAAGAGCTGATTCGAGTCAAATGGAGTTTCTTGCCCATTCTTCTCCATACAACCTACCTTAGCGAATGGGTGTAGAATCAATCCCTTCCCTTCCTATTCCCTTTAAATTTAAATATCGACGTTCAAAAGTGCCTCTTTGATGGCCTAATTGGAATAAAAGATTTTGACTTTAACTTTGATCACCAAAGTAGAAGTCTACATCCAGGTAACGTTAAAATGTATGTCGGCGTCAAAGTCTATGTCATTGTCAAAGCCAGTCTTGAAATTAACGTCAGCGTGAACGTCAACGTCAAATTCGACGTTCATGTCAAAGTTGACATCAAAGTCAACATCATAGAACCTATATTGGCGGCAACAACTGATTTCGTAAATTCAAAGAATACGTTAAAGTCAACACGACTCGACCCAAGTCAAAGCCAATGTCGACGTCAATGCCAGAGTCTAATCTATGCCAACGACAAAGTAGACATCAAAGTTGAAGTCAGTCGATAACTCGAGTAACGTCCATGTCGAAGTCAAAGTTGACGTCAAAGTCCAAAACTCTGTCGATGTCAAACTCGACGTCAGAGTCACCTTACGGGGCAGTACTCACTATGATGTCTCAGGTCAGTGAGCGGCGCGATGCTGGCGAGGCAGCGCGTGACGTTCCTTGCGTCGTCCGCCGCCAGCGCGGCCGCCGCGCCCCCGCCGTACCCGCGGCCCCACACGCCCACGCGGGACCCGTCCACCATCTTCAGGTTATCGCGCAGGTATCTGGGGAGGAAGGGCAGACATCATTTAGACTAGCAAGAAAAGAGCCATCAAAAATTAAAATTGAAAGCTCGCAGTATTGCTTCGCGCAGTAACCAAGAAATGCAGGTGCTTACGCTAAAACTGCTATCTGATCTTCCACATCCACGGACAGAAGCTTGTGATAGATTTCTGTTCTCAGTTCTTCACCCTGAAAATATAAAAACGATAATTATGAAAATACATCTAGAGTCTAGACAGTCAGTTCAGATGTTTAGGAGCGTTAGTTACCTGTCCACCTGAACCCCTGGCGTCGATCTCAGCGACGATGAAGTTCCTCGCAGCCGCCAGGTACCAGCCCCAACTGGGTTTCCACCGCTCAGTCACTAGCTGTCCGCCCGGCTGAGCAGACCTGGTCAGGATCACCCATTGCATTAGTACGTAAGTTGTCTAAATATCTTATTAGGTATTAAAAAGTAGGCTAGCATATTTTGACCCATTGGAAGCGGCTTAAAAAGACGTTAAAATGATCTTATGGAAACATATTTAACGATGGTCAGCTGGTATATGGCCAGCAGCAGGTGATGTCGGGGTGTAGATGATCATTAGCAGTAGATAACTTACACATGAAGCACCAGTGGTAGAGGCAGGTCGTCTGTTTCTCTGAACCCTGGCGGAAGGAGCAGTCGAACGCGGGCTGCTCTGTATGCTTGTACCTGGAAAATATAGCATTATAATCAACATTATGAGATTACTTGGTACAGGTGTCGGGTTTTACCCCAATATCTTTAGGATTTTACTTTACACGACGTCATTTCAAGGAGTAACTTTTAAACATTCTAATTTTGAAAAAGCTAGGAAGATGATGATTTAAATTCTAATTTTGATTTGTAATAATAGGGACTTAAATAGACCGAATGACTTGACAATCCAGGCTCCATTTTACTGTGTTGTTTGAGTCGATCGACCTCGTTAGCTGAACTGTGCTTGTGTTCAATACCAACCAACAGTGCCGTAGCAAGCCTTTTATATGTCCAGTTGGAGCTTCCAACTGGAACTTGATTTGACCGATTGTGGTCCTGGTCTGGCCCCTCCATGGTCTTTGGCCCAGTGTCTGGTCATATTCGGTACACCTCTATTTTCAGCACTATTCACCGAGATATGTTAGTTTGTGTGTTTTCTTTCCCTAGACACTTCTATAGACCTGAAATTGTTTCTGAAGAAGGATGTAATTTCAATAGCGCCCTCACCTCAACACGGAAGTCCTTGACCTGCGGCGCGGCCAGTGCTGCAAAAGCAGCGGCCAGCGGTCGACCGTCACACAGCACGGCGCGCCGCGCGCCCCACGCGGACACCACGAACGTGGCCGGGGGACCCGGGCCCAGGCACTCCTGAGGGACGCTCGGTTAGGAGATCAGGGGGCTTGGGGAAACACTAGCTAAGAAGCTCTTTAATCGAGCCGGATCAGTGGATAACTTAACCTATGGCAATCCACTGATGGATACAAAGCTCTATATAATTTATGTCGCAAATAGCTGTTTTCTTCATTCAGGTAAGCCGACCATCCTTTTCACAAAATCCGTCGCCTTACGTCTACAAGTTTTGTCAGCGGGTAAGTATTCTGAATGTGATTAAGATTATGTTATCATATTGTAAGATGCCGAGGTTCTGCTAGGGGGGGCTGTGTCAGTGTCGGCACGTTTGGTTTTAGGTATTATATTTAACTTAACAGGATCCTTCATGAATTTAAAGTTATCTTAACGTAAGCTGATCGTTGTAGTGTAGCTTAACACATAAATTGAATCCATGGTAATGACTTGCAATTTCTTATTTGCAATTTTTTTGGTTTTTTCAAATATTTTAGAAAAGTCTTGAAAGCTAAAATCATATACCTACTTTGCAAAATAGTGCACAGCTGACCTATTAAAATAAACATTTTTTATTACCTGTACATAATAAGAGTAGTTTTTGCTGAACATGACACGGTTGTAGAGGCACTCAGTGGGCAGTGAGTCGTTCTCGTCTGCGATGTGCGGCAACACCGTCGACGTCGGCCACGCCGGCAACGACGATGTTGCGTTCTCGAACTCCTGAGGATGGCGAAGGATTGATAAAGGAAATAGCGCAATTACTCCTGGCACTTAAGCTATAAGCTTTTAGCTTTGCTGTGGTAGTCTTTATTAGAAATTCCATCGCTGAACTCTACGGCGAGGGGGCTTTTCGATCGTGTGATCGTGCAGTGCAAGCGGAGAGCGCTAATGTCGCTGTCAGTAGTTCAGTGAATAGCAAACTTTAGCTGTTCCAGTGTGGCATGTCTGATGAGGCCGCACTGAGTCTTCTTCTTTAGCTAAGTGATGACGAGACGTTTGGGCTTCGATTAATCGTGAGACCCGATATGGATTTCAAGAAAAGTAGCTCTGGAAATTTTTTAAAGAAGGACTGGCGAGGAAAAATTTATCTAAAGCCATATTTATTAGTGCAATGCTTTTCATAAACTAAGATAAACCAGTTGTTTGCACCAGCTTTCGACCTGCCCTTACTATGGTCTGTCTCACTCACCGGATCATCACTAACGGCCTCGGCAGTAGCGTCGGGCGGCACGAGGTCCGCTCCGGGACACGTGAGACACACGGGCGGGTCGGGCCAGCTGGCGGGGTCACTCGGCACCTTCACACGGTACAGGTGACGCTCACCTGCCTTCTCAGGGACCGTGCCGATCACGTATCTGTGGAGGTGCATAATATTTTGATGAGAGAAAATTAAGAGAAACAAAAAATCTTATATTTTGGATGTAGGCTGCCTACTTCCAAAGAACTAAATAGAAGTACTTAGTTCTATGTTTTATCCTGCAAGGAAATGAATCAGAATTAAAATGCTGGAGGAGTAAAGACAAATGTAATTCTTATTTCACTCATTATCAAGCATGAGACAGAACAAAGCAAATAGATGCAAAAGGACATTTACAAATTAGATAAGCCTAAATTTAAAATGTCACTTACGGGATATCTTCCGTGATTATTTATTTGTTTGAGCTCCCGATATTTCGACGCTGTTGCAAGCGTCATGATCGCGGGTTGACTGGAGATTGCGGGTGGATTAAAATAAATTGTTAGGAGCAGACAAATCTGTCTACCCTCTTTCTTTGTCTCTTGTTACGCGCACTACTGGAACTCGACACTAAGTCACGGCAAAACACATTCACAGTATCAGCAAGTTTTTTGGAGTCTTTAAACGATGCCGGCTGCCATTTATGAGCATGTTCACAACTGGATTCCACGTACTCGACACTTAAAGCTCAAACAAATAAATAATCACGGAAGATATCCCGTAAGTGACATTTTAAATTTAGAGACAAACTGTGAAAGCTTAAAACAGTGTTTAGATAAGCCTAGTTGCTTTGAACTGCGAATAATGTAATTGGTACTAATATTTACATATTGCGAGTTGCTAACGCCACAAGCCTGATCGGATAACAAAACGGTCTACTCACAAGAATCTTCTCCGTTCATCCCACCCCATCAACTGCGTGATCTCGTAACTCCCTAACGTCAGTGTAGTCTTCGAATCTGACGTGAGTCTGACGGCATGTCTCCACCACCCCCCGGCTCCTCCTGGCGGCAGGTCCACGACCGGCATGGTGGTGTAGATGGTGGACTTGGAGCCCACCAGCGCCATGCCGCCGCACCAGCCGCAGTCGTCCTCGACTGGCTCCGAGCCGAGCCCTGACCAGCGGGAACCGTCGGACTCGTCGCGGTATATCTGTAGTTTAGGAGAATAATTTCATTGAATTTATCACCATCATCTTCTTGTCCTTTCTATTTAAATTAATTCTATTTTACTTAGGGTACTTGCAACACGTTTTCTTCTTCCAAGCTCTTCTGTCATATGCCAAAGCATCATTTACTTCTTTGTCTTTCTTCCTCACACTTTCATGTAAGCCGTTACTGACCTGTCTTATTGGAAATCTATAGGGGAGGCCTATATTTAGTAGTTAACGTACTGAGGCTCATAATGAGGATGATGAATGCTCCCAGGATGTGTAAATATAACGTCCCGTTCACCCAAGGTTGCTAATGTTGTTGATTTTAGGGTTTTAATAAGGGTCATCGATGATTTCGAAGAAGATACATTTTCTCAAGACTTGTATTTACTTACATCCTGACAGTTATAATGCACGGCGCTGCAGATGCTGATGATGGAGACGTTCTGCGGCCGGTTAAGTAGCAGCACTGCCAGCTGCTTCTCCGATGTCCAGCCCGTCCACCGGACGTACCAGCCTGCACAAGAACCACACAATCAAGCCTCCAACCTCAATCAAATGTCACTGTGATACGCTATCTTCAAGTAGCTCCAATCTCTAAGACCGAAACCAAAATTACGGGCAATTCATGATTAGTTAGGGGCTACTTTGGAACAGACCGTCGGGCTTGTAACTTTCGGACTTTAGGAGTTGGAGAGAAGACTACCAGACATAGTGGCTGTAAACACAAAGTTTGCAAAGCTACAAAATTGTACGTACTGTCATCGACTTGTGAGTTGAACTGAATGGCGTGTGAGAACAGGTACTTGGGAGTCTTCACGCTCACCACGTTAACCGTCACCACCGGGTTGTTGGTGTTTACCTGTACAAATATTACAGAATACCAGAATAAACGAGCTCTCTAGCATGCACTTCTTAGCTGTGTGCACTATAAAATTAACGGTTTACTGCAGTGAAAAAAAATATTTAACAAAAATGTCAAGGTCTTAAAGTTGTCAACCCACCTTAGGGTACCTCAACGCCCGTATGGTGGGATATGCAGGTGGTTCCTGCAGGTCCAGCCCGTACCATGGATACTTGTGGGACTGGACGAGTGAGTCATTGTATGTCATGTACATGAGCGTCTGGCCATCAGGACTGAACCACAGCGCCTTGTCCAGCCGCAGGACTTCTGTCTCGTAAAGAAAGTCTGGCACGCCGTTGAAGATTACACCTGGGATTCCTGGAAAAATGATGGAAGATTAAAAAAGTAGGAACAATTTAAATTGTAGATCACTGGTTGTCGTTAGGGAAAGTTTAAAAGTCTGGTAAAATGTCCTACGGAGGTATATGTTGCCAAGGCTAATCGTGTGTCGCCTCCACATTTCAGGAAGAGGAAATGGTTCAAGTGCTTGACTGTTTGTGCAAATGAATCTAAATGTTTGTGAACGCTATACATAAATTATTCCTAGTATTAATTTTATCATTTTGAAATTGATACTAGGCAATTGGCTCAACCCCTATGGGACTGACTGGAATGACAATTACCTGACTGGAATGACAATTACCTGACTGGAATAACAATTACCTGACTGGAGTGATAATTACCTGACTGGAATGACTCATACCTGACTGGTATAACTCATCTCATGCTCTGATCCGAATTTCTCTATCGATACAATCGATCGATTTTTTTTCTCTCTCTCGTTCATTGGTGATTTTAGTATTGAGCTCTTCACACGATTTATCCTTAGTTTTATTGCAAGTAATCTCACCATTATTAGTAATCCTGCAGACCAGCGTCTTGAACACTTTGGGCTTGTAGTAGATGTCGTTGTCGTGCACGAACACGAGGGTGGCCCCCACCGGGGACCACTCCGCGTACTGGATCAGCGGCGCTGACCGATCGTCCTCAATTGGGGACACGGGGATCTTATTCCTAAAGTAAAAGTAGAGCATTTGAAAGAGAAATTGGTGGATAGAATTTATTTTTATTTTGTTGAAACACAAAATTTAAAGCCCTCCTAGACAAGTGGAAAACGATAAATGTAGGAGTCTCTTCATTTGAAGAGGATATTTTTTCTAACAAATCTATGAATTTTTATTTTACTATTAACTTTAAGCACCTGCGCCTAAAGTTGAAAATCAATTAAAAAATTCAGCAGGTTTAAAACGGTCACGTAGGAATATTCCTAATGATTTACTTCGTGAATTTCCGGATAACATCTTTTGGCTATTCTTTTAACCCTCCACCCGTCGCGCTTTTTTTATTACGTGATCCGTCGCGTGGGGTCTTCAGAGACCCCAAAAATAAATATCAACCAATTAGTATTGTAACATTAATTATGGACATTATTTTGGCGTTTCGCATTTGGATAGGACTTTATTGAAACAAAAAACATAAGATATTGCAAATCAGACATTTGTTTCTATTAAAAAAACATCAAAGTATTAGAAATAACATTTTTTTCTTACATTTTTACTGAGTCATCTTAAAATTAACTTAAAAATAAAAAACAGGGGACAACTTCTTCTTTTTATATAATTATTTGTGATCAATGAACTAAAGATGATAATCAACCATATATCAGCTAAAAATCATGAAAAAATATATATACTTTTCATGTCTAAGTAAACCTAACCATTTCTTTGGACACTATCAGTGCATATAGCTCTGGTATGAATTTTATGGGATGTTATGGACGATACTAATGGAGTAATTTATTCACAATGATCATTTTATTTGAATTCCAGTTTTGACTCCATGTCTTTTTCACTAACTTCATCTGGATAATCAACATTTTCTTAATCACACTGTTCACCACCAACAACCTCCAAATCTTCTTCCAACCAACTCAAAATACGATAAATTTGTCTATTATCCATTTTTACTCATATAACAAATATCCTGGAACCAAAATATATCAAAATAAAAATTATCACAAAAAAAAACTATTAAGTCACTAGTAAAAATTTACTTACGCCAGTCGTCGCGTGGGGTCCCTGAGAGCCTTGTGTAGAAATACACATCCATACCTCGAAGGGCGCATGCGCATGCTTAATTTTTATGGTGGGAGGGTGAAGTGTAATCCTTTTTAGGAGGGTACCTAAAGTAACAGATCCGAAAACGTATTCTAAGTCTATTTATTTTCCAATTTTCTAAACCCTGGGCTTTGAAAGACCCCACGCGACGGGTCGAGGGTTAATATTCATTAGGAATATTGCTAAGTGCATTATTATAATTAAATACAATAAGAATTATTAATGTAAACCGTGACATAAATTGAATAAAGTTTACTTTTGATTGTAGTGTGTCTGAGCTAAGTCTAACTTTACTGTATATATTTGAGCCTTAGATTGTACACTGGACTCCACAATTGGTTACGCTACCATCGAACGTAGGTTCTTCCAAGTGGGATAACCACATCGTGAACGCAACCGATCTTCTGTAAATCCTATAGTGTGGTGGTACCAACCTGTTGATGACGTCATAGACATGGTACCGCGCAAGCCGCGCGTGTCTCCACCCGGGTCTGACGTCAGAGATGAGCAGCACGAACTTCAGATCTGCTGACACCTTGAAGTCCACAGCGTTTAGCTCTCTCTGGAAAATGAAAGACAGCCAATCAGTGACATGCACTTCTTGTATCAATTCTTTCATGACCTGGCCGTATTAAAACGTCTTAAAAAACGAGATGGCGCTAGATGACTTGTATAGCTCTGTCACTTCCACTCGCCGGAACAAGTCTGGTTTAATACGACCACTGTACAAGTTCAAGCCTCTTTGGTCTCATGGTTGAAGGCATGACTGCTGAGGGTTCGATTCACGAGCGGGTTACAAGTGATATTAGGTTTTTCTTTTAGAACTACTCAGTCCGGAGTCTGCAAGTGAACGTTGGTCTATCGCCTGATCCCTCTCCGGACGTGTAGGATTGCTGTCACATCGGATTATGAGAGGAAAGGAACAGAGAGTACACTTGTGCCTGCGCACAAACTTGTGTACTACAATAATTATCTATTAGGGCCAAAGCCTGCCAGGGTTGCGATACTAACGAATTACCGTGACCCCGGAATGTAAAGGGCTATTGAAAGACACACATGGATTTTAGTCAGTAGAAGTCTGACATTCCCTCCCGCCTTGCCTTGGGTGGGAGGACTCATTTGATGATTTTATCACGATAAAAAAAAATGTGGTCACATACCTGGATTAAAATTTTTATAAACTACCTGTGGTGGGTCCACAGGTAGTTTATAAAACTTGATTTTAATCAGGTAATGTTAATGGTAAACCTAGGTAATGTTTAACCTGGTTTAATACATAGCTTGCTTGCTTATAGGTTTCAATCCTGACAAGAGATAATAATCGGCCAATATCGCGATCATAAGCTAGTCCATTGAAAATTTTCATAATACACGAATGTAAAAATTGTACCTCGAGAATACGTGCACAATCGGACCTACCACCGGCACTTAAAACGTGTAAATAATTCAATCAACCCTCCACATGGAAAACGAAAAAATAAATTCAAAATAATTTATACGCGCTACCTGACAACTCACGAGCCATTAAAGGCCACATTGTTCCTCTCTCAAATTAATGACTGCTTCTGATGAACCATTTTTGACACTTACTGTACAGCTATGTGGTGTGGTGGCGCACACTTTAACGATTTATCTTTTAAATGTTCTGAGTGCCTCCCTTTGAGAGCAGTCGAGTGTCTTTTGTTTGTTTATAATTACGTTACCGTAGTCATTAATTATGTTAAGTTTTGTATGGAAAACGTAATTATGCAATATTTTGGGACGTTATATGCTAAGGTGTGAGGTTATCTGTGGTGTGAGTGTCAAGTTACGGTAGGCATATTTTTCAATAAAAAAATTACACTAACAACTTTTTTTTTAACTTTTTCAAAATATTATCCCAGTTTTTTTTTAATATGTGGAGGTCTTAAAAGTTGTCAAATAACAATTTCATTTCGAAAAATAGTGTTTTAATTAGACCAAATGACTTTCCATAAAAACAAAGATTTCCAATAATTACAAATAAGTCCTTTAGACAAGTACTTGCTTGTATAAAATTCCGTTCAATGTACAGAAAGTCACTTTTCAAGGTCAACGAGAAATTGGGTCAGGTCATATCACGAATTTCCTCTTTCTGTGAGGCATAATAAAGGGAGCAGATAAATAGTCATAAACCCGTTAGATCAATGTTTGTGACACGTACTAAATTTGCCATAAAAGATGCTTGAAAGATTATTACTGCTCCATGAAAGAGCTTTTCAAGGGCACTCTACCCACGTCTCTTAAGTGAAAATTAATGGACATGACTGTATTCTTCCTATCGTGTCCTACATTGCACAAACTTGGTCTTTGACAAACATTTAAAAGTCTATTCTCAAGGTAAATTGCCAACGTGCCATAAGGCACAGCATCTTAGGTGTTAAAGTATCGGATAATGATCGAAACGCTACATTGCGCTCCAAAACACGACTCATTGTTGTGGCACAAAAGGCTGCCCAACCTTAATAAGACTGGGCAGGACATTCATTATCAGCCTATTGCCGCCCACTGCTGAACGTAAGCCTTCCCCCAAAGAGCGCCAACCATCCCGGTCCTGGGCAGCCTGCATCCATCCACTGCCAGCCACCTTCTTTAAATTATCGACCCATCTTGCAGCAGGGCGTCCTACACGTTTGCCCATTCGCGGTCTCCACTCTAGCACGTGTTTGCTCCATCTGCCGTCTGTCCGGCCTACTTCCACTTCAGCATGCTGATTCTAAGCGCAATGTCGGTTACTTTGGTTCTCTGGCGAATGAATGACAGGACGTGTCTATCGTATGCCAAACATTTGGCAAAGCAAGATTGGTACCCAGCGACGTGGGGCCGCGGCAGACCACGAAAGAGATGGCGGTTCGAAAGTCTTCCAGGGGACATGGAAGGAACTAGCGCACTACCTTGGAAGGGATGGAGGAAGGCGTTTGCGAAGCATCGGGGCAATATAGGCTAGTAAAATAAAAGCTTGAACTGAATTTAACATTTCTAGTGGAATTAATTTTTTGTAAGTACTTATTGTAAAATAAATACACCATGGAGAAGTTAGTGGATGTTATTTTTCATGTTCGGTAAATGCGTTATAATCGCAAAACACACAACTGAACACAATAGTGTCGAAATCCCGACGACACAGTCATGACCATTTCAGCACCTCACCTCGACACCATCCGCGTTCCAGGCAACAAATCAACTAGTTTGATATACTCACAGCCGCTACATGCAGCGTGTTACTAAGCGGGCTATATTTCAGCACGCCTGACATTTGTTGATAAATGTGTCGCACGAGGCTCCGACTACACTATTTGTTACCTACGGAGCTAATAAAGTGAAATATTTTGACAATTTTTTTGACCAAACCTTTGCAAAAGATTTCCGTTTTTTACCGTACGGCGTACTTAAATTATTATGACGTTAATTGTACGGAAAATAAAAAAGCCATGCCATCTAATGTACCGTCGGACCTAACCTAACCTAACAGCATTGCACCTATTATTTACATTTATTGTGCAAAAATCTAGATTTTGTGATGGCTACTGAGAAATGCTTAATGGAAAAAATGCACCAATAACCTAATCAATAACATCAATAATAGCTTCAGTCATAAACAGCGACTAATCGCTGTGAGTAGATTCACTGCTAGTTATAATTGAACAAGATCAGTTGAAACCACGGCTACTATTTGCTGCGAATAGCCTGTCATAAACAGCGAATTCATACTCGCGGCGAGTAGGCATTCGCAGCGATTAGTCGCTGTGTGTGACGGAAGCTTTAGTGTACATTGCATTACATCTCAGTTTTCACAATCACGGAAAAAAGAGAGATGTATATCCTTTAAATTCCAACAAATAATCGTTAAACATTTCCTTTTAAATAATTATGTAATTGTAAAATCAACTTTAATTAAAAACATTTAAAGTAAAATAAACTCCGTAGTAAAACTCCATTTTGAATTTCAATCCAACATGGCGTCCTGTCAACAGATATTCAATAAAGCCCGGCCTCACGGCGGCGGCGCGGCGGCCTCAAAGAGCTTGAAAGAACATTAAAGCTGTGCATTTTACATCGTCACTATTAATGGCCGGCTTCTCATTAACAATACCGGTAATTATTTCTGTGGCTTACATTACCAACATGACGTGAATGACCCCGTCCAGGCTTTTGTGTTCGTTAATGATTGAGTATTGAGGTTTCAGAGATTTATTTATTTTTACAATCGAGTATTATGTTATTTTGGGTTTTCAAATTGTTTCCTTTATCAACGATCCTCAATCTTATTGACATTATCAATGATTTCCTGTCTAAAATAATCACTTTAGGAACGTTAGGAACGTTGCTAATATCAATATTGTCTGTGATGAGGAGAGGTGCGACTGCGGAGCCCCAGCACAAACGATGGCCCACCTCCTCATATGTGCCTTGAGCAATTCCACCTGCACTCTAAGGGACCTGTCCGAGGCCACCACCAACGCCGTAAATGTGGCATAGTTTTGGTCGAAACTCATTTAGACCACAAAAGACTAAGGAATCATCGACACGACGAAGAAGAATATTGCCAGAAATTTTCTCTATCCTTGAACAATAATAGATTAGAATATTATTTTCTATGTAACGAATTTGTACTACATTTATTGCGATAAAATTCGTAACATAAATATGATAACACTATTCTGTTCCTCAAGCAATATAGTAGATAATTTGTTATAGAAAAGTATCTAGTGGCCGTTTTAGACCCGCTGGCTATTTTGTCATTACACTGCAATGTATTTACCAAGTTTGAGCAAACATTTGTGAAAAATTGTTGCACCATTTGATACTAAACAATACAATTTACGAGAAAAAAAAGGTTACGACAAAGGCAACATGATATTATCCCTGGTAACTTTAATAAATATGTTTTGCCCGTCCACAAACACGTAGTTCGATGGACGCCATATTGGATAAAGCCGAGGTTTGGCGCCAAAATATTGGAGGGCGCTGCCAGACATGTGCTGTGCTCCACACACGGAATACATAATGAAATGAACGGATATTAAAATGGCACGAAAGACACGGGTTTCATATGACACAAGGGTTTTCATTTAACAGGTATTTTGTACCAATATCTTTTAATTATTTCATACGCATTACAGTCCGCGTTGCGGATTGAAAAGTGTTTTTTTTTTTCCGAAAGGAAAATACGGCTGCAGACAGGAATCGAACCTGTGTTCATCTGGATAAGTATTGCTTTGCTAACTAGGCTATCGCAGTCCTGTCAGTCGAGGTTGAATCTTATGTTCAAGTCAAGTCTTATGCAGGTCCTGCTCGCAGGAGTAAAAGGTTCATAGTTTAGTATGTAAAGATTCCTCGACAAAATCAAAGCATTTATTTCAAGTAGGCCAGTTAACAGGCACTTTTGTTATGTGTTATACCTACAGGCACTTTTGACAAAGCAAAATAATTTAAACACTAAAAAGTTATGGCAATCAATTACATATATCGCAATCAATTGCTCGGCCATTTTACACAGCTATTTTATTACTTTGAGTCTTTATTGGACAGTGTACTTTTTTACCAAATTGCTCAATAAATTGGAAAGACGAAATCTGTTTGAATATTTTCGTTTTCCACTTAAAATGATTACGTAACGTAGAGAGAGTTTTCTATGAATCTAGAACCTTTTTTGTTATGTAAAAGCCTGTCTTTTATAACCTAGAATAGGACTGCTCAAATTGAAACACCTGAGACTTGCTGAATGATTTGATTATAATAATATGTACTTTTTTTATTTCTTATAACTTAAATTTTTATTTCTTTTATGATACAACTAGCTTTAACCCGCGGCTTTGCTCGCGTTAAGTTTGGAGATAAATGAATCTCCATACTAAATATATATCCTACTAATATTATAAAGGCGAAAGTTTATGAGTGTGAATGGATGGATGTTTTTTACTCTTTCACCCAAAAACTACTGAACAGACTACGATGATATTTGGTTTTAGGTAGCTGAAGATCCAGAATAACACATAGGGTAGGTAGATGTAGGGTAGGGGTAGGGAGGTAGGTGTAGGGCAGGCTCAGCGGGTACACTACGATAATACGAAAAACTTTATTCCGAAATTCATAAATACGAATTTCAAAATACCGATTTCCATAATTCCGAATGGTTCAAAATTCCTAATATTATATTAACTCCGATGGATCAAAATTCCTAGTTTAATAATTTCGAAATTTCGAAATTCCTAACGTTTATAATTACTATTTTCAAAATACCGAATTTCAATAGACCGAATATTAAAAATTCGGACTTAATATATTTTCCGAAACATCAAAACACGAATACCGAATATTAAAATTCCGATTATTGGAATTCCGATTCGGGACCGTCGGGTCGAAAAGTCCGAGTCGGGGTGCTCCAAGACACATTTTTGCTCGCTATTGCATCCTGAGTTAAAGAACCACCAAGGTGGTTCAACGGAGCCCCGTTTAGCGGGGCTCCTATTTCTGTGAGCAAGGTTTAAAGTAACCTAAGACGAAGGGGATGGCGGGGTCTTACCTGTCCGAGTCGGGGTGCCCCAAGTACCGAGCTCGCTTCGCTCGCTCTTGCATCCTTGGTCAATTTGTTGACTACGCTCGCTCTTGGATCCTAAGTTCTTCTAATAACAATAAAAATCCTGAAGGCAAACAGTAAAAGTTAAGAGGATACGCCTCGCCATTCCGTGCCTACACAGGCTTAAATAACACTCTGCGAGTACGGTAGACAAAATTACGTGGAGCCGGTTTTGCACCAATTCGTTTCTGTCACTGACTTTCTGGAATGAGAAACGAAATTCCGATTTTTATTATTCCGAAAAAATCAGTTTATTCGGAATATTGAAAATCGGAATTCTGTTTTTCGGAATGAGAACTCCTCGAGCGTTACATTTTTCGAATATGTGAAAATCGGAAAAAGAAGAAATCGGACATACGACTTTCGATCAAATAAATTTCGAGATTCTTATTATTAGATATTGTAATTTTTAGGTATTATGATATTCGGAGTTTTGAAAATCGGAATATCAAAATTCGGAATAAAATATTTCGGAGTATTTGGGTGTTCCCCAGGCTCAGCAAGTGAGGTATAAAATGTATAGCTACGGATGGTCACGCTTTAACTTGCAAAAGGCTGAACTGATTTGGCTGATTTTAATCTTAAAAAACCGGCCAAGTGCGTGTCGGGCCACGCACAGTGTAGGGTTCCGTAGTTGCCCATCAAAATACTTATGCGAACCAACTAAACTGAATTTAATTTTAAAAAGAAGAATTTTCAAAATCGGTCCAGGAGTCTTTGAGAAATCAGGGAAAATACATAAGAAAAAAGATTACGACGAATTTAAAATCTCCTCCTTTTTTTGAAGTTACATAGTTAAAAATAGTTGAGGATAAAAATCTACCTATCCCCAAAAAACATACCGTAAAAACATACCTATTAAAGCTGTAAAAATAAAGTTGACAAACTTACATTTGCAGTTGAAGAGCATGTTCTCCGATACATTTCAAGTACATTTTATAAGTTGGTCGACTATTACTCGAAAAGTTGTAAAGCCTACTTAGTCATGATAATTTTCTTTTAAACTTCGTTATATATACTACTATTGTGAATTTTTTCACACCCCCAAACATAACCGTTTAGCTGGTAGAGGGGGGGGACACTCGAATCGAGCAAAATTTAGCACTTTAAAGCTTAATATTTCACAAACGAATTTTTTAATCAAAAAACTGTTAATGGAAACTATCATTATTTTTTAAAGGCCTATTTAATGATACCCCACACTAAGGGGTACGCGAGAAAAAAAAAACCTCACTTTACGTGACAAATTACAGCTCTCTAGTACCTACTGTGCGTCTCTGAGCTAAACTGCGGACAGACGGACGGACGGACATGGCGAAACTATAAGGGTTCCTTGTTGACTGAGGAACCCTAAAAATCGTGGTAGTTCAGGGAAGGTTAAGGTAAGTGTGGTGTAGGTGTAGTTTAGTAACGGGGGGGGGGGGGGGGGTAAATATCTATGAAAATTGGCATTTAGCTATTTTGGTTGGTTATTCGGTTGCAAATTCAGCACGATTTTTTATAGGAAGGGGGTAAAAGGAGGGCGTGCGGGTGGGGGTAAAAGTGGGGGGGGGCGGAGCAAGATTAGTTAATTTTAGTATTTGGTTGGCTATTATGTTGCAAATTAATCACTATTTGTTAAAGGGTGGTAACGTGGGCCGTGGGGGTGGAAAGGGGTGGAAGATAAGGAGTCGGTTAAAATAGTTTTAAAAGGACATTGTTAAAAATGGCCTATGAACCAACACGCATGAAACATTTACTATAATTACTAGTTCTTTTAATAATAAACATTACATATATTGCAATAGAACGGACACTTTTTAATTTGGAAAACATTTTAAAAAGGAATTCACTTCCGTCCTTAGCTTCCGTCATAATTCTCAGTGTTTTTGGTTCAATTTGAGGTTTTTAATAGGCAAAGGCATTATAGCTCATACAGCCAAGTCTTTTTAACAGCACTCTTAATAAGTGTTTGACACAAACAAACACCAGTATTCTCAAAACACTTGATTTACGATAATGATTTTTAGTTACAAACAGTCCGCAAGATGTCGCGGAACCATTATACGAATTATTATCAAAAAAACTCGATTGAAAGCGCTGTTTGAAACGAGCGTTATTATCGAAACTGACAGTTGATTAATTGACAGATGTCAACATTTGACATTTGCATTCAGTAATTAGGTAAATAAATGCTAACATATTGCTACACAAATGTTTTTATTGGCGCAATTATAACCTCAAAATGCAAAAGTGTTTTGATGTTTTCGGAATTTTCAAAAGTGTCCGTTGTTTTAATTTAGGTTCAATCGAATACATACATTATCTAAAAGCCAAAGAGTAAATATACATCCCTGTTGGATCTTAGGCGAACTATGTATGGACGACGAGCAATGTCCTTTAGATTTATTTAGGTGGGGTAATTTCTAGGTTTTTAAAATTGTATTTGCTGCCATATTGTTATATCATCAATCGGCGAAGACGGGAGCCGTACGGTCGGCAGCGGGGCGGGGGGAATAGGTAGACATCGGAAAACTTTCTGGATTGCATCCGTAGATTAGTTCTTCGAAGGTGCTGCACGGAGGTGTACTACTTAAAGAATATTCGATCGAGTTGCATCAGAACAGAAGTTGACTTAAAATGCAGAAAATCTTAAGTATTTCTACAATCATAAAGGCGCAGGTGAGGCTTCGCTCGCTACCTGGCCTCTTCCTTTATAACTTGACTTTAAATAAGATTAGTATAATACTTACTTCATTCATCGTTATTTCTTTTGCAGGCTGATAATACTTTTCTCATTCATAAAAAGGCAAAAATTGTCCTTATTGTGGCAAGTACGTCATGAGAGTGAACTGTAAGATAACTGATGATTATAATTTATTGCAATTAGTAACTACTTATTGACAATAGCACTATTAACTTTTTTTAATTTTTTAAGTTACTTGCCCGTTCTGCAAAGCATATTGGCATTATCGGCCCGTCTTCGCCGATTGATGATATAACTATATGGCAGCAAATACAATTTTAAAAACCTAGAAATTACCCCACCTACATAAACTTAAAATTTTAAAACTATTTTACCCCACTCCTTAACTTCCTCCCCTTTCCACCCCCACGGCCCACGTTACCACCCTTTAACAAATAGTGCTTAATTTGCAACCTAATAGCCAACCAAATACTAAAATTAACTGATCTTGCTCCACCCCCCCCCCACTTTTACCCCCCACCTACACGCCCTCCTTTTACCCCTTCCTACAACAAATCGTGCTTAATTTGCAACCGAATAACCAACCAAATACTAAAATGTACGGAATTCATACAAACTTTCCCCCCTTTTTTACCCCTTACAGGGTGATTTCCAAAAATCCTAAAACACGTCAGCCTTCATTTGTAGTCAAATAGCTAAATGCCAATTTTCATACATATAGCTCTAAAGAAATACTAAAATTAACTGATTTTACCCCCCCCCCCCCCCCCTGTTACTCTCTTCCAATTTACCTCCCCCCGTTAGCCCTCCCATTACCCACCTTTAACAAATCATGCTTAGTGTGCAACCGAATAGCCAACCAAATAATAAAATTAACTGATTTCACCCCCCCATTTACCCCCCCCACTTTACCCACCCCCCAAGCCCTCCCCTTACCCCCATTAACAAATCGTGCCTAATTTTCAACCGAATAACCAACCAGATACTAAAATGTACGGAATTTTTTTCAACCTTTCACCCCCTTTTTTACCCCCTTAAAGGGCGATTTTCCAAAAATCCTGAAACACGTCATCCTTTATTTATTACCAAATAGCTATATTCCAATTTTCATCGATATAGCTTCAGAAATGACCGAGTTTCATACAAACTTCTCCCCCCTTTTTTACCCCCTTAAAGGCCGAATTTCCAAAAATCCTTTCTTAGTGCTCCCCTACGCCTTATAAGGAACCTATGTTCCAAATTTGGAGTCTCTAGGCCAAGCGGTCTGGGCTGTGGCTTGATTAGTAATCATTCAGTTTGCCTTTTATATATATAGATTTACTTTTAAATATACAATAGAGACAATAGTTAATCAACATAAACATGAAATAATAAAAAATAAGGGATTAAATATAATGACCACAATAAAATGCTTTGATACCCTTAGCTACTACACTTCAAATTGTATTCGAACACCAAATATAGTAAATGATCACCAAATCTATACTGAATGTGCACCAAATCTAAAACTCGCTTTAACAAGATTTCAGGGACATCCCGAAGTTCGGTTTGGTTAGGTTCCTTTAAACCTTGTACACAGAAATAGAAGCCCAGCGAAGCGGGGCTTCGTCGACCCTGCTTAGGTAGAATTTTTTTTTATTACACCTCGTTATGACATATTTTAATGAACATATTTTGGTGATCATTTACTACTTTTGCGTTGACAATGATTTATTTGGAGTCATTTTGATTAAACAGGATAGCGAAATGTTAAAACTCGTTATAGTTTTACATTAAAATGCGGGTTTCATTTTGGTGATCATTTACTATTTTTGTCTGTTATATGTTACTACATCTGGTGGTAAGTTAAACATAAGCCAAAAATAATATCCATCTAAAATTATTCAATATTATAAAAACATGGAAAAACCGCTAAGAAAAGCTATTGTTATCGTTATTATGATATTTCTGCGCTCAACGAAATAGCCACATTAGTAAGGTTTTCAAATCTACCTAGCACCATAATGTAAGTCGAGCGACAACACCGAAAGATTTTCAACACAACACCGTTGTCGTAACCCGAAATGCCACCTTACAATAAACATTTTCCATCAATAAGTCCCCGGAGCATTTCCTGGTAACAACACAAAGTACTTAAGCCGTTCGTATATCGCAACAATACAATACAATAAAAGCGTAGAATACAATACAATACAATACATACAACAGTTTTCGTTCGCGAGGAATGCTGATCAATCTGTACCAAGTGTTTTATGTTGGTGCGTGCGATCCAGCTTTAGATTGGGCGTGTGTCACACCGAAGTGAGTGTAACTGTGTTTTTTTTTTGTTTTTTTTTCTATAGGTGGGTAGTTCTTCGAAATTTGATTCTTTGACTGATTCATATGGTCAAATTTTAATTTCACTTTCAGCTCAGTAACACATGTTCATATGAAAATAGATATTCCAAGTAACATTTATTTGTTTGAGGGACTTCTTTTTACAAAGTAGTTTTTAAGATATCGACGTTTAAAAATTTTGTGCCCAGATGAATCAGAATTTTTAACAGATGTAAATAAAAATGGGCTTTGTAATAAGAAAATAATCATAATATTATAACAACAATATTTTTTTTTTATAAAACAATTAATTTATTAACAGTGATCATATTATCAAGGAAAAAATCTGGTCAATTCAACAATAAAATTCTTGTTTTTAAACTAACAATTACAGAAATAAATACTTACAGAAAAGCGAGAATTTTGTTATAAATAGGTACCAGATAGTTATTTTAAGGATACGTTATAATATTCTCTCTGTTTACTTTTGTTTTTCTCTCTATTTTTTCAAATATAATTCTTTCATTTCTAATTTCCACGCAGCATACTTGCCTGGAACTTTTCTTATTTTCCATCTTAGAAGGATGAAAAATTCGTACGTTCTGTGAGTCTCTTTTTCTCATAGATATATTCTGTTCCATCTTTTCTACTATTGATAGTGGCATTGTTGTAAACAGCAATATAAAATAAAATAGATAGAGTTTGACTTATTAATGAATAAAAACCGAAGAATAATGTTAAAATTATGTCACACACACTCTACTGACATGAAAAAGTAAAATAACGTAACAAAAGTGCTCCTTTCTGGCTGGAAAAGAGGAAAACTAATTTATTTTCAGATTCATGAGGTTTTTGAACATATAAATCAGGCACAGATGAATCATGATTTTGCCTAAAATCATCCTTAACTCATCATTCATACAGACTTCAGTACTATCATTTTTCTACACGAATCTGTAACCCAAAAGCATCACACGATACTCAGATTAAAGTCTTAAAACAGCAAAATAAAATTAATAAATTAGGCATTGTAATCAGCAAGGTACCTAAACCAAGCACAGATGAATCAGACATTTACCAGTGTTTCACCAGGTTCTAAGCCAACCAGCCTCATGTCCGACTTCTAGCACGTCCGTTGTACGACAGGTTTCCCCCCACGTGGGATCCCACACTCTCATCATTATTCCGCGACCAAGTACAGTCAAGCAAAGCTTACTCCACATGAATCAGTATTATACGCCGGACAGTTCTTATTTACTTAATTAAAATTACACTAACGTAGTTATAAATGTAATATGTATTTTTTTTTGTAAGAGGTCAATTAATTACCTTTCGATATAACTATAATTTATATTGATGAATCAAAAGGAAAATGCGACATCGACCATTTTGTTCCGGAAAATGGGAAACGGACGCCCTATATGAATCAGGAGAACAGACTTCAAAATTTTTTATTTTGTATCTAGATAGCTACTATTAAAAAAATAGAATTTGTCCCAGGTAGAGCTAAAGCTAAACTGTACAGAAAAAAATATTACATGCCGTTTTGTTAGTTGGTTACAGAAATATACCCACAGACATCGAAAATTTTGTCTCTGAAGAACTACCCAGGTAACGTGCACGACACCAGCGCCACCATGTAAACGCAACAAAAGGGGAATATGTGAAACAGTAAAAGACAAGTGCATAATGTTTTTTGTTATAAAATAGATAAAGTAGATAATTATATAGAAAGAAAATAGATAGTGTTGTGTGTAATAGTGTCATTTAAATAATAACTTTGTGTTTTTTTTTAATCTTTAAAACAGCATTTGACAAATTTCACTAACCCCTTTTGTTGCACAATCCTGCTACAGCGTGCGCAGCCATCGCTACGCTTAACTATACCCTTTCCATACACCTTGCTCGTACTCAATTAAAATCTTCTGGCAGTTTTGCTAAGGCGATTATCACATTTATGAAACGTCATACGTGGTTAAATAATAATAATAAGGTCTGCCGCAGCGCCTTCTGACTGTGTCAGGGCTCCACATAGTGGTTATTTTGCCCAACAGTGAGATGATGTAGGCTAGCAGTATCAGTATCAGTATCTTTCAGGAGCTTTTATGAGAAAGGGTAACACAGAGCCATTCATTCTTACAAACTTTTGCATTTAAAATAGTAGGTAAGTTTGTATGAACTTCGTTGACGCAAATCCCCTAGACGTACTGTGGCACCGCTACCACAGAAAGCGAATTATCCCTTTTGTTGGCTGAAAATTAGCACCTTTGGAAGGTCCATTTTACAAAAGACAGTCTCTCTCTGTTACTGCACTTTCTGTAGACATAATGACTGGCCTGTTGGTCTAGTGGTTAGTGACCCTGACTGCTATGCCGGAGGTCGTGGGTTCGATTCCCACCCTGGACAAATGTTTGTGTGATGAGCACGATCATTTGTTCTGTGTCTGGGTGTAATTTATCTATAATATGTATGTATTTAGAAATATATAAGTATGTTTATCAGTTGTCTAGTACCCATAACACAAGCTCTGCTTAGCTTGGGACTAGATGGCGTTGTGTGATAGTTGTGGAATATTATTATTATTATTTTTCCTTTATTCATCTTAGTTTCCTATTGTTTACATTTTTAAATATTTCTAAAAATGAAAAAAAAAACATTTAAAAATATAAATAATAGTGGCCCACCGGTATCGGGAACAGGGTCCAAGCTACCGGCAGTCAGGGCTCCAGAGAAAGGAACCTCCTAACAATGCGCGCCGTGTCCAGAAGAACTGCTTTCTGAATCAAGCCCTTGATCCAGCTGCCTAACGAGAGCCTCCTTAGGTGTTGGTCGAGGCTCTTGGCAATTAAGCCATGGGCCGACACGACTATCGGCACAATGACAGCTGAATCAACGTCCCACATATCGACAACCTCGCGAGCCAAATCAAGATACTTGATTTGCTTATCTTTCTCAGCTTTCACGAGGTTCTCGTCATGCGGGACGGTTATGTCAACAATCATTGTGCGCCGCTCTGATCGATCCACCACCACTATATCAGGTCTATTAGCTACAATAGTCCTGTCAGTGATGATGGATTGATCCCAGTACAGTGTGATATTACCACTTTCAAGAACTGGGTCGGGCACATACCTGTAGTACGGCACTTCCGATTCGACAAGGCTGTATTTCAGAGCAAGTTGCTGATGGATTATCCTGGCTACAAGGTTATGTCTATGCAAGTATTCTCCGTTAGCCAGACGAGAACACCCGGAAATAATGTGACGTATTGATTCGCCAGGACGGTGACATGCCCGACATATGTCAACCGTGCCATCCTTCACAATAAACCTCCGGTAGTTATTCGTCATCATAACTTCATCCATAATTGCACAGACAAAACCCTCGGTTTCACCAAAGAGGTCACCGGATCGTAGCCAGGCCACGGACGCTGACAAATCTACATCAGGCCCATGTAGAGCCCGGAAAAAGCGTCCGTGAAGCTCCTTGCTCTGCCATACTTCCATGCGATCATTAGTGTCAAGCACCACAGGTTTGCGCCAGTTCTCTTTAGCCAAGGAGAGCGGGGTGAGGCCTTTGTCCACCGCCACTACATCTCGATGCATTCCCACGTCGGCTTTCAGGAAATATTCCCTGAGATTGCATACCTCGCGATTGTGGAGAGTCTTAGCGTTGAGAAAACCTCGACCTCCACATTTTCGCGGGATATACAATCTCATAACCGAAGACCGTGGGTGATGCATTCGATATGCAGTCAGCAATGTACGGACCCTCCTATCCAGGGCATCAAGTTCTGTTTGAGTCCATTTGAGTATGCCAAAAGAGTACATCAAGACCGGCATGACCCAGCCGTTGAAAGCGCGCACCTTATTACCACCTGATAGAAGGCTATTAAATACTTTTTTCAGGCGGCCAAAGAAGCGCTCCTTCAACGATTGTTTCATGCCAGTAACATTGATGCCCAACGCTTCTGACATACCCAAATACTTATAGGTTTCGGTTGCTGAGAGGGATCTAAGGCTTATGGAATCCGAGAGTTCGGTGCTCACGGATTCCACAATCCCCCCTCGCTTTACATGCATGACCGCACATTTGTCCACACCAAATTCCATCCTGATGGCGCTACTGAAGGTTTCAGTTACCTTCAGTAGCTTCATCAGTTGCAAATTGTTGGGGGCAAAGAGTTTAAGGTCATCCATGTAAAGGAGATGAGATATAACCTGACCGCCTCTCCTCAACCGAATGCCTAGACCTGAATCCTCCAACAGTGTGCTAAGAGGATTCAGGGCCAAGCAGAACCAAAGTGGACTCAAACTATCACCCTGGAAAATACCTCGCTCTATCCTTATCGGTTCGCTAGTTCTCGGGATATGCCGACATCCTGGATAGCGAAGGACTGTCCTCCATTGCCTCATACACGACATCAGGAAAGTGCATAGAGTTGTATCAACTTTATACAACTCCAGCACCCTCATGAGCCATGTATGTGGCACCGAGTCATAGGCCTTCTTATAGTCTATCCAACATGTTGACAGATCCTTTCGAGAACGGCGAACCTGTTGGCTAATGGCAATATCAATGAGGAGCAGCTCCTTAGTACCGCGGGACCCGTTCCTACATCCATTTTGAGAAGCAGACATGATAGAATTTTCATCAATGTGTTTACTAATTTTAGCTCTCAAAATGGATGTAAGAACTTTATATAAAGTTGGTAGACACGTTATCGGTCTGTAATTTTTGGGTTCCGCAGTACTACCTGATTTGTGGAGCAGGTGGGTTATTCCTGTCGTCAGGAATTCTGGTAGCGATCCAGACTCTAAGGCTGACTGGAACAAAGCCGCCAGGCGAACGTGCGACCTTTTGAACCACTTGATCCAAAAGTTGTGCAGTCCGTCCGGCCCCGGAGATTTCCAGTTCGGTAACGGACGGACTGCACGTGCTACGTCTTGGGGGCTTATCGAAATTGCCCCCATTTCTATTATAGGATCGCACGCTCGCTCGACGTCTCCGGTCCATTCACCTTCAGTATGGCTGACAGGTACCGACCAGATACTACGCCAAAATGAACACATGGCGTCATCATCTGGCAGATCCCCGTCAGCCACACCTTGGTCTGGTCGCTCCCAAGACCTGTAAACCCACCTTTCATCTCTTTGGAACGTGCGATTCTGATTATATCGCTCCATGCGCCGCCTATACCTACGGATACGGTTTGCCCATGCATACACTTTCTGTTTCAGGAAGTCGATGCGCTCTGTGACACGGGAGAGGTAATCCCGAGGATTTATATCAGTCCCCGAGAACGCCCGTCTCACAAAGCGCATCACTCTAGGACGAGTGTTGCCCTCCCTGAAACAGATGAGTTTGCCGATGAATGTTCTGGCCTCGCCAATACGTCGTTCAATCCTGTACTGCCATACCGGTATGGCTGGTTTAGGTCGTGTAGCTCTCTCAACCGAGAATTTTACGTGAGCTACACGACATGCCGCTACAGCAGCACAATACAGGATTGAATGAGCATCAGCAAGGTCTTCGCAGCTATCAAAATAGTTTGATAACTGCGAATCCAGACCAGCCACCAGCATCCTGTTTCTGTTATGCATGGGCAAACGAGGTATCCGTGGTCTAAGTTCAGGCGACATGAAACGATACTCTCGAATCGCACCCTCCAAAGTACTCCTCATTTCCTCACTGCACTGGATACTTACATTAGTAACCATGTCATTGCTCACTACGTCGTCAGCGTGATTGTGTATTTCGTCGGACTGTGGAACCACAGCCTGTGACGGCGACGGGGCAATGACATGGTTCCTCTGCATTTCAATTCGCAAGCGATCAAGTACAGAGTCGTCCAACATACGGTTACGCTGGATGACCCGCACCTGATCCGACAGTCGTTGTGCCGATACGTTGACAGCTGGCTCAAGTACCTGAAACAGAGAGAGCATCCGAACACGGTACGCGGTCAGGTTGTTTCCTCCCTCCGTAGCCCCATAGTATGAGCGCATGACATTTTCATTGATGGATTGAGTCCATCGCATGCGCTGCACACTTCCGCCGGGAGCTGGGACCCTATCAGAGGCCGGTGGGCCTCGAGGTCCGAAGCATTCCGGTGGCCGGCGTCCTCCCCGTCGACGCGCAGGTGGTGGTGTCGTTGGCGGGGAGAAATACTCGTCGCTGGAGCTCGACGCAACTGCCACGGCCGGTGTCACAGCGTTCACGATGAGGCTGGGTTCCGGCGGCGGCGAGGCGGAGCTGAGCGACGAGCCCGGAGATGGTGGTTGTGTTTTTAAGATTCTTGCTCGGTTTCTTGTCAGCATAGGTGACACATTTTATGTACATATGTTTCTCTTGATCTGCATTTTTGGAGTCCGGTTTTTAATGATCATTGTCTGATTTTTCATTTTGCACATTACGAAGAAATAAACTGCTTGAAAACGAGTAAATATTGAGAGAAATTGAAATTTAAATAAAATTGATGAAAAAATATGTTATTATTATTCTCTTTATTCATTTTTAAACATATTATTTTACATTTTTAAATATGATTAACTACAAAAAAAAAAAACAAAAGTTAAAAACATTTAAAAATATAAAAAATAGTGTTCCACCGGTGTGGGAGCGGGGTCCAAGCTACCGGTGGTTAGGGCTCCAGAGACAGGAACCTCCTCACAATACGGGCCGTATCAAGAAGTACTGCCTTCTGAATCTGGCCCTTGATCCAACCCCCCAAGGAGAGCCTCGAAAGGTGTTCGTCGAGGCTCTTAGCCATCAGGCCATTGGCAGTCACGACAATCGGCACAATGATAGCCGAGCTCACACTCCACATGTCGACAACCTCGCGCGCCAGATCGAGATATTTGATTTGTTTATCTTTCTCTGCCTTCACGAGGTTCTCGTCATGCGGGATGGTAACATCGATTATCATTGCGCGGCGCGCTGATCTGTCTATCACTACTATGTCAGGCTTATTGGCGACAATAGTCCTGTCAGTAATGATAGGCAGATCCCAGTACAACGTGACATGGTCTTTCTCGAGAACTGGGTCGGGCACATACCTGTAATACGGTACCTCAGATTCCACAAGTTTGTATTTCAACGCAAGTTGCTGGTGGATGATCCTGGCTACTAGGTTGTGCCTGTGCAAGTACTCGCCGTTAGCAAGACGAGAACAACCAGAGATAATATGTCGGATGGATTCACCTGGACGATGGCATGCCCGACACACGTCAATCGTCCCATCCTTTATAATATGTCTCCGGTAGTTGTTCGTCAAGATAACTTCGTCCATAATCGCACAGACAAAACCTTCAGTTTCCCCGAAGAGGTCACCGAAACGTAGCCAGGACACGGACGCTAGAAAATCTACATCGGGCCCATGAAGAGCCCGGTAGAAGCGTCCGTGTAGCTCCTTGCTTTGCCATACTTCCCTGCGGTCCTCGGTACTGAGTATCACAGGTTTGTGCCAGTTCTCTTTAGCCATGGATAGCGGGGTGAGTCCCTTGTCCACTGTGACCACATCCCGATGCATACCCACTTCCATTTTCAAAAAATATTCTCTGAGACTGCACACCTCGCGGTTGTGGAGGGTCTTAGCATTTAAAAAGCCTCGACCCCCGCACTTCCGCGGGATGTACAGCCTCATTACCGATGAACGTGGGTGATGCATCCGGTTTGCGGTCAACAGAGTACGGACCCGCCTATCTAAGGCGTCGAGTTCAGTTTGAGTCCATTTGAGTATGCCGAAAGAGTACATTAACACCGGCATGACCCAACCGTTGAAGGCGCGCACCTTGTTTCCGCCTGAAAGAAGGCTGTTTAAAACCTTATTCAGGCGCCCAAAGAAGCGCTCCTTCAACGATTGTTTCACGTCCGGTATATCAATGCCTAACGCCTCCGACATACCCAAATACTTGTAGGTTTCGGATGAGGAGAGTGATCTAAGTTGTATGGAATCTGAAAGCTGAATCCCTTCAGATTCCATAATCTCCCCTCGCTTTACATGCATGACTGCACATTTGTCCACACCAAATTCCATCCTGATGGCGCTACTAAAAGTTTCAGTTACCTTTAGTAGCTCCATCAGTTGCAATTTGTTGGGGGCAAAGAGTTTCAGATCATCCATGTAAAGAAGGTGAGATATGACCTGACCACCTCTCCTCAACCGATAGCCCAGACCTGAATCCTCCAGCAATGTGCTTAGAGGATTCAGGGCTAAGCAGAACCAAAGTGGACTCAAACTGTCGCCCTGGAATATTCCTCGCTTGATCCATACAGGTTCATCGATCGCCTGGATCTGTCGACACCCTGGATAGCAAAGGACCGTTCTCCATTGCCCCATACATGACTCAAGGAAGGCGCGTAGAGTTGCATCTATCTTGTACAACTCCAGCACCCTCATGAGCCATGTATGTGGCACCGAGTCGTAGGCCTTCTTATAATCTATCCAGCATGTGGACAAATCCCTGCGAGATCGACGAACCTGTTGGCTAATGGCCATGTCAATGAGGAGTAGCTCCTTAGTACCACGGGACCCGTTCCTACATCCATTTTGAGAGGCAGACATAATGGAGTTACTTTCAATATGTGTGTTAATTTTCACTCTCAAAATGGATGTAAGAAGTTTATAGACCGTTGACAAACAAGTGATCGGTCTATAGTTCTTGGGTTCCGTGGTACTACCCGATTTATGGAGCAGGTGGGTAACACCAGTTGTTAGAAACTGGGGTAGCGACCCAGACTCTAAGGATGACTGGAATTGAGATGCCAGGCAAGTATGTGAACTAGTTAGCCATTTAAGCCAAAAGTTATGCAGTCCGTCCGGTCCCGGTGATTTCCAATTCGGTAACGGACGGACTGCTTTGGCTATATCTAATGGCGTTATAACAACTTTTTCCATTTCTGGAATAGTTTCACATACTTGCTCGACATCACGCATCCAGTCAGCCTCAGCATGACTGACAGGTACCGACCAGATGTTGCGCCAGAATGTGCTCGTAGCGTTATCATCCGGGCGGCACAAGTCAGCCATGTTTTGTTCAGGCCGCTCCCAAGCTCTGTATACCCACCTCTCATCGCGCTGGAACATGCGATTCTGTGAGTATCGATCAACCCGCCGCTTGTACCGCCGAATACGGCTTGCCCATGCACAAACTTTTTGCTTCAGGAAGTCGATGCGCTCTGTGACACGGGACATGTAATCTTGAGGACCGATATCAGTCCCCGAGAATGCCCGTCTCACAAAGCGCATCACACGTGGTCGTGTATTTCCCTCCCTGAAGCAATATAGTTTGCCGATGAGTACCCTGGCCTCGCCGATACGACGCTCAATCCTGCACTGCCAGGCTGGTACAGCTGGTTTTGGTCGATTAGCTCCGTCACTGTCCGGAAACTTGACATTAGCTAATCGACATGCTGCAACAGCCCCGCAAAACAGGATCGAATGTGTATCGGCAAGATCCTCGCTGCTCTCGAAATGATTCTTAAGCAGCGAGTTCAAGGCACTCACCAGCGCCCTATTTTTTTTGTGCATGGGTAACCGCGGTAATCGGGGCCTAAGCGTAATGGGGGTTGAGCGGTACTCACAAAGCGCATCCTCCAGTACGCTCCTCACTCGTTCGTTGCACTGGCTACTTACTGTGGCAACCGCATCATCCTCCTCCACAACAGAAATAACAGAGCGCGGCGGGACTCTGTGTACAGACACGGGCGCCGGCGCCGTTGGTGGTGGTGGAGATAAGATGGTACGGTTGCTTAGTACCTCTGAGCGCAGCCTATCAAGTGCGGTGTCGTCCAACATATGATTACGTTGGATGACCCGCACCTGATCCGACAGTCGTTGGGCCGAGATGTTTAGGGTTGGTTCAAGTACCCGGAACAGAGACAGCATCCTAACACGGTACGCAGTGAGGTTAGTTCCCCCCTCTGTAGACCCGTAGTATGCGCGCATGACATTCTCATTAATGGACTGAGTCCATCGCATGCGCTGCACACAACCACCGGCAGCGGGGACCCGGCTCGGGGCCGGTTGGCCCCTAAGTCCCAGGCTCTTCGGTGGCCGGCCTCTCCCCTGCCGACGTACAGGTGTTGGCGACGTCGGCGGGGAGAAATATTCGTCGCTCGAGCTCGACGCAACTGCCGCTGCCGGTGACGCAGGTGATCCGGGGTCCGGCGGCGGCGAGGCGGAGCTGAGCGACGACTCCGGAGGTGGTGGGCGTGTGTTAAGTCTTGCTCTGGCTCTGGTTAACATCCTTTACAAATATTGTTGCATATTTTCCATTTATCATTCATCGTAAATCGTTGTGACATTTGTCATTTGGTGTCATAATTTGATTTTTTTCTTCATTCTTATATTTACAGTTTTTCAGGCAGTTATTCACAATTACTGTTTTTTACATATGTTTTTGTTGTTTAGATCCTTGAATTTTATTTGATTTTATACGTGATATAGTAGGAAATGCAGAAAAAATGAAAAAAATTGTTTGTATCTGATGTTTACTTCAGTGTTGCCAGTTTTTATTATTATTATTCTCTTTATTCATTTTTAAACATATTATTTTACATTTTTAAATATGATTAACTACAAAAAAAAAACAAAAGTTAAAAACATTTAAAAATATAAAAAATAGTGTTCCACCGGTGTGGGAGCGGGGTCCAAGCTACCGGTGGTTAGGGCTCCAGAGACAGGAACCTCCTCACAATACGGGCCGTATCAAGAAGTACTGCCTTCTGAATCTGGCCCTTGATCCAACCCCCTAAGGAGAGCCTCGAAAGGTGTTCGTCGAGGCTCTTAGCCATCAGGCCATTGGCAGTCACGACAATCGGCACAATGATAGCCGAGCTCACATTCCACATGTCGACAACCTCGCGCGCCAGATCGAGATATTTGATTATTATTATTATTATTATAATTAATGAAAAGAAGAAACGGGTAAATTAATGTTATTTTGAAAGGTATAATCGTAGGTATTTTGGTGCTACATAGCGTTCTAGCGGGCGACGTTGCAGGCATCAGCTAGTATCTTATAAATAAGGTGACACAATGATTGACTAACTGGCCCACAGCTGGTTGAAAAACACCACTTGGTGCAAACAGTTGTATAATATTTCTGTATTTAACCTCTCTATTTAATCAGCTTAAACATAATATTAGTCCGACACCCAAAATAGCTTCTGTTCATAGAAATAATTAGCATTTTGTCGAACAATGTGTTCGTAATTTATGCGTGTTTCGAATGTGTTCATATTAAACACATTCATCAAGCAGACGGCTTCATTGTTTTGTTTAATGTTTAAACAATATTTAGGTAATCTATTTTGTTGGAGTTAAAGTTAGTTAATGAGAACAAAGAGTTTTTCTTAACCAATGTTATAAATGCGAAATTGGTCGGTGGTTTGTCTGAATCAATCACAATTTTAATGAACTTTTACTAAAGATAGATGGGACTTTTTTCCAAAAACCAGTAAGGGAGCAATGGGTGTGGACTTGTGGAGGCGACTTTAGTAGGTATTAAGTATTCCGATATCTAATATCTTTAAACGAGCAATTCTTGTATATTTATATATAATCAGGATCTCGGAAACGGCTCCAAGGGTTTTCATAAAAGTTACAGATTAGGGGTTTTTCGGCTCAAGGAATCGATTTATTAAGGTCCCAGGTTCGAGAAAAGCTCGGTTCCCAAGATATAGACATTTTAAAAACCGCGTTTTAAGAAGCGCCATCTACATATAACGCCATGACCGATGAGGGCCAAAAAAAACCGAGCAAAGTTCGGTCAACCAGATATTTCTTTTTTAATTGCAGAAAATCAACTTCAACCAACCTTCCAGAACCTTCCAAGCAATATGAAGCACAATGTTTGTAAGTAAATATTCATCTTAGCACTATAGTGGTGGCAAGAAATGGGATATTATTTTCCCATCTGTCACCAGCGGGTGACATTTTTTTTTCGAATAAAAATTTACGGTACGTTTCGGTGTGACAGCAGTCTTCTTATAGACGCGTCAACCGATGAGCTGTACAAAAATTTATCGCTTTCGTAAGACGATCCGATCGCACGCAGATTACAACCATGTTCAAATGTACTTTGACAAATAATATAATATATGGGAGGTTGTATTAACTTTATCCGACGTCTTTGTGAAATATATGTGTCTATTTATTCCGTAGATAAAGAAAAGAGCTACATTTCAACGACTTAGTTCGAGATGGATTTTTTTCATATATTACTTGAGAAACTAAACGCATTTATTTGTCTCAGGCTTTATTTGAAAACAGCGAAACATGTTTTATTGCTCTCTCAGAGATCTCTTCGTAAATAGAATAAGTATTTGTAATTTGACAAGTCTTATCGGGCAGTAAAATTTAAAAATAATCAACAGCATTGTAGTGTTAGAGCTAGTCAGGGGTCCACAAAAAAGTGCGGGTAATGAATCCTTTTTCTCTTCCTATAATTCTATATCCCACTTGTTCTGTATTTACCCGACTGCGCGACGCAAAGGAGGGTAATGTGTTTATCAGTCTATGTATGTATGTATGTATGTATGTATGTATGTATGCATGTATGTATGTTTGTTTCTATGTGGCGTTCTAGAGGCCAAATGCGTAGGCCGATTTTGATAATTTTTACGTCAATCGATTCGTCTTAACCTTGCGAGTGTCACTAAAGACATGACGGTAATCAAAATTCACCACAGCGACAACCAGACGCCATATTGTCATAACGAAAAAAAAAAAATGTCGATGAACTATGTCATGTGGGGTATCGTTGAATAGGTATTTAAAAATCATCTTTAGGTTCCCTTTATCATTTTTCATTTTAAATAATAGTTTAGGATATATAACGATTTAAAGTTGTTTAGCAAAACAATAATTCTCTGAATAGTAACTAAAAAGTATGAAATAAAAAAAAATATTTAACGAAAAACAAAAAACCCGACTGCGTTAAAAAAAAAACTAAAAAGAAAGAAACAAGCCCAGTAGTTAAGAATTCACTCATTCACACTCACAGTCGGGGCCCGTTAGGAAGATTTGATTGGTATAATTTGAATGGGCCCCGACTGTGAGTGTGAATGAGTGAATTCTTAACTACTGGGCTTGTTTCTTTCTTTTTAGTTTTTTTTTTAACGCAGTCGGGTTTTTTGTTTTTCGTTAAATATTTTTTTTTTATAATTTTATCGATAACTAGCCCTTTCACGAAAATGTGAAATCGCTTTTTTACCCGACTGCGACATAATGAGGGTTATTCGAGTTTTAGCAAAGCTGTGTTCTGCACTCGAGGACAAAAACTTGGATTAATTTAGGGCCAACATCAACAGAAGCAAGTCTACAAAAACACAAGAACTACCGAATTTCATATTCAGTATATTTAGACGTAAAGTAAACTGGAACTTAGACAACTTCAAATTGACAATTTTGAAGGAAAAAATTTGTTACTTCTTCGCATACCAGAGGCGCTGTTCCATTTTTCATACAAGTAGCGCTGTAAATACTGAAGAGATGCTGTATGTAAAGTAAAAGAGTGAAAATTCGTGCTAAGGGTACTGATCTTCGTCCCATATTTTTTCAGTAAAATTCACTATCATGGTGTATATTTTATCAACACAAAATACCTTCACGTATGAATATTATCTGTGATCATCACGTTCCCGGCGTATCGTTGCAGTCTCATTTCCTCTGACGGGGGTGAGCAGTAATCCGGGGCACGATCGTACGTGTTTCTTATCTGCACGCTATTTATACACTGCAAGGTAAGCTGACGGCCAGACTACGATGCTATTTACACGAAACATGTGAATAGTTGAAGTTGGCTTGATTTGTCATTTTGTAAGCTATCGGATGTAAAATAATGCCCAACTTATGAGTTGTATAAAATTCCATTGGAGAGTGTGATTTTAATTTTTTTAGGTTATTGTAAATTGTTTTTAGTGACACGCATAAACAATATGCCCGGTTTCGATTATGTACAAAAAAATTCATTAATAATTTTAAAAAACCCCCACACAACAACCAAAATCCCTTCAAAAATTAATAAATAATAAAAACAACTCAATACCTAATTATGTATCAATTTAATAATTATAAACAAAAATACGTCACGTTGACGTATTTTTACTTAGTTACTTAGATAATAAATACCTAATTTGGAGCGGTCCCCCGCTCCAAATTAGGTATTTATTATCTAAGTACAATTTTTACACCTCTTCTTCCGTCGGGGGTTAAAAAAGGGAAGATAGCTTGCTCAATTCTGTAAGTAAAATTATTTTAGCCTTTAATTATTTTTTTTTAATCCTTTCTGTTTGTACATATTGAAGTCGGACACATTGTACAAAGCACCAACTTTTGTTTTATTTCCAAACAACAAACAACTTTATGTGTATGGTATATGTAGGTAAATAGGTGCCTAAGAATGTTTGAAAGCGATCCTATTTACTGATAACAACTCTTTGAACGTAACTGAAAGGAAATGAGAGAAGTCAACGTTTTCTATACCTAGTATGTACTGTGAGCAAAAAGGAAAGATTTGTTACGGTTTTTTTAATGTTGTGTTATATTTTTAATGTATTTGCATACTAAATTCCTGGGCTGCATGTAGTATACAGTCAAAAAGTGGGTACAAAGTGCATATAGTATGAATACAATACCTATATAGAAAAAATTGCTATCTGCATATTTATTTATTTATTTATTTTGGGAAAACAAACAATCGTACATTGCATATTAATATCTAGGTAGACAATCAATTATAATAAGTAAATGTACAATCCACTACGTTTCCACATGTTACTAGTTTACTTTAGATTTTTTTTTTTTCCTCTTATAAATAGTTTTACATCAACAAGCACAAAGAAAAGCATTTAATCTTAATCCTAAGCTCTAATAATTAATCCACATAGGTACTTAAATATAAAGAACTTAATATTTAAATAATTTAACATCATTGATTTTGGGTAAGGCGCTTATTTATCTGAGTTTTGAAACTTTGCTTTGACAGGGCAAATATATCGATATCGCCGAAATGGTTGTTGTAAGCCTGAACCAATCTCTGGAGAGGCGCTCTCTCCCCGCGTTTGTACGACAGGGAGTCGTAGCAAACAGTGGGTAAGAGCGCGCCTCTCGCCTCGTTACTGTTCTGGGTACAATATAATATATTTGGTTGACTAATGCAGTACAGTCAAACACATTATGCACAAGTCCATGGAGCATCATTCCTTGGAGCAACAGGCGTCTAGAGCGAAGTGTCAATAATCCAAATTTAATCAGAGCGTTTTTATACGATAAATGTTCAAAGCGACATTTGTACTGCATTGCACTAACGAACTTACGCTGAACTCTCTCTATTGAGGTCTGATATTTAATGTAATAGGGATCCCAGATCATACAAGCATATTCAACTTGTGGGCGAACCAAAGAGTTAAATAAATACATATATGTCGCTGGACGTTTAAAATCTGATGCGGTTCTCATAACAAAATTATACATTTGAAATGCTTTAGCAGTAATTTTATCTATATGTAGATTTAAGTGAAGTTTGCTATCGAGAATAACGCCCAAATCACTGATATAGGTTTCTTTAATTAAAGTTTCATTACATAGTGAATAATCGTAGGTTATAACATTTTTGTTTTTAGTAAAATGTATGTATTTACACTTAGGGATACTCAATTTCAATTTGTTTTCATTACAATAATCAGAGAGTCTTTTCAAATCATCCTGCATAAGGTTACTATCTTGAGTGCTTTTTATTGCTTTAAATACCTTAAGGTCATCCGCGTATAATAAGAAATTACAATTTTGAAAGCAGTTACAAATATCGTTTATATATAAAATAAACATAGGAGGGCCCAGGATAGATCCTTGGGGAACGCCTGATGTCGCCACAAATGAGTTTGACTTGTAACCATTGCTCACTACACTCTGATTACGATTGCTTATATAGGAACAGAACCAACGCAGTAAATTACCTCTGATGCCATTAAAGGCTATTTTATTTAATAAAATTGAGTGGTCCACCCTATCAAAGGCCTTTCTAAAATCTGTATATACAGCGTCAGTCTGACACCCCTTGTCCATGTTGTCAAACAAGAAATTTGTGAAAATCATTAAATTAGTCACTGTAGACCTATTTTTAACGAAGCCGTGTTGTTGAGGTAATATTTTGTTTCGCAAAAATGGATAAATGGCCTGATGGACGAGTTTTTCGAACAATTTAGCAATAGCACATAATATCGATATAGGTCTATAATTTTCTATGTTTTGCTTAGATCCACTTTTATGCACCGGTATTATATTTGCTTTCTTCCACATAGATGGAAAGGTACCTGTATGAATGCACCTATTAAACAACATGGAAAGGGGCGTACAAATTGTTTCAGCTGTCCTCTTCAGGAAATAGGGTGGTATGCCATCAGGTCCCGGGCCTTTGTTTATGTCAAGTAACTTAAGTTGTCTGCAAACTTCATGGACAGTGAAATTCAAAGTACAGAGAGAGCTGTCATTGACATTACTCAGATCAGATGCGGGGCACCAATCGGGGGTTAAACTAGAAGGCTCATATACTGACTGAAAAAATTCCGAAAACAAATTACAGATTTCTATAGGGTCACTAGAGGTTACGTTATTATAGAACATACGGGTCGGTATACCGGACCTCCCTTGCCGATTAGCTACGTAAATCCAAAATTGCTTAACATCTTTGGCAATACCATCCTCTACACTATTTATATATTTCTGAAAACATTTCTCACATTCCTCTTTAAAGCGCTTTCTATACAAAGAAAATACTTCATAGTCACTTATATTACGGTACGTTTTCCATTTACACCAGGCTTTCTTTTTATACTTAAAAATATGAATGAGTGCTTTGGAGAACCAGACCGGGAAGTGCGAGTTAGGCGGTTTTGATAGCGGTATGCGTTTTTTTATTATACCATATAAGCAGTTGTAAAAAGCATCAACGGAATTATCAGTCGAATTGTTGTCCAGAATGCCTTCCCAGTTAATCTCAGCAATGTCTGCGTTAATGATTGTGTAGTCGGCTTTACGGTAGTTGTATTTCGGTTTATTTAAAGGTTTGGACAAGTTAATGCTAATATTTAGGGATAACAGTGTGTAAAATGGCGGGTGGTGGCTGTCAGACGGTAAAAGAATTTGTTTAGGCTTAACAACACTGCACGTGGCATCAGAGATAAGCAGATCTAGTATGCGTCCATTCGAGTTACATATGTGGTTGAATTGTTTAACATCATGGACAATAAGAAAGTCCCGTAAACGATTACAAGTCTGTGAGGTGCCCAGGCATGTCATATAGTCATGAGCAGGGTTCAGATTAGCCCATTGTGCTGTAGGTATATTAAAGTCACCCAGTAATATAATGTTATCAGTTCTCATTGATTCGACTAACTGGTCATAATTATCAAAAAGTGTATTATATACGGTAAAAGGGGTACTATTCGGCACATAGGCTGCGCAAATAAGGGTTTGTGACGATGCATTGTTGCTAGGGATTATAACAGCGACTTGTTCAAGGTATTGGTCCAATGTATCAAGCTGCGAAAAAGAAACACAGACTGGGTTATATTTTCGCAATACCGCTATCAGGACACCGCCACCATCAGACTTCCTCGTAGCGGTCCTGTTTCGATCACAGCGAAAAACTAAATAACGATTATCAATAAATTCATTGTTATTAATAGTAGGAGTAAGCCATGTTTCTGTTAATACAATTACATCGAAACAATTAGACAGAATATTCATATATAACGTATTTAATTTCGTGCGAATACCTCTGCTATTTTGGTAGTATATACAAAAGTCACTCGTGTTTGTAGCCATTGTAATTGTATTGAGTATTAAATTACCAATAAATTTTTTGGTTACCTACATGTTCAATTAGTATTGCTACTTGTTATTTTACATAAGTCATTTTTGTTCTTTATGGCAATAGTAGGAGAGGTTTCGCACTGTTTTACAAGTATGGTGGAGTTTTTAACCCAAACGAATTTATAGTTATACTTCTTGGCCGCCTCGCCATATCTAACTCTTTTGTTGACTGTACTTCTTTTGGACGTGTTTGTTGTTAAATATTCTTACCAATAAGTGAAATTATGTAACGTGCATTACCCAACACTTTCATTGACTGTATCTTCGATTTTCTATAAAACTTTAAACATAAGTATACACCTCACCATGCAATGCGTATGTATTCTTTATCTTAATGGCGCATTTTCATTAGCTTTTAGAGCCCGCATGCGGGTATGCGAGAGATTTCTGGAACGCATTCCACAGGGCCAGCATTAGGGTGTCCCAGCTTATAAGGGCGAAATTTTTTTTTTGGAATTTCGAAACGCATACCCTCTCTTTTTTTGACATTTGACTAGAGAAACTTGAATATAAAATATTATTGCGATCGGACAACATTAACCCGTGCCGACTTGACGTCAAAGTTTAAGTAAAAAAGTTTGAATAGATGCTGTACAGAAATTCTAGAATTCTACGTTTATAACAAACTAGAGACCCGTCCCGACTTCGCATGGGTAGCCCATGTTACTCAGGGTGAATGTAGCTTTCCAATGGTGAAATTTGTTTTGAAATCGGCTCAGTAGTTTTTAAGTTAATTCATTACAAACATGCTCACAAAAATACAAATCTTTCCTCGTAAGCTTCGCACGGGTGGCATAAGTTACTCAGGACACCTCAGGGTGAATGTAGCTTTATTTATAATACATGTATGTATAGATAAATAAAACTATATCAAATATTTATTATTTATAGATTATAAAAGGGACATAAAAACAAACTTTTATAAGAAAAGTTAATGATTGATTCATTGAATTTTCTTTTAAAAGTTTGTTTTTTAGTCAAGATACAGGTGTCTGTGTTCTTGTACGGAACATAATAAAAAATTGCTCTTGTTCCTGTTCACCAGCAGTGACCATTACCGTCTTATTATAAAAAAGAAATGTCTGTTGAACAGTTGCCTAAAAAAAGAGTTACTGAAGAACGACCCTAAAATAAATCAAAGCCATAATTATGCTGTTTTGAAGTTGTCAGTTCTTTTAGACTAGTGTTAAACAGAGAGACAGATTTAGAGGAGACAGTTGTTATTAATATAACAAATTTATAAAAAAAGCTGCTTTTGAAATGGTATTGTCTCTTGTTTCAAAAGCTTTCATGAACTTCAAAAAGTACAAATCCTGATAAGTTGCTTTTGCTGATAAAATGCATTGGAACCGCGGGCTAGGTAACATATTAATGTCTAGAGGCAGAAGTCCAAGAGAGCTGCATTCTCCTGTTTGAAATTCTGATTCGAGAGCCATAACTCTCATTTTACTTGTATACTGAAATTTTTAATGAATAAATAGATCTAGCCATCCATCGAGCTTGGTGCATACCTACATGTTTTTTAACACAGTTGGGTCATTGTCAAATTTTGCGCAGGTAAACTAGTCCCTCAACTGTATTATTTTGTTATTAGTAATAATTACACAACCTCTTACAAAAATTACATTAAATACAAAATACTTCGCATTAATGAACATTGATTACTAAAATAAAGACTTAGTTTTGATTTTTTAGTTTTTTATTTAAAGTAACATTGTGGTAAGTTTTGGTAACAGAATGGTTTTCCTTCTAAACTCTATATGTCCCTGGTAGCACTTTATTATAATAAAGATCAAATAATTTCATTTTCTTCTTTATCAACCTACCCCAAATAAATTATTCCCATAAACAGAGTATTGCTAACATTTATACAAAATGTCTTAAAAGCGGTAAGTATCAAAATTTACTTAATAACTATTTTTTTAAGTTTGGTCCCGCGTATTGTGTGAAACTGTATGGAATACTGTGTTACTGAGTAAATCGCAATTTAAAATAGAGATGGCGCTGTTTAATACTGTTTACTAGCTTGGACGGGATGTCTGCTTTTAATATGGTTGATCGGTACATCGGGGGGAGGGGTACAGGAGGCGTCAGTCGACCGCGAGGCATTGAACAGGCTGCGTGTTTTTATTGTGCATCCACTCTGTTACCTACCGATTAGGTACGTAAGTAAATCAGCGTATTTTGTTATTATTTTAAGTTCAGTGTGTTATCAAAGAGGTAAATATTCTAAATATGAAAGAAATAGTGTTCTGTACGCTTTATTTTAAAACTTATGTGTTATTTAATGTAAAATTTACTACTCTGTTACCACGCAACTCTGTTACTAGCGCGTGGTAACAGAGTTGTTAAGAAAGTAACAGAGTTGAATTAGCCTATATTTTTTTGCTTTTCACTTAAAATTTACGTATTGAAATGATTTATTTTTAATGAAAGATTTTCCTTAAGTACCTAATTTATAAATAAGCTTGGTTATGTTTTAATAAATATGAAAACATTGTTACAGGATACTGTGTGTTTCTTTGCGATTTCGAGATGCCTCTCACGCCTGCTGAGAAGCAGCGACGATACCGAGAACGACGTAAAAATAATCCTGAAAAGGAAGCAGAATGTAAAAGAAAAGATCGAGAGAGATACCATGCAAACAAACGCTTAGTACGAGATATGACAGCACGTGAACATCGACCCATAAAAAAGAAATGGCGATCTGCAAATGCTAGACGGAGAGATAAGGCCAGAGCGCTTCGTATTGTTATGCACACCCCAGAGTCATCACCTCCTCGTTTAAATAGTCCAGCCCCTTCAGCGCAAGATGAAGTTATTCCAAATGCTCATCGTCGCTTGTCTACGCCCCAGTTGTCTACTTTCCGTGAAAATACCCCAAGCTCCATCACATCAGTATCTTCTCGCGGCAGAAAGCAAGTTAAAAGAAACAGATCGAAGTTATTTAGAGATAACATAAAATTAAAGGAACAATTAGAAGCAATAAACAAGAGATACGAAAAATATAAAAAAAGATACAATAGAGAAAAACGGAAGAGATCTAAAATTGAAGAAGGTAGTCAAGCAAATCGACAGAAATATGAGATCTTAAAAAATGCTATTAAAAAACGGTACAAAAATGTCAAAAGCCAGAAGGAGAAATGTGCTATTCAGAAGATATTTGAGGAGAAGGCTGTGAAATGCTCTAGGCAAAAAACACAAATCATTCAAGAATGTTTGGCTGTGAACCAAGGTTACATTCGAAAAAAACAGCCTCTACTTAAGAAAAAGATTTTAAGTACCAAAATTAAGGATTTTTTTGAACGTGACGACGTATCAAGAGCGACTGCTGGAAAAAAGGAAACAGTTTCTCTAAAGAAAAATAAAATGCAAAAGCGCTACTTACTCGATAATATGAAGAACATTTATCAATCTTTTAAACGTGAAAATCCCACCTTGAGATGTAGTTACAAAACTTTTACACGATACAGACCCTTTTATGTTTTGTTTCCAACTGTTGATGCAAGAGAAACATGTTTGTGTCGAATTCATACTAATATCCAATACCTAGCATTTGCTTTGTACAAAAATAAAATGATACCAACCTCAGATCTTAACAAGATTATTGTAAGCCAAGTATGCGATCCGGATTCAGCAGCATGTATGACAGGAATCTGTTTTAAATGCCAACTGAAAACAACTACTTATGACACATCAAAAGAAGAGACAATAGTAAAATATCCTGAATGGTTAACTAAAATTGAAGTGATAGAGAAGTCAGGAAAAAAAATCAAAGTTACAAAAAGCATCAAAGAAGAGATAGAGAGTACAGGTAAGGCTTTGATAGATAAGTTTGAAGTTAAACTAAAGGAATTTAAAAGGCATGTCTATTATATTAAAACACAGTACAGAAATTATAGAAAATGCATTGATGACTTGGTCATAAATGAAATTGCGCTACATATTGACTTCAGCGAAAATTATAATTGTAAATGCTTTGAAGAGGTACAATCTCATCATTTCGGAGGCTCCCGTAATCAAGTATCCTTGCATACTGGAGTGATATATAGCCGTGGTTCAGATAATAAGATAGAAGTATCGTCATTTTGTACAGTGTCTGAAAACCTTTCACATAACCCAGCTGCAATCTGGGCTCACCTCCATCCCATATTTACTTCAATTCATGACAAATTTCCAGAAGTTAATATCCTGCATGTATTCTCAGACGGTCCAGCCACACAATACCGCCAGAAACAGAACTTTTATCTGATATGCACAAAACTATTTTCTGAGTACAAGTTTACTAAAGTCACGTGGAATTTTTTTGAAGCGGGTCACGGCAAAGGTGCAGCCGATGGTATTGGCGATTTTTTGAAACGCACTGCTGACCAGCTTGTTGCACGTGGAAGTGACATATCTGATGCTACAAATTTCTATCTTGCTTTGAAAGATGTTAGTAAAGTGACGCTACATCTGATCACTAATGAGGATATTGAACAGAGTACAGCTCAGATCCCGCAGAATATTGTGCCATTATTAGGTACCATGAAGGTACATCAAGTTTTCACTGAAGAGGCTGGTGTTCTAAAGTATAGAAACTTGAGTTGTTTTTGTCAACGTGGCTTTTGCTCTTGCATGGATCCCAAGCAATAAGTTCCATTAAAAACTGTACTGGAAAAATCAACTTCTTCAACATGTGACAACAATTTTCTGTCCGATATAAGTAACCTTTGTCAAAAGCGAGCAAAAAGCTTTTATGACATTGTCTACAGCTCAGACTCCGACGATGATGCTCCTCTTAAATCATTAAAAGATAAACCTACTAGCACTCTTCTGGAAGAACAACCCGGTACATCAAAGCAAACTGAAGATGCTTTGATCGAGAAGGAAAATATTCACGTTAGTAAAATAAAACAAGGCGTTTGTGTCTTGGTTAAAATTTCCAGCTTAAAACAGGACTACGTATATCTGGGTAAGGCCATATCGGAAGTAGAAGAAGATGGTGAGGTTAAAATTATGTTTTTTAAGTCAACCGATCATACTGCAACAAAATTTAAATTAGTCGAGTCTGATTTATCATATGTGCCTTTTGATAATTTACTTGCAATTGTTCCAGAACCTAAAAAAATCTGTAAAGGTAAAAGAATATACTACCATTTTGATACTGCTTTAGACATTTTTGAGAAATAAGCAACTTTTACTTTACAGTTACTCTTAGAATATTTGTTTTTTATTTTCATAGATTAGTAAATACCAGTGATAAACTTGATTGTTATTAATGTTGAAGGTTATGTTTATAATATTAAGATCTAAAGCTCAATCGAGCGCAAATAAGCCAAGGAAGATAAAAAAAGAACAACTATGTTACCGTGTTACACCTCTGTTACTTTTCTGTCCCAAACATTAAAGGACTTATTAAAGATTTTTATGAAGAACTATTTAATATAACATGGTAAATTAGCAATATGTTAATTTGTTAGATAATTTTACGTTCATGTGTTATATTTAGTAGTTATTATATGAAGGTTAAGAGTAATAAGATAGAATTTTACGTCTACTAAAATTAAAAAAAGTAACAGAGTTGTTTTGAATTATAAGAAATGATTGTTAAACTCAAAAAAAAATGTAGTGATTTTGCATGTGATAGTAAAATAAAAGACTGTAATTAACATTAATGCCAAAATAATTGGGACTGATTTGTTTAATTTCATAATAAATGTTAAAACGTTACGATAACAGAGTTGTATTATTTTTACGCCCTAACCTGCAAAATCTGGAATAAATCTGAAATCAATTGTAAAACATCGTGGCCGACTCTAAGACACAAAATTCATTTGATTTATCAGACATTGTTATAAAGAAAAGTCATCTTTATGCATTTTTATTCTTTTACAATTTTCTCATTTTAAGTCACGGTTACCTGCGCATAATTTGACAACGACCCAGTTACGTTATGATTTCGTCAATGCACTCACGAATATTAAGGTTTGCACTCTCATTGAAACTTAAATGAACTTTACGAATATTTTGGAACGGAACTGACCGAACTTGTACGTTGGAGGGAAATTAGGAGGGAAGGTGATTTGATGTTTTACGTCTCCTATTTAAAAAAATACTCTTTTTTGGAACTTTGCAACTCCACTTACGTATGGATAACACGAATACAATGCGTTTTTAATAAAACAAACAAGCAATAACACTTAATATGTGCGCAACTTCTCTCGCGCCATACTGTGCAAGTACCAAATGTTTCGATGCAAGTCGGCACGGGTTAGCGTGGTCCTATGTACGTGAAACTTTA